>OY725198.1:2671029-4001544 GCA_963241965.1 Tortrix viridana | reverse complement strand
ATTTTGGATTAACTTCCCCTAAGGGGCTGAAATGGGGGGTTAAAATTTGTATGGGGGTTTGGTCATTCTTGAAGTTAGAAACGTGGAAACTGCTATATAGAGACTACTGTTATCAAATAAAAAAACACTACTTTCGGTGATTTTGGATAAATTACCCCTAAGGGGACGAAATAGGGGGTTAAAGTTTATGATGGAGTTTAGTCGTTTTTCAAGTTAAAAACGTGAATGTTGGTATTTAGGCTACTTAACTGTGTACAAATAAAACATACTACTTTTGACTATTTTAGATTAACTACCCCTAAAGAGATGAAATGGGAGGTGGTAATTTGTATGAGAGTTTGGTCAATTTTGAAGTTAGAAACGTGGTAATTGGCATAAAGGCTATTGTTAACAAATAAAAAATATAACTCCTGGCGGTTTTGGAAACAACTACCCCTAAGTAGGTGAAATGGGGGGTAGACATTTGTATAGGAGTTCGGTCAATTTTCAAGTTAGATACGTGGAACTTGGTATATTCGCTACTATTAAGAAAAAAAAAAAAACACTTAGTGATTTTGGATTAACTTCCCCTAGGGGCTGAAATGGGGGGTTAAAATTTGTATGGGGGTTTGGACATTCTTGAAGTTAAAAACGTGGAAATTGGTATAAAAGGCACTGTTAACAAATAAAAAATAAAACATTTGGTGATTTCCGAAAAACAATCCCTAAGCGGGTGAAATGGAAGGTGAAAGTTTTAATGGGAATGAAGTCATTCTTGAAGTTAATGAAATTGGTATTTAATCTACTGCTTACAAACCAAGAGTACTTTCGGTGATTTTGGAAACACTACCCCTAAGGGGGTGAAAATGGGGGTGGCAATTTGTAAGAGAGTTTGGTTATTTTTGAAGTTAGATATATGAAAATTGGTTTCTAAACTACTAAATATAAAATACGAGTTTTCTGATAATGGAATCCCAGGTAAATTGATGGAACCCTTCAAACATTTAAAGGATTTATACAGCGATTTTCAAACTTCTTTAAGAACATTTACTTACATTCCAAAAGCACCATTTGGTAAAGTGAAATTAATGACCAGACATGACCATCGGAACTCCTTAATAATAAGCATTTCACAACACGCTACTTTTGCCCATCATTTGTACGGGGCTCATTTATTACGTAAGACGATTTAGGGGGGAAGGGGTTTGAACAAGTCTTATTTTTTCATACATGGGGGTTGGATGTTTTTACGTAAGATCACAAAAGCAAGCAAAAATTAAAGCGTTTTATATTTTTGCTACTTTTTCTTTGCAATTTTGGTAGATACTGATCTTACGTAAGATTAAAAAGGAGGGAGGGGTTTCATCCAAGTCTTATTATTTCATACGTAGGGGGAGGGGGGTCAGAAATTGGTTAAAATTGTCTTACGTAATATATGAACAGCCCCTAATGAATGTGATGAAATTGAAGTTTCGCAAAGTACCAGGAGACTTCTTCAACGATTAATGTCCCTGCATATTGGATAGCCCCATTTTGTCAAGAGTGATGAAGAATTGGCAATAAGCATTAATGGCATGAATGTAGTGTATATGTGCTGCATGTAATACATAATCACATAATAATTAAACAAACACTAAAAAGCGAACAAATGTTAGGAAACATTACTATTTTTTTGGAAAGTCTGTCCCTTTATGATACGTAGATACTTAATGAAAATTTTATTTGTACCTACCTACTTTTTAACGAAATTACTGACTCTTCGCAGACGGAGTCGCGGGCAGACAGCTAGTAAAGTATATAAATGTATAACAGTAAACATAGTTGAAATTACATAAAATAGTCATCGTTCAGGAACAAAGAGTCAAACCAGTACTTCTTCATTGATTTAAGCGCAGCGACATTGTGCGATTGTGGCCTTCACACAATCGCAGACTCCACGGAACCTGATTTGTAATGAGCCGGTCTATCCTCCTGAGATCCAACGTTCTATATTTAGGATAATTGTCAAAATGACGGTCTATCCTCCTGAGATCCAACGTTCTATATTTAGGACAATTGTCAAAATGACTTTTAACTTTTGTTGAGTGACATAAGATTCTGTTTCGAACTAGCGAAACTTGACGTGGGCCTTAGGAGGGTATAATTCAAAGCCCAAAAAGCTACAAAATCTAACTACTAAGTTCGCCGTCAATAGAACTTGGAAAAGATGTAAACAAATTAGCATCGTTTGACACATAACCTCAAATATTCACCAAGCGTGTTTTAATTCAAAATAACGTATATTGAATAATATTGAATAGTTATTTCATCTTAAACTTAATATGAAAATAATGATCTAGAGTATAAATCATTGCAAAGACCTCACTTGATCTTTAAAAGTACGTGATTATCGAGTAATCATGGTGAATTGGTTCGTTTGGTTTTGTTTACATCGTTCGAAGTTCTATTGACGGCGACTTTAAATCTGTTTAGTGCATGGAATGACAGTTGAGCGCAGAGCTTACAGCCCGAGAACACTAGAATAGGATTCGGGTTCACTCAGACAGGAGACTGAGACCGTGGCTTTCTATAGAGTGCGGTCTCCTGTCTCTGTCGCACTCGCGAACCTTAAGGTGGCGGTTCGCACCGCGACAGAGACAAGCGACCGAGACCGGAGACCGCGATCGTGGCTTTCTATAGAGTGCGGTCTCCTGTCTCTATCGCACTCGCGAACCTTAAGGTGGCGGTTCGCACCGCGACAGAGACAAGCGACCGAGACCGGAGACCGCGACCGTGGCTTTCTATAGAGTGCGGTCTCCTGTCTCTGTCGCGCTCGAGAACCTTAAAGAAAGCCTAATGTCTAGTTACGGTCTCGGTCTCCCGTGTCGTGTCTGTCTCCCGTCTCGGACTCCTGTCTCTGTCGCGGCACGAACCACCAGCTTAAGTATTCACGTCAATCCTATAAATTGACTTTGATTTCTGCACTTCGCGTCCGCAGAATCTTGGGGCACGGGAGTGCCTCAGCCAAGTTAAGCGAGCAACTGGTCTAGATCCACTGGTCTGAAGAATTTAGGTACTAACGAGCTGGAAGCGCACGCGCGCTCGTCGCTGCCGTCTGCGCAGTCGGTGGCGCCGTCGCAGTGCCGATCACGGCTCACGCATGCGCCGTCCACGCACGGGAACTCTGTGCTGCTGCATGAGTGCGCCCGCGCCTTGTATACCGCGGCGACTGCAGGCGATACTGAAACGGAAATGTTTGTTTAATTTACGACTTGAAGAAGTTTTAACGGATATGTTTTGACATTGCACGGTTAGTTTGATGCAAGCTTTATTTACCTAATAAGGAATATGCCAAGTTACAAGTTCAGTACCAAGGAACCTAATAAAAGTCTTTTTAAATAAGTGAAGGACATTGTCAATTCCTGCACAACTTTGCAACCATATATACCAATTATTTTGTCTATCAATGACAACCCTGTTTTTCACATGTACCGTACTTGGCTCGTTTTTCACATATGTTTTTGTTTTGATTTAAATATAAAATCGAATATATCGCTATTAATCATTGTCGGTAACTGGACGTTTTTTTTTTAAAAAGTGTACATCTTTAAGGAAAAAATTAAGAAATTTATCTTTTCCCGGTTCGTCACGAAAATTAACGATAAGTACTAATGACTAATTTTCATGACGCACTGGATAAAGTTAAAATTTCTTAATTTTTTCCTTAACGATGTACACTTTTTTTGAAAAACGCCCAACTCTATCCTTTCATACATCCTGACTCCTCAGAGACAGTCATGGTTTTGAGGCGGCATAAGCATTCACTCTAGTAGGCAAAACGAGAGATTGAACATTATGAGCGGCAGTAAGACGATACAGTCAGCACAGTGCCCCGAGTAACCTCGTAGTTAACCTTAGGAGGAATTGTTTAATCGCTTGTCTATTGTTTCCCGAAGAAAGTGCCCTTTACCTCTAGCAGAGACCGAAGGCAAGGTGAGCAGTAATGGATCTGACAATGAACTAACCGACAGACAACAACATCGATTAAAATATATAATGTTTGAGCCCATCTTCCACTTTTAAAGCTTTGCTATCCTTACTTATGTACCTATACTTCCATACATTATTAAATGTGAAAGTGATACGGAACGGAACGGACGGACACGACGAAATCATAAGGATTCCGTTTAGGAACGTTAGGGAACCCTAAAAAGTACCCTAATTAGATTCTTGATTTGTCGTTATGAAACTTATGCTGGACACACACGCTCAGTTAAAATGATCAGTTAACTGACGTACATCCAAAAGCTGACCTTGAGTTCGTAATGTTCGTATACTTTCAACTTACGATTTCACACTCACGGTCAGCTTTTGGATATACGTCAGTTGATCGTCAGTCAGTCTGATCAGTTTAACTGACCGTGTGTGTCCAGCATTACACATCAATAAAGTCCCTATCGGAGTTGATTGACTTATCGGGGTTTTCCCAGTACCCGACACAAGGAGGAAAATACCGTGTAGTATTTGTATGTAATATGTATAAGTTATGATACATTACATTACTTCACAAAAACTTCTTGAACCGGATATCTTCTATCTTATCGTATTTGTGACGTATCGCGGAAAAAAAAGGAATAATAATTTTGTATCGGGTTTACAATAATAATTATTGTAAACTTTATGCAAAATAAAAAAAATAAAAAATCCGTGATAAAATCACATGTAGTTTCACCTTTATTCGTTTGTGCACTTTATCGCGGGACACATTGATAAACCAAAATATATATTATAGCACGGCATCTTATACGATATATTTTCGTATATTTTCCGTACTAGTTAACAAAATCCACATACGCAGCTATAATTTATATTAATGATGGTGAAAACCGCATTAAAATCCGTTGCGTAGTTTGAAAGAAAAAGGCGTAGCGCGGTACGGGCAGAGCCCCCCCCCCCCCCCCCCCCCCTCTGCCCGTAGCTGCCCCCCCCCTAGAAGATGCAGGAATGTTCACAAACCGTAAAGCAATATTACGTAGGTAGCCTATTAATAAACAAAAACAAAGTTGATTCTATGCCCCCCCCTTAACAAAATCCTAGCTACACCCTTCTTGAAAGATCTAAGCGTATAGTTTCTACGAATAACAGGCCTCCGCTGGAACCGTACCCACAAAAGGGTAGTGAGTTTTTTTTCTCTTTGTCGATCAGTTACATTATCAAAAAATATTGGACACGTATTTTTATTTTTTCACATAATTAAAAAATTACGGAGATATTTGTATTAAGTTGAAATGACGCATGACTTCACGTACAATTGGTACAGTCGCCATCATATTATATATTGCAGCAAACAAGGTGCTCACAAATATTTGAACACGACTCTATTGTCAAGGCGTTAGAGTGCATGTTCAGATATTTTTGACCACTCTGATATGTACAGATATATTTGATGGCGAGCTGTACAATTTTTACACAGACGTGACGTCGCGAGTGACTCCCAAACTTTGACGCGCTTTCTCTTTGGCATTTTTTGTTTGATTGACAAATGAAAAAATCCAATATTTTTTGATATCTAACTGACGGACTAAATAGAATTTCGTTTTCTAAAGAACCCAGTCATAATCCCTATTTAGTTTTCCCTATCTACTAAATAATACTAAATATAGTATTTAGTTCAATTTCACGTTAATATTTCGGCTGCAAACATGTCATGACGCCTAGTTAACGTCGTAAAAACCATTAGACGAGCAATTAACGTCTCGGTCTCGCCTATTATAACTAAGTAACAACTGGTAACTTGAATCCTATAACAGGAAAATACAATCATTTAATTGGAATTGTGATTAATCTTACTTTGCACTGTTTCCGATTTGGGTCCAAAGTAATTTTAAACATTAAAATCCCCTTCAAAAACCATAGCAATAAGTCCGGTATTTACTTTGATTACACTACTATTTTCATCTATTTTGTACATATCTACAGTCAGCGTAAGTATGGTATTAACTAACTATAAATTGCTAATTTTGATATCGTTATTGGTATAAAAATTACACACATAATGTAACCAAAGCGTTACCAGAGCGACAGTTCTGTAATGAGCGTTAGGAAAACAAGAAAAGTTCGCTTATTTAAGTACATTTCTATATCAATGTAGTAATATTATTTTATCATTGTTTATGTTCATTAAGTGACATACCAATGATAACAAACGAGGATAATAAAATAATGCAACTTCTAGTGGAAGAGAGATGTAATAAATAACTATTAAATTTTGCTTTAGCTTACATTTTAATCCCATATAGGTACCTATTTGGGTCTGGTCATTTAAAATTAATAGTTATGAAGTTAATTTAATAATTTAATTTGTTTAATTTTATACCCCTATACCATCTTTACCCCTTACAGTATCTATACAATTATAAATTTAGACCTTTATTTTATTAACATACTCGCATTAGCCCGCGACTCCGTCCACGTAGAAGTCGTTTATCGCTGCTCCTTCGGGAACTGTCCATTTTTCGGGATAAAAGTTAGCCTATGTGCTATTCAAGACTACAATTTATATCAGTGACAAATTTGGCCGCGACTCCGTCCGCGTAGAAGTCGTTTATCGCTGCTCCCTCGGGAACTGTCCATTTTTTTCGGGATAAAAAGTAGCTAGTGTACTATTCTAGACTATAATCTATCTCTGTGTCAAATTTCATCCAGATCCGTTCAGCCGTTCAGGCGTGATTGAGTAACAAACATCCATTCGTCCAAACTTTCACATTAATAATATTAGTAGGATTCACTTATGAGGATTGTGACCCCCTAAATGTTAACAGATTTCGACCAATTTTTGATATGTGATCAGTCGGAACAAAAACTATGTCCGTACGTTTCGTTTTTTAAAATATTTACTAATTATAAAGAGATTATGGACGAATTTACTTTTGTATGAAAACAATATAACGGGTATAAATTGAAATTTATTGATAATATTGGAAAAAACGAAACGTACCGACATAGTTTTTGTTCCGACTGACCACATATCAAAAATTGGTCGAAATCTGTTAACATTTAGGGGGTGGAAAACGTTATCGCCGTTTGTATGGAAAGCCGTCAACTCACAATCCTCTTAAGCTATTTTAACGTTTGTTTACCTACGTCTGACTTTATCTCACTTAAAATTAACTAACGAAATTACTCACTAACTTGCTAAGTAACTCACCTAAAACTGCGAGCACTACATGAAACAACATTATTAACTTTATTATTAACTAATTAACATCACAACACTTTAACACTGTCACTTATGCGAGTTATCTTTATATTAAATATTAAACAATATGGCAAGATGCGTTCATCGCGGAGTCGTCGTCATCTCGCGAAGCCCGCACCCAACTGCTACGCGATACCAGTTTTTTGCTTATTTCTCGAGGTCAAGAACTCAAGAGTGTAAACAGAGTGTCAGTTATTGACCATGGTTATTGAGGTGGTTTGGATCTAATGCCGGACACACACGGTCAGTTAAACTGATCAGTTTACTGACGTACATCCAAAAGCTGACCTTGAGTTCGTATAATACAACTTACGATTTCACACTCACGGTCATCTTTCGGATGTACGTCAGTTTAGTGATCAGTTTAACTGACCGTGTGTGTCCAGCATAAGCTTAAATTAATTTAGGCAAATAAAGTCAAAGATCAAAAATAGGTACTTTATTAGAAAAATATCTGCACACAGTTTTAACTGATCTAGCCCCAAACTAAGCTATCTAATTGTGCTGTGTATTAGAAAACACAAAACTGGTCAAGTGCGAATTGGACCGAGGGTTCCGTACTTATTTAAGTCCATATTTCAAAAAAATTCCCTAGTAAAAATAAGTTTTATTGTTGGTCCATTTTAGGTTCCCTAAATTTTTAGTAATTTTCTAGGAATTTTGTACAGTCAAGGTCATAAATATGACTGTAAATTTTAGTACTTTGTCTATTTAATGTCATGTTTAAACTGCGTTATATGAATGTCACAGCAATTAAAGTGACAAGGTACTAAACGTGCACACACATTTATGACCTTGGCTGTACTTTTATTTTTTTATAGTATAAAACTTGTCTAGACTCCAATTTTTTTTTTAATTTTTCTTAACACAAAAGTGTCATTCAGTATTTCAGATATAAAGAATAGCCGTAAACATATTTGACTAGATATGTTAAGTCTACTCGTATAAGTTTGAATCATCCTGTTTGTCGGGTAATTTTTACGCGTGGCCACACCGTGATAATGACCGTGTAACACAGAAGAAGTACTTGCATAGAAACCGGAGTTTAAAACGTCCGGTTTCTATGCAAGTATTTATTCTGTGCCGTGGAACAGGTTTGAGGTTACCACAACACGGAGATAACGTGATAAAGACGGATTTAATTGTTCAAGTCAAATTGTTTGAGTTCGATTGGTGTGAGCGTTTATCCATTTCTTTTCTATCTACAAGGTGACCTTAAAAAACCTTAAAAAATACGGTATAGGAAAGGAACGGTCCGATTTCTAGAACATAACTTTTTTTAATAACTTCATTTCATTTGTTAGTTAGTTAGTCTGTAACATATTATAGCAGTGCTCGCTGTTTGGGTATAAGTTCAAGTTCTTTGGTCTAATTTTAACAAAAAGCTATTTGTTTTGGACTCCTCGCAATTAATAAAAAAATATCTTTAGGTATGTAGGTACCAAGAATTTACGAGATATAATTTTCAAATGGATCACACACAGTCATACAAAATTTCATGCCATATTTTCGTGCCGTAGTATAACTAACTCGACCCCCGCGCGTGCAAAAAACCCGCAGTGATTCGGGTCTGCTACGCTGGCTCGCTCGAGCACTACGCCGGACCGGCGCAGCAAGCACAAATAGACCTTAACTCAGGCCGATTTATCACAGACTTGGTTTTCAAACTTCATTCATATTTCAACTCGAGCTTTGCTTCTAAAGTCATATTTTTATCAGACGAAGTAAACTGACAGTTCAGATTTGGTTTATTTTATTCGTCCGCGACTCCACGTAGAAACCGTTTATCGCTGCTTCCTCGGGAACTGTCCATTTTTTCGAGATAAAAAGTAGTCTATCTGCTATTCCAGACTATAATCTATCTCTGTGCCAAATTTCATCCAGTTCCGTTTAGCCGTTCTGGCGTGATTGCGTAACCAACATCTATCCATCCATCCAAACTTTTGCATTAATAATGGTAGTATAAGATATCTAGCCGTTTTAATTGTGAAAACAAATATGTATCTTTGTTTAGATATAACAAATGTATTAACACAGGGTTACTTAAACAAAATTTATTTACATTTTCTGTTAATTTTCACCAAAAAAACGACTAGTAACTGTCAATTTACCTACTAAATATGTCTGAAAAATTTGCCTTGTAGTTGAACGTACGGCAGTACCGCAGTAGTTGATTAGCCACGGCTGTAGACGGCCGCCATCTTTGTTCGTGTTCAGCAAGGCGGGAAAAGTTTACGAATAATTTGCAGGTTATGAACTGTGTTGTGGACTTATATTAAATGTGTGAAAACGTTCAATGGACTCGGAAAACAAGTAATAGGTACTTATGTTTTAAAAAGCACTTAACAACTTTGATAAAATTAAGAAAAGCAAGTAAGCTACCATGCATGTATTTTATTTTATTTTATGTTTTGAATTTGGATAACATGCCTTTGAAATCAAGGATACACAAAGTAGCAGGTGCTATGGATGTCTGAAAGAAATTCAAAATAAGTTTCTGTCAAAAACAATATTTTGGACACAAGATTTTATTGCTGACTGCATTTTTTTACCTCTCCCCTAGATCTCAACTAGGACACAAGTATACTTATAAATAAAATGCTAATTATTAATACAAAAAAAATTCTTTAATTTGTTAATTTCAATTTAATACACCTGTTTGTTGTGGTTATTTCAAAATAAACCGTTTTCTTTATTACTTTCTATTTGATATTAATTCTGCAGAGTTTTTATCACATAAGTATCTATAGGTAATGGATGTAAGAAAAATTATAAAATAAATAAATTGCATTTTGATACATTTATGAAAATCCGAGTAAAAAAATAAGGTATAGAATAAATTAAAATTAACGGTTAAAATTAAATCAGTTTTCTTGGACTTTTAATTATATTCATTTTCCTTATACTACTCTGTCAAGAAAGTACCGGGAAAAGATCAATAATACACAAACTGTTTGTTAATCATCCAAATTTATTTTATCACCTTCAAAGTATGCTCCTTCAGAAACGATACACTTACGCCAACGAATAATCCAATCATCAAAACATTTTTTAAACGCTGTTTCCGGAATTGAATTCAGTTCTCGGCGCGAATTCTCCTTTATGTCTTCTACCGATTGAAAACGGGTGCCACGAAGTGGTAATTTGAGTTTAGGAAAAAGAAAGAAGTCGGCAGGAGCCATATCTGGTGAATATGGTGGTTGCTCGATGGTATTTGTTGAGTGTTTGGTCAAAAATTCTTTCACAATGATGGCCTTGTGCGAAGGCGCATTATCGTGGTGCAAAATCCAAGAATTTTCATTCCACAAATCTGGCCTTTTTCGTCGAATTTGCTCTCTTAAATGCCGCATAACGCTCAAATAATATTCTTTATTTACCGTTTGACCTTCCGGCAAGAATTCCGAGTGCACAACACCGCGATAGTCAAAGAAAACAGTCAACATGACTTTGACTTTTGATCGACTTTGGCGTGGTTTCTTCGGTTTCGTTTCAGTTGGAAGGCGCCACTCCGAAGCTTGTTGACTAGTTTGCATGTCAAACTCGTAAACCCACGTCTCGTCACCAGTAACAATGCGTTTCATGAATGTTGGGTCGGAATTGACTCGTTCTAGCATGTCCTCAGCGACTCTCATGCGATTGAGTTTTTGGAGAAAATTCAGGTCTTTTGGGACTAGCCGAGCGGTAACATGTTTCATACCCAAATGATTAGTTAAAATAGTACGGATCGACTCGTGAGATACATAAAGTTCGGCGGCTATCTCTCTCAAAGTTGAATGAGGATTTTCAGTCACTATTTCCTTCACTTTTGCGATGTTAACTTCAGTTGCAGACGTTGATGGCCTACCAGAGCGAGGCAAATCTTCCATCACATCTCGACCGCTTTTGAACGCTTTGTACCACTCATAAACACGTGTTTTTGATAAAGTCGAATCACCGTAAGCCTTCTGTAACATTTTCAGTGACTCCGAACACGAAATTCCATTGGCGATGCAAAATTTAAGACAAACTCTTTGTTCAATGTTTTTGTCCATTATGAAATTCGCAATACACACTAGATATGATATAACTAAAAACAGCACTGTATTTAATATAAATAACAGATGCAACTCAAACTCCGCGCCAAAATAGAAAACAGTTGTGCCAATCTAACAACAACAAAAAAAACAAAAATTTGAATTTGGAACCATAAACAAATCATCCATTCCCGATACTTTGTTGACTGAAGGTATAAGGTATATTCATACGTGGCGTCATTGCGCCGTGTTTTCACCAAATGAGCACAACGGAACACCAGCCCTGGCTCTGTCAGCATCACGCTGAGTTGTGACCTTTTCGTGACAAATTATGCATTTGTGTCCAAAATTCTATTCCGTGTTTATTAAGTTTGTTTGTCACGAAAAAAAAAATATTTTCATTTTCTTTTCTTTTTTTCATATTTTATTTTATACTATAATGCAAGGAATTATTATAATTTAATTTAGTACCTACATTAAAACTTTATCTTTTTATTATGTAAGTAATTGTAGATGTGTGTGTTCTTGGACCTATAGGTTCTTGAAGTACGTTATTAAGTTTGATAGAAATAGGACTTTTATTTCTGACTGACTATACAAACAGTTATAAAATTAATCAACATTAAACGTCAAAGGATATCAAATTTGTTTGATTGCCTAAAAGCTAATGCGATACCCTCTGACCCGGATATGCGTAATTGAGAGCAGTAAATTATGTTGTTTACACTGAGTACACTATACCACGTTTATACAGCAACAGGTAATATAAATGTTAGTGGGAATATGAAGTGTTTTTGCATAAGCAAAGCAAGTTTCGGACTAAGCAAAACTAGAAAAAGGGTAATGATTTTATTGTAACTTTCTATGCATGTAGTCCGGATCGCACTTGACCAGTGTTTTTATGGGTTCGAGTCAAAACGAGGCAAAACGCCCACATGCCACCTAAACTAGACTTGTTTGGAATGTTAAGATGCAACCCTGCCAACTCCGAGGGCAAAAAAAATTAACAAACAAATGGGTGAATCAACTTTTAAGGTACTCCTTTACTTTTGCGGCACTAAAACTTTCCTGGTGACTTCTGACTAATATTAATTTATGAATATTAAAATTAAACCATCAAAACAGATCCCACATGTTAGACACCTCAAATATTTCCTTAATTTACGAAAAACCCTGGTAACTCAGGGGAAAATGCACATTTTTCATACAAAACCCGAGGACAACATCATCCCCTGCGTTTCCACCTATATTATTATTTAAAATTGTACTGTTTTGGAACACCATTTTTAAATGTTAGCCTATTTGTCTGATTTTATAATGTGTAAGCCACGTCGCTAGCAAATTAATAGTTTTTCAAAAAAAATGTAATTTGTGAAACATTTCCAAAAATGGGGAGTACCTTAAAAGTTGATTCACCTAAATAAAACCGTCTTCAAAAACCCACTGAAAAGGGTTAAATAAAGATCGGCCTCGGCCGGTGATTTGATAGGATACTCTATATTCTGTTGTCACTGAAACTTTAGTTCCTTACCAACTGAGCTAATAACAGTGTCACGCTTCCATTCCCAGGGCAATCGAAACCTTTGTCCAGGTCCCGCAGGACGGCGGACATCTATAATTCAGGAGTTCATTCGCCTTTCAATTGGACTATAATAGGAGTGCGTGTGAGGACACTTGTCGTTGAAATGGTTATTTCTTCCTAGCAACAAGTTATATTATAACCATAGGTGGGCATTAATCGTTCAATCGTAAATTAGTTCATTAGACACTAACCTAACCGAGTTAAAAACTCCCGATATCAGCGCCTAAAAACCCTATGAGCAATGAGCAAAACCTTTAACGGGCTCCAAGGACGTACATTTTCACTGGAGGGACTTCGTCACTAGAAGATTTCAAGAATTAAAAAATCAGATCCCCTCATCAACTAGAAAAGAGCTGATGATCTTCAAACGGCTGAACAGATTTTCATGAAACATGGCTAAGGACACTCGGGATAAAATTATCTATGACACAAAAAAAAACTAAACGAAAATCGGTCCATCCGTTTGGGAGCTACGATACCACAGACAGATACAAAGACAGACACGTTAAACTTATAACACCCCTCTCTTTTTGCGTCGGGGGTTAAAAATGGGTCGTGGGGCAAAAAAACTAACAAAAGAATATTACTTGCCCACGTAATCAGCAGCGATAAAACTAAAACAAAAATTTGTCTTTTATCACAGATTGTCTACAGGAAATAACCACATTACTTAAATGTAACTTCTAGAAACTTCCATCAACTGATTTCCAACTATATTAGGTAAATAGAGCAGGAAAATTACGTAAACTTTGCGGTTGCTCGTTTTAGCACAATTTTTCTGTATCTATTATCAAACTCTTGGCTTTGTGATGTTGCAATGGGAGAAAAGGGTGAAGTGAAACACGGTATGGTTGGAAAAACTGATCTATTATCAAAATAATAGGCTTATATATTAACGTTATTAGTCATATTATAATAGGAGGTCGGCACGATAATTGTATCGTATGACAATGTTAAATAATAATAGTCCCTTATTTCATTCCATTCCTTATATGGTACCGGCGTTAAGCTCATGATATGAATCCTATGCCTAATGCTCTACACCTACTGCAGCTTAAGTACTCCTTGGCCAGAGACCTCCGGCCATCATCATCATCAGCCGCAAGACGTCCACTGTTGGACAAAGGCCTTCCTCAAGGTTTTCCACAACGATCAGTCCTCTGCTGCTGTCATCCAGCGGTTTTCCATTACCTTTATCAGATCCTCGGTCCACCTTGCGGAAAGCCTGCCGACACTTCGTCTCCCGGTTCGCGGTCACCACTCTAGAACCTTTCCGCTCCAACAGCCACCGGTTCTACGAGCAATTTGCCCCGCCAACTGCCACTAGGGTTTGCTATTTGGTGAGCTAAATATGGCTGTCGCGCCAAATAACAACTTTGCATAACAAATAACTATTCTGCTTGGTGCAACAACCTATTAATTATCAGTTTTCACTCGACTGAGCCGACTGAGCTCGATTTGCCGTTTAGGTACTTTAAGGGGTCTTAAGATGGGCTTCACACTCAAGAGCGGTATATTTATACTTACGACCCTAACTCTGAGTAACTCGATGACCCAAAAAGACCCTCCTAGAACACATCTTTGGTCCTGAGGATATTCCAAATTGCAAAGTATGTGTGTTCAATTCAATCCACCTCGAAACAGGACAACAAAGGTCACCCTTCTAATGTCATTGTTGCACCGTCGATGCCCTACTTCCCGTGACAAATGATGTCGACGGTACTGGGTCATTGGGTGTTTACGATGACTGATGGCGATCAACGAGGCTTAATAATGCCGTGTGTTTACGCGCTAGTGCTATATTAAGTAATGGTTCGTAATAAATTGCTATTTACCTGTGAGATTTTACCAGATACCAAAAATTATCCTATGTCCGAAAATAGACAATATATTAATGACAAAAAAGAACATCCGAAATGATAGTTTTCGCAGTGAAAAGCTACTTCGCTTATTAGCTGACATATGTAGACTGACTACGATGTAGAGTCTGAAACGTGATGCATCACTCAATGAACTCGGCGCAGCTTTGCACAACTAGCATTCCTTCTTTGACTGCTTGATTATGTTACTGTCCTCGTATAAGTTAACTTTGAGCTTTACGATATACTTAGCCACGTTGAGATGGTTGTTTTGTTTCAGATTTTAAACAATGGGCGGCAAAACGGAGCGAACTTCAAAAATTGCAGCGGCGGTGCTGTTGACGGTCAATTTCAGTGCAATGGTGAGTCGTAGATTACTCAAGTTGAGTCACAGGGTAAGTAGGGCGATTGTTCATAAGCATCCAAATAACATTTGCTCGTCTAGATGGCAGTTCAAATGCAGAACGTCTCCCAAATATAATTTAAACAACAAACATAAGTTGGCGGCATAACGTGCAGTTAACAACCCTTTCTTCGACCTTCCTAACTCCTGAAACATTCAGACCTGGCCAGAAGGTCGCGTTTGTTCACCGCCTATAGAGGAGCTGAGACCTATCACGCTATCTCCTTGAGCTAATGACATCCAAAGCAGAAAAGCATTATGCGCATATGGATTTCGTAATCTTTTACTACCTTTTACAATTGGTCGGCACGGCAGTCCACGAGTGATATAATAATATCTTGTCTCTATATCTACGCATGTCTAATTTCCTTTCTAAATTACTTGATAATGTCGCCATTATTGTTAGAGTATCCATGTTTATTTGTTTTTTATTTTATTGAATTTATACCAAAATAAATAAAATCAAGGACCAATCCAAGACCCCAGGCTTTTACAAATGGGTACAAGACCACGATATTCATACTTATTCGGTGTCCAATAGCTGACCTGATGATGGAGTCTGAAGGCCACGGGATTTTTTGATGAGCAGAGGATGAATGTGCAAAAATAAGTACAGTTGGCAACATAGCTTGTCCCAAAAATGTATATTTTGACAGTAACGCATTTATTTAGCAAGAGTCGATACTTCAAAATAATCTGTTTTTTTTTCTTAAACCCCGGGCTTAACATGCATGGACGAGATAAATTTTGACATGTGCTAGGGAAATTAAATACATTTATTCTATATTCTAACGTAAGACTTAACGCTAAAGGGTTAAAATAAAAGTGTCTCATTCTCACTTTTCTTACCTTTTATTACTAAGCGACGACTATATAAAGCGATTATCACTTTTTTATAAGGATTTTATCAAGACGGGACATTTTTATTTTAAACCTTAAGTCTTTCGTTAGAAAATGGAATAGATGTATTCATATCCTTAGCACCTGTCAAATTTTATCTCATTCATGCATGCTAAGCCCGCTGATACGTTTTTCAAAGACATGTAGAGACTGTATCTGATTTGCCTGGTTCCAGGTGTGTTGCGGGGTGGTCTTCGCGTTTAGTCTCTGGGTGATAACCTCGCCCGGCTCGCTCTCGTCCGCCATCGAGAAGATAGACAACCCCGTCGTTAAGGTCAGTGTACTAATATTTAACGTATTTATAAAAAAAAATATTTCCCAGATTACAGCCAACTGATCACATCGATTTCAATTGGACATCCTACTAGTTGGCTCGTTTCACGGGCGATCTGAAACCAGCGACTAAATGAATGTGCAGGCAGTTGAATGTCATTTACCCACCTTGACGGACGACGTAAATTCGCCGGCTATTCATCGACTGAGTAGAACTGAGCGACGATGCGTTAACAGAATAACATAGCTGATATCCAGAATTTAGGCCTGGAAATTTGTATAGGTAAGTACCTATAACAATCTTTAAATAGGTACTAGTCGGGGGTTTTGTATTTTTTAGGGTTTGTACTGCGAGTAACTAAAATCACACCAAATTTAACGCTTGTATGTATTACGGTTTTTATAAAAGAACAAAAACAAAAGACGTTGAAAAAGAAACCCCCGTTATTATTTTATTTCTTGGTCTTTTCATTATTTGTTAGGTAATCCGCTGATACAATACGAGTACAATACAAATTCTGTAGAAAAAAAACCAACCAGCTGTCTATTACGGTTTTAAAGATTAAAGTTAGGACAGAGTAGGCTTAGTAATAAGCTCCTGTTTGCCAAGTGTATCGTTACGGAACCCTCGGTGCGCGAGTTCGACTTGTACTAGACCGTTTTTTCTTAAATGGTCTATCACTACATATTATAAAGTGTTAACACGTTCAACGCGGCATCAAATATACCAAACTTGCTGAGAATGCGGCATGACCTCTATACTTCTCATACGCAAACCCACCATGGTGCGACGTGACCTTTATTTGCCCACATCACCTACTATGTTTAAAGGCTTATATTTTTATGAAATTTGCAGATACCTTCATAATTTTTTTTCTACTAGTAGCATATATACTTTAATATATACCGCAGGAACCGCCTCCAGTTTGGTATCATACTTTTAGAGATATAAGGCCAACTGTGAAGATCTGATTTTATGAGAAACATTTTGCTATCCCGCACTAGGATTATAAAGCTTGGTTGGGGTAATAGTGATGGGAAATATTGCAAAATAAATCATCGACAATAAAAATGAACTACTTTTATTTTAACATTCAAAATTCACTTTTTATTATTATTAAGAGAATCAGAAAAAAGACAATAATAACGAAATATTACTTTAATCAGACTGACAGTGACTAGTAATGAGATTGATCATTGCAGTTTTAAGTTTTACAGAAAATTCTAATAAGAGAAAACATACTTTAATTATAACCTTCTTGTACATATTAATAGAAACATTATTTCTCTTTGATTTAGGCAATTACCTACTGGTTAAAAGGAAAAATTATCGTAGAAGTTTGTATTTGTTTGTATAGTCTTAGGTCTTACACCGATACATTGATTTATCACGACACATCACTACGCAAGACTGATCAGTCCGCGCGCTCTCACGCAGTGCGGCATGAGGTGACGGTGTATGGCAATATACTGGTCATGCCGCACACAGTTGATAATATTTCACTTCTGTGCGTCGTGAACATTATTTTGCCATGTAATGTTTTAATCAAACTGAGTCCTATTTCAAAATACAAGCATAAACCTATACTTGTCTCTTTTGTACTAATGAGATAACACATAGAAATCACCCCCGCACCACCGAGAGAACTGCTATTTTCGGCGCCGCACCCAGGTAAAGTCGCACATGGCTCTATAGTGGTCATGCCGCATTGAACGTGTTAATAAAGCGTATTGCATTGTATTGTATCCTTACAAAGTATAAAATAAAGTCGTTTTCCGCGTGTCAATAAATGAAAAAATTATAAAAAATGAGTAAATAAATGAAAAAAAAAAGGGTCTCTATGTCCGCTAACTCCTCCTAAACCACGCAACGGATTTTGATGCGGTTTTCACCATCAGTTAGATAATTTTTCACTGAGGGTTTATGTAAATAAAAGTACTCGGAGCGAAGCGAGGGCGGGTCGCTAGTTGTATTATATATTAAAGTCCTCCAAATGTTTGTCCGGTCTAATCTCAGAAAGTACTGTACGGATCTTCATACGTGGTTTCACTAATAGAAAGAAGAAAGCCAGTGCTAGTTTATTATATATTTGATTAAAACTAGGGTTAATATTATAGCCCTAAGAATTGCTAGACTTAAGTGGCAGTGGGCACATCGCTCACAGAACAGATGGCCATTGGGGCCGAAGAGTTCTCAAGTGGCGTCCGCGTACTGGAAGACGCAGCGTGGGCAGACCTCCAACAAGGTGGACCGACGTGGTTAACATTGCGGGAAATGGATGGAAGCAAGCGGCGCAGGACCAGTCCTTGTAGCAAAACTTGGAAGAGGCCTACCAGCAGGACGTCTTTCGGCTGAAATGATGATATATTTAATTATTTGGCGTATTGTAATCGCAAATAATCGATTCGCAGGTACATCGCATGTTGGAGGCGGCGTCGCTCCGCAGCCCGTGCCGGCCGGTGTCGGCTCTAAGAATAGAATATTGGTAAAAACTAAAGTAAAGGATCTGTTGTAGTAGTGTACAAAACTTATATGGAACATACGTCATTTACCAAATTTGGAACGTCGAGGCGTCTATACAGACACTGTATAATGGTGTATAATGCTGTCAATAAGGTCTGTGAGATACAAAATTTGACTATATTTAAACTAAAAAAAAATCTCAAATGTTGGCTCAAAACGCAATCTTATGAAGACACGGAAAAGCTTTTGGTTTAGATTTGTCACAACAAACACACCCAGATACACACACACACATACACACTACACATTACACACACACACACACACACACACACACTCAAACACGCGCGCGCGCACTGCATGCTTCCATTCACATATTTTATTAGTTTTTTCTTGCGTGTAATTGTACATAACTACAGGTACTTGTGTGCACGTAGTACTGTGACGATTAGCTTTTAACTTCCATGTGTTGAGGTCCTATAAGGTTATATAGTTTATTTGATCATGTATGTATAATTCCACTCGAGGATGCCCAAGATACAGGCTCAGCCTAGTTTGCGGTCCGCCGGATAATACTTTTAAGAGAATTGTATTTTCTTGTCAATAAAGCATTACTTACTTACTTACTTACTACTACATACAACCGGTCCTTTACTTAAGTTTTTCAATGACCGGTATGCAGTGTGCGGGAAACATACATATTTGCATGTTTGATTGTGTTTTACCTAAATTGGCTATTTGACTGACTGGTCAAATCAGCAACTTTTATTTAAACGTCAAAACGATCCGGCAGTATGAAGTTAGTGTGAAAATAGTATAATGTGACGTCAAAATTTTCAGTGTTCCTTTTTTTTTTAATAGCCTCTTGATCTCCACGACTCCCTGTTCAGTGCTTCTTCTTCTTGTTCCTTTATAAAGTTTTCTGTTGAATAACAAAGTCGTTTAAATTCCAAAAATAAACGATACCTATGTTTATCCGTGTTATTTACGAAAGCTTAATTTAGTGGTAGTGTAAAAATAACTTGAAAATAAATGCAAAAAAAGTATAGAAGGCAAGAAAAGCTTGACCCAAAAAGTTTGTTTTTGACAGAAACACATACTCAAGTCGCATCGCCGACGTCTTGAAGTGTCATCAGTCACTGATCAGCGTCTTTGTGGATCTTCGCAGATCCCATTTGTTTTATACTTACCAGAACCTTGTTTGAATATTTGTTTTTAATCACGCATAAACGTTTCCATGGATTTGGATATCGTCGCCTTACTTTCTCAACCTCGTATCTGCATTTTTTTGACGAATTATATAATGACAACCCAGTTGTTAAAATCGGTTTTATTTTCAGGATACGAAAAAAGCTATTTAGATAGGTTAGGTTGGGTTAGAGTTGTGAGCGCCATGTGCTAATTTTTGCGGCGGGAAATACCTTTTTGGCAAATGAAAATTTGGGAAATGATACGTTTGACCAAACATATTTTGACCAAACGGCTGAGACCTAGTTTAGGAGCTAGAGTGGAAATATACCGTTAAAATAATTTTTGACGTGTAAAAGTGCCGGTGCGGCCTACTTCCTGAATACCTGAATACCCTTCTTTTGCCCTCGCTCAAAAATGTTGATGAAAATATCGAAACAATTATACCTAAGCCCATTCGATCATATCAACGATCCGTGTAATGCCGGCGATACGATCGGTTCCGGCTATCCGGGTCACTCCCGGACAATGAGACCGTATCCGGGTCACACTCGACCGCTGATTGGGTAATGAAAGCATTCCCTAATGACTCTGCATTTAGCTATATGGTGTTCTCACCCAAATCTATTGTAATCATCGAATAATACTGGTAGATATCAGGTTGTTACATGAAATTGGTAAATCCTATCAAAAACATTAATGTAAGAATTTATGTTAAAGTTTCCTGCACCCAATTCTACCTACTTGCTTGTTGTTTTTTAACCCATAAAAATGTATATTATTTTTTGAGAAATGCTTAGGTTACCTATCCCTAAACAATGAAATGTTCCTGTAATAATATAACTACGCGTCAGTCCACCTTGCAGGAAGGCCTGCCAACATTTGACCCTGCCGGCACGTGGTCGCTACTCTAGGGGCTTTGGGGAAGGCTATTTCCGACAGTACACTTGTTTCGGCTGACATGTGACAATGAAAACGCCGTGATGGCTGGGCGTGGAAGGAATGAGACCCTTAGTTGAACGCAGGCTCCCGCTGTAATGTAACATTTTTGTTACAGACTCTTCTGTCGCCGCATTCGCCGAGTGTGTCGCTCGGGGTGGCGCTCGCGCTGCTGTCTCTGTTCTTCTTCTTCGTCGCCTTCATGGGGCTTTACGGGGCCATCACCAGGTCGCAGTTCCTGCTGTTTATGGTAAGTCAATTAAGGACGTGTGAGAAAGAGCCTCGAGCAACTAAAAAAAAATTGTTGCTTCACACAGGGTTGTTCGTTTATTTACAACAATAATAAGCGACTTTATTTCATACTTTTTCATAATTTGAAATAAATGTTTAAAACAAAGCAAGGTGTTCCATGAAGGGCAAAAAATCATTTAATTACACTATGTATTGTTTCAGTATTCTGCGCTCATTTTGCTCTTACTTCTGCTAGAATGCGCTCTTCTGTATTACTTCTCTTCTACTCTTATGGAGGTTGGTATAACAGACTTCTCCATATAATATCTACACATATTTGCAATATTTGTAACAAAATTTAATTTTCAGAAGGGTCTTCAAAAACAAGACGGCCAGTGGACGCATGCTGTCCGCGTTGCCTTCGGCTGCTGCGAGAACAGTTTCAAGTAAGTTTGTGACTGAACAACGACGCACAATGTACTTTTACTCGTAACCTATTAGCAACCGTATAGCTGTGCAATTTCCTTTCAGTGTAACAACGCCAGATGCTCCCAGGATCCCTTGGTCCTGCTGCGGAAGGATGTACTACCCTAACAATTGCACCGCGTTAAATGCATTTCAGAAGGTGAGTTAAGCTGCGTCCACATTACGCGCGGCAAATCCTCGGACATTGGCTCGAACGGCGGCCGCGCGTAATCTGGACGCAGCCTTCCTGTAGAATGACAGTCTCTACCAGGACACTCCACGGACTCCATGATTTTTAGCGGCGGCGGCTTCGGCGAGCGAATTCTCATTTCTTGCACGGCCAAGGACTATCACCGCGCAGCGGTTAATTGACGTTACACGCAATGTATTAGAAAACTCGCTCATCGCTCAGCCGATCGCGCAAGGTCATGGTCAGGGCCTTATATTACTACCAATATTACTACATTTCGCCAAGATGACTTTCTTCGGGAAGCCTGTGTCCAAAAGGAATTCTGGGGAAGATAGGATGTTTTTAGGGATCCGTACCTCAAATGAAAAAAAACGGAACCCTTATAGGATCACTTTGTTGTCCTTCTGTCTGTCTGTCTGTGTGTCTGTCAAGACCCTTTTTCTCAGGAACGCATGAAGGTATCAAGTTGAAATTCATATCAAATACTTTGGTCTGCAATCCCTTGGATCAGTGGAAAAATCAAACATCTAAGTCAACGCAATCAAAAGATACGGCCGTTTATGCCGCATATTGTAGGGAATCTCAAGGGAATGAAAACCTATAGGGTACTTCCCGTTGACTTAGAATCATGAAATTTGGTAAGAAGCAATGTCTTATAGCACAAGTAAAGGAAAAAATCCGAAAACCGTTAATTTGTAGTTACATCACATAAAAAATAAATCCAATATAAACTGACACTCACTAAGTAAGAAAGTGCATACTGATTGCGTGTCAGTTTATACTGGACTTTGTTTATATGGTATTCCCGTGATTTACGAACTATTTACATGCCTACAAGTTTGTGCGGAACACTCGGTGCGCGAGTCCGACTCGCACTTGACCGGCTTTTTTTTATTCAAAATTCCTACATGCGGCAATATGTTAGAGGCATCATGACAGCAACGTAATATAATAAATATTTATATAGACAATGTATTTTAATTAAAAACCAAATAGGTATATCTGTCATCACATCATCCGAAAGACTCCACTGTTTGGACATAAAGCCTTCCCCGGAACTCCACGACGGTCGGTTTTCTGCTACTCTCATTCAATCGGCTTCTCGCGGTCCTCACCAGATCGTGGGACCACCGCTTGTGGGAGGCCTACCAACACTTCGCTACTCTAGAACCTTTCCGCCCCAACAGTCATCACTTCTACGAGCAATGCGCCCCGGCCACTGCCACTTGCGGTTTGCGATTCGCTGAGATAAATACGTATAAGCACCTTGGCAAAAAAAAATCTGACGTGCTGGAACTACAATATTATCGAGTGGCAACCAGTAAAATTTGGATTACGGAGCCATTTCACTTCTAACAATGCCCTCTTCTTTTCTAATCTCTTTTTTGCAAAGTACACACTCTTAAATTATTAAATACCAATAATTAAGTATTTGTTATCGTCAGGATTGCCAGGCAACACTCGTCAGTTGGTTGCATCGCTACCTGACTGCCATCTACGCATCGCTGGCGGCAACTCACATAGTACTGTCGTCCTGCTCGCTCCTGCGCCGTGCTCGCACGCACAGCTAGCGACAACAGCGCCGCAGCGGCGGCGGTGAGTACTAATCAATGTTGCCATACTGAATAAAAGACACGCAAGGCTTTAAACAAATTTTAATATTCTGAATATTTTATCTTTTCCTTCCTGGCTTAACATGCAAGCAGGAGATAAAATTTGACAGTTGCTAGGGAAATTAATATACATCTATGCCATATTCTAACTTAAGACTTAACGTTTAAGGTTTAAAATAAAATTAAGTGTCTCGTCCTGAGTTTTATTACCTTTTACTCGTATCATCCTTTTATTAGGTACTAGTTAAGCGACTATGGCTTTTCACATTTTTATAGTGATTTTATCGAAACGGGACACTTTTATTTTAAACCTTAAGCTTTAAGTCTTACGTTAGAATATGGAATAGATTAATTAATTTCCCTAGCACCTGTCAAATTGTATCTCGTACTTGCATGCTAGAGAGTCTGAGAATCTAGAAATCTAACGTCTAGCCATAAACACAAGTGACTATTAGGCGCTCCTCTATTGCCAAAAAATCTTGCCAATCCTACCACGAAGGCATACCTTATTTGGGCGTACTGGTACCAAGTGTAATTTTCTATCTTTATGATTTCCGCGGCAGAAGCAAGGTTATTGAGTGCCCAAAAAAAGTGATAGACATAGCATTGGCCAAATGTTTTTCGAATGATGACTATGTAGACGTGAGTAGTGACAAAATGTGGCGTTTTTAATAGAACACCGGTGTCCAGCAGGAGACGCCTTTCAGTATGTGGACGACGATGGGGTCCTAGTGAAAAGGGGTATAAGTCAACTTACACTAGAATTATACCTTTTTTCACGTAATGTTTAGAAGATACCTTTTTCACTAGGACCCAGCTATGTTTCACAAACTATCTCCCTCGGTTCGCGCTATCCTATCTTACTCTTATTTATTTATTTGTCCTGCCTCCACTAATATTATGTAAACGTTTGTTTGGATGTTTGCGTGTCAATCATGCCTCAACAGCTGAACGGATCTGGATGAAATTTGGCACACAGATAGTCCTTATTAGAGATGGGCCGAATACGGACTTTGCCGAATACGAATATTCGGCCGAACATTCGGTTCAGCTCTCACCGAACCGAATATTCGGTTGCGCCGAATCGCTAGAAACGGGTTTTGACACGTCCGCGTTCTGCAGCGCTCCGCGCGTGTTTCGGACCTTCGCGCTCGCGCCATTTGACTTGTCGACCTGTAGTGGATAACTGAGAAAGGTGATTACTGATTAATAAAACTTACTTAATTAAAACAACTCTGGTTTTTCTTACTTAAGCTACGGTTTTTTGCAAAATAATTGTATTTATATTTAGACGCATATTTATCTCTTTTTGGTAGTTGCTTAGAGTGCTGAAATAGGATGTCAATCCGACGAATTACGAAACAACCTACGCTCGTTATTTACTTTGTTTATTCGGTAAATATCCGGCAATGTAACCGAACTAGGTATTCGTCCGAATACGAACATTGAAAAACTTGCCGAATATGCCGAATACCGAATATTCGGCCCATCTCTAGTCCTTATACTAGATTAATACACAAGATTATTTTCGGAAAAAATGATAGTTCCCGATGGAATACCGCTAAACAAGTTCTATACAAAGTCGCAGTCAAACGCTATTTTGTATAGTTATATAAAGTTGTGAACATTCCAGCATCATCAGAGGCATCCTCAAGGAAGCGGTCCTGGCACCTGTCCAGGGTGTCCCCGGCCGAGGCGGGCTCCGACGACGTCCTGATGCTGGTGCTGGGGCGCGGCCGGCTGGGCTGGATCGACCAGAAGACTTAGCGACATACAACCTCTAGTCCTAAAAACCTCTAGTCCAACACCTCAAAATCCAAAAATATAACCTTATTATCATAGTAATAAGGTCTTAATATATGTTTTTGTGACCTTGCGGCGTACAGTCGATTTCAATGATATGTGGTTTGGCGCCTTATCCCATTGAAAAAAGGTGCAAGTGTGTACATATTTTCGAACTCGACTGCATGTACATATATTGGTCCCCTTGAATTTACAGTCTTATGGCTGAATGCTGTCATAATTTTGTCTATAACATTAATTACTGTACCTAAGCCTGGCCACGACTGCGCGACCGGCTGCGCGACACGCGAATACATTGCGTGCAACGTTAATTAACCGCTGCGCGGTGAGCGTCCCGCCCGTGCAATGTAGAGAGAATTCGCTCGCCGCCGATTAAAGTCGTAGCCAGCTCTGTAAGATGATTCTGTATGAATACCTAAGTAGGTAACTCCTCGAGAAATGGAGGTGCAGATGTAGACTTTACTATACTATAGTATAGTAAAGTCTACATCTGCAAGAGCTCTATAGAGCTCTTCTTTCATTGAAGAAGAAATCTGGAGTGGTACTTTATGGTACAGCAGCAATTCTGCTTGAAGAAAGGAGCTCGTTTATTTTAGAGTCCGTCTAATAGGCTAGTTGACTGACTGGTCAAATCAGCAACTTTTATTGAATCGTCAAGACGATCCGGTAGCATGTAGTTAGTATGAAAATAGTAAAATGTGCAATGACGTCACAATTTTAAGTGTTCCTTTATATAGTTTTTGTTGAACTAAAAATCGTTTAAAATCCAAAAATAAGCGATAGCTAGGTTACGTGCTATTTTCGAAAGCTTGATTTAGTGGTAGTGTAAAAATAATTTATTTTGACATTAGTCAATAGCCATTATTACGTGAGCTCAAAATGGGAGGGAGGGTCCGGCAAAACTTCACCAAATGTAAAGGAAAGGGAGGTATTTCAAATAAAAACTTAGTAACGACGTAACTATGCAACGGACGCCGCCTTTCAGCTGCCGGCGTCGGTAACGGCAGCGAGGCGCCGGCGCATGGATGGCGACGGCCACAGTTGCCTCTGCGCTTAATGAATAATGAAAAAAATACTGCCATAGTTGAAATTAAGCCGTATTTATAGATTTAACGAATAAATATACCTAAGTAAGAGTGGGCAAGTAACTTAACTTTATTTGCCATTGTTGAAATTTATTCCGTCCGCAGATTATTTCGTCCTTCACTTCGCTCAAGAGGTCAATTTGTTATATTTGTACTTTTTCGAACTACTTTTACGTAGATAAAGATAAAAGATATTTATTCAGTAAGTAGGCCGCACGGGCACTTTTACACGTCAGAATCTACCAGCGCTTCCCAAGAGGAGACCACTGCTGAGAAGAAGCGCCGCAAGAAGCGTCGTAGATAAATACCTATATGTGGGTAGATTTAGCGCTGCGATTGTGAATCAGCGGTAGTCGGTAAAACGTTTATATGAGTTTGTGTGTACTGTTATTTTGTTATTTATTATTTTAATTAATTTGTATAAATAAATATCTTATCTTTATCTTATATATCTATATTTAAAAAAAAACTTTCTTACCCCGCTTAACCCCTGTGAAATTAGAAGAACCACTTCAAGCGAACGTAATGCTCGATAATAACCTATTGTAACGAATGATTGAGATATTTTTCTAAAGCTCATTACATCCTCTTGCAGACCAGATTATTTTAAATTCAGTAACAAAATTTTGGAGATTAAATCTGTAAGTCATAGTGACCAACTTTCACTATGGTTCCACCCCGAAATCGCGAAAAAAAAATCTACTGCTAGCCAAAATGTACGGGAGGGTCGATTTTTTTTTGCGATTGATACTGATTTAATCTCCAAAATTTTGTTACTGAATTTAAAATAACACTATATAATTTACCAATGTTATATCGATCTGCGTATATATCGATTTGGAAAGGAAAACCCTGGAATTACGTGTTATTTGCCGTGACTTGCCCCGTTTCATGGTCACGCGATTCCCGACCGTATTTAGGTCAGCCAGCTATTGATCCTGACAAGTATATTTACACTACAATTTTATCCTCGGAAAATTGAATGTTGGAGGTTTGTGGGAAAAAGGATGTTAATAATTAAGGCTAATGACGACACTTTCGTGGAGTTATACCTATTTCATGAGTTGGTTTTTTTTTTTTAAGTACGGACAAAAAGACGACGTACAGTACAGGTTAATTGGGCTAATACCATAGGTATTTGTAATCTTGGATTTATAATTGTAATAATGAGTCCCAAACTAAGCTCTAGGCTGGTAGTGTAGGTACAAGACACCGATAAACATACAGGTAAATTACTTTCGAGACGTTTTTGCATTTGTAGTTGTGTACGGTCAGCACATAAAGAAATAAACCAATACTTTCATATATTTTTTATAATCAGGTACATCAATGGAATTAATAATATTAAACAATATTAAAAAAGTTAATAATATTAATATTAAACATAACATTTAATTCTAATATTCTTCTAAGTCAATGATATTCCGCTTGATATAGCAACTAATTCAGCGGGAGTCACAATATTGCTCGAATTGCTATTGCATTCATTTTGGAAATATTTGTACAAATTATACAATACTTCTTTAGTTTGGTAAGGCTTACCTCGACCATGTTTCAACATCGGAACCATTTTTAATTAACAACGTTACAATAATAACACTGAACAAGAAATATTACAAACCATAAGAATAAATATAATTATTATTTATTTGACATTCACTGACTTTTGATTCTTCAAAATGTGTGGAACCTTTTTTTTCTGACTGTAGAATGAAATTTAAATATGAATTTTAGAATCCCTGTAAATATACAAATACTGCTATAAATGCAAAAACGCCTCGAAATTAATTTACCTGTACTTAGGTATATAGAGAAATATATCACTATTAAAGTCCCCCGCCGCGTCCGTCTGTCTGTTCGCGATAAACTCAAAAACTACTGAACGGATTTTCATACGGTTTTCACCAACGGACGGAGTGATTCATGAGGAAGGTGTAGGTGTATAATTCATTAAGGTTTAAGTCCGTATTTGCTCTGACTCGTGCGAAGCCAGGGCGGGTACTTATTAGGTAGGTAAGTCCCTCTGAAAACCAGCGCCGCGGTACCACAATCCGCCGCGGCACTACGTTGAGTTTAAGTCCCAGTGGTAGCCATTTACTGATGATATTCTGTACTTAAGTTACACAACGCTCTAACAGTACAGAAAAAACATCGTGAGGAAACCTGCACATTCGACCAGCTGTGTGCAAAAGAGGAGTAAACGCACAATAGTTCCTACTGGGTCGAAGTGTATCCATAATACTAACAAAGATATGATAATATGACATGTATCTACAAATGACCAGATAAACTTGACTGATTTTATCATCTGAATTTCCACCACCACCACGAACCACGTTTCTCAAAATGTCCTGAGTAAACTGGGTGTACCTACATACTGACATAGTTTAGACTGCAAACATCATAACATGACCTTCCTTTTTGTGGTGAACCTCGGATAAAACCCTACCGGGAAATATCATCATCATCATTATCAGCCGCAACACGTCCACTGCTGGACAAAGGCCTTCCCCAAGGTGTTCCACAACGATCGGTCCTCTGCTGCTGTCATCCAGCGGTTTCCCGTGACCTTTATCAGATCGTCGGTCCACCTTGTGGAAGGCCTGCCGACGCTTCGCGGTCGCCACTCTAGAACCTTTCCGCTCCAACGGCCATCGGTTCTACGAGCGATGTGCCCCGCCCACTGCCACTTAAGGTTTGCTATTCGGTGAGCTATATCAGTTACTTTAGTTCTCCTGCGGATCTCCTCATTCCTGATTCGATCTCGCAAGGAGACACCCAGCATAGCTCTTTTCATCGCCCTTTGAGTGACCTTAGCCTTGGAAATATATCGCTTAGTTATAATACGACCCCCGACAAAATCGGGACCTCTACTTTGAGAGCTCATAACTCTTAAATGGCTAAACGGATTTTCATAAAACTAAGCTAAGAACACTCTCGATTAAGCCGCCTTTCTAACAATAAAAACTAAATTAAAATCGGTCAATCCATTTAGGAGCTATACGATGCCTCAAACAGATACACAGATAACACAGATACACGTCGAACTTATATAACCCCCCTCTTCGTCGGGGGTTAAAAATGAACTTGTACATTAAATATTGACTCATCATTATATTCCTACAAGCATGGTGTAAGTAGCCGCAATATTGATCTGACAGCGACCTGGTTTGTTATGCAGGCTGCATTTCATCGTATATTCATGGCGTCTGTCACGCTAACAAAGTCTATCTACACAGGCTATCTCTTCACACATGAATAATTGATTTCCTATTATTTATATCATTGCTCCGATAGACCCAGTTTACAACGCTTTATCACATTACCTGTTTCATAGTACTTGGACAAATCTTGCAATATTTTCAACCAGTTCTTGATATTAGAATGACTCGGACAGTACTCATAGAGGAACAAGGATAAATAAATAAATATGAGGGGACAATCTCAAACAAATTGACCTAGTCCCAAACTAAGGTTAGTTAGTTTAGGCAAAAACAAAAAAAAAAAAAAAAGGTTAAACTTGTACTGTGGGTACTAGACAACGATAAACATACTTGTATAGAGAAATATTATATTGTGCATTGGGGTAATTCTGTCTGCAGCGTTTCTAGATTCTAGCACCGTTAATTGTTAACTCCGTCGATAAAGCAGGGGAACTTTTTAGTTCTATGTTTTTAAAAGAGATGGCGGGCAGAATGGGCACAAACGCATGTTTACGGAATTGCCCCGCAGACGGAATTATTTATTTATTTATTTATTTAATCTTTATTGCACAAAAACAAGTACAAATGGCGGACTTAATGCCTAATGGCATTCTCTACCAGTCAACCACGTGTCCAATCGGAAATGTATATAGGTAGTAGGTGCACAGTACAACAGAACTAAACTTACAACATAACATAATTACCTTATAACATATTATAAATAAATATAAATATACATAAATAAATACATACACACACACACATATATATATATATATATATATATATATATATATATATATATATATATATATATATACAAAACAAGACCTTAAGTAAAAGGTATATATAGGTCCCATCATATTCTGTCAGTATCTCTGTTGTTCTATAGTTATGTTATTTATATGTATATTATATATATATATATATATATATATATATATATATATATATATATATATATATAATATACATATAAATAACATAACTATAGAACAACAGAGATACTGACAGAATATGATGGGACCTATATATACCTTTTACTTAAGGTCTTGTTCGTGCAAATACTTACGAAGTATTCGCTTGAAAGAAAGCCTGCTAGGGGCTCGTCTAATATCGAGTGGGAGCGCATTCCAGAGACGGATTGCCTGAAGGGCGAAACAATTTGACATGAAACCAGTACGGTGAAAAGGAATAGTGAGTTTAAGAGAGCGGGAGGAGCGCAGTTCACACCCTGGACGGGGAGTGTCGAAAGTAAATTTACGTTTAAGGTAAAGGGGGGTTGAGGGCTCAAAAAGGATCGAGAAGAGAGTGGACAGAATTCTAAGAGACCTACGATGACGAATGGGAAGCCAGTTAAGCTGACGCCGAAAAGAAGGAATTACCCCAATGCACTACACTTAAAGAGATTTAAAACATCCATGACTCAGGAACAAATACTCACGCTTATACAAAAATATTTGTCCATACCGGGATACGAATCCGGGACCCTAGGGTAGCTAAGCTATCGAGCTTCGTAGGCAGGGTCACCCACCAACTCGTTAGGCTAACCGCAGATGACAATGAAGTTCTGTTTATGGTGTGATGAGTTGACTGATGATGGTGCTGAGGATGGGTGGGGGTAGAATATTAGCTACAATAAACATAGACACACGAGTTTGAACTCTTTTTCATAATGTATATTTTTCTACGGATATTTGGGATGCGTTCGTTATTTGCTTGCTCATTGCTCCTTTTGTAATCCTCACTAAAATTATAAACGCGTGAGCGTGTTTGGTTGCTTGTTTGTTTCGCATTTTAACCGATCGATGTAAACTTTGGTGCGGAGATAGCTTCGCCCGGAGACTCTTTCTCGAGGGAATAGTGATAAAATACTACAGCGTGGACGAACCGCGTCGCAGGAAAAAAATTTTATTATACGAATACAAGCAAAAACTGTTGTTACTGCTGCTGGAGAGCTTTAGGTGCGTAATCCGAAATTTCGCGTATATACGCTATCCAAACTGCGGGCTTAACATGCATGCACATCTATTCCATATTCTAACGTAAGATTTAACACTTAAGGTTTAAAATAAAAGTGTCCTATCTTGAGTTTTATTACCTTTTATTACTAAGCAACTATTGCGGTTTTCACATTTGTATAGCGATTTTATATCAAGACGGGACACCATAAGCGTTAGGCTATGGTCTCCTATTTTACGCTATACGCGGCGTCTGACGTTAGCGTCAACGTTTCAATACGTACTGCGTTGGGCGTTGCGTTCAGACGTCGATCGGAATGTATTGAAACGTTGACGCTAACGTAAGACGCCGCGTATAGCGTAAAATAGTAGACCATAGTCTTACGTTAGAATATGGAATAGATGTCAGATGTCAAATTTTATCTCGTGGTTTTTAGGGGCCTTGATATATTATTATTATTTATTTATTTATTTATTTATTAAACCAATCAACAAAATTATAACTAAACAAAAGCCCTGCAAAACTGTTTTATGACAGTTTGTCTGCAGGAAGACTTTAAGAGTACAGTATATATTTTACATGGTTATATGTAATACTATTTTGTATTATCGGTATCGTGTACTAGATACGGGATAGGACTGCCGCCATAAAGGAATCTCTGACGGTATTCTGTTCGATACGGAAACGCTCAAACATCCTCCTTCTCCTGAATCCTTCAATACTGGTGTGGCTGGTGCGATGGCGACGGAGAGGCCGTGCGCGTGGACAATCCCTGCTGCTCCAGTATTGCTGTCAACTCCATGACCCTGGCCTGTTCGTACGGCAGCTTTGATCTTTTTATCTGGAAAAAAAGACATGCTTTATATGGCACGCAGCGGGAAATGCAACATGCGTGCCACCTAGTGCTATTAACGGGTTCTGTGGACTTAACATGCAAGCACGAGATAAAATTTGATAGTTAGGAAAACGAGTATAAACATCTATTCCATGTTCTAACGTAAGACTTAACGATTAAGGTATAAAATAAAAAAGTCTCGTCCTGACTTTTATTACTTAGCGATTTTATCCGGTATTGCTACGAGTAACGAAATAAATCGTTCAAATCTATTAAGAGCCTGTGCACACCTAGCTTTTTTACCTGGGATCTAAGGGCTAAGCTAGTGTGCAGGCTCTAACCTAAGCATGCTATTTAATTACTGTAGCAACTTTTTATTCGTGCTTTCACTTTATTCTTGTGACGCATGTTAAGCTCGCTGGGGGGGGAACCATATTGGTTCGCATAATAATTGCATTACGCATATAGGTCATATTTTCTGTGGGCCTTATAAGTACCTACATTTATATCACTACGAATCACTATCACTACATATTTTAAAACAAAAGTCCCCCGCGTATGTCTGTCTGTCTGTCTGTCTGTCTGTCTGTCTGTCGGCTTTTCTTACTGTTTTCACCAATGGACGGAGTGATTGATGAGTAAGCTTTAAATATATGATTCATTTGTACCTGGCGAACATCAGATGGGTGCACTTGGACCTGGTTCTGCTCGCGCAAGGTACCCAGCAGCCTCTCCATCACGAAGTACAGGATCTCGACGAAGCTGATGAAGCTGGCCCCGAGGAACAAGCCCGCGGCTCCTCCAAACGATACTAAACAAATAATTGGGTTCGTGGGTCGAAGCGTTGTAACCTATTGGGAGTAGTGTGTCAAAAAGCTGAATGCAATTCTTTACAATTTGGAAGGTATATATTGGTATTCTAAGCTAGTACCAGAGACGTGGTCCTTTACATGGGTATCATAAGAAAGCTCAAGGTCACCTAAAGGGCAATGGAAAGGGCTATTACGCTTGGCGTATCTCTGCGAGATCGAATCAGAAATGAGGCAATCTGCAGAAGAACCAAAATCACCAACATAGCCCAGCGAATTGCGAACCTTAAGTGGCAGTGGGCGGGGCACATTGCTCGTAGAACCGACGGCCGTTGGGGCGGAAAGGTTCTAGAGTGGTGGCCGCGGACCGGAAAGTGAAGTGTTGGCAGGCCTTCCACAAGGTGGACCGACAATCTGATGAAGGTCGCGGGAAGCCGATGGATGCGAGTAGCACAAAACCGGTCGTCATGAAGATCCTTGGGGAAGGCCTATGTCCAGCAGTGGACGTCTTTCGGCTGATATGATGATGACGATGCTGAAGCTAGTAACATTGAATTGAAAACACAATACCTGAGCCTAGGACCTAGGAGCTTCATTTGGCCCGTTCCATTCATTCGTCAAGTCGAGCGAAAGAAACGCAGTTATGGTGACTTCCTGTGCACCTACCGACCAGGTCTTGGAAGTGGAAGACGATCTCGCGGGTGTAGCGCGTGCGCGGCGCCTGCACCTTGAACCTGATGACACCTTGCAGCTTGAACGGCCCTCGATCCCTGCAGCAGACAGACACTGTGCGTATCTACAGGGTGGCTTTTGATGGGTCAGTATGGCGAACTCAAAAACTATAAGAAAAAATATGTTCCAAGGAACCATGTTACACTTTCTGGGCAGGGACTGTAATACCGGTATACTAATTTGGATATCGATATGGGATTTCGATATAAATATCGATAATTATAGGTATCTTTCTATCGATATAGTTAGGTATCAATAAATAATTTTCGGTACATTAATATCGATATTTTGACAGAACTCCGTCTTTTATGACCCAATTTGATTTTTTGTTTTATTTAGTCAGGTAACATGCTTACGAGTACATAGTGACCCGAATGAAACATACCTGCTAAACATGAATGCCTAAACTACATCATGGGTGCACAAATAAATCATCATCACTGTCATCAGGCTAAGTCAGTCCACTGTTGACAAAGTCCTCTCCCAATGAGCGCCAGCTTGCTCGTCTCGAAACATTCATATTAAAGGCACACACACAGACTTACGAGTAACAGTCCGTCGGTTGATACCGGCCTGTCAGTTCCTCGTACTACTAACACAGACTATTAGTTTCTCTTACAATGTCATACACTTTCATCATTGATTTTGGCCGGCAGGCCGTTGGACAGACTTGGGGCGGACTGTTAACTGTCTGTGGTGCCCCTTGGGCAATCGGGTAAAGAAAGGATAAGCAAGTACCATATTTGCGTGTCGTTGGAGAGGCGCATGAAGATGGCGTCGACGCACATGGAGGCGCAGGCGCACTCGGCCAGCGTGGTGAGGTTGCGCGCGTGCGCGGCCAGGCAGCGCATGCCTGCCAGCGAGCACGGCGGGCCCTCTGTGGACGAATCATCATCATCATCATCATCAGCCGCAAGACGTCCACTGCTGGACAAAGGCCTTCCCCAAGGTTTTCCACAACGATCAGTCCTCTGCTGCTGTCATCCAGCGGTTTCCCGCGATCTTTATCAGATCGTCGGTCCACCTTGTGGAAGGCCTGCCGACACTTCGTCTTCCGGTTCGCGGTCGCCACTCTAGAGGGACATGCACTGATTGACTAAGTACCTACTCTTCTAAAATATTATATTATGTAAATAAATTAAATTAAAACGAAACTATCTAGTAGTTGGATCACTTGAGTGAATCTAGGATGATGCCTGTTACAGCTCAGAAAAATAGTTGTTACACGCATTTCTTCGACTTTTCATAAAACTAAATTAATATAAACCATGCGATGGCTTCAATGATTAATCACCTATTTTTATATGCCTCGATGGCGAATATAGGTATTTATTTGGACTAATATAGGTAGGTAGTTTAAGAGAAGTAGACCTTCAAAGAGTTCTACAATACTCTAAGTATAGGTACATTGGAGTTTCAAACAAATAACTAAGGTATGCGCCTTAAATAAAAACTTGTTCATTCGAACAAAAGTATAAAAACCGGGCAAGATATCAGGCCATGCTCAGATTAGGGTTCCGTCACCATTATACTACAAATACCAAAAAAACAATATCCAAAAACCATAAATATGAGCTAATTTTATATTAGAAGTTATCTTAGCGGATTTTCGGTGGGTATAAACATACATTTTATTAGTCTGTAACTCTAAAACCAATAAAGTCTATTTGGTCGTTATATTATTATGTGCTTTCGCTTAAGATATTTTTCACATTTTTAGTACGCAACTCTCGCGGACACGTCATAAACTATACACGAGCAGTACGCAAAATTCGTATTTGACAGGTGCTAAGGGAAATGAATATTTTATATAAACCTTAAGAGTTAAGTCTTACGTTAGAATATGGAATAGATGTTATTCCATATTCTAACGTAAACATTAAATTTTTACGTTTTCATTTTTATAGCGATTTTTACAAGACGGGACACTTTTTTTTTAAACCATAAGCGTTAAGTCTTACGTTTAGGAACAGATGTATTCATTTCCCTACTAGCACCAGTCCAATTTTATCTCGAGCTTGCATGTTAAGCCCGCTGCGGTTTCTGGGTGGTGTGTGTGTTATTTACCTTCGAAGTGGTTGAAAAAGGGCTTACACCCACACAGACGCAGCGCCTGCTTGTTGCGACACGACCGCCTGCAAGTGTTAGTGCTGTACACCTGGAAATAGGGGTTTATATATATTTGTCGATGCTTGTTCTACTTCTACAATATGTGTAATGACAAAATATAGTTCATAAATGTTTTATTCGCATTGAAAATACAATAGAAGAAATATGGTAAAATATAAATATTATTAGCTTTACTAATGTTAATAAAGTTTTACTTACTGTTAAACTAGAAAAATTGATGCAATCATGCTATATCATGACGGATTAAATATAAAGTAATAATAATATCTTTATATTTACAAACAAATACGTAGGTATAAAGAAAAAATAATTTAAAAGGCGTCCAAAGCAGAGTATTGAAAACAGCTCTATTGCAGGAATCTCAAAACTCTAATTGGTAGCTCGCGCCACAATGGTTTTTAAATAAAATAAAATTGTCCGCGTATCGCTCGTTACTGCTAACTATAAATACTCGCTAACTTCATATATGCGTGTAGCAGCAGTAGTGTTATTTCGACTAACCACTAACATCCGATATGGTCTAGTGGCTAGGATACCTGGCTCTCACCCAGGAGGCTCGGGTTCGATTCCCGGTATCGGAATAACTTTTTGTATTTATTAAATTAAATAAACGAAAATCTTGACCCGACGACTGGCCAAAAAGGAGAGCTTGATTTATGTAAATGAAAATGATTTCTATGATTTTTTTACACAGGTTAATATGAAAATGAAAAGTCTGAATCGTTTAATTAGTTTATTGTCTCAAGGCTAGCTGGAAATGTTCTCAATTTAGTGATAACGGTTATCTATGAAAAATTCAAATTTGTCCCTAGTAAAGCATACGCTGTCCGTCCATCCATTTATCTGTCTGTCCTAAAAGGCCGTGTCGTGATAGTTTTCCTTTTAAATTCGTTATATGGCTTTCAATTAAGGTATTATCCAAATCTTTAGTACAAACTTGCAGTTTTGGCTGTAGACATTCTAACAAAACTTGAACGGGGGACTCACCTGCCTCCCCGCCGGAGGCTCGTCGGTGTACAAGCAGCGGCGCCGCTGCGGGTGCAGCGCGCGCACGCCGCGGCCGCAGCGCGTTTCGATCACGCTGAGCTCCATGTTCCGCTCCACGCCCTTTGTGAACTGGAGACTCACCTGCCTCCCCGCCGGCGGCTCGTCGGTGTACAAGCAGCGGCGCCGCTGCGGGTGCAGCGCGCGCACGCCGCGGCCGCAGCGCGTTTCGATCACGCTGAGCTCCATGTTCCGCTCCATGCCCTTGTTGCATCTGGACGGGGCCGAAGTTATGTCCATGATGTCGTAGGGAGAGTGGATATAGAACTGCAGAAAAATATAATATAATCTGTATTACGTTAAGTATTTAACTCTCGTGGACTTATATAGGTACAGCCTCAGTGTCCAGCAAGATAATTTAATTTTAAAACTAGGAATTAGGTACATGCTTAATACAGATCAATAAAACATCTTGCTTAAATAATATATAGTGGGTGCAAAATGCAAACGCACTCTTAAGAGGACTGTGAACCAACTGCAAAATCTAGCCTTTTCATACAAAGGGCGATAACGTTTTCCACCCCCTAAACGTTAACCGAATTCGACCAATTTTTGATATGTGGTCATTCGGAACAAAAACTATGTCCGTGCGTTTCGTTTTTTAAAATATTGATTAGTTATAAAGAGATTATGGCCAAAATTACTTTTGTATGAAAACAATAAAACGGGAATAAATCGAAATTTATTAATAATATTAAAAAAAAACGAAACGTACGGACATAGTTTTTGTTCCGACTGACACCGTATCAAAAATTGGTCGAAATCGGTTAACATTTAGGGGGTGGAAGACGTTATTGCCGTTGGTATGGAAAGCCGTCAGCTCCCAATCCTCTTAAACTGTTCTTCTTGCGTCTCCTAAGGAAAAATATGAAGACCGGTAGAAAATGTGAAGAGGTGAGACGGAACTGTTTGCTTACTTACATTGGTCATGTTATGGACTTCTATGGCGACGTAGCACCTCAGTGACAGGTACTCGCATAGGAGAGGGAAGATGGCGGTCTCGTTCGGGTTTGGTTTCCTGGCAAACGAGAATCATGATATTTCCTGAACCCTGAACATAAGATATTCCTCTAGTTTCAACTAAACAATTACTGGTAAAATGGGGTGACTTTCAAACAACGGGGTGACTTCGATTTCTTTTTTCATCATGATTATGTGCTATGTGTCAGTTATAAATGAGGGATCCCTTTGTCACCCATAAAGTTGTATCGAATTTTGAAAGTCAGAAATTGACTCTCATACTATTTATGCTCAACTACTTATCGATAGTCATAAAAATTGTAAAGCATAACGCTTAATAATGCTAAAGTGAATAGTCCATAATGTTAAAGATTATAATTTTCATAAGTCATAAAAACTATATGTACGAGTATAACATTCAAAGGCAAATTGATAATTAAACAGAAATATTTTAAAGCATATAATATTTTAAACTACAAATTATTATTATTCATACCGTTTTATTGACTCAGTACATATGTAATGTTTATGACTCCAAACTATACAAGATCATAATTTCAAAAGTAATAATGTGATGTATATAAGGAAGGTCTCCGTTAGGTACGACGATGAGCGAAGCGAGGAGGAGTATTAGGTACAACTGCGACCCTACAGCGCCAGAACCGACAAAACTTACATTATGACTAACAATATGTATGACTAAAAACGTTACGGACTCTTAAAAACGGAACTAAAACTTTATGGAAGACAATATAGACCCTATAAATGAGCTATATCGTGACGTGACATAACTTTTATTTGTTTCATATGCGAGCGCAAACTATAAGTAGTATAAAAGTAGTATAATATTTTCAGAAAAATAGGATATAATAGCTTCAAAACAAAAACCCCTCATTGTTGACATGCTTCAGGGGTGACTTAGATATTGTATTATAAACACAGGGATATCCAAATCCCCAATTTAAGAATTAAGATTTTAATTTACGTTATGTTTTTTTCTCCCGAGCCATCTATCGCAGTTCACCCCTTACTCCAAATCAGTAGTCGCCAATACAGTATTTTATAAGTACATTTTATTGTGAATAAATACAGGAGATATAGGAGATGTATTGTTGAAATTAATCAATGTAAGTAAATTTTACGGTACACGATACGAGTCGCGTCGTGGCACGTCGTCGACCGAATTCAATCCCTGCAGTCGTCATGTCTAAATCACTCAGCGGTTACTGGCGACATCATGCTGGAACATCATAAGTTTAAGCACATTGCGGGAAGTAGCCATCAACTCGAAGACGTCACAAATTGTGCCAAATCCTTGTTTCAAATATACCTATATGATAACTCACTTATTATTGTATTTTTAACCATCATAAGGACTATGGAACTACCTGGGGAAGGCCTTTGTCCAGCCGTGGACGTCTTGCGGGTGATAATGATGATGATGAAGGACTATGGAGTCGTTTTTTGGTGTAATACACATTATACACACATGATGGCGTTGTCATCGATGGCCAGCGAGTTGCTGGCGTAGCAGGCACCCAGCTCGCTCATGATGGGGAACCAGCCCACGGAGCTGGCCTCCGACCACGTCGCCTTCGTGTCCAGCTCAGGCATCACCTGCAACAGGAATATTATGACAAAACTTTGCTTTTATTGTGTATGTATGTACTCTTTGCTAGAATGCTAGGGCGATTGAATGGCAGATATCATTTTTTTTATTGTACAAAAAGTATTATAAAAGAAAACATATCGTAAAACATCGTAATGACATCGTAAAATTAAAGTACAAATGCGAACTTATCCCTAAATGGGATCTCTTCCAGCTAACCCTGAAGTATTGTCACAGGTATCCATCAGTGGCGGTAGGACGTGGTGCAGGTCTGTCCGGATAGCAACCATCATCTTGCCTGTATCTGTGGATTTGTGTATCTGTATGTAGTAACACTAACGACATCTAGCTACAAAACGAAACAAGTAGAAGACAACCAGCTACGTGCAGCGCCTCTAGCGACAAACAGCGTAACTTAATGTTCTGCATCGCTCTATCGAAGTTTCCTCGGTCAAGTTTCATATATACAACTTCCAACTTCACTTCGGAGACTTCGGTCCCCAGGCACAACACCTGCCTGGAGAGAGATCTCTCTATTGTCCTCTCTTCTACATGTGTATTTGTGTATCTATCTGTATGGCATCGTAGCTCCTAAATGGATGAACCGATTTTGATTTAGTTTTTTTTTTTTTGTTAAAAGGTGACTTATTTGAAAGTGCTCTCATCTAAGTTTGGTGAAAATCCGTTGAGTCATATAAGAGTTATGAACTCTTAAAGTAGGGGTCCCAATTTTGATAGGAGTGTTATTTATTTGTGACGTTCTCAATATAAAGGGACCTTATGGAGGAAGGCAGTTACGCTCTTCTTGTTCTTGTAACTATACGAATACTATGGCAACAGTTCTAAAAACGCCTCCATAAGGTCCCTTTATGTTGAGAACGTCACATTTAATTATTATAGTCCTCAGGCATCCGTCCATGGGCCTCACAGCCTAATCATCTTTGAGTAGATTGTGTGCTCTTTCGCATTCTTCATACGATCTAATAATAAATGCAGTTATCATAGGTGTTCTATCGGATTTCAGTCAACATCACCACTCAAAATGCCACTGCCGTGCGCTTCAGTTTTACATTTTGTGAAGAGATTGCATTTGGCGACAGATAAGATACTTATGGGCTGACCACTCCTGCTGGTAGCGATAACAATGGATAATATAGGCCAGTTGTAATACAAACAGGCGTAAAACTTAGGGGTAAGTAGTCGATAACCTTAAATATGTTGGCTTTTTATACCTTTTAAACATCCCCTGCCACCATTCACTGTCTAGAACCACCACACGCTTCTTAGTGAAAGGAAAATACAGAATATCGCACTGTAATACGTATATACACATAGTAGAGAGGCTTCTTTAGAGGAGTATTTAAGATAAAGGAAACATTATTTCAAGAGACAAATCTACATTAATATTGTAAAGAGGTAAAGTTTCAAAGTTTTGATATTTATAAGAGGTAATCTCCGAAACTACCCATCCGACAAAAAAAGATCTTTCACCAATATTTAGAATGGACTTTCAGGGTAGACGTGGGCTATATTTGTGGCGTTCTCAATATAAAGGGATCTTATGGAGGCAGGTGTTTACGCCGTTTTTAGAACTGTTACCATAGTATTCGTATAGTTACAAGAATAAGAAGAGCGTAACTGCATTCCTCCATAAGGTCCCTTTATATTGAGAACGTCACATTTTAACTTATATCAACCGAAGCGAAGTGAGGGCGGGTCGCTAGTAAGTATGTATATAAAATAAACTTTACATCAACCACGAGCTGGTACAGATCCACCTCCAGGTCTTCGCCGTCGAAACCCTGGAGCTGCTGGAGGCTGAGGAGCCCGGTGCCTGCCACAGCGGCCACGAAGCGGCTGTAGTATTCATACTTCTCCTCATGAGGCTCCACCGCCCAGTACCGCTTGATAACAGTTGGCAACTTCTTCTCGTCTACTTTGTTCTGAAAATAGGATTATAGCTAAGTTTACACTAGCACGGATGCTCCTAGCAGGCATGCCGTCATTTTCTAACAGTTAGAAGAAGTTAGAATCTAACTTGTTTTGTTTATGAAGAACGGTATAACTACCTGCCTAGCCTAACCTTAATGAAAGTGAAAGCTATCATGTAAAGTCTTGGATCTTTCAAGTTAATTGATAACTATAATTACGCATCTTGCTCTATGGACATGGTAAATCCTTCTGAACTTCGTTACTGTATTTTCTAGGCAATTTGACTTCCTCTAGACTAGGCAGCCAAGTGGCAGTGGAACGTTGACGTCTTAAAAAATAAATTACTTTAGAATAGAATTGATGTGCGCTGACGTGCGAATGCTTGTGTCAATCCATATATTTTGATAGATTTCTGGTAGCTAGTTTCCGTAGGCCCTATGCACATGTGCAGTACCTCTAGACAGATGGTGACACCTGGCAGACTGAACTTCCAAGATCTAAAGTCTTTCTCCAGCGCCACGACCGTCGGGTTCTCATTGTAGCGCTGCCACTGGCCCAGCGAGATCTCTATGGCACCCATGATGGCTGCCACTGTCGCACATGCCCACAGTACCCTGGGGAATCGGTAAAAGGAGTACTTTCTTGAAATTATTTGACTAGTTTGACGTGATTCCTTTCTACCAGCTTTTTATTTAACTTCACGTTTGTCTATTTATTTGATAAATTGTGTTGAACTAGTTGCCGTACGTACATAGGTATACATGTCATTAAGTATATGTGACGTTCTCAATATAAAGGGACCTTATGGAGGAAGGCAGTTACGCTCTTCTTGTTCTTGTAACTATACGAATACTATAGCAACAGTTCTAAAAAGGGCGTAACCGCCTGCCTCCATAAGGTCCCTTTATGTTGAGAACGTCACATATGTCAACCTGATAATTTGAAATGTTATGGTGGCCAAGAGCTCCTGATGATGGAGTCGGAACTCGGAAGGTGACAACAGGATCTCCCTCCACTGCAATTAACACAGACCCACCGAGGTTGGAATCGTTAGTTTGATCTCGAAAAGCACCCGATTACGCCGGTAGCACACCTCCGCCGCGGAACAGTAGTAGCGAAACTCTGGCAACGAAATAAAGTTCAATTTCGTATTAAATATCACGATTCCGCCACAGTTTCGCGGTTTCGCGGCGGAGATGTGCTACCGGCATTACTGTGCAAAACGGTACAGTCGCCAACAATAAGCTTGCATCCTAAATGTTTTTTCCAAAACTACATAATTATAGCTTCAAGATTTCCATTTATTAGGCTTGTAGATAGACTTATATATAAATTCAATAATAGCTATAATTACCTCGGGAGTTGAATCTTAAAAGGTTACGTTATGTGACAGTTGCATAAAAACTAGGGTGTTGTTGTTGGGTTACATACCTTTCAATCCAGCTCCGGTTGGGCGCAGCGATGTGTATGAAGCCGTGCATGGAAGTCTTCATACAGAAGTCTTTCCCGCAAGCCGCCACGGCCTGGAGCGGCGCCCAGCGTCGCTTGCGCAACGGTCGGCTGTAGGGCTTCATTCTATGGAGCCTCTATTCCACTTTATTAGAAACATAAATATTTATGGCTTACTTATATCTTGGTTATTTTAATAGTTATTCGAAAAATAATTTGTCTCTACTGTTTGTAACATGACTTGCTTTTTATTAAAGCAAAAAAACAACGAACAACCAATTATGCTAACCTTTTTTTATTAATAACGATTTTTCTGTCCGAACTTTGCGAGAATAAAATAGATAATAAGTGAATTATAAGTCTTGGCAGGCAGGGTCGATGTTTTTAAATATCTGGGGCATTTAGTATCGTGGGACCTCAAAGATGACAAGGACATCGAACGGGAACGGAGGGCTCTGTCGGTCCGGGCTAATATGATAGCTCGTAAGTTTGCGCGCTGTACAAGGGAGGTGAAGCTTACATTATTTAGAGCATACAAGTACCTCGTTGTACTCGTGCAGCTTATGGAGGCAGTATACGCAGCGGGCCTATGGAGCCCTCCGCGTCCAGTATAATAACGCGTTCCGGGTGATATTGGGGCTGCCCCGCTTCTGTAGCGCATCAGGGATGTTCGCAGCCGCCGGGGTCGACTGCTTCCACACCACCATGCGCAAGCGGGCCGCGTCTCTGGTGCGCCGCGTGCGGGCCAGCCCCAATATCATCCTCGGCATGATAGGGAGCAGAGTAGACTGCCCCTATATGCGTCACTGTTGCGGGCTACACGTGCCCTGTATTTAGTTATTTAGTTATAAGTATTAGTTTAATGTATTAACATTTAGGATTAAGAAAACACTAACAATATATGAGTTGTAATTTACTCGAAATAAATGATTTATTATTATTATTATTATTATAAGTAATTTGACTATAAAATTATTAAAATTCGTTTCTTAAAATTTCACCATTTCAGTCTAGTTTCAGTTTCATTCCATTTTGAAGACCGTAATCGTACAGTGCAAATGCAATAACTTTTAGAAGTACCTATTTCGGGTTCGGTTAATATCGGCTAGACTCGCATAAGAGCATATGATAGCGACTGAGATAAGTACAAACCCGAAGATTGTTTTAAGAGCCACTGCGCTGTACAGCCAGCGTCAAATAGATAGGAGCAGCCAAAATGGCCACATATATCGCAACACGTCCTTATTCCTATAGTAATAAAGATGTGTTGCGATATATTTGGACACTTTCGCTGCTCCTATCTATTTGATGCTGACTGTAATGATAATTAATAGATTGACATTTTAAATAGCTTTACGTGTATTAGACCTGTACAAGTAAGTGACTAAATATGATTAGTATAAGATAATTTTGATAGTGAATATACTGAATATTGCACGCCTAAATTAGGTGGATCACAAGCTCATCCTGTAACACTAACAACTGTCCTATACTGTGTTCTTGCAATAAATGTCTTTGTCTTTGTACCTGCCTACGTTCGTAGAGTTTGATAGTTCGTGTGCGATTGCTAAACCAAAATAGATAGCAGCGGAACCGACACTGGCTAGATAGTAGAACTAATTAGAAAACCTAGTTAAGCGCGAGTCGTACTTTTTAGTGAGGGTTCCACGCATTATAACCGCACATGCGTTTTGAATGAGGCAAACCTTTTTCGAGCTGGGATAACTTTTGTTACCACTAATACTGTGTAAGCGTTGAATAAATATAAAAAAGCCGGTCAAGTGCGAGTCGGACTCGCGCACCGAGGGTTCCGCACAAACTTGTAGGCATGTAAATAGTTCGAAAATCACGGGAATACAATATAAATAAAGTCCAGTATAAACTGACACACAATAAGTAATGCACTTTCGTACTTAGTGAGTGTCAGCTTATACTGGGCCTTTTTTTTATGTGATGTAACTACAAATTAACGGTTTTCGGATTTTTTCCATTACTTGTGCTATAAGACATAGCTTCTTGCAAAATTTCATGATTCTAAGTCAACGGGAAGTACCCTATAGGTTTTGATTCCCTTCAGATTCTCTTCAATATGCGGCATAAACGGCCGTATCTTTTGATTGCGTTGACTTAGATATTTGATTTTTTCACTGATTCAAGGGATTGTAGACCTAAGTATTTGATATGAAATTCAACTTGATACCTTCATGCGTTCCTGAGAAAAAGGGTCTTGACAGACACACAGACAGACAGACAGACAGACAGACGGACAACAAAGTGATCCTATAAGGGTTCCGTTTTTTTCATATGAGGTACGAAACCCTAAAAATCAATAATAATTAAAGCAATGATTAAACAATCATAGCGATGGCGATAGCGATACGATGGCGATGGGCGATGGTGATGGCGATAGGCGATGGTGATGGCGATAGGCGATGGTGATGGTGATGACGATGGCAATGGCGGTAGCGATAGCGATGGCGATACCGATGGAGGTAACGATTTATAGCGATAGCGATTATAAATCGCTACAAAATAAACTAATATACAAAAAATGACCTATATAAAATAAAATACCTGGTCAATTGCTCAATTTCTGCTTAATTGGAAAATGAATAATATAAAAATTAAAAAAAACGTACGGTGCGAGAGCCGCCTCTACATATACGCTTGGCGATGGCCACTTCCCACTTCGGGTACTTTCATTTCTAGCCAAGCCCTGCGTTAATTTACGCATAAACTAACGATTGATGACTTGTGGCTTCAGTCATGATTATGATGACATTAGTCTAAATATTAATTCGAATGATTCGATTAGTCATGATTGATCAATTGATTGACGAAATTACACTGCCAACCAGTATAAGGTACTCCAGGTTAGGCTCCCGACGCGCCACGTCGCCGAAAAAGAAAAGAGCCCTTCGAAGACATATGACTACGGAACGCTATCTACCTACTTTTGTCGCTATTAAACATTAGATTTAGTTAACGTAACATGTTTCTTTACTTACAGTAAATGACATTTAATGTCATGGCGTGCACGATGACTTGATAACGATCTGGGTTATGATGTTTTAACATAACTATGCGCTAGGTGAGTTTGATACTATATTATTGTTAGGTTTTAATTTGGTAATACCTGTCAAACAAATATAATTATTAAGAATGTCATTTGACTAAAAGGAAGGTGGTAATAGTGATAATAAGACAGTCACTTGACTGTAGGTAGAAGGGAATAAATAAGGAGAACACTGGGCTGATCAGGGCATTCGGTTTGGAACGTTAAAGGTGGAATGGTCACATTTAGTGCGGTTTGAAAGTGTAACAACCTAGAATAAAACCTAAATTGTGATATCAAGTGGTTTCATTTAACAGTTACTGACGACAGTCGTGGTTAAGTATAAGATTTTATTATATTAAGATGGGTAAAACAGTAGCGCGTGGTTGCGCGTTATTTTATTAGTTGTAAAGTGAATGGAATGTATTGTTTCTTGCGTTGAACACAGCGGCAATCACAGTGCGTTTGCCGAGCGCAGCGGTTAAAGCATACATATAAGCGCGCGGTTGTTTTATGCGCTAAACGCATTGCGGTTGACGCGCACTATTTCACTACGTATAAAGTGAATCGTATATATTATTGTTTATTGCGTTAAAGGCAGCGGCAATCGCAGCCTGAGATGTATGGCGCAACGCAGTGCGTCTTCCGCAGCGTTTAACGCATAAAACAACCGCACGCTTTACATTTTGTCCTTCCATCTGCATACGTGTGCTTGCATTGCCTGTGGTTTGCAAAGAGATATCAATAAAACAATAACAAAAAAAGCAAACTTTGAAAACCCTCTACTAAAAACTACCTTTGCAGCATCAAGATAGGCTGTCTAACTGTTCTTTATTTTGCACTTCATCAAGATACATCCAACGAGCCCCAACACGGCGGGGCTATCTTGCTTCGTGGCGGAGTCCCTAACATCATCAGACCAGCTCCATACCATATTATTGCATTGTCACCGAAGTTACGAAGGTATACCAAATTTCAAACACACATTTCATTTAATGTGTCGTTTCAACGAATTTCATTTCATCGAAAACTGATTTCTGCTGAAACCTTATTGTTTTCAGGTTATCTTAAGCTTGGGTTACGTAGGTTAGGTTAGGTTAGACTTGTGAGTCCTGTGACCACCATAAAATTATAACTCCTGCATGTGAAAATGCCTGTCGATGAAATGAATATTCGGCGGAGTAAAACATTCTATGAAACGAGTGTCGGTGGTTCAAGTGTAAACCATACAAACATTGCAAGTTAAATGTGACGTTCTCAATACAAAGGGACCTTATGGAGGCAGGCGGTTACGCCGTTTTTAGAACTGTTACCATGGTATTCGTATAGTTACAAGAATAAGAAGAGCTTAACTGCCTTCCTCCATAAGGTCCCTTTATATTGAGAACGTCACAAATAAGCTTGTAAAAAAAACATATAGTCGAATTGTGAACCTCCTCCGCCTTTTTTAAACTTGATTGAAAATACAGTGCCAAAAGATGCGGACTCCGAAGTTGCGAATTAACGGCCGCACTCAAAGACGTCAATGAACTTTTAAGTTTGATTGAAGTTGCTGCTATCACTTTATTTGCTATAGCAATAGAATACGCAGCCACTTTAATCAAAGATAAAAATTAATTGACGTCTCTGAGTGCGGCAGTTAGTGCTCATAACCCGTGCTATGGACTAAATATACATCGGACTATAAAATAGAAAAGCAGATCAGTCAATCAACGGTGACTCCATCATTTTCCTAAAACACAGACATGACAAATGAGACAGTCAAAAGGAAATGATTGATTTGTAAAATGGTAAACAAGTCACAAATAAAGGAAAAATGCATCATTTACTTGGAAAACTAGTGGAAACCGGAAAGGATCTAAAACAAGCGTGTTAATCTATATTAAACCAAACAATTAATACAGCAAAGTATTTTTTTCAAGAACCTTTTCAATTATCCGGTATCACAATCACGTTCATGAAATATAAAACTTTAGAACTAAGTAGCAAAAAGTCAAATATCGCTTGAGTGGATAAAGAACATATCACGGTTTGTGCATATGTCGGTACATCCGTGTTACTAAGTGATATCACACACGCTTATCATTCCGTTTTGTAAATACGGTTTTAAACTTCCAAGAATAACGATTTGATAAAAATATAGTTTTCTTTTTCTAATGAAATGTTTCATATTTTTTTGTCATGAACTTACCCCATAAATGCAAAATAAATATATGTTAATAATTAAAATATGTTTTGTCACATTCTGTCAAAACTAAATATCATAATGATTTTAATAAGCATATTTTAGCTTCCTGTTATGAAGAAGAGGTTCCAATCCAAAGCCCCAGTACAGTCGACAGACTCCTAAACCACCATGGCCATGGAACTACGTCAAAGTGATGTTTTAAATAAAATCATCTAAATTCTACGATTTGGCTTCACGTAACGTCACTTTGACATAGTTCTATACTGGTCAAGGAATCTTTGTTGACTGAGCCTCATGCCACGCGATGAGGTCGTTTCGGCACAATTGGCACTGTATCAATATCGCTTTTTTTATGTGTGTTCATTTTATTTTATTCTAAAGCTTATTCCGTAAAGATATATCGCACCTTTAGAATGAAAGTGACCTAACACAAAATGATAAGTTTTCTACTTTGAGTCATAAAATTATTGTTTTAGAGACCTAATTCAAAATCTAAAGTTTTTTGATTAGGACACTTTCATTCTGAATGTGCGAATTATATAGGGCGTTGTTCTTGCACGTGGCCGATCGGAATCCAAGTATCGAACGACACGTTATCGATTCGACATCGCAGATCTAGAGCGCAATCGCTATTACGGATATTTGCATACTTAGGACACTCTGACACTCTGACTCTGAATACGTATACAAAATTCAAAGACCTCATTTTCTCGGAAACAATGCGATCGTAAATATTCTAACGATGACTCAATTTATAAGTATAAAATTGTTTTTCCAACGCTAGCCGCTTTCAGTTACACGTTATCAGTTATCAGTGATATTATATCACTACATTTACAGTGAATTTCGAAACGGCGATAAGATAGAGGCTAGCGCATATCCCTATAAACCAGCTTATAGTTTACGAAGCTTGCGAAGGAATCGCATGGCCCCTTGAATCTCCTGCGTATTTCTGGACTCCTAGTCCAAGTGAAGTGTTGTGATGGCTTTTAAATACTGTATTTTACTGTCGTTGGTGGCGTGTGTGGCGGCACAGAACTCGTGTAAGTTTCATTATGTAACGCTCTATCTTGAAGGTCTTGTCTGTTTAGATTAATGTAAAATGTTTGAATTTCTCGCAACTTCTTAAGAACTAAGCGGGCGAAGACACCGTCAGCCATTTTGTCAATTTCCAGATACAAAAAAAAAGGGTATTGATTTAAAAGTTTAAAACTAAAACCTCGATTAGTATGACGCACCCTTATAATTTTTTTATAGCCTACTCACACATTCTTCACGAAACGTATGTAAAGGATCTCCAGTATTGAACCGATTTCAGTAAATAGGGCGCCATTATGCGTCAAGTGTAGGCATCACAGGCTATACTAAAATGTGACGTTCTCAACATGAAGGGACCTTATGGAGGCAGGCGGTTACGCCGTTTTTAGAACTGTTGCCGTAGTATTCGTATAGTTACAAGAACCAGAAGAACGTAACTGCCTTCCTCCATAAGGTCCCTTTACTTATGTTGAGAACGTCACAAATTATAAAGGAGCGTCATACCAGTCGCCAGTATAATTTTAGGGTTTAACTTTTTATAGCAAAATATTGTAAACAGTTAGATAGACAAGACCTTCATAGGCGAGGTTGTATGTTTTAAACGCGCAAACAGTGTAATGTAAATGTTAACTTACTCTTATAAAAACATATCCTTGACTAGATAGTCCGCTTTAAACTAACTAAACGAATGTATAGAAATCGAAAAGTGTGGTCCTAAATGTTAGTTGGTGGTAGTTGAGGCCAACGCAAAGCAAAATTCAAGTAAGCAGTTAATTGAGTTGAGGCAAAAACTAAGTAAAAAAAAGCCGTAGTAGCCTAATGGTTTGACCTGCCGACTCTTAAGCAGAGGTTAGTGGGTTCGAACCTCTGAGTTTTTCGGAATTTATGTGAGAAATATAGTTTGTAAATTTACCATGAGCTTTTCGGTGAAGGTAAACATCGTGAGGAAACCTGCACACACCGCAAAGCAATTTGACGGTGTGTGCGAGTTCCCAATCCGCACTGGGCCCGCGTGGGAATAGCCCAAACCCCTCCCATTGTGAGTGGAGGCCTGTGCCCAGCAGTGGGACGTATATAGGCTGGATTATTTATTATTTTATTATTAAAAACTAAGTTAATATTAGTAGTTCGCGAACAGAGACCTCTCGATTTGCCCCCTTCCTTCACCCGCAGACCGGTCCTGCTCCTGCCCATGCCATGTTCGAACAAACTGTACTGTTAAGGTAACATAACTAAATTTCAAAAATATTGGATTATAGGATACTCAAGATATCGTCGAAAAACATACAAACATACGAATGCCCACCGAGTTGACTCGGTCGATAAGTGCCAAGTTTTGAAAACTGGACTGCTTTTGTAGGTTAGGTACGGATAGAGACTGAAGCGTTGGAACTAGAACTTTAGTTGTAAAATTCTTTGCTGGATCTCTTTAACATCATCACCATCATTTTGTTCCGCCCTGTTCTGTGGGTCCGCCTGTCCATTATTGATCTAATTCTTCTCCATTTTCTTCTATTTTAGGCGGTTCTTACAGGTATAACATCCAATGAGGGTTTTCAAAGTCTGACACCAGATGTCGCTACGTAGGCGTCCTGTTCTAAACGACGGTCATATTGTACCGAATTTTGTGCCAGTGAAACTTTTTACCGAAAATTCATCGTATTTGAACTTTATTACAATATAGGTAAATAAGGATTACGGACAACGAAAGTAGCTGAGCTAAAGATTGACCTTTGTTTAGAACAGACGCCTACGTAGCGACATGGTTTCAGATAAAATTTTGAAAACCCTCATTAATGAAGCGCATCATAAGATATTTGGAACTTCAAAAGCAGGCGTTAGGATTCCAAATTTCAAACTCGTTGAGACTCGCACTGGATAAAGACAGATTTCGGTCATTCTCCGAACGTTTCAACCCCCGTCGTCATTCTAATTAACGAGTCACCGAAATTGTTAATGCAATAACATAGATAATACAGGCCTGTGCTGGGTATAAGCTTTAAAATTGACGTTAGTGGTCTATATAGCCAATAATTAGGTGACACTTTAATTAGAAGTACGACGGGCGGTTGAAACGCTCGGAGAATGACCGATTTTTTTATTTTTTTTTATCATTAATGGGTTTGCGTTTGACCTCAGTCTCACCTGATGTTAAGTGAAGACGAGGTAAACTCAGTGCTGGATTAAGTTCGCTTTTAGACCTCCGTGTCAAAATTGCCCTAATAATTTTTGTAATTTGTGCCCCGCTCTGGTGTGGAGCCCTCTGACCAGTGATGTCCTAAGCAGCTATAGCTCTAGCAATTCACGAAGGCGAGTGGACTTTACTTGTGGTGAACACGTATCCGTATACAGCGTCGTGTACACGCACACACGGAAACAATATGACTGACTGACTTGAGCGACGGCGCTCGCTGTGGATCGCTCCGTCAGGCACGCACACTACCGCAATGTGCATGTGCACGTTCAACACTAATAAAGCCCACTCGCCTTCGTGAAATGCAAGAGCTATACCTTACTTTGTTGAACGGATAATCCGGAACTGTTTAAAAGACTGACTGCTAACCTCCAGTGAAAAGAGAGACATCAAGAGAAGAGAAAGACAAGATTTCCTGATCCCGGTACGAAGCGGAGCCATGTTGAAGTCTTGTTGTTGGACAGCCTGTCACGTGACGCGGTTCCATTTAGGGAATGGTCACTGATAGATACGCAGATAAACATTACATATATCGGTGACGATAATGTTCTGAGAATCAAGCCTTTGATGCACCCGGCATACAAATGTTTGTAAAAACAAGTACCTACCCGACTAAATAGTAAAAAAAAAACACAGTACTTATACTAAGTGTTGAAGACCGCGTAGGTTTTTTTGTGGTGTGGTGTGGTTAGTTTTTGCTTTTGACGTGCTTGTCAGTTTTGAAGTAACGAAATAAAATGTTCAAATAATTTTCCTCAGCTTTTAAATGCGGTAATAATATTTTAAAAAAGTGGCGACCGTGAGAAATTCGTTCGAATATCCAATAAATAAATATTGAAGATGGATCTCGAACGTTTGAAACGAGAAAGAAAAAGTAGAGTAGATAAGTTGAAGCCGGTGTATTTCAATATGAAGCCGACTTTAGTTTGAGATCGCAATTTTATTTTGGAAATTAACCCTCGGGCCTTCGTGTTCAGAGAGTTAAACAAATGATGATGTTCGGGAGACAAAAGCAACAAGCGACCACTAGTATTTTAAGTCGGTTTTTGAACTTTGGTTCTAATAAGATTACGACCTTAAAGGCTCTTGAATTTTACTTACTCACTTATTACTATTCCACCGGCGAGATGAGGCGAGGATGGGAGGGAATTGGTACAGGAAAATTTTGGGCTCGGCTGCATTGGAACTAGTAGGTAGTCTGGATGGACGAGATGAGAATTGAAATATTTGTTGTTAATATTGAACCGTGTTACTCTAACATAGAGTGTTAATTAACACTGCAACGAAAACAAAAGCGTTGCAAATTTTCCGCCTCGCCTCGCCTCGGCGGTGGAAAAGCACCATAGGTATTTAATGTCAGTTCATTTTCTACTCACACCCAATACCCCTCTAAACTTAACCAGATTGTCTTCCACGAGGGCACATATAAACTGACTTTGACTGCCGGCTTTACCTGTAGTACAGGGTCTTAGAGGGCGTCGAGCACCTTCGCGATTTTGATCGCGCGCCTGCTAGAGGGCGCGAGGGTATTGATGCACCCGTGGTCTAGAGCCGACGCTGATTGGTTAAAATACTTCTAAAGAGACGACAGAAATTGCAGTTTTCTATGACTTGGCATTTACTTTGACGTTACTTTTAAAATTGATCAAATCAAAGTCGTCTGTGCAGTGTCTGACTGGGTGTTTATAACAGCTAAGTAAAAGCAGATCTTTGTTCATTGGAATAGCAAGCCACTCGTACCGTAAAATGGGGTTACTTTGATCAATAGAGATGGCGGAACACCCCTAGATGTGATCCAAAGTACCGATCGTGGTGGAGTTCATCGTATTAGAACACAGACTATCAGTTTCTCGTACGTTTACATACATTTTCTTCATAGATTTTGGCAGGCAGTCAGTGCCGGATTAAGACTACTTGATGCCCTAAGCATTCCACGCCTGCGGCCCCATTTTCAAATAGCCTTTTCGTGTGCTAGTTTTTCTTTGAGCTGATTATGGTGCCCCCCAAGACGTGATGCCCTAAGCAATTGCTTAATTTGCTTATATCCGGCACTGCTGGCAGTCCGCCTGAGACTTTGGGGCTGCCGCCGTACCGTAGGCTGTGTTGCTCTTTAGAGAAATTCTGTATAGCAGTAGACGTATTGCTGCTGACGTTAGCCAAATGAAATCCTTACTAGGCCGTGACAGTAAGTCATTCTCAGAAGCAAAAGGAGTCATAAACGAGACGTTAATGGAACTGAATCAGCGGCACACCTAACGCTCAGTAACCGCGATAATACCAGATAAGGGCCGATAATGGATTATCATTGGCGCGATATATCAGAAATATTCGATGGATTTATTTCATATTGCCGTTTAAATTCATATTGTGAAAGTTATGAGTAGGCTCGACTAACTCGACTTATATTCCTAAGACTTGGAAATGCCTCGAAACAGACGCTTGAATCCTCGTGTTTCGGCGTGGAGGTATAGTTGAAGAAAAATTACTTGCACCGATGAATATGAAGGGACAACCTCAGTACCTAATCTCACACAAATTGCCCCAAGAATTCCCAAACTAAGCTCTAGGCTTGTACCTACTATGGGTACTAAGAAATGATAAACACACTTACCTACATAGAGAAATACTTACAACTCAGAAACAAATACTGCGCTCGTAACAAATATTTGCCCATACCGGGATTCAAACCCAGGACCGCTAGCGTCGTAGGCAGGCTCACTACCAACTGACTGGAATGGGAATGAGGGCGCTGTTCGCTGATCCAATTTTTGCCTTAAAAACTCCTGCTTAAATGTAATTTTTCCCACTTGAGAATAATGTAGTTGTCCTGTCCGATAACGCATCTCTAACGTATCAACAAGACTCAACGCATCTGCTCGTCTCTCGACTACTTGCAAAAAACCTGTTACGACGGCACGCTCTCTTTGCCAAGTTATAATTATTTTGATTCTAGGCTCTAGGCGATAGCTACACAATGTTAACCAAGGCTAGCGCTTATTTATAGTATTTTAATAATATTTTTGAACTAAGTCTTGTGCAAACGGCAACCTCGATCCCCTATTTACCGTTATCATCACAATCAGGCGTTATCAGTGTTTAAATAAGGGGTTGGAATCGCATCGCGAATACCCAACAGTACAAGCCTCGATATTTTTATTATCAACTGTTTTACATTTCACTGGATTTATTAATAAGTGACAAATCATCTGGACCTATGAAGAGACGTAGAGACAACCTACTCTACAGCCCACCTACGGCCTCACTCATCATGAGAGGGCTATCGCGTGTGAATTCACCGCTAGAGGCGCTAGTGTAGCGTGAGGTCTCCGAAATGTCAAATTTCACTGTTTGTGGGTGGGCTACGCGGGTTTATTTGTAATTAGAATGATGTTGTGAATATTTTACAATACCTGAGAATCCTGAGATTAATTATGGCAATTATATTAAATACCGGGTCTGTGAATGTCAGGATGACACCGGAGGCTGTAACCTGGCTTCAAAACGCTAATTTTTAATTTATAAGAAAATGCAGGAATGACCGTACGAAGAAGAAGAAGTGCTAAAAGCGAAGCTGAAAAAGAGGGGCAAAATTAAGCGGGCTGACAGAAAAGCTAATTCAGAAGTTAGATTGTTTACTGTTTTTAGGTATATATATACCTATATATATATATATAAGGTATATTTAAGGTATTAAATATGATTTAAATGTAAACTGTTTTCACGCCCTAATAAAAAACTTTGAAAGCTATACTTCAGGACCTTACTCGTACTGTACAGTGGCGCTAACTGGTGAGCACTAAGAAGACAGCCCTCCAGTACGAATATATTCCATCTAAAAAAAACCCCGACACGATACAGCAAGCCGAGAAGGAAGGGTTAGAGCGGTTTCGCACTACGTCCGATCCGTATCCAAGAATGTCGATGTAATTTTGGATGAGACATCGGATGACGGAATTCGGATCTATGCGCAACCTCTCATACAAATAGAATTACTGCTACTTCGGACCGAACATTTCTCGGATACGGATCGGACGTAGTGCGAAACCGCTCTTAAGTATGATTTTAACAGTATAAAGCAGAGTTTAGCCTAGTAATAAAAATTGCAGAAGTTGATTGCGTTTTACTCTAACTTTTAATCTAAAAAGAGACAGCAAAATTTGGCGTCTCGTTCTTGCACAGAAGTTAGAGTACCACAATAATCAACTTCTGCGATTTTTATTTTTGTTGTTTGCTTCAGACCGAGTATGCGTGTCACAGTCGGCGCAGTGCCAGAGCTTGGAGCTTGGAGACTCCCGCGCAGTATGCACGCAAGTCGAGTCCAGGTACATTTTTTTTAAATCAAGAGATATCAAACGAGATCATAGATTGGTAAAGCCCGGAAGCCCCTTTACATCCTTATGCTAGAGCGTTTCTTACTAATGGTAAGGGGAGGGGGTCAACGAAGTGTGACATTGTGTAACAAGGGATGGGAGGAGTCACAAATGACGTCACATGTCAAAATTTGAAATTTTGGAACTTCTGATTTAATTTAACCATTCCTAGATGTAAAATTGCAAAATATGTGACGTCACACCAGTCTTACAATTGTGACCACCTGTGACAAGGACGGGGGGATATATTTTTAGGGTTCCGTACCTCAAAGAAAAAAACGGAACCCTTATAGGATCACTTTGTTGTCCGTCTGTCTGTCTGTCTGTCTGTCGGTCAAGACCCTCTTTCTCAGGAACGCGTGGAGGTATCAAGTTGAAATTAATATCAAATACATAAGTCGGCAGTCCCTTGGATCAGTGAAAAAATTAAACATCTAAGTCAACGCAATCAAAAGATACGGCTGTTTATGCCGCATATTGAAGGGAATCTCAAGGGAATCAAAACCTATAGGGTACTTCCCGTTGACTTAGAATCATGAAATTTTGCAAGAAGCTATGTCTTATAGCAGAAGTATTAGAAAAAATCCGAAAACCGTTAATTTGTAGTTACATCACATAAAAAAAGAGGCCAGTTTAAGCTGACACTTACTAAGTACTAAAGTGCATACTTATTGCGTGTCAGTTTATACTGGAGTTTGTTTATATTGTATTCCCGTGATTTAAGAACTATTTACATACCTACAAGTTTGTGCGGAACCCTCGGTGCGCGAGTCCGACTCGCACTTGACCGGCTTTTTTTAAATATTATGTATTTATTTCACTATATTACTTAGTATGTTTGTCGTTATCTCGTACCCAAGTACAAGCCTAGATCTTAGTTTTATAACTCTGTCAATTTGTGTAAGATCTATCCTATTTGTTTTTATTGTGATATTTTGATGTTGATGAAGACTGTATTATGGTTGTCGTCAGGGTGGACTGCGCTCTCCGGCTGGCGCGGGGCGAGGCTGACATCGGATACTTCACCGACGAAGAGCTTCTAGTATTGTCAGCCGTACAAACCAACGACCACAGGGTCGTGGCTTCCATCCGGGACTCCACCAAGTTACTAGGTAAAATACAAGTACTAACAATCAAGAAGGTATATCTTTTTTGTCTATATAAAACCGGTTATATCTGGATTTTTGGGTTCATTTTTGAATGTGCAACCAACACAACAGTTATTTAGAAATTTTAGAATAAACAACACGCGAACGTAACGGTTGTCAGTTGCAGTTTGATATCCGCTGAACAGTCGAGTACAAAGATATGTATGCACTTTTGCTCCTCTATTTGCTATCTGGCGAGAGAGTAACCTATCAAGTGCAAACTAGGTGGCTAGTTTGCACTTGATAGGTTACTCTCTTAACAAATGACGAATGCAAAAAAAGTACAGTCGGCCAAAAAAGCTGGTCCCAAAAAAACGAATGATTTATCAAAACCCACAAAATAAAAATCCAAGTGTCTATAGCTATGTCTACACCAGTGCGCTTTCACGTTCATCTTGCATTTTCCTCTGACGCATGCCTCTGCAACCACAGCGCGTGCGCATGCGCTCAAACTTGTTTCACAGCAGCGCATTCCCGTAGCGCACGCTGATCCGTCACCGTTGGGTTGACGTGCAACATTTTGCAAATAATATGGCATTGCATTGCATTTTATTGAAGATTCAGTGTCACCCTCGTATTGCATAAGCTTGACGCAAGACGAATTGAAAGTTGAAAGCAAGTTGAACATGAAAGCGCACTGGTGTGGACATAGCTTATAAGACACATGTAACCTATGATGATGATGATGATGATGAACGACTATCGTATCGTATCGTATCGTTGCGCCCCAGGTTCAGTCGAAGGCTACTTCGCTGCCCTTCCGTCTAACGGTCCTATCTAACATCATACTAACCCATGTGCAAGTCTTAATCAATAAAGAAAGTAATAAACTGTTCGATGTCCCAGACCCGGTGTCCTTCGAGGCTGTGGCGGTGGTGCCCAACTCGCACACCAACGGCCTCCAGGGTCTAAGAGGAGGAAAGTACTGCCACCCTGGTCTTGGTGAGACCACCTACCGCTGGTCACCGCGTGTGGAGAAGCAGCTAGAACTTATGGTAAGAGATCTAAGATATTAGACATTATTCAAGTAGAGGTAGGTCCGCTCCGCTCGTCAACGCAGCTGGGTATCCATTACAACGGAGCGGAGTCGAGATGTTGATTTCAACCAATGACATTGGTTGATTCCTGCACGTCTCCTCTTTATACCCATGATACTTACTCATTAATGATATCATTGTAATCAGGGTGATCAGCTGGTGCATGTCGTCGCTCTCTAAAGTGATGGAGGAAGTATTTATGACGTCTTAAAGAAGGCACGCCGTCACGAGTCGAAACCTCAATCCACTAGGTCACTAACGCTGTATAACAACTGATGAAGATGTTCACTTGTCCCTAGGCTGCGGAGACCGACCGCTGCCCCAATGCAGACCTGCGAGGCAAGACCGCAGAAGAGATGGAGGTGGCCAGTCTCAGCGAGTTCTTCGGGGACTCCTGCCGGCCTGGATCCTGGAGCGCCAACGCTACTCTCGATACTGAACTGAGTAAGATGTTCTATTTGAGGAGTAGTAGTATATTTGCTCTTGTAGGCCCGAAGTCCAAAATCTTTTAGACGTTTCAGGATAGCCGAAATATGTTCTGCAGAATTATTAAGTCAACTCATCGACTCAACTAGTATACCGTATACCATACATATTTATTGAAACTCTTATGCCGCGAGGCGGAAACCGGCCAGAAATAGGAGTCCCGCGTAGCGAACCCTAAATCCCGGGGTTAGGAGTGGATATTTCTTCATATTCCCGGGCGTCTTTCAAAGATACGCACTTTCAAAGATAATAGGTACATTACATTTAATAAATAAACATACAATAACTATTTATGAGAATATCAAACGACTCTCTCTCTCTCCCGCTCCGGTATCTTCTGTCAAGTCCTTGACTTTCTGGTCGGACGACATACTTCTTTATTTGCTCAAAGTAATCCACGGTCTTCCCCCGCTTCTTCTTCCTTCTATCATTCCTTCTACGTATTTAAGGAAAAGGTCGTGTCGTAGCAGGTATCCCATCAACAAATCTGATTGTACAATAACCTCCACAGAGAGCAAGTACCCGTCGCTGTGCGCGCTGTGCGGGCCGGACTCGAACTGCCACGGGTACACCATTGACATGGGCGTGGCCGTCGCCGGCGCCGACAACCAGAACTCGCACATCAGGACGCTGGAGTGCCTGCGGAGCAACGGCGACGGCGCCGTCGCCTACGTCGCGTGGCAGCACGTCAAGGAGTTCTTCACCGTAAGTCCACATTGACGATGCGGTTAGCCCAGTTAGGTAACCCTTCCCAAGCAAAGTAAGGTAGGAAAGCGCAAAGTGAGATAAGCGCGAGAATTTGTTTCAGTCTCGGATGTTTTCTGTATTTAAGTATGTATTTCTATAAGTACCTACGTTTATTCTTGTCTAGTATCTGCAGTTCCAGGCTAGAGGTTAGTTTGGGATTAGGTAAATTTGCATGACATTGTCAATGTTTTTTTTAACTGCTGGTACCAACACCTACCCTGAGGGATAAAATAGAACGCCTGCACATGCAAGTTGTCAAACGCAGCAACAACTACTTTAATGCATTTCTATGAAATTACTTCTCAAACCAAACAACCAAACAACCAAACAAGTGGGGATTGAGGGAGTCACCACAATAAGACTGCGGAGCACCTGATCAGACCCTCTCCCACGTGGTAAATGATTGCCCACCTCTCTGTTTTCCTGGAGGCATGGAGGAGCTGCATAAATTTACGCCCGCCGCAGTAAACTGGCTGAAACACCTGGACATTGACGTTTGATCCATGCAGGATTATTGCCATACGCAATGATGATGACTTCTCAAACCCACCCCCAGTGATGCAAGCAGATGTACTCTTACTTCTAGCTTAAAGCTTCGCGCCTAGTGAGGGGTGCGCCTGGCCTGACTCAACATACGAGTAGACTTTCTCGTATCGAGTTGATACTCGTTAGTTTGGTCTAAAAAAGCAATACTTTTACAAAAGTACAATAACTTTCCGTTTGCCATCAGTTCCGCAACCCTGACACCGCCACCACCCACTCGGTCCTGTGCCCCAACGGCACCCTGGTGCAGCTGTCGCCCGCCGTACTCGGCGCCAGCACCGCGCCCTGCGCCTTCGTGAGACAACCCTGGGGCGCCATCGTAGCCACAGCGTGAGTATTATCTTTATCATCTGATAGGAAGGCAACTGACCGACGGGAAGTAATTACCACCGTCCAAGAATGCCGGCAATCTTTGGACGTCCGGGTTTGGCCTATGGGCGTGGGAAGGATGGGCGGGAAGCCTATGTCCAGCAGTGGATGACTAAGTATTATATTAAATATTGATACTATGATGTTGTACCTTCTCAGGGTCACAGATCTTATAGGGGTGGCGAGTGCCACAGGGATGTTAACTACCTTAATTTAAAGACTGTAAGGCAATCTACGTCATATAAAGTTCAAACTCCAATTTACTCCAACACGTTACATGGAAGGAAGTTGTGGTGATTCTTAAACTACCCAAACCATCAAGTCAATTGACAACATAAAGTACTGGTATATACATATTTATTTACTTGTCAGTCCTTGGATATTATGTCCTTGGATACATAGTATCCATAATCTTCAAAGATGAACTACTAATTAATTACACTCCCGCTGTTCTTCGCGAGCTGGATTGTCAAGTGGAATATACTCTCAGAATGCTATCGTTCTTCCAGTTCCCGTGCGGCTGAGATCCAGACCAACCTGCGCGCCTGGTGGCCAACGCAGGCCAATCCCAACGACGGGACCTGGATGTCCACGCTGTTCTCCGTGCTGGTGCCGACCACGTCCACCTCCGCACGCGTCAGCTTCGAGCAACTGGTCGCGCCTGTTAATTATACCGCTCCCCGTGAGTTACACACAGGCTTTGCTATGTATTGTGACGTTCTCAATGGGACCTTATGGAGGCAGGCGGTTACGCCATTTTTAGAACTGTTACCATAGTATTCGTATAGTTACAAGAATAAGAAGAGCGTAGCTCCCTTCCTCCATAAGGTCTCTTTATATCAATATAAAGAGACCTTATGGAGGAAGGGAGCTACGTTCTCAAGAACGTCACATATTTACTATTAGACAGTGTCACTAAAATCGGCGTGATGCAGGAACAAATGGACGTCCCAGTAATAATTACTGTCGTATTGCAGTGCGCACTGTCCCCAACATCGAATCGGCCGCGAGCTGTGTGCCCGCGCGCAAGTGGTGCACTATCTCGACCGCCGAGCAGCAGAAGTGCACGTGGGTTCGCGCCGCCGCCTACGTCCTCGGCATCCAGGTATTCCTTTCATCCATGGATAATATCAGGGCAGGATAAACGTCTCGGCTCTAGGTTAATCTTGAGGAAGACATTGAAATCCTTATATACCCAGCGGACGATGACCTGGCTTCTACAGGACACTGCTAAGCTATGTTACCTACTTTTGGAATCAGGGAACCGTTTAGAATATGTTGAACTTTAATTGTGCCATTCCGTTAGTTACATTCAACAACCATAACAATTTAATACAAATACTAGAAATCTTGTGCCGCGTTCGATGAAGCCGAAGTGAGCAGGGCAAGTGGAATTAGGCGCGAGTATGGTTAAGCCTGGGCCACACCGGATGCGTTGCGTAGACGTGCACGTGCGCGTTCGCGTTCCACTGCTTTGTATAGCTGAGTCCTCATGTGAGGATTCATACTATACAACGCAGTGTAACGCGAACGCGCACGTGCACGTCTACGCAACGCAACCGGTGTGGCCCAGGCATTAACAGGTCATTTCTCATACTCGTGCTGACCAACACTCCCCAAATTATTGGTTTTTGGTGTGAAAAAAACCCATTACCAGCAGTCTTGCTACAGTGGCTGCATGTAAATAAGGTATAGGAAATATCATAAATCGAAGCAGATGTATAAGCTTGTCAATTTAGGTAAGCGCTAGTGGCTCCACGCAGCGCAGCGTAGGCAGTTACAAGGACAGGGTGTGGGCTGTTTTTCTATGCTATCTCTTGTTGCAGCCCGCTATCACGTGCATCCAGCGCACGAACGAGTACGACTGTCTGCGCGCCGTGCGCGACTCTGGCGCAGATTTCGTCTCGAGCTCGTCGAACTACGGCTACATCGCCAGGCAGTGAGTGTTCCCACAGTTTCCGATTGGATTGATCAATCGATCAATCAAATCAACTACCAAATCATGAAAAACACCTTAATAGGACCATTTTCCGTCTCACTCACCTGCTCTACCAATCCCGACCTGGTTATACAGCTCAATCAGGGTTTCTGTGATATTTGCGAATTTAACGTAGACCGCAAAAGAAATCACGGACACCTTCGTGTGAGAGTCCGACAATATATCCCTTATCCGAGCATCCGTCCTGTCCACAGATACTTCAAGCTGACGCCAGTGAAGCTGGTCCAGAACCAGCGCTCCAGCAACAGCTCCTTCTCCCGCGTCATCGCGCTGCTGAAGAACTCCACCGTATCGGAAGTCAGCCGGTTTGAGAACTTCAAGGGCAAGAAGGCTTGCTTCCCCGAGTTTGGAGGCATTTGTAAGTACTGCCGTCTAAATAAAAAAGGTGTATAATTATATGAAGTCCATATGCGCTTACGGGCTTTTTGCTTTAGACGGCAGAACATCACTCTTCGTCTATAGGTGCTCAATCACTGATGGTTAGCAGTCATACTCTTGAAATTATCACTAAAACATGGCAAAAAAGAGTTTGATGTAATATGAGAGTGGCAAAGGCAACATGTTCCAATTTTACCCAAAAACTGATGCTTAATAAATGCTTACCCATAAGTCGGTTGCCACGCTTAGAAGAGATTAAATAAAGCACTATGTCAAACATTTTTTATAGCCACTGTCACACATTTCCGCCGATCGTGAACTTCAAATCATTATGACGATCAGAATAAGATGTAATATTTGTATTTAATATTATTAATACGCCAATAAACAGTAGTGTTTACCGCAACAGTTTCTACATGTTTCAGAAACACGCAGATTTTGTTTCTGAAGCCGTGTTTATAAACAAATGTTTCTTATTAAATGCCACGTAGCATCGGTGAAATTAAAAAATCGAATCCGTGAGCATAATACCCCTTCTAGACGGTCGGGTGGTTGGGCCAACCGAGAGGGATGCAGCTATTTGTAGGAACGAGATGTAAATATTACTATCTCATTCTGACAGATAGCTGCGTCCTTCTCGGTTGGCCCAACCACCCAACCGTCTAGAAGGGGTTTAATTCCCACCATACCTTACCTCACCTTCTCCATACGATAAAAACAACAGTTTTTTTTATATTGCCAAGTAAAAGATAAAGCGGATCCACTAGATACAAATGTCCCGCTACTCGTTTCGCCAGCAACGTCAGGCGATAGGCGCGACCTTGCCGGACTCCATTGTCTTCGTTGCCGACAGACACGACGTGTCACGAGACAGTCGTCCCGTAGTGAATCCTTGGCTTTAAGAACTTCCTCCCCTCCCAGCGTACGTGGCGTTCGTGCAGGCTGCGCGGGACAACGGCGTGTTGAGCCCGTCGGAGTGCGACTACGCGGAGGTCGTCGGCGAGCTTTTCGAGGGCGCATGCGCGCCGGGTGCGCTGGACGCTGCCCACGCCATCTCTGAAACTGTAAGTATATTATTTCGACACCTCCTAAGATAAAGTGTGTATCTACAAAAACCAAATTTTACAGGAACGCAGTTTTCTTTAGAGTTTCTTTAGCATTGTCAGTTACACGTTTGTAAAAAAACATGATAAAGTTGATATCGTAGATTACGAAAATGCCATAGTAGTATAACTGTGTATCGGGCAGATAGACACTTTAACTTAGGATGTGTCGATTTATACCATCCTGTGTTCCGCTTTAGACTAGCACAAGAGCGTATGAGAGCAAGTGAGAGAAGTACAGATCCGATCGTCGTTTTGAAATAAGTAACTTTCAATACTGTACACAGGGTGTCCCGTAAGTCACATCACACGTCACAGTGACGCTGGAGGTAGAGCAACCTAAGACGGACCGAACCAACAATTTTTTTATAACATAATTATTATATATTTTGAAATTTTGCCGCTCCTAAAAGTGCCGCCTACGCCACTGTCTACTTTCGAAACGTTACCTAATAGAAAATTATTTAGAGGCAAGTACCTACTACAGGATGTCCCAATATCAATACACCACACTGACACCTCAGGTAGGTCAGCTTAAGAGATACCTAACCAGCCTAACATGACCTCAGTAAAAGTCGTATGGTTATCGAGATATGCCAGTTTAAAGTTTGTACTGGAAAATAACTTTAAACTGGCAAATCTTGAAAACCATGCGATATTTACTAAGGTCATGTTAGGCTGGTTCAGCGTGGGGACAATGCGTAATGCATTTCCACTCCGTTAAAAAATAATAAATAAATCAAAAACAAAATAAAAAATAAAAAAACAGAAAACAAAAAAGTGTCTGGTTCGGTTCATCTTAGGCTGGTCTACCTCCAGTGTCAATGTGGTCTATTGATATTGGGACATACGACACATGCAAACATACACATACAAGAAAATACACAAATATCCTTCTCTGAGCTTCAAACCATCTCTTAGCGGTTTAGCCGTGCGTGAAAGCGTAGTGAAAGGATAGACAAACTCACTTGAATACTAATATTTATTAAGGTATATTTGTTTTCTGTAGACATATGACGCGAGCCCGCTCTGCACCGCCTGCCGCTCCACCAACGCCACCACTAACTGTGAGTACTAAGGAAACTAAACTAGCGTCATTTTTAACGCGACTTAAAAAATCTATCATAGCCTAAGTCCCAGAACAGATGGTGAAACGAAACTGCAACTTCTAGTTACTTTTGTGTTTCATTTGTTTGTTTCATATAAGCTTCTTGACGTCACATGTCGAAATCTAAAATTTTGGAACAGCTGTTTTAATTTAATCATTCCCAGATTAAAATTGCAAACTGGATGCTGTTATGCAAAAATGTGTTAACCCATAATTTAGTAATAAAATATTAACCCACAATGATGGATACAGTAGTTTGACAATTTATTGCAAAATAATTGCGGGTTGACACATTTTTGCATAACAGCGTCCAACTATGTGACGTCACACGGGAGGGGGCAAGTCTCACAAATCTGACCATCTGTCATACGGACGGACGTGTGGCACATATTTCGACAGTTCTTTTAAAAACACTAAGGTTTCTAAGCAATTTTTGGATTAAGTGAATATTTTCGGAAATAATCGCTCTGAAATTTGCAAAAATTATGTCCCCCCTTTATCTTTTAAACTGTATGTCCAAAAAATATGAAAAAAAAAATCAATTGTACCTAAACCTAACGCTTAACAAATACTTTCAAACAAAATTATTGTCAACATGATCGAATATACCGTTTTTGAGTTATTGCCGAAAAACTGCGCTTCTCAACAAAAGGATTTAAGTGCCATGATGAAACGTGCACTTTATTCGTATTTGTAGTAATGGCGACGGAACCCTACACAGAGCATGCCCGATATGATCTTGCTCGGTTTTTTTAATAGAAAGCTAGGGCTTGGGAAGCTAGAGTAGTTTTTAGTTGGGTTTCATGAAAATAACTTGGGCCTTGAGTTATCAGCTCTTTTTTGTTATTAAGTTGACATTTGTATACTTTAATGACCGACAAGCTTGTTGCCTTCGTACTTATGAAAAAGAAAAAAAAACTGTCACTTCTATATCTGTCATTGTCAAATCAAAGTAAACATACTAATAAGAGGAAATAAAAATAAAAGAGCCGCAGTTCCTTGATCTTTAGGATGACGACTATCGAAAAAAAATATAATTTACATCTCTTCCAAAAACTTCACCTAGCCAATTGGCGATTTCAATCTATATTTAAATTATATAATGATTCAATATTTTCAGTTACATGCGACTGGAACTACGTCAACAACCTGTACTTTGGCAACAACGGCTCGGTGTCCTGCCTGAGCAACTCCGACGCGCATATCTCCTTCGTTGAGACGCAGAACCTTCCCGGTAATAAACTAATCAATATTATTCTGTAAGGAGGCCGCACTTACTATATTCGTCCGAATGCCAACTTAACCACTTCCACACGGTCGGGCGGTTGGGCCAATCGAGACGGACGCATCTATCTGTCAGAATGAGATAGTAATATATACGTCTCGTTCTTACAGACAGCTGCGTCCCTCTCGGTTGGCCCAACCGCCCGATCGTGTCGAAGGGTTATTATCAATCTCTAAAAACACTGCCAATAAAATTTTTGCTCTGACCTTTTCCACCGTATGACAAAGAAAAGGACAGTGATAATTTTAACTGTCAGATTATTTTATCTGCTCTATTAAATCGGCCCCGAGTCTAGCAGCAGCGTTTTCCAAGGGGAGACGCGCCGCGAGGACACCCTGTAGGGTATATAACTTTGTACCTTTGAACCGATTTTGATAAGTCTTGTACTTAATTATTTTTTATTTAAATCCCTTTGCCTTTTTCCCAAATCTGGCGAACATTATCATACAAATGTTACACTAACGCCATCTATCGACAATTGATAACATAATTGCTTCCCTGCAGCCATCCTGAATGAGCTGCGTTTGGATGCCAACCAGTTCCGCGTACTCTGCCGCAACAACTCGCTGGCTGTCAACACCGGCATCAACGTCGACGATAACTGTTTGCTCGCTTTCGTTGTCGACTCAGAGGTCTTAACCAGAAGGTAAGTTTATTAGACTTAAGTTACATACATTCCACTAGATGTCGCGTGTTTCGGGCTGGTAGTGCAATGTAACAGCAGCAACACTCTTGGTTTGGATGACCAGTTGTCAACTTGACGTTTCCAGGGTGCCCAGCTCTTTTTTCTAATTTGCCCAATAGACGCATTTTTAACCAAGGTTTTTTTAATAATTCCAAGCCGTTTTTTTTGTTTATTAAAGGGGGTCCATTTAACAGCAACATAAGGATTAAGCAAGGAAATATAATTACCTTACTTGTTTGGTGAGACAGTGTTTAGGGCTCAGTGCCAACTGTAGTTTTATCTTTTAAGGGGCTCTCTTGTACGGCCGAAGCCGCCGGCGAAGCCCACCACTGGTCCAAATAAGCCACCGGCACTGCGCCCACAATACGTGTATGTATCCGCGCGTTCCGTATAATTCTTTCATACTGGCAATGTCTAAAAGATCTGTTAAAATAAACAAAATATAATAAAATGAAAAAATATTTTTGAATAAATTAAAGGATTTTTAACCTCACTGAAACATTAATTGCAGCATATGGTGTAACTTTTCAATTGCAATACGGCCTCGAGGCTGTCGCAATTCCAATCAGAAGAATCATACGGAATCAACGCTCCTAGCGTCGAAGAATACCATTTAAGCTGTTTTAGAGCGCGATACAAGTGTATTATTCGGTGTCTAATGTCTCAACAACCAATAGATTTCCTGAGCGGCTATCGAGTTTGTATCCAAAGAAATACTCAATACTTTTAACTTTGTTCTGCAGGAACGACCCCGCATACAACAGCCTCAGCACTCTTTTGGACACACTTGAGAAATACTTCGGCTACGCCGCTTCGTCCGGCACGCAGCACGTGAACCTCGAGCTGTTCTCTCCTTTCGACGGCACACTCGACCTCCTCTTCAGGAACACAGCCGTAGGATTCTCAGAACCTACTAGTACGACCAGCAACGAGCAAGCCAGGAACTATATCGAGCTGTTCAGGCATTTGCAGGCCTGTACCGGGGCTGGATCCCACATCCCTGTCCCTGGTTTCGCCAACAGGAGCTTCTATTCGATCCTCACTCTGATCATGTCAGCGTTTTTGACCAAATTCATTATAAATTAATTTTAGTTCCATATTTTGTGCACTGATGTCGTTACTGTCGTAACTAGAAACTATAGCCTGGCAAAAAAAGTCGATCCAATAAATGAGGGCGCTGTTCGGAATGAAAATGGCAACATGGTCCAAGGTTTTCTCTAACCTAGTGCTATTGCCATTTGAAAATATTATAGTTCCAGTTGTCAGCACAGGCCCGACTTTTATGCCAGGCCATATCTATCTGCATTCTATTTTTTTACAGGTAATGTTGCCAGTTATTTTTATGTGTATAACAGCAGCGCATTTAAATTTATGACAGTATATTTTTTTATTTACTAATAAGCCCAAGTTTAAAGTATTGAAAGATTGTATGTATTTTACATGAATGTAAATGAGTGTAAAACAAATACCTGCCATAAGAAAAGTAGCAAGTAAGATTATTGTGTATTTATTGTAAAAATGTGTTTTTCTTTTCAATTTGAGCTAAAGAGTTATCATATTTAAATTGTAACGTAAGGTCCAGCTAGGCAAAAAAGAGTTTGATGAAGTGACAAATGGAACAAAAATATTTTCAAGTGGCAACCAACCACCTTAGCAGCGGCGATTAAGTAATGTTGCTAATACTTTTTGAACAGAGCTGTTTTTTTTATCAATCTATACGAATTAAATCCTACCTACTTAAACTTTCAATTACCATGCTTAATTTGGACTGTCGAAAATGGAGTCTTATGTTGAACAAGAATATTTTAGACTAAGTCGAAAAATGACTCTGTAAATTACTAATTTCAACCATTACTAGATGGCGTTTTCGCACCACAAGCGCCTTTTTATGTGTATGCCGCGCCATTATAGAATAGATCCTAAAATGGCGGCTCCTACTATCAATGACATAAGGTATCGTCAGCAAAACGGGTTATCAAATTGTGACTTTCTATTTATGATCATAAAACCTTGTAATAATTACCTAGATAATAGTTGAAAAAGGGTAAATTAAATATTTTTTAGGCACTTGGATAGTGTGATAAATAGAACACCTACAGTATCTTAAATATTATTTTTATTTTTGTAGGCCGCTTTTTTGCAAAACATACCGCGTTGTGTGAATATAGTAGCACAAGGTGTGAGCGAGATGGCAAGAGACTGGCCACCATTTTAAAATCTGTTCTAAATCTTAATTGTGTTCATATTAGTATGTAATGAATTATGAATTTAATAATAAAGATACCCAATTGGATTTTTATTTTTGTGAATAAAGTAACCTTTGTATAATTGCGTTTCATTTACATTATCTATGTGTTACACGTGTACTTTCAGCTGCTTATTTAGATATCGTTAACTGCACTACAATGCCGCCCATAGTGTAACCGAAGCGTTGTTATGGTAATAAACAGTTCTATAATGCTAAGGGTTACATTACAATAATAAGGGTCAATTCACAACTCGTTTGCTCGACCACAAAATGTATTTGGACGTATCTTCGAAGGCCAACGAACGTGCGGTAGCCAACACCGAATATCCTTCGTTAACGTTCGTTGGGATAGTGTGGTTGGTCCACGGCTTAACTGCATCGTAATTCGTAGGCCGCGATATCAAAATGTCTTACAAATGACGTTAAGCCACTGGACTTGACGTTATGATTATGATTAATCCAAGGGATAAATATATCCCCGAGCTATTCAGTTATTTATTCTTGTTTTTTCTACATCCTATTCTGTCGAAATTAAAATTTTACTAATTATCCTGGCAACATTAACATATATATCTGGTTTGGTCTGGTCTGTATGGCGATATGGCCCATCGATGGCCATTAAAAATGGCGTCTCTTTGAGTCGAGTTGTCCCTTTCGCACTTAAATGCTTCGGTTAGGCTGAATTTCATGTTATCAAACAAGTATTCTGTTGTTATCAGGGCTGTATTTAGCGGTATTGTATAAAAAACTGTATTTTACAGTCGTAAGGACAATACATTTTAGAAAATGTTGTCAAATGGGTGCGGCGTACTAGTGTTTACTATAGTTTATTTCCTCCCCAAATATTTAAATATTAAAACGTCCCAGCGTATTCAATACGCGTGTTAGTTTAGTTTTATAGTGTAATTGATAAAAATGGACAAGAAAAATAAAAAGAAAACTGTGATAAAGCGTAAAAGTGATGATACAGGGGAAAGTGAAAAGAAGAAAATCATGGTAAGCCGCGCGAAAGCAGATGAAGAGAAAGACAAAGTCGAGGTAGTAAATCAAGTGGTGGAGGTCCCTGTGGATCAGGGCCAGCAGATAGTGCACTCGGGGCAGCTGGTGGAGGGGAACTTCGAGCAGCCAGTGTTCGTGAACATGAAGGGAGAGCCCGTGCAACTCGGCCCCAACACTGTGATCCTGTATGAACAGAGTGGCAACCCCTCGAATTTCGCGTTCGGTGGAATGTGGACTATGGACTCATCGGGCAGGATTGTGATGGCAGAGACAATATATGATGTGAAGGGAGAGCCGGAAGAAGAAGGTGCTACATTTGTGCAGGGAACCGCTGAAGTCAGTAATGTAAGTTTATCCCATATTTGCTTTTAATAGTTTATTTATAAGAAGATTTTACCTTACTATCATTGTTAAATAGGACAGGGTTCCATCATTAATATCATTATAATTTGATGACAAATTATTTATGATTTACCATCATTTGCTAAACAACATTTTACAAACTGATTTATTTCACAAACACCTATCATTTGGTAAACCACCTTTTTTCCAAAACGAAATATTTCAAGATTTTTATAAAACTAACCTAACCTTTTGGAGCGTCCTGGAGAAGAAGAACCTAACCTATATGGTTTCACACAATGGTCCTGAAATAAATCCTGAAATATTTACAGTTTCGGAAAAAAAGTAGTTTGCCAAATGATTTGTCTATGAAATTAATCAGTTTGTGCTAAACAATTAACAAGTGATTGGATACCATTGTTTATTAATTTTTTCTGCAACTTAGGATTTAAAAAAAATACCTTAAGCTAGAGCATTTTCTATCTTAATCTGCAGAAAATCAACATCAGTGGGAAAAATGGCATTCTTCTCTTTTTGATTTGGGAGCTCGTTGACACATAAAATTGTTTGACCTAATGTCCTAGTGTGTTTGGTCGATCTTTTTGCCTAACACATTTTTAAATTGAAATTTTAGGATTTATTAAATATCTGTTGTGTTGGTTAGTTGACCTAACAATACATTAAGACAAGTCAAACAATGTAATCATTGTTTGCCACCCGATATAGAACCCTAGATTTCACTTCTTAACATAACACTAACCAAAACTAAATTTGTTTTACTTGCTCAAAGTGTCTGGATCTTCCTTTCTCATTCTTACTATAACATGAAATTAATAATGTTTCAGCAACAAGTAGAGGAGCAAACAAACACATACCAGCAATACGAGCTGAGCAATAACCAGCCTGTGGAGACGCAGCAGGAGTATGAGGTGGCCATCATCGAGAATCCATCATCGGAAACTGGTGACAGGTAATGTAAATTTAAGAGAAACATCTCAATTATCTTTGAGAACTATATTAATACTTCTACCATCCCTGTGATATAGAAAAGGCGTCACACATTCAGCATTGTATGTACTATACAGTAAAATACAATATACCTATGTATAAATATGTTAAATTGTTGTTTAGAAGCTGCCCCTATAAATAATTAACTAAGCTTTTCTTGAAGTTATGCAAACCTTAATTAAATTAAGCAAGTACTTGTCAAGGGACATCAACCTTCCTGTCTGAACGTCTGTGCGTGAGAACCTGTATAAGATTTAACTTGATCAACTAAGTTGACTGCCCAAATTGCTTTGTGAAAATACTTCTTAATATTGCCACTTGTATGACGACATGGGACACGTACTAAACGCGTACCTGGAACCGGTACTAAACCGATATCTTAGTATTTAATTTAATTATGTTACCTTAGTATGTTAGTATGGTGCAATAATTACCAGTTCTAATTCAGTGGAGTACCAGTAAAAATACCAGTTCTCAGTAATATTTACATGTGTGAGAGTGAGCACAAGATAATAACATTGCACACTTATAACCGGTATGTTTTCAGTGCTAATGTTGTTATTTTTACTTAACCAGTACTCTGGAACGGAATAAATACTAGTATTGAACTGGTATTTTTACCAGTTTCAAGCTCTACCCGTGACATGATTTTCATTCAATTTGACCGACTAAAACTCGTGAGAGCCGCGCTTTATTCCCTATTATCTGATGATTAGTGACATGGATGTGTTGCGCAGACCGGAGGAGCCGTCGGTGATCACGCGCGAGGAGCAGCTGGTGGCGGCGGGCGCGGGCGCCGTGCGCTGGCTCAACCAGAAGTACGACTTTGTGGTGCGCAAGCTGCAGCTCAACTACGGTGAGACTCTGCCACATTAATGCCCAAGAAGTGGATAGGGAAAGAATCATTAGTCCTAATAACAAATACATGCAACATTTATTAAAATCAAACATTAAAACCATAACTATCAATAGCTGAAAAACGCAAAAAACAAAAAAAATATGATATATTGTAGGTAAAAAAGAAGAACGACCCACTTACACAGGCGAACTAGCTTCTGTCCATTTTTACGAGATAGCAAATTACCCTATGTTTGTCTCCGGGCTATGTAGTGGGTCTATATTGTCTTCCATAAAGTTTTAGTTCCGTTTTTAAGATTCCATAACGTTTTTAGTCATAAATATTGTTAGTCATAATATTGATTGTCATAATATTTGAGGGTATAATTTGTATTTCCGATTATTCCTGGTCATATTTGTTGAAAGTCATAAAAACTGTATTCATAACTTTTTAAATCATAATGTATTACACCTCATAATGTTAAAGGTAATAATATTGCTTTATGTGTTTATAATAGTGATTATAAGGTCCAAACTTGTTTATCATAATAGTAAAATACATTAAAATGTAAGTTTTGCCTACTATATGTAAGTATTAGTTAAAAAAAAATTGTCCGGTTCTGGCGCTGTAGGGTCGCAGTTCTACCTAACACTCCTGCCGCTTCGCTCGTCGTCGTACCTAACAGAGACCTTCCTTGTATGTCTACATCATATTCATAACATCAATTTGAAATTAAAAAAGAAAGAACATTTGGAGTCATAAAATTACATAATAATATGTACTGAGGCAATGAAACGGTATGAATAATAATAATTAGTAGTTTCAAATATATGTTTTAAAATATTTCTGTTTAATCATCAATATGCCTTTTAATGTTATAGATATAATTTTTATGACTTATGATAATTATAATCCTTAACATTATGGACTATTCACTTTAGCATTATTAAGCTTTATGCTATGCTTTACAATTGTTATGACTATCGATAGTTATGACCATAAATAGTATGACAATGACAATTTCTGACTTTCAAAATTCGATATAACAACTTTATGGGTGACAAAGGGATCCCCTATGTAGTATCTCTGTAGGTACTAAATTTCATGTAGATCAGTTGGTACGTTGAACAAACACAAACAATAGTGACAAATACACAACACCTATTTCACAATCGTCAGGTAAAACATATCTGACAGATAAATTTAGCCCTTTCCCTTGCTTACACTTCGTCTATACAAGGAGAGAGCTAACTTTAACTGGCATATAAATTTACTTGTCGATTGTGAAATAAAAAATATGACTTTCAGAGCCTAAAGTCATATTTTTTATTAGACGGAGTTAACTGACAGTTCATGTATTATTTATTTCAATAAGAGCCGTTTTAATTGTAAAAACAAATATGTTGATTTGTGTAATTATAACAAATGTATGGAAACAAGGTTATTTAAACAAAATATGTTTACACTAGCTTTTGCCCGCGACTCCCTCCGCGTAGAAGTTGTTTATCGGTTTTCCCTTGGGAACTACAAACTTTTCCTGGATAAAAAGTATCATATAATGTTAATCTAGGGTATAAGCTATCTCCATTCCAAATTTCGTCCAAATCCGTTCAGTCAGCAGGACTTTCTGTTAACATTCACCAAAGCAACAACTCGTGAACTAGCAGTTTATTACGTAATAATAATGTATTAGAAACCACCGTAAGGCTTAGCACGCACTGCGATTTTTCACAAGCAGTTTCAGAACCGGAAAAAATGTAACGTACGGCATGCTTTATAAGCGCATGCACTTGCAATTTATTTCAGTGACTGATTTTAAAAACGTAACTTGTTACAATTTGCGGTTTGCAAACGCGCGTTTTTATGTATCCCATACTTTATGTATAGTGGCACCCCCACTGCGGTTGGCAGACGCGGTTTTTTCGTCAGGTCGGCTCCGAGAGCTCTGGTGATATAGCCTTACGAAAGGTTGTATTTTCAAATAGTAGATGTGGGCCAACCATTTGCAATAATTTATCAAAACTACTAACTGACATTCAAACTCAAACTCAAAACATTTATTTGACAAACACACTGCAACACAAAAGACATAGTTCAATGAAAATTAAAAACCATCGTCGAACTAGAAAAATAAAAAATATAAAATTAAAAATGAGCAAAAATTTAGTAATGTTGCGCTGCAGTGTGAGGTCAGATAGGACTCAGCTCAGCACGTGCTGCAGCCAGGGCCGCAGCGCTGGTAGTTAAAAAAATTGTCTCGGTTATTTCGCACATCACTGTACATTTGACAAAAATATCCTTTCAAAAGTCTTTGATCTGTTAGCGGGTGGACCCAGTACCTGTGTTGGCGACGTTTTCTAAGTTTTCTATTTCTTATCACTAAAGCCACAATACATGCTACTCTGCGGAAATACATTGTCATACTGAACGTGAAAATCGCGAAAACGCGACTTCCTTCGCGGTTCGGCGATTTCAGCAAGACTGATACCGCAAGAAATTGATCGCAGTGCGTGCTAAGCCTAACAGCAACGATGTTCCAGACGCGGGCGTGAAGCTGCTGCACTCGCCGGCGGGCTGCATCCAGTGCGTGTACCTCACCACGCCGAGCATGCAGATGGCGTTCAACGCGGTCCCGCAGTTCCTCTGCATCGAAACTGGTACGTCGCGAGCCGATTTAAAACGTTTAAATATAGAGACAAATCCTTCACTGCACAGTCAAGGTCATAAACAGGGTTAAATTAAATTCAGTTACAACATTTTGAAGATTAAATCAGTAAGTCATACTGACCAACTTTCACTATGGGACCTTTTTTTTTCGCCATTTCGGGGTTTTTCCCTTATTGAAAGTTGGTCAGTATGACTTACAGATTAACCCCCTTATTCATAAACGCAAAACAAACCTATTTTAGTAAAAGTATGCTTTGTCACTTTCTGTCAGATTCAAATGTCACAATGATAGATAAGGACAAACCAAACTTCAAGCATACTTTAGTTATTGTGCGATTATGAATAAGAAGGTTAATCTCCAAAATTTCGTTACTGTATGAAAGGTAATACCGTGGCGAGCCACCTCGCTTGGTATTCTGGGTTTTTGCATTGTTTTCCTCACAAAGCTCCAGTGGACAGTCGCCCTAATAATTTGCGGTTGTTGCAGGCATCGAGTTCACCAGCACCATCCCGACGACGGGCGGCGCGGACAGCCCCGGCGTCAAGCACAACGTCACCCTGTTCCTGGCCGAGGACGGCAATGGGAAGTCGGTCATAGTCAGCGCTGGTGTGTACAATATCTGGACTATTATCAAATTTTGCACAGAACACTCTGTTACACTGTTACCGTGCATTATTACAAATATTACGTAAATACTAAGCATCTTTTTTCGATTCCGATAATCAATAGTTATCTGTGGTATATAGCTGACAGAAAATCATTCATCATTTCACTCAAATAACCGCAGAAAATGGGTAGTGTAAACGGAAGAAACTTTTTTTAGGTTGAGTGTCATTGATTTCGTCAATATATTGAGAACACTAATGACGGCGGCCGTATTAATAAACTGATGTTGTCTGAGACGCCCGTCTCATCAAAATTGACAGTTTTCTATGATTTGACGTTTACTCTGACGTATTTGGGGAGTTTCAAAAAATAGCACACCTTTCACTTTGTCTTCAGATTTGGGAAAAAAAATTGCACGTTGGTTTGGACCACTATTCTGAACAAGAAAAATAGTAATTCCTGGTATGTCTCCAAAGAGATGTATGGAATTGTCCGTTTTGTTACGTAAATTCAATACATGTTTTGGTAACAAAACGGACAATTCCATACATCTTTTTGGGGACATACCAGGAATTTCTATTTTTCTTGTTCAGAATAGTGGTCCAAACCAACGTGCAATTTTTTTTCCCAAATCTGAAGAAAAAGTGAAAGGTGTGCTATTTTTTTTAAACTCCCCATCTTGAGACGAGCGTCTCAGCCGAGGTGAGTTTGTAAACACGGCCCTAAGCGTGAGTGTGCGCCAGGTATCTCGGCGCTGATCGGCGACGACCTGACCTGGCTGCTGGACACGTTCAAGTCGTGCAACCCGGCCTGGCGCCAGGTGCGCTGCGTCGTCTGCGACCCCACCAAGTGCCAGCAGGTGAGGACACGCACTTGCATACACATGTCGTATACAGGGTGTCTCGTTTAAATCGGTCAGTAAGGGAAAGTCTGAAACTATAAGACATACGAAGATCTGTTCTTAGGAACCATGTCATCCATTTTAATAAGAAGAAAAACTGCATTCATACATTTAAAAAAAAACCTGTACTCAGCTCGGGAATCTAACCCGGTTGTTTTGAAAAAAATAAACTTACACAATTTCTATTTAGATATCGATTGTGTGGGTCTTAAGCAGTAAATGGTTCTATGAATCATGATGTCTAAAATGAATAAAATGCAATGTTTTCACATACTTTAATTTATTTTAGTAGGTGTTCGAAGTGATCACCGTTTTTTTTCAATACAATATTCAACACGTTTAGGTAACGATCTTACAATTGCATTTTGTATCTTCATGTGGTGAATTTGCGTTAAAATTGACTCTATCGCTGCTTTTAGGTCTTCAACGGTGTCATAGCTTGTTTTGTACACTTCATCCTTAACGCAACCCCACAAGAAATAGTTGGTGTTGTTTGATTAATAGAAGTAAGCAATTGCAGTCATCAATAGATAATATTATCGCAGATGGGTCGATCAACTTTTTCTTGTTTGTTATTCTGTCCCGTTGTCCAAGAGACAACAGTGACCGAGTTTCTCAAAGAAAACTGTTATAATATATGCTACTAATGTGCTTAGGAAATAGTCCATAAAATAATGGGCTTATAACTACGACAAAAATGTACGTTTGATGAACTATAACCATAGAAAACGTATAGAGAATCATGGTGTTAAAGAGTTGTCCAGCGGACGTAACCATGACAACGAGGTACAAGAAAAAGTTGATCAACCCAGATAACAAAACTTCCGGAATGGTTAAATGCAATACCAATGCCATATGATATGTAAAGCGGTACATACACCAGTTGCGACACCAGCAAAGAGGTACAAACAACCATAGAGACAATTTTACATGCCTGAACTTGTGGAATATTGTAACGGTGGTCACTTCGAACACCTACTAAAATAAATTAAAGTATGTGAAAACAATGCATTTTATTCATTTTAGACATCATGTTTCATAGAGCCATTTACTGCTTAAGACCTACACAATCGATATCTAAATAGAAATTGTGTAAGTTTATTTTTTTCAAAACAACCGGGTTCGATTCCCGAGCTGAGTACTGGTTTTTTTTTAATGTATGAATGCACTTTTTCTTCTTATTAAAATCGATGACATGGTTCCTAAGAACAGATCTTCGTATGTCTTATAGTTTCAGACTTTCCCTTACTGACCGATTTAAATGAGACATCCTGTATATAGCTCGCCTTTGTATAGGTATGTATGTATGTAAACTCTTTATTGCATAAAAAGTATAAGTAAATAATACATTGACATCGTATATCGTATCGTCGTATCGTGATATGTTGTTATTTAATTATATGGATTTGCTAATTATTACCTAATTATGTGTTGTTGTTGCTGTTGCATGTTATGGAAGCGGACTTATATTTTTTTTTATTCCACAATTACTTACCCAAAGGTTCGCTTAAAGAGAACACTCAATGGGATTAACTCGTCTTTGTACTAAGACTTTCTTGTTAATTATATAATTTGTGTAATTTCTTAGTGTACAGTCGAAGACAGAAAGATGTATACACTTTTGGACCTTATTACAATGGAATAAGGTGAAAAAGTGTAAACATCTTTCTGTCTTCGACTGTACAATAGAGTTTACATTCATACTTACTGTACGGATCGGAAAATATATGTTAGTCAATGATAGTGGGTTAGTCAGCTAAGTTTATGCATTATAAATCCGTACATGTTACATTTAAAATAATTAATTGGGTTAATCATCTTTTTGCTGTACCTCGTTGCCATGGTTACATGGTTTTCTTGGGTCACTCTTCAAAATTATGATTTTAAAGGATATGAATCCATGTTTTTTATGGCATTTACAAACCCATTATTTTGTGAGCTTTCTTCTAAGCATGTTAGTATAAAACATATAATAATAATAACAAAAAGTTGATCGATCCGAACAAGCCGCCTCCACACCACATTAATGTAGCTTTTAGTGAAACTACGCAAATTTTACATAAATAAGCGCCCGTACATCTGATCTCTACTTATAGGGCTTATTATAAAGCACATTTTATTTTATAAGGCCTAATTTGTTATTTGTGACGTTCTCAATATAAAGGGACCTTATGGAGAAAGGTAGTTACGCTCTTCTTGTTCTTGTGACTATACGAATACTATGATAACAGTTCTAAAAACGGCATAACTGCCTGCCTCCATAAGGTCCCTTTATATTGAGAACGTGACATTTTATTTTGTTTTAGTATAAAAAGTAGAGGTAAACAGTAGTAACTCGTGGTCCCCCTAGTCGGTGCGCGCGGCGTTCCCGTCGTCGCACGTGACGTGCTCGGTGTGGCAGGCGGCGCGCGCGTGCGCGCGGCTGTGCGCGGAGTGGGGCGCGCGCGAGGAGGCGGCGCTGGCGGCCGACGAGGTGGCGGCGCGCTGCAAGACCTACGCGCTCGCGCTGCTGCGCTCCGACCACACGCCCGCGCAGCTGCAGGTGCGTGCACGCCTGACACCTTGTTCGAGCATGCGATACGATAACAGTATATGGTTTTATTTTGTATCAGGGACAATCTCACACAAATTGACCTAGTCCCAAACTAAGCTCTAGGCTTGTACTATGGGGACTAGACTACTTAAATATTTAGAAAATATTCATGACTCAGGAATAAATACTCGCGTTCATCACACAACACAGTTGCCCATACCGGGATTCAAAACCGGGACCGCTAGCTTTGTAGGCAGTACGACTGAGTGACGGACTAGTATTTGAACCATTCAATTAGGAACTTGTAATAGTAATATAAAAAGAAGAGAATTGGACCTAAAATACTTCCTTGGTGAAGTAAACACAAGGATGACTTGCTATAGACTGATTTATTATTTCCAAAACCTACCCACCAGAACACGTATTTATAAATACACTACATGTCCCTTTTCATGCAAATAATTACTTTAATAATTATTTCTTATATTAATTAGTGAGTATCTATAATATCTATTACATCCCTTTTTTTTTTTTTTTAAATAATATAATGAAAATTAATAACAATAAGCATGCATTTAGAATCTATTATTTTATTACATTATCTTGATTTACATTGGTTTAAACACATTTTACTTTAACAGGTTTTTACACCTTAAGTACTTATAAAGACTTGACATATTATGTATACTTTGGCTCTTTACAAGATATCTGTTTATACCTTCACATGTAATTAATAATTTTATATTGAACGTTATGTTGATATTGATGTGTATAATATTTGGTATAAATATAAGTGTGTATTAACTGTATCGTATTATTATTGGCGAAGCTTTCGTTTCGCTTCGATTGCAGCAGCCCTCTGAGGGCGCTGTTGTTCAGCATCGAAATTAGAAGAGGGCAGTTGTGGAACTATAAACTGGTTTTCCAAGAAAGATGAGTCGTTGCTAGCCGTGCAATTGTCCAGTGCTTCCGCCACGTCGTCGTATACGCTATCACTGGAACGGTTGGAATCGTCCTCGTCCATTAACTCTTGATGAGTTGACGACGGAGACGCCTCACTCGGTTCCAGTTTGATAAGATGTCGTCTATTTCTTCGGTAGCGCCTGCCTTCCGCGTCCGCTACGAAGTAGGAGCGTGGCTGGTCGGCGCGGGCCAGCACGCGCGCCGCGCGCCGCCGCGCCCCGCGCTCGCCGCCGTCCATCGCGATCACCTCGTCGCCCGCTTGAAGCTCTGGCAGCTCTCGCGCGCGTTCGTCGTGCCACGCCTTACTTTTTTCTTGGTTGCGTATTATGTTTGAGTAATCGGCGTCATTGTTTCTCTGCGGCGCAAGTTTATCTAGGTGAGACGGCAGACGAGTGTTTAACCGTCGTCCCATCAGTAGTTGAGCCGGGCTGGCGATCCCGTCTCGCGGAGTCGCCCTATAGTTTAGCAACCCTATGTAGAAGTCAGAACCTGTGTCCTGTGATTTTTTTTAAATCATTTTAATAGTACGTATGGCGCGCTCACTGCGCCCATTCGACTGAGCGTAATTAGGTGATGACGTCACATGCGTAATACCCCATAATTCCGTGAACTGCCTAAATTCTTTCGAAGAATAAGCTGGACCATTGTCTGTGACCAAATTCTGTGGTATTCCGTGCCGAGCGAACTGATCCTTCATTGCAAGCACCACACTTTTAGTCGTAATGGCCCTCATGGGGCACACTTCAACAAAGTTTGAAAAGTAGTCGACCAATATTAGATAGTGCTTACCCTTGTACTGGAATATATCGGATCCCACTTTTCCCCACGGCAAACATGGTATGGGATGCGGTACCATTGGCTCGGGACGTAGCAAAGGCGCGTGGTCAGCGCAAGCGCGGCAGCGGCGGACGAGGCGTTCCACGTCGCGCGACATGCCGGGCCAGAACCTCACCTCCCTGGCGCGTCGTTTGCAGCGGTCGATGCCGAGGTGGCCCTCGTGCACGCGGGACAACATCTCTGAACGTAGTTCATGAGGAATGTATACCAAATCGTTTTTGAACAACACGCCTGCCGTATATTCAAAACATTCCTTGTGTTCCCATATGGATCGAACCGATTCGTCACAATCATGTTTCCTGTCAGGCCATCCATTTTTTATATATTTAATAAGTACTTGGCATACCCGGTCGTTGCGTGTGTACTCTCTCACTGATTTCATTTTACTATCACTAAGTCGAACTGTACTAAGCGGGAAACATGTTTGATCCTCGACCTCGCTAGATATTTTTTCTTGCATTAAGACTGGAAGCGGGGCACGAGACAGGGTATCCGCAACGTACATATATTTTCCGGGCTTATAGACCACGACAAAGTCGTACCTCTGAATACGCAACATCATGCGTTGCAACCTCGCCGGTACCGAATCCAAGGACTTTTTGAAAAGCGCTTCCAAAGGTTTGTGATCGGTTTCTACCGTGACATTGTTCTTACCATAAACATATTGGTGAAACCTTTCTAATGCGAACACAATGGCCAGCATCTCCTTCTCGATCTGTGCATAGCGTTGCTGCGTGTCAGTGAGCGTAGCGGAGGCGAACTCCACCGGATACTCCATATTTAAAAATACATTAGCCACTGCAATGTTCATCAAATTTTACTCACTTTTTTTTATTTCCTTGGTATTATATAATCCAATCAAGTTCCAAAACTTTAGTGTCAAACTACTTGAACTAATTGATGGAAATTGATCTTGAAACTATGTCGGACGCCTTGGTAAGATTTATGAAGGTAATAACCCTTAACGCATAAAGTTACGACTTCGTCTGTGTCATCTCGTAGGGCAGTGCCCAATAGTGGGACAGTTCAGGCTGATGATGTGATGTGCCGCAGGTGCTGAAGCGCGGCATCATCGGCACGGGCGCGGGCACGCTGCGCCTGTGGGAGGCGCTGACGCGGCCGGCGGGCGCCGTGGCGCGCGTCGACGCCTGGCTCGAGCCCGACAACTACACCAACATCCTGCACAAGGTACGTCATCAGGCTCCAACAGGAACCCTACAATGGGGATCCACTATCGACGCGGAATCAATATGGCGAACAAGTAGTTTTTTTTTTTATCTTCATGGGTCTAATTTTTAGTTTAAGGGGATGCTGATTTAGAAAATGAAGTTCATTTTAGATTTCAAGATGGTGGACAAGAGTTTTTGAAAAAGTCGTTTTTATTTTCATTTTTATAGATTTTTGGGGATGCCGATTTCTAAAATGAGGACAATTTTGAATTCTGATTTGATTAATATAGTTAATCCATTCAATTTACTACAGTTTTTGACACCTATCCGCAATAATTTATTGAGGTTGGCACTCGGTATTACTTCCTGCTTAGTGCAACAAAGTACTTAAAATATATTTAGTCACATTTGCCCCGGTTGGCCTAATATAGTTAGTGTGAACAGTGAACGTCAATAACACGACGAACACAACATGTCGCCAGGGGCTGGAGCGGCTGGTGACGAAGTTCCAGACGCTGATCCGCAGCCAGATGCAGCCGGACGAGTTCGTGTCGCTGTTCTTCAACGTGGCCAACCAGCTGGAGGACGAGCGGCGCAGCTTCGCCATCAGCCGCCTCAGGGTACACACACCACATCGTTATAATACTGGGTGTTTTTTATTCGTCCACAAAATTTTGGGGGTTAAATCAGTACGTCATACTGATCAACTTTCACTATGGGACCAACCCCGAAATCGCGAAAAAAAAAATTGACCATACCATACATTTTGGCTAGTCAGCTGACGATGTTTTGTATGGGAGCGTCAAATTTTTTTCGCGATTTCGGGGTTGGTCCCATAGTGAAAGTTGGTCAGTATGACTTACTGATTTAAGCCCCAAAATTTTTTTGACGAATAAAAAAACATCCAGTATAATTGTTTATTCACTCAATTTACTTCTGACAAAACCAACATTGCAGAGAATAAGCGATGATCAGGTTGGCGATTTGTTGACTTTCAAGCGCTCGAAAGTTTCACTCGAAAGAAATCGTATTTTTGAAAAATACGAGCGATAGAAAATTTTAAAGATGAGTGGTTCACGCCATACGTTTTCATTTGTATCATTCATAAAAAATGGTTTTGACATCGTCCTTTGTTGACTAATACAATAGGGAATATACATGATTTTTTATTTATTTAATAAAGTCATTCCATATAACAAACGGTACAGAAAAAATGTTTTTCGAATAAGCCAATAAATAATGGTTTCCATCACTTTTTAGCAAAACAGAAGTTAACATGGAGTTTATATGGTCGTAGTGCCCGCTGACGTCTCATGTCGGATCTCTCCGTATTTTTTGTCCGATTTTAATCTTAATTTCACTGTTTTCCATCTCTTTTACGTTATATTCATATTTTGTTAAGAAATGCGATGAAAAAAATCCATATATATTCACTATTGATTTCGATTTTCGTGCACTCGAAAGTCAAAAAGATCCAGACCCAGTTCCAGATATGAACCGCAACCGAAAGGCGCCAACTTGGCTCTATAACTTAAGTCTTCACGCAACTATATTTTTATCGGTCGCTCCAGGACACGGAGACGTTGAAGCAGTCGCCCACGGACACGATCACGCAGTACGCGTACAATCTGATGAGCCACCAGACCAAGATCGCGCAGAAGTGCCTCGACGACCGAGCCAACCGGTGCGTGCCTCCAATTAACTTATATTTTCTTATGACTACTTAATATGTCCAGACAAAATGCGGCAACGTTTCTCTCCTCTTAAACCTAGTTCGATTTTTACGATTCTTGAATATGTTGTAGATTATTATGAAAATAATTCTTGGAAAGGAAAATTAAAAAAAAAAAAGCGTACAAATCTATTTTTTTTATAATAACTACAACATATTCAAAAATCACCCGGAGCAAAATTTGTATAGAAAATTTTTGACAGCTACGCGATTTCAGCCTCGTCTCAAAATTAAAAAACTGATCCTCCTAGAAAACTACTTTCAGATGTGTCCTGAGACAGCCTTCTCAGCCACGATCTGGTCGATCAGTTCATTGAATACAGCTTTTACCCTGCTGATATCGGTATTACTACGGGAATTTTTTGTGTATAAAGGAAATAAACGGCGCGTGATAACGCGAGCCGAGCCAGGCTCGTGTTTCAATCTCGTCTAAACGGACATTAACTGTCAGATACTTATATCACGTGTGATATTGCATTTGTTGCGGCAGACATAGCAGCGTGGCCATCTGCAAGTACGGCACGTCGACGCAGGAGTGCTCGTGCCTGTTCAGCAAGGTGTTCCGGCTGCCGTGCCGCCACATCCTCATGCTGACCACCGAGCTCAAGGTACCGGTTCCCGGCTCCACACGCTGGTCGCCAACACGAGGACAAAGACCGTCATTGGTCCTAAAACCAACAGAGCTGAGAGTTAGGTCATTCAGGTCATCATCAAGCTATTACTATTTGTATGGAGCTACCACTCTGTTACCATGCATTATTACATATCTGTGGTATATAGCTGACTGGAAATCATTCATCATTTCACTCAAATAACCGTAGATAATGGATAGTGTAAACGGAAAAAACTTTTTTTTAGGTTGAGACAAGTTTACCTGTACAAAATTCGTAAAGACCCATAGGTATTTTTATCTACTTAACTTTTTTATTATGGGCACCAAGTTGAATTCCAGTACGGACTAAGCAGAACTGAAATTTGGGCGTTTTTTTTATTTCTAGGTACAGTCGAAGTCATAAATATGTTTACACTTTAGTACCTTGTCACTTTAATCGGTGTGACAATTTCATATGACACGACGTTGAATAAACAAGGTACTAAAGTGTAAACATATTTATGACTTCGACTGTACATAGTTAAGGACTAAAATTAAGAAACGTTAACTTTTCCATTGAAGAAAATTAGTCATACATTCAGTCAACAAAGTATCGGGAATGGATGATTTGTTTATGGTTCCAAATTCAAATTTTTGTTTTTTTTTGTTGTTGTTAGATTGGCACAACTGTTTTCTATTTTGGCGCGGAGTTTGAGTTGCATCTGTTATTTATATTAAATACAGTGCTGTTTTTAGTTATATCATATCTAGTGTGTATTGCGAATTTCATAATGGACAAAAACATTGAACAAAGAGTTTGTCTTAAATTTTGCATCGCCAATGGAATTTCGTGTTCGGAGTCACTGAAAATGTTACAGAAGGCTTACGGTGATTCGACTTTATCAAAAACACGTGTTTATGAGTGGTACAAAGCGTTCAAAAGCGGTCGAGATGTGATGGAAGATTTGCCTCGCTCTGGTAGGCCATCAACGTCTGCAACTGAAGTTAACATCGCAAAAGTGAAGGAAATAGTGACTGAAAATCCTCATTCAACTTTGAGAGAGATAGCCGCCGAACTTTCTGTATCTCACGAGTCGATCCGTACTATTTTAACTAATCATTTGGGTATGAAACATGTTACCGCTCGGCTAGTCCCAAAAGACCTGAATTTTCTCCAAAAACTCAATCGCATGAGAGTCGCTGAGGACATGCTAGAACGAGTCAATTCCGACCCAACATTCATGAAACGCATTGTTACTGGTGACGAGACGTGGGTTTACGAGTTTGACATGCAAACTAGTCAACAAGCTTCGGAGTGGCGCCTTCCAACTGAACCGAAACCGAAGAAACCACGCCAAAGTCGATCAAAAGTCAAAGTCATGTTGACTGTTTTCTTTGACTATCGCGGTGTTGTGCACTCGGAATTCTTGCCGGAAGGTCAAACGGTAAATAAAGAATATTATTTGAGCGTTATGCGGCATTTAAGAGAGCAAATTCGACGAAAAAGGCCAGATTTGTGGAATGAAAATTCTTGGATTTTGCACCACGATAATGCGCCTTCGCACAAGGCCATCATTGTGAAAGAATTTTTGACCAAACACTCAACAAATACCATCGAGCAACCACCATATTCACCAGATATGGCTCCTGCCGACTTCTTTCTTTTTCCTAAACTCAAATTACCACTTCGTGGCACCCGTTTTCAATCGGTAGAAGACATAAAGGAGAATTCGCGCCGAGAACTGAATTCAATTCCGGAAACAGCGTTTAAAAAATGTTTTGATGATTGGATTATTCGTTGGCGTAAGTGTATCGTTTCTGAAGGAGCATACTTTGAAGGTGATAAAATAAATTTGGATGATTAACAAACAGTTTGTGTATTATTGATCTTTTCCCGGTACTTTCTTGACAGAGTAGTACATTTATATACCGCCCTCATACGGCAACAGGCGGTAACTCAAATTCAATAACCGAAGCAGATGTCCTCATCCGTTAGTAATAATTACTTTGTCTGAGAATACCACCATTTATCGTGTAGCAGTATAGATAGTTAATTTTCGTACATGTAGAAATAATGAATTGCGCGGGAAATCTTTTTGCGTGAAAATACTGGGAAAACTAATTTTCCCAGATATGAGACCTAGCTAGGTCGATTTCTCGCCCCCGTAAACCTTCATACTGTAAATTTCATCGAAATCTTTAGAGCCGTTTTCGAGAACGTGAGTACAAATATATATATACAATATATTAGAGATGGGCCGAATACGGACTTTACCGAACCGAATATTCGGTTGCGCCGAATCGCTAGAAACAGGTTTGGACGCATACGTGTCAGCTCAGCGCTCGGCGCGTGTTTCGGACCTACGCGCTCGCGCCATTTGACTTGTCGACCTTTAGTCAATAACTGATAAAAGTGATTACTGATTAATAAAACTTACGTAATTAAAATAACTTATTTAAGATACGGTTTTTTTATAAAATAATTTGTATTTATATTTAGACGCATATTTATCTCTTTTTGGTAGTTGCTTAGAATGCTGAAATAAGATGTCAATCCGACGAATTACGAAACAACCTACGCTCGTTATTTACTTTGTTTATTCGGTAAATATCCGGCAATGTAACCGAACTATTCGGCCGAACACGAACATTGAAAAACTTACCGAATATGCCGAATACCGAATATTCGGCCCATCTCTACTATATATATAAACAAATGTTTCTCGTTTAATAAGTAGGATAATTCTGTTTTATGTAATCACTTGTGCAGGTGAAGACGCACATCCCGTTCGAGCCGCGCTGGACCGTGCAGCACTGCCTGTTCGGCTGCGAGAGCGCCGCGCCCGCCGCGCAGCAAGGTCACTCCCTCATATTAACTACACTCTATCATAAACTAGCTCCCCGCCCGCGACTTCGTCTGCGGAGACTCGGTACTTTCGTAAGTTTAAACATAGCCTATGTCCGCCCTGAAAGTGCATTCTAAATGTTGGTGAAAGAATTTTTGAAATCGGATGTGTAGTTCCGGAGATTACCCCTTACATACAAACAAAAAAACAATTTTACAAAATGTATTTCTTCATAATATTTATACTAATACTAGTGGACCCGGCAGACGTCGTCCTGCCCGATCGCAGAGCCACCTACCGGGTCCAACTGTAAATATAAACCACCCCTGTATCAAAGCGAACAAAGCTAAAAAATAATTATACAAATCGGTCAAGCCGTTTTTGAGTTTTAGCGAGACTAACGAACAGCAATTCATTTTTATATATATAGATAGATTAGGGCTGTTTTTGTGCCAAATTTCTTTCAAATCCGTCCAGTCGTTTTGGCGTGATCGAACCACAAATATTTAAACATTCATACAAATGTTCACATTTATATTAGTAGGAAGGTCAGGTGAAGGTCAATCAGTCATCATTTAACTCCCAACGTCTTCTATACATACTGGTCCTTCATCCACTCGCTTCCTCAATTATCGCTGCTATTAACATGAGATAGAGTTCGTGTTTGAAATATTAAGACCCACCACGAAATTTGTTAACGGATTATGAACCTATTCTGATATGGATAGAGTCAATTTTATAATTTGATTATCAGTCACAAAAACAATAAATACCACTTTATCTTTTTTGCTATAGATCTTTATTACCAATGGTCGTATTATGTAAAAAAATTTGTACAAGCTTAGGAGGCTATAGTACCGATTATTGTCCACCAATTATTTTATTTCAAGTTATAGATGTGACAACTCTGCAATCGCTACCAATAACTGGTATTTTGTATGACAAACAACTTTCTACCTAAATTTCAACGTTTTGTATGTATGTAAACTCTTTATTGTACAAAAATAAAACGCAGCTGGTATTAAAAGCAAACAGACCCGTACAGTCAAGGGCATAAATATATATATACGTTCCCAAGACCTCAAAATTATCTATACGCCTTTATGCCACTGGCAATAAGGTCCATGTATACGTATATTTGACGTGATGGCTGTATAGATATTAATGCCCTTGACTACAACGGCGAACTTATGTGTTGCAGGCGGCGCGTTCATGGAGCAGGTGGTGGTGGAGGCGGAGCGCGCGCCGCCGCACCAGGTACCGGCGCGGGCGCAGCCGCCTTACATACTAACTTCAACTTGGGCCATAGGGAATATGCATGAATTTTTTTTATCGCATTTTTTAACAAAATATGAAAATACCGTCAAAGAGATAGCAAAAATTAAAATCGGCCAAAAAAATACGGATAATATAATCATTTAAAAACTACTAATTAGACAGAGAGATCCGACATGAACTGTGACGTCAGCGTACACTACGGCCATATAAACTCCATGTTAAATTCTGTTTTGCTAGAAAGAGATTGAAACAAATCTTTAATGGCTTATATCTTGGTTATTTTTATAGTTATTCGAAAAATATTTTTTTCTAGTGTTTGTTACATGAATGACTTTTTATTAAAGCAGAAAAAAATCCATGCATATTCCCTATTCATATTAAAACATACAACAAATAGCATTTTCGTTGTAACATTGCCATTGCTCGTAGAACCGATGGCTGTTGGAGCGGAAAGGTTCTAGAGTGGCGACCGCGAACTGGGAGATGAAGTCCGGTTCTTCCCCAAGGTGGACCGACGATCTGATAAAGGTCGCGGGAAACCGCTGGATGACAGCAGCAGAGGACCGGTCGTTGTGGGAAACCTTGGGGAAGGCCTTTGTCCAGCAGTGGACGTCTTGCGGCTGGTGACGATGATTGGGTCGTTCTTCTTTTTTACCTACAATATATCGTAATTTTTCTGTTTTTTGCGTTTTTCAACTATTGATAATTATGGTTTTAATGTTTGATTTTAATAAGCGTTGCATGTATTTTTCATTTTCGTAGCGATAATATTTTTTTCTATATGATGGTTTTTCAGAAAATACTGTGACAGAGTGGCCGTTTTCAGCGGAGACCACATTTTGGATTACCATTCTGTCACGCAAAAACAAACTTATAAAAAAAAGCACTGGATAGAGAAAGTTAAAAACTATTTAGTACTAATAGATGAATAAATGTATGGACGTATATTCATACACTAAAACATTAATAATCAATACTCTAACTAATGACGTGGTAAAATGAGGACAGGCAAGTAGGTAAAAAGGAGAATGACCCGATTGCCCACCCTTAAGCGGCTCGACTGCGTGCTCCAAAGGGTCGGGCTGAGGGTTTCGAGCGCGCAGTCGATACGCAGCTCTAGCCTATGGTAGATTTAAAAAAAAAACTTATTTTGAGCCCTCTACCCAACAAGCGAAGGGTATAACCTAGAGGCACGCCTGATGAGTCGCGTCCCGCAGGTGGGCGGCGTGCGGCAGCAGCAGTACGTGCTGGCGGCGCCCGGCCAGCCCAGCGCGCCCGTCTCGCAGGTACGTCGGACCACACAGGTCGCTCAGAAATAACTACACACGCTCTACAGGGATGCTGTTACGCAAAAATGTGTCTGTCAACCCACAATTATATAAGCAATAAAATGTCTAACCACAGTATCTATCATTGTGGGTTAATATTTTATTGCTAAATTGTTTTATTTTATTGCTCATATAAATACGTGTTACGCTTGTTTCTTCGACTTTTTATAATATATTTATACAAACCTTGCGGTGATGTACAGTTAGATAGAGATTTATAGATATATGTTCTTTTTGGGTTTCGTACCCAAAGAGGGACCCTGTTAGCTTACGGTATCCGCCCGTCCGTCCGTCCTAACTATGAAGAGCTGTATCTTTTTAATCGTAATGTGTGTTATTACAGCGTATTTCCTAACAAATGAAAAAAAAAGTTAAATAATAAAGGGGGTCCCCATACAAGAAACTTTTTTTTACTGAACGGATTTAGATTAAATTTGGCACATAGCTAACTAGCACTCACCCTGGATGTACAGAATAGCGATAAAAGACTTCTATGCACACCGAGTCGCGGGAAAAAACTAGTTAACCCATTCAGCGCCAGCAGTGCTACGCCGCTACACTCGTAGCGCGTAGCCGTGTATTCCTCGTATGTAGCGAAAACTCTACGAACAGAGAACGACAACGTGTCGTGAGTGGCGCTGAATGGGTTAATATGAATGAATGTTGATTATAGAATTGAGTTCCCCATAGTCGATATGTTGGTTATGAATAGCCGGTGTGTGGTGTGCAGGTGATATTCTGCGGCGGCGGCGTCGCCGTGAGCGCCGCGCCCGCGCTGCCGCCCGCGCTGCCCGCGCTGCCCGCGCTGCCGCTCGCCGGCGTGCTCGCGCCGCACCACGCGCTGCACCAGTAGCCGCCGCGCCGCGCCGCGCCACGCCACACCACACCACGCCACACCACACCACACCACACCACACACCTTACAAGGTTCAAATAAATTTACTAACAAGTAGTAGTAAGTAATCAGTAAGTCATACTGACCAATTTTCACTATGGGACCAATCCTGAAATCGCGAAAAAAAAATCGACCCTCGCTTGTCACATACAAAACATCGTCAGCTGACTAGCCAAAATGTATGGGAGGATCGATTTTTTTTTCGCGATTTCAGGATTGGTCCCATAGTGAAAATTGGTCAGTATGACTTACGGATTTAATGTACAAAAATTTGTTACTGAATTTAATTTAACCATGTATATTACTCATAGTTTACACAAAAAAAAACTTATTTTTTTACTATCCAATGGAACCCCAGATTGTTTAATGCCCAAAAGCCCCGACATACCCTGAGACCTTGGCCGCATCCACGCTGGACTCGCTGCAGCTAGACAACTTGTATTTCACACAAGTTAATAATTGTAAAGCGACGTTTCCACCGACTTTAGTCGGTCAATTTAACCGCTACAGGCTTGTATCGACCGCACACCCTCGTCCTGCCCGAGCATTCGTCACTTGCGATTCCTGCCCGTTGTCCTTTATAAATCACAGTTTTATATGGATAGTTTGAATTACCGGACAGAACGTACTTAAATCTATTTGTTCTTAATAAAGAACATTGGACGAGACGAGGATATGTGGGTAGTTAGAATTCCAAGTAATACCTTGTTTCAAAGTTAAGATACGATAGAATAGGAATGATGAATATTTCTTTTCTTTGTCGATCAGGTAGATTATCAAAAAGTATTCGACACGTATTTTTTCTTTTTTTCACATTATCAATAAATTAACGGTGTCTTGGTACGATTTGGTACAATTTTTACACAGAAGTGACGTCACGAGCCCCCACTCCCGAACTTTGACGTGCTTTATCTTTGTAATTTTTTGTTTGATTGACAAAATAAAATATACGTTTCCAATATTTTTTTAATAATCTAACTGACGGACTAAACAGGATTTCATTTTCTTTACCCAGCCGTCATCCCTATTATCCCTTATCAAGGCCCCGTTAAAATAAGAATGCTACTAATTTTCTGAAGATTAAGTGAAGTCATATTTCAGGAAAGCTCAATTGAATTTGTGTCATAACATGTAAGTAGTAAAGTTCAACTTGGAGCGACTTGTATGTGGTCGCTAAATCGTCTCTACCTTGATAAGCGTTTACATAAAAATCGGTCTATTTCTACTATTGTTCATTATTTCTGTTCGACAATGTTTCGAAGCAACTGTCCAATGTCCGATTTCACTCAAAATAAAAGTTGACCGGCTCAGTGGCTCCATGAAAACACCGCGACAGATAACGTTAATCGTTCGTGCCAGCTGACGTGAAACTAATCAGTAATCATACCGACCGACGCTGTTCTTCGACTATTATAATAATAATAAAATAGTATAGATATCGATATCTCACTTTTGTACTTCTACTGAACGGTATAGGCTATTAGTTTTAGGGATGTAAATACATAATAATAGTTGTAATTATTAACGTGTTCAGTGTCCGACTCCATTGTTATACAAATTGGCAGTTGGCACTGGTCATGTAACTGTCGTATAGTTTGTTCGCTAGCTACAAGAATATTTTTCAAATCATCATTAAAATTGTACCTAAAAAGTTTTTTCAAGCAGCTAGATTTATAAAAAAATCTCAGAATCATTTTCAGTTAGATTCAGCAGCCGATATTATAATGTTTAATGATTTTGACCGCTCATAATATGGCCCCTGTCTTTTTCTTTGTCACACGAAATAAAGTTGTAAATGGTTTAGAAATGTGTTAACTGTCAGATAATTTTGTCCGGATATTTGAAAAATCGGCCCTTGATTTGATTTTGCGAATGGTAAACTGCTATAATTAAATAAAAGTGTATAGGATTGCCGTAAGCTGTCGTCGTCTGCCATTTCATTCATTTTGACAGATTTCTATAGTTGTTAAGTTTGGAGAGTGCAAGTTGACTATCAGGCTAGCTCCATCACTGGTGTGAGTACTTTTGTTTAGGACGTCTGGAATGTCTAACGCCATTTTTAAAGTCAGGCAGAAGATATTTATATCTAAAAAAATTTACTTAGTTAAGGCCATAATTTAAAAAAAAAACATACATACAGCCGAACATAGAACCTCCTTTGTTGAGGTCCGCTAAAAATCTGTTAATTTTTTCCTTTGTGTGACGAAAGTTGACCATATGATTAGTATGACTAATTTTCTTACACAAATGTCAACTGGTAGAGAAATCAAATTTGTATTTTTGTGCAATAAAGATTAAATAAATTAATAAATAAAGGAAAAAGGTACCCGGCGCGTTGCTGCCCATTCGCACAAAAAAATCTGTTGATCCTATCACAGGACCACCGGCTGGGCTAATCTGAAGATTGCCTGAAAATTTCATCAAAATCGGTCCAGTCCAACCGTTTTGGGGTCCATAGGGAACATACATACACACATCGATGTATATACATATATATATATATATATATATATATATATATATATATATATATATATATATATATATATATATATATATATATATTTACAATCTGTTACACGCGAACTGCGTTTATAAATGACGTTAGACATGGCGTCGCCGTGAACTTACCTACCGTAACTTATTGGTAATATAGTGGTAATTAAATAGTCGGTGTACTTTATAAATATTGTATGAATAAACTCTGACAAGTATGTATCTGGTTTTATTTTATCAAGCAGCAACGATCTATGTACAGTCAAGGTCATAAATATGTATACATTTTAGTACCTTGTCTTTTTACTGCCATGTTTAAACACTTTAAATTGCCATATATGAATGTCACAGCGATAAAAGTGACAAGGTACTAAATGTATACATATTTATGACCTTGACTGTACATCTGTAAACTAAAGGCTTCGGCACACCAAACGCGTGTCGTGAGCTTCGCGTTGCGTAAGCGACGCGGCACCTGGCACACAGCAGGGGGGCGGCAGCATCAACGCGTTTCGAACGCGTGCCCGCGTTTGTAAAAAAAATACAACGAATAGCACCCGCGTCGACGCCGCACTGATGCGTCGCCGAGGCGACCCGTTCGCCCCGCGTCGACGCGGGCACGCGTTAGGCCGGCCTTACACAGTATGAATTTTAAGAATCTGAATTCATATTATTAATTCAGAAAGCACGGACTTGCATACAATTTAACTATCATCCAGACACAATCTGATTTTTTCAGATTATGAATTTCTCAGATTGATCTGACAGAACGCACCTCTTTCCATACATTATCTATGGACGAGCACACACTCTGGATTCAGATTATGAAAATTCATACTGTGTAAGGCCGGCCTAACCCTTTTCCATGCAGAGGCTCTATATTAACCACATAGGTTTAGTTACAATTCAACCTTAGTACCTTAAATATAAGTTTCAAAGATTGAATATGCGCGCAAAGTTACTGGCTCTGAAATTAATTCCCAATATGTAAATAACTTGAATATGTATGCATTCTTTGTTAAACCGTCTAGATTGGTGCGGCCTGGAAAAGCGTTAATCCTCTTATATCTATATTGTAGTAATTTTGTTGATAGTACCGTTATAGTAGTCCTTAATGTCAAGTCAATAAGAGTTACTATTGTCAAGCTCCCAAACGGATGAACTGATTTTGATTTTTTTTTGTTTGATAAGTGATGATAATGTTCATAGCAAAGTTTGATGAAAATCCGTTGAGCCATTTAAGAGCTATGAGCAGGGATCAGAAATTCGGTGAGATATTTACCTAAAGTTGGCAAATATGGAGGCGGCTTCTTAATTAAATTATTTTAATAATATATGTTCCGGGATTGCGGAATTGCATAAAACGATACGAGATGGTAAAAATACACAAATGATAATGATAATGATTTGCTGCTGATACTTCGCTAGTTGAATTAATCGCAGGCAAATTAAATTCTATACTTCCGCTAGTTACTAGCATTAGAAATCCTGGGAATTTTATTAGAAAAATTAAATTGGGTCCCTCTCCATACCGTTCACGCCGCCAAACTTTAGGTAAATATCTTACCTAATTTTATTTATATACGTAATAAAATAAATTGTGTGCGTCAAACGCAATGCGTTTAGCGCTGCGATTACCGCATAAAACAACCGCGCGCTTTAAAACCATTTGTGTATACTGTATAATATGTTGGCGGAAAACGGCGTTTTCACGAAAATCGTCCATTCTACAGGCCGGATGTTGGCAATTAAATGGAGGAGTAGGTAAGGTATTGGGCAGAACTGAAAGCGAGGCCGCGTCCCGCGTGCGGTTACTTACCTGTCATTAAAAATGTGTAGGTACAGTCAGCATCATATATATCGTATCAGCCAATGTGGTCAAAATGTTCGTCACACAATATAAAATATATGGTGTCGAACAATGGTGTGTGTGGTGTGGTGTTGGTGGTATTATTTGGTCATTTTGGCTGTTATGATATATCTGATTATGACTGTGCAAGCAGTGGCGTAGCTAGGGGGGGGGGGGGGGGGGGGCGCACCGGGTGTCAGGGTGTGAACATCAGTAGTGCCAGTGCCACCAATAAAAATTCTTAAAACTGAGGAAGATTGCATAGCTGCCACATGAAAAATATATGTAACAATAATAGTGTAAGTTTTTGTACAAGTTGTACAGTACAGTCGCCATCATATATATTGCAGCAAACAAGGTGCTCACAAATATCTGTACACGACTCTATTGTCAAGGCGTTAGAGTGCATGTTCCGGTATTTTTTACCACTGTGATATGTACAGATATATAGGTATTTGATGGCTAACTGTACAAGACACTGTGATGTTTTAATATAAGCAAAGCACGTGCATATTAATTAAATAATTACTATTTTAATTGGACAATAACTAACATCATCGCAATTCTACCGACACAACTTTAAATATGGATAGTAAATGTGTTACGCTTGCGTCATCTTTTTATTTAGGGTGCTCAACTGAAGTCTCTTCAGTTTGAGTAGTTTTATACATATATTGATTGAACACTAGTCGATTGGGTTCAGATATTCTTAAACAACATGTCCCGATATATTTACTGTCGCACCACCTGCATTAATGTTTATAAATAGCCTACTTAAATATGCAAGCGACAAATATGTGCTATTTTCCCGCTGTTTATTCAGTTTATTGATAAAACGTAGACCGCAGCCGCGGCTTAATTATCTGCTTTAATGTGTGCGTGTATATAAGGCCGTGATATAAACAAACCAACTCAGTACCTAGTTATTCAACCGCGATGGCCGCTAAATCGTATTACGCCCCCTCCATGTTTATAAATCACGGAGGAGGACCTAATCCAGTTCTGGGTGAAATTGACAATTTAGAAATAGCTGACACGTTGCGAAATATATCAAAATATGTGGATTTTGATAGAGTACGAGCTGCGATCATCGTGACAGCGCACAGAGAGGAAGACATCGTTACAGTGTCGTCTGGAGAAACGCACCAGCTCTTGTATGATTACTCAAACTTTCCCGCGGAGAGCTATACATACAAGCATGCAGCGCGCGGCGCGCCGGAGATAGCGCGCGATATCCACGCGGCGTTGACTCGCGCGGGAATAGACGCGGCATTGGACGACGTGCGCGGCTGGGACCATGGAGTTTTCATCCCCATGATGCTGGCCGACCCCGCCGCGCGCGTTCCAATTATACAAGTCTCCGTTTTAAAAAGTCAGGACGCGGCCCGCCATTTTGAAATAGGCCGCGCGCTGCAGCCATTTCGTGAGCAAGGCGTCGCGATTATCGGCTCGGGGATGTCGTACCATAATATGAAGGAGTTGAACAGAGCTCGTTTTGAAAACGACGGGGTTATAGTGAATGAGAGCTTTCATAGATACTTGAATGAGGTCTGTACGGGTGGTGAAGAGGGGAGAAAGAGGATTATAGACTGGGAGAGAGAGACAGGAGCATTAGAAGCGCATCCTCGAGGGAAGGCCGATCACTTTATGCCTTTGATTGTTAACGTGGGAGCTGCCGGGGCGGATCCGTGCGAAGTGGTGTACGATTCAGTTTTCAAGAAGAAGTTTAAGTTAGGGGGCTATTTGTGGTCGGGATGATAACGCGGACATTGTTAGCAAAGATAAATAAATGATTTGCATTTTGGAGTAATGTAATTTTTTATTACTATATTGTACGCACATTGACGCAACCGTGCTAGTCACGCATCACTCTATTGCTCGCAATGTCCCGTCTATTACTAGTAGATATGTTTAATGTCTATTTTGTATTAAATAATAGACAAACGTTACGTTATACTTAGAGGAATCCAAATAACACAGTTCTATGAAATAAATTATAATTAGTTACCATGAACATGGAATGCCGAAAAGCCAGTTGATGAACTCGCCTTACGATCATTATTAAATTGTGAATTCGATTGTTTGATACTTTCCATTCCGATACAAGATTTTTTTAGATATCTACAGCTACTACTCAACAACAGCAGATGGAGCTTTATTTTACCCTATTATCCGTTAGATGTCGCTTTAGAACAGTGCTAGTTTTTAGGACTTCAAATAAAAAAAAGAAGCTTGTTTGTTCTTTCATCTAAATGTTTCGTAGATTGCTTACAGTCATAGATAGGTACTAAATTTTAACTTTATCTATAAACGGTATAATCACGCGAGCGAAGCCGCCGATAAAAGTTAGTAAAGTAGGTAGTACAGTTAAGGTTATAAACATAAATACTATGTAACCACGACCTTATGTCGCCGTAATAAAGTCGTGGTTACATGTTTTTGACACTCTAAACGTATCTATATTTATAACTTTGACTGTAAAGATTCTTTAACTGAAGGCAAACGAAAAAGTTAAAAATATTACCAACTCTATATTTAGGCTTAATAAAAATAATTTAAAATTGCTGTTTTAGTTCATTCATTTCTATCTAGACATTTTCTAGATGTAAAATTGCAAAATATGTGACGCCACATCAGAGGGGGGGATCTCCTAAATATGACCACCTGTGACAAGGACAGGGGAGGGATTTATGGATGGTACAATATAAAAACTTAATATGGTAAATGCAGGTAAAATATCCACATGAAATGAAACAAAACATATTAACAGTGGTATATTCTTGCTCTTAAAATTAAGCAAGCATCCAAGTGCAATTAATTAAAAAAAAAACAATCACTGGTATAAATAATACTAAGAGCTGAGTAAAATGTATACATATTGTCTCTAAGTATTGCTGAGATAGTGACGTAGCTGTAGCTTGACTTTTTAGTAGCTTTAAATCAGAGACCAGAATCACTTACCATTAAAGGGGTAGCGGCTAGACAGAGATCGCTGGAATGCGCAAAAAAGAGAGGCGATCAATAGGGTAATACCCAGCTAATGCTAAGTGCTTAAATATTAAACTACCCTAATGAACTTGGTAAGCTCTATGGAAGCGGTTAACTAGTTTAAAGGGGTTCCCCTAACGTTAAGGTAACACAATCATAGGGTAACTACATCAATTGGGTAACTAAATGGTAGGTTACTCTATCAATAGGGTTAATCAAATGAAGGGGTTTTCCGGTCCCTGCTTTAAATATTATTTTAATTTATTTTTTTACCACAGACATATAACGATGTAATTAACAAAAATTAGACTGTAAAATGTTGAAATAATTTCAACAAACTAATAAAATGATTGACCAACTTTTTGATAGTAATCATTAAGTACAAATATTCCTCAGAATACATAATAAATGTCTCTTTTAATTTGATACTTTGAGCCTAGAAACTAATGAAACTAAAATATTCTGTACACAACTATATGAAAAGATAATAATAAAATAAAATCTAAAAGAAAACTGTGATGGTCCCAAACCTTTTCAAGTATGTAACAAAGGGTTTAGCACAAAGCTGTATACTTGTATAGTGTTGTATATTGCATGTGTTTTTCTCACCTCTGTCATGAAAATTGTTGATCAGTACATTTTGGCACAATAACACATGCCAATAAATACATTATTCATGCTTTGCATAGAGGTGCAGAGATCCAAAAACGATGCAAAGTTGTGTAAATTTTCTCTAATTGTGTATCATAATTGCAAATAATGCAATCATCCCCCGGCCTGAGAATCACATTTTATTAGTTCAAGTGCCATGTTACACCCAACATAAACTTCCCTTGTTTACTCTTCCTTCCATATGAAACCACTGAGCCTGAATACACCACTCATATCCCAATTAAAAATTCTCTCGCCCGGCTTAGAGCCTCCCGCCCCGGCAATCACTACCAACGGCATGAAGTGCTCTGCGGCTTTCTTTGGGTGTGCTTCTGTGGCTCCCTTCGCTTCTCTCCACCGTAACAACCCTTCCTTCCTATGCTCTTCATCTGCAGTGCACACACTATTCAAATAATCATCAAACTCCTTATTTATCACACTCCCACCTCCACGGCTATAGAAAAACTCTCTCATATTATGATAGGACATTCCGGACCCCAACACAGCAATGCCTTCTTTTCTAAATTCATACAATGCTTGGCCCAACTTGTAGTGTTCATCTGGGTCCTGGTTGCTCAAGACTGATATTTGAATTATGGGTATATTGGCATCAGGGTTGATCAGCAACATTGGCACAAAGACTCCATGGTCCCAACCTCGGTTCGGGTCCAATCGGGATTCGATGCCGCGTTTCTTTAAAACGTCCTGAATGCGCTTGGCTAATTTCGGATCTCCAGGTGCATCATATCTATACTTATAAGTTTCAGGGGGGAAACCGTAATAATCGAAGTATAGATCGTGGTGAGATCCAGAAGATATAGTCACTTTGCTTTCTTCCCAATGCGCTGTAACTAAAATGATGGCTTTTATGTTTTTAAAGTCCACGTGTTTCTTAACGCCGTCGCGTAGGAAATTCGTGAGCCCCGCATGATCCGCGTCCCCTAGCAACGGCATGGGGCCTCCGCCGTGGTTCACGAACACTGCAGGAGCGATCACAGCCATTTTCCGAGCAGCACTAGTGAAATGACGAACTATGTTCATGGAAAGCAGTGACATAAACACTATGAACAATACTTGTATAAGTATTGAGATCGTATTGATGACAAGCATATAGCCGAGTCACTGAGGTAACCTCGTAATGCATAAATAATTGTGTTATTACAATAAATAACTGGTCTTGTGACCGTGTAACAACAGAAATTCTTGGTAATCATATAAACGTCACAATGACAGAGCGTTTGAAAACACCATATAAATTGGCTCGAATGGTGCGTTTTTTAGGTTTGTATCACCGTTTTGAAACTGCAGTGCAAGATATGTTTATCATATAATAATATGAAAAGTGATTTTCTTTATACTTTTTCTATATAGTAAGTTGCTTAACATTATACAGAACTAGAATATTACAATTTCAATTTTGGTTTGCAGTAAGGCCTGTCTAATAAACTTTTAACGTATGGAGATTGTAAAACAACGGTATTGCAATACAACCAGTGCTTGAAATACGTCACGGATCTTATGCATCTCTTTCTTCGGGAAGGAAAGAGAAACAAAAACTTCCTGCATCTCTTTTCTTCATTTGTAAGGAACAAACGAACTTTTTGAACATTACACCTGCCAGTGCTACCTTGCACCAGTGAAACATTATTTCACATGAAGTACCTATTTTGTACCCTATAGAACGTATAGTATTATTTCTAGGACGTATTATTTTATACCCTATTTTTAACCTGAAAGCTGAATAACCTTTGGTTATAGACGGCCCTGGATCTGCAGGACCGACACGTAACTAGTTACAAATCGGGAATTTTGTTTTCCTATTGTGTAAGGTTACGTTACGAATTTTAGCTGTCAAAGATTTAGGCACTAGTACTAGTACGAGTACTTTAGGTACTAAACCCGGCGGTATTTATATATGGACCTAGTAGCCTGAAAATAAATGAATTTGATTTAATTAAACCGTAATTTCTTTGCTTTGAGATCTTAGGAGCGAAGGGTGGAAATAATAAGATTCCTTTAGAATCCCCATAGAATTGAAGTTGCTGCACGCATGCGTGAAAAACGTTACCTTATAAACGTCGATTCCATGGACATAGGAACCCAAAGGATATGAAATACTTCCATGGGATTTTAGATAGGGAGCCAAGTTGCAGCAGAGATAATTTTGCTATCATTTGTTAAAGCCGCACAGAAAGTACGCGAAAACCTTTTTGATATGTATTACGCAATGGGCCAGTTTTTAGGGTTCCGCACCAAAATGGAAAAAGGAACCCTTATGGTGAGACTTCGTTAATTGTCTGTATGTCACAACAGTTTTTCTCAGCAACTGTGCAGGTTATCAACTTGAAATTTGGTATAGTTGTATAACTTGCTTACCCACATCTGTTTTTAGTAAAAAAAAAATGAAATAAATATAATATACCCTACCAAGAGGGCAAGCTAGTAGGTATAGGTGGAAAAAATTCCATCAGTGAGCAGTGATTCCTAATAGCGGAATAATATCTGTATCGGTAGAAAAGAAAGGAAAAATACAAATTTCCCTACCAGGGGGGAAGGTTGCGGTAAGGAAACATGTAGCAGGTGTGTAAAATTTATTTCTCAAGTCCGACAACATTGTCTAAAAATAATCTACAGCTCAGACGGAGGTCTCTTCTCTCAGCCAGACGACGCCCTGGAACAAAGCACACTTTACTGTTTCTAAACCAAACTCGACACTGCTGTGATGTTATTAAGGGAGATGGATCGTTAACGACGCCACTACGATGCGAATATGCCCCTGGGCATTACTCTGAACTTCGAAATTCGAACTTCGTCTATTGCTGTCTCTTTTGCTCTCGACGCGTAGCTAATTCGCAAGAAAGTGACGGGGCGATCCGAAGTTCGAATTTCGAAGTACAGAGTAATGCCCAGGGGCATTGTACTGCGGACAATTTCGAAAACGCCGAGGAGATACAGGAAGTTTCCGGAATGTTTCGCAACAATGGAAAGTTTCCGCAGGCACACGTGTATACGATAGTAAATAAGTATGGCAGGGGTGTCGTTTAGTGGTGTCCTTATATAATACAACACGTAGGAGCACTTTCACGAAAAACAAGCTAGCTTCCACTGAGGCGGAGACGAGCGGAGCGGAGCTATGAAAAATGGTAGGCGATTCCATTAAGGCAGAAACGAGCGGGGTGGATCCGTGGAAAGAGGTAAGTTTTTGTAGGTACTTAAATAAAGGACTTTGGGACTATTTGGTACCTAACATCAAATAAATTGTACAGTCACCCACTAAAAATGTGAGAATAAGTACTTAGAATCTTGTCACTGTGACTATCCATGCTTGTAATTTGATTCTCGGTTTGAAGTTCATTAGGATTTATGACACTAGCGACCCGCCCTCGCTTCGCTCCGGGTTCTATTATATACGTAAACCTTCCGTGAAGAATTATCTAAATGATGGTGAAAACCGCATCAAAATCCGTTGCGTAGTTTTAAAGATCTAAAGGTGGACATTCACGGTCAGTTAAACATCCAAAAACTGACCGTGAATGTGAAATCTGAAATTGAAATTATACGAACTCAAGGTCAGCTGCTGGATGTACGTCAGTTAACTGATCAGTTTATCTGACCGTGTATGTCCACCTAAGCATACATAGGGACAGACAGACGCGGAGGGCGACTTCATTTTATACTATGTATTGAAGACACTAGCTGCACTAATGTCGGATTTCACCAACCACTTAAAAGACGATTAGAGTGTTAACAGCTGTCAAAATGTATGCGCTAATATTCAATTAACATTTAACATCGTATGGTGAAATTGGTACTAACTGCTAAACATTTTCGTTAGCTTACTGTACGTTTGCTAAAAGGAGAATAATTAGGAGACAAGTGGTCCAGCCAGCACATACATACGTGCGTACAGGTCTAAAACATTATACGCCTTCTTCGGCAGTCTATTAGCAGCTTACCCGCTGGAGCTGCCTGAGTAGGACCGCTTCCGCAGCTTGTAGCGTCGGTCGCACGCGCGGCAGCGCTTGAAACTGCCGCAGCGCGAGCGGCACCGCCACATGTACCTGAAACATCACACGCGGGTAGACTCGCAATTGTCTTCTCCAAGATGGTGCTTTAAACCCCTTCTATACGGTCGGGTGGTTGGGCCAACCGAGATGGATGCAGCTATTTGTAGGAACGAGATGTAAATATTACTATCTCTTTCTGACAGATAGCTGCGTCCTTCTCGGTTGACCCAACCGCCCGACCGTATGGAAGGGGTATTATTTCGGTCCAGTATAATCTCCAGACTTTTATTACATTTTATTACTAAGCGATTTTATCCGGTATTGCTAGAGTAATGAAATAAATCGTTCATATCTAAGTATTAAGAGCCTGTGCACACCTAGCGTTTTTGACCGCGGGGTCTAAGGGCTAAAAACGCTAGTGTGCACAGGCTCTAAGCTAAGCATGATATTTTTACCCGTTTCCACGCCATGTCAAATACAAAACACGTTACTCGCACGCCATTGACAGCTGAAAACTAGAGCTAATGTCAACCTTAACTCATAGACACTCGGTCTATTTTGCGCTGTCAACCATGACGGAAATATCCGTCGTTGGCGTTGAAGCAGTGGTGCGGATATATCCGTCAATGGCGTTGAACCAGTGGTGCGGATATATCAGTCAATAGCGTTGAAAAGGTTAATTACTTTTATTCGTGCCGTCACTTTATTCTTGTCATGCATGTTAGGCTCGCTGGGGGAGTGGCATTTCGTAATCAGTATAAAAAAATCAGTACTAGGACTAGGTACTCTCCGGTACCGTATTGGCAGCCGGGCGTGTGGGCGTTACCTGGGGCGGCCGGGGCGGCGGCCGCGGCGGCGGCGGCGGGAGCTGCGCCGGCGCCGCGAGCGGCAGCAGCGCTGGCGCACGGGGTAGCGCCGGTCGCCGCACCGGCAGCGCTTGAAGCGCCCCGAGCGCGAGCGGCACCGACTAAACCAAACAACTACTCATAACAGTCATAACGCCGGCCAGGGGCGGAACTAACCTAGCATCCTGTAATAGTATTAATTAATACATAATGAGAGGCCTTAAAACACTAGTGTGGTTTTATGAAATGAGCCGAATATATTACTTTATCTACACACATATTATAAGTACTCTGAGATGTGTTCAGGTTCAGAAGCCGAAGGCAAATGACCTGCATAGCTCAAATTCAAGATAGGTAAAAATAAATAAATAAATATCAGGGGACAATCTCACACAAATTGACCTAGTCCCAAACTAAGCTCTAGAGTCTAGGCTTGTACTAGGCAACGATATACATACTTATATAGAGAAATACATACTTAAATACATAGAAACCATCCATGACTCAGGAACAAATACTCGCGCTCATCACACAAATATTTGCCCATACCGGGATTCGAACCCGGGACCGCTAGCTTCATAGGCAGGGTCACTACCAACTAGGCTAACTGCGTCGTCTGGTAACAGGCGGCACTACAAACAAATGACGACAAAAATGGCGGCAAAACAACCCTGTGTCACGAGTATGAATGGTTTTTTTAAAAATCATAGACTAACTAATAAAGTCCCTATTCTAATGTCGTTCGAAATCAAAATGCGGTACGATAGTTTACTTTAAATACTTATACCGAATTGACGTTTCAATTGATACTAGAATTGGGGCCTGTTTAAATTGTGTTAGTTTTGGAAGATGTTCCAAATTTGAAACTTATAACTTTATCAAATGTTATATCGTAATTAGAACATTATGTTACTGCTACAGATAAGAAAATTATCATAGTAAAATTGATTGTTGTAATGCTGGTCATTGCCAACGGATTCTGACCGCATTATTATAGATGACTTATTATGATATGTGTGTAGGTAGGTAAACTAACATTATCGAATGCAATAAACATTTGACTATTGATCACGTACCTACAGTATAATCTATGTATGTGGTATTGATCCAGGGGGCATAATCTTCATTAGGTGCAGGCTAACCCGAAATGAAGTAAACGAGACCTGACCTGAGGTTTGGAGGTGAATTCTGGATCGCGATGTTCACACATACTGTTAATAATCTAAAGCAAGACTTAATCGCGTAAAAACGTATTATAAATGTCTCGACGTTTCGACCGTGTCGCAAGTCTCGGTTGGGAAGGGCGGTTGACGGATTCGTATATAGCGCTAACTGCCTTTGCTGATAATTTTACTCACGTTTTGCACATTCTGGAATAAGACAAAAAAAATTATGTTAATAAGTACCAAGTAACCCTCTTTTAATATAACAATGTAAGGTAAGGTAAGGTAAGGTAAGGTAAGGTAAGGTAAGGTAAGGTAACCCAACTGTGCGGCTCCACGAAACAAAAAAATACGAATGAGAAATATAAAACTTAGAAGGGTGTTTTTTTAGCAAAATATGAGTTTGAGCCGATATAACTAAACACGTGCTCATTATTTTTTCATGTTCCCAAACATATAATCAAACCAATAATTTACTAAAAAAAGGAAAAAAAGTAGAAGTTGATGGTTTAGTCGCTTTTCAGCCGGCGGGGAGCCGGACAGTTGGGTACCTACCTTTCCTTAAAAGTTTATCTTTCAATGTGACTTTTGAAAATGTGAATAAATAAGTTAAAATATAGCATATGAAGTAAAATATAGCCAACGTTCCTTCTGGATAATGTAGGTAAACTCATCGAATTCCGTGCCTCGTTCAACTCCGTGGCAGCAGGTCTATAATCCGCCATAGAACCCTGTTAATAGAATCTAGGAACTGAAGTACGACCTTGGAATTTTAAATAGGCTAAGGTAAATAAATAAAGGGTCTATTTTAGGTCCCAGATTTGACCTGCAGGGTTCTGTGGCGGATTATAGACCTGCTGCCACGGAGTTGAGCGAGTCACGGATTTCGTTGAGTTTCTAATGGTGAAAAAATTATCAAAATCGGTTCAATACAGTTTCAGAGTTTACCGATTACATACAAACAAATAAATATTTCCTATTTATAATATGGTACCTACAGATTAGTATAGATTACACTGCACAGCAATAACGGCCGCAATCAGAGACGTCAAATTAACTTTTAAGTTTGATTAAAGTTGCTGCTGTCACTTTCTTTGCTATAGCAATAGAATAAGACGCAGCAACTTTAATGAAACTTGAAAATTAATTGACGTCTCCGAGTGCGGCAGTAAGCGCCTATTAAAAAAACCACTTATGGTAATATACTCACTTCCGCCTTCGTCGACATCTCGCCATTGTGTGAAATGTCTGAGATTCTGAAAAATTTGTAATTATTAATGAGTAACAAGCTTAAACCGTATTTTAGGGTTCCGTACCAAATACTGAAAAACGGAATCCTTATAAGATGACTTTGTTGTCCGTCTGCCCGTCTCACAGTGTGAATATGACGTTTGAGTCCGCATTTAGCACCGATTTAGTTCGGAGTGTACAGCAAAGCGGGTTCACAAGCAATTAGAACATTTTGAAGGCAATTCGTATGGAGCTGGGACTTGGAAAAATTTAAAGGTCTAGGTCTCGAGGTTAAAGCTGCACTCGTGGAGGCGGTAGCGGGCGCCAGCTGAATCCAGCTGAAGCCGTGGCCGACACAGTTTTAGTACCTACTAGGCCGCACCACGCTGCTTTAGCTGTCTTTGCGTTTGCAACTTAAACGAGAAACAACAATCTAGTCTCAGTATTGAATCTCCTAAATTCAATGTACAGAGTTGTAGGTTAGATTATAGAATACTAAAGTTCGTTTACCTGAACAATTTATTTATAAACACCGTTCATCTCCGTAATCCATGAGTAATTTTGCTTCGCAAAAATAATCAATATAAAATGAAATAAACCAGTATAAAATACTCAAAAATAACCGCCAGATCTACATTTGTATGCACTGACACTAAACAATAGAAAAGTGACGTAGCCTGTTCTACGTTTAAAATTTAATTTCTTCTTTAACGCTGACAGAACTAGTTACATTCAACCTCATTTGTAACCTCCGATGCAAAACAGAGGGGTGTTTTTTAAAAGACCTCACCTCACCAGCTCGGAAAGGCTTTCTTTGTCGGTCAAAATCTGCGCGCAAAAGTCCACTTTAACCGCTAGCGTGGAAAGTAATGGTGGTGCTGTGCGTGGAGGAGGCGCTGATGTGACGCTCGTGCAATTGTTTTTCCAACACCAAGTGTTTTCCTCGCTACGGTGAGGAGAAAAATTGTGTTTCACACTGCAGCAAAGTTGTTTAGGTCTCGAGGCCTCGAATCCTTCAGAATTTTATTTTTGAAGCACTCGCTAGTCTCGTGGTTCAATTTTAGAATCTTTCGCTAACTCAGGATTCAATACTGAATTTAGTCAAGTACTTATAATCGCATTCAACAAGCCTGTGCAGAAGCTGCAGCCTAAATTTAGAAGCAAGGATGGTCTGATTTTGACCGAATCATGTAGTAACGACTGCATTTAGACGACTAAATTCAGCCAAGTGTAAACCGCTTAAGTTTAACGTGCTTATATCTGTGTATCTGTCTGTGGCATCGTAGCAAACGGATGAACCGATTTTGATTTAGTTTTTTTTTGTTTGACAGGTGACTTGATCGGCCATTTAGGAGCTACGAGCTCTGAAAGTAAGGCCCCGCGCATACTATCGACTATTTTGTCTCCACAAACTTTGTAATAATGGATAAGGACAGCCGTATAATCGGCCGATAGAAAGTCGATAGCACAGTTCGATAATATGCGTGGGGCCTTATGGTCTCAATTTGGAAACATCGAGAGAACATTCGAAATATATTGTTTATGATATAATACTTCCGCTAGCTTTCGCTGAATAAATTGTCAGTCTCTGTGCGCTTTACCGACTTAGCGAAGTTTCATTAACGTTGCTGCGTCTTATTCTGTTTCTATAGCAAAGAAAGTGACAGCAGCTACTTTAATGAATCTTAATTGACGTCTCTGAGTGCGGCCGTTAGTAATATATAAGTATATACCAACGCAACGTGTCAGGGCCATTAGTAAAATAACTAGTAAAAATAAGTTTTATTTACTACGCCTACGTGTTAAGGTCCATTTTGTTAACTGACTAACTGATTTGTTAAATTAATAAAACTAAAAATTGTTTTATCATGTGCAAATGAAGCCCATCATATGTTTGATACCCTGTTTGATACAATCGCTTTACTTTCGTTTTAGATCTCATTTTCAATTACTATAAAACTTTTTTATAAATTCTAATAATTAGTCCTTGTGCGGACCACTAAATACACGTACTACACTACATATGTTCCAAATTTCAGCCAGATTGCTTTAGCCATTTCCGAGAAAAAGCCATTTTAGCCATTCCCGGTCTTGACAGACCGACGGACCGACGTACTGACTGACGTCACGGGAAGACAAATCGCCACCCGCACAAGTGGGGATTGAGGGAGTCACCACAATGCGACTGCGGAGCACCTGATCAGACCCTCTCCCACGTGGTAAATGATTGCCCACTTCGCTGTTTTCCTGGAGGCATGGAGGAGCTGCATAAATTTACGCCCGCCGCAGTAAACTGGCTGAAACACCTGGACATTGACGTTTGATCCATGCAGGATGATTGCCATACGCAATGATGACTGACGGACAGACGGACAACAAAGTCATCTTATAAGGGTTCCGTTTTTCTGTATTTGGTACGGAACCTTAAATAAGAAACATTTGCCTGTTGGTTTGTCCGTTTGTCTGTCATAGGCCCAGGGCCTGAACGGTTAATCGATTTCAGTGCGATTTTTGTTTTATTAAAGTTTGTATGCCTTCGGGGGCTTTTAATTACGTTTCATAAGAATCGATTGAACCTCAAGAGTTATCATCAGTTCTGACGAGGTCGAACTGCGTCAAAAACAACCAAGGCCGAGACACGCTCGAACATGTAATTCATACGCACTCACAGGCTAGACAACACATTTACTTTTCAATTATATAATCAAAAAATAAAACCACCAAATCAAATACATAATATATTGTTTCGTATCTAACTTAAACTATTGTTTGAAATTAATTTTATATCCCTTAGACTCGCCGTCCTGTTCGAGTTGGAAGTTCTCCGTGGAGAGGCCGAATGGTTTCAGGATCATGTTGCCCAGGTCCTTTAGCTTCCCCAGCATTTCAGTCTTGAGTTTTTCGTTTTTCTCATCGATGATGGGCGGGAGGCGCACGGTGGCCACGCGGGCCTCCTTGTGCGAGGGATCGAGTTCTAGAATTTTCTTATAGTCCGCCAGACACTCGTCCAGTTTGTCTGTAGCTTCGTAGGACTGGGCTCGTCTGGAACACAAGGATAATGTTAGCGACCCGCCCTGACTTCGCACGGGTTGCAGAGCATATACGCACCTAAACCATGTAAACGCTGTATCTTGTCTAGGGGACACGGTTTATGTAGGAATATCGAAACTCTTTTATGTGGTTACACGTATAATATGTGTAGATTTAAATACATTTTTTTCTCGTAATAATTCTGACATGTTTTCCCGCAGAACTACGCAGATATTTTATATTTTTACAGTTTTATATAATGCTAGAATACGTAGTATCATTGTCTCCTCTTGGGAAGCGCTGGTAGTTTTTGACGTGTAAAAGTGCCCGTGCGGCCTACTTACTGAATAAATATATTTTATCTTTTTTTTTAACCATAATTATGAATGAATTATACACCCAAGCTTCCTCGTGAATCACTCCGTACATTAGGGAAAACCGTACGAATATCGTTCAGTAGTTTTATTGCGTTCAGACAGACAGACGCGGGGGGATTTTGTTTTATAATATGTACGGATATATACAGAAGCGGATCGACGATATTTCTAACCGGGGCAGAAACTTGATAGTGTCGCCCCCAGCCCCAGTGATCGAGATTAATAATTTATGAAAAAAAAAAAGGTTTTTTCCTTCAAACATATTAATTTACCGCCCCATGATTGCCGCCCGGGACAGACACCCCGAATTAAAAAAAAAGCTATAGTAATAATATTAATAATCAATAACCTAACCTAACCTCAAAGACTAAAACCCGCCTGGCGTCTAGTATGACGCACCTTTATAATTTTTACATAGCCTATGACACTCGCACGGTTTTGACGAATCATACGACACCCCATTTATTAAAATCGGTCCAATAGTTCAGGAGCTAGAGTGGAACATACGATTTTCGGTCACCACTACCCTTCTTTTCCCTTCGCACAGTCGGGTAAATAAAGATAAGTCAGTCTTCCAGACTAATTTTAGTAATATCCCATGGTTTACTAATTAAATAAACATTATTTTTAACCGACTGCGCGAAGCAACAAGAAGGGTAATGTGGTTAGCGGCCGTTCAAATATTACGTAAGCAGATTTATTACAATTATTTACCCCCACATCCCCCTTGTCAGCAAAAGTAAGCAAAGCTCTTACCCCCTCCCCCCATGCTTACGTAAACATTTTTCAATTATAAATGTATTTTTTTTTATATTATAATTATAATGCTCTAAACGTCTGCATTATTTGCGGGAATCCCCGAAAATGCGTTTCGTTTTCAAGCATAGACAATGTGAGGGTTGCCATTCGTGTAAAAAAGTAAATAACTACCGATGACGTAATCATCATCTAGACTCCCCTACCCCCCATGTCATCCAAAATAAGCAAAACAAAGACCGCCCCACCCCCCCATAGTGCTTACAAAGTATTAGACCGATTATATTATACGGGGTTATATGATGCGTCAAAAACGTGTGAGTGTCATGGGCTATATAAAAATTATAAGGGCGCGTCATACTGGTCACCAGGGCGGGCTTTAGTTTTCGAGGTTAGGTTAGGCTATTATAATATGGAGCACACCCTACGTGTCGGGATCGGTGAGAAGAGTGGAGGGGCGAGCAGCCAAACAGTGACATTTATCTTTTTAGGGTTCCGTACCCGTACCATAGTATCGGTACCGTAATTATAGGTTAGAATACCTGCAAAAATACCAGTACTCAGTAATATGTGACACTGAGCAGAATATTTATGTGCACACAACATATTACCTACTCGTACACATTAGTAAATCTATATAAGACTAATACTCTTTCTAAACCGGTACTCTGGAGCCAAAACGAAGAGAACCGGGTAAATAGCGGCATTGGACCGGTTCCAAGCCCTGGGTCAGATGCAGGCTTCGTGCAACAACCATGTACCCACCTGATGTAAGCCTTGACATATTTGTCGTCCAGCTCGATAGCCCGCGAGCAGTCCTTGATGGCGCGCTCGTACTTCTTCAGCTTCATCTTGGCGGCGCTGCGGTTGCAGAACAGCACCGCGCGCTGCTGCGAGCACTGCAGCGGACACACCTTCAATCCTGGGAGAGGACAAAGGGGACATTAGCTCCCGAGGAAATAGCAAAACAAGCGGAAGCCGCGGGTAATAGTTAGTAATAAATAATAACTGTTCCGTGGCGACTTGATCTTGATTGACAAAGCACAGCCTAAACTACCAAAGATATAAGTGAAATACTTGTGTATTCTTCATAGTGATAACGGATTTAGAAATTTCACTCAATTTAATGAAATTCTATATTAACAAGCGAGGACTGATGATGCCAATAGATTGGGAAATAGAATTGAGACTCTTTTGATTTATTTAATCTTTATTGTTACAAAAGGCGTGTTTTGGGCAAAGAAGAAAGTTGTTGACTTTCTTTTTATTTAATTTTTTATCAAACTTGAAAAAAAAAGATTAAAACTCACACATTAAATTAACTTTTTTTTATCTCAAGTTTTAAAAAACCCCTGACAAAATCAAAATTTCCGAGCTCATAACACTTAAATGGATTTTCTTCACCCCAGGCTAAGAACACTCTCAATTAAGTCTCCTTTCTAACAAAAAACACGAAATCAAAATTAGTCCATCCGTTTAAGAGCTATGATGCCACAGACAGATACAGAAACACAGGATACACATGTCAAACTTATAACACCCCTGTTTTATAAAATTATTCTATCATTCAATCTATTTTATTACCTTCTGTATACTTTTCAATGCTTCTCTCAAACTGTTCATCCTTGAATGCGAGGTTCCCTGCCACCTTCAGCTCCTCGGCAATGAGCTGCCGCTCAGCCTTCTGGTCATCGGTGAGGTCCACCTCCACATCCTTCAGTGCCTCCTCATCAACAGAGTCGGTGTCACTCTCTTCATCTCCATGATCCTTTTCCAAGTTTGGCTCCTTGTCTAAATTTGCTGGACCTAATTTGGGTTCTGAAATTGTTGATAAATTTTCAATCCTACTTCCTACTAGTTCCAGTATCTTGCTATACCTACATACTCATATTATAAAAAACATTTGGTAACACTTAATACAGCTTAGTTGATACAACCTTGCTAGACTACACTAGCTGTCCCAGATTTGAACCCTGGTAATGGCATATATTTGTAGTTGCATAAAGTCTTGTTGTATGTTTTCTATGAAAGTTTGTGAAGATACACTATCAGTGTATCAAATTCCATTAATTTATGTGTATTATTGATTGACAAACATTCAAAATTCTTAACTTTCACAGAAAACATACAAGACTCTATACAACTAAAAGTAGGGGTCAATTGAAATGGCTAAAGATGTAAACAAAACGAAACTAACCAATGTACCATTATTACTCCATAATCTAATCATGTACTTTTCAAGATCGAAAAAGGTCTTTACAATGATTTATATGCTTGATTATTACTTTCATAATCGTTTTTACATTGAATAACTATTAATTATATGTTTTATTAAATAAAAACAAAAAAATTGAGGTTATGTGTCAAACAGTACTTGTTGACATCTTTGGCCATTTCTATTGACCACGATTTTACAAATATATGCTCTTACCAGGTCCATATCTTAAAATAAAACATGGAATCCTTTTTTCCCCACATGCAAAATAGGCACCAGATGTCAAGTTGCAGAAACCAATGAAAAAAATAGTTTTTCTCCCAGGAAAATTGATACCTAATTCCCTTGTGGGAAGTGTTAAAAGTACTAATACTCCCGCTGTATCATACTCCCGATGTATCAGGACAAAACACTACACATGACAACCCTAGTTACAGTAAGGTAGGCGCGGCCTGCGCGGCCATGAGTATTCACATTAAAAAAAACAAAGCCATGATCTACGCAAATATCCACTACAAATAACTTACCTGCTTTCAATTTGGGACCTTCAGAAGGAGGCTTGAAGTCATCCGCACAAGTCCCAGGGTTTATAACAAACTCTTCTGAAGTGTTTTCTGTACTTAGCGACGATTTCAATTCTTTCGTCAAGTCATCTATTACTTCCTCATTGGATACTTGCTGCGTGCTCCTAAGCCGCTCGGACATGGTGAAACGGGAGGGTGCAACTATTTACCGAGAATTACTGACTCATAAGTATTTAAATAAGAATAATAATGAAAAACACCTATTTTATCCTAACACGACATACGATTTAGATTTGATTTGACATGAATGACAAGTGACATTTCAGTCGCTGAAATCCATCTGAAATCGTAATCTCAGCACAGAAACAAAGAAAATTTGGCCACAAATGAACGTTTTTAAAAGTGTGTGAAGTATAATATTTGACATTACTAATGTAATCGTATTCACGCATTTAACGTTTTTTTGATGTCGATTGAGCAGACAATGATTGATTAATGATTTAAATCATGATAAGTTTTAAATATTAATCAGATTAACGAGTAACTAAAAAAATAAATTACACAACATGTGTAAGAATACCTGCTTAAATATTTTTAATTTTGTATATAACATAAGTGACGTCTGAACCAAGACATTGGAGTAACGGAATGTTATTTAACCTACAAATTGAATAATAATTCAGGGCTACTTAGAATTTCTAATAGCCAAATATTACCATTAATATTATATTGATAGCGTCTAGCATTCTGCAAGAGTGGTATTACACAGTGATTCAGCGTTTAGCGTTGGGTGGAAGCTTCACTTCACAATGATATTCCGACATATTTTAAAAACTTTCACCATTCCACGGATACGAAACCTAAATAGCGGATTTAGGTGCAATTTTCGTGATTTCGGAAGTCGTGCACCGCTGTCTACATCTGCAAAAGCGTTGAAAGACGAAAAGTAAGTGTTTATTTGATAACTAGATATATATTTATTCTACTGAAGGTAGAGATTAAACCTGACACTGATTACACAATTTTATTGTTAAAGGTAACATAATAAATAAGTTATTCATATACATATTCGTTTGCATCCATGGTATTTAATTTACAGTTGTATTATGCATGTACTAATAACAATGATAAAATAATCACACATTTTTTCATGGAAATATTAATAATTATTATTATAAAACATAATGTTATTTTAAACATTTGCCATTTATTATTATTTCTTTTAAATTTGGGAGTATATTGTATATTTTTGATAATTTTTTACATTAATTTAATATTAAAATATTAATCATAAACCATTGAAATATTCCAGGGTGAAAGTTGCATTTGTCCTTCACGACGGCAAGCGGATAGAATCTGAGGCTAAAGTGGGAGACACGCTGCTGGACGTGATCGTCAACAACGACCTGAACATCGAGGGCTATGGCGCGTGCGAGGGCACCCTCACCTGCTCCACGTGCCACGTTATACTGAAGCAAGAGGATTACGACAGGTAAAGTATTGAATTTATTAAAATGTAATTTAATTTAAACTGATTGACATTAAGTGCAGGTTATATTCTTCTTGACAAGACTCTCACAAAACTATTATCTTAGGTGGTTTCAAAGTGCAACAATACAACTGTTATGTTTATCCATATAATGTAAACATATGGGTTAGTACATTATAGAAGTTTGTTTACAAATTATGTTATGCTGTACTGTAGAGTGCATTGGAATATTTGTTTAGTATGTTTATACAGTATGAAATACTTGAATACAAGTGGAATGACCTTCACATTACAACTTGTGCAGATGGTTATGTCAAGCACTATGTGTACAGTCAAGGTCATAAATATGTATACACTTTAGTACCTTGTCACTTTAATCGCTGTGATATTCATATATGGCAATTAAAACATGACATTAAATAGACAGGGTACTAAAGTGTATACATATTTATGACCTTGACTGTACAAGTGTTTTCTTAAATGGCAATTTCCTTAAGGGGCATCTTTAATAGGTAATTACTTAACTTTTTCCATCAACAGTGGTAACCACCTAGTTGTCTCTTCAAATTGGCCAAGTCTTTTCTTTATTTGATGACACAACTTGAATTAGGACTTAGGATTTTTGCGACCAATCAGATTAACGAGCTTCTAGCATTTGAAGTATTGTATTGCAAATAAATACACTAGCTTAATTTATTAACCTAGCAACACTAACGACTCTGTGCTACCAGGTTACCAGAAGAAGCGAGCGATGAGGAACGAGACATGCTGGACCTGGCATACGGGCTTACGGACACGTCCCGCCTCGGCTGCCAGATAACCATGTCCCGGGAGCTGGACGGACTGGAGGTGCAAGTGCCGGAGACCATCAACGACGCCCGCAGCTGAACCTTGCTGAGGTTGACTGTTGTAAGCTAAGGCTGTGAATCAGGGCCTCTATTCAATCCTACTAATATCACAAAGTAGCTTTACTCTGTGATTCTCTTCACTCTCGAGTATAATGGAGTCTTGTAACAGTGAAAGAATTTTTAGAACTGGATCAGTAGTTCCTAAGTTTACCTTCTATGAACAAACTTATAACTGTACTTATTTATTATATTATCATTATTACTGGCTTTTGCTTGACCATAGACTACGTAGAATACGTTACTGACAGAAGCTAGTGTAGTGTAATGTAATATATTATTAAAGTTATTTTGATGTTGATCATGATATTTTGAATATCATTGTAGTATGAGTATTACCTAACAATAACAAGACAAGGTGGTATTTTGTGGTTCTGTTTATAACATTTTTGCAACATGTTTATGGGTGATTATCAAAAAATGTGTACAGTCGAACTCATAAGGTAGCTTTACATTTTAGTACCTTGTCGCAGTATTCACATACTAAATTCAAACTATTGACACATAACTTTATAATACGTAACTGCGACATAGTACTAAAATGTAAAGCTACTTATGAGTTCGACTGTACATAGTTAAGGCTTTAATTAAGAAACGCTAATTTTCTTCCATTGTGTGATGAAAGTTAACCATATTTATTTATTTATTTATTGAACACGGACACAAATAGAATACAATGGTGACGTAATAAGAGAATGTTAACCATATGATTGACTGATTGATTGATTGTATGGTTAACTTTCGTCACACAATTTAAGAAATATAACGTTTCTTAATTAAGGACTTAATTACGTACACATTTTTTGATAATCACCCTTGTAATGGAAGACATTTTGTAGGCTATGCATGTCCCTGAAATCTAAGGGTGGAGACACACGAACTGGAAGCTGGCATGAGTAATTATGTTTGTGCAATCATGTTTAAAAAGGCAGAACTTAACAGTTAAAAAAATATATTTTTGTAACTTTTTCCTTATTGGAATAAAAAAAAACGTTGAATAAAGGCCCTGGTATAAAGATAGCCATAGAACACAGTTAACTTGCATTCTGTAAAAGAAATGTATTCAACATTGCTAAATTACATTAGTATATTTAGTCGTATCGGAATTGTAGGGCACATTTAAAATAAAGTCTGGCTTTACCCTAACGAGATAAAATCCATATTGCCGTGGCAAAATGTTTGCCGCTCCCTTAGATTTGTTAGAGTGTAAGACCGGGTTAAATTTGCATTTAGTTATTTGCTTTACGTATATAAGAAAGCACATGTTGAGTACATTTCTTTTTATATTTTACGACTTGGCCTGTAATTAAAAGGTTATTGATATAGACTAGATACAATGTATATATTTAAGGTTGGAAATAAAAAAAAATATTATTGTTGAAAAATCTTTAGCGATGTGTTGCGGGCATAACAGCGTCCATACTTTTCTAGGCTATTGGAATAGAGAGGGATGCAGTTGCTGCATGGTTAGCATGACTTATGTTGTTACCTTTATGTAAATAGTTTAATTATATTTAATCTAAATCTAATTAAAAAAAAAAATAACGTTCAAGCCCTCCCGAGCTATTACAGTAAGGCCTGTGTATTAATACTTAGTAATCGGCAGTCTTGATATTTGTATGACACTGTCAGCTGCGAGTGCGAGTGTGACAGCAATAGGCAGCCGAGTACTGTTCATACAGTAGTTTTATTCTACTTACAGTCAAAGTAATAATATACGTTAAATGCCATAAATAACAACACATCTCTATGCTACTAACGATAAGGTCGTGTATATATATTTGAACGTATAGTCGTATACAATGTTAATTTGTAATAGTATACAGGAACCAATTTTTTCTTACTCCCTGGACAAAATTAAGTCTATGCGTGTGTTATAGTAATTACTTTATTCCTGAATTTATTAATTAATAATAAAACGTTAATAAATAATACTAACTAACCTCATGGTCACCTTACACTTGAGGTGCATACGTCAGTTACATTTGACAAGTTGGCATAGAGTAAGAAATTGTAATAAGGTTGTGAATGTTTATTTTTGGAAACAGTTGTTTTAAAGAGGTCTTATTGCTAAACTAACCTCTTAGATTAACCAGGCGTAGGGTGACAATAATTTCGGTTGAAAATTAAATCCTAAATGTAAATAAAAGGTTCGTAAAAATCATGTTTGTTTTATGTACCTCCGATGCAAATGTAATTGCCATCAATTACTGCGTAAGAAAAATAGATTCCTGTATACTTAAACAAATTCACCCTTTAGATATTTATGCCTTTGTACGTCATACTGTAACTGTTGGAAGGACCCCTTGTTGTATCATTTGAATCAGTTTTGAACAGAAAGTAGTTTTTATTTATATTAATGAATCAACCAGCTGGAAAAAGTGGAAGACTTGAGCCCAGCAGTGAGGCAGGGCAGCCTCACAATAATCTGTATATTTTGGTAGAAATTAATCGTTTTAATGTCCATAGTGCAATTCTTTGTTATAATTATAATAGATCACAATTTAGTTGTTTTTATTTATAAATGGCAGCTATAAATGTTATTATTTCAGTCCATTTTAAACAATGACTAGTCTTCAAAACTACAGAAAATACTAACCTATTCCAGGCGGCACCAAACTAGAAGGTTTAACAAATAAATGTTTATCCAAGTCATTTACATATTGGGAATTATTTCAGAGCCGTACCATTTCTCGTAAATTCAATCACATTTGAACCCTAAATCAAGGTACCAAAGGTTGAAGATGCATCTAAACATTTGGTTTATTGACGACGCGTTTAGCCTAGTTGGTAGTGACTCAGCTTGCGAAGCTAGCGGTCCCGGGTTCGAATCCCGGTACGGGCAAATATTTGTGATGATTTGTTGTTGCGAGTATTTGGTCCTGATGTTTTCTATGTATTTTTTCGAACTAGCAAATTTTCGAATACATTGCGTGTAACGTTAACTAACTGGTGCGCGGTGAGCGTCCCGGCCGAGCAATGAAGAGAATTCGCGCGCTACCCGGCCGCTTCTTTGTAGCGGCACATCAAAGCATGCAAACTATTGGAGCGAACGGACTGTACGTAACTTTAAAGTTTGTACGTGTATTAGTTAAAAACATTGGTTTTAAGACACAATTTATTATTTGATATACTATAGATTTTTTGACGGAGAATTTATTAAAAATGTTTACTGATAATATTTTTTATTGATACCCGATGTACCTAGTCCAACAATTTCACGCGTGGCTATCTCCACATATCACAGCGGATTTTTTTGAAACTACTACATCGAACTAACCATACCGCGCACAGTGGCGCCGTCTATACTACTGCGGAATTTTTAGGAACTACTACGACATGTAGGTAGCTCCCCACCACCGCCACATTAAGCCAGAACAGGCTAATATCATCTACTCCCATGGTTAAGATAACCTGAAAACGATAAGGTACGTTTCAGCAGAAATTAGCTTTCGATGAAATGAAATTCGGTGAAACGACACATTCGATGAAATGAGTGTCTGCAAAACAAGGGACACCGTTTTTTCTTTTTTCACATAATCAAAAAATGACGGAGATGTAGTATTGAGTTGAAATGTCGCATGACGTCTTGCTTGGTACAATTTTTACACAAAAGTGACGTCACGAGCCCCCACTCCCGACCTTTGACGTGACGTGACGTGACGTGATCTTTCTAATTTTTTGTTTGACTGACAAAAGAAAAAATACGTGTCCAATATTTTTTGATAATCTAACTGACGGGCTACATAGAATTTCGTTTTCTTTACTGTCATCATCCCTATTGTGACTATAGATTTCTTTAACGGTAGGTATTTAAAAAGAAAAGAAAATAGAGAAGGAAAAAGGAAAAGTGGGAGACCAAGAAGAGCATATAATTATTATCTAGACCAATTGAAAGAACAGTAGGCGTCGTAACGTAACAGTGTTAAAGATAATGCTTGGAATGGAATAGATTGGAAATTTCTCCATCGACAAGAGCATGGCTCTTAACACATTTGCTGCCATCCCACGAAACAATTCCCAACCACAGCCAGCGTAGCGGCTAATATCACAATAACTGCCGCACTCAGAGACGTCAATTAAGATTTAAGTTTCATTAAAGTAGCTGCTGTCACTTTCTTTGCTATACCAATAGAATAAAACGCAGCAACTTTAATGAAACTTAACACTTAATTTGACGTCTCCGAGTGCGGCAGTAAGACCTTACAGTCCGGTACATTATCGAACAAACCGACACGCCGAGCTCCCAAAGTCGGGTTCACACAATCTCTGTGCAGGGATGTTCTAAAAAGCCGGTCAAGTGCGAGTCGGACTCGCGCACCGAGGGTTTCGCACAAACTTGTATGTATTCGACGGCGGTAGCACACCTCTGTAGTGAGGTACCATTGTAACAGCTGATAGTTATACAGCTGATACTTATGAAACATATGTTGAATAATGCTATATGCCTCGACATTAATACCTATTAAGATTTATTATCCACTTATCTACAGGCCATTAATTTAACGATGCTATAAACTTATGATTTATGTTACGACTTCCTTAAATGGATCAAAACTCTAGTATATAAGCAGAACCTTTTTCTAATAAATATGAACAGTTTACTCTCGACTCTTGAGTTATCATTACAACGCAGCACCCTACGCTTCACCTCCGCCGCGAAATCGATTCGTACTTAGTGAGTGTCAGTTATACCTACTGTTATTTTTTATGTGATATAACTACAAATTAACGGTTTTCAGATTTTTTCCTTTACTTGTGCTATAAGACATTGCTTCTTGCTAAATTTCATGATTCTAAGTCACCGGGAAGTATCCTATAGGTTTTGATTCCCTTGAAATTTCCTTGAATATGCGGCATAAACGGCCTTATCTTTTGATTGCATTGACTTAGATGTTTGATTTTTTCACTGATCCAAGGGATTGCAGGTTTAAGTATTTGATATTAATTTCAACTTGATACATCCACGCGTTCCTGAGAAAAATGGTATTCACAGACACACAGACAGACGGACAACAAAGTGATCCTATAAGGGTTCCTTTTTTCCTTTTGAGGTACGGAACCCTAACTAAGGGTATTAAAAAAAATGTAACAGCTAATAATATTACCGATGAGGACTATTACAACTGTAATGGCTGCCCCGCCGCAGTATACTTACCCCCTTACTAATAAACGTTGAGTAACGGCTGAGTAGTTATACAATGCTTTGTCCTTATCTGTCGAATTCAAATGTCACAATGACAGAGAAGGACAAAGCATTGTATAACTACTCAGCCGTTACTCAACGTTTATTAGTAAGGGGGTTAGACGTGCTAATATGATACGTAGTAAATATCACTATGTTATACTCGCGAACCATTAACAAAATAGCCCCAAAGAATTATGATGATAAGCGTTTCCTCATACCTAAAAACCCTCATCAAACACTAGCATTGGGACATAATCAGATAGATAAATATTATGCTCTATTTATTGACTAATATTATAATATGTTTATCTTAATTTAAATATTAAAGTAAATAAATATCAGGGACAATCTCATACAAATTGACTTAGTGCTAAACTAAGCTCTAGGCTTGTGCTATGAGTACTAGACAACGATAAACATACTTACATACATAGAATACAACCGAGACTCCGAAACAAATACTCGCGCTCATCACACGGATATTTACCCTGACCAGGAATCGAACCCGGGACCGCTAGCTTCGTAGGCAGGGGCACTACCAACTTAATCAACCATGTCATCAAATATGATGTAGGAATAAGTTCCTAGATAATATTTATAGCTAGTTTTAGGATTATGTTTGAAATAAATGTGTTTTAGTAAATCAACAGTAGGTATAGACGCGCTAATGTGATACGCGATACGTTGTAAACAAATCACAATGTTATATACTCGGAAACCATTTAACAAAATAGCCCTTAAATAATAATGTTGACTGTTTTATTAAATCCTTTTCAAAAACGTTTTATTATTCCTAATCCCCATCCACAACCTCTATTTGGGTCATACACAGATTTAGGTTAACATTGTCCCTTCTGTTCCTAAAAGTTAACGACGTGGGAGTGTTTAACTCATATAATTTCGATACAGGCCAAAACTACACCAGTCCTCACCCGAAAAATTTGGTTTCAAACTCCTTAATTTTCTGGAACAGGAGAGACACCTTTTAATTGTTTCTGTGACTATGTGTATGACCCATTTGGCACATGTCCTGAGATAAGATGGGGTATAGATACATAGTATTATGAATCATAAATAACCCATCATTATTTCAATGCTGTATTGAGTAGTTAAATTCATAATTATAATCACCAGAGCGATAAGTGTTGACGGGATGTAGATATTAAAATAAAAATCACAAAGCGTGGGAGGAGTGTGGAAATAAGGATCGGTTCACATTTTAAACAGAAACAGCTCGCTTTTAAAACAGATCGGTTCGCTTAAACAGGTCCGTTCGCTTAAACAGGTCATGCAGTACGCTTATAAAACAGCTCAGTGAAACAACTCAGTTAAACCGGAGGTTGAACGATTTAATAAAAGAAAAAGGAGGCAATGATTCGAGATTAGGTAGGTATTTATTTTATTTCTAAGTTTGACACAGTTGCGGTGGTGGCCAAAAAATGAGAAGAGGGTTATTCTAATGACTGAAGATGGTTGTAAAAAACATTACGTTTCGTTATACGCTATGCTCCTGTCTGAACATACTCTTAACCTCGGCTAATAACAAGTACTAAGGAAACCTAGAACTGTAAGACGTTATACACAATTAAGTTAAATACAAAATGTAATACTTATTTTTAAATTATTTTAATGTAGCTATACTTACATCATAGTAACATTATATCAGTCTATAGGTATATTACTTAGGTTTTATTAATTATTTTACTAGAAAATTAGATGTATGTAGCTCTATTTATTCAGTCCTGTTAGTTGATCAGTTGACTCATCAGTTCTATTCGTATAGTTAACCCTAACTTTGGTACGGAGTGTTAAGGCTGCCTTTCCATAGAAGCGGACACGAGAGGTGCGGAGAGGAGCTGTGTAGGAATCAACAATCACATTGGTTGTAATCCACATCCCGTCTCCGCTCCGCTTCAATGGTAACAGTCAAGCGGAGACGAGATGTGGATTACAACCAATGTGATTGGTCGATTCCTACACAGCTCCTCTCCGCTTATATTGAAAGGCAGCCTAAAGCCTGATGCAATTGTAAAAAAGACCAGTTAACCTCTTCATAATTGTAATAATAAGAATTAAGGAGTTAACCCATTGGTAAAATATTTAGTTGTTAATTTGGGATTGTTGAGTGTTCATATCAGAAATGATGTGATAAGGAACCCTAAATTTATGAAGCTAGTTTTATTTATATTTTGGCCTTTGTTATAGAATGTGATCATCATAGTGGTAGTACTCCTAGTTATGACAGTAGCAACCAAGTTCTTTTCAAACTAATTAAGACTTATAGTTTACTTTCCTAACTTACCTAATGAACCTAATTAATACTTAATAGTCAACTTATAAAATGGATATATACTTATGATTTACTTTATGCATTGAAACAGAAATACCCTAACAACTTGTTTTACCCCATTATTTGAAAATCCAGCAATATTTTCAGTAATAATAAATGTTATCAGATTCTCATACTTTAATGACTTTATTTGATTTGTAGTACAACCTAAAATATTAATTAAATTTATATTTGCTCTACTATTATAGTATACTAACTCATATAACTTTTATATTGACATATTAATGAATGTTAGCCAGTTGGTAACGACCCTGCCCACAAAGCTAGCAGTCCCAGGTTCGAAACCTGACGCAGGCAAATATTTGTGTAATAATTACTTTGTCCCTGAGTCATGGATGTTTACTTTACTTTCAAGTGAGTATTCTCCTTTACAAGTATGCATATCATTGTTTAGCTCCCATAGTACAACCAGAGCTTAGATTGAAACTAGACCTAATTTTCATTATTATTTGTATTAGAAATTTTATATCTGAAGAATTGTAATTCTAATTTTTCTATAATAATTATAGCATTTATTTCCATACCCTGTTTATTCAATTATTAGGTACTTAATGGATTTGAATATGGTATACAGATACAATCAACCAACATAGGGAGTTAATATTGTATCTCCGGCCCAAATTTATAGTTTTATCAGGGGACCTAGATTCCTAGTATCAGATACAAGCCTAGAATAACCATACCTAACTCTGACATGTTAAGGCAACTGAGTAGCAGAATTAGAAGGTGGTTTTACTTCATCGCTTTCAAGTAATAAAATCTAATGTCGATTAAAATGAGTTTTATGGTTCTCGGTGACGCTAAATATATATAATGAAATGGCTTATGAGGGCCCCCCCTAATTTAGGGGAAGGCTTCCTGCCCCATACCGCCGCAGGAAGCTGTACAATACGTCCCAGACTGTATATTGCTCCACATACTATCTATTTGTTATCAACAATCAAAATAATTTATGTAAGACTTTCTAGCCTTTTATTTGAATTTTACTTTAACGGTAAATTTGACCATTTCAATACATATAAGTAGTGCTTCTTACTTAGAGATGCAGAATTAGCATGCTAGCTAGGTTTTTACTTAGGTTTGCTCTCCTAATAATTGAAACCAATATCCCTAGGTTAATCTTAACCTCAAGAAACATAATAAGGATGGTAATTTGGGCTCTTTACCCACTACTTGTTTTATATTTAAAACTCATAGCTTGATTGATTCAGTTTAAAAGGTAAAATAACTGGTATTGATTCCATCTGGAAATTTGTTTTCATTCTAAAACAATCTAGTCCTATCTTGTATGAAGTGCACTTGTTTTCCACTCTACGGGAAGTAACGCTTCGGGACTTCTGCCCGTAATAAGCCCAGACTGGTTTTATGAGGTTCATACTTAGAATCCTCCAGTTTCATAATGCTAGCTATGAATCAATCTGGCTGGAGTATTATTGATTAACTATTTGATCTATTTGATCACTTTTCAATCACTGATTTGACTTGGCCGACGTTATATCACTTTTATGTTTCTCGAAGTAAGACTGCAGCTTAATTTAACTTGAAAACAGTCATTTTTCTGCTTTAAATCATCCAAACCCGGCTCGAAATCATTCTCAACGCTTTCTACCAATACATCAGTTTGACGTTTTAAACGCCCTCTCTACCACAGTCTAGTTAGTCGTGAAGTGTCATTCATCTTATGAATTGACTTCACACAATATTTGCCTTGGCTTTTAACTTATTGAATTTATTCGCATAATATTTAAATTCTTATTATTTGAAATATAGTTAATTTTACTATAATCGTTATAATTTATTTAGTTATGTAGATACTTCAACTTTTATCGTTATTTTGTTGTTTTACGTGATCCGACGATTTCTTGCCTAGCTAAAGCACAATTATGTGTATTAAAGCTCCTCACGGTGTAATGAGGAAACTTCTAACTACCTAACAAACCCTAAAATTCTACTGTTTTGAACCAAACTAAAGAGTCACGTAACTCTTACATTTACAATTAATCGTGTAGATGTGTAGTGTCAGAATATCTCGGTGTAAAGATACCCTGCTAGACCAGCTAAACCTATCATGACAAAGTCTTCGGAACTAGAATTCCTGTGTGTAATCCTAAGACTGTTCCGCCGGCTAATGAAAGCCTTAAGTTGGCATCCGAGTCGGATAAATACCTAAGGTGGTCGATATATAAATATATAAATAAGGGACTATCACTAATACATATTCTGCATACCGTCCCCACTGCCAAAGCATCGGTTCCAGTTACGGTACCTGAAGAGCAAATTTACAGAATATTGCTAGTGATATCTGACGAAACGCGAGTTAACAGCCGTCAGAGCCGTACGCGAAAACCCTTAACTTACTTGGTTAAAAGATAAGATCTGATATTCAAATATCCCTTAACCAAAATGTAAGTGAAGTTTTATAATTGTTATCAACGTCTGCCTGGATCTCAGCCCAACGACTTCCAAGTATGTCGAACAAAGCGGAGATCTGGAATTAGGAACAAAATTAACACCAAGCAAAACACTCACTATAAGTTAAAGACCTAGAACACAGTTATTAAACCTTAGGTTAACACAATTAAATAATAAACCCCAAGTCCCGTGCTGCGACTTCATCATACTCTACCGAAACGCCCATCGGAAAAATCCCAAATATTTATATCCTAAATTAACCCAATAACTTAAATGATAACCATACTAAACACACGCGAACAGATATACAGATATAATTTCCATTCTCCAGTACCTAGCAGCAACAACTCACCCAACCGAAGACCGTCAGAAAAAAAGATTATTATCCTAGTATCGGCTACCACTTACTCCTCTGAAGACCGCCATAAAAAGATTATTATCCTAGTATCGGCTACCACTTACTCCTCTGAAGACCGCCATCAAAAGATTATTATCCTAGTATCGGCTACCACTTACTCCTCTGAAGACCGCCATCAAAAGATTATTATCCTAGTATCGGCTACCACTTACTCCTCTGAAGACCGCCATCAAAAGATCACGAGCGCCCTTATTCACTCCTATTTATCCTTTTTCGAAACCGCCACGTTTTGCAAAAACAGTAACAATTACCATCTTTTTTTATCGCTTTAAATCCTATACTATAAACTTCCGTATAAGGTTCATATTCTATCTAGGTATCTAATCCACTTCGAATGCAGGTGTCCAAGATGGCCACCGTTTCCTAACTACATTGTCAATTATATTGTAATGACTAACAATTAAGGCTCATTTTGATATCTCTTTCCCCGACATAGATGTGCAAAGATGGCTACTCTATTTTTCTATGTTTATTGTCAAATATATCGCAACACCCAAAAAATAAGGCTCATTTTGTTTTTGTTAATTTCAATTCAATTCCGCTTAGCGACAATAATTTATTCAAAGCGTCCTTCATTTCCAGGAATTTTTGAGCACTCTGCTAACATTTTGTACTGATTTTAAAACTTCGTTTTATTCACTATTATTTTTAAGTAATTGTTGCCCAATCTTGCGTTCTAACTTATTTTACATACATTATAAATTGATTTAAGTTTGATTATAAGAATTACAATGCCCTTTTATAGTATTGACTTATTTGCTTTTAAGTTATAATATTTTTAGTATTATTTATTATTAGCTCTTTTCGTCTGTAATTTATTTTGTGAAGTGACGAAACATCTTAGCTGAAGTTGGTTCCGTTACATCCGCCCCCTTTAGAATATGTTTCTTTCTGTCTCTAATCACCCTTTTAATTTTCCACTTACTACTCGTCTCTACTCAAACAGGAAGAAAATATTCTAACCACTAATTCACAAAATAATCTCGAAAAATTTTACTGTCATTTATTAAAACCATCCTGAATTATGATGTATATGTGTTTTTATACCATTTAGCTTATGTTCATAGAAATAACTCTTATTCTTAACTTCGAACTGTGGTTATGTCTAATAATATCTCTGGAACCAAGCGCATTTAGTTCGTATGAAAGAAAACTGTTTCTCAGGCAGTTTCAGCTCTAATAGCAATATATAAAGATATTGACATTTTATCACGAAATGTTGCACGTCTGGCTATTCATGTTAAAAAGCCTTTATATATCCCTCTATACAAACTCCATTACTTATAGTTTCTACCAATCATATTTTAACATTTACCACAACTCTATCAAGAATAATTATCCATAACTATTCTCATAAACTCAATGGGGTATGAGTAGAGTGAATATCAAACGCCTCCCGGGCACTGTTTAGTATTAAATCTCCCTGTGGCCAAAATTAACTTTGGAATTGTCGAACATATCGACTTACCTACCACTCCCTCACAAAGAGATCTGTTGTATAAGTTTTATGTCTCCGGTTAAATAACAGTAAAACCCGTATCACTATTCGCAGAACATTGAAATGCATAGCCTCTTACCTAGGTAAGTCCAATTCCAATATTTACCGTCTGTTGCAAATAAATGTCTTGTCTGTCACTAACTGAAAAATATATAGTCGTCTTCCTTCCTCAATCTCTGATTCACTCCACTAGACATTCCACTGCACTGTTCGAACGTGACACTAAATTAATTTAGTTTTATTTACTTGCGATCATTATATCTATTTTCTTCCCATTTATAATGTTAACTTTTCTAAGTAACGGCAAATCCAATTCGTAAAAACAACAAGTTTGACAAGACATCTGTCACTTAACTCCATTGACATAAATCCAGAGAGAAACTATTCCATTTTTTTTTTTAGATGTTATTTACGGAATCCCAAAATTTACTTCCCACGATTCGATTTCACTTTAAATTAAAACATTTCTTAATTTAATTTAATCTCGAAAAAATTTCTACTTTTATTTATTTTGATTGCAAAATTCTTAAACCCCCTTTTTTTTTTCTTCGTGGTGATCTATTGTTTTTTTTTTTTTTTTTTTTTGAAGTTTACATATATTTATTCCACTTTATTTATGTTTTCCAGAGATCGTATTCTGACAGCCACCCTAGTCGCCTCTAGCTACTTCCGCTCTAATTTTTTTCTTTTGAATTTGTTATTAAATAAATAATTAGCTGTTAGTATGAATCCTTAACCTACCTAACGAGAGGCCGCCGACTCACCCCTCTATCTATGATTAATAACTCCCTAGGATTACATTCAAATTCACTAAACCATTTCGACTACCTCCTTCTAGTATTTAATACTCCCTTAGTTAGTAATCATAGATAGGCCTCTCCCTTTCCACTCAGAATCTATATAAACCAAACTATCTTTATTTGTTAAATCTTTCAACCAATACACACTACATTTCCTTAAGCATTATTAAAACTAAAAAGAACCAGATAAGGCCGGTCATACATAATCCGAATCAAGACTCCGAATTCATAATACAAATTCCGGTGACTTGCCTCATACTGTCTTACTGTCAGTAGGTATCTATACTTATTATTGCAATGTCAACTAAATTCATAATCTGAAACCCGAGAATGTGTGTTCGACCATAAACAATGTATGAAAATGGGTGCGTTCAGAATTCATAACGTATGTCAGATTAATCTGTCAGATCAATATGAGAAATTCATAATCAGAGAAAAGTTCAGATTATAGTTATATTATGTGATAGTTAAATTATATGCAAATTCGTGCTTTCTTAATTAATAATAGGAATTCAAACCACGAACCCACAATCCGACATAGACCGTGTAAGGCCGGCTTGAACCATGTAATGCAACTTAATAATGCCGTCGTGCAAACTTCGCTTTGCACAAATTTAGATAGTCTGTGACTTTAAAGAAAGAGAATATAAATAACCTAGGTCTTATCTATGATAACTAAACAATTTCATTATTACATTATTCGCAACAAAATTAAATCAAAGACCGAGAAACCCGATTGAAACCACAAATTACATTTTGCAAAGTCAAATGAGATGTACAAACAGCAAGTAACATCATGCTCTTGTGAGGCGCAAACGCAGGTATGTAACGAACCTAATAGACGCAATTAGTGTCATTTCTAAAATTTTCTCGACCTTTTGAGCCTTGAGCTTTAAATTATGTTTACATTTCAGATTCCTGAGCGGTGGGACGGATTTTTTTTTTTTCAACACTTTGTCGCTACATATTTGAAACTCACGAAAAGCAGTTAACGTATGTTGATGGACAATAATGGTGACCCTCATTGCCATGAACCCCGTGGCTTACGAAAAACAATTTTCCCGAAGAGATATATTGAGGCCTGGCGCTTAGCTACCTTGAAGAGGAGACATGCCAGATGAAGCTTGCGTCTATGTGGAATTTTAAGAAAGTTGCGTTTATTAAAGTGAAGTGTTACATGAACCTGCGCCGAACCGCAGAGACAGGAACAGCACAAGTGTTTTGAACTCGTTGAATAAGCCCTTGATCTTGAAAGTAGCCGCGGACTATAACTATGTTCATATAATTTAATTTTGACAAATACGACATGACAAAGGCAATTATTTTAATTGTTTTGTGATCTATGTAATGGAATCTATCTCTTATATGTTTAATCACTTTAAACGCCCCCTGGCGTCCCATTACAAATAAAACTGTTCAATAATTTAATCCTTCAATATTGCTAGAATGAGTACTCAGTTAGAACCCGGTGCGAAAACCAACATTATTCCCTATATCATATTTGCTAGTTGTGACTGCCTAATTTAATTGCGCCCCCTTCTTAGTTCTCAACCCTATTTAGCCGCCAACTCCTGTTAATGAAATATAATAACTTGTCTAGCATCCTTATCTCCGACAGTAAGTTAAGACGGTCAATCACTAACTTTCAAGCGCGTTTTAGAAGAAGAAAATAACAAATAGCTATTTTTGTATTTACTGTTTATCATTTTGGATTTATTAATTCACTTCTACAAGTATTTTCTTTGTATTATAAACCAAAGCCCAACTTTAAAAAATCTAAGGTATCCAATACCAACCCCACAATAGTTGTAAATTATTTTGATTTCCTTTAGTGAATTTCAATAATTGTTTTCTCCATATTTTTATAACCTTATAATTGTTTAATAATAATAATATACTTGCTATGTTCCTATCTCATTTTTTTTGTTTTGAATTTTGAATTTCTTCGCTTATTTTGTTTAATTTAATAGATAAGGTGTTCACCGTTCTCATTATCATCTTTAAAGTCAGATTGACGCCCCCTAATTGTTCTGAGTTTTAATTATCTTTCCCTTTTATATTATCTTTTATGCGCACTAACACTCACTCACTTCCACTAAACAAAATGCACTCGTTTATTCTATCTAGCCAATTACTTGACTAAAAAGAACAAACATGTAAATAAATTTTATTTAAAAATATTAAATTTGTAATACATAGTTCTATTTAATAAACTATTTTTTTGTTAATAGGTCACTTTACTGTAGTCAAGGTAACTTACTTAACCCTATGTATGGTATAAAAGCTTTATAAAATAAAATAGTTTTATTATTACTATGTGTTTTTTTTTTTTTAATAACTTTTTCAAGAACAAACTATAAAGAAGTTTTTACAATGGAACCCGCAATTACCTTTATGCTAAAGTAAATAGATAACTATCAAATTGCTGAATTTAATTTAATCAATAATGCCTTTAAAGTATGATGATTAGCCCTTTAAGTGTCTAACAGTAACGTAATAGTTTACTGCTACATAAACGCATATTGCTTGTCTCAGTGTAACCCGCCATGTATAAATTGATATACTTTTTAATGAATAAATGTTCATGACTAGGTACTTCACCTAGTAGCCTCTAAAAGTGTTATTAATGGCGATTCCAGCCGACCACGCTATTCCCTCAAGAACTAGCCCAACGCATACCAAAACAGTTTTGTTGTAGCATCATAGTGGAGACAACAGACTGTACTTCAACGATTAACAATTTAACTAGATATATAAAATAAACCAGTTGATGTTTAATAAAGTAACCCGCCAACTTTTATGTAATATTTTATTGTGTTATTATTAAACATCCTCTTTTCTTATCATTTTAAATACCCCACGCGCGTTTATTTACGTGTCTCAAACACCCTTAACAACTGCGTAGGCTAACGTCAAACGTTGCCAAATAATTGCTATCATATTATTATCTGTGACTATTACAGAATAATATCGATCAATGTATCGACCGCGACGCCCCATTAATTATTACAATCGTATTTGGATAGACACTATTGTCACATCCACAAGCAATTTGTGAGAAAATATTGCGCTTATATAGCTGGGAAATTCGATGACCTATCCCCGGATTTTCAATTGTTTACTAATAGAAAAGTGAACTAATCTTTAGTGATCCCGATAAATGGAAGAGACCCGACGTGGTGTTTGAAATAATGAATTGAATAACGTCAAGGTTTATTAACATGAAGCTCAACCTCTCGCCCGCATTTCAACTTAGGCAGAGTACATGAAGCCTCAATGCTACTTCAACAAATTTGTGAATTCAAGAAGCAACATCGAGTAACATTGCTGCAAAAGCTTGACAGTCCAACCTAACAATCTGCTCTAAAATAATCGCTCCTTACGACACCCACGGAACGTAAAAGACAATGCCACTTCACTGCGCCGACATTACATGGAAATGCAGAAAATTTAAAAGGAAATGAAGAATTTTTATGATAACATAAACTTCATGTAAAGTTAAGATTACAACCGATAATGTTTATACTATCTGTGTTTTATTTCTCATATAATATAGATGCCTTGTAGGTTACTTTGTAAGTTAGTTCAATGTTATGTTTCTGTTAATGTTATTGCGAACCCCTATTGATCTTTAAATTAATGATCACCCATTTACAGTCAACTATAAGTCTTAAATGTTCTAATCCACCACGTCAACAAATTGTGATCGCTACAAGCGATCACTACTAACTTGGCTAAATACAAGTAATAATCACTTCAGATATCTGTTCATATGAACAACCAACAATTCACTACAGTATTGCAAACTGATTACAATATTTCATTGATGTTAAAAGTAAAAGTGCCTACTAATTTAGTCACTGACTAATATTATAGCACTCAATCCCATATTTATTTAAATATTCTGGTTATGGTTTACCATATTGTAAATAATTCACACATCCTTGGTCACGGTCTCCAAACTATAAAAAGACCAGTTAACCTCTTCATAATTGTAATAATAAGAATTAAGGAGTTAACCCATTGGTAAAATATTTAGTTGTTAATTTGGGATTGTTGAGTGTTCATATCAGAAATGATGTGATAAGGAACCCTAAATTTATGAAGCTAGTTTTATTTATATTTTGGCCTTTGTTATAGAATGTGATCATCATAGTGGTAGTACTCCTAGTTATGACAGTAGCAACCAAGTTCTTTTCAAACTAATTAAGACTTATAGTTTACTTTCGTAACTTACCTAATGAACCTAATTAATACTTAATAGTCAACTTATAAAATGGATATATACTTATGATTTACTTTATGCATTGAAACAGAAATACCCTAACAACTTGTTTTACCCCATTATTTGAAAATCCAGCAATATTTTCAGTAATAATAAATGTTATCAGATTCTCATACTTTAATGACTTTATTTGATTTGTAGTACAACCTAAAATATTAATTAAATTTATATTTGCTCTACTATTATAGTATACTAACTCATATAACTTTTATATTGACATATTAATGAATGTTAGCCAGTTGGTAACGACCCTGCCCACAAAGCTAGCAGTCCCAGGTTCGAAACCTGACGCAGGCAAATATTTGTGTAATAATTACTTTGTCCCTGAGTCATGGATGTTTACTTTACTTTCAAGTGAGTATTCTCCTTTACAAGTATGCATATCATTGTTTAGCTCCCATAGTACAACCAGAGCTTAGATTGAAACTAGACCTAATTTTCATTATTATTTGTATTAGAAATTTTATATCTGAAGAATTGTAATTCTAATTTTTCTATAATAATTATAGCATTTATTTCCATACCCTGTTTATTCAATTATTAGGTACTTAATGGATTTGAATATGGTATACAGATACAATCAACCAACATAGGGAGTTAATATTGTATCTCCGGCCCAAATTTATAGTTTTATCAGGGGACCTAGATTCCTAGTATCAGATACAAGCCTAGAATAACCATACCTAACTCTGACATGTTAAGGCAACTGAGTAGCAGAATTAGAAGGTGGTTTTACTTCATCGCTTTCAAGTAATAAAATCTAATGTCGATTAAAATGAGTTTTATGGTTCTCGGTGACGCTAAATATATATAATGAAATGGCTTATGAGGGCCCCCCCTAATTTAGGGGAAGGCTTCCTGCCCCATACCGCCGCAGGAAGCTGTACAATACGTCCCAGACTGTATATTGCTCCACATACTATCTATTTGTTATCAACAATCAAAATAATTTATGTAAGACTTTCTAGCCTTTTATTTGAATTTTACTTTAACGGTAAATTTGACCATTTCAATACATATAAGTAGTGCTTCTTACTTAGAGATGCAGAATTAGCATGCTAGCTAGGTTTTTACTTAGGTTTGCTCTCCTAATAATTGAAACCAATATCCCTAGGTTAATCTTAACCTCAAGAAACATAATAAGGATGGTAATTTGGGCTCTTTACCCACTACTTGTTTTATATTTAAAACTCATAGCTTGATTGATTCAGTTTAAAAGGTAAAATAACTGGTATTGATTCTATCTGGAAATTTGTTTTCATTCTAAAACAATCTAGTCCTATCTTGTATGAAGTGCACTTGTTTTCCACTCTACGGGAAGTAACGCTTCGGGACTTCTGCCCGTAATAAGCCCAGACTGGTTTTATGAGGTTCATACTTAGAATCCTCCAGTTTCATAATGCTAGCTATGAATCAATCTGGCTGGAGTATTATTGATTAACTATTTGATCTATTTGATCACTTTTCAATCACTGATTTGACTTGGCCGACGTTATATCACTTTTATGTTTCTCGAAGTAAGACTGCAGCTTAATTTAACTTGAAAACAGTCATTTTTCTGCTTTAAATCATCCAAACCCGGCTCGAAATCATTCTCAACGCTTTCTACCAATACATCAGTTTGACGTTTTAAACGCCCTCTCTACCACAGTCTAGTTAGTCGTGAAGTGTCATTCATCTTATGAATTGACTTCACACAATATTTGCCTTGGCTTTTAACTTATTGAATTTATTCGCATAATATTTAAATTCTTATTATTTGAAATATAGTTAATTTTACTATAATCGTTATAATTTATTTAGTTATGTAGATACTTCAACTTTTATCGTTATTTTGTTGTTTTACGTGATCCGACGATTTCTTGCCTAGCTAAAGCACAATTATGTGTATTAAAGCTCCTCACGGTGTAATGAGGAAACTTCTAACTACCTAACAAACCCTAAAATTCTACTGTTTTGAACCAAACTAAAGAGTCACGTAACTCTTACATTTACAATTAATCGTGTAGATGTGTAGTGTCAGAATATCTCGGTGTAAAGATACCCTGCTAGACCAGCTAAACCTATCATGACAAAGTCTTCGGAACTAGAATTCCTGTGTGTAATCCTAAGACTGTTCCGCCGGCTAATGAAAGCCTTAAGTTGGCATCCGAGTCGGACAAATACCTAAGGTGGTCGATATATAAATATATAAATAAGGGACTATCACTAATACATATTCTGCATACCGTCCCCACTGCCAAAGCATCGGTTCCAGTTACGGTACCTGAAGAGCAAATTTACAGAATATTGCTAGTGATATCTGACGAAACGCGAGTTAACAGCCGTCAGAGCCGTACGCGAAAACCCTTAACTTACTTGGTTAAAAGATAAGATCTGATATTCAAATATCCCTTAACCAAAATGTAAGTGAAGTTTTATAATTGTTATCAACGTCTGCCTGGATCTCAGCCCAACGACTTCCAAGTATGTCGAACAAAGCGGAGATCTGGAATTAGGAACAAAATTAACACCAAGCAAAACACTCACTATAAGTTAAAGACCTAGAACACAGTTATTAAACCTTAGGTTAACACAATTAAATAATAAACCCCAAGTCCCGTGCTGCGACTTCATCATACTCTACCGAAACGCCCATCGGAAAAATCCCAAATATTTATATCCTAAATTAACCCAATAACTTAAATGATAACCATACTAAACACACGCGAACAGATATACAGATATAATTTCCATTCTCCAGTACCTAGCAGCAACAACTCACCCAACCGAAGACCGTCAGAAAAAAAGATTATTATCCTAGTATCGGCTACCACTTACTCCTCTGAAGACCGCCATAAAAAGATTATTATCCTAGTATCGGCTACCACTTACTCCTCTGAAGACCGCCATCAAAAGATTATTATCCTAGTATCGGCTACCACTTACTCCTCTGAAGACCGCCATCAAAAGATTATTATCCTAGTATCGGCTACCACTTACTCCTCTGAAGACCGCCATCAAAAGATCACGAGCGCCCTTATTCACTCCTATTTATCCTTTTTCGAAACCGCCACGTTTTGCAAAAACAGTAACAATTACCATCTTTTTTTATCGCTTTAAATCCTATACTATAAACTTCCGTATAAGGTTCATATTCTATCTAGGTATCTAATCCACTTCGAATGCAGGTGTCCAAGATGGCCACCGTTTCCTAACTACATTGTCAATTATATTGTAATGACTAACAATTAAGGCTCATTTTGATATCTCTTTCCCCGACATAGATGTGCAAAGATGGCTACTCTATTTTTCTATGTTTATTGTCAAATATATCGCAACACCCAAAAAATAAGGCTCATTTTGTTTTTGTTAATTTCAATTCAATTCCGCTTAGCGACAATAATTTATTCAAAGCGTCCTTCATTTCCAGGAATTTTTGAGCACTCTGCTAACATTTTGTACTGATTTTAAAACTTCGTTTTATTCACTATTATTTTTAAGTAATTGTTGCCCAATCTTGCGTTCTAACTTATTTTACATACATTATAAATTGATTTAAGTTTGATTATAAGAATTACAATGCCCTTTTATAGTATTGACTTATTTGCTTTTAAGTTATAATATTTTTAGTATTATTTATTATTAGCTCTTTTCGTCTGTAATTTATTTTGTGAAGTGACGAAACAGCTTAGCTGAAGTTGGTTCCGTTACACAATTTTAACGATATCTGTATATATGTGAACGCTGCTTAACAAAAACAGGAACACTGCGACATAGATAAAGCACTCTGCGCCGGCACACCACCCACCCGTTTCCCTGTCTGTTTCCGTTGGTTGATAAGCGCTCACACACCACCCACATCCTCCTTTAAATAAAAAAGGGACCTCGTTTGCTCACTCCCAACTCAGCAGTCTTGACAGTAGTAGCAGTAGTTAGCTGATCATCATCGGTTATCAGTTTTGTTGTTACCATTTATATGTCCATCGAGTTCTAGTCTAAATTTTGACTAGAGTGTTTGACAATCCCACAAATCTGGAGTATTATTGCCTGGACGGAGATTAACAACCATCATCGTCATCATCATCGAAGGAGGAGCATCTGAGCTTACTATAGAGCTGGCCTGCTTATAACATTAAATGGCTCCGATGATTACCGCTGAGACCGTCACCGCTGTATCGAAGAAGAAAAAGTGAGTATAAATGTATTTTTTATTTTAATCGTAATCCAAAAATTGCCGCTAAAACTTTGAGTTTGGAACTATTATCAGATGATGCCCCGTGAGGAGAAAACACTTCATACTAATTTTTAACCCTCTACTGCCCCGGAAACTCACGGAATCCATTTAACCCTAAAACGTTTTTATTTTCTTTCTCAAAAAGTATACAACGGACAAATATTGAATTTTGCATAAATATTGCTGTAACTAATAGAAACTATAAAAAAAATTCCAGCTCTCTACTTACTTATTTTCCTGGAAAAAAATTAAAATTAAATAATAAAACAACCTGTATAACAATTCAGGCTCGTCGTACTAACACCATTTTTACTCTAAATATGAACAAACAACTTATCTACACAATAATGTAAGTTTCATATAATTAGCAAAGGTACTGTTTAGTACACATACTATGTATGTATAACGCTGGCGACATTTATTTATTTATTTAAATCTTTATTTCGAGTAACGAAGACTCATATCTTATACACTAATTAGTTAATTACATTGAAATATTAAATTAAATTACATTATTAGGTATGAGTAAAAGACAACGGCCGGCAGCCGGGAAGTCGCCCGTGTTCGTTAAGACCAAAAAGTCTGTACATTGAAGATTTAAAAAAAAATCCGAGGCGACTTATAATAAGTAACTGAACATATTAAAACCATTTTTAAAATTTTTGTTTGTTTGTTTATTTGTTTGTTTGTTTGTTTGTTTGACTGAGCATCACGTAAAAACTACTGAACGGATAATGATGAAATTTTCATAAATATATTTATATAAAATCAGAATAACATTTAGGCTATAGAAATTTTGGAAAATGTCAGAAGAAGGGGGTAAAAAGAGGGGGTAAAGTTTGCATGGAAAAACAAATTTAGATTGTTCTAGGATCATCAAACTCAGAATAAATACTTATTAATAAAAATACAGAAATACCTGTTTCATACTTTTTTTTAAATCTCATCCAAAAACGCAAAAAAGAGGATTTTATGTTTCAAATTACTGGAATTCATACAACTATAAAATAAAAACCAATGAAGTTTGATCTTTGAAACTGGCTACATATACTTAAAATAACAATTAAAAAAAACTACTTTCGGCGATTTTGGATAAACTGCCCCTAAGGGGTGGAAATGGGGGGTTAAAGTTTGTATGGGAGTTTGGCCATTTTCAAGTTAGAAACGTGGAAATTGCTATAGGAATACTGTTATCATATAAAAAACACTACTTACGGTGATTTTGGATAAACTACCCCTAAGGGGATGAAATGGGGGGTTAAAGTTTGTATAGGAGTTTGGTCGTTTTTCAAGTTAGAAACGCGGAAATTGGTATACTTATAGGCTACTATTAAGTGTTAACAAATGAAAAAAAATAACGTTCGGCGATTTTGGATAAACTACCCCTGAGAGGATGAAATGGGGGGTGGTAATTTGTATGGGAGTGTGGTCAATTTTGAAGTTAGAAACGTGGCGATTAGTATATAGGCTACTGTTAAATAACAAAACAATACAACTTCTGGCGATTTTGGAAAAACTACCCCTAAGTGGGTGAAATGGGAGGTGAAAATTAGTATGGGAGTTAAGTCAATTTTAAAGTAAGAAACGTGGAAATTGGTATAAAGGCTCCTGTTAACAAATAATTTTCAGTGATTCTGGATAAACTACCCAATGAAATGGGGGCTAATATTTTTATGGGAGTTTCGTCATTCTTAAAGTTAGAAACGTGGAATTTGGTATACTTATAGGTTAACAAAAAAAGACAATTTTTGGCGAATTTGGATAAACTACCCCTAAGAGGATGAAATGGGGGGGGGGGGGGGGGGGGGGTTAAAGTTTATAATGGAGTTTGATTGTTTATAAAGTTAGGAACGTGAAAATTGGTATTTAGGCTACACTATACAAATAAAAATACCACTTTCGACTATTTTGGATTAACTACCCCTAAAGTGATGAAATGGGAGGTGGTAATTTGTATGAGAGTTTGGTCAATTTTGAAGTTAGAAACGTGGAATGTATAAAGGCTACTCTTAACAAATTAAAAATATAACCTTTGGCGTGTTTGGAAACATCTACCCCTAAAAAGGTGAAATGGGGGGTAGAAATTTGTATAGGAGTTCGGTCAATTTTGAAGTTAGAAACGTGGAAATTGGTATATTCGCTACTATTAAGAAATAATAAAAAACACTTTCAGTTATTTTGGATTAACTTCCCCTAAGGGGCTGAAATGGGGGGTTAAAATTTGTATGGGGGTTTGGTCATTCTTGAAGTTAGAAACGTGGAAAATGGTATAAAAGGCACTGTTAACAAATAAAAAATAAAACGTTTGGTGATTTCCCAAAAACTATCCCTAAATGGGTGAAATGGGAGGTGAAAGTTTTAATGGGAATGAAGACATTTTTGAAGTTAATGAAGTTAGTGTTAAAGCTACTGCTTACAAACCAAGAGTACTTTCGGTGATTTTGGAAACACTACCCCTAAGGGGGTAAAAATGGGGGTGGCAATTTGTAAGAGAGTTTTGTTATTTTTGAAGTTAGATATATGAAAATTGGTTTCTAGACTACTAAATATAAAATACGAGTTTTCTTATAATGGAATCCCAGGTAAATTGACGGCACCCTCCAAACATTTAAAGGACCCATACAGCGATTTTCAAACTTCTGTAGGAACATTTACATTCCAAAAGCACCATTTGGTAAAGTGAAATTAATGACCAGACATGACCATCGGAACTCCTTAATAATAAGTATTTCACAACACGCTACTTTTGCCCATCATTTGTAAGGGGCTGTTTATTTATTACTACGTAAAACGATTTGGGGGGAGGGGGTCTGAACAAGTCTCATTTTTTCTTACATGGATGTTTTTACGTAAGATCGCAAAAGCAAGCACAAATTAAAGCGTTTATATATTTTTGCTACTTTTTATTTGCAATTTTGGTAGATACTGATCTTACGTAAGATTAAAAAGGAGGGAGGGGGTTCAAGTCTTATTTTTTATTACGTAGGGGGAGGGGAGTCAGAAATTGGTTAAAATTGTCTTAGGTAATAAATGAACAGCCCCTAATGAATGAGGTGAAATGGAAGTTTCGCCAAGTACCAGGAGAGTTCTTCAACGATTAATGTCCCTGCATATTGGATAGCCCCAATTTGTCAAGAGTGATGAAGAATTGGCAGTAAGCATTAATGGCATGAATGTAGTGTATATGTGCTGCATGTAATACATTATCACATAATAATTAAACAAACACTAAAACGCGAACAAATGTTAGGAAACATTAGGTACTATTTTTTTGGAAAGTCTGTCACTTTATGATACGTACTTACTTAATGAAAATTTTATTTGTACGGAGAGTCAGTAATTTCGTTAAAAAGTATACCTACTTTTTAACGAAATTACTGACTCTCCGCAGACGAAGTCGCGGGCGGACAGCTAGTAAATATAATATGAATGAAACTCGTTATTTAAGTAATAATGAGTTCAAGCAAGTGTTTCTGTTTATTTTTCTATTAACGTAACATAACTTCCAGTTTGTAGTCGTACATAGTAGTAGCACAAAATATGAACGCGGGCAGTATAATTTATTTTCTAATTTTGTTTCGCTTGCAGGACAAGAACTTACGTAAAAATACTAACCACCTGTTTCACAATCGTCAAGTAAAGCATGTCTGTCAAATTGTCAAATAAATTTAGCCCCTTCTCTTTCTTACACTTGAAAACAGACGAGGAGTGGGCTATCTTTAACTGACAGATGAATTACTTCTCGATTGTGGTACAGGCCCTAAGTAACGTGTAAGTAGTACCTACTAAACAGTAGGTACATTTACATTTATTTCACAGTGTTCCACCTTTGCAAATAATATGAAACTTACATATTATGTAGATAAGTTGTTGGTTCATATTTAGAAAAAAAAACTGTTCAAGTGCGAGTCGGACTCGCGCACCGAGGGTTCCGTATTTAAGTTCGTACTTCAAATTTATACCTTTTTAATTCGTACTTATGCAATAAGGTCCATTATGGCTTGCCTAAATTTTAGTACAGATTTTTAAAGTTTTTTGTATTTTTTTCGAAAACTATAAACTTTGGACACTTCGTTTTATTTTTCCGTAAAATATAAGTAATATCTATAAGTTAAGAATTTTTCAGATTTTTCGGTTCATAAACTTCGGAGATAAAGGGGGGGAACGGTAATTTTAATAAATAGTTCCAAACTCAAAGCTTCGGGGGCAATTTTTGAAGGGCTATCCTGCTACACCCTGTATGTAATAGGCATATAAATAAGATCAGTTCTTAATTGGGTGAATTAACTTTTAAGGTAACTACTCTTTTTCTTTTGCGGCACTAAAACTTTCCTGGTGACTTATGATTAATAATAATTTATGAATATTAAGATCAGATCATTTTTACAGATCCCACATGTTAGACAACTCAAATATTTCTTAATTTTCGAAAAACCCTGGTAACTCAGGGGAAAATGCACATTTTGCATACAAAACCTGGGAACAACATCATCCCCTACGTTACCAACTATAGGTATTATTATTTAAAATTGTACTATTTTAGATTTTTTTTGAATGTTAGCTTATTTGTCTGATTTGTTTTTGTAAAAAAATATTATTTGTGAAACATTTCGAAAACCTTAAAAGTGGATTCTCCCAATTATGGCTATCACTGATTTAGGTACATAGTAAGCGAAATACAATGTTGGGGATATCATATGTAGTACCTACTTAGTGATCTAGTACTTTTCTTTATACGTTTTCTTATAATTTCAGCTCATCACCATTACCACTACCCCCACCGTTAAAGAGGAAAAAGTTTGTCAAATGAAACTATCTTGGTGAAGGTAGGTAATCCAAAAATTATACTACAAGGTCCAGCGGGGTGCTGAAAAAGTGGAGAGAGCATGTTGATAGACGGAGCAACATATGAATATCTACTATATCTAAACATAAAGTAAGTATAAAGTGGTATATGCAGGAAATATTTGGGAGTGCTCATTTGATATTTTTATTAATTTTCATATATTTTCAGCTTAACATCGGCAGACAGACCTCCTCGTGTTCCTCATCCAGCTGTGAAAATAAGAAGCTCAATCAACTGAGCAGTGCCTATGTAATGAGTTGATGATGATAGAAACTATTTCATAGAGTTTAGCGGTAAATATGTTAATTAATCAGTATTGAAAATATATGAAATATTGTACCATTGATATCATAAGTAAGATATTAAAAACTATTGATTCCTCGTCTTCAGTAAGACGCTAAACTTCTGAACATACATAGCCCACTTGAGCGGTACTTATGAAGATGTTCCTTAGGGTGCTGCCCAGCTTGCAGTTTATTTGAAGCTGGATCTTTTGTGTCACCGAGCAGATCTTTTGCCTCGGTTCATCACCGTGCGATGTTAAGCTGATGGGTGGTAGAATCCGAGGTCTGCCCCACCGTCGCACTAATCCCCCTTCAGAGTCAGATATTTTTCAAAACAGGTAACGGAGGAAGTGTACAGATTTCGCGCTTCCATTTCAGATCTTCTCAGGTCTTCTCTTGCATGGTTTCGCTGTGCTGTAGCTGTGGTTTCTCAGTCAGTCAGATTGCTTCTTTTGTTTTTGTTCCTGTCGTCAGGTACAGTCCTCTTCGGAGATTTGAGAATCAGTGAGTTTGCTGTAAAAAGCGTCTTCACTCGGTAGTGATTACTTAAGTCTCCCCAAAGATTTATAGTTGAATAAAACTCGCGAGAATATTTCTGAATTCATGCCAGCTAATAAAACTATCCAGTCTTGATAGTTTACATTGGTATCCCCAACTAACTCTTCAATTTCGGCATTTAAATCATCCCACATTACTATAAGTAGGTAAATGCTTTCATCATTATGAAATCCTTCGATATATAATCGCCTGAGCAGTTTACTCACTTCTTGGGTGAATACCTAGGTGAAGCTCCATTGAAAGCTTCCATCTTTTAATTAGTGAGTTTTTGGAACACAGCTCACGCAATGATTTTAAATAGGTATCCAAGTCATGCTCTTATACGCTTGCTCTTCACACACGAGTAGGTATATTTTCCTTATTCTCATCCTGCATCTTCACCTCTTGCTGCTGCTAATAAATAAATAATGGGTGGGATGTTGTGGTTAGATGAGATTTTTTTTAATTTATTATAACATAACCGCTTTTATATATTACAATGTCTAGGCAGGGAGTAACTAATACACTGCTAATAAAAAAAGCTTGCTGCTGCTGCTGCTGGCTACGTTGGGGGTGTGAGGCAAAACTCAAAGACCCAGCTTTTTTCTTTGGGTTCGGGACAGATGATGGACATCCCTTGTTTCATATTTTGTATATGTGCATCGTCCAAGTCATTAAATCTACAAGGTAGCGCTCTCCTTGTGCAATACGACAATCGTTTGCATTTTATTGTCAAATTTAGACTCTTTTTTTAAAACAGTTAATAATTGGGTAACAGTGATTAAATAGGTAATAAATCGTGCGGCTTTAACCAACAAGTTGACTTTGCACCTGTCCTGTTGAGATGGTCGATTGATGCTGCTAATTTACTATATATTGATGACATTATATTTTCACACAAATAAATATAAACTCGCTAACACGTCAAACGTCACGGCGGTATTTACTACTGTGCGGTGGCTGGGAGATATAATATATCGTTTATAGTTTCCTTAACATCTTCATTACGTGATCTTTTTATTATGGCTCCTCCTTAATATGACTTTCATATTTCTTTTTTGAAGAGGCCGTGGCTCACCAATCAAAGAAGTCAGTGCGGTAACTCTCTTCTTTCCTCGTCAACGGTAAGACGTTAAAAACTATCGATTCCTCGTCCTCAGCAAGACGCTAAACTTCTGATTTCTTTTAATGATCGGATTGTATACGTCGATCCTTTCATCATTTTCTATACATTTAGGTTGCTCGATTATAGTGACAGTTACTCAAGTGTAATTTACAAAATATTAAATTCATATTATTTATTATAAATCTCGATGGGACAGTTTATGTCCAGGTGTACAATAAAGGCACTCGCTTTAAATATTCAACAAATTGCAATTGATTTATTGCGGAATCAACTGGGCTCTGATTATTATGCATGATTTATTATTCTTTGTTTACCTGTAAGAAACATTTTATATAATATATATAGGTATTCAATGAATTCACCTTGCAATCCTCTTTTTGTTCAAAATTTAAAATATACGTTCGTCCAATTGGTCCTTTATTGATTAGACACATGCCCCGTCATTCAACTCCTATATTGTAGCCTCATCTCGGTTATTGAAACGTGATGGCAGCGTCATCAAATTGGTATTTTCTAATTGCACCACTCTTTCATTGGCACCGGGTGTAAAACGTGATTGTGTGGCGTAACACGCCGTAATCAGCATAAGTTTATAGTTTAATATGACTTTCATATTTCCTTTTTGAAGAGGCCGTGGCTCACCAATCAAAGAAGTCAGTGCGGTAACTCTCTTCTTTCCTCGTCAACGGTAAGACGTTAAAAACTATCGATTCCTCGTCCTCAGCAAGACGCTAAACTTCTGATTTCATTTAATGATCGGATTGTATACGTCGACTTTCTCATCATTTTCATATTATATAATTATGCATTTAAGTTGCTCGACTGTATATAACTTATCATGTTCAGACTTTTTTTTGAAGAGGCCGTGGCTCACCAATCAAAGAAGTCAGTGCGGTAACTCTCTTCTTTCCGCCGTCAACGGTAAGACGTTAAAAACTATCGATTCCTCGTCCTCAGTAGGACGCTAAAGTTCTGATTTCCTGTTCCTCAGTATGATGTTAAACTTCTTTTTCAAACTTTTGATTTAGGACTCATTGTATCGTCTATATGCTAAATTCCGTCATAGCAATAAATGGCGCTACTGTGCGCATCGATAGATGGCGCTGTACGTTAATCGATAAGGTGGAGAGCCGCTACCAAGATGCCGTAGTAGTTCCTAAAAATTCCGTCATAGCAATAAATGGCGCCACCGTGCGCGTTACCCTGTAGCAATAGATGGCGTCACTGTGTACGCATAGTTCTGAAAAAATCCACTATGAAGTAGGAGGAGGAGGAGGGCGCTACTGTACGTATTGATTAGAGCTCAGTAGATGGCGCTGTCGTGAGCGATATGGGTAGATCGATGTAATTCCGCTATGCCGATATCGTAAAAGTTCTAAAAAATATCAGTAGGCAGTAGTGATGGTGGTGGCGGTGGGAGAAAAGAAAAACTTATATATATTCATATTTATTCATTTACATAACAAAGAGGCGATTACATAAATTGTTTAAACAGCTTTTAACTAAAAATCTCTTTAGAAAAAAAAGGAACTATTATTAAAAATACAACAAGTTAATCTTATGATAAGAAGATATGAGGTAGACTATTGAAAATGTATTACGTTCAAAGTTCACATATGCATCTTATATAACTACAACAATAGCATACACGCTGTTTTATAATAATAATATATATAATAATAATAACATTCTTTATTTCGGAACAAAGCTCCATACAAATATTAACACTATATACAAATTATTATTAAAATTTAAATAAAAATAAAATAAAATAAAATGTCACAATAAAATCAACTAGCTTAATCAAAATAAAATTGGAATTAAATTAAAACAAAATCAAATTTAAAATAAAATAAAAGCGAAATTATCATTATACATATAAATATTATAATCAAATTAAAACTAAAACTAGATTACTTTAAGGCGCCAATGCCTTTTTTGACTAAGTGCCATGTTAAGGGGAGTAGTGTGTTTGTGCCGGTTCTGGACCAGTGGCGGTGGCGTAGCTCAAGAAAGTATGGTCTCATATTGCACAGGTAGTGTGATTGGTCGAATGAGCTGTGACGTCACGCTCAACTAGTATCGCGAGGGTTGATAAGGAGTGTAGAAGCAGTGTGATTGGTTGATTGACCTATGACATCATACCCAACTAGCGTTATGATTGGTCGAAGCGATGTGGTGACGCGGAGCTGTGATGACGCGCACGGGCGGGTTCAACTAATTGTGGTGTCGGTCACACTATCATGCGAGTGCGGCTATGAAAATGTCCGTTGCGTGAGGTTTGTATGAAGGTATGATTTTGCCGGTTGTAAAGTATAACTTTGTTTTTGCGTTTGACCCCGATGATAAGCTTATCGGTGCACGCGCTCTCACAAGTTACTTCGAGTGACCTCTCCGCCCTCCTAGATGGCGTTACTGGGAGCCGGAGTCTCGACAGTTTCTTCGAGTAGCCTCCCCCTCCCCCTAGATGGTGTTACTGGAGGACCGGATTGTCATAGTAGTTTCACTGAGTGCACCCTAGACGATGCCACTGGCGTCCTGCTCCCGCTCCATCTCCCGCTCCAACTCCACGACCTGCTCCAGAGCCTGCTCCAGAGCGCGACCCCGCTCCGACTCCATAACCCGCTCCGGACACCGACCGCGCGCTAGACACGAAGCCCCCTAAACACGAGTGGAGACATTGCTATCGCACACATCATAGTAATAGTTCTAAAAAAATATCTGTAGGTAGTAACATACTCCTATACGGTTGCCGAAATAGGGATGTAATTAAAACAATAAAATGAGAATAATATATTTTTATTATCAACCATAGTTATTAGTAAGAAATTAACTTAGTAACTAGAAAACATCAAGGTGAAATAGGTATTAAGGGGTGATATATTATTAACAACTAAAGGTTTAAACAACTTAAAGTAGGTACATTTGCTATATCTACAGAGTTACCTAATTATAATCTATGAAGTAGTTATTATCACAACAAATTCAAGCCGCCATCAAGATGGTACATTAACGGAGATAAATGAAATACATAATCAAAGTTGAGGTGTTAATCATTCGCAAAAGAAATACATAATCAAATTTGAGGCATTAATCAATCGTAAATGAAATACATAATCAAAGTCGAGATGTTAATCAATCACAAATTAAATATATAACTAAAATCGCGTAGCTAATCAATAATAAGACATAAGCGGTGATGTACAAAGACTTGAACGACTTAAAGTATATTCCATGAGGTAGGTATTGGTATTATTATTACAGTAAATTCAGCATAAGCTTAATTAACATTCTTAGTTTATTAGTAAGAAATTAACTTAGTAAACTAGATATCATCAAGATGATATATTAATGCGGGTAAATGCAATATATAATTAAATTCACATCGCTAATCATTAGCAACAAACAATTCGCAAAGAACAGATCGCATACGTATACTTATATGGATAAGTATTATGAGAAAGAATAAGAAGAGAAAAAATATGCAGAGTGTTACCGTATCAACTTCCTTGATTTTAGCTAGCTAAGAGTTATATGCACCTCTCGTTGAAACTACTACTACCGCCACTAACAACATGCTTGAGGCACTAAACCGAGAAACTGAAGGCATAGTGAGGAATAACTATCAAATAAATGTTATTTCTGCTATATGTAGAGAGTTACCGCGTCGACTACTTCGATTGGAGGATCACAGCCTCCGCATATAAGCAGTAAAACATTGCTATAAGATAGGAGATATTATCACCTATCTCTTCTCAAATGAACTACAACTCGCTGTTCAGTCTTCAAACCACAGATAAACCAAAAACCGATATCGGATCCAATCAAAATATAGACCTATTGGTGTCACAATAAATTCTAATAACGAATTTAAAACTCAGAGTGCCAATACATCGCGGCAAACGAGTAAAAATGAACCCACAGAAATCAAAAAAGAATTCAACCAAGAAACTGGTAGATAGAAAGTTTAACGTCTTATCTAGGACGTGGAAAGTATAGAGAGGAAGACAGTTTTACATCATATCGGATGACAAATAAAAAATAATCGCCTTCTGCAATCCTTGATATCTGGATCGATGGGTATGGAGAAAGTTAGAAAGTTTAGCATCTTATCTAGGACGTGGAAAGGCTAGAGCATAGCTATCAATTAAATGTTATTCTACTATATGTAGAGAGTTACCGCGTCGACTTCATTTATCCGAATATTACAGTAAAATTACATCAATGATACTGAAAAAAGTGAACATTCCCATTGGAAATCTTCACTTTTTTTCAGCATCATTGATGTAATTTTACTGTAATATTCAGATAAATGTGATAAAGATAAAAGATAAAAGATATTTATTTAGTAAGTAGGCCGCACGGGCACTTATACACGTCAATAATCTACCAGCGCTTCCCAAAAGGAGACTCCTGCTGAGAAGAAACGCCGCAAGAAACTCGGCAGTTAGTCATTTTTTAAACAAATTACAGAGGTCCTTAAACATAGTACTTATTCTAGTATTACTTATATAAAACTATAAATATTAAATTGAATATAATATCAAATAACATTCGTAGTTAAGAAGGAAAACATTAAAAAAATTACCTACCATATATATATATACCATTAATATGAATCATTTATGAAAACTCAGCAGGGGTCTCCTTTTGGGAAGCGCTGGTAGATTATTAACGTGTAAAAGTACTCTTGTAGCCTACTTACTGAATAAAGTTCATTATTTCATTATTATAAGAAAGAAGAAAGTAGGAAGAGCATGGAAGTGTTACAATAAAGAGGGCAGAAAGTTTAACGTCTTATCTAGGACGTGGAACGTGGAAAAGAAAAGCATTACTCTCACATGTAAACCTACAAGAAGACCATCACCTCAACCATTCCATCAGTAATCTCAAATGCATCACAAGCCGAGAAGCGCGTGGAACTCAGCTAGAAGAGAACAATTACCTCTTCGAAGAATGGTGAACGTCTAGAAAGTTTAGTGTATAGTAGTGTTTAGTGTTTAGTGTATCTAGGACGAGGAAACGTAGAAAAGAAAAAGCACCACTCTCACTTGAATGAAATATAGATTTCAGCCCCTCCACTTGTTATGAGTATGTCTGAAAAGAAATTAATATAATTTAAAATAATTGCTTCACTAGAGTGTACTACATTTTATAGCTCTCTCCAACATAATATCTATAAAACTGAATATCATACAGGTTACATTATGTTTAAATTATGTTAATTCTCAACAGCCTCCACCACTTATGCAACCCGTTATATACTTGAAAAGAAATTAATATAAAATAAATGCTTTACGAGAGTGTACATTTTATAGCTCCCACATACATAATATACATAGTGTACATAATATCTATAAAACTGGATATTTTACTCCCTCCACTCAGTTATATACCTGAAAAGAAATTAGTATAATATAAAATAATTGTTAAACGAGAGTGTAATTTTTATCTATAAACTGAATATCATATGTAAAAAATTAGTAAATAATAGCTCTCACATACATAATATACATAGTGCGCATAATATCTATAAAAATGACTATTTTACGTTAAACTCGATAAATAATTTTATACTCACATAATCGCATTATGCTTAAATTGATCTAATTCTCAGCAGCTCCCACCACTCGCACTACTCCCTCCACTCAGTTATATACCTGAAAAGAAATTAATATAATATAAAATAATTGTTAAACGAGAGTGTTATTTTTATCTATAAACTGAATATCACATGTAAAAATTGGTAAATAATGTTATACTCACTTTATATAAGCGGAATTGAGAGTAACCTATAACTGCTCGAGCCCGGATATGCTCGACGATCGCCTAACACCCTGAACCAGATGAAATACTGGTAGCCGCAGGTCCTCGTCGAAACATTGTTCACGGTACACTCGAGGTTATACGATGAATGTGTGCGAGCTTGGTGCTCGGAAATCGTTGTAAACAACTCCTCTAACCCTATCTGATTATTCCAAGCTCTTGGAATAATAACATCTAGAGTTAGAGAACCCACTATTTTTACCATTTTGTTAGGAGGAGGGCGCAACGTGTTACTGAGAGTTAGTTGCGAGCGCGAATGATTCCCAACGAAATGTTATTTTTAAACAAACTACTGAAAGTACGTGATAACAATTAACGGACATGGTAGGGTTTTGATAAAAGACGAATATTAGGGTTGGCAAATTATTAAGTAACAGTATATTATCAAGTATCAAATCAGTTGATAGATCTATTATCAATCAATCAAAATATGCTTTATTCAAGTAGGTCTAGGTACAAGCACTTTCGAATCATCAAATACATTTAGAGAACAAAACAAATTTACTGGGAGACATAAAATATGATCATTGTGGCACCGATGAGTGTGAATAAAACCAACTCTAATAAACTGCTCCATAAGGTATATAATTATATTAAAGTCAAACCTCCAATCAAGTTCAAGGTTAATGACTACGTGCGAATCAGCAAGCATAAATCAGCTTTCTCCAAGGGCTACACCGGCAACTGGACCGCGGAAATTTTTCAAATCGTCAAGGTGTTAATTACTAACCCAACAACATACTTACTTCAAGATATGAAGCGGGAACTCATCTCGGGATGTTTTTATGAGCAGGAACTACAAAAGGTTCAAAACCCTGACATTTACCTTGTGGAAAAAGTATTAAAACGTAAGGGGGATAAAGTGTATGTAAAGTGGTTGGGTATGAATGAAAAATCTTGGATTAATAAAGGTGAAATTATATAAAAATGGAATGTTTTTTCGTTTCCTCCTCCCCCCTCCCACCTCACATTTAATAGTTATGTGTTTTTTAAATAAAACTGTATATGAATATTATTATTTATTTACAGTAAAACAAAGAAACATATTCTTAAATACTAGCAAAGCAAATGTTTTTTTATTAAAGTAAAGAAAATATGAAGGATAATATACTTAAAACTAACAAAGCGTTATACATTTATGCGAGTACAGATGAACGATAATATGATAATAATATTCTTAAAAGTAACAAAGGTTTCGCAGTAGAGACACATTTTTTTAACTGAATTACACCCATGCTTAACTAAAAAAAGTAAATACCATATGAAATTAATACAAATCGCTTTGCTAAATAAAAACTTAATCCATTAATCGCTTCATATTTTACATTAGAGGTAGTTGCGTTGTTTACACATTTATGCGAGTACATATGAAAGATAATATTATAATAATATTCTTAAAAGTAAGAAAGGTTTCACAGTAGAGACACAATCCATTAATCGCTTCACATTTTACATTAGAGGTAGTTGGGTTGTTACACATTTAATTAAGTTTCTATATAATTTAAACCTAATGAAAATTCATTGTACTTCCCATAGTTGTTAAAAGTGCTTGAACAAATAAATGACCCAAATCAGTATTAAAGGTAGAATGTTCGAAGCAGTCAGCATCCGCTTGAGACAGTAAAGAAATAAAATGTTGGTACGAGTCAATGCAGTCATTATTCAATACATGCTCAATATAACATCCTAAGTCATCCCACATTCTTGATAAAACATAATACTCATATGTATAGCGACAATCACTTAAATGTAATTTGCAAAATATTAAATTCATATGATTTATTATATGTCTTGAGGGAACCGGTGTTGTCCAGGTGTACAATAAAGACACCCGCTTTAAAAATTCAATAAATTGTAATTGATTTAGTGCGGGATCAAGTTCTGAGCTCTGATTATTATACATGTTTTACCTGTAAAAAACATTATATAAATTCAATTATACACTTACAAAAAAATATTAATCTTCTTTTCGTTCAAATTTTAGTATATATGTTCGTCCGATTGGTCCTTTATTTATTAAACAAGTGTTCCCCTCATCCAACTCTTTTATTATCGTTTCATCTAAGTTATTGAAACGTGCGGGCAGCGTCATTAGATTTTTGTTTTCAAAGGACATGGCTAAACTGAAGTATGGGCGACTGCCCTAGCAATGTATAAACATTGTAATTAGTAATATGTAATGTGGAATAGCTGAATATTCGTGTGCCGCATGAAATAAGTTTCAGGAACTTTTCATATCGTTACAATCCTGAAAATAAATCATAGAAACTCCTTCGTATACAAACTGCAACAAGGTAACAGAAAAAGATTTTGCTATGAACTTTTGGCTTGGCTCTGCTATGATGTATACTAGCGGCTGTCGGCACTTGTATTCACCAGCTATTTCCGAACTCAGAAGTTCAAAACATGGAAGACAAATGTTGGCATCCATTGGAACCTAGAACAAACTTAATTACATTATAGCAATATGTAACAAATACTTTCACATTTAAAAAATTTACGATGTCTAAGGCAACTAGTCTGTCGTCGTGACTTACAAGATTAGTAAGTATTTCTGATCCATTGTCATTGAGTTCATAATATTATATTCTGAGAACCGCGGTGAACAACCTTCAAATCCTGCTCTTCGTTGTTTCTCATATTTATTGGTTGTAGAATGATTTTAGCTAACTGTAGATTACTTACCTCGATTGTTAACCACCGTGCTAGGATGGTGAGTAAAAGACCAGGCAATAAAGATATGATATGCCTCCGCAGTTTTTGCGTGGCTACACCACAGTTTATACATCTCATGATGAATCGATAGGCAGGTTAAGTCCGTATAGAGTAGCGAGAGGTCAGTAAGATTAAGCTACTTAATTGGTGAACAATCAGCAGAAAAAAGTTAATTAATAAAACCACCCACTTGACAGTCCGGCCCGCACACATATAGGAGGGTGAGGCACAGTGGATCGGTAGGCATGCCTACAACTGATCTAGGTGCCAAAGATATAAGTTTGTCAGGGAGGCGGCGAGATGTGTCAGGAATCTTCAGGGTATGGCCAGACATCTAGGACTATAATTGGCGAAGCAATGTGAACACATTTATTTACTTTATGGAAATTAAACTCAATACATTTAGACTCTACTGAAATTAATTAACATGTCAAGCTTAACCTTACAGTATAGCCCTACCAGTCCCACCACCAACCCATGGTTCTTCCTGCCTCGCGGCATAATGGGAGAGGGAGATGCGCACAGAACTTGTTAGGGGCTCTGTCCTATGAGCACTTCTTGGCTCCCTACAAACGTAACTTGAAACATAGAACAGCTCCATCAAGGCTCTGCCAAAGGCTGTAGAGGGCGCTGGTGTCGCCTTACGGTTTCGTTGAGCTCCTATACCAATGAATGACTATCTCCGACAAGTTTATTATTTCCCTGCCTATAGGCAGTAAACCACTGCTCCTCACCGATCCACTGTGCCCCATCCACGGGCGCATGCTTGTCATTATAAATTGTTGAATTTTGAATAATTTCATGGTTTTTATTTCCCCCAGCATGAATTTTTAATCTTTTGTATCCCCGGAGGTCGTATTATGAACTCTTAGTACCAATCCCATGCAACGAAAGAGACAAGCTATTATGACTGCCTTTACTCTGTCTTTTGATTTTTTACACTCGTTTTTGAAACAAATAAATTAAATCGAAACCTGCAACTAAAAATGTTACTTCATAATTAGCCTCTTTCGAAAGATAAATGACTGTGTCAATCTAAAGTGACAAATCACGACAAATAAAGGACAAATGTCACAAAATTGTTAGATGTTATTTCAAAAAATATTTGGATGTGAAAATATATACCACAACGAATGCAGTAAGTATTACAAGTTGTATTTTACTAATATTATCCTTAATTAGCCAATTTCACTAAGAATTGTTTTATGTTGTTACAGCCCAGAAGCGTGCCACATAAGTATAATTATCCATAGGCATGCCGTTGAAGAAGGAAGAAGTGATGTATTTTTGAAGTTAGATGGGTAATCGAATCGAGGAATCGAGTATCCGATACTCACTTATGCAAGCAACATCTAGCTCATGACAACGACTTGGACCCGTGATGACCAAGAGACCGGAATAACTCATGTTCAAGTATTACTTAGCTTTAAATTAATTTGTCTTTGTCCTTGCTCTTCTATAGGGCAGCAACGGATCTCCACGTTTTACAAACGGTTTATTAACGTTACATGTTTGTATGTTAGTACCTTTGTTATTTTAAATCTTGCAAACTATTTTGCACCAGTTCATGGCCAGTTTTCGTCATTGGATGTGCTAAAATTAGGAATATATTTTTATGACATGGCATGGAAAAGGCATTTGATGGTAAGTGGGCTCCGAGGTGAATGCAAATGCGTTACCAACCCTGATGACTGATGGGATTGTAAGTCCCAAAAGTTTATACTGTGGGTTATTTTCCGATGGCAACGATAGTCATACTTATACAAAGACTATACTTATATAATACGTAGTCTTTTTATTAGCTTCTCAATGTTTATTTAAGAAAAGGAGGGGGTTCCCAAATCGTCGGAATCTTCTTTTAATGTGCTCAAACATAACGTTTTAGTTTTTACTTTGTTAACCAATCTCGATGATACCTTTTTGGAATTCCGTATTCAAACTAACCAGTTATAGTTTTGCCATGTCCATCCGCCCGTCCATCCATCTGATTGTCCGTCCCTCTGCCCGTCCGTCCGTCCGTCTGTCCGACTGTCCGTCTGTCTGTCCGTCTGTCCGTCTGTCCGACTGTCTGCCTGTCCATCTGCCCATCTGCCCATCTGTCCGTCTGTCCGTCGGACCGTCCGTCCGTCCGTCCGTCCGTCCGTCCGTCCGTCCGTCCGTCCATCCGTCCGTCCAACCGAATGTTCTGTCTGCCCATCCGTCCGTCTGTCCGTCTGTCCGTCTGTCCATCTGATTTTCCCTCTGTCCGTTTGTCCGTGTTTGTCCGTCTGTCTGTCTGTCTGTCAGTCTGTCTGTCTGTCTGTACGTACATCGGTACATCGAGGTGTTAAAGTGTTTGTATCAACATTATGCAGAGTCTCAATCCTGGAAATTACCATAAAAATAAATACAAATCAATATTATAAATCAAAAAGTGTGTTTGTTTGTTTATTTGCTCCGTATTGATTTTTGACAGCCAGCGCAAGGAAGGCATTTCATTACGTTGTTTACATCTTCTGGATCCACACATACATTATGGGATTGTTGTACATAGACTAATAGATTTTCTTTTAAGGTAAACTGAAGCTGTACACACTGAAGACCTTTATATTTCAAGAAGGAGACAAAAGAAAGAAAACAATTGTGATGTTCTCAATATAAAGGGACCTTATGGAGGAAGGCAGTTACGCTCTTCTTGTTCTTGTAACTATACGAATACTATGGCAACAGTTCTAAAAACGGCGTAACCGCCTGCCTCCATAAGGTCCCTTTATGTTGAGAACGTCACAATTATTTAAGGAAAAGGAAGCTAAAATGGACTTTAGGAATTTCAAGACTAACTACCTACGAATAAAAATACTAAATCTTTGTAATTTACTTCATAAAGAATTGCCGTACGGACAGAATAAAGCAGCAATCACACCACCCTTTCCCTAACGCTAACGAGAGGGACGCCGCAATACGTTGGAATGAGATGGAGATATCTCTATACGTATCTAACGTAATTCGGCGTCCCTCTCGTTAGGGTTAGGGAAAGGGTAGTGTAATAGGGCTATAAGGGATGCGATCTGCCAAACGCGCATATGAGGAAAGGCAATTTCTCAATATATATATATATATATAGGTTGTCAAATATAACATTCACATAATTATTTTTAACCGACTCCAAAAAAGGAGGTGGTTCTATGTTTGGCTGTATGTAGGTATGTTTTTTTTCTTATGTAAGTATGTTCATCGATTTTCCCGTCAATAGTAAACCGATTTTGAAAATTATTTTTTGTTTAAAAGGGTATACTATTGAGGTGGTCCCATTGTCACCAAGTCAGAATCTGACGATGGAATCCACGAGGAATCGAGGAGACTCCTCAAAAGTTATACGCACACTTACAGCAATTTTGGTATTTCCTGTAAGAGAAAGCACTTTTTGGTGAAGAGGAACTGATGATGAAGACCAAAGATGACCACCGGAAACCTTATGTCGTAAGCGTTTGACGGGCAGTGATGAGATTTCTTTATTAAGAATATGAAGCTACTTTTACTCAACATAATGCATGTAGTGAAGTGCAACTAATGATGAAATACCGGGAGAACTCCTCAATGATTAACGGCCCTGCATCTTGGATAGCGATATTTTGTTAAGGGTGATGAAAAGTTAGTATTTGGCTATTGTTTCTTAATTTAATGTATATGAGCAGTAGTGAATCACATAATAATATTAGGTACCTACTTATATTACTAAAAAGCGAAAAAAAAAATAACAAGAAATTAAACCGTTTATAAAAACCCACTAAACAAGGTTAAAAAATTATGACCGGTCTCCTAGGAATTGCCTACTTGGTGCATAATAGGTAGGTACATTAAATATATCGAATTCGGTGGCAAGAATCATGCGACATTGCTATTGTTTGACACAGACTTGGCAAGGCACCATTATAGGCAATTCCTAGGAGACCGGTCATTATTTAACCTTGTTTGGTGGGTTTTTGAACACGGTTTTTTTATTAATCTCGTTGACAGAAAAAACTAGTACGGTTAAGAATATTATATGTTTGTCTAGGTTATATCCACGAATATGGTCGTGTTATTCAATGTTGATAAATGTGGGTAAAACATACGACACTCTCACAAACATACCGACTAGTTATGTGTGACAAATGTTTTATCAACGTTCATCAACATCGAAAAATACGATCATAATGGAGGCTGGGGTGAGGGGCATGAGGGGCCTTATTCTACATTGGTTTTACTTCTTTCTGTTGTTATCGTATTGTTAACGTTATCATAGGTCTTATTAACTTGACACGGCCGAGACAAAAACGATACGAATAAGTACCTACGATAGCAATATGTAGGGGAAAAGACAATGTAGAAAATTACCCTGGAAAATATCACTTCCCTAGCGTCATTCATTTCATAAACCAATGATAGAATTCGGTGTAAATAAAAATGTGGTCACGTATATTTAACGGAGAAAGTTTTAAATTCAATCAATTTTCAACTTTTTAAGACAATGGCTCTCGGAAGTAGAAACCTAACCCTACCTTGATATGTCACATATTTTGGCTATTGTGGACGGCGACGTCAAACAGTCCGTGAAAAAGCGCTTCTTCTGCTGCTTGACAAAAGTTAAGTTAAGTTAAAGCGTTAAGGTAAGCTATTAAAATAAACAATCCTCATTGGTGGATATCAACACATCCTTAGCTACGCAGCTTAGCACAGCTCTGGTGGAAAAGCAGCCTAAAATATTTTCTTGGGTAGCAGCTCGGATACTCCTGTAGAATTCTAAGGTGAACTCTGACCAAGCTGAACGCTCTGGATAGGAGGAGCCGTCTACTCCTTGCATCATCGCATGTTGCACCTACGCCCGCCCATCTGTTGTACATCCCACGAAAATGTGGACGTCGTAACATTTTAAGCTAAAAACCTCCATAAACCACAAAATGTGCAGACTCAGGAATTTTATATTTTACAATGAGTGTGGATTGTATCGTGATTCGTGATGTAGTTGCACTCGACAGCGTAAGGATGCCGCTTTCCTGAGAACTGGCGTATACTAATGGTGTTGAGCACTGAGAACCGCAAGGACGTATGGAGGAGCAAGGAGCTGCAAGTAGCCTTTTTAGTGTCCGTGAACTGACTGCGACTCGTGAACTCTGGAGAAACTAAAAGTGATATCTGTGCATTGCTAATGTATTCATAACGACTAACAACATGCTAACAACTATCGGAAATACATTGCGATGGACGGTACTGTCGCGGGGAATGAACTTAGCATAGCGACATAAGTAAATGATGTAGAAATAGGTTATAATGGTATGAGTATGAGAGTGTAAAGACTATGGTGACCGTGATCTGAAATTTGACTTATTTAACAAAGCTACCAGCCAGACTCGACACTATTTGTGCTTGCGCACGGCGGGAGTGATACTAAGCTTGAGGGCCTCCCACAACCCTCGACTATTACAGATGGAAACACGGAACTATAACTCATCGTGAATCCCGCAAGGGTGAGAATATCATCACCGATCTTCCGATGAGTAGTGAGGCGGGGAATTACATCCCCTATGGACCTCCACATCAACCCCTACAGTCCAACCGTCAGCCACCATGGTAAATAACCTCCAGTACTCAAATCCGTAATCAGCCATCACTACTTGTCTATCTGACTGGAGCATCAACTATCAATTCTGAAGGCCCTTATAACCTTCAGATATAAAACACTATCTCAAAGTCACCATAATCCTTGCATGCATTACAAGGATGAAATCTGAACTAGAAGGGTACTCACCAGGAAACCCCGTCAATCCTTGAACAAACTTACGCGGCCACACGCCTTCACCCTTCTACTGTCACGCCGTCATCTACATTCCCGCCGTTATACTCTATGTCAAACTTTATTTTTTCTCTATTGGGGTTGCCACAAGGTAGGCAATTTTACTAGGTGTGGTAGATTTCGCGATCTCCGCGACATTCCCCAAGGCAAAGAAAATTATAATAGGGACAGTAACTGACGTGTCCACTCAGGCACTCACCAATCTTTTACTTCGGATCAATCTCCCCTCATCATAGAATGCCGCAATGTACCGGCGCCTCGCCCTCGAAGCACATACGATTGCACCGCCACCGGTCCACTGGGGCTGAATGGTGCGAGCGACGACGACCTATATGGCGCTTTCTTCATATTTTGCCTTTCGAAACAGCTTTCAGTCTACCTATGTGTGTTGGTTTTCATACTGTCTTTTCTTTCTTCAACCTTGTTGATGCGATACTCCTTATCCTTATTTATTTTCGAAGCTCACGAACTTGGCAGTAAATATGTCTCATAGGCACTTTCAGTACTACTTCCAACTCAGACCTTAATCATAGCTAGGTACCTACTCTAATTTTATTGTCTGGTCATGATTAAAAGATCAGCTCTGATTTCTTAGTTGTCGGCTCATTAAATTACCTTCTATTTAGACAACAACGTCGTCCACACATACTAGATGCAGTCTTGTACGATCTTAATCGAAACTGTTTCGGAGCTTGTCAATACCATTCTCAAGACTCAAGAGATATTAACTGATGAACATTTTCTCCAACCCTTGCACACGTCTTGCCTCTGGCCGATCCATCTTTCAATAAGGTTCAATTTGAACTGTAACTCGTTGTCCGACATGATGTAGGTTGTGAACCGCCTTAGCGCTCACTAAGAAGTATTCTTCGGCTGTCAAATCTTGCACAACTTCGAGATGAATGGCATGTACCACCCGGCAGGCAAACACATAAATCCAACTCTGTGTCTTGCTAGAACCGACGTACATTGTGCCGAAGTAGTTTACGTCGGTATAAGTAAATAGAGCTAGATAGCAATTCAATTCATTTATTTCATAAACAATTAATTTTGTTTGAACATAATTATCTTAAAAGTAATAGGTAGGTATGTGAACAGTCTAATATTTATATTAGAGAAGAATGGAAATTTAAGTCACTTGTCACTGGCTGAGCCGTTTCAATTAAATATCTCTTCAGAAAAGTACTAATATTTGAGATCTTTAATTTTCTGAACATAAAACGCGTGACACCAAGGACACGTTTCGTTTCCAAGTAGGTAGGTGCATCTGGTTGCACCGCAACCAGACCCTCAGGCACTACAGCAAAGTGGTCAACTTGAACTTATTATTATTATTATTATTATTATTATTATTTATCAGGCAGGCAGTTGTGACAACTGATAGATGCCTGTATCCGGCTATTCGTTGGTCAAGTATTCTTTGTACTTCTAATGTGATGATCTAGTCGGTTTTTTAAACTGATTGACATTCAGTGCTGATACTACATGTTCCGGTAGTTTGTTCCATGGTTTGGACACTCTGTTACATAAGAAATGTCTGTGAGGATTGTTGTGGGAAAGCTCATTTAGAACTTCTACTACATTTTTATCCTTCACAAGAATGCTGGGCCTAAAACAAATTAGATACTCTTTTCTGCGTCCAATACTTGTGATATTCTGTTTAGTGTCAATGTAACACGTTTCTACAAAAGTAGTCATAGTCCTATACTTTATTAGGTACCTTATGTTGTACAAAGGATCTTAAAAAAGCTATCACATACTTCACTTCACTACTGTAAGGATATTGCAATTAAATGCATTCAATCCTAATTAACTGCAAGCAGTTAAATTATTACTATCGAAGAATTAATGTAATTTATAAATGGAATGTAATAATAAAATTTTCTTTAATTCGTTCATAAACATTGACTCCTATCTTATGTTTTTAATATTTTATTATAGTTAAATCTATCGCCTTGTGGTGGGTGCCTGCGCTCACAGTATTGTCTTTTACCATTTCTACGCTTGTAACAACTGTAGGTTTGTAAGTATGTAAAGGTATCTTCAACTCTATCCAACTGAGGTTTACAAGGTTCTTTGTAACTGATTCAAATAAGTTTATTAGTATATTATTGTACTTCCCTTTTCATACAATAAATAATAAATAAATTAAGATGCGCTGAAGCTTCATTAGATAAGTGAGCAACTTGTTTCCAATAAAGTATCCACGTTGATGACGGGACAACCTTACACAAAACTGACAGTCTCAAATCAAACACAGGCCTGCACCACGGGCACCAGGCATCGATAAAGACACTTACATAAATACATGTCTAAAAAACCAACATAAAACATCCATAACTCAGGAACAAATACTCGCGTTTGACCCACAAATATTTGCCCATACCGGGACTCGAACCCGGGACCCCCAGCCCTAGTCATGATTTCTTCCAGTTTTCTTTGTCCATCAATAGAACAATGCAAAACTCTTTCCAGAGAGCCAGAAGATTTTTCAAGCATTTTGGTTTAACACCTTCTTTGGTATTTCCTAAACACCTTGTTTATCACATTAGGTAGGTACTAAGACCTTTCTCAACACTAAGTTGAAAACATTGAGACATTCTAGTTGCAATTTACATAAATGAACTCTACGGTACATATGTTATGGAAATCACATCCATCATGCTCATTTTCATAACCCAAACAGCAAACGCTAACCTTTTAGCAACCTCTGTAAACACTACATTACACTGTCGGGTGCGTTTCAAGCAGTTCAAAAAATCTCCCTGCAAAATTTCATTTAACCAATAACGAAATGTATAATTAATGTTTAGCATAAAAGAAAACTAATGGAATAATTTCATTACATATAAGGTCAAATTCAAAAACACTTATTTATCATAACAATAATTTCCTTGTTGTCATGTATTTTAAGTAAATTTCTTATTTCTTCCAAGTAGTTTATGTTAGGTCAGAACTGTGACAAAATTCAGTAATAACCTAAATGAAGAGAAGTTAGAATTGTCTACTTCTATAGATGTTTCATGAAATTATGCTTTTCGTTGTCATACATTATAATTTTTTATAGTGTTGGTAATATACAGATCAAAACTATGCAATTCGTGTTATGTAAATTGAAAATTAGTATCTACATTTATTTTTATGCAAATCTTTTGATACACCCTCCATACTGTCATCTAACAGTTCAATTCTTAGAAACAAATAAAAATTATATTTTAATTTGTCATCATCTTTGCTTCAATATGTAATCTTAACACTTGTTATGTTCTGTTCTTGCCTAAATACTTTATGTAACCTGCTCTAGCTTCACTCGATGGTTTCAGTTGAAGAACAATGATGGCTTCTATGCCAACATTATGATGAACTGGAACCATTTTGTGACAAGGTCCTTCATTCCATCTTTTTGATTCATGTTTTCCCTTTCGTATTGCCTTTATATGCCACGAATAAATGTTTTCCTTTCCTTCTTTAACATATAACCAGAGCTGTGTACCACCATCATTGTCAGTTAATATTTTTGTAAATGAATAAAAACACTGGAGTAAATATACTATCGACACAGCCACTACTGGCTGAACAGTCTATCCAACCCAGGGATAACTGTGCGACCACCCTCGGTCCAAACTACGGCCTCACAGGCCAAGACCTCCGCCAGAGCTAATCACTCACCGCGCAGCCACGGACTACTTGTTTCCCCAAGAGATACCGATTTCCACCGGGCTACAGCTATGAAGTAATTACTAGTACGTTTAACTTCAATACAGCTGATAGGTTATTTACTTAACCACCTCACACAGGCTTTCTCATCTTTAGTACTCAAGTACATCATTTGACACATTAATCTCGATGATACACGACCTACTGGCATAAGTCTTAGACTATCATGTGCATACTTGTACATTTATACTGTTCATAGAATTTAAAAGTCAGAACATAGGTGGGCATTAACTCGAACAATCTGTTAATCGTTAATTAACAAAGCCAATATGTTTTTTATAATTTAAATGATTTTTTTTATGTACGGTCGGTGTCAATTATAAATAGTCACTCCATTATGTATGAGTTAATTCATAACGTTTAGCTGAAAGCCTTAATTATATTGTATGCCTGGAACGGCAACTGTTGGAACTATTGTTTGTTGTAAACCACCTACTTGTACACAGTTCACAATAAATATTTTCTTATTCTTATTCTTAACAAATGCTTAAAGGATTAACTTTAAGGTTAAATAAATGTTAACTGTTTCACTAACTGTGCCCAGCTATGTGTAAAAATCTCCCTTCGAAACTTCTAATTTCTCCCAACTTACTACAATTAATAAGTTTCTTTTTTACAGTGTTTGTACACATCATTTAAGTAACCAAGTACATTTTACAATAAAACAAACTCGACAGTAATCTCACTGTACACAATAATATTCGCAAATTTAACAATCTGGTATCTTGTTCATGGTCTTAGTTATGTATGTTTCACCAGCAAGACACATGCTTGTTTTAATGTATACCAAGTATATTCTCTGTAACTAATTATATGTCAAATGGTACTTAGTTTCCATTGCAATTAACATTGTTTTAAGCTTTCCTATAAGCAAATGAAGTTCAATAGAATATGAATTATAATACAAATATCCTTATTAATTTCAAAATTATAATGAAAAGAAAACCAAGTATATGTTATCTTCAAGGTATACAACACGCAGTGTATTCGATTGTTGTCTCGTTTGTGTTGTGTAGATTATCTCTTCAGACAACCTCTTCTGTAGATTTCAGTGCTGCCCCAGATGGTATGGTGGGCATTGGTATCACAGTCCACAATGTTGAAACTGAAGTCTTTGGGCGCCTTCCACGACTTTAGTCAGATCTTCTGTAGGGTCTAGTTTCTCTCCGGGCAAGTAGGCCGAACAGACTAGGACATCTGATGTGCCTCGCCCTTTGAATTCTATGTAGGCGATGACATCACCGCCTATTAGGCAGTGCCTAATTCTTGAGTATGTACCTTATCCAATATCACTTTGCATTTCTAGTAGGAACTCTAGTAGACACCTTCCATTACGGACACCGTTTTGCAGCATATAATTAATCCATGCTCAGCCTGCATAGGAACATCGACAACAAGTCATTTAGCAATCGGCAATAATTGATTTCTTCCTTATCAACTCCATGTTTACAATTCACAATGTGTATTAACTTATTTGCATTAAGAATAAACCTTTTATACCAATCATATATTATGTAAAAGTAAAATGTTTGTAAACAAAACAACCAGCAGCGAGAGACAGTACGTCTCGTCTTTCGATGTTACACAGTTTGACCAGCCACATTATTAGTCCCAAACAAATCGACCAATAGAGGAGCATTGGCCTCCAACTACAATGAGTTTTTATTGGTTTTGTATTACAAACTTAACCATTATTATGCAACAGAAAACTTAGTATAAATGTTGCCAATGTGATAAAACACGTATTCTCAAATAGTTCAACAACCATTTAAATATCAATTTCAAACCTTTTCTAACAGTGCAAGTCCTTCGCTCAATCAAGTAACAAGTTATGCCAGTAAACAACTCACTAAAGTTGTAATGTCACCACACCGGAGGTAGGTAGCTAAGACATTGCAAGTCAAGCCATTCATTATAATCATTGTTCCAGTAGGTACTATAAACAAGTGGTTTACAAGTGCCGATATAGTGCAAATTCGATTACAGATTTGTAAATATATCAATAACTTCAATTAAAGGGAGAGAGAGAGAGAGAGAGACAGAAACATGAAAATCGATCTCCTTTCTCTCTCTTTGTTACGCTGTTTCTATATTGAAATGCGAGGCAGAAAGAAGTAAAACTGTTGCTTTCCTCACTCACGTAATATTACACGCTGAAAACTGGTTCGTCAGTCGCCGGCTCTGTAACTATGTAATAGAGAACTGACTAAGTGCGGATTCAACTTCTAGCATGTTTCCGATTTGCTACGTACTCTGGGCAAGGCATTCTCCTTAGCCCAGAGCACTCCCGCACCAAAAACAAAATGTCGCCTTAAAACATCTCGACAACCTTCTTACTTCACTTTACAGTACCTAATTATTAGGTATTAAGTACTTCTTTTGAACATTACACGAAACCAACGACAGAACCAGCACCTCCACCAAATTATGTCGCGGGGAATGAACTTAGCATAGCGACATAAGTAAATGATGTAGAAATAGGTTATAATGGTATGAGTATGAGAGTGTAAAGACTATGGTGACCGTGATCTGAAATTTGACTTATTTAACAAAGCTACCAGCCAGACTCGACACTATTTGTGCTTGCGCACGGCGGGAGTGATACTAAGCTTGAGGGCCTCCCACAACCCTCGACTATTACAGATGGAAACACGGAACTATAACTCATCGTGAATCCCGCAAGGGTGAGAATATCATCACCGATCTTCCGATGAGTAGTGAGGCGGGGAATTACATCCCCTATGGACCTCCACATCAACCCCTACAGTCCAACCGTCAGCCACCATGGTAAATAACCTCCAGTACTCAAATCCGTAATCAGCCATCACTACTTGTCTATCTGACTGGAGCATCAACTATCAATTCTGAAGGCCCTTATAACCTTCAGATATAAAACACTATCTCAAAGTCACCATAATCCTTGCATGCATTACAAGGATGAAATCTGAACTAGAAGGGTACTCACCAGGAAACCCCGTCAATCCTTGAACAAACTTACGCGGCCACACGCCTTCACCCTTCTACTGTCACGCCGTCATCTACATTCCCGCCGTTATACTCTATGTCAAACTTTATTTTTTCTCTATTGGGGTTGCCACAAGGTAGGCAATTTTACTAGGTGTGGTAGATTTCGCGATCTCCGCGACAGGTACGGTTGACATATTTGTCGAGCTTGCCGTTGGTCCGGCAAGTTCCTCAGACATTATTACTAATTGTTTGCATTAGGCTTACGGTGACTACTGGCAGAGACAATATAACCTCGTTGATCAGCAAGTTGCTCTGCGATACGGTCTTGGTGATTCTGGAGCCATAGGTACTAGGTATAAGCATGCACTGATACTAGTTCTTTAAAATGGTTATGCTACTGGGATACATTATTGGGATCGATCTGTCATCACGGACAGGACTATTGTCGCCAATAAGCCTCATATCTCATAATATCTCGTGTTGAAAGATCGAACTCAACGCAGAGGGCGACAAAGAAATAGATAGACATACATACCTACAAACGCTCGAAAAACAACCCTCCTTTGGGCAGTCGGGTAAAAATAATGTGAACGGACAACTCAACAAACAAACGAAACGAACTATCAAGCATACGAGTATTTGTTCCGTAGGGTTTGGCTACAATCTACCCGCCTTAAAGCAATAATGGCTCTAAGTTACCCACTTATTTTGTCAATCATTTCTAGCAATTCAGATTTTTGCCAATAATTCCTAGAATTCCGATGAAAGTAACCAAAAACATCCACATTTTGAAACATATTGTGATAAAAAATAAATAATATAATAATTAATACTATTTATTTCATCTATGCAAGTTCATTATCCACATTTTACGTAAAACGGATCGTCATAATCTTATGCTATCTGTCAGGTCTCGATGACAAACAAAAAACATGAAAAACCAAGTGAACACCTTTTAATTACTTGATTATTTCACGAAAGTTCTAGGAGAATAATAAACATGTAATAATTCATTAATTAATTTTCGAATGTTACGAGCTAGTAAGAAATTTCTATACATGCTTAGGGCAGTAGTTTAGCCATGTCCTTTCACCACGGTTTCGTTGGCGCCGGGCGTGAATCGTGAGGGTGTTGTATAACACCCTGTTATCAACATGGGTTGATTCACCGGCAACTCTTTAACTCGAATCCAATTTTTCACATCGGAAGAGGTTTCGTTTAACTTGCTTAGATTTGAATACATTTTTTTATTATTAAATATATATTTTTTTAATTAATATTCACTTACACGTTATTTTTCGATAAACGGTAACTAAGTACGCGAATAAGCGTTGTCACGTTATTTCTCGATAGACGATCACTAAGTATGCGTGATTCAAACAGATATGATACATATTATAAAACGAGGTGGAATTTATATTGTTATTCACACATGCATAGTTATTCACGTACACACATATATATTTCATGTCCGAATGTATACGCAATCTCTTTACTACACCATCATCATTCGTTTTCCCACATGCGGTTTCCCTATAATATTAAATTAATTATTTTTTATTATTGAATTCTTTTTGATGGGAACTTTTAGATAAGTAACAACATCCTCTTATACGTTCGATTTCCGTGTAGGTGTCCTCACGGCGGGGAGGCGTGCTATACATAAATCATCAGCATTCGGATTAATTTCTAACTGATCCAACTCTTCACTACCCCATAGAATAATTTGCTCTAACATATGTTTATATTGTTCACAGTTATCACTCAAAATCTTTGGTTCCCTTATAGGTAGAACAAATGCAGTGGTGGTTGTTGAAGCAGTAGAAGTTGTAATCGGTATACTCGTTTTGGTAGGTGCTCTTGCGGTAGTAGTAGTGGTGGTGGTGGTGACGCTGTCAGTGGTTGTGCTGTCAGTGGTTGTAGACGGTAATGATGTGAATTTTTGTCTTGAAACTCGTACAGTGAACTCTATACCATCATCATCTTGAATCACTTGGTAATACTCTTTATTCGACCATGATTGCTTAATATTAGCCCCACGTCTCTGTCGGTGGTGGTGTTTAACGTTTGCTGGAGCAGTAGTAGGCTCCTTCAGAATTTCCATTTTAAATATAATCCAATTACCGTCAATGCATAATTTCTAAGTCCGTAATCTGATCCTGGTGTACGATCACAGTTTTAGTTGTTACTGTAGTGCCCCTTTCCCCCATATAAAACTTAATGTACCATTTTGGTAATGATGAGTTGGTGGTTATATTCACATCTATTACACTTACTCGTTTTAAAATCCATGATCGGGTGTTACATTATGATAAATAATCTTGATTTTTGGGTGATATTGTAACATTTTTAACATTTGTATCACTGGTTGCTTGCAGTTGGAGCAAAATTGTTAAAGGCAATAAGTTTGAAATAAACATACTGGTAGAGTACTATTTAATCGTAACCCACTGACTGGAATGAATCTATTCTCAACTAGATTTATAATGAAACCTAGTTCAACCCCCGCATTTCCGCAGAATGCGATTATGAACAAAGGAATTGAAAATATATCAAATAATATTCAATTGTTTTAGTGCAGGAAACTGCATGCATTAGCTGATAGCAATATCTGTGAACCTATGAACTAACTATATCCCACCGCCTCGCTTGTTCAATTAAATATAGTAATTTGTTAAACTAATCAAAATCATACAAAACACTCGATGGTTTTATGACATCACCTACCCTCATCGCTAGCATCCCCGCTAACGCCCCCGATCCCCGCTAGCACCCCCGTCCCCGACCCCGCTAACGCCCCCCGTCCCCGCTAACGCCCCCGATAGCACCCCCGTCCCCGACCCCGCTAACGCCCCCCGTCCCCGCTAACGCCCCCGATAGCACCCCCGTCCCCGACCCCGCTAACGCCCCCCGTCCCCGCTAACGTCCCCGCTAACGCCCCCGATCACCTGCGCAAACCGACTCCGACCAGCTAACACACCCGCGCTAAGCCTACCCTACCTACATTACACACCTGCACAATACCTAAAACCCAACCAACCAACCAACCAACCACCTAACAACAACAAGAAGCAACGGCTGCTGCGACCACCCTCGCCATACCCATCTCTACTTTTTATATAAAAAAAAAAAACAACAATCGTACGCTAATATACCTACTCACAACTTTTTGAATTACCAAAATATCGCTTTTTATGCAGTTGGAAAAACATTATCTTTTAACCACAACCATACATCACCCATACATTTACACCTACGCAACATGTTTTACCAACCGCAAATAAACAGTGAGCCAGAACCCTTAATAACACACTACTCATAAATATTTGTTCCTCCTCCTTATAAAATTAAAACACTGCTCAGCAGGAAGTTCAATATATTTAAAATCATATTTTCCAGGACTAAAATGTTCCAATATCTACTGGTCCTTGCAGTATAATTTTTGGATTTTCTTCACATGCTTCATTTCTTCCATGTATTTGACCAATTACTTACTTTTCAAGGATTTCCTTTTTAGATAATTCAAGAATTAAGTAAACATGTAATGTACGATTTTCCCTATAATTACATGCTCCCTAAATATGGTGATAATACATTATCACCATATATGGAATCTGTGTCAGTTTACAGCAGACTTACAAGTCTGCTGTATACTGACACAGATTCCTTTGTTTATAATATTAAAACTGACAATTTTTATGAGGATATTAGACCTCGAAGCGAGATTTGACACTTCAGATTTCCTCAAAGATAATGTATGGATTACCTCAAATCAATAAAAAAGTTGTGGGCATTATGAAAGATGAGAATAATGGAATAATTGTAAGACAGTTTGTAGGGCTAAGATCTAAAATGTACGCCTGATGATTAAGAAAAATAAAATTGTAAATGCATCCGCAGTTCGAAAACTTAATTTTGATAAATGCTATCAATATTTAGATTTGGATAAGAACTGTTGTGACGATTTATACAACCTTATTAGTGATAAGCATAATGTTTACACTCAAATAAAAAGGAAAAAAATTCTATCTGATAAGGATGAAAAGAGATTCATTTTACAAAATGGTACTGAAGCCCTAGTGTGGGGTCATTATAAAATACCTGCTACTACTACTTGATTGATGAATAAAACAATATTAGTAAACTGTTTTTTTTTTATTTACACATACACGCACCTGCATACACCCGCAATATATATAATAAGTATATGATAAAATAGAACATCCGCTATGTGAAAACCGCAGAGGTCACGCTCACGCTGTTGGAATATACAATAATAAATAAATAATAATCCAGCCTATATACGTCCCACTGCTGGGCACAGGCCTCCACTTACAATGAGAGGGTTTGGGCATTAGTTCCCACGCGGGTCCAGTGCGGATTGGAAACTTCGCACACACCGTCAAATTGCTTTGCAGGTGTGTGCAGGTTTCCTCACGATGTTTTCCTTCACCGTAAAGCTCATGGTAAATTTACAAATTTTATATTTCGCACATAAATTCCGAAAAACTTAGAGGTGTGAGCCCGGGTTCGAACCCACGACCCTCTGCTTAAGAGTCTGCTGGTCAAACCATTAGGCTACCACGGATTTTTTTTAATATTTTTTTAATATTTTTTTTATATTTATATATACAATATACAATAGTTTTGAATAATTACAAAAACAAAAACAATTAAAATAAATAATTAAAATAATTAATGACAAAGTTATAAACAACCCTTTGGCAGTTGGTTTTCTCCCATACTAAACACCCCATCACTTTACTACCTACCCTCCACCTAACAACAACCGACGGCGGCCATACAAATGTTAGCTGTATTTTATGTAAAAATTGCATTGATACCCTCGTAGTTCTCCTGATATAGACCGTAAGATGCTTCTGCAATTTAACTATAAGATTTGAAATATTTTTTTATTTATAAAATGTTTGAACGATTTTTTTAATATGTAATCGCTTCTTAGTTAAACAGATAATTAAATAAATATGTTATAAATATACGAGTTTTTCTTTTCCACCCCGCCCTAACCCTGTTACTGCTGCTGCGATTGTGACGTCCTCCACATTGCTATGACAGCATTTTTAGGAACATTTATGACGTCGTTTTGACGTCTTTACACATCGCTCGCAGAACAGATGGCCGTTGGGGCCGAAGATTTCTCGAGTGGCATCCGCGTACCGGAAGACGCAGCGTGGGCAGACCTCCAACAAGGTAGACCGACGACGTATTTTATTATTTAAAATAAACATTCAATGGCAATTCCTGATTCAGTTCATTCCAAAACCCTCATTATTAACTCGAGAGAGTTGCTATTTAACATTTTTACATAAATTAATTTCTCGGTTTGACTTTACAAGCATAGTATCCAATTAAACTTTAGAGTTCGATAGCGGGGTAAGGCAACACTGTTTAACAATTTTACACTACGGGCTCAACATGCATGCACGATATAAAATTTGACAGGTGCTAGGAAAATGAATACAACTATTCCATATTCTAACGTAAGACTTAACGCTTAAGGTTTAAAATAAAAGTGTCTCGTCCTGTCTTTTATTACCTTTTATTACTAAGAGACTATTGCGATTTTCACATCAATGGTTTAATAACCCGACTTTGGTTTTGAAAACTAATTTAGAAATTTCAACAATAAGTTTACGAAAGGTTTATTTTTTAAGACACGGAACCCGCAACGCCTATTTAAACTTGCGCTTGATTGTTTATCATGAACCACAATATGAGACTGTGGCCAAAATGTTTTACTTGAAGTGCGTACTTGTGTTTGCTACACGTAAGTTTTTTTAATTTTAACCTTCAACCTTGGTGGTATTTATGTATTATGGCTGAATAAAAAAATACTCGCCTGCCAAGCCGCTGAGAAGTAAAAATCTAATTTTATACTAGGTATATCTAAAATATTAAACCTATATAAATTAATCAACTAGTCATCTTCAGGAAAATTCATGTTTATCCATTTTCAAGGCCCAGTTAAAATAAGAATGCTACCAAAATATAGAATACAGCCTCGAATTCGTAATTGAAGATTAGTAATAATAAGTAATGGCCGCACTCAGAGACGTCAATTAAGTTTTAAGTTTCATTAAAGTTGCTGCGTCTTACTGACGCACTCAGAGACGTCAATTAAGTTTTAAGTTTCATTAAAGTAGCTGCTGTCACTTTCTTTGCTTTAGCAATAGAATAACTGCCGCACTCAGAGACGTCAATTAACTTTAAAGTTTCATTAAAGTAGCTGCTGTCACTTTCTTTGCTATAGCAATAGAATAAGACGCAGCAACTTTAATGAAACTTAAAAAAGAATTGACGTCTCTGAGTGCGGCAGTAAGACGCAGCAACTTTAATGAAACTTAAAACTTAATTGACGTCTCTGAGTGCGGCAGTTAGTCATATTTCAGGAAAGCTCAATTGAATTTGTGTCATAACATGTAAGTAGTAAAGTTTAACTTTGAGTGACTTGTATGTGGTCGCTAAATCGCCTCTACCATTTTCGTTTTTGGTTGATTCTTAAAGGAAAAGACATTAACGGGAGCCACATGACTCTATAAAAGAACAAAAATAATACACTTTTCTTATAACGATCGTTTACGATTTTTCTACAACATGGCTTATTTAACATGGTTTTGATACAACCTGTATGTAGGTACATATTTAATAGCGACAGTACCTAATATATTATAATAGCGACCCGCCCTCGCTTCGCTCCGGGTACTACCTATTATACACCTTCCGTGAAATATTAGGTTATTATATAATAATAATCCAGCCTATATACGTCCCACTGCTGGGCACAGGCCTCCACTCACAATGAGAGGGTTCGGGCTATAGTTCCCACGCGGGCCCAGTGCGGATTGGGAACTTCGCACACACCGTCAAATTGCTTTGCAGGTGTGTGCAGGTTTCCTCACGATGTTTTCCTTCACCGAAAAGCTCATGGTAAATTACAAATTATATTTCGCACATAAATTCCGAAAAACTTAGAGGTGCGAGCCCGGGTTCGAACCCACGACCCTCTGCTTGAGAGTCGGCAGGTCAAACCATTAGGCTACCACAGCTTTTTATACCTTATTATAATTGAAATAGGGAAGAATATACATTGATAAATTTAAAGTGATCTGCGCTGCGCTCCGCCGGTTTGCGCAGGCCCTACTAACGTTTACGAGTAATTGCTATGAAGGTTGTATTTCTATTTTCATGTAATCGGTGATGACTAATGACAAACGACTAATATACTGCACACGTTTTCGCTTAAAATAGAAATCCAATACAATTGTATCCCTATTGACAACCGACTGTGGATTCCAAGATTGAGGCTCAGCCTAGTTTGGTATCCATCGGATAATGCCTGTTTGTATCCTTGTGACTTGTTTAAATAAAGTTATTCTTATTCTTACTATAAGTGTAAGTAATCAATAACGAGAATTAGAACACATAGACAAATATTTTTCAGTATTATCTAAGTTATTTAAGGAAACATGTGCGAACTAAAACGATGTATAAGGTTGAGGACACGCGCGAACACTTGACTTATAAGCACTGATAACTCAAACTAGGCTCTCCGGCGATCAGGAGCATAAGGAGTTAATTTTACTGTCTGTCCCGCAGTGACAACTATTGGGGCGCGATCTTCGCCCAAAATATACTACGCCCTCGTGCCATTGGACAAGCTTGGCCACAGACAAGATAAACAGTATGTAATCAGTCCCCTCCAGCCGCGGCATCCGTCACACAACCCCGACGACGATAGAATAAGATCGTTGGATACAATAATACACTTCGAAGAGCCAAAAAGCAAGAACATACGAAATGAAGATGACGACGTATTCGGCGACAAAGGATACGTATACGTTACTCAGCCCAAAAAACGTGGTAATGAAAAGTTGATGATAGACGCAATAAAGCAATTGGTGGAGAAGGATTTGCGAACAGAAAACTACCAGAGCCCCAGAGGTTTCGAGGACGTAGGTTTGCAAGTGTTCAGACGCGGGGCGAGTGAGGAGGTCACCCCTAAGATGGTATACGAATTTGGCGAATTGGTTGCGTGAGCTCGTTGTAGCGAGTTCAAAATGCATTGCGTCGGTCAACGTTTTGGTGTTTTGTTTTAATTAATCCTGCCAATTTGAAACCACGAGCATATCTTGATAATCACACAATTTTCCACTTAACAAAGTTAATTTCACAGCTCGATTATGCAAGCAAATAGATATCTACAAAACCGATTTTTGGGTTCTGTTTACTATTATAGTTACGCGTTTAAAGATTCGTTGTCCTCAAAAATGTCTCCCTCGCCCTTGAAAACGAAGCCGTCCTCTGATTGACCACATCGACTTAGATTCGATCGATCACGGGCAGCACAGTATAAAATATAGCTGAATCAGTAAAGAAACTACGAACAAACCACCACGCAGACGCACGCCTCAACCATTCGTCTCCACGCGACACTGACAGCACTGCCATGTTCGCTTAGGGGTCTCGTTGAGACGTGCGTCTGTGTGAGTGCGACGTTTCGAACACAGAGTCCGCTGACAGTCCGGCGGCTTGCCAGCCTAAATCTTTGAAGAAAATATATGAAATCGTACTAGAAAAGGATGCTCTGTGTTCTAATGTACTTACAGGCTGAGATCGGCCGGCGGACTGAGAGCGTTTGCTACGTCCGATCCGAATCCGAGAAATGTCAGTCCGATTAGAAGTAGTATTTTTATGAGAAATCGAGAGTAGAACTATTTATATGAGAAATCGGATGACGGAACTCGGATCTAGTGCGCAACCTACGGTATTTCATCACTTTATCGAAACACCTTTCATCGAACGTATCATTTCATCGAATTTCATTTCATCGAAAGCTAATTTCTGCTGAAAACTTATTGTTTTCAGATTATCTTAAGCATGGGTTACGTAGGTTAGGTTAGGTTAGACCTGTCCTACCTACCTAATGATACCTCGGTTGGTGAGTCCCACATAACCACCCTGGTCCCCCTGGACATGGGTGGTATGCGTGATGCATTTTCCCAGCGACAAAAAAAAAAAGGTTAGACCTGTCACCACCAAAAAATTATAACTCTTGCACGTGGAAATTAGCTTCCGATGAAATGAAATTCGATGAAATGATACGTTCGATGAAAGGTGTTTCGATAAAGTGATAGCTACCCCAACCTACCAAACAAATAGTACAACTGCTACTTCGGACCGATATTTCTCGGATTCGGATCGGACGCAGTGCGCAAAGGTTTCAACAGAAATTAACTTTCGATGAAATGAAATTCGGTGAAACAACACATTTGATGAAATATGAGTATCTGCACAAGGGGTCACGCCGGGAATACACAAAAAGGTAATAGGTATTTATTTTGATAATCGAATATATTTTTATAGATACCTAATCTCAAGTTTCTGATTCGTTAGATAGACACGTCTCTCACCCCGGACGGGCGCGAGAAAGAGTGGGAGCCCATGCCGTACAAGAATTGTTGTCATCTAGAAATGCACAGGCCGTATATTTAATGTCTCCGGCTCAGAAACAAGGTGTGTAAGAAATCGGGAATCGGGTAAGTCGGAATTTTCAAAAATATATAATAGATTTTTTCTTTGATTTTGAGAAATATTTGTCGCGTTCGTGGGAATGGTTGGGAACATCATTGTAAAGAGTAAAGACAAGAACTCCCGATAACTAAAGTCTGTTTTCCTCAAATCTGAAGAAAAAACCCCTTTTTTGCTCTCTAAAAGTAAATATCTCCAAGTGTATAAGCTGTGATTAATTATAGATATTGTTTTTATTTTATCAGCCTCTATATTATGCCCTCGTCACTTGGTCCATAACTATACCTACATTAAATAACCGACAAACCTTGAATATTAGGAAACTCATCGCACTGGCACCAGACCAGCACCGCCTCAGGCCTCGCAACAGTCAGCTTTGAATTGTGGAAATACGGTGCATTTTTCAAATAGTAAAACTGATTTGAAAAATGTACGTATTTACCCACTTAAATGCTCAACTCTAACGTTTAGCTTTGAGACGAGGCGGTGGTCTGGAGCCGGCGGGCGCGGCGGCGTGCGATCGGCAGTGACTAGCGGCAATGGGGAGGGCGCATTGCTCATACAACCGATGGCCGATGGGGCGAAAAAATCACGTCTTACCCAGAAAAACCCAGATAAAACGTGATCTCTCTAGATCACTGTCACTGAACAATATGTAATTAATTTCCCAGTTTTTGTAGTGACATAGTGTTGGGCATAATTTACTTATTTTTAGGGTTCCGTACCAAAATGCTAAAAAAGGAACCCTTATGTTTAGACTTCGTTGTCTATCTGTCTGTATGTCACAGCAGTTTTTCTCAGCTATCAACTTGAAATTTGGCATAGTTGTACGAGTATAACTTGCTTGCCCGCATTTTACGGGAATAATAAAACGAAGTGTTCCAAGTTCATAGCTTTCGAAAAGTTAACAAAAAACTTTAAAGATCTGTACTAAAACTTAGGCAAGTCAAAATGGACCTTATTGCATACAATTAAAGTACATAAAAAGGTATATTTTTGAAGTACGGACGTAACCGGTTTTTTATTAATCGACGCCACGGAACTCTGTCTGCTCTGTCATCCGTCACACCTGACGAGTACTTATCTAGCTTTATAAGCAAGACTAGGAAGCATCGAGAGACGCACCACACTCGCTTCGAAATGACTCTGTTATGGCTGTTTCTCGGTATATTTGGTAAGACTCCATCCAATAATTCTAGAGTGGAACATATGTTACATCCAACACACATACTAATTGTAAGATTGATCACAATTCATACACAAGTAGGTACTTTTTTAATTTATTTATTAAAGAACAAATGGTTACAACATTGCAATAAAACATTGTCCCACAAAACTGTGCAAGCAGTTTGCGGGACCATTGAGTCTCATATAACTTTACTTAATAACTAATAATCCAAACTAAAATTTATATAGGTACGACTAATACTTACTAACGGCTACACTCCAGAGACGTCAATTAACTTTTCACCTCACTAGCTCGGAAAGCCCTTTTTTATTATTTAAAAACAGCAAAACTGCATTTTATCCACAAGAGTGCAAAGATATTTGAAATCCGAACGTGTTATTAATTACTTTTTTAAACATAATAACATGTAAATGCCTGTTCAGACAGGACAATTTTGCCCATCTGATCAAATCAGGTGGTGTGGACGCAAAAATAATTTTATATTGAATCGTATTCAATTAAAAACATAATATAGTGCAAACAATTTAATTACATGATTTTACCTTAAAACACTTAAATCTTACAAGAAATTTCATTTTGATCCATCTCTTTTAATTATTCTGAACGCACCAAAAGTAACAGTGCAAACTTAAAAATCATGAAAACTCATGAAGGCTGATTTTACGATTATCGGTAAAGACAAAAAATTGTGTTATAGCGCGATATAGCGCGAGAGTATTTTTCCTGACACTTGATGTTTTTCTTGGATGTTGTTAATTATTTATCTTTTTATGTATGTTTATCGTGGATTGTTCCAGTGGCCGCCGTAGATGCTGGCAGCTTCCCTAAAGTAAAGAAAATCCGAGGGGCAAGGATTGCCCTAGCCCCAGTGCAAATGAGGGACCCAGACGAGCCTTCCGACAATTACCTGTACAGAAAATACGATTCTATGGAATTCGACTTTGACGGGCAGTACAACAACCGCTACTTATTAGGTGACCAACCATTTGAGATAACAACCAATCCAAATAAAAAAAGTATCATTAACTTTATCAAAGTTCTATCGAAAATGAATTTTGATGATCGGGAAAATCACCAGGAGCCCATACACGACGCGGAGGTTAAGATTACTTTTGATACGGAATCCGGCGTGGGGAGAGTAGGCGAAAACGACGCGTTGGTCGTTCCTATCCCTTGAAGTCTGTAGTCATTTCTATTAACTCTGCGAGTCGGACAATAAAGACGATAACAACCAGTGATGTAAATCTTATTTTATATTTTCTACTGGTTTTAATTTTTAACAGAGGTGTGTACTTACATAGAAGACATATCTAACCAAAAGCGAGTTTCAAAAATCATCTGCATGATTAGATTATTCGTACAGTTAAACATAACCCTCCTTTGGCAGTCTGGAGTGAAGGATTATCTCTATCTCTCACACTTGTACTCAAAGACAATCAAACTAATATAATTGCCAAAGAGTTTGATATTTACATATTTGTTACAATTTACGGTGACAAGTGTATGTGTGTGTGTCTTTTCATTATAATGATTAATTCTTAACATTTTCAACGCAGTCGAATTAAAAAATAATCGACACGCACACCATATGCAGCGCAGATTTCAACCTTACGTATAAATAACGGGCATTTTGTGCAATTGACCGTGATGGATACAGGATAAAACGTCTCGGTACAGAATCGTCTATGTAGCAAAATGTCCAGTGATGCAAATTGACCAAGAAGCGAAATGTCCATTATGTAAATTGACCATTTTGTGAAGATGCCTAAATCGTAAGTTACACAATTAACATATAGTCCACAAAGCGACACGGCTATATAATAAGAAGTCTAACTGCCGCGCCGCACTCAGACGTCAATTATTTTTCAAGTTTCATTAAAGTTGCTGCGTCTTACTGCCGCACTCAGCGACGTCAATTAAGTTTTAAGTTTCATTAAAGTAGCTGCTGCGTCTTATTCTATTGCTATAGCAAAGACAGTGACAGCAGCTACTTTAATGAAACTTAAAACTTAATTGACGTCTCTGAGTGCGGCAGTAAGACGCAGCAACTTTAATGAAACTTAAAACTTAATTGACGTCTCTGAGTGCGGCAGTTATTCTATTGCTATAGCAAAGTGACAGCAGCAACATTAATTTATTTATTTATTTGGGAAACAAACAGCAAAAACTAACATATTAAGATACAATCATAACTTAAAATTACATTAGCCAAAACAGTTTCCACTTATAAAGAAAAAACATTTCTGTTGCTCAGGCAAAGACTACAAAATTACTTTTTTTTTTTTTTTTTAAATTTTTTTTTAATGAAACTTAGTTAATTGATGTCTCTGAGTGCGGCTGTAACTTTGTAAAATGTCAAATATATAAAAAGTCCAAAACGCAAATTACCTAGTGTCGACCACAAAGCTGAACACTTAAATAGTGTCCAAAACGATTTGCTTTTTGGTCATTGTGCTACTTTAACTAACTGTTTTCGATAAGATTTGACAATGTGCTATTCCTGGTATCAGCTTTTTTGACATTATGTAATTTGGACATTATGCTACACAGACTTATTGCTATTTTAATGTTCTGCGTTATGGACGTTATGTTAATTGGGCAAAATGCTAACTAATATGACATTTCGCTTCTTGGCCAATTTGCGTCACTGAACTTTTACTACATAGACGATTCGGTACTGAGTCGATAAAACACCCAGTTACTGGCGTACAAAACACCAGTTAGGCTGCCTTTCCATAGAGGCGGAGACGAGCGGTGCGGAGAGAAGCCGTGTAGGAATCGACCAATCACATTGGTTGTAATCCACATCTTGTCTCCGCTCCGCTTCAATGGAAACAGTTAAGCGGAGACGAGATGTGGATTACAACCAATGTGAATGGTCGATTCCTACACGGCTCCTCTCCGCACCGCTTCTATGGAAAGGCAGCCTTAGTGGCACCTAATAATGATTGCAACATTATTGCCTCTTTTACCTTGAAATAAAAGTGCATGGTGCCAACAATAGGGCAGTATCCCCCATCCGAAGTTGCCGGGCAACGTTGGTTGAACGGTACATTTTCGTATATTTTCCCTACTAGTTGGCAAGAGTCCACACACGCAGTTATAATATATAAATTATAGCTGCGTGTGTGGACTCTGTCAACTAGTACGGAAAATATATCGTAATATACCGTGCTATAATATATATTATAGCTCAGTCTGTGACGCACTTAAATCGAGACACTCGTAAATTAGTCTCGCAAGTATAGTATTTCCAATCCACGACGGCACGCCCCGCCATATTTGACTTGGTTGTGAACAGGTTTTCAATAAAAACAACACATTGTAATAGATTATTTATTTCTATTAATATAAAATATTTAAAATCAGCCCCCTCTTACATAGTATACCGCGACAACGCGCAGATGCCGCGTCCGCAAGCAGTCAGTGACGGAACTGTCACGAAACACTGACAAACTTATGGGAGCCTGGTAGCTATAAACAACTTATGGCGAATTTAAGGCCTCTTTGCACTATCTTCCATTATGGGTCGATTAGGGATGCATTAGAATAACCAAGACCAGCATGGATCTATAGAACTAACGGTGGTAAGTAGCTAAGCAACTGACTGACGCACCCATAGTACGAGCGGCACGCACACATCTAAAGCATAGTTAGCCCTTGAGTATTAAGCCAATCGGCTGCCATACCAACACAATCACGCGACCGCCATTGCAGTGCTTCACTTAAAGCGCGTGCTACACGGTTTAAAACGGGCGATTTAAAACCGTGTAGACAGTGATTTTAAACCAAATTTCGTATGACCTTTAAACGCCCTTGGCAGATATCAAAAAATGGGCTTGTTTGAAACCGTGTAGCAGCTCGCTTCTACCAAGGTCACTTGGTTTAAAACCGTGCAGCACGCGCATTCATTAGTATTAGCGACCCTACGTCCGTTAGTTCTTTGGTCCATGCCAATTATAATAATAAAAAAAATCTTAACATTGTCGTCTCTAATAATGCCAAACAACCAACACTTGATCCGTGACTACGTAGGTTTAATGCGGGGCAAGGGACTCGCTGACGAGAGACGAAGTTTTAAGATCTTTTCATTGGTAGACCGCATTTCTTAAAATATGCGTCCATTTATTGGCCCTTGAAGGTTGATTGTGTAAAGGATTCATCACTTGCTGGCACCATATAGCATTTTCATACGAGTTTTATGGATGTGTCTTTAACCCTTAATAAGGCCCCATCAATCTGGCTACTGTAACTACAAATAAAATACATATTCAAGTTAGTTATGTATTGTGGAATCATTTTAGAACAAGTAAATTTTCACGTAAATCTTATTTAAACTTTATATCAAGGTACTAAGATTGATATTTGAACCAACCATTATGTGGTTGATAAAAAAAAGCCTCTGCCTTGATAAGGGTTAAGACACAGACTTGCTGGTAATGTTCTTCGACGGTATTAGTTAAGAAAGAAACATGTTAATACCAGTTTGGAACTACCAGGGTCACATAATTAGCCATTCGAATACTACATTTTATTCACAGGCTCCCGGCCCACAATGTATTAATTATTTATATTCGTTGCGCGCGTCGCAAATTAATATACATTTCGTAAATTTCTGCGTAGCGAGCGAGCATTTGAACAACACATTTTTAAATCGAACTTTATTACTGTAATAATAAATTATATAATATAGAAGTGGCAATAAAGATGAGTAAAAGACACGTCAGTTCAAAATACTGAGTAATTCCGATTACTTCCGAAGTTAAACGAAGGCGATGCGACGAATCTTCCGCGCATCTTCCGAATCGCTATTATTATGTATTTTATGAATTCGATAATTTGAAATAAAACTTTCCAACTGTATAACTGTAATATCAATCGTATGTATGAGTCTATAAGTCACTATTATTACTAAACTTTACAGTCGGAACAGTTCTATTTCAAAAGCTCGTCGTTAAGAATTACATAGTCCAGCTAAATAAATAAAATACTACGCTTACACCCTGCTTTGCGCGTCGGGTATTTATGAATATCACATCTGAAATAAGTCACATACACCCATAAAAATATAAATTAACTATAAAAAGTCATATAAAAACGCACCCACCGTTTTTAACTCATAATAAAATTTAATAATTTACTTAATGCAATTTCTGATTAAACAATGCTAGCAGAGAGCGGGGAGCCGCAGAAAGTTTAATACTCTAGTCCCTTCTGAACCCCTGGTACATGTGAACGATCGCCGATTATTTAACCGCTCCACTGTCCAATCAGAATCGCGTTTAACGCCAAACAAACAATATCAAAAATACATCTAAAACTGAAAATCAAGTTTGTGCATTTAAACCCCTTCTAGACGGTCGGGTGGTTGGGCCAACCGAGAAGGACGCAGCTATCTGTCAGAATGAGATAGTAATATTTACATCTCGTTCCTACAAATAGCTGCATCCCTCTCGGTTGGCCCAACCACCCGACCGTCTAGAAGGGGTATTAGGAATGATAATGCTACCATTGAAATACATACGAAAATTCTAACAAAATAGATATGTTATCATTTTTACACACACCAACACAACACAACAACTAGGTCAACAAGAATCGTGATGCGACCATGTAATGCTATGCTACTCCGCAACAGGTCAATGTGTTTTGGGTAAATTTCAGGGCGATTCAACTGCCGTCATTAGTGTCTTCAATATATTGACAAAATCAATGACACTACAGCAACTTCTGATGCTAATAGAAACTACACCCCGGTTCTGCTTCTGTTTACATCAGAAGTTGCTGGTATGTGTCATTGATTTCGTCAATATATTGAAGACACTAATGACGGCGCGGCGGTTGAAACGCCCGGAAAACTCTTTTATTCATTTTTTTTTCACACAAGCCACGTTCTCAATTATGGCTATTCATGTAACAAGCATTAACTTCAATAGCTATATATTTAAAATGTCAATAATATCTGTCAAAAATATGCCGCGTTGTCAATTAGTGTATTTAATTATTGCTGTACATTACATAATTACATATTTGTAACAAATCTATTTTAAACTCAACTATTTTACAGGCATAAGTAGCATAAGACTTTCATATTGCACCGCCTGTGCCGCATCTTACCTCCTACACAATTATGACTGCCTGGTACAACGTATTCGTTAATTCTGATGTAATTCTGTCATTAATTAGGCGAAATTATTCATGTAAGCAATGGCTTTATTCTCAAGGCATGGATTTTATCGTGGACTAATTAGAAAGATCAGCCCCGAGCGTGCTTCAGTGTATGTTCAGTTGTTCACCAGCCCAGTAAGCACGAAGCATGTAGCATTATAGTAAATTGTGCCACAAGGGAGCAAAACTACATATTTCCGACGAGGCGAGGGCTGTTCATTGAATCCTGAGAAAAGCGAGAATCCTTTATTTCTAAAGTAGAATTCTGAGCGTAGCGAGGGATTCAGGCGACACCGCTCAAGAAAATAATTTAGCTACCGAGTGACACATACTTCCTTTCACTCCAACTATGAGGAAACTGTCCAGACGGGCCAGTCGCGGCACCGACTGTGGAACTGTCTGTTGTCTGGCTTGATCTTTATTTTATTTGAGAGATCAATATCATCTTTTCCGAATAGATGGGAGTAAAAATATTGTCAATTACGAGATAGTCTGACATGAATGTGAGATTTTATAATTTAACCCCTCATTATGCTTCACCTGACCTATAATGAGAGTTGAAATTATAAAATCATTGACAATGTTTGTAGATTTCTTTTAATATTTCTAATTTCGCATTAAACAACCAATTTCCAAGCCGTTGTACCAGGGTGGCATAGCCGCGAGCGGGCGGGCCGCGCTCACCTGTCCGCGTGGCTGGCCTCCGAGATGGACGAGGCGTGCCGCGACATGTTCTCTTTTCGGTGGTTCTTGTCGTCCAGCTGCAGCAAGCAGCCTACGGCGCCGAAATATCTGAAATATATCGACAAGCGTCAGCGCGTGGCTTTTTAACGAACGTGGGTACAACTTAGCGCTCGCCACACAGGGGGCGCTGACTTTGAAGTTCAAAGGTTAGAGAGCAGGGCTTGAATAACGGTTTAATTTTCAAACCGTTATTATGTACGTGACGCAAAACCTTTTCAGTTCGGTTTTGAACGCATAAACCAGTTTTTGGAGGAAACTGTATATAGTTATTTTCAAATTAACCGGTTTCGAGCTAAAAAAAAACCGGTTAATCCTGACGCACGATAAACAGGCACCTTCACATAACAAGTTGCAACGCGATTGTTTATGACCCGCCGCTCGTGGATCAAACCGGTTAATTAAGGTTAAAATAAAGTTTTAAAACGTTCGCGTTGCCTAAAAAATTCCGGAGCTGAACCGAAATTTACCGGTATTAACCGGTTTTTTTAAACCGGTTCCGAACCCTGTTAGAAAGACACGGGACTCACCCCTCGTGCTCCAGAAACAGCGCCTTGAGCGCGCCGCGCGACCAGTAGGTCATGGCGTAGGACAACAGCTTCATCGATATTGGGTTCACGCGAAGGAAGTTACCGCAGAACACCACCTGCAAACAAGCGATAAATAATTAACACAAATAACTTAACAAAAGTTGTTACGCTTACTTTTCCACTGTAATTCTATCACGGATAATTAATTCACTAGTCACTCAGTTCAATGACAAGTCACTCGAATTAACTATTAGCCACCGAGGAGTCCTAATGGCCAACTTCTGACTCCGTCATCATTCAAGTTCAATAGTATCATGTTTAGAGATGGGCCGAATATTCGGTAAATATTCGGTATTCGGCATATTCGGCAAATTTTTCAATGATCGTGTTCGGCCGAATAGTTCGGTTACATTGCCGGATATTTACCGAATAAACAAAGTAAATAACGAGCGTAGGTTGTTTCGTAATTCGTCGGATTGACATCCTATTTCATGCCTATTTCAGCATTATAAGCAACTACCAAAAAGAGATAAATATGCGTCTAAATATAAGTATAATTATTTTGCAAAAAACCGTAGTTTAAGTAAGAAAATACAAGTTGTTTTAATTAAGTAAGTTTTATTAATCAGTCAGTAATCACCTTTCTCAGTTATCCACTAAAGCTCGACAAGCCAAATGGCGCGAGCGCGCGAAGGCCCGAAACATGCGCGGAGCGCTGAGCGCGGACGTGTCAAGACCTATTTCTAGCGATTCGGCGCAACCGAATGTTCGACCGAATATTCGATTCGGTAAGAGCTGAACCGAATGTTGGGCCGAATATTCGTATACAGCAAAGTCCGTATTCGGCCCATCTCTAATCATGTTTATATTGTCACCGGGATTGCATAATTAATGATGTATGCACAATGGAGCCGATGTTGTTGATGATGGTGACCAGCGTGGCGCGCGCCTGATCGCGGGTGTACAGTCGAGGACAGAAAGATGTTTACACTTTTTCACCTTATTCCATTGTAATAAGGCACAGGGCCGGAGCACTCACCCGCTCGATCTTCTGGTTGCTGGCGCAGAGGCGCGCGATGGAGCCGATGTTGTTGGTGATGGTGACGAGCGTGGCGCGCGCCAGGTCCTCGCGGGACACCTTCGCGCGCCGGTCCGCCGTGCACATTTGACCGAAACTGTAATAGACAAACACTTTCTTATTGACCGAGCGAGCGAAGCGTCTCCGTTTCAGCTCGGGCAAAAACGCTTTCGTCTGTCCGTCCGGCTGTCCGGCTGTTCTCCTCTGCAGGTCGCATTTCTCAACCGATTCTCGTGAATTGTGAGCGGGTTCGATAATTATATGGAATTTCTTGTCGATTCAGTTTTTCGAAATTTTTCAAAATGGCGGAGATATAAGGGTTTTTGCGATTACCAACTTATTTTCGGTGTCGGTGAACTGACCGCGACCTATGTCGATGTATGGGGATAGCTGTTATCCAACGGCAAAGTTAAGTTTGTCGCGAGGTCTCTCCTGAGGATATCACCGCGAGGTCCCCCACCCCGGTGTGCAAGTGGCCTCGAGTGTTCCGTTGCCCTAGTGCTCGTGCTGTATGAACAACAATGGTGGTCCGCTCGGGTTACATTACCTGGCAGAATATTTTATTGTTCGAAATACACTTCGCATAACATGTACCGCAAAAACACGTTTAGTCGAATGATTATTACGCATTGTAATAACTATCAGTACCCATGCTAAATCTTTTGCAGCATATTATTTAGCAGACGATTACTTTTGCCGAATTCCGTTTAACATAATTTTATTTAACATAACAATCCTTCTGTTACGGCATAATGTTTTTTCTGCTAGCAGAAAATAGGTTAGGTTAGAACTGCGACCCTAACAGAAACATGCCTCGTATACATTATGCAAAATATTTTACTGCGAAATCATTATTCGATTATAATAATATTATTATCATCGACAGTATGCCAAAGTATGATTCTGAATTTGTAAATTATGGCGAAGTGATGATATATATATATATATATATATATATATATATATATATATATATGTGTGTGTATGTATTTATTTATGTATATTTATATTTATTTATAATATGTTATAAGGTAATTATGTTATGTTGTAAGTTTAGTTCTGTTGTACTGTGCACCTACTACCTATATACATTTCCGATTGGACACGTGGTCGACTGGTAGAGAATGCCATTAGGCATTAAGTCCGCCATTTGTACTTGTTTTTGTGCAATAAAGATTAAATAAATAAATAAATAAAATAAATAAAATAAGTGATGGTATGCTAACGGTAACTAACTATGCGAAAAGATATTTCTGCCAAGTAACATTCTGCAATCTGCAAGAAGCCGTGGTAGCCTAATGGTTTGACCTGCCGACTCTTAAGCAGAGGATCGTGGGTTCGAACCCGGGCTCGCACCTCTAAGTTTTTCGGAATTTATGTGGGAAATATAATTTGTAAATTTACCATGAGCTTTTCGGTGAAAAAAAACATCGTGAGGAAACCTGCACACACCTACAAAGCAATTTGACGGTGTGTGCGAAGTTCCCAGTCCGCACTGGGCCCGCGTGGGAACTATACACGCCGCGCGACGACGACGCGGTTAGCCTAGTTGGTAGTGACCCTGCCTACGAAGCTAGCGGTCCCGGGTTCGAATCCCGGTATGGACAAATATTTGTGTGATGAGCGCGAGTATTTGTTCTGAGTCATGGATGTTTTCTATGTATTTAAGTATGTATTTCTCTATATAAGTATGTTTATCGTTGTCTAGGACCCATAGTACAAGCCTAGAGCGCTTAGTTTGGGACTAGGTCAATTTGTGTGAGATTGTCCCTGATATCTATTTATTTATTTTATAGCCCGAACCCTTTCATTGTGAGTGGAGGCCTGTGCCCAGCAGTGGGACGTATATAGGCTGGATTATTATTATAATATTATTATTATTAACATTCTGCAATACAAAAATATGACAAAAAAAATTGTACAAGACATTAGTGAAACTGTCCGCTCACCTGCTAGCCACGATGTCCCCGGCCAGCCCGAAGCGCGCGTAGTCCCCGCCGTAGATGTCCCGCACCAGCTTGTCCACGGTGGTGTTGTCGCCGGACGCGGCCAGCGCGATGGCCTCCTCGTAGCTGCTGCAGCCCGTCAGCAGGCAGCACAGGCCCAGGAACGTGCCGCCGCCGAGACTGGAATTAGTACATTGTGTCACAGGAGAGCGACGTGTCTAGGATGACAGAGCGAAGGGTAGGATCCTAAAGAACTGAGCGGAACGAGGGATTCGACGATAATAGTATAGCTACCGATGACACGTACCTACTGCTTGTCTCTCAAACTTAGAGAAAACTTTGTGGAGGCTGGCGACGCCATACGAACTATACAAATTTTAAGGGATCAAATTCGACTTTTTTGAATTGGTAGAGAGAACAAGAAAAATCAGCGCAATACGTCGAGACGGAGAAATCAACCCGCTATAAAAAAATGGTAGAGGAAAAAGATTTTAAATAAGGCAGTTAAAGCCCGTCAACTTCGTGCGCGACCGTCCCACGGGGTGACAGACGTTTGGGGCGGGCTGTGCAGCGGAAAACGGAAGTGAGCAGAACGGCACGCTGCTGCTAGGCGTCACCTCGCGTCTCCCAACGTTTGCTCCCCCTGCACGAACTAGTCTAACTATAAATATATGTATATATGCAAGAGCCACCTGGTCCCGCTGACGCGGTAGTAGTCGTTGGGCGCCTTCACGACCAGGATGGAGACGCCGCTGCCGATGTTGACCAGCAGGAACGGGTACGGGTTGGAGAAGTCGAACGGCTGCCGCTCGTACAGGCTCAGCCCCGCGTCCAGGTACGGGGGCTGGAACAGAGTTGTCGGGTGGTTATGCGCTCCTGGTACATTAATTTGACGTGCATTGGATGCAATCGTGCAACGTAGAGGTGCAGTTACACGGGGGCGATTAAGATTGCTGAATTGACGACAATACCAGGCGAATTTGAAGCATCAGGCCCCATATAGAGAACTGTTGCTCCATTATGGCTCTAGTATGAATTGGGCGATATGGAGCAACTAAATAAACTAGGCAATCATATACATACACGACCAATACAAGGGAGCAACAACTGACCGTGGACGAAGTTTTCCATGCGGCGGCAGCTTGAAGCGCACTTGTTATCATTAATTAACATTATTTCTCATTGGCCTTTGCCCAGCAGTGGGACACAATAATAGGCCGATAAAAAAAACCTACATTAGACTCAAAAAATCTCGTAGCAGGAAATTAACAAATGAACTAAATTTTAATAGCTATATTTATTTAGAGCTTTTACATGGATTTTGGTAGAATATTAAAATAATTAGGTATTTATTAAATCACAAATGATAATTTTGATAAAGACGGCGGTGCTAGTTCACGCACCCCCCGCGCGACCTCACCGCGCTCTCCCTTCGGAAAGGGACATGTATATGCCAGCATACGAGACAGATGCAAAAATTGCCTTGAATTTCCCAATCGTTTTATTGTCAGCGACACGGGGCAATATATTACATGGAGCAAATAGAAAAATAGTTGCCGAAATAATTGACGCCATTTTTGAAGATTGATCCAGATTGCTCCACTAATCGCTCCATTACGTTTGGTGACTGTCGCCGGGCAAAAATTGCTTAAAAAATCTCCCGTACAACTGCTCCTTTAGCTTCGGCGGGGCGCGATTATGAGGTTTGAAAACACATCCAAGTGATAAGTAAATTTTATGGGTGAATTTCAGGGCGTTTCAACCGCCTTCATTAGTGTCACCAAATATATTGACGAAATCAATGACACCTACCAGCAACTCCTGATGTAAACAGAAGCAGAACCGGGGATGTAGTTTCTATCAGCATCAGAAGTTGCTGTAGTGTCATTGATTTCGTCAATATATTTGGTGACACTAATGACGGCGGTTGAAACGCCCTGAAATTCACCCTTATATGGTTATTGTAGTAATACCTCTGAAATGGACACACTGGCGACACAGTGTCGGGCGACTGGTGGAGCACTGACCGTGTCGCTGGAGTTGAGCGGCTGCTGCGGCTCGGGCGGCGCCCAGTAGTAGCACTCGGCGGCGTGCCACGCGTCCACGTACAGGAGCCCGGCGATTAACGCGTCCAGCTCGTCCAGTTTCGCTAGGCGCATGTTTACTTCCTGTATAAAAAAATAACACTTATAAATTCGCCGGAATACCCGCTTTCAAATAAAGAATCCTGCATTAGGGAATATGCATTATGATTATTTTTTTTGCTTATTTACAAAGTCATTCATGTAAAAAAACAGTAGTTTTTTTTAGAATAACTATACAAACAACCTAATTATAAGCCATTACAGATTTGTTTCTATGTCTTTCTAGCAAAACAGAATTTAACATGGAGTTATATGGCCGTAGTGCTCGCTGACGTCACAATACATGTCGGATCTCTCTAATTAGTAGTTTTAAATGCTTATAGTATCCGTATTTTTGGCCGATTTTAATTTTAATTTCACTTTTTTCCATCTCTTTTACGGTATTTTCATATTTTCTTAAGAAATGCGATAAAAATAAATTATGCATATTCCCAATTCGGTCCACCCGTTCGCGCCGTAGGCGGAGGCACACGAACGAATAGGAGATAGGGTAAATAAGTCTATGTCAAAAATTTCATTTTTGGGACAAACTTATCTTGCTGACTGCACTTTTTGCACAGTCGTCATCTGCTTATCAAGACAAATCCGACAAACGCGGCAGGGCTATCAAGTTTCGTTGCGGAGTTCCTATGGCCACCTCCCAAATGCATTATCAGACCAGCCCCATGGTACCATATTATTGAATCGTCACCGAAGTTACGTAGGTATGCCAAATTTCAGCTCAACCGGACAACGGGAAGTGGTTCTAATTCAGCTTGCTAGATTTGACCTGAACAAACTATCATTGCATGTGAAATAAAAGCTTGTGAAAAATGTTCGGTGCTTCATCTTACTCGCAGACAGTTGGTAAAATGACTAGCATATTCCATCTTTGTGCTGAGGAATGGCAACGTTATCACAATTTTGAAATTGCCAAGGTCAGGCAATTACTCCACCGGCAAGAGCGTCAATAAAAAAAGCAATGCCGTTCACAAACATGGCTAACCGTGAAGAGCGAGCTGCAGGAACGCGCCGCCTACCTTGATGAAGTTCTCCTCGAACTTGTACGCGCCTCCGCCCGTGGCGTAGATTGTGTTGACGAGCGCCGCCATCCCCTTGGAGCGCGCGAGCTGCAGGAACGCGCCCACCTCCGTGGTGGGGAACCGGATGAAGTGGAGCGCGCCGCGCCGCCCGCGCAGCGTCACGTTGTCCATCTGGAAACGTGTTCAACTATTAAGTCCGTCATCTTTAAGAGTATATTCGCGTGGAATCGCCAGAAGCCTTTCTCGCTCTTATTGAACATAAAACGTTTTTGAGCAGCTTTTGATTGCGCGACAATAGATGTGGAACGCAAAAAATGCCGTTGTAGCTAAAAGTGCCGTGGTAGCCTAATGGTTTGACCTGCCAAATCTTAAGCAGAGGGACGTGGGTTCGAACCCGGGCTCGTACCTCTAAGTTTTTCGGAATTTATGTGCGAAATATAATTGGTAAATTTACCATGTGCTTTTCGGTGAAGGAAAACATCGTGAGGAAACCTAAGTTCCCAATCCGCACTGGGCCCGCGTGGGAACTATAGCCCAAACCCTCTCATTGTGAGTGGAGGCCTATGCCCAGCAGTGGGACGTATATAGGCTGGATTATTATTATTATTAAGATGTGGAGAGACCCGTAACCACCCATTAATTATTGACGCTATATAGGCACCAAGTCAGGGAATGGCAAATTCTATTGTTTAAAGAGGTTAAGCAAGGGTATGTACGCGTCTTGGGGGCGCCAAGAAATCATAATAGTCACCGCAAAGGACCGGCCTCTGCAGTAATGTACTATTAAACCCTATGGCGGCTTCAGGGGAGGAGACCCTAAGGGCCATGCACCCCCTCCCAAAATAGAAAAATTGTTCGACAGAACACCTAAATGAATATATTACTCCAAGTTTGCATATCTTATAAAGTAAGCAGTATACTGTGGAGGATGTGCAACACTTGTTCACTTGGAAGTCATTGTATACGGCAGCTAATCTGAACCCATATGATACCAGAGTGTTCGGGGGGATCCTGTCCGACCCCACGTCAGATTGGGCACTAGCCGTGTACAGACTGGCTGACGTGAACAGAACCTAGTGTACTTAGTTTTTTTTACAGTTCTAAAGGTGTTTAGGTTGAGCCGATATATGCGTTTCTGTAAAGGTCATATTAGTCCTACGAATTCAAGACAACCACTAAGCTTTCTTCAGACATTTACTTAATAAGCCCACAGCCGGGTGTCGGGTACCTGCAGGTGCACGTCCCGGCGGCCCGTGTTGCCGTACGCGGAGTTCCTGGTGAGGTACCGCCGGATGTTCTTGAGCACCTCCGTCTCCTTGTCCAGCTCGCGCCGGTTGGTCTCGCGCGGCTCGAAGTACACCAGCTTGGTCAGCGTGCCGCCGATGTCCATGCCGAACCACGGCATGGCTGGAACAACAAGCTGCCAATTCACAATCGCGTGCGACAACTTGAAGATAACACGACAGTGCCGCAACTAAATCCGACAGCGCAGTCATCGCTCTTCAAGTTTTCCCAGTCAGTTAGATATACAAACTTCACCAGGCGTAACATCTATTGACTGGTCTTCCTAAACGCTTTTCTATAATAATAGTGTATTCAGAATCACCAGAACACGCGGGTATACTCACGTGGCGCGTTGTTATCGGGCGGGACAGGCCGCGTGGAGTCGGCCATCTTGCCGTTCTGTTTGGAGGTTGAATAGGGCGAGCGTCGGGCTCGCTTGCACAGGCTGGTTCTGTCGACAGATGGCGCTAGTTTACACGCGAGCCGGTACAACAAGGGTAGTTCATAATGTTAAAGTTTTAAAATACTAAATGAATTTGACTAATACTCATGATAATGTTGAGTTTAAAAACAAAAGAGTGCAAATCTTTATATTTATTAATATTTTGCCAAATTCATTAAAAAATAATGTTTAGCTAGTAGTAATGGACGTCTTGCGGCTGATGATGATGATGATGAAGCCTTAGTCCCCTAGGACATCAATAAATTACGTAAATTACGTCATACCTTAAGGGGAGGGGGTCAACGAAATGTGACATTGTATAACAAGGGGTGGGAGGAGCCATAAGCTTCGTGACGTCAAATCAAAAATTTTGAACTGCTTTAATTTAATAATTCCTAGATGGAAAATTGCAAAATATGTCACGTCACACAAGAGCGGAGAGCACAAATGTGACCACGTGTGACAAGGACGAGGGGGAATCAAATCATGAAATTCGTGTAATGTACCTAATTTATGGATTGCCCCTTACTACAGTAGCTGGTACAAGTTCGTACAGTCAGCATCAAATAGATAGGAGCAGCCAAAATGGCCAAATATAATTCCTATAGTAATAAAGATGTGTTGCGATATATTTGGCCACTTTCGCTGTTCTTATGTATTTGATGTCAGCATCCCACCCTCACTGTACAGTCAGCTGTTGATATCATATAGGGTTGTCACAGGACCGATCGTGATTGAGATCTCAGGCAGTCTCACTTAAGGCCTAATTGTTCATATAATCGTATGCCATAACTTATAAAATTTAAATGTCAGAAACACAATTCCAATAAAAAAAAAACAAAAAAAAGATATAAAGACAATCATCATCATCATAATCATCAGCCTATATTAGTCCACTGCTGGACATAGGCCTCTCCCATTGCACGCCAACGACAATGTCAAGACAATGTCAAGTATCAAATGTCAACGTTCAGGGCATGGAGCCACGCAACTGCACTGGGGTTAGGTGCAGCAAGTCCCCGGAGGGTCTGAAGGTCTAGTAAGTGATGTGGACCTACTTGAGGAGCGCGCGGGGCGCGGAGGCCGCGAGCGGCGCCCGGCGCGGCGGGCACGCCGCGAGGCAGCCCTCACAACGGTGCAAGCGCATCTGAGGACAACACGGACTTATTACTAACACTGAATTTCGGACCTTTGACAATTTGTACAATGACGTCAATGACCTTCGCCAGTACACAATGTATCTTTGGACTCTCCGTCGTTTCCGCTCGAGTGAGAGATGGAAATTACGTTGACCCTGTTTCTGAACGAAAAACTATAAGGGGTTTAGTGTGAGTATAGAAAACCTTTCATAAGTCAAGAGAGTTTTAAAATCATTCATCTGTAATGATTGGATAATAAAAATAATATTTTAGCCAATTTGCCAGCCAGCTGAATGACGTAGTAAAATATTGTAATTCCCCTGGCACGGCTTCAAACACATATTGGCCGATCCAAACGCACACGGAGCCGCGGGCAACATCTACTCTACATTTTAAATGCCCAATTTCTCCATCACAATACTACTGAAACTAAACACCAGATAAGATTGCTATAAACTTACCCAATATAATGCGCATAAAGATATCAGTTAATAATCGCACCGACCTTTTCATTATCTACGCAGATATTTTATTAAACATTGAACGTTAATAATGAATAATAATCAAGCATTATTTGTACTGATTACCTACTTAAATGTAACAGGTGTCAATTATTTTTGTAAACTACATCACAATAATCGTATCTACACCTGTCTTCAGCTCAGTTATATCACGTGAACTCGAAGCAGGCAATGGTGAGAAGGACCTCGAAGGAAGATCCGCCATACCCCTGGCCATATGGCCATACTTTACAGAACTCTATTATTTTGTAGCGATGTAGGCAATGATATTAATGACAGTAGCCGCATCCAGACATCCCAGATTTCTTTGGGACCGGCAATGGTTGTAATGTTCAGCAGTGGACGTCCTTCGATAGTTTTTTTGGGTAATTCTTCGAGCGTTTCAAACCCTCTCATTCCCCTGGTCGCATCCAAAGCTACTGGAATTTCAATATTAATACGACCAGGGGAATGAGAGCGGTTGAAAAGCTCGAAGAATTACCCATTTTAAGTCAAGGAGTGGGGAAAAATCTCGACAAAGGTTGTATCTTAAGAAATTTCGTTGCCAACGCCGAGGACCATGATGTACTTAAGGTCTCGATGCTAGACGCTTCGCCGGCTGTCTCACCATTACACCAGAACAAGGTCCACCATACAACGAAATTTGCCACGAAATATGAACCTATTCTGAATAGAATAGAGTCTATTTTCTTATTTAATTATCATAAAAACAAAAGAAATTCCACCGTATCTCCCTTGCCATGGATCTTTATTACAATGGCCGTATTATGTACATTTTATTGTACAAGGGGCCTTACAGTGCTCGATGCTTTAGGGCGGTTAAACACGGCGACTTTTTGTAGCGACACTAACGATTCACAGGCGATTTGTATCGATTAAACCGCGCGATTCTATCGCGCCTTGTCTGTACCGATATATTTATGGCGACTGTACATTGAACTATAATTAACGTAGTTTCCTTAGTAAAAAAAATAATATTCCGTCTCTAAACAGGTGAATTAGTGTCCATTATAAACGATCATATCACGGTCAAGTCACTTCAGCTATGAAATTAAAAGTATAAGTAAATATAATGCGACTAAGATAGTTTGTAGTTTGATAGTTAACTCAATGTTTAATTAATTTAAGTCTAAAATACAGGTTACACTGGTACCCTAGTTTAGACGAAATGTATACCTTTCTTTAACCCTAAACTCTATCCATAAGACATAGGTTAAATACTCACATAATATATTATGTTATGACATTAAGGATTGTTATAGTTTTGCTATCTGTATATCTAGAAGTATGTTTCATCATAAACCTGGAGTTGCACTAAACACTAATAATTTAGCAATATAATTAAATAACATCAAATTGTACCTTAGGCTCTTCTACTTTCTTGGTATCCATATTCTAATTTCACTTGTCACTAATCACTGTCATGAGTCATTTCACTAATTAACGATAACGACACATGCGATTGCAAAAACTACGACGAAACGTTAAAACAAAACATTTTACATTGGTTCCTATTTTGTAACACGGTAATAGCTTGTATTCGGCTAAAACGATTATGTAATGCGAAACAAAAACACTCGTTTTATTTTACATTCATATCAATTTCGCAATGCACTCTAACAGTTACAACTCGTAAATTAAAAAAAAAATGAAATTTTCTTATAAACACTCAACAATACGAATGTCCAAACATGTCATTTAACACCTTATACCAATTTTGGCATCGAATCCTTTTTGCAGAACACTTTCTCACTTTGACATTAAATAAAGTTACCTAAAGGTACAGTGGCCACACTTTAAGCTCCCCTAATTTCATATTATCCTGGTACCGAGTCCACAACAGAAATCAAACGCGTCTGTCCAGATTGAAATGTGAAACGCCACTGCTTTATCGCGCGATTCCAAGGCGTTAATGATAACATATCAGTGCGATACGATATATTTTCGCTTGTCCGTCCGTATTTAAATAATGAATTATATCATTACTAGGTTTTGCCCGCAATTCCATCTTCGTTTACTAGTATTCCCCGGGGAACTGTCCAAATTTCCGGAATAACTAGAAAGTATCTCTGTTCTAGTAACTTCTGCAGTGATTACAATCGCGTTTATCATGTTATAAACATGCACATGCACCAAAGTCTTCGCAAATTGGTAAAGCGTTGAACCGTGAAGACGGGACTCACAAACAAACATAGTTTCGCATTAACATTAAGGGTTAATAAGCACAACACCAGGTAAAGTAATTTTTATACAGGTTGAGTCTTGACAAAGTGCACATATTCAAATGGGGGACATTAAATTAAATTTTATCGACGAAAAAAGTTGCGAATTTTTTTTTTCAAGCCATAACAAAATAAAAATTATACAAATAAAATAATAAAATCCTTAATTTGAATACGTGCACTTTATCAAGACTCACCCTGTATAACTTAACAAGTTTCTTTGTGAAGGTACGTTTAGTGCAAATCTTGCAAGCTAACTTTTAACCAAGTTTCCGTTATTGGAACGACTAAAAACATCATGCCATAACATAATACACGCCAAGTTTTAAAACAAATATGAACACATATCGCACGTTGATACCGTCAGTGACACTTAACGAAAACAAATGTTATTTGAAGAGTGACATTATGGCGATTAAAAAGAAAAAACTTTTAAAGATTTAATATTTTTGCATAGCGTCACTAAGAGCCGTTACGCACTGTCGACTGGTCGCCGGCGACTCGGTCGACGGTGACTGTGACTTTCTATAGTTAATATAGGTTATATAGGTTAATATAGCGACTTAGCCAGTGGCTGTGTATGTGGCGACACACATTCGACTGGCCAGATGCCGCGACCATTACGCACTGTCGACTGAGTCGCCGGCGACCAGTCGACAGTGCGTAACGGCTCTAACGGAATGAACGTGCGATATCTGTACCGAATGAAGCGCGAAATCGGAAGGTCGCACGGTTTCCTCGTGTCCTAAACACTGCGGCGGCTACATACCTAAAATATGTAAGACACAATATTTACATAACATCTAAACCCATTCACAGCCGCTGCTTCTATTTCCCACTATTTTAGCACATTGTATTTCACGGTATATCTATAGTGTCTTCACAATTGAATCTAACGTGAATTCGCATTCACGAAATGGGTAATATGCATTGAAATGTTTTCATCGCAATTCTTAACAAAATATCAAAATGGTGTGATAAAATGGTGATAATGGTGTCTTGGCTATTCCTCATCAGGGACAATGGGGTTTGTAATAAGTGACTTACTGCCGCATTCAGAGACGTCAATTAATTTTTAAGTTTCATTAAAGTTGCTGCGTCTTATTCTATTACTATAGCAAAGAAAGTGACAGCAGCTACTTTAATAAATCTTAAAACTTAATTGACGTCTCTGAGTGCGGCCGTTACACAACACAAACAAATTGACCTAGTCCCAAACTAAGCTCTAGGCTTGTACTATGGGTACTAGGCAACGATAAACATACTTATGTAGAGAAATACATACTTAAATACACAGAAAACATCCATGACTCAGGAACAAATACCTACTCGCGCTCATCACACAAATATTTGCCCATACCGGGATTCGAACCCGGGACCGCTAGCTTCGTAGCCACGGTCACTACCAACTAGGCTAAACGCGTCGTCAAAATACCGTAAAAGTGAAATTAAAATTTGAATCGGCCAAAAAATACGGATAATATAAGCATTTAAAACTACTAATTAGAGAGAGAGATCCGACATGTCATGTGACGTCAGCGGGCACTACGGCTATATAACCTCCATAGAAACAAATTTGTAATGGCTAATATCTTGATTATTTTTATAGTTATTAAAAAATATTATTTCTCCACTGTTTGTTACAAGTATGACTCTAAAAAAAAAAAAATGCATATTCCCAATTATAGCTTGACAATAAAGCCGCACCGTTCCGCATTTCGTCTATACTGGGTGAATTTGTATAAGTACATATACAGGAATAAATTTTTCTTACGCAGTAATTGATGGCAATTACATTTGCATCGGAGGTATATAAAATAAACATGATTTTTATAAACCTTTTAATTTTAATTTAAGATTTAATTTTCAACCGAAATTATTGTCACCCTGCGCCTGGTTAATCGAGGTTAGTTTAGCAATAAGACCTCTTTAAAACAACTGTTGCTTAAATTTTAAGGTCTTTAACTTGGTCACACCTTGTCGTGGTCAGATAGAACAGTAGTGAAAGATGCAAAATTAACATTTTCAACGCCATTGACGGATATATCCGCACCACGGGTTCAACGCCAACGACGGATATATCCGTCACAGTTGACAGCGAAAAATAGACCCGAGTGTCTATGACGTAAGGTTGAAATTAGCTCTGGTTTTCAGCTGTCATTGGCGTGTGAGTGACGACTTTTGTATTTGACATGGCGACATTGAAGGTCGTCTGATATCATATCACCTTTATTGTAAACGGGGCAGACCTTTTTATGTACAGGTTGCAAGTATGTGAATCAGTGAGCCTGTTCCTAAAATGTTTTACGGATTAGTGTTGACGTTTCTATAATTTTACGTTAAAAACAAGTCGTGACAAGTTTCAGCGGGGTCGCAATGTCGTACTAATGCTACTAATGTATATTTAAATACAAAAGCGATAGTGTTACGTGACATTTACATATTCTGGAAAACGCTGTAAATGTACGTGTAGTAGTATGTAGTACGTTCCTTGAACTTTGTGTTCGTAGTAAAATATCCGCAGTAACATGTAACAAAGTCACAAATAAAAAGTTAGAAAAAATAGCCGGGCGACATTGTAGTCGTCCAAGGGCCACGGCCAATAGGCCAAGTTCTCGTGTGCCACCAATTGTCTGTATCAAATTTGTATAGTACGCCACTCATCTCTGCTCGTCTCCGCCTCAGTGGAATCACATACTTCGTTTCACAGCTCCGCGCCACTCATTTCCGCTCGTCTCCGCCTCTATGGAAAGGCAGCCGAAGAAGCTAAGCGGAGATGAGCGGTGCGGAGAGGAGCCGTGTAGGAATCGACCAATCACATTGGTTGTAATCCACATCTCGTCTCCGCTCCGCTTCAATGGAAACAGTCAAGCGGAGACGAGATGTGGATTACAACCAATGTGATTGGTCGATTCCTACACGTCCTCTCCGCACCGCTCGTCTCCGCTTCTATGGAAAGGCAGCCTAATACATCTCTATGCTTTTGTTTTTTCCGCTCGCCGCTCCACGCTGTCGTGTAAAATCGTGGCCAGGCCGTCAGTTATCTTACTTTAGCGAATTTATTTCGCCTTCGCCTGATACCCTCGCGCAATCTTATCGGGGGGCATCGGCGCGCCCTCTGGACTATCGGTACAATGTTTCAGAGACAATAACTAGACAATAACTGTGGTTTCTTGTTGTTTTAAAAAAAACTAAAATTGCTGATTCGGAGTCGGAGACTAAGGGAATTATCAATAAAACTGAACTAGACCGAGATACCGAACATTCTCTTCGCGTGATGTCTACAACTCAACATTGGCATAATACACCTTGCCAACTCAGCAAGGAGTGAGAGCCATGTAAAAAAAAAACTGTAATTTCTGGCGAGTCTTAAGTGGGCCGTCTCAGCCAAGATCAGTTCATTAATACGGCCCTGAATATCTAAAAAGTCGGTCAAGTGCGAGTCGGACTCGCGCACAGAGGGTTCCGCACAAACTTGTAGGCATGTAAAAAGGTTGAAGGTTGCTATAGGGTTGATAAGGAGGTAGAAGGTTGCTATAGCGGCAATAGACATACACATTCTGTGAAAATTTCAGCTGTCTAACTATTTCGGTTCATGAGATACAGCCCGGCGACAGACAGACGGACGTACAGCTGAGGCTTAGTAATAGGGTCCCGTTTGGCACCCTTCGGGTACGGAACCCTAAAAACTGTTTGTATTCAATGTACATCTTCGCACAAATAGGTACCAGGTAACCATAAGTTATAAAAACTACCATGTTATGTGAAGAGAACGAAGAATCCTAACTAAGTATTAGAGTCGCGAAAGTGTGCGTGTTTGGTTAGCCTTCTTTCGCGGCAAAACATAGCAACGGATCAACATGATTTGCGCAGATACCGTGCGCAGAGTTCGCCGTTTATACCGAAAATTGGAAAGTATCCGTAAATAGCTTATTACACCTTCCTAAATTAGTCACAAAGGAGAGGGACGCCGCAATACGTTAGATACGAATGGAGATATCTCCATCTCATTCAATGTATTGCGGCATCCCTCACGTTAGTGACTAACTGCCGCACTCAGAGACGTCCATTAATTTTTAAGTTTCATTAAAGTTGTTGCGTCTAACTGCCGCACTCAGAAACGTCAATTAAGTTTTAAGTTTAATTAAAGTAGCTGCTGTCACTTTCTTTGGTATAGCAATAGAATAAGACGCAGCAACTTTAATGAAACTTAAAAAATAATTGACGTCTCTGAGTGCGTCAGTTATTCTATTGCTATAGCAAAGAAAGTGACAGCAGCTACTTTAATGAAACTTAAAACTTAATTGACGTCTCCGAGTGCGGCGTAAATTTAGGAAGGTGTAATAAGCCATTAACTTAAGTACCTGTTACCCAGCCGTTGTTGAGAGTAGTGTTCGCACATTTGTGTTTCGGGGACATTACATAATTCAATGAGACATTCAAATTAGTCCTCAGGCAGGATTGGCAACGCATCCATGATCTCAGAGAAGCGGTCTCCGAGATCATGGAAAGACTCGTTAAAAAAAACTCAATGTCAGGCTAATTTTTTTTACGGCATTTAACTGTAATTTTAAGAGACTATATTTTCGAATCCACTGAATTTGCGTACCGGAAGGTAACTACTTAAAAAAAGTTATGCCCAAAAAATAATAAAATTTTACAGCAAATATGCTATAATTATTTTTCCGGTGAAAATGTTTTGTTATATTTATGGTTAAAGGATCGCAACTAAATTCTCGAAAAAAATTTACAGGAAATAAAATATTTTGAATTGAAATGGTTTTCGCACTGATTATGCAATATTTTTGAAATTGTTGAATATTACATTTAAAAATTTTTGGGGGTTAATTCAGTAAGTCATACTGACCAACTTTCACTATGGGACCAACCCCAAAATCGCGAAAAAAAAATTGACCATCCCATACATTTTGGCTAGTCAGCTGACGATGTTTTGTATGGGAGGGTGAATTTTTTTTCGCGATTTCGGGGTTGGTCCCATAGTGAAAGTTGGTCAGTATGACTTACTGATTTAACCCCCAAAATTTTTAGACGAATAAAGAAACACCCAGTATATACGAAATACAATAAATAAAGAGTTGATTGTAAGATATATTACTTCTACCATTTCCACCTTCTTTTAACGGAATTTTAAAAGCTTTTTTTTAACCGTCGCGATCATTAATTTAGGTGGATTATTAAGGCATATAGTTATAAACTACCCAGTCAAATTTTTGACGTAAAAATATAACTGTTATAGATATATTGTTGTCTCTATACAGCGAAAGCGTATCGCTACTGGGCCAGGTCAGCTGAGAGTCAGGATCAGGTGGCCAGTGCGTGCCATCCTTATGCAATAAAAAAAAAAAAAAGCTGTTATATAAGGACGTCAAGTGCAAAACTTTTACATAACTTTAAATTGTTAAATGTTAAATCTCGAACTTACAGATATTGATAAGTATGATTAATAACATAATAACCGGGTTAGGTTGAATATGTGACGTTCTCAATATAAAGGGACCTTATGGAGGAAGGCAGTTACGCTCTTCGTATTCTAACTGTAACTGCCTGCCTCCATAAGGTCCCTTTATATTGAGAACGTCACAAATGTTTTGTCGGTAAGATCAGTGAGGCGCTGGCACGCAATGAGTTTAGCGTGTCAATGTTGTTAATTTGTGAGAAATGCGTCAGATCTCTGAAGGACATGTCAGGAACTTTTGATAGCTAAAAAATGTATACAAAAAAAAAATAGCCCAAGTTCTCATGGTTCACCAAAAGTAGTGATATCTTAAAAGGCGCCAAGTTTGGCACTAGATTGTTGACAGTCAAACGAATTGATTGCGACAATACATTTAGAGCTCTGCCGTGTGTCTAGAAAGTCTAGATAACTTTTTCTCGGCCGAGCTGTAAATAAAAAAATAATCAGTACATCCATTCAATTCGCGCGCCGTCATAGCAAATACGTCGGAATCTTATCCCGAGTCAGAATTTGTCAGGAATTTCCTAGTTTGAATGTGGCCACTTAGTTCGCTTCATACGGATTCACAACCTCCAAACGCCGCGCCGGCGCCGTGCTAACGTGACGCCAGCCACGCGTAAACACATTTCAAAGACGTCGTTTACCTTGGCGGCAAAATTATAACCTATCGCGAAATCCTCCATTTTGCTTTCAATTTCTATTTGGTAATAAAAACATTGCCTATTGCCATGTGTCGTAAATGCTTATACTGATTAAAAATACATGAATTTCGCTTTATTTTTTTAATATAGTTAGAATATTACAGGCCAATAGGGATCAGGTCATTTATAAAGATATTTAAGGACTCTTCTAAAGCTGTGTTATTATATATTATTATTGTTCAATAAAAATTGGTAGTAGTTAGTTAGGCTTTGTACAGCGGTGGACTACTATAGGCTGATGATGTGATGACATATGTGAGATGTGTAAGTAAATCAATTTTAATAACCTCATGAGCAGGGTACTTTTCATGTCATTGAAGCAAAAATGACGTCACGCTACATAGAGTATGATTCCAAATGGCTTTATTGTAATTATTAACCAATCCATTAGTCGTCAATCATTTAATCATGTATAAATGAGTTAAGTAATCTATTGACGCGTAGAAAAATAAATACCTACTTGATACGTAAAACGTAAATGAAACTATTTGTTTTGTATTTTATGTCTATATACATACATTTTATTAAATGGTATTGTTACCACATTTCAACAATTAATTAGTAAACAGAATTCATTTCTAACTTGAAGCACGCCATCCTTCTTGCTTTACTTCCCATCCAGAGAAAATCTACGTTATCTTCGTTTTCATACGTAATGAAATATATTTCATAAAAATATTTTTTTTTTGTAATCATATTTTTGATTGTTGTGTCGCACATTTGGTTAATTATCCCAACTTCCCTGTTAAGAAGAAAATTTAGAATCGATTCTGATTTGATCAACTTACACAAACAATCATTATATAATAGTATTTATTTCTTAGTGACATTTTAAAATGTCTTTATTTATTTGTTTAATTTCTTTTAATTTGCATGGTTGGTAATTCCTTGTTTTTATGTAAGACTAATTTATGTTTTTTATAAATACGTTTTCCTTTTTCATGCAGACTAATCCTTGATAATTGGGCTGTCACAGTTTTAACTACTTGTAGCGACTTGATTATTTCAAGTTCCGATATCGGTTAAGTAAAGAGGTTGACAAATGATTAACTATGACGAAATACTAATTGGAATCATACTCTATGTAGCGTGACGTCATTTTTACGTCAACGGCATGAAAAGTACCCTGCTCATGAGCAACTATTGAAATTGCAAATCAATTGGAAAACACTGTTTACATAATAATTATTTAGGAAAACTTTTTTGAGGTATGTACCATTATTCCTTCCGGTCACCTAGAGATAGCTTCAGTTTTTGCGTGGATAAAGTACTCTTTGAATATATGCTCGCCTAGTAATCTAAACAGCCATGTGAAACGAAGGTTAATTTATTCAGAACCTTACGTAACAACATGCGAATATTAATTATACTATCCATAAACCTTTTTATTATCTGTATTCTGAACGAACATGAGACGGAGGCATGAACCAAAATAGAGGTATAAGAGACTGATTAACAGTTATGCACTCCTGGTATATACTGTAAATATGTGCAACATACTACTCTGTCAAGAAAGTACCGGGAAAAGATCAATAATACACAAACTGTTTGTTAATCATCCAAATTTATTTTATCACCTTCAAAGTATGCTCCTTCAGAAACGATACACTTACGCCAACGAATAATCCAATCATCAAAACATTTTTTAAACGCTGTTTCCGGAATTGAATTCAGTTCTCGGCGCGAATTCTCCTTTATGTCTTCTACCGATTGAAAACGGGTGCCACGAAGCGCCACTCCGAAGCTTGTTGACTAGTTTGCATGTCAAACTCGTAAACCCACGTCTCGTCACCAGTAACAATGCGTTTCATGAATGTTGGGTCGGAATTGACTCGTTCTAGCATGTCCTCAGCGACTCTCATGCGATTGAGTTTTTGGAGAAAATTCAGGTCTTTTGGGACTAGCCGAGCGGTAACATGTTTCATACCCAAATGATTAGTTAAAATAGTATGGATCGACTCGTGAGATACAGAAAGTTCGGCGGCTATCTCTCTCAAAGTTGAATGAGGATTTTCAGTCACTATTTCCTTCACTTTTGCGATGTTAACTTCAGTTGCAGACGTTGATGGCCTACCAGAGCGAGGCAAATCTTCCATCACATCTCGACCGCTTTTGAACGCTTTGTACCACTCATAAACACGTGTTTTTGATAAAGTCGAATCACCGTAAGCCTTCTGTAACATTTTCAGTGACTCCGAACACGAAATTCCATTGGCGATGCAAAATTTAAGACAAACTCTTTGTTCAATGTTTTGTCCATTATGAAATTCGCAATACACACTAGATATGATATAACTAAAAACAGCACTGTATTTAATATAAATAACAGATGCAACTCAAACTCCGCGCCAAAATAGAAAACAGTTGTGCCAATCTAACAACAACAAAAAAAACAAAAATTTGAATTTGGAACCATAAACAAATCATCCATTCCCGATACTTTGTTGACTGAATGTATATGCACAAATGCTTGCAAATTGACGGAATTAAGAGGACTGCGAACCAATTGCAAAATCTAGCCTTTTCATACAAACGGCGATAACGTTTTCCACCCCCTAAACGTTAACCGAATTCGACCAATTTTTGATATGTGGTCAGTCGGAACAAAAACTATGTCCGTACGTTTCGTTTTTTAAAATATTGTTTAGTTCTAAAGAGATTATGGCCGAAATTACTTTTGTATGAAAAGAATAAAACGGAAATAAATCGAAATTTATTAATAATAACGAAAAAAACTAAACGTACGGACATAGTTTTTGTTCCGACTGACACCGTATCAAAAATTGGTCGAAATCGGTTAACATTTAGGGGGTGGAAAACGTTATCGCCGTTTGTATGGAAAGCCGTTACCACACAATCCTCTTAAACCAAGGTAACGTAAATGTGATCTTGACCCAAGTTATTTTTAACGTAAAAAAGTTCGTTTGTTGTTTGTTTGATTTCGATGTTCTTTCGCATTTAGTATTGATAAGAACTTTCCTTATGGTGGCACTTCACTTGGCTATTATTTGTCAATAATTTTCGTTGCATCTCTTTCATACAGTAAGCACGTCAAATGAGAGAATATGTGTGGCAAATACTGCCAAATGTGCCATTATGACATCTCAGGAATTTTGTTACCTAATTAATGAAACGTACGGACATAGTTTTCGTACCGACTGACCAAGATAAATATATACTACGGTGTTTACCATTTAATTGAAGTTGAAGGCAGAATCAAATTACAGCAATACACTCAATTAATATTATGTTTCAGTCAGACATAGGTACAAAAAATAAAAGGTACGGGTCAATTTTTTATTAAAATATAAAAATGATTTATTTCGTTTATGTTATTCATAATTCGCAATAGCATTTTTTTCTAACCAGATCACGGGATTTTGGTCATATCCATATTAAGATTTCTACTCGATATCCCGCCGTGTAGCATCGTGAAATCCGATCACTGGTGATAACTTTCACTGTCAGGTAATTTTATCTGGGAATTGGAAAAATCGGCCCTTAGGTTATCTGTGGCAACACTGGAATTAAGACCACACGATGGCAATTAATTAACCAGCCAACATTGGTTCCAACGTTGTCGGAGCCTGGGTTGTGTTGTGTAAAATGTAAAATCGACGACGTCGACGTGACCCTGCCTACGAAGCTAGCGGTCCCGGGTTCGAATCCCGGTATGGGCAAATATTTATGTGATGAGCGCGAGTATGTGTTCCTGAGTCATGGTTTTTTTTTTATATGTAGTTTATATAAGTATGTTTTTCGTTGCCTAGCAGGTAGACCGGGGTAACTTTGGCCCTGGGGGTAACATTGCCAAACAAAAACAATTAAATAAACACAATTAACCCAATATTCTTAAAAACATACCATACGCAAAGGCAACGTTTGTAACGTTTGTATATCACAAATAGTTAAGACAACATTCATTAAAATAATATGAGTTTTAATGGTGGACAATGTTACCCCACTGTACAACATTCATTAAAATAATATGAGTTTTAATGGTGGACAATGTTACCCCACTGTACAACATTCATTAAAATAATATGAGTTTTAAGGGTGGTCAATGTTACCCCACTGTACCCATAGTACAAGCCTTAGTTTAGTTTAGTGTCTGTGCCTAGTGTTTAGTTTGGGACTAGGTCAATAGTCTTGCTTGGACCACTACAGCAAGTAATGGAACAATCACAGCCGAGTGTCAGGACCTACCTAGAAGTTTTTTCAAGCCGGAATACTTAATATGCTAAATATATGCCAAATCAGTCGATCGAACGCACAACCCAGACAATAGGTCCCGCACGTCAGTCAGGTTTTACCAGCGACGACTTCATGGCTCTGACGTAAGTTGTGACTAGACTACTGAAAAAACATTCAGCACTTTTCAAGTTGATGTTTTTAAGATAAGTATTAAAACAAAATTGAAACGTAAACGTAAATTACACTTTCGAGTTGAATATTTTCTAAACCGTTCGTTAAATATGATAATTGATAAGAACTTGTCATTGATAAGATTTTTTTTTTTAATTATCCGACATTACCATTCTCGATGTAGAAAGCAAATTGAAAAAAAAAATACCCTTGCTTTACATGTAGGTGCGCTGTATATATATTTTTTACCAATTAATAATTAACATCTACATATTATGTACATAAATAATTTCAACTTAAGTTTTGTCCTAAAAAAAGTGACTGTGACATACCTTACCTGCAGAGACATACAGACGGACATGGCGGAGCTATAAGAGCTCCTTCCTAGTTCCACTACATAACAGATCAACAGAACACTACAAATAATTATTTATTAGTACTACTCACAGTTCAAAGAATCCTAACTCTGGTCAATTAGTTTCAAATATCCAAAGATATATTTATTTCACTTATCGATTTCACAGTGATGTATGAACTCGCGCGCACGCTCAGTAAATAATCAGACATATTATATCACATAACATAATGCAATGACATTACATAACTGCAAGCCGTGCACGCTTTTTTGCACCAACTGCAGGTCAATGCACTTCGACCTACTTTATCGATTTTATCGCACTTATCATAGAGCCTAGTAAAGTAAACGAGCTATAGTGAACAGTGTGAAAGGGACCCCTGGCCCCCCTTTTTAACCCCGCAGACGCAAAAAGGGGGTGTTATAAGTTGTAAGTTAAACTTGTGTATCTGTGCATCTGTCTGTGGCAGGCTCCTAAACGAATGGCCCGATTTTGATTTAGTTTTTTTTTGTTAGAAAGGTGACTTAATCGAGTGTTCTTGGCTTGGTTTGATGAAAATCCGTCAAGCCATTTAAGAGTTATGACCTCTTAAAGTAAGGGTTCCGATTTCGTCTGAGTTTTTTAACTCTGTTAGGTTAGGTTATAATAGAAATTGCTTATGGCGCCGGGGCGGGCACCGCCTTTCACTGACTATTTTTTACTAACTTAGCACATATTTTTATTTTGTTTGTAGTAGAACAAATATTTTTTTTGCAGATATATTGATTTTTCTTTAATAAGTGCGTGAAATGTATTTTTCACCTCACCAGCTCGAAAAAGCCTTTGACGCACAAAATCTGCGCGCAAAAGTCCACTTTAACCGCTAGCGTGGAAAGTAATGGTAGTGCTGCATACGGAGGGGGCGATCGTGTAATTGTTTTTCCAACACCAAGTGTTATCCTCAAGTGTGTTGAGGGAGGACTGAGATGAAAAATTGTGTGTTTCGCACGGCGGCAAAGTTATTTGTTATTTGGGTTATCAATATTGGCTCTCGCGCCAAATAACTTTACAACCTTGCATAACAAATAACTATTGTTGTATTTTTTTAAGTCGATTCAAAATTTTAATTTAGCAATAAAATAATAAAAGTTAACGCACCAATGTTAGAGATAATAAATTTACCTGTCCAGATAAACCTGCAGGCATGGCAGGCATTTGGGTACGCCTAGAGCTTAAATGTAAGCTTGAATTATCCCGAACGAACAATACCTGATCGAAGTACTTAATCTAGAGCTTGGGACTATCTTCCGGATGTCGTTGAAGAACACGCCATCCGCGGTCTTTAGTTACATCCGGGGGCGTTTTAGTTAATCAGCGCTGACCTAGTGACTTGGCTTGCGGTGTCGACATCTTGGCTGACAGGTGTTGCCTAAACCACTGGACCTACAGACTTAATGCCTGGGCCACACCAGATGCGTTGCGTAGACGTGCACGTGCGCGTTCGCGTTCCACTGCGTTGTATAATATGAATCCTCACATGAGGACGCAGCTATACAACGCAGTGGAACGCGAACGCGCACGTGCACGTCTACGCAACGCATCCGGTGTGGCCCAGGCTAAACAATTATTAAAATATTGGAAAATGAGGAAGGGGTGAAGCAAATTTGCGTCTCTGGGCGCATCGGATGGGTAAATAAACATAGGTAAATAATTCATAATTCGAGTTTGCCCCAAACTAAATACTACACTTGTCCTATGTTTATCCTATGTCCTATGTTTAGACGACGCGTTTAGCCTAGTTGGTAGTGACCCTGCCTACGAAGCTAGCGGTCCCGGGTTCGAATCCCGGTATGGGCAAATATTTGTGTGAAGAGCGCGAGTATTTGTACCTGAGTCATGGATGTTTTCTATGTATTTAAGTATGTATTTCTCTATATAAGTAATGTTTATCGTTGTCTAGTACCCATAGTACAAGCCTAGAGCTTAGTTTGGGACTAGGTCAATTTGTGTGAGATTGTCCCTGATATTTATTTATATTTATTATTATTTATTTATGTTTATATAATTTCAATTCAAATTGACATTGCATTGTTGCGTTAGTGTACACTAACGCAACAATGCAATGTAAAACTAATTAACACTTTAGCACTTGCTATATGCGATAAACATACATAGTAACATATGTAGATGTACCTACTTGAAAAAAGACCCAAGACTCATACTAAAATGATTCAATGTATGTCGGCGCACAAACATGCCACGTGAAGGTTGATCCTGTAAGAATATAAGCTAATAATCAATTAGATAATCAGTGCGAATTGCGAATTGATGGTTATCATTTCGCAATTCGGTTGAAAGGTTTGATAAACGTGTGTAAGATAGTAATAATTATTATAATAAGTAATTTAATTATGTATAGGTAGCCGTGGTAGCCTAATGGTTCGACCTGCCGACTCTTATGCAGAGGGTCGTGGGTTCGAACCCGGGCTCGCACCTCTATGTTTTTCGGAATTTATGTGCGAAATATAACTTGTAAATTTACCATGAGCTTTTCGGTGAAGGAAAACATCGCGAGGAAACCTGTACACACCTGCAAAGCAATTTGACGGTGTGTGCGAAGTTCCCAATCCGCACTGGGCCCGCGTGGGAACTATAGCCCAAACCCTCTCATTGTGAGTGGAGGCCTGTGCCCAGCAGTGGGACGTATATAGGTTGGATTATTATTGTTGTTATTACTATGTATAAGATTAGCTTTAGATTGCTACCCGCTACTTTGCCCGCATAGAGCCCATTTTTTCTTCTTAGGGCCTGGCCACATGTCCACGGCACGGCGCCGTACGCCGTATAACGGCGCGGTGCCGCCACCGTATGCGACGGTACGGCGTCACGGTGCCGTGTACGGTGCGACGGCACGGCTTCGCGGTGCCGTGTACGGTGCGCCGGCACGGCGTCGTGCCGCGGCACGGTGCCGTGTGCGGTGCACCGCACCGGTGCACGGCACACCCCTCGGTAGTTTTTGTTTTAGCAGTAGGAGCAGGAGAATACGTCTTTCGCGGTCCATATCAAGATAAAAACTGTATTTTTGAAACGATGCTTGTTGCAAACGCGTGCGTACTTAGCAACAGCAAAACAAAAACTACCGAGTTGTCCGCCGTGCACCGGTGCGGTGCACCGCACACGGCACCGTGAAGCCGTACCGCCGCACGGTGGCGGCACCGCGCCGTTATACGGCGTACGGCGCCGTGCCGTGGCCATGTGGCCCGGCCCTTAGCTAAGGGATCTTACCCAATTCAATAATTGTTTAACAAATAACCAACGACTTTAAATTAGTATGATTACTTTTTAGTTATGATGTCTAATCGTAAAATAAATCGTGTAAAGCTGTGTTCACATGAGGGGAATTCAATTGATAAAAGTTGACCGACTGACACACGCCAAACCATGCGATCCCCGCTCACCTACTCATACCAACAGTAAAAAAAAACAGGTCAAAAGCGCGGTCAATATTAACTTGAGCTCCAGAAGTTTGGATGCATTATTGGTTGTAGGTACAATATGTACATTTATAAACGCACATTGTGCACGCCTCGCTCGACCCCGCGACCGCGTGCGTCCACATTAACATTGAGACAAACAAAATTGTGACGTTCTCAATATAACGGGACCTTATGGAGACAGGCGGTTACGCCGTTTTTAGAACTGTTACCATCGTATTTGTATAGTTAAAAGAACAAGAAGAGCTTAACTGCCTTCCTCCATAAGGTCCCTTTATATTGAGAACGTCACAATTGAAGACTTTTTGGGTAATTCTTCGAGCGATTTAACCGTTCTCATTTCCCTGTCATTAATGTCGAAATTCCTATAGCTTTGGATGCTATTTTCGGTTATCTTGTAGAGTGCCCTGACTTCTACAAAATAACTGAAAATGATATTCTAATCTACAGGAAATTCGACATTAATGCGACCGGGGAATGAGAACGGTTGAAACGCTCGAAGAATTACCTTTTTAAGCCATGACATAAGTTGTAAGTTGGAACAAAATTAACAAAAGGATCCTTCTGATTTGATCAGGACAGAGCATTCCATCTGAAGGGCAACACATACTTCTTTGCGGATCTGTACTAGGCTACTGTAACTCAGTCTGCGGAGGAGCGGCAAAACCCATTTGATCACTTTAGAAAGAGCACGACGGTCCCTGCTGAAGGTCATTACTAGAAAACCCTCCTGCCACAGCACCAGAGACCGGAGAGCTGTACAATATCGCTAAACGTTCTTACCGTTCGCCAACTGCTCCTGAAAAAAATTACGCACAGCTATGGAAAAACAAATGATCAAGTCTTTAGAGCGGGTACAAGATGGCGCCAGCGATGGAGAACTCCGAAAATCTGCAGGAAATTTGCCCAAAGATTCCACGCAATCCTGACCCCGTTAGTCATGAAAACCTTCACCAAACGTAATCAATTAATCATGTAAACAGGCCTCCCAGCAAACTGCTTCTAACAAAATGGCTTATACGGAACTGGATTACCACGAGACCGAACTTCTCTCTGTGCCAAAATAATCACATTTAATATACAATAATTGTTCACTAACGCACGCACACACACGCACACTTCAACATTAAGAAAATTTAGTAAATAAGTAAATGGGTGGAGTTCAGAAGGCGGGGCATGCTAACTCACACAATTAAATTTTCTATGAACTTTCCGTGTTGCGGCGAGGATTAGCCATACAATTGTAAGGCTGCCTTTCCATTGAGGCACGGTGCGAAACGAGCGGAGCGGTGCGAAAAGGACCAATTACCTTGTATAGTTCCCAAACTAACGCATAGCACACAGAAACTAGAGGAATCTGATTAGTCTTTTTCGCACCGCTCCGCTCGTCTCCGCCTCAATGGAAAGGCAGCCTAAGGATATATTCGTCGCACAACGGAACTTTTTTTCGCCTTCGCATTCGGTTGTTTGTATTACGCTCAATTCTTTACTAATTGGGTCCAACTTTTCGAACCTTACCTAAATAAGGTTAATAATAATAACTGTTTCTAATGCGGAACAGGGTCCTGTGACACAAGAATGCCTAGCACAGGACCCACTGCCATGAGTATCATCAATACATAGTATAAAATGAATTCGCCCTCCGCATCTGTCTGTCCCTATGTATGCTTAGATCTTTAAAACTACGCAACGGATTTTGATGCGGTTTCCACCATCAGTTAGATAATTCTTCACGGAAGGTTTATGTATATAATAGAACCCGGAGCGAGGGCGGGTCGCTATAGGCTATATTTTAACTTATGTAACCGAAGCGTAGCGAGGGCGGATCGCTAGTTTACAATAAACTTTTTTCATTTCCATTTTCACTAACAGTCCGCGACATCGACCTGTCAGCTTACCGTATTAGAACAGAAACCATCAGTTTCTCGTACGATTTAACACGTTCTCTTCGTACATGTTGGCCGGCAGGCCGCCTCGCCTGGGGCAGACTTGGGACTGCCATCTGTTGCCCTTTGGAGCTGCCGCACATTAGGCCACTAGTCGCGGCCACGCAGCGTAGCCACTTGTGGCCGCCACAAGCCGCAGACGAGTATTTTCATACATTTTTAATAGCATCGGCGCACACCGAGCGTTCGAGTGGCCGCGTCTGAGCCACAAGCTGCGGTAGTCGCCCGCGCTCGCTACTAGTGACCGCGTTTTGTCGCTCGCCTCGCGCACACACTCGGCCACAGTCGCCGGCTTCTCCTATAAACAATAGCCAATAGTGGCAGCCACTGGTGGCCGCCACTCATGACTCAGCCACCGGTGGCCGCGATTGGTGGCTGCGTCTCGTGGTTTAGCCGAACCACTATTGGCCCAATGTGCGGCCGCCCTTAGTCCTCGGGAATGGTATCATATTTACAGTCTTGAATCAGGTGGTAGGCGTGTTCGTATGCCTTCTCTATGCCATGAATATCCTGCACGGATGGCTGTTTTGTCTATTCTTCCCTTGCAAAAAATAGGAAGGGAAGAGAGGGACAAAAATATAAACAACTATAGAAACCGATCGCTTAGATCTTACTAGCCATTACCGATACCTTCGTGGGTGTGAGTTCCTCACAAACTTCTGGGAAGAAAAGTATTCAATATGTTTCCAATCAAGGATACCTACAAGTATTAACCTTGAAAAGTTAATAAATTATATTTTGCCAAGTGCATTAATTAGTGATTTCAACTCAATTACACAATATACACAAGGTCACTTATTACAGTTATTACCCAATAGCAGCCTCTACCAGCAGAACCAATATCAAAGTAAATACATTAAATGAATATAATAATTCGATAGCAAATTATATAATAAAGATATGTAGCGACTTATGCTCCATTTCAGGACATAAAAATCTTGTTAATAATTCAATTTGTTAAAATCAAAATGTATTTAGTTTTTTGTTACAGTAAACACAAACGTAATATAATTACTTATATTTTATTGTAGAAAATATTCAACGATACCAAATAGATATGAAAAATTAAGTGCATGCACAGATAAGAGCGAGAGCCGAAAACGAAACATTACTTAGTTAATTAGTTAGTTTATTTCAAATATTCTTTGAAGCCCGTGGAAGGTTCTTATGAAGAGAAAAATTATATTTCAACTTTAAGGGGGGAAATGGGAGGGGAACTTTAACCGAAGCGAAGCGAGGGCGCGTCGCTAGCGTAATGTATTATTGTATACATTCAAGCCGGCTTGCGTCAAGATTGTTTATATTTCCATCTGTCATAACACTCGTAACATAAGTGTTCTTAAGAGATGTAAAATGTAAGTTATTTAATAGTACTTTACCAATTCCATGTCCTTATGGCATATTATTCGCCATATACAAAATAAATTGTTTTTGTTATCTGTCACAAATCCCACTTTCTAACTACTTTAATATTTTTTTATTGCCTTCGACAGACAACCAGGTAGACGGCCCCTGTTGGGAAGTGGTCACCGCCGCCTGGACATTTGCAACACCAGAGGCGTCACTATTGCGTTGCCGGTCTCGAAGAAATTTAATGACACCCTTTTTTAAAAGCCCCATATTGTAGCGCATTGGGAAAATGTCAGCGAGAAGTTAATTCCAAGTTCTTATAGTACGCGCTAGAAACGTTCTAGAGAAACGGCGCGTGGTTGAGCGCAGTGGCTCAAGGAATGAACGTCCCGCCGATGACGAGAAGTGTGATGGTAGAACGAAGCCGTTGGCACCCGTCTAAGCAGTTCCTCGGAACACTCCCCATTGTACGGTTTAGCACACCCAGCTTTTTGGAGGCAAGTGTTGCCTTGCCTTCCAGGTGACCCCGGAACTGCACGTCGCTGGCAATGTCAACACGAGGGATCCCAATACTATTAGAGATAGATAGGGGAGTTTCTTGGAACTGTGGCGCTTGTCGAAATGGGGTTTTCTTAAAAAGCACAGACCTGTGTCTTCGTGGGGTTGAATTGGACGAGATTTCGTCGCCCCCATTCGGAAGCTCGCTCCAAGGAGACCTCCATCTCAGACACAAGTCTCATCCAACTCTCCTCCACAACTGACCGAGGGATATTCGCACGGCCGGTATATCTGGCGTCACCTGTACTGTCATCCTCATAGCAGTAACGTATAACGTTTAACCTTTAAGATTTTAATTATCATTAATTAAACCAGAAACATTTGTATATATATTTGTACTCACGTTTTCAAAAACGGCTTTAACAATTTCGATGAAAATTGCGACATGGGGGTTTACGGGGGCGAAAATTCGATCTAACTAGGTCTCATATCTGGAAAAAGCGTTTTCCCCGTATTTTCACGCAAAAAGATTTCCCGCGCAATATTGTTCGTAATTTCGGGGCGGCTGCCGCCGTCTGAATAGGCTGTGAGAGCGTTGGCCTACTACGCAAAGAGTGCGGGTTCGAACAGCTTCGGATCGTTTTTTTTTTGTTTTTGTATAGATAATAGATGAATATTCGGTTTCGACCCGAGCGACGTCGCTTGGTCTCCCAGGTGCTTATAATTACTACTAAACATCACCTAAAGTCAACCAACTCGCGTAAAACCAAGCGCATAACAAATTAAATTACTTACTTGATGAATAGTAATCACCCCGATCTGTTCCTTCATTGTCACTAACTAATATCACAGGTTGAATAAATACGTATACCACTAATTAATTAATCATCATCTAACTCTAAGAGATCTATAAAACTCTTCAAAATTATTTCCAGCATATAATCTATAATTTCGTAAAAGAAAAGGTTGTAATATATAAATATTTATGTAAGTTGTATGAGGTCGCGAGGATCGAGCATTCGCGCGCCCGTCGCGGCGGTCGGAGAGCGACTGACAAGTGACATTCGATTGATATGCGTGTACGCATGATAACCGGGGCAAGAACTGCGTACGGAAAGGTTCTCGTATAGTAATAAGGATCGATTCCTTATGGTCTAATCAAACCGCGGATAGATAAGGATACCTCGAGTTAAAACTTGACATTTGCCGCGTACAACATGTGTCAAATTTTAATTTAAAGTAACCTTATCTATCCGCGGTTTTAATATAGGGACTGGGTTCATGTCAGGGTTACTTTAACTGTCTCATTGGGTACCGGTAAGAATTGCAATGGGCGGAACACGTTCAGGGTTAATCCTTCTCGTGCTCTAAAATTAAACTTACGTCTCTAAGGAGTAAAATACTTTTTCACCAGCTCGGAAAGGCTTTCTTTGTCGGTCGAAATCTACGCGCAAAAGTCCACTTTAACCGCTAGCGTGGATTTGTTTAGCGTGTAATTGTTTTTCCAAGACTAAGTGTTTTCCTCGCTACGGTGAGGTGAAAAATTGTGTTTCGCACGGCAGCAAAGTTATTTGAGTCTCAAGGCCTTGAATCCTCGTGCTGAAGCTCGTGGTTCAATTTTAGAATCCTTAGCTAACTCGGGATTCAATACTGGCTCTTGCGCCAAATAACTTTACAGCCTTGCATACCTACGCTTAGGGTTCATTAAAACAAAATTGCATAATGCCTAATAAGGCAATGCATAATTAGTTAATAAACTAATTTGACTAAATTTCAAATGGCCATGATCCCATAATGCCTAAATATCAAATTGACGCATTATTAAAATGAACGAAAGTCATAATGACTTTTACCGAAACCATCCAATTCCCGAAATTACTAAATATTGATATGTACATTTCCTTCAAACACCACCGGAAGGCAAAATGTCACAGTCTCAAAATACCTAATTTTTGTTACAAGCTTTTATCTAGTTTAACTGTCATGATAACTGTCTGGGGGTGTAGGTATAAGATTTAAAAAACTTCATTGTTGCAATAATTGCAATTAGCTTTAATTCATAATTGCAATTAGCTTTAATTATTAAAGCTAAACCTCATCAGCTGATAAAATATGCATCATATACTTAAATACATAGAAAACATCCATGACTCAGGAACAAATACTCGCGCTCATCACACAAATATTTGCCCATATCGGGATTCGAAACCGGGACCGCTAGCTTTGTAGGCAGGGTCACTACCAACTAGGCTAACCGCGTCGTCATATTCACTAGTAATGCAAATATAATTACAATGACAATAACAATGATGTTTGCCTGATGTCATTTTATAATCTTTATAATAGCACTTTAGTTTCAAGTGGCCAGCGATAAACAAGAAAACCAAATATGAAGGTATAACCTTTTAATATTTAGGTATTTTGGGATTTGGTTGTATTGCGATGAAGGTGTGATGTTTAGTTATTATGAGACAATGACATTTTAAAACTTAGTCGTATTAAAAATCCGGTGTTTTGAGAAACAAATATATCTAGGTATTTTGGGATTCAGCCATTTTGACAACAAGTTATTTTGAGATCTAGGTATGTTGGTAATAGGGTATAACGAAATCAAGGTAAAATAAGACCTAAACTACCTAACAAATAACTATTTCTTTTTACCCGACTGTCCAAGTAGGGGGGGCTTCAAATTTCTTTGGCAAGCTGGAAACAGACAGCAGCACACTTTATATGTTATGATATAGAGGAAGACTGGCTTGAGGAGCAGCTTCGTCAGAGACAAACCGTACACCTCCATCTCCTCGCTCTAATTTTAAGAAATTCGGTACATTTCATTGAGATAGAATAGACCAGAGATAAATATGGCGTGTTAAGAATGCACGAGTAGTGGTTTTTATTTTTTTCGTGTCTGATTTGTCGGAGCATTTTGGTCTCTTGTTGAGGTTTCAGTTCGAGGGTGAAGGCAGCTTTCGTTACTCTACAAACAAACGCATGCTTGAGCAAAAGGAACTTTTGAGGTAAAGAACCACCAAAAACTAAAATGTCACCATTTTACACAATAAAAAACCTATCGGGGTTAGTGTGACTTCATGGACGTTGTTACAGCAACATTTAACGCAATTTCCGGGGAAATTAAAATGGCGATCTGTCAAGTGGTTATCTTCGGGAAAATAGTTTTCAACCCGAAAGACTCCTGGGCTCCTTAAAATACTTAAATCCTAAAGCAGCCACTGTATCAGGAAATCAGAACTAATTGGAAATAGAAGATGGCAAAAGTATTGTTTTTATAAAACATGCCGAGCCAAATAGTTTTATAGTCAGTCAGTCAAAATCTTTGTCATGCGATTCCGTCAATGGTGGCCATGAAGCGAGACAATGAGAAGCTTATGTGTGTGACAACTACGAGTCAGCTTTAGACGCGATTGACCTCAACCTAGCCTTAGTTAAACCCTAAAGGTCTATAGACTTCTTGCTTGGAGCATGATTATTGTGTACTGAGTGTTGACCTCGCCTACGCGACGTCAACACGAGCGCAATGTTTAACGACAATAACGTGTTTCCCATGATTTTACAGAGTCACCTCTAAGTACCTTTACATTTATTTTTTGTATCTTGGACACATAAACATGTTTTCAAATTGAATGAACGTAAAACGCGAATAAACTGAATTAACATAAACAACATATATGCAACGATAAGTTTCTGTCGAAACTTATATTTGCTTCTTTAGGCTTCTATTAGGTTTCATCAACATCACCTTGATGAATGGTGTTCTTCCACCGTGCGTTTCACCAGGCACTTTTTGCCTCGTACGGTGAAACTGTGGAACCAACTTCCTTCTGCGGTGTTTCCGGCCAGTTATGACATGGGGGACCTTCAAGAAAAGAGCGTTCATCTCCCTAAAAGGCCGGGCGGTGGTGATTACTTCCCATCAGGTAACCCGCACGGTACGGATTGTTAGAAATGTCCTGTCAGAAACATATGGCGTGTGCGATGTCCGTAACCGTGACGTCACGAGAGGTCAGCGACAGTCAATGTCGGGTCTAGGACGCGCTATCGGGTCTGCTGGCACAGTCACATTGCACCACGCCCACGCGCGTGATGGCTCTTTATCGCTTACGCACTAAGGTCGAGAATAGAGCGCGTGTGCAGTTTTTTTACGAGCGTGCTCTTGTTTAGTCACGTGGTGGAAAGCAAAGGTTAATAGTGTATAGTAAAATTTTTATGTATACTAAAAAAATCTCATTTGTTTAGATACACGTGTAGGCTAAGAATTAAATTAATGATTTTTTTCGTATTTATCTGAATTCGTTCATTCATTTTACATAAGAGCTAGGCTCTTGTCGGTGGAGTAATCGCCACTTTTCTCTATTATCTACCAGTTTTTTCATTATTTCTGCCATTTATTCGAATAAATATATTAAAATATGTTTTAATATACTACACTATTAACTCTACTTATAAGGTTACATAATTATGTCATAGTTTTCTGCAGCATCCTTTGAAACTGTCACTAAGTACATCTACTTCTTAATAGAATATTTTGTAAATAAAATATCGAGGTACAGTAAAGTAACTAAGAACACACGTTCGAAACGTCGCACTCACACAGACACACGTTTCAACCATTCATCTCCACGCAACATCCGCCACTGACAGCACTGCCATGTCCGCTTAGGGGTCTCGTTGAGACTTCGTTGTTTCTTTACTGCTTTACCTATATTTATACTGTGTTAAGGGTCTCAATACCTGCCGAATCGCACTTTCTTGTAGCTCAGTCTTTTTCTGTACTTAAGAAAAATCACTCGAAACCAAGGTCTGTGGTGGACTAGTGTTATTAATAATTAAAATGCGATTCAGCGTCGATTAGCGCGGTACGGTGAGGAACTAAGGATAAGGGAAGGGTCTCACAAGAAGCAGGATGAGGCTGATGGAAGCTGATCGCAGTAGCCTCAGGGCTTCGGGGCGGGGCACACCTGGAGACATGGGGTAGGTTACGGTTTCATGCAGCATATTTTTGCAACTAATGTTCACATAATTATTTGACGTCTCGCGGTTAGCATAATAGGTAACCCTGCCTACGAAGCTAGCGGGCCAGGGTTCGAGGCCCGGTATGGAAATATTTGTGTGATGGGTCCCTGAGTAATGGGTGTTTTCTATGTATTTAAGTATTTCTCTATATACATATGATTATATAGAGAAATACATACTTCCCCATATTTTTGACCCTCAAAGCAAAAAGAGTATGTTATAAGTTTTACGTGTGTATCTGTGTATTTGTGTTTGTGTATCTGTCTGTGGCATCGTAGCTCCTAAACGGATGGACCGATTTTGATTTAGTTTTATTTTGTTAGAAAGGTGACTTAATCGAGTGATCTTAGCTTGGTTTGATGATAATCCATTAAGCCATTTAAGAGTTATGACCTCTGAAAGTAGAGCTCCCGATTTTGTCAGGTGGTTTTTAATTGGTTAAGTTATTTAACACCGTCCCGGCTCGATAGGCTATACCTGGCAACAATTGTAAAGCACTCACCTAACAGCATCGCACGCGGCGCGCGGGGCGGTGCGCTCGCGCAATCCCTCTCATCCCAGTACCGCAGGCGTCACCGGGCCAGAGTTGCCATAATCTAGCGAGCCTGGAAACAAAACAACTGGTAAACTAAAACTTGAAATATCAACTTGAAATTATTAAGGCACCTATGTCAAACCGCCACCGTGCGTCGCCCCGCTGCCCGCTGGCGTCGAGTGCGCGTGCGCGGCCTCAAAGACTGGGACATAATATATTTTATCTCCAAAAATCGAACATATTCTAAGAGATAGCGATAAACCAATTCTGCGCGGGTGGAATCGCGGGTGAGAGCTAGTCAACCTAAACTTGGATAAGAAACGAAAGTACTGATTGAACTGATACAGTCAACTTATTGACGTCAATAACGACTGACAGCCTGTGCCATATTCAACCTTATACCGACAATATATGGTTCACAGGTTCTAAAACTGTTTACAAGAAAAAGCAAAGAATTTACAACTTTATACTTTCAAGAATAAAGTTGAAGCTGTAACAATGCTTTATGATTCTTAGCACTTAATTTTCATTAGAATCATAGATTAAAGATATGCAGATACGTCAGTTTGTTGAAACATTTATTTTGAGCGTTGTTTGTAATCTAAAGATCGTCAAAGATGTTATTTTTCCATATCAATAGAAACTAATACCTGGATGAGGTATATTGTTACACAGAAAACCACATTATCATATGCGTAATAACTAGTGATCGTTATCAATGTGCAGTTTTCATAGCAAAGTTTATGGTTGGCAGAAAAAGCAATACATGTAAATATTCAATAATATTTTTACTATAAAATAAATACTTCAGGATTATTACCTCTAGATATAATTCTTCAAAATACAAAACCTTTTTGACCTTTTATATTTTTAAAACAATATATTATATGTATGTCGAATGACATTCATTCATATCATGAAAATACAAGTAAAGTTAAAAGTGTAATACATTATCTGACATCTTTAATTGAATCTAAATCATCCATAGCACTTCATATTGACATTTCGTATTTATTTTAATTAATTGATAAGTGGAGTCCTAATAACATGCACTTAGTATCGCAGTATGAATTTATTACAATACCTGGATTTTATAATGGAGGATGAATGTACGCGATGTACGATTTGCAAAATAAAAATACTAATACATATTAAAAATACTTGTGCATTTATTTTTTTGCCAACCATACTTTGCTATGAAAACTGCATGTTGATAACAATCACTAGTAATAACATCTGAATATGTAAACTGTATCAGTTTAGTTTACTTTTGCCAAGTCCATCCTTCCGTCTGTTTGTCACAGTCACTTCATCTCATAAACTGTGAGTCACAGAGCTGAAAATATGTACAGATATTTGTACCGTGCACAAAGACCAACAATAAAATTAGTATAAAAATAATTGTAATGTTCTTTTTCCACAGTTCTTGAGTTACAGCCAAGTTAAACTTATACCTACTGAGAACCATCTAAGATAGCACTAAATAACTTTAAAACAAACTTTAAATGCTAATACTTGTGGTGTTCAGTCATTTTTTTGGTGCCTATTAACAGCGATATAACTCTACATTGGCTGGACATGCTCCTTGCCCAGTTTTAATAAGCATCTCTTGTCACACAACCCAGAGAGGAAATCTACTCTGTTTATAACACTTTCCCACTCTGCCTAATTTTTACTCTTTGTTCATATTTATCTACAATAGGTATACATACTGACAACAACACAATAAGAAAGGTAAAATGGTTCAAACTCCTCCTGCTGTAATATAAAAATAAGCACATAAATGAACATGATTTAATATATCAAATTGTTTATTTTTATAACCCTTTTTATACTTTTCCTATATTTTTTTTTACTAATTTCATCATCACATTATATTATATATTGTCAAATATAGGCACCAATAACTGTAAAACTGCAAGCAAACAAGCTTTAATAGAATTTAATTCATTTGTTTTTAGTCCTTGAACTCCACAGCACAGTTTAAATTGTCTTTTAATAGCTCTTGACAGTAACATTAATTATCCTTATTAGAATTAATATAGAACAACAACAAAATTGTTAAGAAATTTGGAAGTATGAACTTATATTAAAAACAAAGCTCTTCTGTATGTATGCTCCAGTAAGGAAAAAACTTCGTTTCTTATCTGTAATTTGTGTAAATAACGTCACGTTTCGTAAAAGTTGCAGTCTCTGTGTTGTAAAGAAAAACATTTTCAAGAAAAACCATGGCTTAAATTAGAGGTCAAACTAATGTGGTATGAACACGTAAACGCCGTCCGAAGTACAGGGTCAGGACAGTGAGCACGATTCTCCGCTCAGAAGAAACCGCAATCCATCACATAACTGTTTCGAGTCGCCAAAGTAGACCGCGACCTACTGGAATTTTGCAACAAAAATTCCAACTCAACTCGAAAAATATACGCATACTATCCATTATACTTACCAATTATACAATCTGGAGAGTCCTTACGAGTTCCGAAAGCGTTAATATAGTGAGGTTATTGAACAAAATTCGCAAAAATTATTAGTAATATCGTACAAATCGCGTCGTGACAACGCTACCCGATGAAATGAAAACGTCACTATGACAGATCAAGCAAGAGCATAATAATATTTGGGCTGCGTTTTCGTACGTTGCCTTATTATCAAATATAGAGAATATTACATGTAAAAAGATGAAGGTCAAAAACGAATTATTGTCAGGAAAACTTTTGTATGATTGTATAATCTAATATTAGTCCACAGAACGGACCAAGGTCACACATCAAATATTTGCAGTAAAATACACCTGTGATTATTTATCTAGCCTGTGGTGCATTTGAAAAAAGCATGGCGGATTGTCCTCCCCGTGGTGGTGTATATATATTTTGACATCTCTGTTTGAACTGTCTTTGTTATAAACTTTCGATTTTTTTTTAAATTTTAAACTGTAATCGTTTTAATTATAAGGGTAAGTGTTTATTATAGCCCGCAATGGGTTTACCGGACAACTGCATAACGGAAGAAAAACTTCCCCAATGCTGGTCAGACGATGTGCGCATGAATGCGCTTTTCGCCCCTTTTCGTCTAAAATCTGCAAACCCCGAGTCCTGGGATATGAAGATGAAGTTCTGGTCCGACTTGCTAAGACAATGGTGTCGGTGGAAGAAGGATCCTGTGGTGTCAGCAGCGGATTTAAAGTGCGCTTTTATGAGGAAGGGCAGGACTCCTGCTTGCCTTGATATTGTCGTCGAAGAGATGTTTCGGTAAGTCTTTTTTTTAGTTTAACCTTTTTTTTAGAGAGAATAATAATTAAAACAACTCTTCAACTAAGGCTGTGTTTGATGTGAAGGGCTGAAGTCCAGTGAATAATATGATTTATGCACACCTTATAATTCGCTCTTTATAGAGCGTAATGTGCGTCGTTATATTATCTCTATTGCTAAACTGTACGCAAAATATTTAGTAGGTAGTACTTTTTCCTAGAGATCCTTTTATGAGAAATTAAATTGCAATTGAAAATATTAGTGTTTGTGAGATATATGTAATTGCATAAGAGAATGTATCAGAGAAGTATAGACATACCTATCTATAGGCTAATTGAGTGGTTATTTGCAACTAAGTATTGATATCGGGTCCATATTGGGTTGCATACATATTGTTAGTCATAATGTGTTTAAGTCATAATACATTTTTTTCATGACATTGTTGTTTCCAGGATTGTTATGAAAGTAACCTAACCTAACTAATCTACATGAGGGATGGTTATTAAATTCTGTAATTCCAGCCGGACAGGGTGTATGAGTAAAAAAAATTATGACTAACAAACAATATGTATGTGACTAGACCCGCTCCCATTGATATTGCATTGTAGTCCTTAAGTTAGGTAACATGTTTGTTATGTCTGTGGCAACTTTACTAGTTAATGTATTTTTAAATAATGGGTAGTGTTATAAGTTTTAATGTACCATTTGTGCCCAAATAAACATTAAAACATTAAATTGAGTTGTAGGCAAGACTTGAGCTTTTATGAGGCTTCTGTTTACAGTGGCTCCTTTTGAAAAGCCCTGGTATATTCTGAGCAGAATAAGTATCTATTACAGTGTAGTTGGCTCCATAGCCTATAATTATGTCATTGAAGTATCCAATGTTATGACTGCTGCACTGCTAAATGTGTCACCCCCAGTGTGATCTTAACCATACTTAGCATTACTACATCTGTTATAAATATATCTATCTTTATCACTAAATTAGTTAATTGTATGACATTTCAGTCATTAGGATGAATATATGCTCTAGTTACCAGTTGCATGGTGTGGTAAGAAAGAATAATGCTTAGTTTTATTGGCATTCTCTTGGAATTATTTGTCAGATATGTGTTTTAGAACTATTTTACAGACCTTTTGCAAACCAAATAAAAAGAAAATTAAATTGATAATAGATTAATGCAGTGCTAGTATTTATGTCCAGGATATCCTAAAATGTTCTACATGGCCAAAAACAGACCCTGTTCATTATTCCCTGTTTAGGAGTAATGGAAATGTCACTAAGCGGAGAACAAAGAAAAAGGGCAGTTACTCCACCGACAAGAGCCTAGCTCTTAAGTAAAATGATGATTAATATCTGAAATTCCCAGTGCCATATGACTAATTCACATGCTTTTACCTCCTTTTTGGCATTTAGCCACATAAACTATCATACCACAAGGCAAGTGCACAAAGTTAAAAGACATTGATTGAAATATCTTTTAGCAAAATCAAATAATTATTAGTAAAATCCAGATACAGTACAGACTATCTATATATGACATTAACATACAGTTTCTGATTTTGACTTTAAAAAAAATCTAAGTTGTTTCCTGTTTCCTCATATAAATCACCAAAATTAATTCAAGTTCGCTGCTGCATGTGTGTGCACTTTAGATTGATCTCCAACTTTGAACATCTGGCAATCTGTAGGAGATCAAGATGTGGTGGCTGTGGTGCCCTTGCTGCATTTTAAATTGAATTCTGTAGGGCAGTGAAGTTGGATGCATGACATATTGACATTGTTAGGGCCTCCATACTGGTTTGATTCTCTACTAAATCTAACCAATTTCCAAAGTCCCGTGCTATGGACATTAGGAATAGAGATCTTTAATGACTTTAATGATGACCCTGCCCGCAGCTAGCTAGCAGTCCCAGGTTCGAATCCCGGTATGGGCAAATATTTGTTTGATGAGCACGAGTATTTGTTCCCGAGTCATGGATGTTTTCCTTTAGTATGTATCTCTATATAAGTATGTTTATCGTTGTCTAGTACCCATAGTACTAGTCAGCTGCAGAGAAAAGTAACCCCCCCTGCATACAATTTACTTAGCAGAGGGGGTTACCTTTCTCTGCAGCTGTCTGTACAAGCCTAAAGCTTAGTTTGGGACTAGGTTAATTTGTGTGAGATTGTCCCCTGATATTTATTACTATTTTTTTTTTATGATTCCTGTTAACACCAAGTTATCTTTTCAGAAATGGAGATTTGGCACCTCTGACTAAATACCAGCAGATTTTGCACAACGGTCCTGAAGGATGGGTGCGCTGGGGGGCTCGGTTGGCATTCAAGCCAGCTGCCTTCGCATTGACCGCGGTGACCTCCCTGCTCCCCGCTAGGCAGGCTATAGACAATGACGGATTACCTAAAGCCAGCATTGATTCTACACAGCGGTTTGTGTGTGAAAGTGCTGTGAAGGTTTGTGTTGTTATTATGCTAAAATAACCTAACCAAGTTAAATCCCCAGACAAAATCGGGAGCTCTACTTTCAGAGCTGCTCATAACTCTTAAATGGCTTAACGGATTTTCATCAAACTAAGCTAAGAAAACTAGATTAACTCACCTTTCTAACAAAAAAAAAACTAAATCAAAATCAGTTCATCCGTTTAGGAGCTACGATGCTACAGACAGATACACACGTCAACACTTATAACACCCCTTTTTTGCGTTGGGGGTTAACTGGTTAATAAAATTAGGTGCACAAATTGTTGTGCATAAGCATAACTATAGCTGGGTCCACATTTGTATCATTTTGACGTATCAGATCTCCGTCGCATAGCATAATCGTTAGAGCTGCCGCACATTGGGCCACTAGTCGCGGCCACAGCGTAGCCACTAGTGGCCGCCACAAGCTGCGGACGAGTTTTTTCATACATTTTGTATAGCATCGGCGCATACCGAGCGTTCGAGTGGCCGCGTCTGAGCCACAAGCTGCGGTAGTCGCCCACGCTCGCTACTAGTGGCCGCGTTTTGTCGTTCGCCTAGCGCGCACACTCGGCCACAGTCGCCGGCTTCTCCAATAAACAATAGCCAATAGTGGCAGCCACCGGTGGCCGCGATTGGTGGCTGCGTCTAGTGGCTTAGCCGAACCACTAGTGGTCGCGTTTAGTGGCCCAATGTGCGGCCGCCCTTAGTGTGGACGCAAAAAGATCGCGTTCATGCTACGCGCCGCATCTGATCGCTCGCGATCCACGTTGATATGTTACGGCTGGCATCCAAACTACAGCAAACCAAAATGATACGGCGTTATGATACTATGCGCTGCTACGCTACGTCTAGTATGGACGCATTTTTTCGCTCGACGATGCTAATGATACGGTATGCCCAAAGTGAGCGTCCATACTTAGGATACGCGTGCTCGATACTCAAATGCGGACCCAGCTTAAGGCAACTATGCTGATCAAGGTGTGCCATAAAAATTAACTGAGAGCCTCTCTTCTGTCTTCCAACCTATAGCGTGTGCTAGACGGTTTGAAATCACGGTTTCAAACGAAGTGACCTCGGTAGTTTGAAACCATGTAGACGCCCTTGCGAAATTTGGTTTGAAACCACTGTCTACATGGTTTCAAACTACCGAGGTCACTTGGTTTGAAACCGTGGTTTCAAACCGTCTTATCTAGCACACGCTTATCCTATCTGAATAATAATGCCAATAATATCAATCTACCTACTAATCTACTTCTTTGGATCCAAATCGGTTATTTTTAATGTCTGATTAGTTAATAATTCAAGATCTTAAACAGGTAAATTATTATTTAACCTTTCGAGATCTAAAATTAAAACCTAACCTAACCTTGTAGAACAGGAAATTATTAATATATTACCAGTTCATTAGTAGTACTGATTTATGTTGCATAGTTTAAACATGACAGTAGATCTTCACACAAAGGTACATCGTGCGGCTTGTTTGTGTGCGTGCCTCACACGCGACACAAACAAAAGCCGGAGGCTGATAGTTCAGCGGCCCTTGGCAACATATTATAACGCTAACGATGTTCAAAATAAAAAACCGGCCATGTGCGAGTCCGACTCGCACACGAAGGGTTCCGTACCATCGTACAAGATTTAATACTATGTCCTTTTTATTATTTGTAGTCATAGTGTGAAAAGTTCAACAGTCTATCTATTACGGCTCATGAGACACAGCCCGCGGAGTGACAAATTTTAATAAAAATATATTATCATTTAAACTACCATATAATATTAAATTGAATCACATTTTTTCTTTTACAATTTCATCAAACTACAATTTTGAATGACTCCAGGAACAAGCAACGGAACTGCTGGAAAACTACCCGAATGAGGCAGAACGCATGGGCACCATTGAGGAGTTGATGAGAACCTGCAAGTGGCAGCAAGGCCGGGACACGTTTGAGATGCTGCTGGGGTACCTCGTGTCGCAGGGCTCTGCTGTCAAGAAAGACGAAGTCATTAAACTTGGTGAGTGTGTCGGGACTCTAATTTAGTCATGATCTCTTTGGTATTGCGTATATCTTACGTTCGATTTGCATTACGTAACATGTCAGTTTTATTTTTTATTATTTATATACCGGCCTTTACACCAACGCGTATATCGGCCTAACTTCCACAACACCAATATTTATAAACAAAAAAAAACCTTTACTAATGTAAAAGAAAACATGTGAGTTGCTGAGCTAAAATATCTTAAAAATCAACAACCTCGGTGCATGATTAGTGTTGACCGTCATATTAGGGTAAATTTTCGGGCGTTTTAACCGCCGTCATTAGTGTCTTCAATATACTGACGAAATCAATGACACTACAGCAACTTCTGATGCTGATAAAAACTACACCCCCAGTTCTGCTTCTGTTTACATCAGAAGTTGCTGTAGTGTCATTGATTTCGTCGATGTATTGAAGACTAATGACGACGATTGAAACGCCCGGAAAACCCATTAATTTCTAAGGCATTATTTTTTTCTTTTTAGCGGAACCTAACAAGAAAGCGACCCCGGTAACTGAAACCGATGAGGCCCTGGTGCGACTGACGGCGGCCGAGGGCCGGCTGGAGTGCGAGGCGGCCAGGCTGGCGCGCGACGCCGCCGCCGCGCAGGCCGAGGCGCGCGCCGCGCTGCAGCTGGGCAACAGGCTCGCGGTGAGTGCCAGTGCACAGTGCGTTATCAACAGTGATCGGAATAGGTACAGTATATTTACCTAAACTTGACGCTTGTTCATTCATGCGTGAGTGAGATCGGAACACATTATTTAATGAGCATGCATCAAGTTTAGGTAAATATACTCTACCTATTCCGATCACTGGTTATCAACTTTTTTTTTACATAATGGCCACATCTTGCGTGAGATGTATTTTTCAACTCAGACTCCGATGTATCACTTATCAGTGGCGTAGCCATAATTATCTGTTGGGGAGTTCCGGATTCCCAGAACTGCGGCATCTTGCTAACACACGTTCGGCCGTTCAGGGCTCCTATAGCCCAGCGCCCCCGTATCTTTGACACGGCTGATACGGTAGTAGCTACGTCCCTGTGTGTTATGCACACCTGGTAGTTTCAGAGTGAAGTTCTTGAGTTTTGTTCGCCATTGTTGATCATCATGTGTAGCCAAGTGATACCGTAAACTTAATGTTTATGGTTTCGCTGGTCAGGATAGAAGGATATTCGGGTTGGCTGGGCAGCGGCTGTGGAGTGGCTTGACACCTTGACTTGACCATTATTTCTCCAACCTGCCAACAGGTGATAACATTGTAAAAGCGACAAGCTCCTGGGATCAAAGATTTGGCATTTATTCCATTATATCATCATCATCAAGGATTATTTTGTTGCATATTAAAACTGAAATGTCCTTTTGAGACCCAAAGTGATCTTTCTGCTATGAAAAATAATTATTTTTACTATTTGATTCGCCTACGTTTTCTGCAGGCAAAGAATCACCTGCGTCGCAAACACAAGCTGCAACAGCGCGCCGACCACTCAGAAGCGGCGCTGCACAACGTGCAACAGTTGCTGCAACAGATGCGCGAAGTGGACGTAAACACCACCATAGTAGACACCTACAGGTGAGCAACACTAGGGTTTTAGATCCAGATTTGTATCTTCTTTTTTAGGGTTCCGTACCTCAAATAAAAAAACGGAACCCTTATAGGATCACTTTGTTGTCCGTCTGTCTGTCTGTGTGTCTGTCAAGACCCTTTTTCTCAGGAACGCGTGGAGGTATCAAGTTGAAATTAATATCAAATACTTAAGTCTGCAATCCCTTAGATCAGTGAAAAAATCAAACATCTATGTCAACGCAATCAAAAGATATAGCCGTTTATGCCGCATATTGAAGGGAATCTCAAGGGAATCAAAACCTATTGGGTACTTCCCGTTGACTTAGAAACATGAAATTTGGCAAGAAGCAATGTCTTATAGCACAAGTACAGGAAAAAATCCGAAAACCGTTAATTTGTAGTTACATCCCATAAAAAAAAGTCCAGTATAAAGTGACACCCACTAAGTATGAAAGTGCATACTTATTGCGTGTCAGTTTATACTGGATTTGTTTATATTTTATTTCCGTGATTTACGAACTGTTTAAATGCCTTCAAGTTTATGCGGAACCCTCGGTGCGCGAGTCCGACTCGCAATTGACCGGTTTTTTATGTTCATTCTACTCGCGCATTGTAAACCGCTAATTTTCATATCGTTTACGGTATCAGAATGCCACCCATAGTGTACCTGAAGCGTCGTCATGGTAATAATAATTAACAGTACCCCCCTTCCCTTAACGTGTGACGTCATTATTAAATTACGGATGGCCCATTATCGGCACCTAGTGATTAGATTATAAAATTCTTGCCTCTATTACCGAAAAATAAAGTTCATGTTGCCAATAATTATCAATGGGGCAGTTTCCCCTGTATAATTTCGTTGAAAAAATTTAATCGATCGAAAGTATTTAGTATTTTGTATACGTATGTGCTATTATTTTAATTTCAGAACTAGCTCTCAAGCACTGAAACGAGGACTCAAGGAGGGCGGCTTAGAAGAGGACGCCGTCCACGACACCATGGACGACCTTAAAGAGGTAACTGACAAACAAGTTTTATTAACTGTTTTCTACATTCTAATTGACAACATTTCCTTTTTCTCACCCTTATATTTTAAGTGTCCTTTTGAAAGATCATTAAAAATAACAAAACACATATTTTTTTGTTTTCCACAAATATATTGGTTTCTTATAAAAACAATGCGTTTGAAAAAAAAAAAAAAAAAGTAATACTAAAAGAGCGTATGTGACATGATATGCCTGAATCGAGTGTCAACCTTTGCCTATACTTTGAACCGGCGATTAAAAGAAAACGTTTTGACAGAACCCATAAAAGTGCTATCGCCAAATTGCGGATATTTTCACTTGAAGTCCGTCTTGTGCTTATGTATGTATGTAACAACAATTTATGGGTTGAATAACAACAAGTGGCTTTACTTATTTACGTTAAATCAAAATTTTATATGCAATCTGGACATCAAGGTAGTAACGTCTGTTTTGACAACCGGAAATTGGAGTATTCCTACAACCTTTTCTTTTTTCTCCCGTGCAGGCTATGATTTGCAAGGAGCATACATAGTGACGTCATTCTTCCGGTCTGCTCATATTCCCTGATATTTACTGAACTACTGTAGATAAAAAAAAACAGCGACATACAGTCGAATTGAGAACCTCCTCCTTTTTTGAAGTCGGTTAAAAACACATAGAGCGCCAGCGCGGGCGTATCGCCGTTACATTGCTCGTAAAATCGCCATCAATAGAACTTGTGAACGATGTAAACAAAGCGCCATATTGATATTGTCTATAGTTTGATGAGTTTACTAGCGATGGGAAAAGTAGACTAAGATCGAGCGTTTAAAATTTATTTTTTAATCAGAATCACTAGAATCGATTGAGGAATACGTATGACCAATATGTATTATGAAAGGTTCCGTTATACAATCCTTAGCCCTGTCAATAATGCCGTCTAAGCTTTTCATGTTGTTTTCTTCATTTAAATATAACATGAGCCACGCATTTTTTTTAAACCACCGAAATTACAAGAAGAAATCAAATTAGAAGTACAAAGAATACTTGACCAACGAATAGCCGGATACAGGCATCTATCAGTTGTCACAACTGCCTGCCTGATAAATAATAATAATAATAATAATTAAAATTGTTTTAACACACTACGTCTGGTTATAGTCTTAATTTGGCCAACACTAGTTAGCCATCATAGACAATTGCAGACTTGAAACGAAACAAATATGACATTGAAATATGTCGGAATAACCTGAACTGCAAAATAATTTCAAACTTTTAGTGAAATATCGAATTTTAAGTGATATTATATTGTTCAATGAGGATTAGAATAACAAGTGGTGAAATAGCATAATATATGGATTTAGGAGTGATGGAGAGCTAGTGTGAAAATTTACGAAGAAATGTTGCCTAAAAGGTTTGTTTACATGGTGTATAAAGGTTTGTTTACGTGGCATTCTCCGATAGGTCTTCTCACAGAGCGCGCAATGTATCGGCTATACGCGTCCGCGCTCTGTGTTTTTCGCTTCAGGAACAAATACTCTTGCTAATCACACACATATCGGGAATCGAACCCAGGACCTGGTGATGGCACCAGTGTTGAACACTAAGCTGACAGGCACCAATCATTGACACTTAAGCCTTAATTCAAAGATCATACGGTTATAAATAACTGTTACAAATTGATTGTTCCATAACCCTTATCTTATTCAAGATAAGAATCATGTGTCTATCATTGGTCCTTGTGTAATTGTCCATTACTGGTGCCACGACCTGTATGTATAGCGAGGTGCTTGTGCGCAGGTGATGGAGACGTACAACTCGGTGGAGAAGGCGCTGGCCGGCGCGCCGGACGACCTCGACGCCGCCGAGCTCGAGCGGGAGCTGCGCGACCTGCTGGCCGCGCCGCCCGCGCAGCCCGAGCGGAGGGACGGTAACCCTTATTTATGTACTATACCTCGTTTTTCCATGATAGGGATGACAGATGTCATACTGACGTTACTAGAGACATCTTAAACGTTATGATTGTGTAGCGGTACTAGTCACTACGTGTTGCACATTCACTGCGGCAGCTCAAGACTGCCATCACCAATGTAGAAGAGAGGCTAATAGAGAGATCTCTCTCCAGGCGGGCGTTGTGCCTGGGGACCGAAGTCTATTAGGATAAAGTTGAAAGTTGTATATATACAACTTGACCGGGGAAACTTCGATACCACGTTGTAGAACACATTAGTGGCGCTGTTTGTCGCGTGTTGTAGCTAGATGTCGCTAGTCGCTACAATAGTATCTACGAGATTGAGTGTTTGAACGCTTTTTAAAGGTGATTTTATTATTTCTGGCATTATTTATCCTTTGAAAAAATAATTTATTTATTTATTTTAGGTTTGCCAACAGGTAACATACTATAAATCTTACGATGTAATAATCATAACAATTCGTTTAGATTGATTGAGTATCCACCCAATTACAGGCAAACTCGACATGCATACAATTTAACGCTTATTATCTAGAAGTTTAAACATTCTAAAAAGGTATAAAAGTGAGTTAGTGAGCTAATTTAATTTTTAATAATAAAATAGCTGCAGACGACAAAGTAAGCACTTACACAAAGTGAAGAGGTGATAATGATTTTGATGATAATGATTTTGCTTGCTGCATTACTAAGTTACATGTCGTCATAAAGTGACATCTGTCATTCTTATCATCATTAGTGAGTATCATTTACATGACAGACATGATTATAGTATTTTCTGTGACTTGACATTTACTATGTCATGTCTCGAAACGGCCGTCTCCGTCTGGATCAGTTTATGACACGAGCTCTGTCCGTCCCGCAGGTCCAAGGACGCCGCAGTCCAAGAAGAGCCCGGAGCCGGAGTTCGTGTTCGACTGCGAGGAGCGCGTGATCGCCGAGCTGAACTCGCTCGGCGTGGAGGACGCCAGCCCGCGCGCGCGCGCGCCGCCCCCGCCCCCGCCGCGCGCCCCGCCCTCCCCGCGCCGCGCCGTCGCCGCGCCCGCGCCCGCGCCCATCGCGCCCCCCGCACCCCCCGCGCCCGCGCCAGGTAACACACACACACGTCCCTGCCCCGTATTAAGATCGCCTTTATCACAGTGGATATAAATATGGATAAAGCATCCGTAAGGCTGCTCTTCCACCGGGCTGTGCTAAGCTGCGTAGCTAACAATCCGCCATGATATCCGCCAATTAGGATCTTCAATAGGAATGATGATGATGATCTCTCCGACCGTTTTCGGCCATGGCGACCACTTCGGCTCCTAGTCGGACGGGCGCTGGTGCACCCGAAGATGGCTTACGTAGCCGATCCTCGCAGCAAACTCCCGTGCACAATGAGGGCGCGTGAGTATGCCGCTTACATAGTTGTAGTTGACGGCAGCGGGCGGTCGGGCCTTCAGCTCATCGCGCTTAGCGTCGAGGTCAGCTGTTCGCTGCTCCTTGAACTCGTGGACTTGCCTCTTTGTCCGTCCGTTAGATTATCTAAAAATATTGGACACGTATTTTTTCTTTTGTCAATCAAACAAAAAATTACAAAGATAAAGCGCGCCAAAGTTTGGGAGCCGGGACTCGTAACGTCACTTCTGTGTAAAAATTGTATCAAGACGTGACGTCATGCGACACTTCAACTCAATATATCTCCGTAATTTTTTGATTATCCTGATCCTGATCGACAAAGGAAAAAAAATAGTCATCATCTCTGTTAAGACGCGGACAACACGCGCTAGCCGGGCGGGCAATTTGTACTTGTACTTGTTTTTGTGCAATAAAGATTACATAAATAAATTAACTGAATTACAAGCGTCGAAAAAAAAAATCGCTCAAGCGTTTCTTACTTTATAAGCGGTTATCAACAAACTTACAACAATACAAGAACCTTAACGTACAACACAATATGACCAATTTATTTATTACTAGTTGATTTGAGTATTAGAGTTATTAGTGTTGCACTCTAGAGTTAGATCTCCACTCAGTGCCAGGATGTTAACATAACATCAGCATCTATAATATTGTATGCATAAAACGTGCCGTTCAATACCTAATCAAAGTATGTGACGCGTCATCCGATTGATCACTTTCCGAAGCGTCGCTTCCGTCGCTTTTTAGGGTTCCGTACCAAAGTGGTAAAAAAGGAACCCTTATGGTGAGACTTCGTTGTCTGTATGTCAACAGCAGTTTTTCTCAGCAACTACACAAGCTATGAACTTGAAATTTGGCATAATTGTATAACTTGATTGCCCGCATCTGTTTTTAGTAAAAAAAAATATGAAATCCATACTAATATTATAAATGAGAGTCTGTCTGTCTGTCTGTTACCTTTTCACGCTTAAACCGCTGAACCGATTTAGATGAAATTTGGTATGGAGATAGTTTGAGTCCCGGGAAAGGACATAGGATACTATTTATCCCGGAAATCATCCCTTAAGGGGGTGAAAAGGGGGTTGGAAGTTTGTATGGGGATTCAATCATTTCTTAAGTAAGGTTTTATTAGTATGGAGATAATTTGAGTCCCGCCCGGGGAAGGACATGGGATATTTTTATTCCGGAAAATTGGAGTTCCCGAGGGAGCGTGATAAACGACTTCTGCTTTGGAAGCGTTTTCAGCAGGCTGAAACATCGTTTCAGTCCGTTTCAAGGGTATCTCTATCACATACCAGATTATCAAAATTTCGACCAAGTTGCCGTTGTTTTCAGGCGCCTGAAAAATGTTTTCAGGCCGTTTCAGAGGTAGCTCTATCACATACCAGTTAATCAAAATTTCAACCAAGTTGCCGTGGTTTTCAGGCGCCTGAAAAATGTTTTCAGGCCGTTTCAGAGGTAGCTCTATCACATACCAGTTAATCAAAATTTCAACCAAGTTGCCGTTGTTTTCAGGCGCCTGAAAAATATTTTCAGGCCGTTTCAGAGGTAGCTCTATCACATACCAGTTAATCAAAATTTCAACGAAGTTGCCGTTGTTTTCAGGCGCCTGAAAAGTGTTTTCAGGCCGTTTCAGAGGTAGCTCTATCACATATCAGTTTATCAAAAATTCAACCATGTTGCCGTTGTTTTCAGGCGCCTGAAAAATGGTTTCAGGCCGTTTCAGAGGTAGCTCTATCACATACCAGTTAATCAAAATTTCAACCAAGTTGCCGTTGTTTTCAGGCGCCTGAAAAATGTTTTCAGGCCGTTTCAGAGGTAGCTCTATCACATACCAGTTAATCAAAATTTCAACCAAGTTGCCGTTGTTTTCAGGCGCCTGAAAAAATGTTTTCAGGCCGTTTCAGAGGTAGCTCTATCACATACCAGTTAATCAAAATTTCAACCAAGTTGCCGTTGTTTTCAGGCGCCTGAAAAGTGTTTTCAGGCCGTTTCAGAGGTAGCTCTATCACATACCAGTTAATCAAAATTTCAACCAAGTTGCCGTTGTTTTCAGGCGCCTGAAAAATGTTTTCAGGCCGTTTCAGAAGTAGCTCTATCACATACCAGTTTATCAAAATTTCAACCAAGTTGCTGTTGTTTTCAGACGCCTGAAAAGTGTTTTCAGGCCGTTTCAGGCCACCCTCTACCAGATTAGGAGATAACTTGAAAACCTGTTTTCAGGCGTTTTCAGGACCCCTTAAGGGCCTTTGAAGTACATTTGAGAATATGGTGAATTTTCCAGAAAAAGTGAAAGAGATAGCATGATTAGAAAGAGATAGCAATACTGAGAACCTTTCAAGATTCGTTGCAATAAAAAACGAGACAGAGACAGCTATAGAACATTCCAGCAACGACTACTGGAACATTCCCGACGGCGGGTCGAAGAACGTCGATTATTCTAGAAAGGCCATCTGGAATTGTCTTGGACTGGGCGATCGAAAGTCTAACTCTTAATTATCGGTTTAATTGTGCATTTCTATAAGTTACCTACCCCCACGTACGTAACAACACTGTTTACCCGGAAAATTTTACAAATTCCTGTGGGGTACCGATAAACGACTTCCACGCACACGGAGTCGCGGGCAAAAGCTAGTCAATTTTATAAATAATTGAAAAGGGGTCTGGAATGGGGGGTTGAAAAATGAAAGTGATTTGATTATAGCAAGTGAGGTGTCATAAGAAAGGGCTCAATCTGCATATTTCAAAACTATTTTTTTTTTATAATTTTCCGTGACGTAGTTTTTTATTTATAACCAAAAATGTTCAAAAAATTATCGTTCCCCCCCTTATCTCCGAAGTTTATGAGCCAAAAAATTTGTAACTTATACATAATTACTTGAATATTTTACGGGAAAAATAAAACTTGTAAATAAAAAGTGTTCAAAATGTATAGTTTTCGAGAATTTGACAAGAAAATAGAAAAGGACAATGGGCAGAAATGTATGGGCACTGTCCCCACCCACCAACAGAAATGAAACATGTCTCATTTAATAGATCTTGGCAAGCTGATTATTTTTTACTATGACGACGATCGTCCTAAGTATGGGGTTTTCTTGGAAAACCATATTTAGCAAGCTATAGTTACGTAGTCACTAGCGACATCCTGTATCTAGTAGAAACAACTATCTGAGACAGCGACTCCAGTGGCGAATAGCTTAACTAAGCGCTGACAAAAGTATTCGCTTTTATAGTACTATCACGAACTTTAATTGCTCCGCCGCCATAGAACCCTGTCATATTGACAGCGACAGGCGAAATTCGACGTAATTTCCTACTTGTGATTTATCGCTGTTATTATGAGAGGGTTCTATGGCGGCTGAGCAATTAAAGTCCGTGATGGTACGATTATTTTGACACTCGAGACATCTCGGTTTTAATCGTAAAGATTCGTGTTTTCACATAGAGTATATAAAATCACAGAATTTACTCACACAAAATATTCAAACCTATTTAGCATTGTTAATAATAAAACCTCAACTTAGATTGAGGTTGGTTTAAAGACTAGTATATAAAATATGTATTAATTAAGTTTCTATACTTAGGTATAGAAACTTAATTAATACATATTTTAAATATTTAAATAGGTTATAATCAACTATCATATAAATGGTAATTATTGTAAATAACACTTTTAAAGAAGTAAATTACCTTGTACTAATTTAATATTTGACTTGTGTTTTTAGTAATGCGATGTAATAATTAAATCAAGCCACATCTGTGTTATTCATTAGTCTACTGTAAAAAATGTCATTGTAGCAGGTGATCTACATTACTGTTTTAGACAGTTAAGTGCACACTATGATATTATGAATATGCAGCAATGTGTCTCGTGTCATTTGCACTTCCGATCTCTCCCGATGAATTTCGAGAATTGCCGAGTGTCAAAGTGGAAGTAATCGTACTGCAGTCGGTAGTAAAGGAAATTAAATTAATATTTATTATGGAATTTATGGAGTATGGATGCAATTTACATACGTTATTTAGAAAATTACTCAAAGAAAATAATAATGTATGAAAACGACCAAATACGTTCATTTGTTTAGAGTTATTCCCCATTCTATAGCCAATGATGTAGGTAATATATTTTTTATATTATTATAAGTATATTATTGTAAGTTTGCGTACTTCGTGAAGTTCTGCGTCTCCATTGGTTTGATTGTCTATGGTCAACCTATCGGGATAGGTACAGAACGTCACGAAGTAGGTACGCAAACTTACTCGATCGTGTGTCAGGCCCATTATAATATAAAAAATATATTACCTACATCATTGGCTATAGAATGGGGAATAACTCTAAACAAATGAACGGCATTAATGCCCAAGTTGAGCCTAATATCTGTAAATCAAGATTAGCCAGAATTATTCTACAAGGTATTCCTGAAGTTTTTTCATGATTATAGCACGTTAGCATCAACTTGAATCCTTACAATTATTATAAATGCGAAAGTGTTTTTGTTTGTTTCGTTTTCACGGTCAAACGGCTTAACAGCTTTCAATGAACAATGACATGTATGTAGTCTCTTACATGGAGATGGACATGGGATACTTCTTTTCCTGATATTCTAAAGGTTTTGCAGAAATATCATCATGAAAAATGCTACTCGACAACAGATGGCGCTTCCTTTTATTAAACGCAATAAGCGCGCGAGCGAAGCCATGGGTAAAAGCTAGTCAATTTATATAATTGATTATGTCAATTTATATAATTATTAAGTAAATGGAAAAAAGCTTAAAACGCTATACTTATTTTATAACAAGCGATGTTTTAATACTTTATCGTTTTATAATCTCTTATCGTTAATACTCTGACAGAGCCATCTATTGAGCTATTTTGTAACGTCTTGTTTCATTTATTTCTAAATAACTTTTTTTACACAGGTTCTTCACAAAAACGAGCAACGTAGTCCTGTTTTAAATATTTTTCTTAGTAATATTGTTAATAACTTAACGTTTCTGTTACTTTCTTAATCAAAAAATATATAAAAACAAAACATTATTTTCCAAGAAAACCCCATACATAGGACGATTGTCGTCATAATAAAAAATAATCAGCTTGCCAAGATCTATTAAATGAGACATGTTTCGTTTCTGTTGGTGGGTGGGGACGTTTTGCCCATTCTCCTTTGTGTTTGTGTTTAGAAAACTCAAAATAAGCTTTATTGCATACGAATTAAAGTATTAAAGGTATATTTTTGAAGTAAGGACTTAAATACGAAACCCGGTGCGCGAGTCCGACTCGCACTTGACCGGTTTTTTTTACATAAATGCATATCTGCAATGGTATTTGCGCACGCGATAACGGAGCGAAGATAACTGGTATCGTGCTTTATAATATTAAAAATGCGTAAAGTATCGCAACCAGCGCCCCAGTATCAACGCCGTCAACGCCGTCAGCGCTCGTAACGAGGCGATCTCGCGAATATTATAGGTGTTTGGTGTTCTCTAGCAGTGAACGCGTTAATGCAAGGTGATTAGACATTTTCAACTATGGTGTCGCCAGCCAACGGCAATCGATCTGAAGACGAAAATGCGGCTACACCTCCAGAGAACGCTTTAAACGAAACGCCGAGAAAAGTCGCCGTGGTAGCCGATGGTCTCATGATCCTGAACGAGGTGGACATGGAGTTTCTGTACGCCGAGCTGCACCGGAGGATCTGGGAGTATATGAAGTGCCCCGCGCGGCTGATTCCTCTCTTCGTGTCGTGCTCGAAGCTGGACCCGTACGGCGTCGCGTTCGTGTGCAACGACGACGCGGTCGACTGGCTGAAGACCACGGTGGAGACGAGACTGTTTGCGAATCGTAGAATCGTTGTGTACACGGAAGATACGTTTCCGCAACGCGTGAAGATGTGCGTGAGGGCGAATCTTAACACCAAATATTACAAGCCCCTCGAGGGTATTTTTACAATTTTAGTTAATACAAACAGGAATTTGTTTGTCACTGGTCAGTGGATTTTCGCGCCGGCCGAGAGCGCCAGCGCGAAGGCGTCCGTGTTCGCCGTGCCGCTGGCCGACGTGCCGCGGCTGAGGGCCCGCGGGTTCCAGTTGTTCTTCTTGTTTGGCAAAGTCACCGCCGAGTTCTACCGGCCGGAGCTCCCGCAAACATCGACATAGTCGAAGCAAACTAAAATTTAACACGTATCGGTATTCCAATTTTTTTTTAAATGTTAATATAATTAAACATCGGTAGAAGTAAGTCGTAAAAAGTATTATGATTAAAATATCACTGCAACAAATAGTGATTTAAATAAATTCAATTCTTAGTAATCTTCCTTAAATTCAAATCTGTACTTGAAAAAAAAAAAAACTATATCTTTTTTTTAATTGCCTTAGACAGACAAACAGGCAGACGGACCACCTGATGTGTGTGGTCACCGCCGCCTGGACATTTGCAACACCAGAGGCGTCACTAATGCGTTGTCTCTACGGAAATGTAACGCGGTTCTTAAATTAAGATGATTGATTACATTCCGTAGTCCCTGTTGAAAGGCCACTTTGGTAATCCAAGTGGCAACGAATAACATTGTCCTACAATACGCGTAGGTACACAATAACGAACGCGGCGACCCAAAACTGTTTTTCGTTATGTGTAATGTTTAAAAACAACGAACCGAAAAGGTCCAGTACAGAACAGAAACCTCTGGCACATGGCCAATCGATGTGTTCAGCGCAGCGCGAGACCATCGGCTACCCCGAGATGGCACTAAGATACAACCAAGAAGTTTATAACAGTTGTAACCTATGGAGACTGCCTAACAAGCAGTTGAACCTAAAAAAAATACCTTGAATTTCGACACGGACCCGCATCTCTCTCTTCCAATATGAATAGAAGAGAAGCAATTTTGTTTCTTTTCATTATTCCTGGAAATATGCAAGGGGTCCGTGACATAATAGGGAATATGGATGATTTTTTTTTAATCGCATTTCTTCACAAAATATCAAAATAACGTAAAAGAGATGGCAAAAAGTGAAATAATAATATAAGCATTTAAAAACTACTAATTAGACAGAGATCCGACATGAACTGTGACGTCAGCGGGCACTACGGCCCTATAAACTCCATGTTCAATTCTGTTATGCTAGAAAGAGATGGAAACAAGTGTTTAATAGCTTTTATCTTGGTTATTTTTATAGTTATTCGAAAAATATTATTATTGAACTTGTTACTTTTTATTATATCAAAAAAAAATCATGTATATTCCCTATTGTTTGCTAGCAGCGCAATCTCCATAGGTTTCTGGAACCAATACAGGTACACACGTGACGAATAGCGATGAACCCACCAGACAGCCAACGGCCCAAACGAAGGAGGACGGACGAAGCGGACCCGCCAGCAAGCAGCTCGAACCAGGCGGTTAGCTTCCCGACCCCGCGAGCGCTAGTCATCGTCACCCCAGACGTCAGGCGGCTGCGCGACTCCGACCGAGACTGCATCTACGACGAACTTTATAAAAAGCTTTTGGGGATAATGTTAGGCTCTCGAACCACACTCACTCCTCACTTCGAATCTGTTTCAAAGACGAACCCATTTGGACTCACGTTCAAACCTGTCAATTCTGATGCTGAGAAATTCCTCCGAGCTGCGGTTGCGGTTAACTGCCGCCTGCTGCCCAACAGCACTACAGTCGTTCGTTTGGAAGAGGAGGTGAATGTTAAAATGAAAGTCGAAGTGCCTTCTCACCCCGATAACAATGAAACGGAGGCTACTGCGTTTGGTATTTTAAAAGCAACCAACCAACGCGTCATCGACACGTCGCGTTGGACTTTTGGCGACAAACTTGAATCGAAAGATACTGGTAACATAGCGTTTCACTTTGGCGTCCCGTTCGCGCACGCGCCCGCGTTGATGAGCAGACAGTTGTACTTCTTGTTCGGCGTCGTTCAGGTGGAGTGTTACGACGAGCCAAAGACGTTGTCGCGGCCCATCCTCAGCGTCAGTTCGGTCAGCAGTCAAGAAAGCCCAGATCATGTCCAAGAATAACAACTACATGCTGTCACCGGATCAACGCTATACCAGTTGCTATAAAAACTTAACCATTCTTCAGGCAGACGCGTTTTATTAACATATGTTAAGTTAAGTGCAACCTGAGAACCTTGATTTAGGACTTCAAATGTGATTGCTTTACGAGAAATGTATCACTTGTTTAGGAAATATAAATTAATAGAAAACTACTTTTTGGCGCGTCTAAGACACGTTCCGGTTTTAAATTCGTAACAAAATGGATGTCATGCGTCATTGCTAAATTGTTTGTACATAATCATTACATGGTTATATGGATACTTCTGAATTGTAACCCGTCACCTATAAACGTCACGTTTGTAAGTAGGGGCCAGTACATCGAAGTGATCTTGTTTTAATATTTGCACCTTACCTAATATATTTTTAAGGTGTTAATAATGTTTTTATATTTTTTTTATTAAACATACTTATTATCTTGATATGTGTTTATTCGATTGTCCCTCTTGTGTATACGACAGAAGAAAAAGGCTAGAGTAAGTTGAACAGTTCGCGGCTAAAGTACGCGAGCCTTCAAATGGAAAGCGCTTTGTCTCTCACAGTACTACTCCCAGCCTACTAATATTATAAATGTGAAAGTTAGTGTGGATTTCTGTGTTTCAATCATGCCTAAACGGCTGAACGGATTTTGATGAAATTCGGCACAAAGATAATTCTTATCCAAGACTAGCGACCCGCCCTCGCTTCGCTTCGGTTACATAAGTTAAAATATAGCCTATAGCGAACCGCCCTCGCTTCGCTCCGGGTTCTATTATATACATAAACCTTCCGTGAAGAATTATCTAACTGATGGTGAAACCGGATCAAAATCCATTTCGTAGTTTTAAAGATCTAAGCATACATAGGGACAGACAGACGCAGAGGGCGACTTCATTTTATACTATGTACTCGTACTATTGATTGAAGTTGTAAACAGTGTTTTTATATTTTTTTTATTAAACATACTCATTATCTTGATATGTTTTTATTCGATTGTCCTTGTGTGTATACGACAGAAGAACATGTCTAGAGTAAGTTGAACAGTTCGCGGCTAAAGTACGCGAGCCTTCAAATGTAAAGCGCTTTGTCTCTCACAGTACTACTCCCAGCCCACTAATATTAGAAAATGCGAAAGTTAGATTGGATGTTCGGATTTGGATGAAATTCGGCACAAAGATAATTCTTATCCTAGACTAGCGACCCGCCCTCGCTTCGCTTCGGTTGCCTATAGCGACCCGCGTTCGCTCCGGGCTTCCATTATATATTATACATAAACCTTCCGTGAAGAATTATCTAACTGATGGTGAAAATCGCATCAAAATCCGTTGCGTAGTTTTAAAGATCTAAGCATATAAATATAGGGACAGACAGACGCGGAGGGCGACTTCATTTTATACTATGCGGAAAATTTAAGATTTCTCGAGGACACAGCGATAAACGACTTGCGGACTGCGTCGCTGGTAAAAGTTAGTGCATACATTATACGTGTCGTGTACAAGCAAAAGGTACCACTTTGTTGGTTGCCAATAAGAGCTTGATACCTGCCTACTGCCTGCTGAGTATGAGTATGAGTACTGGTATAGAGATACAAATTATTTCTTTATCTTATCTTTATCTTTAAATAAACATCAACTTTATTGACAACCGACAAAGTGGTATCATTCACTTGAAATATTATCAGACAGAAGTGCAGCTTACATATTTATTTATCTTTTGAAGCATAATTTATCTTTACCCCCGACGCAAAAAGAGGGGGGGTGTTATTGACGTGTGTATTTGTGTATCTGTCTGTGGCATCATAGTTGCCGAACGGATGTAGCGATTTCGATTTAGTTTTTTTTGTCAGAAAGGTGACTTAATCGAGAGTGATCTTAGCTTGGTTTGATGATAATCCATTAAGCCATTTAAGAGTTATGACCTCTGAAAGTGGACCTCCCGATTATGTCGGACGGTTTTAATAGTTATACAATACTAGCTTTTGCCCGCGACTCCGTTCGCGCAGAAGTCGTTTATCCGGTTTCCCTTGGAAACTACCAATTTTGCCTGGATAAAAAGTATAATATATGTTAATCCAGGGTATAAGCTATCACCATTCAAAGTTTCATCCAAATCCGTCCAGCCGTTGCAGCGAGAAAGAGTAACAAACTAACACACACAAAAACTTTAGCATTTATAATATTAATAGGAATCCCACGTTAAATCCAATAGTGACGCTGTGAAAAAACAATGATTCCAAAGGTAATTCTTTTTAATCGCCATAATGATTAAAAGTTTCTGTATTGTGATTGAATAGTGGGTATAGGTATATTTATATATATTAAATTTATATTATACTTAATTATATGTATGTATTATGTTTATAATTATTTATGTACAGTTCGCCATCAAATATATCTGTACATATCAGAGTGGTCAAAAATATCTGAACATGCACTCTAACGCCTTGACAATAGAGTCGTGTTCAGATATTTGTGTACCTATATCGCACCCCCAGTACAACACTGCACTAAGTCAAAATATTTCATGTTTTCAGAATCGCCGAAAAATCGTTATCTCGTGTTATATCAAAGTGATTGCAATATAAAAAAAATATGTTGAAATTTTTCGACATAATACAGTGTTGTACTGGGGGTGCGATATGTATTTATGTTAATAATATAGTATCACCTACAGTATCTGCTGTTCAATATATATATTAATTAGTGTTATTAGTCACTGAATATCTATTTTTTATCCTATTTTTTTTTTAGCTTAAATAAATTAAATTAAAGTTTAAATAAATAATGTCACTATTCAAATTATTTTTGTCGTAGTTTAATATCACTGTTGGATCGAACGATGTAGTGATACGTAGAGAGCATCGTCGAGTTTTGTTTGAGATTGTGGTGGTCCGCAGAGCGGCCGGCGGCGAGGGCGGCGCAGGCGTGGTACCCGCCGCGCGCCGAGAGCCTGCGCCCCGCCGCGCGCTGGGACAGCGACGAGCCCTTCGCCGAGCTGCGGCTCGACGACCGCCTGCACCCCGGTCAGTGCCAGTACAATCATCGCAAATACCCCAGGGTGACCACTTTCGGGAAAAGTCAGGGAAATTTGCCAAAGGGCAGAGAAAAATACATTACTTACTAAAACTATAACTTGCATTTCGTCTATTGTGAGCAAAAACTCACTAAGTACACTTTATTAAAAAAATGCATTTGTTCACTGCACTGTGGTTCGTCCCATATGACAAATATCAAAAATCGGTGTAATAACAACCATGAAATGAGTTATCGTTGTAACATCTACTAATTCTATACTACGAAAAACTATAAATTAATTTCAATAAATTTACTAAATAAAAAATAAAGAATATCGGTAAGTTTTAATAAAAAATTATATGTTACGAGTCTTAATTAAAATGTAAAAATCCTCGAAGGGCATCAAAATCCTATATAGAAAAAAATATTATTTAGTTTCTATAGAAAAATGTATGAAAAAAAAAACCATACTTTCCGTGTGGTGTATTTTTATATTGAATATAAAAAGTTATGTGACATTTTTTTTTTGCTTGGATGATCAGGATAAATACCGAAAAAGTGCCTGGAAGACCGGGAAAAGTCAGGGAAATTCAAATGTTGTAAAAAGTGGCCACCCTGTTATCCGTTCACATACATCTCAGTACAAATTTAACCAGACGCCTAAAGTACGCGTGCAATCTGAGTGCAGCTCTGAGGAATGCGAGCGAGAGACATCAAGGTCAGCACGGCCCTACACTACAGGGCGAGCGAGGCGAGGGGTCGGCGGCGGGGGAGGTGCGCCCGCGCCCCGCCTCATACCCCGACTGCACTCAGGTCGCGCGCGTGCTATACGTACCGACATCTGGTGTCAGAACAAATATCGAAAACCCTCATCAAAACGGGTCCATATTGGGTTGCATACATATTGTTAGTCATAATGTGTTTTAGTCTTACTGCCGCACTCAAAGACGCCAATTAATTTTTAAGTTTCATTAAAGTTGCTCCGTCTTATTCTATTGCTATAGCAAAGAAAGTGACACCAGCAACTTTAATGACACTTGAAAATTAATTGATGTCTCTGAGTGCGGCAGTTAATCTTCGCAAGTCATATGCCTTTTTTTCAGGATTTTTATTAAAGTAACCTAGTACACGATGGATGTTTATTAAATCCTGTAATATCAGTTTGAAAGGGTGTATCACTAAAAAAAATATGACTAACATTACATTATACCAAACGATATGTATGCGACTATAGTTCATTTATTTTAGCATGTTACAGAACGAAGTAAAGGTTTTTTATTGGGCACGTTACACGCAACATAATCAAATACTATCCTGTCACCTGTCAAATATATCGAACCTAGTGAATTTTAAACGATGACACTATCGTGAACAGTCAGTCTTAAATTAGGTAAATCAATCAAGTATAGCAGTTAGAAACGACTATATATACGTGTTTAAATAATTTTATAAATAAATTATTTTACTCGTATAATATCAAAACCCAATGTATTGTCCAACAATAAAATATTAATGACAATAATACAATACATTAAGTACGTGGATTCTAATTAATTTTGTCAGCGTGTATTAGAGCTGACAACCACTGCTTGTTTTTTTTTCTCTCATCCTAAAAACATATTAGGTAGATTTGCATAAAACAGTGGATTGACCGTTACGGTACAGGCCAGGAGCTGAACGTGGACTTCTCGTCCCCGCCGAAGCTGTACAACGCGGACTTCGCCGTGCGCGACCACAAGCTGCACGGCGGCGTGTGGCTCTACAACCGCGACGACAACAGCAACCTGTCGCGCTCGCACCACCATAGCTCCGTTCAGAAACAAGCAATCAGGTATTATTTTAACCTCTTGAACCTCCGGCTCTAGCCGTCATGGTTGACAGCGTATTTGAGGAAGGTTGTCATTATTTATGGTGTTGTGACTTATATATCAGACTACGGCGGTCAAAAGGTTATAATAATCCAGCCTATATACGTCCCATTGCTGGCCACAGGCCTCCACTCACAACGAGAGGGTTTGGGCTATCGTTCCCACGCGAGCCCAGTGCGGATTGGGAACTTCGCACACACCGTCAAATTGCTTTGCAGGTGTGTGCAGGTTTCCTCACGATGTTTTCCTTCACCGAAAAGCTCATGGTAAATTTACAAATTATATTTCGCATATACGAGTCGGCAGGTCAAACCGAAAAGGTTAATTATGTTGTTATTGCAACCTAGTCCAACAAGATATAAAAAAGAATCAACAAAATCGGTTCACCCAGAACAAAGTTCTGAGGTAACAAACATGAAAAAAAATACATTCGAATTGAGAACGTCCTCCTTTTTTCGAAGTCGGTTAAAAACTTAAAAGCCGACGACAAAAAACATATACAACATCTCATGGCATCTTTATGATAGTAAATTCACTCCACATTACCGCCGTTTAAAAGAGCCCGCATGTGGCCAATTTAATGAATAAATATTTTGATTATTTTTTATCCCCCCAGCTCGGAAAACAAGGCGTTCCAAATGGCGCCGGGCGGCGAGCGGCGGCGCGAGCAGGAGGCGTGGCCGCGCGCCGACGCCGACGTGGACGACCTCGAGCGGCGCCTGCGCGACCTGCGCGGGTTCAACTTATAATGACCGCCGCGCGCCGCACTAGGTTAACTCGCTATACACACTCGCGCTCGATACCTAAATGCTAGATTATTCTGGAACAATCCAAATGGGTGAACCTCGGTAGAACAAGCGCTCTAATTGCCAGACTAGAGTAGTAAGCAGCACGCATGCGCCTTAATCGTTTCTATTCGTTTTGTGGGGGGTAACAGCTGGTATATTTTCTGGGTGATTACCATTTGTGCCGTAAAAAACAATTTTGTATTGCACTAAGGCCCGATCTTACCCAAATAATTATTTAACAGTAAAGCTGTCGCTTCCTTTTTTGTTATCATATGAAAGAAAAGGACAACTAAAAATTATCTGACAGTTAGTGGTATCTGGAGATTGATGAAAATCGGCCCTGAAACGAACGTTACGTCATAGCACAATACAAAAAACGAAATTCAATGAGATTCCTGTCTCAAAACACGTCATAGTGTGTGGATCGTAGAAAACTCTCAGACCCGTCTTTTTACGTTTCCACCTGCAAGAAATTGCTGTTAGGAATGTCCTGACAGTGCTGTCCGACACAACTTGCAAGTGTAAACTACCCCTAGGCACTGTCGGATATTTCTTGCGGGTGTATTTCCGGCCTAAGACGAGTATGTCACACAAAATAACTTTATTAAATTCGACCGTGCATAGGATTCCAATCTTGAAATTTCCATGGACCAAAGAACCCACTTACTACCAAAAAAGCGAGAAGGATCATACTTCTATTTGTCCGCACTGTTTTACCGCGCACGCGTTTAGAGACTTCTCATATAAACAAGTTGCCAAAGAATCGGTTAGTTAGTCAAAAAATATTGAACACGTATTTTTTCTTTTGTCAATTAAACAAATAATGACGAAGTTCCGTGTGACGTCACGCCGTGGCGCACAATACCACGTGGTGACGTCACGAGCCCCCACTCCCGAACTTTGACGCGCGTTATCTTTGTCAATTTTGATTGATTTGATAAAGCAAAAAATACGTGTTCAATATTTTTTGATAATCTAACTGAGGGTATAAATAGTTTTTTTTACCAAGGACGTATCCCTATTGACAGTTATTTTGGCAATTAGAGCGCTTATCTCTTGTATTGTCGCTCTGCGTTTTTATCGTAACAGACTAGTTATGGGATATTCGAGCGAATGAAACGCGGGCAAGTCCTGATGGCCCCCCAAGCGTTATTTGTAGCGTTAAGGTAACGAGCGGAGTCAAAATTAATATCGTAGTTGTATCAGGACAAGTTGCAGGTACGCGGCTGCTCGCGCGCCGAATTATATACGTTTCGGACTATTACTTGGATCTGGTATATGTTGAAATACGGAAATTTATTTAATAAGAAAATATATGAATATCAGGGGCGATCTCACACAAATTGACCTAGTCCCAAACTAAGCTCTAGGCTTGTACTATGGGTACTAGACAACGATAAACATACTTATATAGAGAAATACATACTTATATATTTAAAAAAAGAAAACAGCAAAACAAAAAAACTGTATAAACTTTTTTTAAACAACATCCATGACTCGGGAACAAATACTCGTGCTTATCACACAAATATTTGCCCATACCGGGATTCGAACCCGGGACCGCTAGCTTTATAGGCTAATCGCGTCGTACAGGCAAGTACAGGGGTAGGGTATACAGGGTCAGCCATCAAATTGGGTCAGTAAATAGGAGTTTGAGAAATTTGTTTTTTTTTTTTTTTTAGTTTTTATATTTTTACTCAAGTTTTGTTTAAACTTTTTTTTAACCAATTTATTTGCGTTTTCCGCTTAGATGGAGTGAAAATTGCGTTACTTGATAGTGGTCGGAAACGCATGTTTGCCTCGCTACGCTCACAATTGAACCCTAAAATTCAATTCAATTCGGCAAGAATATAATTTCAATCCTACGTTACACAATGTACTAATAGTGCTTCAAAACAACCAGGTCCTTGTAAATAAGATGAAATTAACGGCGAGCGAGACAGCCTGAAAGTGTTGGAGCCGGCCTCGCCTTTCGCCTCGACTTGTCCAATCGCTTATCACGTAGCTATTAAGTAACTTAAGGGCCCGTTTCACAATCGACAAGTAAATTTATTTGCCAGTTAAAGTTAGTCCTCTCCTTGTCTATTTTCTAGTGTTAGAAAAGGCTGAATTTTTCTGTCAAATATGTTTTACTTGACGATTGTTAAACAGGCGGTATATCACTTTGTCACATTTTGGAACTGTTTCTACCATTATGACTTGCCTGTCGTACGTTTAAAAGCAACAGGTGGTCATAATGTAAACGGCAACGATACTAGGGCGAATTTAAAAAAAAATTTACTTATTTAAGGACATTTAAATAATTAGTTGTATGAATAATTTTCGTTAGACAAATGGAAACAATTTACAGATTTTTAATTGAGTCCTTAACTATGTATTTTTTTTAATTCATCCATTGTAATTAACATCAATGGGTACGTTCCACTAAACGCCCGCAACGATCGTAATCACCCTCTGTATCGTTCCACCTAAGGCCCGTGGGCGTCGCGAGCGATCGCTCGACGTCATAGATGACGTCACTGTTCGCGCCCACTTCGCCCACAAAATATTGGTGGGTCAGAGTGGGCTCACAGCGCTCAACATGTGCGTTCCACCTATAACACTCGCCTACAACGCCCGCGGCGTTGTTACGTTAGTGGAACGGCAATTTCAGCGGTCGAGGTCGTGAACGTACCCAATGTCCCCTTGCCATCGATGGTCACGTAATACCTACGGTTGTAGAGTTCCAAGCGGTGACGAGCAGTAGCCGTAGCGCGTTAACTTTACATTAGTATATATCAAATAGGCATGATGACTGGGTAAAGAAAACGAAATTCTATTTAGTCCGTCAGTTAGATTATCAAAAAATATTCGACACGTATTTTTTCTTTAGTCAATCAAACAAAAAATTACAAAGATAAAAATCAAAAGTCAAAGTTCGGGAGTGGGGGCTCGTGACGTCACTTTGAAAAATTGTATTGAGACGTGACGTCATGCGACATTTCAACTCAATATGTACCTATATTTCCGTAATTTTTTTGGATATGTGAAAAAATAAAAAAAAAAACGTGTCCAATACTTTTTGATAATCTACCTGATCGACAAAGAAAAAAAATGAGTCATCATCCCTATTGTTTACGACTGATACAGATAATCGATAAGGATAATAAAGGTGTATTGTGATTATTTGGTTTAAATTTAGTGTAATCGGATTTTAATTATACTAACGCGCTGTATATTTTATTATTTTAGGCATGAACAAAATACTGATAAGCCACTTGTTCACTCAAACATTTGTTAAAACACACGGTTTTTAGTTTCTCACACATGTAGAAAGTGTTGCGGTCCGTTTATCGGCATGTTTCCGTGCTCCCGCTGGAGCGAGCGAAACAATTCAGTTTCGCAACAGTTCGCAACAGCTCGCAACAGTTGACCGTGTATCCGCAACATTGTTTCTAGTGGCTATACTGTCGTTTTTTTGACGCAATGATTTTAATTAAAAGCAGCATGTTTTTTTTGCCATTCGATTTGATGTTTTATATTTGCCTAAAGCAATAAAATGTAGGCAAGACTTAGGGCCTGTTTCACAAGTGAATTCATCTGTCAGTTAAAGATAGCCCTCTCCGTGTCTATTTTCAGGGCAAGGGCTAAATTTATTTGACATATATTATTTATTTGGCGGTTACTATTATAAGTTGCTAGCTCGTGCGTTTGTATAATAAATAATAATAACCTTAATCCTAACTCTAGTTGTCCCCGTGCCTAAACTAACATAATCTTAGTGTTTATTAGAATTTTGACGTGTTTCGTTGACCAATTTGTCATCGAATCTTGTTTTTATAAGACAAATCTGGCTGTATTTCTTTTTAATTATTTTATTTGATGCATTATCTGTGTGTATATGTCGGTGTAGTGTTTGGTTTGTGCAAAATTTACTGAGACGTATCGCTCGAATTAATTTGACAATTGTTCAATATTTTTTCGGAATAAAGGGCCAGTTCCAATTTCACAAACGAGAAAACGGTACGTGACGATTTAACTAATGTACAGTCACCACACGGGATTGTTGAGCCACTATAGAACCCTCTCACAGAAAGTCGACGGAAAATTTTGACGTAATTTCTTTGGAGTGACTTGACGTTGTCATTATGACAGGGTTCTATGGTGGCTCAACAATCCCGTGTGGTGACTGTACAAATAGAACTGTCACGATGGCATTATAATTATTATGATGGTTTGTTTAATTTATGACGTTCATGTTCTACGGCGGGTCAGTGTTCTATTTTGTCGAGTACAGTCGAGGACAGAAAGATGAGATGAGAAGAAGATGTATAACACTTTTGGACCTTATTACAATGGAATAAGATGAAAAAGTGTAAACATCTTTATGTCCTCGACTGTACACCTAACTGTCACTTAGCATGCGTCATTGTCACGTTTGTGAAATAGGCTCCTGATTTTGTACTTCAAAGGAAGGAGAGGTTATTTTTAGGAATAAAAAAAATTTTTTTTTTTACTCCAGGTCAATATTTTAATAGGATAAAAAAGTGGAAATCGCATTTGACTGGTTTTCTATTTAGCTAGTATTTGACTTTGTAGTTTTATTCATTCTGAACAAGATAATCCAAAATTACAAAAAAAAAATAGAAAAAAAAATCGACTCTCACTACATTCACTAATATATAAATGTACATATTAAAATTGTTTATTTGTTTGTTAAATCGTGATATTAACACTGCCTATGTATTTTCGTAAAGGTTTCGTGTTGTTTTTATGTTGTTTCGTTTTGCTGGACTAGTTTAGAATAGACTCCTGTAAAATAGTTTAGTCATTATTTTTTTATACAATTTCTAATGTAATATGTTTAATTGAAAAAGGTCACACGCATTGACTATACCGATCCTGCCTCGGCTAGCAACCGTTCAGTACTCGCGTAACGAACAAATTCGATAAGGTTCAATACTGTGTGATTTCACTCGGAAAAGTTCTTATTTTGCACCTTATTGAATTTGTTAGTTATACGCAGTATTGAAGTGTCGCCGACGAATTGCAATTTGTTAGCTGAGGCAGTTTCGATTACATTCAATTTGATTCACTGTACTTGTGCAGATGTGTCCTTTTGTTCATTTGCGAGGAGTGTTGCTAAGAAATATATTATTTGATCTTTATGGTTATAATGATGTTTTTAACTTAAATATAATTTGGTCCGTCTAGTAGTTTTGTTGTGTCGCGCTACTTAGATATGGCACTTATTGATAGTAGATGCGATAAAAAGTATGAGTTGAAATTCGCTAATAACTGTAATTTTGTACATAGACAGCGGCTGGACCGTATTCATTGAGGTTTTGTAAACAATAATAAGCAAAAAAATGGGAAAAAAAATCATTTTAACATTGTAAAGTTAGAATAAGTAGGTTATCCAATTGAAATATATCTAGATAGGGGAAAAATCGAAAATGTGAAAAAAAAGCTTTGTACCTCGTCGGTGTTTGTGGGTTGAGTTTAGTGTTTGTGGAAATTAACATGTATTTAGAGTTCTGCGTCCGCCGCGGGCTTGTGCTACTCCGAGATGACAACAACCTGTCAAATGTTACTGTTACACATCCATAGTCACCATTTTAAATATGACGGGTTTTCCGAGCTCATTACGACGATTCCTTACATCATTGGGCTTCAAATCTACGTAATGGGCACAAAATTGTCTGTAACTGTCAAGTCTGAATGTATAAATTGTTTATAATTTGAGATGGTTGGGTGTGGGCGACGCCATAAACAGCTGACGCGTCAGAATCCAACCCAGCTGTTTAGCTGCCACATCGTAAAGCCGTGGGCCAATACGCATTATGACAATTTTTTTTAATATGCCAAGAGATACGATTTTTTGTAAGAATCAAATGAATGTACGGGACTAGCACAATCGCACTGCAACTGTCTGAAATGAGAGTCAAATCTCTATTGAGAACGCCCCATACAAATTGATATACCCGTGACGTCACGCCTAAGTAAATATTGTATTAAATAAAATTAAAATTGTATGAAAAAAAAATCGTCTAATCGACGAAACTTTGAGGTCTCGTATCTACAAACTTTGATAAAAAAAATAGTTTCATTTTGTTGTGATAATTTGCAGCTTTTCAATTAAATAACTATATAGCACATAGTAAAATTACTTGAGTCATCATCCCTATTGCTCCAGGCGTGTGTCCGTGATGTTATTCCGCACGTGTGCCGCCGTAGGAGTATCTAGTACAGTCGAGGACAGAAAGATGTTTACACTTTTTCACCTTATTCCATTGTAATAAGGTCCAAAAATGTATACATATTTCTGTCCTCGACTGTTCATACATGATACGAAGTGGATTGATACCCATGTGTGAGAGGGAATGTAGAATTCCGGCTTGACAGTTGCAGAAACTCGCTGTCGATGCGAGCAAAAGTAATTTTGCATGTGATGTATTGTGATGTATTGTGATTGGATCTAGAAGTGAATAGAATGTCTCGGAGTAACAGAAGCGTCGAGTTTAATTGGATGTTGGTTTTGTGGAGACTATCGCCACGTTTTTATATCGCTGAAATATCATAGAATATATTTTACTTACAGTAAAAAATTACAGGAATAAAGTAATCGTTCATTGTGAGTACACGCTTGTTTTATTTCTACCGAAATATATCAACCAGAGGGTTAGAGAAGGTGTATTACGCTAAATTAACGATTTTTTTAAACTATAAAATGAGGGTCGCGTGTGAATTCGCCGCTAGAGGCGCTAATGTGGCGTGAGGTCGAAATGTCAAACACTTTGTGGGTGGGCTACGCGGGTTTATTTCTAATTAGAATAATGTTATGAATATTTTGCAATACCTAAGATTCATTATGGCAAGAGTTACGGCTCAACTAATGTCAGTGCTAAAGCGGAGCTAAGAAAGAGGTGCATATATATACACCTGTTTTCACGTCCGTAATAAAAAAATTAAAAGCGATTACTTCAGAACCTTGGATATCCTACAGTGGCTCCAACTGGTGAACACTGAAACGATAGCCCTCATTGACAAAGCTGACGAGACTGGTCGTTAACTGATATGTTTTGAAAATTTTCTTTGATTTCGAAAGTCGTTAGAATGATATTTAATTCAAAATGGCTACGCAAATAGTCAAATATAAAAATTTTCACTCACGCCAATCATGCTTCAACACCTATGCAAAATACAACCTTAATTTATATGAAACAAAGTCTCCTTTAATCTTCAATTTTGTGTCGGCTGTAGCCGACGTGGCGTCAATGGCACAACTTTCTGTTGTATATAGCCGACTGCATCTTGGATAGGCCCTCTGGAGAGAGATTTTTCCATCACAGTCATCGAAATATAATAAGTATTACTTATTATATTTCGATGATCACAGTATAACTCTATTATTATGTCTAAAACGTGTTGCGTTACAGGTAGGTTTATTTACCGCCAAACATCCACTACCACTTGAAATAATCTTTTCAACTCGGAATCCGCATTTCAGACTTTTAGTGGTGTGAAAAATCAAACGCATATAAATATATTTTTTGTAACAATCCTTGTATTTACATAAACAAATTAACCGATAACAAAATATTCGGAACTGTCCTTAAACCACACTACTTATTATTAGATATTTTGCTAGAACTTGAACCTTCCATAATATAAAACTTCTATACAGTGAGCTACCAAAATTAAATTCCATAAAATATGTATTTATTTCTCCAGACAATAGTGTAGACATCTGGACATATTTTACGAACTTAATTAAGTAGGGAGCTATATGCTCATTTATAACGATACAGAAGACCGAATCGTAGCAAGAGAAAATGGTCTCTATAACTATAAATGTCTATTTTTTGCCATAACGTTTTATTTTGGCAAATGACTTATGACAAACGGCATTGTGGCAAAAGAAGGAACCCTCAAATTCCACAGCAATGTTTAAAATTCTTATAGGTAAAAAATAATCAAGAAAATGCGTCAATAGTACATTCATTAGTTAGTAACCAAAATTATTAACTAAAAAGTCAGACAGTGTTGTATTTGATCTTTAGCAATATTACAAGCACATTTTGGTTAATAAAACTACTCAAATACTACCGAATTTGCGTTTTAATCATCTCTGCAACGAGCTTCACAACTTGATCAAATACTGAGCGTATAGCCTCTGTCTTGAACATGAAACTGTTGCGGTAGACAGCTGTTTATCGGCATGTTTCTGTGCTCCCACTGGTGGAGACTCCCTGAGTGCCCGAAAGATGTTTTAAACTCGTCTTATTTAACCCTTCACAACTAAGCCCCGCCGCAAACGCTGTGTGAATTGAATGTCGCCAATGACGGAAATTTTAAAATCAGAGCCCCGAACAATCTACGGAGCTGTAATTTGACATTTTAACACTGACAGCGTCGTTTGATCACAATAAGACATTATTTCCTAAATGATATGACATGTCAAATATAATTTTAAATTAATTATATTACGCAACAAGATCTGATCTTTTTCTAAACCTAAAATATTCACTAAACTAGCATGTTCTGGATGATGAAGGATTATAACAACCCGGTTACCTAGATTAAATTGATTTGTCATAATCAACTAGGTACAACGCCGGATATAAAAACATTAAATTTACACCGTTTCTTTTTCAATAGATCCACTGGTTCAGTTCGTACCATCATCACTATAAATAAATAAAACCACTGTATCGTTGTATTTGTGATATGACGCGCAAACTACCAGGGCAGTATAGCGTTTCGTAAGTCATTTTTGTTGTATTTAAGGGCCACATTTTTCTGCAATTTATAGCCGGCAATATAAGGACATCTTGTTTTGGCATACGCAGTTAGAGAAAGACAGCTGATGTTGCCGGCTATACCACCAACCAGCCTCAAAGATCTATTAAGCAATTTAGCCCAGACTCTGGAGCCGGTGTACCAGGGTTTCATAAACGCGGCGCTAGTGTTCGCTGCCAGACATGATCTATAAATAAACTGTATGGACAAAAGTTTTAGGACCGAAGTGCCAGAGTTCAAGTGCTACCTCAATACCAGAATTCTAAAATACCTGATTTTCTACTACCTACTGGAATTCTAAAACGTAACATTTAAATAAAGGCCGTTTATTATTTCTACTTAATATTTCGAATCTGATGTTTTAGAATCTCGTCGTTTGGAGCGTCGGTGGCCTAGTGGCTAGCGGTGTCGACTCGTGTTTGCGAGGTACCGAGTTCGAACCCCCTAGCGCCATGTACCAATAATTTTTTCTAACTTATGTACCTGCACGGTAACCGATGCTCGTACGGCGAGGGAAACATCGTGAGGAAACCTGCACATTTTGGTGGCAAAATGTGTAACCATGATTCAGTTGGTTTGGTTCCCCTGTCACAAGGGTTACGGAGGTCAGATGGCGGTCGCTCCACTGTAATAACCAGACTGGCCGAATCTGGATCACGGTCAAGCGTACCCCGACGAAGAACGGGAAAAAGCGCTAGGAGGATGATGGTATTTTGGAATTTCGTCTGACTAATCTGATATTTTGAAACTTTGGTATATGGGGAACGAGCGTTTCAAGACTCGGGAATGACAATATTCTATGAATGGACGTGTCTAGAGGCATTTCGCTCGGTACGGTGAAGGTCATAAATATGTGTACATACAGGGTGTTAGGTAATGAGTGGATAAACTGTGAACTGCTGATAGGGGGCACTTAGGTCGTTCTAATAATGATAAATGAGGTTTAGTAAAAGTGCCACGGTTTTCGAGATATTTGGACTTTTTTAATTTTTTAGGAAATTGACACCCTTACTCAATTTTTTGGTTGTGGTTAGTGTACTAAGATGTTTTTTTTTATTTTCTTTTTAGCTTATTATTGTTAAATAGTTGTGTTATGCGATAAACATTACCATTTTGGCGTAACTACCGCGGTTTAATTAAAAAAAAATCGCAAACTTGAATTTTGCATCTTCGATAGAACATTTACCAAATTTTGAGCTCTTGCGGTGAAAAAAAAAATTACTATCACATGGTAGCCAATGAGCTAAAAAACATGCCCATTTAATAGAGATTTTAAAACAGTAAACATCTTTTTATTTAAATATTAGAATAAAAAACAACATCAGTTTTCCGCAATCGATTCGATTATTTCCTGTGATTATTTCATATTAAATTTGTGCTCCACAATTCCAAAGCGTACCTAATTATGACAAACTTTTCATTGCGAAAATAAAAATACTGGCCACTAATTTTGTGAAACTTTTTATTGAAAAAAGTAAAGATTTGTGATCCGAGCGAAGCTTTACAACCTTTTTGTTGTAATAATAACGATACCGGGTACTAACTACTTTTTTAATGCCATTTATTCGAAATTTAAAAAATATCCCGACAGCTTTTTATTCTTTTAATAAGCTTAATAACATGCCTATTTAATAGAGATTTTATAACAGTAAACATTTATTGGTTTTGATAAATAAAACTTAAAAAAGTAGGTATTGGAATAGCAAGGAAGCCGGTTTTTCTAATGAATGATTTAACTAATGCTATCTGTGAAATAAAAAAACATAAAAAGGAAATGTTTTAATAAAGTTAAGTTAAATAATGTGCTCAAATTGACGTCCACCAGCCCTAATGCAAGCTCTACATCGTCGGATAAAGGAACGCCTGACGAATCTGGTGTATCCAGAGTTCCCTATTTCTTGAGCAGCAATTCTTATTCGCTCTCGTAACCCAGAAAGACTCGTAATTGGACGGCTGTACACTTTCTCTTTGAGACAACCCCAATAAAAAAAATCTAAGGGGTTCAAATCCGGTGAACGCGGAGGCCATAGTATTGGGCCTAACCGGCCAATCCATCGTTCTGGGAATGCGGCAGTTAAGTACTGTCGCACTCGTGCTGCGTAATGTGCGGGACAACCGTCTTGTTGTAACCAAATTACTTGCCTTAGTGCAAGCGGCACATCTTCCAGAAGGATAGGTAGATCATTTTGAAGAAACTCCAAGTAATTATCTCCATTTAGAGTAGATGGCAGCTCGAAGGGGCCGATCACTTCACCATTCAAGATACCGGTCCACAAATTTACCTAAAATTAATATTTGTAATAGATAGGGGATTCATCGCGGTAAAAAGCATAATTCATTAAACCTTGACGTTTTTATCGTATTACAACAACCGTGAATACCGTGATCATGAGAAGACTTACCTTAAATTGGTACTGAGATCTATCCTATCTCATTAAGTGAGGATTATCTAACTGCCAACTGTGCAGATTGTGTAGATTCATGTAGCCATCTTGACGGCAAGATGATTCGTCCGACCACAGTATCTTGTTAAAAAAGTCTGGGTCTTCACGCATCCGACGCAGCATCACTCGACAAAAAGTTACTCTTAAGGGATAATCTCTAGGCAATAAAACTTGCACACGTTGGACGTGAAATGGGTGTAATTGGTGTACTTTTAATGTAGTATGCACTTTTCATACAGATAAACCCAGGTAATTTGCCATATCACGCACGGATAGAGAAGGATCTGCTTCAACTAGGTCCAAAACATTCTCGTCATCTCCTCGGGTGGGTCTTCCTCCACTTGTTCCACCCACACCCTGACCAAGAATTCTGCCTTCAGTGAACGCATTATGTACTCGATTAAAAATCCGGTAGTCTGGATGGCTAAATTTCGAATAAATGGCATTAAAAAAAGTACTGCCCAGTATTGTTATTATTGCAACAAAAGGGTGTAATGCTTCGCTCGGATCACAAATCGTTACTTTTTTTCAATAAAAGGTTTCACAAAATTAGTGGCCAGTATTTTTATTTTCGCAAGGAAAAGTTTGTCATAATTAGGTACGCTTTGGAATTGTGGAGCACAAATTTAATATGAAATAATCACAGGAAATAATCGAATCGATTGCGGAAAACTGATGTTGTTTTTTATTCTAATATTTAAATAAAATGATGTTTACTGTTTTAAAATCTCTATTAAATGGGCATGTTTTTTAGCTCATTGGCTACCATGTGATAGTAATTTTTTTTTTCACCGCAAGAGCTCAAAATTTGGTAAATGTTCGATCGAAGATGCAAAATTAAAGTTTGCGATTTTTTTTTAATTAAACCACGGTAGTTACGCCAAAATGGTAATGTTTATCAGATAACACAACTATTAAACAATAATAAGCTAAAAATAAAATAAAAAAAAAACATTTTGGTACACTAACCACGACCAAAAAATCGAGTAAGGGTGTCAATTTCCTAAAAAATTAAAAAAGTCCAAATATCTCGAAAACCGTGGCACTTTTACTAAACCTCATTTATCATTATTAGAACGACCTAAGTGCCCCCTATCAGCAGATCACGGTTTATCCACTCATTACCTAACACCCTGTATATACGTATCGGCGCCAGAGTTGAGGTCACGCACACATCATGTCGTGTTGACAGCGGGATCTTGTTCACCATTCACTCCTTAGTTCATTCATACCTTTTGCCACGGTGCTTTCACTTCTTTTTTTTTTTTTTTTTTTTTTTTTTAATGGGACCTACGTAGTTAGCCTCTGACGGCTTTGACTATTTCACCGGAGGGGGGGCGAGCTCCTGAGGGGAGCTCAGCGCAGAAATGGGGTTTTCACTAGCATGCCTAAGGGCGCTCCTATTGAGCCGACCTCGGACTTAGGACGCTAGGGGAGATAGTTTTAAAAACAATCGGTTGCTTTCACTTCCAACAATCCGTTTTGTATGGACGCCATAGTTCCATCAATTTGCACTAGATGGCGATATTTAGAAAGGCTATAATAGATGAAAACAACTTCAAATTCTACTTTCAAAAAAGCTGTGGCAGTGGCCCATGGGCAGTGGCTCAGCAGGGCTGGTATTGGTACGTGTGGTTATTGGTCCTTGATATTATAGGTATGGTAATAGATGGTCCTAATAGTAGTTACGGGAATTTGCGTTAGATGGCGTTGTGCCGTTGAATAGAGTGATATCTCTATCCTCCTATATATAATGTACTCTTTGCCTTTTGCCATTAGTACTCTATGTAGCTGTGTGTGTAATCATTCTCCTTTAAGGTTAACTCTCTTGCCGACACCTATACCTTGTCTATTTAATGTCATGTTTAAACTGCCTCATATGAATGTCACAGCGATTAGTGAGAAGGTACTAAACGTGTACACATATTTATGATCTTGACTGTACATTATGTGCATTGCGGGGCAATACCGTACACGGCGTTTGTGCCAATTCTATAATAGCAATGGCACACCGTTGTTAACTGTCTATAAAGCAGGGGAACTGTTTAGTTCTATATTTTTAAAAGAGATGGCGGTATGTACGGTATTGCCCCTCCGACGGAATTACCCCAATGCATTATCCGGCCGTTAAAGTAACGATCAATTTTAGTAGCGGACAAATATTACATATTCATCCAAATGGTCGATACGACCGAGAAGGTTACGTGTCATATGCACACCTCTCACTCTCGCATATCGAGTTTGACTTTACAAGTTATCACAATGTTAAAATCGAATGTTATCCGTATCTTATCTATAGGTTTGTGCGCTTAGGTGCCTCGGCTAGTACTCGCCGGCCATGAGCAGCGGCAGCAGGCCGGTCCAGCCCGTGAAGGGCCGGCAGCCTGCGCCCGCGCCGTCCTCGCCCGAGTACTGCTCCCACAGGTAGCCTGTGCGCCGGTACTCCGAGAGGAGATTGCCTGCGAGATTATAAATAATAAATAAATAAATGTCCCAGGTGTATCAGGTGTCTAGTGTCCCAGATTGTAATCTCACACAATTGACGTAGTCCCAAACTAAGCTCTAGGCTTGACGTATGCACTATGGGTACTAGGCAACGATATACATAGGTACTTAAATATATAGAAAACATCCGTGACTAAGGAACAAATACTCGCGCTCATCACACAAATATTTGCCCATACCGGGATTCGAACCCGGGACTAGCTTCATAGGCATGGTCACTACCAGCTAGGCTAACCGCGTCGTCAAACGACTGAATTAAAACAATCGTGAGACATCCTGACTTATTTATGCGAAATTTGTTTATCTGTTTGTTGTCTTTGCGGTTCATAGCAACGACCGCTTGACGTAAAATTTGGTTCAGAGATAGTTCAGCTCGAAGATGGACATATGGTACTTTGTATTGTATTTTATTTCCTAATAGCGACCCGCCCTGGCTTTGCTTCGGTAAAATAAGTTAAAAATATAGCTTATGAAATAAAATAAAGGCCATTTATTGTACTTTTTGATAATATAGCTTTCTAATGCTGAAATAATTATTAAAACCGGTTTAGTAGTTTCAGAGTTTACAAGCAAACAAATATTTCCTCTTTATAATATTATAGTAAAGATATATCTTACATAAATTCAAATAACCGCAATTAGGATTGCTCACGAAAGAAAAACACTTTCACCTCACCAGCTCGGAAAGGCTTTCTTGTCGGTCAAAATCTGCGAGCAAAAGTCCACTTTAACCGCTAGCGTAGAAAGTAACGGTGGTTCTGTGCGCGGGGGAGTGTTTTCCTCGCTAAGGTGAGGTGAAAAATTGTGTGTTTCGCACGGCAGCAAAGTTATTTGGGTCTCGAGGCCTTGAATCCCTCGTTACGCTCAGGTTCTATTTTTGCACCACTAGCTGCGCTCGTGGCTCAATTTTAGAATCCTCGGTGACTCGGTAATCAACACTTATTTGCAGCCTTGCGTAACAAATAACTATTTTACGTGTCCTTTTACAAAATAGGACAAAGTGAAGAGGACCAGGACTACATAAAACACCAGCAGTACTCACGAACGAGGTTGTCGCGCAGCCGGTCGTGCAGCTGTCCCGCTCGCTCCGCGTGCGGCCCCGCGGCGCGCGAGTAGTGCCGCAGCGCGGACAGCGCGAGGTAGTTGACGTTGACCCACACCTGCCCGCGCCAGTACGGCGGGTCGTGCTCCGTGTTCCGCTTCATGTACAGAGGCGAGGACTTCGACAGCGACCTGGAAATAAAAACATGAGTTTATTCTTTGTGAGTTTGTCTGGCAACGTCTTAAAGAACTATCTTTAAATCGTACACATCTCTAAATAATTACAAATTATAAAAGTTGTTATGAAATTTGTACTAATTTATTTTAATGAATTGCAAATATTGTTATATTTTTTCTAGAAACTCCTACAATAGCGTACCGGACTGTATATGTATGAAAGCCAACGGTCACTAATAATACTAAATCTGCTAGGCGGTCACTCTTAATACTCTTTTAGCCAGCGGTCACGCATAATACTCATTGATCATTCAAACACTTATTCAGCCAAATTTAAAAAAAACACCCAAGCAAGTGCGAGTCGGACTCGCGCACTGAGGATTCCGTACACATTGGGCTAGCATTTAGTATTTGTTGTTATTCTATAGGGTTTGTTCTATAATCATACCAAATTTGACGCTTGTATGTTTTACCGTTTTTACGATACAATATAATTAAAAATACGTTGAAACAAAACGTTTCTTGTATGGGGACCCCCTTTATTATTATTTTTTCATTTGTTAATAAATCCGCCGGACGGACGGACGGACAGCGTAGGCATATTAATAGGGTCCCGTTCGGCGCCCTTCGGGTACGGAACCCTACAAATGGAAAAGTAGCCAAAATGTATGGGAGGGTCGATTTTTTTTCGCGATTTCGTGATAGTCCGATAGTGAAAGTTGGTCAGTATGACTTACTGATTTAACCACCAAAATTTGCGCACTGAATAAAAAATAACCCTGTAGAGACCGGACATAAATGACCAGGATCACATAAGACAGAGGTACCTCAGTCCGAACCGCGACCACAGCAGATCCGGCTTGTCCAGGTCGTGGAGTATCTTGCCCAGTTTCTCGCTCTCGGGCTTCAACACTTTCAACAGCATCGGGAACAGGGAGACATAACCTGGAAACAGTGGAAAGTTAACCTCGAAATGTATGTTCATCGAACTGAAGTAACTACGAGTAGTATTTCTACCCCATGAAGCGAGTCAAAAAAGCGAAGAGTAATGAATAATTTTTAACAGTCTTATGTGGGTACGTGACCAAAAACGATTGGACTAATTTAGAAATAATAAAAAATAAATATCAGGGGACATTTCATCCCAAAGGTCGCTGGCTGTTTACACATTGGCGTATTGATCATTATTGGCTATTGATCATTATTGACTATTGGCGTATTGTGTGATAATGATAAGATCCTTTGATGGGTACGCTCCACTAAACGCCCGCAACGCCATCGACCACGACCGCTGAAATTGCTGTTCCACTAACGTAAAAACGCCGCGGGCGTTGTAGGCGAATGTTATAGGTGGAACGCACATGTTGAGCGCTGTGTGCTCAATCTGACCCACCAATATTTTGTGGGCGAAGTGGGCGCGATGTGGTCGCGAACAGTGACGTCATCTATGACGTCGAGCGATCGCTCGCGACGACCACGGGCCTTAGGTGGAACGATACAGAGGGTGTTACGATCGTTGCGGGCGTTAAGTGGAACGTACCCGATGTGTACACGAAAAACCAACATTATTAGGTTGGCCGGCCAGTATTGGTCGCCAACTACCAACATACCAAATACCATAAATACTACTATTTACACATTGGCCCAACGTGTTGGCCCAGCACCTTGGCTCAATGTGTACGCGGGCTTAAAGCGATACTCACCGAAGGCAGAGGTGACGAGCTTGGGCTCGGGCGGCACGGTGACGCTGCGGACCACCCTGGCGCCCTCCCCGGGCCGCTCGCCCGGCTGCCGGACCAGCCGGACGCCGTCCGTGTGCAGCCCTGGACAAAACATCCACTATTATAGCCAGGACATACGAAGAGTAAGACAGCAACGTAATTGTAAACGAAATCCTCCGATACGAAAGCATCCGTGAGCATCATCCGGCTCGAAGGACCAATGTAGCGCGTATTGATTTATAGGAATACACCGTACATAAATTTAAGATTAGACTGTATTTCCAAATTTCCTAGTCCGGTACAAAATGTGTGCTTTTATGATGGCGGTTAACATACAACTAACTCCATACATTCAAAGTTTACCCACATTAGTCATATGAAACTATAACATTCGTGTATGGTTTCGTACAATAGTTACCGTAAATGCTTTGCCGTGAAAAGTTGATCGTTTACAGTAAAACCATATAATAGCACTCGGCTGCCTATCGTTGTCACGCTTTCTCTGGCGTCTATCAGTATAAAGGCTTCGTCAAACAGTCAGCGCGGCGAGGCGCGGCCGTCATACTGCAGGAAAACGTCATGTCGCTCGCGGCGTGTTCTCTCGCAATCTCGATCCAAGTTAACACATTTTTGTAGCTTTTATGGCCCAAATCATAAAGAACTGGACATTCTATACATTTTTCTACTTCCATGGTCACAAATACATTGTAAATTTGTAAGCAAATACGTGTGACGGCCTGCAAACTGCACGGTAAGAACGCGCTACGCTACTGTTGCGCCGCGCCGAGCCGGCCGTTTGACGAAGCCTTTATTGTTATACCAGAGAGACCAGAAATAACTTTTTAGCGCCAAATGATTTTTACTTGAAGTTACCGAATCTACCGAAACGCAGATCATTTAGAATATTGAGAACTGGCAAAATCCACGCCAGAATCGACTGTCGTTTGAAGAAGAAATTACATTAAGTCATTCTGACAAAAACCAGCTTCGCCCGTTTTCGACCACACACCTCTAAAACTTTAATTTGAATCAATTGAAATAGTTCCCCCTCAAATGTACCAAGGGCGCATAAGCTCACCGTAGTCTGCGTAAGTCTGCGTGTGGGGCGACCAATGCAAATGGTTCAGAAGCTCCTCGTCAGCCAACTGGTCTCGCGTCGCTTCGAACCTGAAAATATGCATTTAGAGCACCGTTACTCAACTTTAAAAATAATAAAAGAACCTGTGATCCGTTATAATATGGTTTCATACAATAGTGATGATGCCTATTTTTTTCCTTTATCGATCAGATAGATTATCAAAAAGTATTGGACACTATTTTTTCTTTTTTCACATAATCAAAAAAATACGGAGATGTTCTTCTTCTTCTTCTTCGTCGTTCCCTCACTGTTGAGGATCGTGACATTCGTGACCACATTAATGTCTCCACTCAGTGCGGTTGTATGCTGCGTGGACCGCCCGGTGCATGCTGCCGCCCACCGCCCTCTTCAATGCGTCAGACCATCTCGTAGGTGCCCTTCCTTGCACGTCTGCCATCAATTTGCCCGACAATAATCTGCTTCTCTAGTCCGTGCTTTGGGGACCGCATAATATGTCCAAAGAAGCTCAGGGCTCGTTTTCGGCATATTGCGGAGAGTCGCGTCGTGATGTTGAGCTCTTTTAATATCGACTCGTTAGTCCGCATCGCAGTCCAAGGTCGTAGTAGCCTTCGCCAACACCACATTTCGAAGGAATCGATTTTACTGCTGTCGCGGCTTTTCAAACTCCATGTTTCAGCACCATACGTAAAAATGGAGAACACCAAGGCTCGAACGGAGATATATTGAGTTGAAATGTCGCATGACGTCACGTCACAACACAATTTTTACACAGAAGTGACGTCACGAGCCCCCACTCCCGGACTTTGACGCGCTTTATCTTTGTCATTTTTTGTTTGATTGACAATAGAAAAAGTACGTGTGCAAAATTTTTTGATAATCTAACTGACGGACTTAATAGAATTTCGTTTTCGTTTTCATCATCCCTTTTTGACGCACAGCCAGTGATGCTTGCAGGGAAGGAGACCCTTGCACTAGGGGTACAGAAGCCCCAGCCGTTCTTACTTGGTGGTGTCCCGCTGCAGCACGTCGGCGATGGCGGCCATGGCGTCGGCGGCGGCGTGCAGCCAGCAGCGCAGGTCCACGTGCCGCTCGATGTCCGACGGGTGCGACGCCCTGCAACCACACCCCGAGTTATGCGAGCCTGGTGCGACAGGTAAAGAGTTTCGAAAAAACGAGGACACTGTTCGGAATGAAATTGACAACACGAGCCAAGTTTTATTAAGCCTGGTGCGGTGGGCGCCAATATACAGTCACGAACGTTAATTTGGGACCTATTTAAAAAAAATATTGCTTGAAGTTCTTTGTCAATGTCATTAGAGACGCCAAGTCATTTGTAACTTACAGGAAACTCCACCTTATTGCTGTAGAATGTCAGATTGACTTTGGACCTAAGGCCGCCCGCACATTGGGCCACTAGTCGCGGCCACAGCGTAGCCACTAGTGGCCGCCACAAGCTGCGGACGAGTTTTTTCATACATTTTGTATAGCATCGGCGCACACCGGGCGTTCGAGTGGCCGCATCCGAGCCACAAGCTGCGGTAGTCGCCCGCGCTCGCTACTAGTGGCCGCGTTTAGTGGCTCGCTTCGCGCGCACACTAGGCCACAGTCACCGGCTTCTCAGATAAACAATAGCCAATAGTGGCAGCCACTAGTGGCCGCCACTCAGCCTGGTGGCTGCGTCTAGTGGCTTAGCCGAGCCACTAGTGGTCGCGTTTAGTGGCGGCCACTAGTGGCCAAATGTGCGGGCAGGCTAAACCTCCTGGCGGGATTTTGCCACGCGAATGATATGGAAGTTTGGTTAACGTAGAGTGTACCTCGGGTAGTCGTCGAGCCCCGAGGTGAGCGTCTTGGGGTTGAGCTGGCGCGCGTCGGGCTCGCGGCCGCGCCAGCGGTACGCCGTGGGCTGCGCGCCCTTCTGCGACGACTGGAACCACTGGTACCACGCCTGAAACGCTAATAAATATATAACACAATCCTACGAATATTATAAACGTGAATGTTTGTGTTTCAATTTGTGGCACAGAGAATCCTTATCCGGAATTGACTGAATGTTTACAATTTTACTACATTTCATTAATTTTCTGTTTGTTTATCCTTTGACAAAGGGATCTTCCATCTTTTTACACTCTTGTATGTTTTCCTGCTTTCTCCCATAATTATGTTTATAATAATATCTGCAGACACCTTAACATTAAACTTCTTTTAATCTCTAGAGTAAAATGCATACTAAAGAAATGGTTCGCATCTCTGTCTTATGATGAAACAGAAAAGCTAATAAGTAATTAGCGATGCTGAAGCAACAAAATCCTGCTTAAGCCTCTCTCACGTGACACACACACGCACACGCGCACGCGCACGCGCACGCACACGCGCCCGCGCTCGCGCCCGCAATAAGAATGACTGCCTAATTCAATTTGTTAATCGCGCTCGCAGGCGTCCAAGATACAGGCTCAGCCTAGTTTGGAGTCTGACAGAAACCTATGGTATTGTAATGTGTTTTTGGTTAATAAAAATAATTTAATTTAATTTTGGCCACTTGGCCCATGTTTTACCTACTAAATGTTTCTATTTCTAATTTCATAAAGTTGACACATAGGATACTTTTATTCTAGAAAATTTTATAGTTTCCGACGGAAAAGCGATAAATGACTCCTACGCACGCGGACGGAGTCGCGGGGTAAAGCTAGTAATAAAATATGTTTATTTTCAAATTTGCAAATTTCGGGAGTGGGGCCTGGTGACGTCACTTCTGTGCAAAAATTGCACCAATACGTGACGTCACGCGACATTTCAACTCAATATATCTCCGTAAGTTTTTGATTATGTAAAAAAAGAAAAAAATACGTCTCACACTCTCTTTGGCAACTGTCAGTATATTTGTTATGCAAAGAGAGTGTGACAGCGATAGACAGCCGAGTACTATTAATACTCTGGTTTTATTACGAGGTCGAAGTACCAGGCGATCATAGCGCACCTGCAGTCTAGAGAACATCCGGTCGAGCGTCCTCCGCAGCGGCCAGTGCGGCTGGAACAGCTGCGGCTGCGTCTTGACCAGGTGCGCGATGGTAATGAGCAACATCGGCGGATTGGCGGCCGCGTTACTTTGCACTACGAACTCCTTGGGAACTCTTGCTAACGCCTCCGCTCCTGGTAAATGGATGTCAAAGCAAATAAGTATTGTCACGTAAAAATTACGTATCTTTATATAAGTTACTTTGGGTTGAGATTGAAATTACTTCTTCAAACGTCAAATCATAGAAAAATGTCGTTTCCGACGTGTCTTGAGATGATCGTCCCAGCCGAGATCATTTTATTAATTTCTCTTTCACTCTCAAGTTCTCGACCCGTCCTCCATCTGTTCCAAAACCACAACTTCTATTTTAGGCTATTTCCACGGTCTTAGTGATCACTTTTATATGCTTCTCCCAAGAAAATTAAAAACGAAAACCAAGTAATACAGTCTGAACACATATACTAGTTCAACAAGTTCGTGCGCGACTCGCGACCGTCCGGCGGGGGGACTCGGCTCGTGCCAATGTGTGACTTCCCTTCCCCGCTACACATCCCGCCCCGCTAACACCTCGCCTGCTACCGCATGCCCCGTCTGTCATCCCGCAAACGTGTTGTAGAAAGAGAACTTACCTTAAGGTGGATTTAAACGGCGCGTGACAACGCGAGAAGAGCCAGGCTAGCGTTTCAATCTCGCCTAAACGGCTGAACGGATTTCGATAAAATTTAGCACACAGATTGTTCTGCAGATCTTCCTTCAGGACCTAAAGGGATGAAGTTGCAAGTCTTAGGCAGCCTTTCCACTGAGGCGGAGACGAGCGGAGCGGAGAGGAGACGTGTAGGAATGGACCATCACATTGGTTGTAATCCAGATCTCGTCTCCGCTCCGCTTCAATGGAAACAGTCAAGCGGAGACGAATGTATCAAATTTGTATAGTACGCCACTCATCTCTACTAGTCGTACATAACGCATTGATGCGCACTGTCAGATTTAGGTGCGTTGACGCTGGAGGCTATCTAGGTCTGTGGTTATCTCCTCCTTGTTACAAGTAGATGTCGCTAGTGTCGCTACAGACTCTACAGAGCTCCAACTCAGAGCTAGACCTCTACCAGCCTCACCGAGTATCTGTTCCCTTGGAATCCAGCCCTCGACGTTGATGAGGTCGAGCCAGTGCGCCGCGATGTCCATGGCGATCTCGGGCGACCAGCGCTGCAGCAGCAGCCCATGGAAGCCCTCGTCCCACAGGAACCCGCGGGGGAAGAACGATCTGCCGGAAACACAGCTTCTGAGCGAGGAGCGAGGACAATGCGATGCGGCGAAGCAAGACAATCACCGACCATGTGATAACCAGAGATCGGAAAGGGTTTGTTTGTTTTATTAAATTTGATTGATTAATACGATATTAAATTTTAAAATTGACTTCATAATGAAATGAAAATAAGTGTTAAAAATAAGAGGTCATCAAGAACTCCATCGAAACATGTTACAATGGTATATGAAAATCCGGAGAACGCTGGACAGGGACACAGTCAAGTCGCTGTCTTCCAGTGAACACTGCTTTTAAGCCGCGTAACGGCCTAGCCACGACCGGCAGCGGCGGCGAGCTAATTCCCTCTTCATTTCTCGGCCGAGACGCTCACCGCGCAGCGGCTAGTTGAGGTTACACGCAACGTATTAGAAAATTCGCTCGCCGCTCAGCCGGTCGCGCAAAGTCGTGGCCAGGCCCTACCATGAAAAGAATGTGCGACTATTTCGTTGTCACTTTTTTTTCCAAGTAAGACCGGCAGGGTGTTCCATACCTTGGCTGTGCACGTTAAAAAAGTAGACCCGAAGCAACATGATAATGTTGTATGTCGCAAATATTCAACTGTTTAGAACCTCTTATTCATAAAAACATAAAGCTTAAAATATACTATGACCACATGTTTCGTTGTGGCATTTGAATTTGACGGTGAGTGACAAAGCATTTAACTAAATAAGGTTCATGTGCGTTAATGAATGAAAGGGATACTTAGATTATAATCTGACCTGCTAGGCACAGCGGTGTACAGCGGCGCCCTCCAGTAAGGCACTGGCTCCCTGGTGTACGGCGACTGGACGCGCCCAGCACCGTAAAAGTAGCCCACACCACCTACCATGTTCGACAAAGCTGCTGCCGCTATGCTGATGTCCTGGTCGGAATACCTGTAATAAATGCCTACAGCTGCCATTTAAAATATTACGAATCCATTTATTTTTAATCAAGTAATTTTCACCAACCCCTTTGCACGCATACATGTAAAAGTGACATAGCTATGTATCACTCTTCATCTACAAATAGGTACAACGGATTATAAAACACAGACATACCCCTTTTCTTTCAATCCGAACTTCCTTTCGAATTCAGAGTCAAAAGACCTCTTCTTCTCTTCTAACACCCTGGTATATTCGTCGCCCTTAAGCGGTGGCGACGGCAGGTCCTCGACGGTGTAAACCACGTCTAGGACGAATGGTGTCTCTACTATCATCTGGATTGGCACAAAGTTTACGTCTACCTCCTACAAAAAGAAATTTGGTATTTACTGAAAATTAAACAATGAACTTTATTACCAAGACAGAAAGATCAAGTAACCTTATTGCGCATTTCATCATCGGGCCTAAGCACCGCGATTCTTCCAAAGGTCGGATGTGGTTCCGCTTTCAATAGGGAATAGAACTTCTCCTTAAGAAGATGGAGCCCTGGTGCATGACCTTCTGAGAAGGACGTGTGGAGGACTTTGCCTGAAACAAATCTGAGATTAATTTAGACTCAGGCTGATTTTGGGGTTTGTATACAAATCAAGAACACGTCATTTCTAAATTTTGAAAGATGATTGTCGAAATTTGTAAATCCTAAGTTCCATCCCCATAAAAACCCCTACGTCCAGTACGCGAGGTGCCAGCTGCTGCATCACTGGGACTTGGCAGTTATACCCCTGGTAATATCTTAAAATCGCTACTTCCAGAAATCCCTCTTAACCCCGAAAACATCCAGCCTTCATTGACACAATCATACTGAATCTACTTATGAACTCTTGGTACTCTCTGAGGAGAAAGGTTGGTACTCTCTGAAGGTCCCGATGCCTTAAAATCCTGAAAAAGTATACAGCATCGCCAACTGACCTTTGTGTGGCACCAGATGGACCCTGAAGTTGTGTAGCTGCGGCGAGTGACCGTGTAGGGCGCCGCCCTCGAGCCAGAGCCGCGCGCGCGGGCCCGCCGCCGCCGGCGCCTCGTCCAACGCACCGTACCACACCAGCACGTACGGCGCGTACGAATTCTCCTGCAACATCAAAAAAAAAGTAGTAAATGCGGTCAAAACGGTTGGTTCGCAGTGAATGGAAGCGTCCATACCGTCGCGGTTGTGTTATCAGATTATTGCGCTTCGATGTACAAACTGGGGTCAATTTGTACTCTGCAGAGTACTGAGTAAGTACTCTATATACTCGGAGTTTTGAACGAAATAACCGAACATGCAAGGGAGCCGAATTGCGCTGCTCTCCAAAGACGCCATCGTGGGAAGTACTAGGGCATCAAAAGCGTAAAGGAGCTCACATTAGCAGTGACATTGATCCGCACGGTCCAATGGCCGCCGTGCTCGCCCCCGGGGGTCTTTATGAATGAAGTGACAATCTCGTGCGGAGGGTCCGAGATGCGCTGCTCCCCGAATGACACGCCATCATGACGCAGCCAGCCGTACGAAGGCAAATTGTCGTTCTGGTCGCACCAATGCCTACAAAATTACAAAAACTTAAGGAGAATGTGAGTTCTCATCCCTACAACTCAAACAGGACTGATCCCATCGTTTGCTCACCTGATCCCTTTTTGCGCCACGCTTGACAGATCGTACCACATTAGGCCGAAGACAGGCGAGCGGGGCTCCCGGCTCTTCAAGCCGAGGTACACGCCGGGCCGGTACGTGCCCCAGTACCGCGCGGGCACGGCCAGCCCTGTCTCCGACACGATCTGGAGACAACACATATTTAAGGCTATTCAGATTTATGTAAGACCTAGCACCCCACCGGAGATAGTTCGAGTCCCGGGGAAGGACATAGAGCCGGGTACTCACTAGCGAGCCGTAACTATAACCGTTGCATGTTACTGTAACCAAAATCATTTGCGTACGTGGCTCGTGAGCCTGCCGCGAGCAGAACGCGTCGCATTCGCAGCGAGCCGAAGTTGACTCAGTATTCATTCTGTAACTGTAAAGCTGGGTCTACGCTAGAAGAGCCGAGCATGAGCGGAGCCGCTCTGCACTTCGTCAAGTGTGGACCACGTCCACGAGCGCGACGCAAGTTCCTTTGTGTTCGTCAAAAAACCGACGGAGCGCAGCCAGCGCGAGCCAAACGCTCGATGATGTGCTCCTTCGAGGCTCCTAAATCAGTCTATGCTATGCGAATTAGTGCTCCGCTTGTGCTCTTGTGCTCGGCTCGTCTAGCGTAGACGCAGTTTTACTGTAACCAAAAATCATAGTGTGTACGTGGCTGCGAGCCCGCCCGCGAGCGGTTCGCGTGCGAATAGCAGCGAGTCGATGAGTGTCGGTTTTTACCGCGAAGCAGCGGGCTCGTGGACGTCTTGCATCGCGTATCTACACACTAGAACATCGTAACCGTATCCGTGGCTTAGGATAGTTTTTATCCCGGAAACTTTGATAGTTCCAGTGGGATACACGATAAACGACTTCTATGTGGACGAAGCCGCGGGCAAAAGCTAGTTTATAATGTAGTGATGATAGTGATAGTGAAGATGGAAAGAGCAAGACGCATGATGGTACACGAGTTGGAACTGGGTTGTTTATCTGGGAGGGTGGAAGTCTAAAAAAGGCACGGCAGTCCCATCCTTTTTCCGAAGCCATTCAGGCCATTTTCAAACCCCCCTGTAACTTTGTTGCGGAAGAAACTAGAAGCCTAAATTTTCTGTAACCAAGAGAGCATTACATACCTAGACATATTTCGAAATTACATTAAATTTGAATGAGTAGTTTAAGAATGATTGCATGTCAGAGTTCATTAATTTTGTCACTGACTGATTCACCAATCATCAACATTCTAAGGTACTTCTAGCAGACACACAAACATCAAATTTGAATTGTCCTCATGGACAGATGCCATTTTACCAAAAAAAATTGAAATGAAACATCAAATTTTGCATTCAGGTAGTGTTTAGCTCACATAGAAAGGAAAAACTGAAACATCCTGAAATTTCAGTCCCATTTTTGTTACATAATTGTATTTGTAAGTCATAGTGGATATATGTAGGTACAGTCAGCCACAGATAGATGTAAACAATCTGTCATAAAGGTGGACTACCTACAAAAAGAAATGAAATCAAAAACATAAAATGTCAAGTCTCGCAATGCTTCCACTGTAAATAGTCGTGAGATCTCACGTAAAGCCAAGCCTACATTTAGTGAATGTATTAATATTAGACATCTTTATTTCTATAATAAGTATATTGACTTGCCAAATTGGTAAAAATACAGCATCCTGAGGAAATAGCAATTAACAAATTCTATGCAGGCAAATTGCAACAGATAGTGACCCTATACCTAATACGGTTGCAAAACTTGATCTTTTCAAAACACGGCAACATGTTGCAATACTGCCAAAGACCTAATGAAAAAGGAATTAAAGCTACAAATAATGATGTTTATATTATTTTATTCTGTTCTAAAAACTATGTAATCTGACAGTATAGTATAATATAAAGTAAACTATTGATAAACTTAATTTTCATACATTGTTTTACATCAGGGCAAAAAGAGACATATGTGTCTTTAACTAGACAAGTAATTGCACTGACAAATTTAATAGGCTTTTACCTTGAAATTGTCAGTTATGATCAGTGTTTTGACAGTCAGGATCAGAAATATTATGATAGGTTTACAATTTTTTATAATAATTCTCCGACACCCACCAAACTTATTGACGCACTAATAATCAAAACTAACCGAGTAATCATTTAGAAAGTCACATACACTAACAAAGCTCAAGTTATAGTCAGCAACAGGGAAAAACCACTAAACATTTTAGGACCGTTAGGACGTACCTTTTCATCGTCGAAGGGCGTGTTCACTCGAGTTTCTAGGTAGCCTAGGGCCCCTACGTAGACCGCCACGGCTAAACAGACAAAGCCTATCACAGTTTTCCATCCAGACAGCACTTTAAGGGTGCGACTGCCGACCGCTTCGTCGCTGCTCCCCGAACTACTACTGGTAGCGGTCCCGCCGTGACTATGATGTATACGCACCGTTTTCCTATTTCGAACCATTTTTACACGACTGATAATAAACTTAACTAGCCACACATGTATATAATTGACGTGGTTCCCTAAATGCTTTCGCACTTATCATCATTCATCACACATACGTGTCGGCGTTTTCTTTAGTGCTCCTCTCCTAGCCGAAAACGTCAATACTCGGCACCGAGTGACAACGTCAAGCGACGTCAACGTTTTGATTTGACAGGTCCTTGCGTGGTGCAGGGTTGCCAGACGAGTGATAGAGAACTATCGTATCAATATTCGAAAATTATCGTACCACATAAAAAAATATCGTACGACAGTCAGAGCCGCGCGGAACGCGTAGCCAGCTCCCAAGACTAAAAGTAGGATAGCAATGTGGGCTATTTCTCACTCGCGCCTATAGGAACTGAGGTATTTTTGACAGTTGACGTTAAAATCTATGCCTAGAAAAAGACCAAACCAGTGTTGCCAGACGAAAAATCGAAGTGACAATTTACTTTTTCACTTCACCGTAGATATTATTTTGAATTTTTGGATGATTGGCCCTGAATATTAGTCTTTTCACCCCACTTCGGAGCAGGTTTGTAAATTATCGTACTTTTGTGTACGATAATACAAATTGTATCGTACATCGTACCGGAGTCGAAATTATCGTACATGTACGATAATTATCGTACGTCTGGCAACACTGGCGTGGTGCGCATAAACAAAAAAAAATACTTCCGTCTGTTTTGAGTAGTGTGACCATAAGTGGCAGATTTCTGCCATTTTGGCAGATTCTGTATAGAATTTCCGCTTTGGCGGATTATGTTGACGAATTACGGAAGTGGTGGAATTTGGCAGATTTGGGGAATATTCACCTGACTCTTTATAGTAATTGGAGAACCAATGCTTTTTTTATTAAACACATAAACCAACAAATTACTGACATGAAAATTTACAACCCCTGTTCTAAACTTCTAACAATAAGGTGTTTCTCAACACGGGGATTTCCCGTTTATTAACTTTTGTTGTCTGTACGCTATGTAATTATGAACTGTAAAATTAGAGTATTAACGTATTTTTTATCTTTATTGACATTGACTATTTCGCGAATTTTTTTCCAATATTTTTAACCCCCGACGCAGAAAGACGGGTGTTTTATGTGTGTATGTGTGTTTTTTCTTTTTCACTATTGTTGTACGTTGTACGTTCACGACTACGGGTGTAACTGATTTATCGTAAAAAAATCATAACTCTCCAAATGAAGTGAAAATATGAGCGTGTACCGTCCCGAGTGGGAACAAGATAAATATTGTGTTATTTTTATTTTTTACACCTGTGAACACTGATATATAGGTGGCATATAGGTATTTTTATTAAAAGTGTTGTAGAGTACAGTTACACGAATAACTTTTCTCGGCAATTTTTAGCCGGCAATCTATGGGCTATAAAAATTAGAGTAAGGCTATGGTTGACGGGCAATTATTACTCAAAAAATTGCACCTTTTGGCTGTTCGACAAGGTTCGGCAGGTTTTGGCAGATTGACAGCAAAAGAATGGCAGATTTGTTATTTTCCCAATGGTCACACTTGCTTGTTTGTTATGTTTTTGAATTTGGCGTGTAGGTTCTGAGAATTGTTTTACAGAAGCCATTTTGTTTTTAAAAGAGAAGAAGAAGAAGAATTGTTGCACTGCATTTGCCGTTTTGTATAAACAAACATCAGTTATCACCTACAAACTTCCCATTTATATGTAACGTAAGTAATATTATTCGTGATTTTAACGATGTGATTTATAATATTTTAAAGAATGTGAAGAAATAAATTGCTGTTCTGTTACTGCTTTACTAGGTACTTATTCAATCAGCGGTTATACTTGTCAAGGAGGATAATAAAGCCCACCCATTGGTATATTTTACTAATTAGCCAAATGAGTTCGGTTAGACATGACCGCACGTGAGTTTGGCTGGAGCCATGCGGCTCCGTGACCATCAGCATGATGCTGCCTACAATGTATAATATATAATATAATAATGTTTAATAGGTACCTATCTACAATGTACCTACTTGCACGAAATTTCCCTTTATTTCATTTTGCTTTACCTTCCTTACTTTCAGTATCTAGTTTCGGTTCAATTTCCGAAAGCACTTTCGAACAGTTGAACAAGAGACGATCTCGAAATTTCTGCAAGAATCTTATTGCCCTACCCGCAGACCTTCTATCGGCCGATTATACGGTTGTCCTTATCCATTTTTACGAAGTTTGTGGAAATGAAACACAATCGGCTGACTAAATAGTCTGCGCGGGTAGGGTTACCATATCTCAGGATTTGTCCTGAGATTTCAGGATTTTTCGACTCTTCTCAGGATTCCGGCCGGATTTAGCAAATCTAGTGATATCTCAGGATTTTTAATAAAATACAGGTTACATTTTAAAGATCTCTCTTATTAAACTACTAAAAATAATCTTCTTTTGGTAACAATTGCAGTTAAAATCAATACTTATGTATTAATTTAAAACAAACTTAAAATAATCTTCTTTTGGTAACAATTGCAGTTAAAATCAATACTTATGTATTAATTTAAAACAAACTTAAAATAATCTTCTTTTGGTAACAATTGCAGTTAAAATCAATACTTATGTATTAATTTAAAACAAACTTAAAATAATCTTCTTTTGGTAACAATTGCAGTTAAAATCAATACTTATGTATTAATTTAAAACAAACTTAAAATAATCTTCTTTTGGTAACAATTGCAGTTAAAATCAATACTTATGTATTAATTTAAAACAAACTTAAAATAATCTTCTTTTGGTAACAATTGCAGTTAAATCAATACTTATTTATCGAAGTAAAACGAACTGAAGACAATCTTCTTTTGGTAACAATTGCAGTTGCAGTTAAAATCAATCCTTATTTATCAAAGTAAAACAAACTAAAAATAATCATCTTCAATAATCATCCTTAAAAATAATGTTACTAACATTTGCAGGTAAAATCAATACTTATTTATCCAAATAGGTACTTAATTAGTTTTGTCGTATTTAATATTTGAAGAAACTTTTTTAAGTAAATTCTTTTCTTTGATTATTGATTTATAAAATGCCTCACAAGTTAAACTCTTCAAGTTATATTGAACTAAAAGTAGAGCTCGAATTGAAGACACGTTTAGTCGGTTTCTTTCTTTCGACCATTGAGCTCCCATGATAGAAAAAACTCTTTCTACGTTTGCATTTTGAGCTGTTATTGCAAATATATATTGACAAATACGCAGTATCTCTGGCAATCGTGAAATACCTATTGTCTTGAAAATGTTTGCCCACAACGCATGAAGCATTACGTCAAAAAATGCTTCTTCCTGTTTTGTCAAAAAACTATTCAGAGATGCAATTTCATCGAATAACTTCACATCATCTATGTGTATTCCTTTTCCATTTAGATAATGAATTGATAAAGCAATCTGATCAAAGTCGATCATTTGGCCCTTTTTCAGCATCAACCAATTAAAGACTTTGAAATCATCTAAAGGCGTCATCTACTTGATCAGATATTCTACGCAAGTCTTATACATATTTTTAAGGTCATGCTTGAAAACTTCTTGGTTTTCCGCAGTGCACTTAGCCAGCAACTCTCGCACTTTAAGTGGCATGAAGTTTGCGTTCGCTCGTGCAACTAAAATTTCATGTGTGGATTCGAGGATTCTTTTAATATCTAAAACAGAATTGTTTTCTTTTTCGATGTCTTCAATTTTCGTCTGAAATATTGACATCAATGAGTGAGCAAGAAATAAATAAACTTCGCTGAGTTCATTTTCAAAAAAGTTCTTCAAAGTAATTGGTACACCAGGAGTAGATAAAAAGTACTGCTTCAACGGTTCATACATCTTCAATATTCTTTCGATCGCTGGAAACAGACTAAGCCATCGGGTCTTGCTATGAAACAATAGTTTCTGATAATTGACGTCTATATATTCGCTGATATCCTTCAACGCCTCCGTGCGTACGGTGTATACGGAAAAATAATTAAACAGCTTCATTACTACAGATTCTATATCAATATGCAGATTATCAGTGCCATGTTGAATACAATTGTGTAGTATGTGCGCTGGGCACCCAACTCCTACGATATCTTTGTCCAGAAAGTTTTTTAAATTAGTCCAAACATTTTGTCCCGGTTGCCGATTTACTCCGCCAAAATTAACATTAGCGTTGTCTGCTGTAAATGATACACATTTCATCAACAAGTCGTACTTTTGCAAGCTTGTTTTAATTATCTCTGTTATAGTGTTAGCATTTTCATTGGGTGTGCTCAGCACATCCAGCAGTTTGGTTTTAATTCCTTCTTGCCAGTCGAAGAATTGTATCATAATAGGAAATATTTTTTCAGCACCGTGATTACTTGCATCTGTGGAAACGCCCAAGAAGTTGACATTTTGTAATGAGACTTGTACCTGTTCAATTACCCACGGAGATATCACGCCCGTTACAATGGCTTCAGTCTTCGTTCGTGCACAAGAAATACTCTTCGCAGTGTTGGAATCGGCAAATATAGCCTTAACCAGTTGGCTGGTGCAATCCATAGATTTAAATGACTGGTGATGTTTCACTGTGTGGAAAGCTAAAGTGGCTTCAGCGGCGGATATTTGGTCTGTCAGTCCAGAACTTTGTGGTTGAAATAAAGAGTCGATTTTGGTGTTACTTGAAACAGTCAGACTATTTTTTTTATGTTTTTCCGTTAGGATATGTTTTTCAATATCAGCACCTCCCTTGAACTTAATTGAAAAATGATTGTTACATATTGAACAAAACACTTCGGTAGGTTCTCTTCCATCTTTCATAATCGGAAATCTTTGTTTTAAAGTATCTGTGAATGTACACACGTATCGTGGTCGTTTGGTACTTGAAGACATTTTAACTCGTATCCATCCAACAGCTCCGATTCTCGCTCGCTCGCCCGTCCCGTGGTGACACTCAATGAAGCGTAATCCAACCTTCGCAATGGCGCAAGACGAACTGACTGAGTGACCGACCGAGCGAGCGGCAACCGCGCTGCGGGGCGACGGGCGCCCCCCTCCTCCCTCCACCCCGCTGTTTTGAGTGCGATGTACATACAAGCTTGCAACGCGTCGCGTAAAACGCGTATACAACGATAATAATACGTTTTTGAGAGAAAATTCTCATCTGTAGAAAATCTCAGGACTTTTCCATGGAAATCAGGCCTTTTCTCCGGACTTTTGATTTTTTCATCTGGTAACCCTATGCGCGGGGCCTTAGAATTGCGAAATTTCAAATTCTTAATCCCCAAACAAATAAAAAAAGTTTTACTTGCAGTTTCTGTTTAAAATGATTTTAATGATCTGTTTTTATTTGTTTCAGGTAGTGCTCACACGTCTCCGTCTCAATCTCGATTCTGTCAGCCTTTTCAAACTTAAGCAAATACACTAAAAGGATTGCTTTGATTCTCAGAGGTTATAATATTTTGTTTGTTAGGGCTGGCCTCTCTGCGGCCGTATGAAGATTCAAATGGCGCAGTTGTTCATGAACTGGGAATGGCCATATAGTTCAGACTCGTGTAAAATGGCATTTAGAGCTACAAATCATCTAGATCTTCGCGACTTCCTTAAAAAAATTCAGTCTGCTTGAAAATGTTGTGAAAGTGTTGCTAAGGGTCAATTGAGAAAAATACTATCAAAGATGGTAAAAGTAGCTTTTTTGGTGGTTAATAGCAGTTCTGTCTGCTAAAAAGTATTGGAGAAGTCAAGAATAAAAAATGTTTTTCCGATTGTTTCTTCAGGTCAAACATAATACCTATTGCATTTTCTTATTGGCACTTATATCTTGTTTGTGGTGATTTGTTTCTGGTTGTCTATGATAGCCAACCTTAATAAAAAGGCAAAAATAATGTTCACTAAAACTTTTCTTTTGTGTTTAGTGGTTTGAATATTGAAAAATGCTATTGCGCTGTATATACTTGTTTTGGAATACTTTTTCAATTATGATGGCATATTTGTCCTTTCGATTATGTATATTTACTGTTTTCTTAAAATACTAGTTTCCCTAGTTTTCGTTAAATCTATAGTGGGTTCATCTTCGTTTTCTAAAGATTATAAAAGGGATTCTACTTCCCAAAATGGTTATGAATTGTGCTTGAAATTATTGGGATGAACAATTGGGTGAAGGGGATGGTGCTATAACTAAGCACATTTCGTCTCTTTCAGTCAGTTGTTTCCTGGTTGTATTCTTTAAAAGTATTATTTGGTAAAATTAATAAAAGTGTTTTTTCACATATATTCAAGCCAACATATTTATATAAAATTTGAAAAGTCAAAAATAAATTAGATGATAATGTAATGGGGGGGTGGCGCATCCATAGGGACGCTACCAGAGCCTCCTGTCATCATAAGAGATTATGAGCCGCGAGCAAGGCATTCGCGCTAAAAATCGGAAAAATAGTAAAGTGTATCACTTATCTATCAACGTTTATGAATTGTTCTTGGGATTTTCTTTAAACCTTTAAATATGTATTATAAATTATCAAGGTTTTTTTGTTCACACGGGAGATAAACCTTTAAAAAGAATTGACAAAAACACCTTGAGACGTGTCGATTTACTTATCAAGGGTTTTTGTTCACACAGGAGAGAAACCTTACATTTGTTTGAAAGTTAACTGGTTTTCTGGGGTTTATAGGGAAAATGAATATCAAGGTTTTTGGTTCACACAGGAGAGAAACCTTACATTTGTTTGAAAGTTAACTGGTTTTCTGGAGTTTATAGGGAAAATGAATATCAAGGTTTTTTGTTCACACAGGAGAGAAACCTTACATTTGTTTGAAAGTTAACTGGTTTTCTGGGGTTTATAGGGAAAATGAATATCAAGGTTTTTTGTTCACACAGGAGAGAAACCTTACAGTTGTTTGAAATTTTCCTGGTTTTCTGGGGTTTATAGGGAAGGTCAAGGTTTATTGTTCACACAGGAGGGAAACCTTACACTTGTTTGAAAATTAACTGCTTTTCTTGGGTTTATAGGGAAAATTAATACAAAAGGTTTTTTGTTCATACAGGAGAGAAACCTTACCTACACTTGTTTGAAAATTAAATGGTTTTCCGGGGTGTATAGGGAAATTTAATATCAAGGTTTTTTGTTCATACAGGAGAAAAACCTTACACTTGTTTAAAAAAAAAATGTTTATTTACCAACTTAAAATAATTTTACATTAAAAATTACTTCTGACCACCACACTAGGGAAAGCCTGTCTCGTGGGGCCAGAACAGAGTTTCCAATTTTAAAATGTCGCTGCGCTTGTGCTGGTTAAGATAGCTAACAATCTTTATCTAACTAACTTAAGAGCTAAGATTAAGTTTAAACTTGGTAAACATCTAATTATTGAGCAAAATTAAATTTTAAACATCTAATTAAAACATGGATACAAATAAAATCAGAGAACTGTATGATGCTGATGCTAGGATCTGCTGGGTTTGAGTACAGAGGTGAATTGCAATTGGGCGTGTGGGTGTGAATGTGATATGTTTGAAATATAACTGGTTTTCTGGGGTTTATAGGGAAAGTTAATATCAAGGTTTTTTGTTCACACAGGAGAGAAATCTTACACTTGTTTGAAAATTACATTTATTTATAAAACATTAATATTGTACACGCCACTGTCGTAATAAATAAATTATAGACATTTCTGACAGAAAACAAATTTCAAAACTTTTTGTTTACACAAGAGAGAAGCCTTACAAATATCTATAATAAAAACTTATGTAAGACTACCATGCTCCCGACCAAACTGCCACCTCATAATAAACCTGCCCTCTCCGAGAGTGGTTTTGGCTAGAGTCGAATGCCCGATCTAGATCGACTAGATAGCAAATCGAAGTTCTGCGTTGTTGGTGTGTCGTAAATCTTCGCTGCCGACCAGCCCCTCTAGAATAAAAACTACCTCTTACTGGTCCTTTGGGTAATTTTAGTATAGAGAAGCGATGGATTTCATAAAGGATTCTTTCCTGTGCGACAAGGTCGCCAGTCCTCAGGTCCTGGTTAGCGTCGGTCACGGATAGAAAGATAGATGGTCAAATCTTTGCCGTCACGTTCTGACTTGTGACCATTGATAAAAAAAACGCACTACTATTGAGGCTGGATAATATATCGTGCGTTAAAAAGAAAAGTGACGTTATTCAAAATCATCAAAATTTACAGGGCGAGAGTTTAAAAGTTCTGGGCACGCTTGTTTCAATTTTCAATATATTCAAGAAAAGTAACTAAGAGGGTGACACTCAAGACTTAATACAAAATCGAGTGTTTCCGGGTCAGTCGATGGCGAATAATGTGGGTCTAAAACGCAACTGGTAGAAGTAGCATCTGGTCTAAAACGCAGCCGGTCTAAGTATCATCTCGTCTAAGTCGCAACTGGTCGAAGTAGCATCTGTTCTAAAACGCAGCTGGTCATTGGGTTTAAAACTCATCTTGTCTAAAACGCATCCGGTCTAAAACGCAGCTGGGCTAAGTATCAACTACATAGTCTAAAAATACAAGTCCCCCGAAACGCAACTGGTCTAAAACAGAGTTAGTCTAAAATACATGTCGTCTAAAACGCTACTGGTTTAAAATGTTCCTCATTGTCGCATATCATTAAAAATTATTATAAAAGAAGATGAGAAATAGCTATTAATAGTTATGTATGTTATTACCTTAAAAGTATATTCATAAAAACATGGAATATTCTTAACAAACTCTTTATTAAACTAAAAATGTTCCTTACTTTAAACAAATCTTTGTACTAGTAATTCACTAATGTTTATATATTTTTTTTTTTCTTGCTTCCGTTATTTTCTCTAGACAATCGAATGGTGTAATCAATCCACCTTCCAAGCAGTCAAACTTCGAGTACTCGGCATTGAATTTTTTATCTCCCGTTTTTTTATTATTGACATTAAGCACATTCACCATTATATCTTGTATTTTCGCCTCTCGTAGTAATTTCTCCATAAATTGAATAAACGTGGGCTTTGAGGGCACTCTGCTATTTAATCTACGATGCCATGCTTCGACACTGTTTGCCGTGCGATGCTTTTCGTGAGCACAGCTAATCATTAGCAAATACAGCCATTGTCTGTTCACATAAGAATGGAATTTTTGCATATAAATATTCTGTGTCAGGTATACTTTGCAAAATGTTAATCCAGACATCGGATACGTAGGTAGTAGGAATCAACGGTAAATTTGCAGTCAATCTTACAGTTTGTGGCCCTTCATAGGTAATGGTAATATTAAGATCGTTTCCCTTCTTCCATACAGCTTTATTAAAGTGGAAGTAGCATCCGGTTGAGATCGCTTCAGGAAATACTGTTTGAAAACCATCATACTGGGCTATTTCGTAGTCGCATTTATAAAAATCTATACAAAGTGATAGTTTTGTTTTGATAGCCTCGAACAATCGGATGTAAGTATTTTTATTTTCATTGGGCAGCAGGGCATATACCATCGGTGCAATGTGGGTATGGTCTTCATCACTCCCAATATCCAAGTGCAGAGTAAAAAAATTGGTAGAAGGGTTTGGGTACTCTTTTGAACGTAGTCTTCAAAAAACTGTTGGCCCTTTACTTTGTTCAAAGTGTTCCGACTTTTTTTTGGTATAAAAGACCAATACTTTGTCATTATTGTCCCCATCACTCCATACAAAAAAATCACGGGCAAAAATTTCAAGCACTTCGATTTCGTTTATATTTTGAAATTCAGATTTTTTCCTTTGGGCGGAGGTTGCCAAATTCGGATTAGGTTCATTACTAACTTTTCCAGTTTCTTATTAAGTCAGCTTCTGAAATCGCCGTATTCACATGAGGTCGTACTCGTTATAAGTTCAATACTGAGTAGGTTAAATCCTCTAAAGATCTAATTCTGAGGAAGTCAGATCCTAAACAAGTCAAATTATGACAAAAACAAATTATTACTGGGTCAAATTCAATAATAACCTTTTTCTGATGAGGTCAGATTCTACACACGCCTTATTCATTAATAGCCTATTTCAAATTTCGTTCGATTTTGATTAAGTTAGACTCTCAGTAAGTGGCATTCCAATTTAAGCCGATTTCATAGCACGTTTAGCATAAACACAGTCAACCACAATAATTTGTATGGTCTGTTTTACAACAAACGAAATAATTTGGTCTCTATTATTAATTCTGCAAAAAGTAATGCTTGATTTCATAAAAATACGTCATAAAACCAAATAATTTATTTGTATCACTTCAAACACAATCATAAACCAAACAAAAATACAACCAAATCTATCAACTTTCGCATAAATAAGACTAGGTATAAACATATCAGTTGTTCCATTAGATTGTTAGTGTCGTTCTGCATATTAATTTCTGACCACTAGTGCTGCTTGAATCGGAACATTCGGATTCTGAACCCGAAATATAATCGGAATCGGTCACAATAATTATCATCAAGAGCTCTCTTAACATTTCTTTCAAAGCTCATATATGAAGTTTTCTTTAGAAAATCGTATAAACCAATACTTTTTGATTTTACGTCGGCAATTATTTTTTTTATATGACGATCGAATTTTAGGTCGACTTTTCTAGATTATTTTCTTTCCTTGTGAGCTTGTGCTTGTTTTATTGCAATTTCATTACGTTTCGCCTCTTTTTTTAAAGTCATTAAAAAATGATGAATGTTTGGTTTTTTCGATAGTTTTTTATTGAGTCTATTATGCCACCCTTCCAAGTGGTTGGTGGTGCGATATGTCTATTTGGAGCATCCGAAAATATTTGGAGTTATCACACCCATCCAATACCTTTCGAAGTATTTTTTCCATTTTTCAATGTTATTTATATGCGATAATTTTTCTAATAAGCATAACCATTGGCAGAGGCAGATAATATTGTTTTATTATTGATTTGTTCACAAGTGGCCAGAACGATTAAGTCATTAATAAATAGTATTAATAAGTGCTATCTTACTTTCTGACCAACTGTACTTGTCCTTTGAAGAAAATACCTAATGTAGAAAATAACTAATTAAGACGCTTACCTATAAATCATTCTCCCTAATTAGACTCATTCATATTAAAGAAACCTACGTGGTTAGAATTTGGTTTATAAAGAAAAGTTTCTCGTTTGAATCTGTCCTCGTACAAATCTGACCTACTACGAATAAACTCCCTAACCTACTGAAAATCTGACCTCCCCAGAAAAAGACCAAGTAAGAATTTGGTGCATAAAGTATTAGGCATATCCAGAGACTGACCAACTCCAAATCTAACCCAATAAAAACCTGATTTGCCCAGAAGCTGACTAAATAAGAAGCTGGAAAAGTTAGTAATAAACCTAATCCGAATTTGGCAACCTCCGCCCAAAGGGATTTTTTTACATTTAAACATTTTCTCCTCTTTCTATATAGCGTATCATTTTTCGAAACAAACATGTCTATTTCCGTTATGTTTGGAACTTTCATGCGGATATTTTTTCTTCGAAAATTTGTTTCACCGGGGCATAATTTTTGCAGACTTCTTTTTTACACGAATCAATTATTACATCAACTTCATTTCTAAATGTGGGGTTGGGGCGTCTCTACATTTTTTCTCCCTGGGCCTAATTTGATCGACGCACTGCATTCGCCACGATTTGCACAAAGCCAACTAGTACCTACTGTCATCCTTCTTATTAGTTTTATTTAAGTTGACCCCTCTGGCTCTCCATGAATACCAATTCTGGTTGGTTAGCGTTTCCATTACTAGCCGGTCCCGGGTCCATTTCAATTAAATCGTATTTAAAATCAAACAGGCCATACTTTACTGCAGGAAAATTGGAAATAATAGGATGACAATGGTCAAACTACCTATTATCTAAAGTGGCCAGTATTTATCTTTACCATCTGAAGTAGTTTCGATCTCAGAACAATAACTACAGTATAGGAACCTGGCAAAATATAAAGAAAATACAACATAATGTCCTTATAAATTCCACTAATGCGTCAGAAAGAGACGTATAATATGTGTTGGTATTCCTTATTTACGTATGATGTTACCAGTTTCTTACTTCGCCAGTGCTTTACTCTGTCGACTTTTATTTTGTGTCGATAAATTACATGAACCAAAAATTAAGCAGTGACAATAAAATATGATCTGCGATGAAAATTATTTTGTAATAATGTATTTTCATTAGATAATTTAGAGATACTAATTTTAGAACATGTTTTTTTTTTTAAAGAAACCATTAGGTTAGGTGCGGGTTTGTTTTATAATTATTGAAATTAACCCGTTAAACTTAAAATTTATTTATTTTGCTTATTATCTGGCGTAAGGAACTTGCTTAGACCAGTTGCGATTTAGACGAGATGATACTTAGACTAGATGCCTCTTCTACCAGTTGCGTTTAAGACGAGATGATACTTAGACCAGATGATACTTCTACCGGCTGCGTTTAAGACGAGATGATAGTAACCCATATAATGCACTAATTCAATTGTTCAAATTTGTCTTGTTTAATTTTTGCAAATTTTCTTACAAAATCATAAATTAGAATCTCACATTGTGGTTACACGACGTGTAACAGCTGTCACGTCACATTGTCATTGTCAATTTATCTTATCAATCTGTCTTATCTCAATAATCAATTGCAAGTTAATAATTTCTTATACCAAAATAAAAGATACAAATTATTTCTCAAGTAAGTACTTTTAAAACATTAAGTCAAATAATAAGCATGTAAGTGTTAAACCGCTAAACGTACTGTATTTCAGCAGGTGTTCGAAATGGCCACCGCCTTCCTGAACACATGTCGCTACACGTCGCCTAAGATTCACCCTGAGCACAAACTTATTGGCTATCACAGCATCAAAAGCTTGTATCATTTTTTGACGGAGTTCCGCGACCGTATTCGTTTCTCGTTCGTCTTTTGATCTCGCCCCACAAAAAAAATCGAGCGGCGCTAGGTATTGTTTTTTTATTATTGATAATGGGTTTGCGCTTCACTAATTCTTTCCAGGGTGGCCACTTTCTGGAAAACCGGGAAAAGTCAGGGAAATTCGCTGGTCAGGGAAAAATCAGGGAAATGTCAGGGAAAATTGCAAAAGGTCAGGGAAAAATACATTACTTACTAAAACTATAACTTGCATTTCGTTTATTGAGAGAAAAAAGTCACTAAGTAACTATGAAATAAGTTATCGTTGTGACATCTACTAATTCTAAACTACGAAAAAACTATAAATTAATTTCAATAAATTTACTAAATAAAAAATATCTGTGCATTTTGACAAAAAATATGTTACGAGTCTTGATTAAAATGTAAAAATCCTCGAAGGGCATCAAAATCAAAAAATATATATTTCTTTAAATTTATGAGACATTTTTTTTATTTTTGCTTGGATGATCAGGGAAAAAACCGACAAAGTGCCTGGAAAACCGGGAAAAGTCAGGGAAATTCAAATGTTGTAAAAAGCGGCCACCCTGTCTTTCCCTTTGAGGACGAAGATCACCCAGAAGATGCTTAAAAAAATACTCGGCCACAGCGTCGTATCCGCCGCTTGGGGAAATCTTGGTCTAAGTACTTCCGAGCCCGCAGGGAAAAGTGTGCTGGAACTCCGTCTTGCTGAAAGTACAGATTTTCTACATTTTGCTGCGGGACTTCTTGCAACAGTGCTGCAGTGTTGGTAATTCGTTTCTCAGCAGGTCTTCGAACTTTAATCCGTTTAGATTCCCTTCAATGAAATGAGGCCCTATGAGACAATTATTGAGAACACCCGTTCAAACATTAAGTGAAAAACGAGTCTGGAAAGAGTGTCTGCGTGTGACATTAGGGTTTACGTCACTCCACCAGTGCTCGTTATGTATGTTAAATAATCCTATTCTGGTGAAGGTCCATAAAATGTTTAACTGCAGGTTTTGTAGCAGCCAACAACTAAACTGCACTCTTTTGGGGTAATCTGCTGATACAAGATCTTGCACTCGTTGGAAATGAAACGGGTGCAATCCTTCCGCATTTAATAGTCTGTAGGGGCTTCCGACAGGGTGTCTACGGGGGGTGGATCAAACGAATGGGACCTCAATGGCTACCGAATTGACCCCCATGTATATTCAGCGAATTTCATTTTTTTTATTAAGTAGTGAGATACTGGGTCTAACAAATAACAATGCCATTTTAACTCATGGCATCATACAGTTTGCAACAAAAAATAAAACTCTCAAGTCAGTCTACTTGGGAATACCACGTCATTATTGACACATTTAAAATGTCCACTTGGAACTTGCAATGCCTTCTTACGACAATTTATTATATACGGCATCAATTTTTGAACGCAGATCGGAGATTTCTTGATTTGATTCAGTCTGATTTATCAAGTTCACTATGTATTTGAACTGTTCACGCATTCAGCGTAAATGTTACTGATTGTCTGGAATTCAGTTGGGATACGTTTCTTGCACAAATTTAAACGTTTGTCGATCTTGTTTTTATGAAGTATTTATTTATAATCTATTTTTGCTTTGTTCTTTCACCAGTGATATTGCATGACGTTCACACAATATATTAGGTGTGGACGTCATGCAAGACACCCGCTACTCTGTTCAATCTAGGACAGGAATGAAATAAGTACACTTTGTTTTCTGTTACAAAGCTACAGGTTACAACAGGTTATAGAAAAATAATGAGATGAATGAGAACTTCAAGGTTTCCAAGCCGCACCGTTCCCGGCGCCAAAAAGGCGCAATAGCGCAGAATTGGCGCCATGGCGCGAAAAAGGCGCACAGCCGCAGAAATGGTGCAATGCAAACTAGTTCACACACCTGGACGAGGACTACGACCCGTTTCCTTTTTATGCGTTGGCTACTATGTTTATTAGCGCTATGTTGAATAAATGTATGTATCTATCAACTTCAGTAGCTGTACACGAACGATCAGCTAACTTAATGATATTATAAAGGAGATCTCTGGTGCGAGTATACTACTCTGTCAAGAAAGTACCGGGAAAAGATCAATAATACACAAACTGTTTGTTAATCATCCAAATTTATTTTATCACCTTCAAAGTATGCTCCTTCAGAAACGATACACTTACGCCAACGAATAATCCAATCATCAAAACATTTTTTAAACGCTGTTTCCGGAATTGAATTCAGTTCTCGGCGCGAATTCTCCTTTATGTCTTCTACCGATTGAAAACGGGTGCCACGAAGTGGTAATTTGAGTTTAGGAAAAAGAAAGAAGTCGGCAGGAGCCATATCTGGTGAATATGGTGGTTGCTCGATGGTATTTGTTGAGTGTTTGGTCAAAAATTCTTTCACAATGATGGCCTTGTGCGAAGGCGCATTATCGTGGTGCAAAATCCAAGAATTTTCATTCCACAAATCTGGCCTTTTTCGTCGAATTTGCTCTCTTAAATGCCGCATAACGCTCAAATAATATTCTTTATTTACCGTTTGACCTTCCGGCAAGAATTCCGAGTGCACAACACCGCGATAGTCAAAGAAAACAGTCAACATGACTTTGACTTTTGATCGACTTTGGCGTGGTTTCTTCGGTTTCGGTTCAGTTGGAAGGCGCCACTCCGAAGCTTGTTGACTAGTTTGCATGTCAAACTCGTAAACCCACGTCTCGTCACCAGTAACAATGCGTTTCATGAATGTTGGGTCGGAATTGACTCGTTCTAGCATGTCCTCAGCGACTCTCATGCGATTGAGTTTTTGGAGAAAATTCAGGTCTTTTGGGACTAGCCGAGCGGTAACATGTTTCATACCCAAATGATTAGTTAAAATAGTACGGATCGACTCGTGAGATACAGAAAGTTCGGCGGCTATCTCTCTCAAAGTTGAATGAGGATTTTCAGTCACTATTTCCTTCACTTTTGCGATGTTAACTTCAGTTGCAGACGTTGATGGCCTACCAGAGCGAGGCAAATCTTCCATCACATCTCGACCGCTTTTGAACGCTTTGTACCACTCATAAACACGTGTTTTTGATAAAGTCGAATCACCGTAAGCCTTCTGTAACATTTTCAGTGACTCCGAACACGAAATTCCATTGGCGATGCAAAATTTAAGACAAACTCTTTGTTCAATGTTTTTGTCCATTATGAAATTCGCAATACACACTAGATATGATATAACTAAAAACAGCACTGTATTTAATATAAATAACAGATGCAACTCAAACTCCGCGCCAAAATAGAAAACAGTTGTGCCAATCTAACAACAACAAAAAAAACAAAAATTTGAATTTGGAACCATAAACAAATCATCCATTCCCGATACTTTGTTGACTGAAGGTATTGCATAAAAGCAGTCTTTTTGCATCTCTTTATACATTTCCAGGTGCATTCATTTAGTAATTCATCTTATATGATATGTTTTATGATTGTGAGACCGTATTTGCGTATTTTAATTATCCTTCCGGCCCACAAATATTCGAGAACTTCTTCACCTAGGAAAAATGTATAAGAAAAACTTGAACAGTAAGGCTTGATTTCCGGCTACGTTGACGTCCGTCGGTCGAGCGTACGAGTACACACAATGTTCTATGAGCGGTGTCTCATCTCACAGCGTTTTATCCAGTAATCCGTACACAATAGGATGAATATTGTTGCACCCGTCGTCATTATTAATGTCAGCATGCACCGAGTACAGTTGATAAAAGGGTGCAGGGACATTAAATGTACCATCATCAAAATACGTTACTGATGTTACTGCGATCCTTTGCATTACATTCTTTGCCGTTTAAAATATGAGTATTTTTTATCTTCATAAATCTCCTCTGAAATCAGGAAGCCTTTTGCTATTATTGCAGGTATCAACGTCTTTTCTTAGTGTGTATGTAGTTTTATTGACGCCTAAAAATTTGTTCCTGGCCCTATACAATGAAGACTTTTTCGACTGAAATGTCATCAGTTCGCTTGAAATTGCTAAAACAGGTTTCAAATAACTGCGGAACTGGAGCATAGTCTTCGAAAACTTTGGTTTTGCATGTGTTCATTGCTAAATCCACCTTATTTTGGTAGAAATTTGGAGAGCACTTATGCTTGCTCCCTCGTATGATAGCATTTCTTTCCACCAGACCAGGTCCCGTTTTACGAACTCATTAAGAAGTATCCTAGCTTCAAAGTTATTATTATTCTGTTACAGAGCTAAATATGTATTTGTAACGTTCCAGTCTTTTAGTATACATTAGGCCATAAGGTATTGCAGGACATATAGATATTAAACTTCCAATTAGTGACGTAAACAACCTAATTGTAGTATGTTTTTAATTAATAAATGACTCTAATTTATTTGAAATAGAAATACGTTTTTCTTCCGGTAATGATAACCTATAGTTTTCACAATCTAACACAAAACCAAAAAATTTACATTATTTGGATGGTTGTCAATTGCTCTTTTTCAAAATAATAATAAATCCAAGTGATTCTAAAAAACATTTGGCTGGTTTGAATGGTTCTTATAATATGCAGTATTTCCAATAAATAAGAAATCATCCGAGTTAATCATCAAGTAATTCACTGAGTTAAAGCCTTGTTTTATTAAGTTTTGTGAAAACATATAAAGCCCAAAAGGTAAGACTGAAATTCATAGATTTTTCCCTCATACATAAATATCAGATATTTGCGACTACTGGCATGTATTTTTAGGCAATAATAAGCATATTTTAAATCCATTGAGCCTAAGTAAGAGTTTCTATTAATTAGTTTAATTGCTGTTCTGATATCTTCTAATTTAAAATGAGAGGTCTGTACATGTTGATTAAAGGATTTTAGGTTTAAAATAAATCTAGGTCACCCATATGGTTTAGGTACCAGAAAAAATTTGGAAAGGTATTGACCCTGAACAGCATTACAAACTTTATCTGCACCAATATTTTCAAGCACTTTGATAGAATGTTTTACAATCATTTTCTCCGAAGGGCTGAAATTAGAATTGTCTGAGAAAGATGTTTAGTGAACATTACTTAATAGACGTATTTTATAACCTGAACGAACCCACTGTAACACTGTACGGTTCTTGATAAGAGAAGCCCGTTTGTCATAAAATAAGGTCAATCGACCTGCTGTGAATACCACTAATCCTTTTTCTTGTACGATTGCTGGGCAGGTCGTCTGCCCCGCGATGCTCTGTGGTTGTGGTAGTTCCATTGTGCTGCAGCTGGAGCTCGAACTGATGGAGCTGTTGCTGGATGTCTGTCTGACAGCCTGTGGAACTTCCTCTGCGCTGCACGGATCCTGTTTAGATATCCCCCTCGTTGCCCGCCCGGAGGTGGAGGGTACTGCGTTGAGGTGGACGGGCTCCAATCAATTCTTGGTTTGATAGTCTTACATTGTCTGTGCCTTGCTGGCCAGATGTTCGTCCATTGTTCCAGGTCGGGGGTCATTGATTGTTCTCCCAATCTTGGAAATGAATTTCTCTACTTCAACAGGAAGCTCTCCTTTGCTTGATTTTATCAGAGTCACCCAGTCTTCAGGATCTTTTGATCTGAGTGTGTGTTAAATGTTCAGTTTCCTCGACTGTACTTGCCAAAGTAGTATGAAAAAAAATCAATTATTAAAAAATGTTTTATTAATTAATTAAGAAAACGTGACTTCCATTCAGACAATTCAGTGAATGTACCTCCTATAGTTTTAAACTTAACATTGACATTCTTAAATTAAAAAAAAAAACAATTGCACATAAATCAGACTTCTTTAGAAAATTCATTCTTTCAGGTATTTATTTGAATGTAGTTTACACTGTTTCCTTATCTTGAGGCAACTTTGGATAAACTCGATTGGCGTTACATCCGCTTTTATCACTTCTTGCAGTTTTTCTTTGTACCTTCTATAAAAGTAATATTTCTTTTTCTGCGGTTCCGGTCAAACAAACTTCTTATTTTACAGTCCTGTGTTTTAGCCTCCCTGCGTTGTAAATCCATAAACTTAAACAAATTGCGTTTCGTTCTTTCCATCCTCTTCTTAATACGGCTGTGCCATGCTTCAACCGTGTTGTTGGTTCTGTGCCTGTCGTTTGTACAACTTATATCGGCTTGTAAAGAGTTAGACAGCCATTCTTTTACAAAATAATTTTTAAAATTTTCGATTGCTGTATTTTTAGATAGCCTTTAGAAACCAAATTCTGTGGCAATAAGGGTAAATTAGAAGTAAATACGAGTAGCTTTTTTCCTTCCTTTGTGTCGCACAAGTTAAGTTTCTACGCCTTCCTCCATATAGCTCTTTGAAAGTGGAAAAAGCATCCCGATATGTCGCATTGAGGAAAACAGATTTCACGGCGTTTATTTGCGCCTTTTCATAGTCGCACTTAAATTTGTTTATTACAATTTGAAATTTATCCCGAAGTATGGAGAAAACTCGCAAATACGTTTCTGTAGATTTGTTGGGCAGGAGAGCGTATACCAGGGGAATGACGCAAGTATATTCATTTGTACTTTCTACGTCAACGTGAATGCTGTAGAGTTGGTCAAAAGGTGAAGGTGCCACTTCAAAGGTACCATCCCCGAAGAAAACAGATTTTTGAGAAATATTTTGCATGGTCTTCAATGATCGTTCAGTGCTCTAGGCTTCTAGATCGTCCATGGACAAGATTATGCTTCTGCAGGCTCGGTTCATCCTGCCCCATACATTCTCCTTTAGATACCTTCCTTTTCCAGTTTTCTTCCCCTAGGGCAACTTGGGGCCTCACGAAAAGAGGCGGTAGCTGGCTGCTGCGTCTACCTCGACCTCGTACATACCGCTTGGACCAGCATAGCGCCCATTGTATGTATGCATTTTAATGGCGCTTTCAACACAATCGCGTGACATAGCGCATTCTACTTTCACTTGTGATAGATAGGGTACTTGTCTGTTAATTACGATATCTCTAGATAGCGATTTCATCAAATATAAAATTGCTTTTCCACTGATAGATACTATTACTGGCTCTTCGGAACCATCATTATATTATATAGATGATCCATTAGTTCATCTGATAAGATAAGAGAGGTGTACCAGTTCTTTCTATTATAATCATTCATAATGATAAAGAATTCGTATATTCTGCTGGAGAGAGTTTTAAACATTTGTGCCGTTCCACTAAACGTAGTCTTTCCGTCGCCAAAATTTTGCAAAGCATTCAATATTGATCTAGCTGCGTTCATCACTTCCCATGTAGCGAGATCACGTTGCATGTCTTCATGATCAATAGCGTTTATGTTATCATGATCAGTCACATATCTTTGTCTTCTACAACAATCTAAATATAAAATTTGATCTGGATGTTCAACGTATCTCTGGAAATTTCCTTCTCTCCAGCCATTTCCTGCATTATCTGAAATGAGGGCATTGAAACCTCTAATTCGTGCATCAGGTACTGGAATTACTCAATCTAGCGGTAACGGACCTACGACGGGTCCATGTTGTAATACTTTCGCTCCTAATCCTATGTCCGCAATAGTTCTATCAACATTGCGGACACTTCGCACAGTTAATGAGTTCCATCAATTTTGCTCTGATCTTGAAAAGATTAATTTTAATCCTAATGCGCATATGCAAATCATCAGTATTAATGTCCGACATGTCAATATCAAACTATCAATCCAGGTATCAGTAATGAAATGAAGAAACTACTTATAGCTTCATTCATGTCCGGGGTATAATCAATTGATATTACAGAATTTATAGAGACTGTTCGTGTCATAGAAACAGACACATTCTTTTGAAGCACCCCAGCGTCAATGGGGCCCATTAGGACGTCAGGTCTCTGCAATTCTAGTACTAATCCGGAGGAGAAGCGCATTGGACGTGGAAGACGTTGATACATTCTTGTCAATATGAAAGGATTGATAATGACTTCATATAATGCATTATTGCCTAGAATTGGGCGCTGTACGGAATCAGGAATTCCATCTCTTACATATTATAATTCTTGAGCCTCTATCGTTTCCGCCGTTTTCTCGTTGTGAGAAATCGAAAAAATCATGCATGGCATTAACATCTCTAATACCACTAAATACGAATCCATCAGAATAATTGAAATTTTCGGGTCTACGCGCGGGCAGTAAGAAGCGACTAACTGCATTTTGTATAATGGTTAAATTGAAGTTTGTGTCCATTAGAGATTGATATGGAAAACCTATATGTTCAGGATCGACATAGACATTGTTTAGCATTCTCATACTTTGTGGTTATTTCAGAAAAACCATTGTTTTATTTAATAGCATCTCTAAATTTGAGAAAGTGCTAGAAATGATGTCATCTATGTTATGCACTGGCAAAGAAGAAAGAGGCTCTCTTATTATATGTCTCTTCATACTGTGAGTATAGAAAATCTTGGTATAATAGTGTCTTGGACAGATGGAATCCATGCGTTTGGACCATATCCGCTTACGTTATAATCTTTCTCTGTAATGCTGATATTCGTGCTTCGGGAAATGATTTGTCGTAATGATCCAAGAATATCAAAGATTTGCTCTTATCTGATACTCTTTGCTTCATTTTCATTGTCTGGAGTGATGCCATCCTTAGGCATTTCTCCAGGATTGACTGCTTCACCCATAATGACCGCGGCTTCACCTATAAATGAATGAGTAGTCTGGCTGTTGCAGATATTATAGTGTAATTTAACCCCTTGGCGCTTGGCCCCATTGGCGCTTTTGCCCCTTATTGCGGTATTAATTTTTGCCTTGACTGCGGGCCCAGTCAAAATCTCGTCGTCCGCGTGAGGCCTCTTCTCAGGTTGTGGAGCATCGGTATCCAGCCCCTCCACCGAGACCAACTTGTAATTTTTCTTGGTTAGCCGAATCGGCGGAAGAGAGGTGACAGAGGCGTTATTCGCCTCGTCAATCAATTCCTCCAACCGTTCCAGCTCCTGCTGCCTCGCCTTGTTATCGAAAATGCTATCATCGTCGGTGTCCAAAAAACGTTTGCCAGGGTCGTGTTCACGGAGGTCGGCTGTCGGCTGACCTACGAGGTAGTTGTTGCCTCCACCAGAGTACGAGGGGCTGCCTACGTCCGAGGACGCGCAGGGAGGGATTCCCCCTTGCGGGGACCCTCCTGGGGACAATTTTTACAATCTACCTTCATTGTTGACTATTAAAGAGTTAGTCTCCCTTTGTTTGTGGTAGCATTACTCCTGGAGGTGCCGCCACATACCACCTCCAGAAAACGCACTTTAAGGGACTATTATTTCCCAAGGCCCGCGCTGGCCCAAGAGAAGTGGTTATACCGCCACTGGTTCGGTAGGATGGGTAAAAGGATGGAAACTGGGAAGGAAATGGAAGGATATTAAGGAAGGGAGCGATATTAAGGACGGGAAGAGAGGAAGCCCCCCCCTCCCTGGACTTGGCGTTCAGGTCTCCAGCAACGATGATTTGCTCAGGGCGACTTCTGTTCACCAGATCGCTGAGCTCGACTAAGAAGAGTTCGAACTCAGCAAGGCTCCGGTTAGGAGAGAAGTATACTCCCACCATCATCGTCCCTCCGACAATTGCTGAGACGTAACCGTGGCCCCTCACCACCTAGGGGCGGGGAGCCGCCGGACGTTTGGGCAAGTATGGCCACCAAATTATCCTGGTCCACCGCCCAATTGCCCCTAGATGGACTCTGGAACAAGAGATCCTGAGCTCTGGCGGAATGATATAGATTCCCCTGGAGGATACGTAGGGCCATATTAATTATGAGCTCATGTTAACCTCCTCGGCCCGCAAAATGGGCGGTTGAAGGCGTGAAGAGGGCGTGGACAATACTTAGGTAATGACATAAAAAATAAAATTCAACCAAAACACACTAGGAAATAAGGATAATATGCAAATTAAGTTTTGTAATTGACCCAAAGAGAAATTATATTTACGAGATTTTATTAGTTAACTTTCTAGTCTGTGTAAAATTAGGCCCTCAGTAACTTAAGAAAATAAAAAACTTACGCCTTGAAAAACTGAAATTTTGTAATTTTTTCGATCTCTATCTCGCAGAATCGCGCCTTTATGCACATGTTTATAGTGTTTACATATAGTAAGTAGGACAATGATTAAGAAAAAAAAGGTCTCACAGCAAGATCGATCAAGATTTAGGAGAAATTTAGTTCATTAGGATCTGTTCCATACAAAGAAAACCGAAAATATTTTTTTCTGAGCAAACTATAAGGTTAAGAAAAAAAATGTATAGAACACTTTTTGTTAAGGTTGATTAGATCTATCCATCGCTATAAAAAAAAGCTGAAAAGGAAAAGTTTATTCCTAAGTCCCTCAAATTGCCGTTTCGATCCACTGTGTGCCGGTCTGTTTGCAGTTGCACATACCGTGCGTGCAATGAGGTGCCGCCTCGCACGTTACCTCAGCGCCTCGGTCGCCTCGGTCTATGGCGCTGGTGCACTTGGCCTTGACATGGCCTAGTTCAAGGCACCTGTAGCAGCGCATAGGCCAAGTGTTGAGCAGTTTTATTTGTGCCGAAACTCAGCCCACTAGAAGTCGGCTGGCACTTTGGATCTTTTTGGCGGCAACGACTGGGTAGCTTAGCCACATAGAGCCGGGTCCCGCCATGCCAAAGGTTATCGGACCACAATTTACTTCAATGGCCGCGGATTCACCTTCTTTGGTCAGGGCGGCAACGACACTGGCGTCGTTCTGGCGCATCTGGCGTCATAGAGTCTTCTAGACCCGTGACTCGTAGTTCGGCTCTTAACTGGTCTCTGAACCCTTACGACCTCTCCGTTCAGGACCTCTTTGAGCTTTGCCGCCAGAGTCGGCTTTGCTTGGGGCATCGGGGCCTTGCAGCATTCTTGCCCCATACATTGCTGTCTTGAATCGAACACCGGGTATGCCCAATACAAAGATGTTCACCTTTCCAATTGCCTCTTTTATCACGAAGGCGTACGTGACCCCTTTGTCCGCAGCTGCCTCTTTGAGCGTTAACGGAACCGCTGCTGTGTTGGGAACCCGCAATTTAACTCCCTTTTGGGTTTAGCACTGCCGGGTGCCGCAGTCGGTTTAGTCCTTTTCGCCTCTTTCTTTTTGCCTCTCGCTCCAGGTGCCTTGTTGGGCAGTTTGGGCGGTAGGTGCAGAGGAAAGCTGGTTTGGCTTAATGGCCGACGCAGCCTCTTTAACCGCCATGCTCTTCTTTTTGGACTTTTTCTTTCTTTTCACCGCCTCTGTGTTTTCAACCTGGCTGGGTGGCGCAGGGTCAGGTGCTACTGGGACGCTTGGTTGCGCCGGCACTGAGGCTCTGACTCCAAGAGACGGTCATAAAAGCCTGCCCTTTGACAGAGAATCTGGCATTAATGTTGGCCATTTCTTGCAGTAGGCGGCTCAACTCAGACTCGCGAACTGGCTCTACTGGTGGCTCGTCTCGATGCTCTCTGCGCAGGTTCGAGAGGTCCTGTCTCAAGGCCTCGTAGTCTTAGGCCATCACCGTCATACGGGTAGAGAGGCAAGCGTTTTCCGCTCGCAGCTTAGCCACCACCTCAGATGTTGTCCTTTCCAGAAGAGTCCCCGTGACATCAGCGATTGAAGTGACCGCCTCTTTAAGGGCCTTTTGGGACGTTCCTTTAAGGCCCTTTGACAAACGCGCCACACCTTTGATGCTAGCCAGTGAATCTTGGAGCTTTTTCTCCAGCTCCGTGGCCGTGCAGTCCTCCGCGTCTCTAGGACTGCTAGGTCTGCTGGAGGTAAGAGGCCGACCTCTGCCTCTTTTGGCACCTTGGCTCCTAGGAGTTCTTTTCCTTCGTTATCGGCTGAGTCCGACTCATCCGAGAGGCTCAAGGGCCGTTTGTTATCGGATCGTCGCCAGAATTTACCTCCGTACATGACATGGCGCTGTCAGATCCTGACACGCCTGATTCGTCATGTTTGATTTCATTTTCCGTGCTGGCGCTCACCTCTGGGAGTCGATCCAGCGCACTTTTCACTTCTTTAGTGACTGAGGTCACTATCTCCGGGCTTTGGCGCTCAAGCGCACTTTCACCCTGCGGCTCTGCCGACGGCGTCTGGTTTTGTTTTTTGTTTAAACTGTTTAATTCCATACTGATCCCACAAGTATGGAGGATAAAAGTCGATCCGGGCGTTGCCCCCTGCATCTGGACAAGTCTAGCATAACCCGTTAGTGTGTCGGCCGGTACACAAACGGGGAAAGCAATATCGACTGACAGCCCCTCAGCCATGCATCCCCTCACGTTGCTGCGCCGCTTGGGATTAGGTGTGATTTTTATTGAGGTTTTCTTCCTCTTGGCCCGGCCAATTAAGGCAACGCCCCGGTCCTATAAACCGCGAGACCTAAAACGGGAAACGGGGTGATCCGACGTCGACTAGTTTGAGTGCACTTGGCACATCGCCGCACCTGCTTCCTCTGCGCAAATGCGCCTCCTCTTCCCCAATTCCCCCAAGAGTGTTTGGTTCGCGAGGCTTTCGCCCTACCCCAGGCTCAACTCGACCGCAAAAGACAAAAAGTCAACTTTGCGAAAGATATGAGACGAGGCATTCCCCTATCCACCACCTGGGGACGCGTCACGTTGGAGTTCACCTCTCCGCCCACTCGGACAACCGAGTAGGGCTGTGGAACCTAACCTAACCTTTTTTCTTATGCATACCCCTTACCATGGGAGTGGCGAGGGAATATGTGGGACTCACTCCTCCCCCCCAACCGCAACCCACTAAAAACCACCCTGGCGTATCCACTTGCCAGTTTGGTAGACGCCGTGGTACCGCGTTAGCACCGCCACGTCGCCTTCCGGCTGCCCCAGCCATTGCCGGGGCTCCTCGCGCCGATGGGGAGAGGGGCCGAGCACGCGTGCCCTCTCTCCCAGACCGCCAAGTGACTTTCCTGGTGGGAATCCCACCTGCAGCCACCAAGGGTTAAGGCGGGCGGCTAAACGCCGCCGCCACTTGTTCGATGATGATACTATAACGTAGTACAAATTAGGTCTCAAAAACATTTTTTATTTATATGGTATGTAATGATATGGTAACTTATTTGAGTTTGAGTAGACCGATCGACATAATTATAAGTTACGTATCACACGTGATGGAAACATCAATGTATGATTAAATCTATAGGCATAAGTAATATTTTTACCTAAGATTAAAGTACAGAGTATCTACAAACTTCTATCCTCTCTGGTACTTTATATGTACCAAGGTACATGACGCAGGAAACAAAAGGTCAGGTATTTCGTATTTCTTTTCCTTAAAATAAATACATATTGCTTTAGTTTTAGATCTCTCAAGCAAAATCAAATTTAATCTACAGTGTGTTACCAGCACCCGGGCTTTTTTTAAAGGAAGTTAAAACAACGTATATCTGTAACGTAACCATGACATTAATTTAAATAATAAACAAATTTTCAGGCTTTGTTAACTTTCTAACAAAATTTTAATTGCCAGCAATGTAAAGCACAGCAATTTGACAAGTGTAAATGACAGTCGACGGATACTAGTACTACTGCACTTAAGATAACAACGGCAAAGTAAAAGCACTTGTCACATTTGATAAAAACTTTATTACCTACAAACTAAATAAAACTTAAATACAAACCCCGCATTTTAATTAAATTCAGCTAAACTCTGTGTTCAATATGTCGGCCACCCTGACTACGGCACAATTCATAACGTCTTGTAATTGAATTACGAATTGTTTCAAATTCAGTATTTTCTTCCAGTTTACGAAAAGCGGCTGTAATTTTGTCTTTCATAATGTCTACAGTTTCACTATCGGTAGCAAACACTTCATTTTTGACAGCACCCCACAAAAAAAAATCCAAAGGGCTTAGATCAGGGCTCCTGGGCGGCCAGCGAGTGTGTCCAAAGCGTCCGATAAAACGTTGGCCAAAAATCTGATTCAACCTTTCCCGCACAACTATGGTTGAATGTGCTGGAGCACCGTCGGTTCTCTTCAGGAAGAGTATTTAAATAGTCCACGAGTGGACCATTTATCAAATCTAAGAACCTATGCGTGTTCAAGGTCCCATCAATAAAAATAGGCCCGATGATCCTGTTGTTGTGAATAGCTGCCCACACGTTAACTGTCCACCGGTACTGATGAGCAGTCTCTCGGAACACATGGGGAATGTTTTCTTTATCATCCCAATAATGAGTATTTCTGCGGTTCCACATTCCGTTTCTAGAAAAAGTAGATTCGTCAGTCCATATTATTTTTTGTTGAAAGTCATTTTCCTCTTCACATTTTTGTAAAAACCAATCGCAGTAATAGTGCCTTATTGGCAAATCCCTACGGAGTAATTTTTGCACCTTTAAAAACTTGAAAGGATGTTTGCGATTCCTTTTTAAAATCTTGTGCACAGTTTTGTTGCTAGTACCGAACATTCGACCAGCAACACGAGTACTTGACGTTGGGACCCGCCTAAAGTGCCGGAGAATCCTTTCTTCAACTTGCACTGGCACGATCCTGTTCATAGCCCCTTCAGGCTGACCAGGGACTGTCGGGCAATTTTCACGCACTCGCTGTAGAGCCGCTGTTATCACTCGAGCATTGTGCGGATGTTGTCTATTTGGGAATCGTTCGCGATAAAGTCTTAAGGCGTGAGCTGCATTTCCGCGTGTTTCGCCGTAAATTAAAAGCATATCAGACAATTCTCGTGAATCGAAATTCATTTTACAGAAAAACTAATATCAATTTTGATAATATTTTCATGTATAATTTGACAATCCGACGTAAACACTTTTTAAATTGTTATGTCATAAATGTATAAAAAAAACTCTTTAATTAGTTTAAAACCTCCATACATAAACGTAATGAGAAGGACGACTGTAAATTTTGTGCTAGTTGTCACAGTTTTTTGCCCCCGTACCACGACATGCCTTGTACTAAGCAAAAGCGATACTGATAACGATGAACACGCAGCACATGCACTACATTGAAAATGGACAGTATCTAAGAAAATTAATTGTGAAGTTATTTTAATAATTTTTTAATTCATAACACTTGCAAACAATTGCTAAAGCAACATATTATCGGCAGTTTTAATAAATGCCCGCATGCCGGTAACACACTGTATATCATAACATGAATCTAAAACATCCTTAACTTGTCTAAAGTATTTTTTTTAGTTTATATAACATTTATATTCCATAATAAAAGTATAAATAATCTCAAATGCCTAATCAAATAAAATAATAATTTAAATCATCAGTTAAAAAAAATACAAAAAAAGATTCGGATTTTACTAACTACTTGCCTATAAACATTTCCTTAACAATAATAAAACATTAATTCATGCAAACAAAACAACAAAAATAAATAAAATAAAATATGAAAATATATCACAGCAGTTGGTAACTCATAAAAACAACATATACTTAACTTAAATATACTCCAATAACCTAAAAACAAGAAAAAACGGTCTTACTTTCGTTTAAAAGCTAAGTCTAATAAATATAAGTGCCAATGCCAATACAATAAAGAGGTCAACTTTGTTTATTTGTTTGTGTGTACATACCTACACCCCCGAGCATTTGAATAACCTCACATGATTTACTTTAGTTATTATTGTAGTAAAAGCATTAAATACCAAACTGATATAAGAATTGTTTACTACACATTAAAGTTATGAAAATTCAATTTATATACTTCTACCAAAATAAAATTATATAGAGAAAAACAAAATCAATCTCCAATTAGGGGCTTCCACATGAATAACCTCACTTAATAAAAAAAATACCTTGTTTTTTAATTAATATTTATTTTTTTAGTTTAGTACTTGGTAACGCTGCCATTATTCTTAATTACTTCAAAAATACTATTTGGCATTGAATTGTATAAAGAACGAATAAAACTCAAGTCAAATTTACGCCACTATTCCTTAATTGCCTTCTTCAAGTCACTTGTTGTTTCGAATTGTCGTCCATTTTTGTAAATCTGTCTCGTTAGGTTCGCCCAAACGTTTTCGATGATATTTAGATCGCAGGAGTTGGCTGGCCAGTCCAATACGTTATTTAAATGCTCGGGGGTGTACATAGGGAGTTATCTCTGGATCTACTGAGCTGGTTTTAAAAATCGAAAAAAAGCAAATGCGAAACAACGAGACATTAAATAAAGCTGCAAGTAAAAAGGCGACCAAGAAATGTTTCTATTTCGGGAAAAAACTACGCGATAATAAAGCGATTGCGGAACAATGAGACGCTGAATAAAGCTACGAGTAAAAAAACGACAAGAAAAACTACCGTACTAATAAGTACGTACATAACTAACACTAACAAAGTTTTATAAATTTTCTGCTTGATAATTTAATTACTCTATTTTTAATGTATGTACATACTTAATATTAGAAATGTTAAAACTAAGACTACATCTTGATGAAATTTTGCAAGGAGATAGTTTGTTCCACTTTAGGCTCGGCAACATTCCGTTAAATTGAAAAACAATGATGGAATTACGTGTTTTGGTATGTGTTACGACAAGTGATCATAACATAACACTAATTTCGGTACGTTATGTATTTGAAAAATCACAAGCAGGGATGCTGTTTTACCTATTGATTTAAAATTTTGGACTACTTTTACTTCGACCATAACGAGCGTTATCAAAATGTCATCAAAATCATTTGAAAGAGCAATTGGGTGTCGATGTTATGTCATAATCATAACAATCTTTGGTTCTAATTAGTCTTTAACTTATTAGGCTTCATTGACCATCTCCATAACAAACCTTAATTTTAATATTAATGTATGCTGCATAATATCATCACATTATTAAAGACAGGATCATTGTGAATAATCAAACCAAACAAAACCACAGTCTAATTATTATATTTGTTATATTATATGACATGTTCAAAACAATCTTCTTTACTAATCTTAGTAATTAATTAACTGTTTAACAGCAAATTGTTTTGTTTATAATAAAATAAGAGATCAATATCTTATTTGGTAAATCTAATTAATCGAATAATTTGCCATTGTCCCTTTTATTTCTCTAATAATCTAATAAAACGGTAAACACCAAATCGTGGTACACACATGCACTCGTGTGTATGTCTGTCTGTCTGACCGTCTACCAGAGCCAATTTGCTCCGAATTTACTGCACCCATTAAGTTGAATTTTGAAAAACACGTGCATTTTTGTAAACGAAACACGGACGTGTACTTAATTTGAATAAATTAGTCTTAAATATAAAGGTCACTTAGTAGGCTGTATCAGGGACGCAGCCGCAGTGGAGTAAGTACATATATGTATTTTTCACACGGCACACGGTACATAGTACAGAACACTAAAATAAGTTCAGTCTCCACGTTTCTTCGGGCCAACTGCTGCGCCACCTCCTGCAGCTACATATATGTATTAGTCACACGGCACACGGTACATAGTACAGAACACTAAAATAAGTTCAGTCTCCACGTTTCTTCGGGCCAACTGCTGCGCCATCTCCTGCAGCTACATATATGTATTTGTCACACGGCACACGGTACATAGTACAGAACACTAAAATAAGTTCAGTCTCCACGTTTCTTCGGGCCAACTGCTGCGCCACCTCCTGCAGCGCCGCCGCCACAACTTGCTCGCCCATTGTGGCCAGCGCCCGGACGATGTCGTTTGGGACTCGATGTTGAGCCGCCGCTCTTCTAATTGGGTCACCCACTCGCCGGTCTGAATAAAATACATAAGTATAACAATGTTAGCAGTCTGTTGTGTCCTAATTCCAACCGTTCGCTGTGCGCCCCCACCGATATTGCTTTCGAGATAAATGGTAACATTCGAGTGCACACACAAATAACATCTCCCCTAGACGACACCTTCTTCATTCCGTCATGGGTAAAAATTTAATTATATTAAAAATAAAAGTCCCCATAAAAGAAACGTCTTTTTTACGGCTTTTTTTACTCGATCTAAACAATGGCAATGGACCCTTCGTGTGCGAGATTATTTGTGAAAATAAATTACAATTTCCTTACAGACTCTCCTTGTTCCTGAAAATAAAGAAAAGAAAGTTAGTATTACTTGTAATTCAATATTGATTTCTGAATGAGACAAATATAATTGTACTAAGTGCTGCCACCCCCTTGAGGGTTAACTCTCGGGAGATAATAATATAGTGTTTACCTGTCCGTCGCCGGCGATCGGCAGGCGGTGATGGTGGTGGTGGCGGCGGAGGTGGTGGAGGGGGCTGCGACGGGGGTGACACCGACTCTAGCTCTAGCAGTGGTGTCACCACTGCTTGTGCCATCACCTCGAACGCCGTAGGCGACAAGCACCCGGGGGACGTTGCCGAAAAAGCCAGCAACGGCGGAAGGGAAGTATAGTGGCGTTGGAAGAGTTGCGGGGCGTAGTATTGGACAGATCCTATAATGTTAACTGATAAAATATTTCATAAAATATCTAGTCACTTGTGGTCGTCAAATCGGAAGTGGGTAAAAATCGAGTTGCAAGATTTGATTACTTATTTCTTTACTTACTTAGTTTGTTGTTGACTTAGTGACAAGTGAAATTAATATAATGATGTCTGCTTATTGACCTCAACTTTTCAGTCATATTGCAACGAATGTGGTCAAGTCAGACTGACAAATAAACAAGACCAAGTGCCGGTAGTGCGAAAAACTCGCGCAGCTAAACAGATGCACGATGCAGAAAGCACTTTTTTTTTCAGTTGCAATATGTTGCAACATATCTGAAATACCGATGTGAATAAAACACGTTTTGAGACGCGGCCCAAAAATAGGTTATATTAATTACAACTCAGATGCCAGAGAATTAGAATCGAAGTCCCTCCTATATATAACCCAGCATTTTTTCTATAGATCAGGAAATCGAAAACAATGCATATTAAACTTGACTAAGTGTTCAAAAATTGGTACTGCATTTATTAGAGAACATACATCACAATAACAATTCGCATGGATTTAGGCGATTAAAAAAAAAGTGGTAGCCTAAGTGGTTTGACCTATGGCGAATGTCGGAATTTACATCATACATCAATTACCAGAGCGTACATCAACTCCATTCTCATTTTTTCTAAAAGCTTACTGATTAATTAAATAAAAACCAAACTGACACCAAACGGTATTCGTACGCTATCCTCGCCATGCACCGCCGCCACTCTTCCAATGAGCGCCAGAATTCTTTCCTCCCGCTCCGTCAGCTCGGCCAGCTTCTTCGGCATTGGCCCACCCCCCGTTTGAAAGGCCTGCTGCCGCCGCGCGCAAGCCTTTCTTCTCCCCCCATATTTGGCGTTATTCCAATACTAGAAGGATGATAATTACAAATTGCATTAAACATATTTAACGTAGATGGTGCAAGCAGCCCTAAATATGGAAAACCCAACTCCAAGGAGCTGTCACAGTGTTTAGAATCAACAATGAGAAATGATTCTCTCCGCAGGTACGACTTCTTAGTGTCGCAGAACGTGCGCGGAGGCACCATCGCCCCGACATCGTACAACGTGATCGAAGACACAACTCGTTTGGATCCCGACAGGGTGAGTTGACTTCCCTTTTAGCAATTGTTATAAGTTAAAATTCCGTAACTCAAGATTTAATCGAAAATAAAACTCGTCACACCCTTCAATCATTGGTAGTAATGGGTCAATATTCAACAACTGTCTATCTTGCCGTTCGATAGAAAACGCGAGGGACTAATTTCGATCGTTTCGTTTACAGATCCAGCGTCTGACGTACAAGCTGACGCATATGTACTTCAACAACTCGTGCGCCGTGCGCGTGCCGTCCGTGTGCCAGTACGCGCACAAGCTGGCCTTCCTCGCCGCCAACAGCCTGCACAGCCAGCCGCACCACTCGCTCAACGAGACGCTCTACTTCCTGTAGACGACGACGAGCGCGACGAGCGTGTGGGCCTGTGGCTGACCTCAATGTTACATTTTTGGTTGATTTTATTTCTATAAGGTATATTTAGTGTTGACGGTACACAACAAATACACATACATTACATAGAGTCAATTATGGTATCGATATTTCGTTTTGGAATCACTACGTTTTTCGAGATCGACTTGTACGTTTTTGTTGTGGCGTCCGAGGCAGCGTTTTGTTTCGCAGCTTGGCGTTCAAAAGGTTAATAGTGTTGGGACTGGTATATAAAAAAATGTCTTATTATTATTGCATTGTCATGAAATCTTTATACCTACACATACTAAATTTGCGGAAAATTAACAACTAGCAAATTTACTCACATCCCTTTACTTGTCCGGAGTCTTAGTGGCGCCGGTGCCGAGGCAATTTAATTGCGACGAAACCTCCCCCCAAAGCGCTGCATTTCTTCTTGTGGCTAGGGCTCCGTCATCGGCGACAGAACCCCTAGCCATATCGGGGTGCTCCTGCCTATATTGCAGGAGCACCTCCCACTGAGCATTCGACACTACGGGCCTTGCTGGCATCATAAACAGAAATTATTGTTGAATTGAGTGCAAACGGAACGTACCTAACTAATTTTATTAATCTATGTATAACTACTTAGACAAAGAATCTATAGATTTGACAACTAAATAATAATACCAGTACCAAGGGTGATGGTCGTATACAAACTTCAATAAGAATGACAGAGAAATATATTATTTTTTGTCTTTATCATAGTTTCACTTTTCCATCGCCTGCCACAAACTCGTTATAAGTTAAAGACTAATTAAAACCAAAGATTGTTATGATTATGATATAACATCGACACCCAATTGCTCTTTAAAATGATTTTGATGACATTTTTTAGTTATTATATGAAGTTATAAAGTTGTTCGTGTGGCTGTTGGACCGATTGCCTAAGTCTTCGACGCAGATTTTACTTTATGCACTAGAGCATAAGAAGTTACTTTATGTCGCCTACGCACGACATAAAGACGAACTTTACGAACATGAGAAGTAAAAAAGCTCCTTTCGGAGATCTCCCATCTCTTTTTGCAGGCGGTCACGCAGCCGACGTGTTTCATTCGAGGTGCATCGGCCATACAGCGCCTTAGTCACCGCTTGAAAGTTAGCCGCTGAATCCTTGAGAACGCGGTCATATGTCCTCTTAAGGTTTTTCGACCTGGACGCCACCTTGTAGATGGCGCCCACGCTGTATTAAATCTCGTCTGGAGCGCCTCAGCGCTTTCGGCACCTACAGCCGCATCGAGAAGATGATCCGCTGGTCTATCTCGGAGCTGGCGATTTGTGGCAATAATGTCGGCTTCTGCCTCCAACAACATTTCCTCCTTTTTGGCCGCGTTCAACGCCATTTTGACTTTCGCCAGGCCGATATACAGCCCCGTTGTTGGGGGGCGACCTCGTCCTCATTTGGGTGCTGGTTTTTGCGGCCCAAGGCCAGCACTCGGTGCTGCACCGTCACCAGCGTCTACATCCGCGCGACGTTTGCTCCTCTGTTCTTACGAACCTATCATCTCCATGTCTACACTCGCTTCCGAGTTGTCTGTCTCGTCTCCACTACCGCTATCGCTGTTGTCATCTACTTTCTCTTCAAATTATGTTTGTAGATATATCTCCATTTTTGTTTCCACGATTAATATTAATGTATATATTAATATTAGGTTTTAACGATTTCTCTATCGGGTTTTAAAGAGTTCCCTTCTCGCGGGCCGGCCAATTAAGGCGAGCCCTTCGTGTGGTGTCTCGCAACTATCCCATGATCGTCAGCGAAGGGGTTTTTTGAAGCGAGACTCACGGGTATTGGGAGCTGACGTTGCCCCCGTATGTTTGGACGGTTTGAGCGCTCGACGGCAATGTGAGTGCACGCGCCAAGCCCGCCTATTAACCAAATCTAAATACATAAATATAAACAATACATATAAATAGATATTTAAATAATTATATGTACCAAATCAGAGAATGCAAGTCCAGTACAAAAGATCAAAGCTATTTGAAGCCGAAAGACATTTTGTCATTATCACAGAAACAGTCGGTTTCAGTTAAGTTTCAGTACTTTCAATTGGGTTAAGTATATTGTCATAAAAACGAATTTTAACATGTTTCCAACAAACAAAACCAAAATACCTACTCAATCACCTTAAACATCTATACATGTATTATAATAATTATTATTAAAACTCAATTACTTCATAGATTTGACTAAGACGTTGATGTCTTTCTCAGCTGCAGTAGTCTCCTCTGGGCAGCGCTGGTAGATTTTGATGTATACAATAATCACACTAGTTATATTTTTGCCGTTTTGATATAAAATAAAATAATAATAATCCAGCCTATATGCGTCCCACTGCTGGGCACAGGCCTCCACTCCCAGGTTTGGGCTATAGTTCCCACGCGGGCCCAGTGCGGATTGGGAACTTCGCACATACCATCAAATTTCTTTGCAGGTGTGTGCAGGTTTCCTCACGATGTTTTCCTTCACCGAAAAGCTCATGGTAAATTTACAAATTGTATTTCGCACATAAATTCCGAAAAACTTAGACGTGCGAGCCCGGGTTCGAACCCACGACCCTCTGCTTAAGAGTCGACAGGTCAAACCATTAGGCTACCACGGCAATTGTTTAAACTCTTCTATTATTACACTATTTAACAATTCTGCTGGCAGAATAAAATCACTATGCCGTCCTATTCCCATGTACCACACAATTGATATGATGTGTGCACAACTTCCTAGCGTGCGGTTTCCCGTCAAGCAAGTGCAATACCAGTGTGCTATGGCTTGCCTATTGCCTAAATCAAGGATATAAAAATAATAAGTACGTGCTCTTACGTGTCGTGATTGTATCCGCCCTCTGATCAGCCATGCATTATTTACTATAATATTGCATGTTGGCAAATCAATTAACGCGTTATCTCTGCATAACTCTATACAATATATGCCATTACGGAAATGTTACGCACAGTAAGATTTGGCGAGGTTTATATGGTAAGTACCTAAGGCAAATAATATAATATCATTATGACGACGCGGTTAGCCTAGTTGGTAGTGACCCTGCCTACGAAGCTAGCGGTCCCGGGTTCGAATCCCGGTATGGACAAATATTTGTGTGATGAGCGCGAGTATTTGTTCCTGAGTCATGGATGTTTTCTATGTAAGTATGTATTTCTCTATATAAGTATGTTTATCGTTGTCTAGTACCCATAGTACAAGCCTAGAGCTTAGTTTGGGACTAGGTCAATTTGTGTGAGATTGTCCCCTGATATTTATTTATTTATTTATTTATTATCATCAGTCAAATGAGGAAACTCTTCGAAAAACGGCAAGTTAGCTTCCATAGCCGTAAAGTTTACCCTTTGCCTATTAAGATTCTTCATCTGAATATAATTGTGCAAGAGATTAGTTGTGTGCATCAGAGAATCAATTATGTTTAAAATTTCCGCCGCCAGTCTATTATTAGTGGCAACACGATAATGTGCATTTATGATTGATGCCGCAATGCGAAAATCACCGAACATATGCGGTAATGCCCGATTTAAGTAAAATTGTCTTGGTAGTTTAAACCTATTTTTGAATTTTCCGTTGACTAACTCTAATACCCATCTACATATAGTCACCAAACGTGATTTATTTGCCTGTTCTGATGACAGTTGAGTGGCGTTCCTATCTTTAGTAGGTGGTATATATATGAGCTTCATATCCGTAGGAATCAATGTCGTGAATGCTATCCCTGAATCCTCTTTCCAGAATAAATACATCTCCTCTATGAAGTAACCAATGTAGCATATGCTCAACATTGTTTATATGTCTTTGCATAATGGTGGTTGCATCAGTACTTGTTGCTTCGTATGGACCTAAAACGTCTAATATATATCCATCGCTGCAAACAATCATAAAAGGCTTTAATAAGTTACGAAACTTGTGGTGGCTGTAACTTTTACGTTGAAATAAAAAATTGGAACTTTTGTATATAAATATATGTTCCGTCTGCAATAAGAATTAATTTTGTATTTGTCTCGTTTCCGAAAATGCCTTTTGGTATAAGTAAATTCCTAGCTAGAGCGTCATTTCTTGATAAATGCCCTAATCCGAGATACCTTGGAACATACTCTTGTTCCAAAAATTCCCTTGCTAGCTTCAATTTTCGTTCGAATGATCGACGTGACAGTTTGAAAAGCGTCGCAAGTCTTTCGTTTGACTCCCCAGTTTGAAGTTTTGTTAAATAGCAACCGAGGACTGTCCTTGGTTGTCCATCTCTTTCTGCAAGGGATGGTGTTTGCTCTAAAATCCTGTCGAACTGTTCTACGGTTAAACCAGTCGAAAAGTGCAGTTCACATGTAGTAAAGTCATTCGACTCGAAATCAAGTCTGGGCTTGTTATTGTTAATGGCTTTAACTAACATATTTGTCATATCACTTAATAATGATGCATTAAAATAGTTTGTAACGTTCACATTGCTTAAAATCTCTTCAAAGTCAATATTCGTAGAGTGTTTTTCACACATCCGTGCACTTGTATATAGAATCGATAACTACATACAAGGTACACTTTCATCGATTCTAGTACTCTTTTCAGATCAGGATTGATGCATTGTTGATAAATGCAGGTTCTGGAAGAATTTGGTGCTCGAACGTAATCTTGTATGTATAATTCCTCAGTTTCTTGATCATTGATAATCGGGGCATTTCGTACCATCCTGGACATCCTGGGCATCCTGGATACCAGCGATAAATCACAAGTAGGAAATTACGTCGAATTTCGCCTGTCGCTGTCAATATGACAGGGTTCTATGGCGGCGGAGCAATTAAAGTCCGTGATAGTAATATAAAAGCGAATACTTTTATCAGCGCTTAGTTCAGCTATTCGCCACTGGAGGCGCTGTCTCAGATAGTTGTTTCTACTAGATACAGGATGTCGCTAGTGACAATATGGTTTTCCAAAAAAAACCCGTGATGATCGTCCTTATAGTAGAAAATCATCAGGTTGCCAGTCTATTAAATGAGACATGTTTTGTTTCTGTTGGTGGGTGGGGACAGTGCCCATAGATTTCTGCCCATTGTCCTTTACCCCAATGGTGATGCAACTTTATTTTCTATTAACTTGATTTTTTTCGTGTAGTCTCATTAAAACATTTAAAATGGTCTATAGAATTTGTGTGCCCTTTCCATGCCCTCTTACTAAAATCTGACGACTAGTCGTCATCCATTTTGCCGACTATAAAACGTACCGAATAGTCGGCTTTTCCGACTAGCCGGCTAGTATAGTCGGCCCATATCTACAACAAACAGACTTCAATAAATAACTACTTTTTCAAATCATCCTAGGTCAGTCAAACTGAAGTCGGCGTTCAACAATAATATAACCGTTTTACAAAACAATAAAACGGGTATTTTAAGCCGAAGGAAAGCGGCGCAGCCTTTAATGTGAAAGAGGTGTCTATACTCGCCTTTATATGCCTCTACTTACGTGTGTACCACGCTTTATTTCACCTGTCATGTGTCTATGATAACCGTTTATGGTCACCTAGCTAGGCGGGAATCCATCTCCGTCATTGTAGTCTTCACCAGGAAGGAATTCCTATAATGCTGCGCTTTCCTTCGGCTTAAAATACCCGTTTTATTGTTTTGTAAAACGGTTATATTTGAAGCCTACTGGAAAGCGCAGCATTTAATGTGGAAGACGTGTCTGTTATCTGCTGGTGACATATAAACAAAACACACAATGCTGATATAATAACATCATAACCAATCATGGAGGTTATAAAATATATCAGAATCGGAATAATGTAAAATATGTAAATTACCAAAATATTCATTTAGATAAAATGTAAAATAGTAAAATTATTAAACACATTTACCATCTAGTTGTGTTCAACATAACTAAAGGGAAATATACCCTCAGATAAGAATTCACATAATTCTTAAGGGACCAATTAAAACCTGAAAATGATAATTGTTAAAATTCAAATCCAAGAAAAGTTATTTAACAAATCATCACAGTCATTATGTTTCTGCGCTTTATTTATTTTTCGGCAATAATATGCTTTGAAATTATTTAGTAATAAATATTTTCTAAAGGTTTATTTTGTAACCATGCTAAGGAAGGCACTGCGCGAGCTTCTAGGATTGGAATTTAGAGTATGCCTACCCCGCATAACACAGGTCTTACCCATCTTTCAATCGTACTATGTACTAGCGGGCTTAGCTATACCCTTAATAGTAACTTATTGAACTCTTGAATCTTATTTTCCTTAATCCTTTGTTATTCTATCCCTGATCCATCAAAAACACAATTAACTAAGTTCACAAGTCAACCTTGTGAGGATATTTCCTGATAGTTGACTGACAATAACAACTGTTAACTATCTATCTGTCTTTGAGTCAAAATAGGCTGGTTACTATGAAGCAGTAAATCCAATACTTCATAATCATCCCTTTAATTCAACTTCCAAAGAAGGGCCCCGGGCCACAGAATTATTGAATCTCTGTGATTCTTGAAGTTCAGTCTACTTATATTAGTATCCTCAAGCCATACAGTTTTCGTTCTGCAGCTAATAGTAAAAAAGTAACAGCTCAATATAACATACCAAGCAGTGCCATTTAGCTGATTACTACCTAAGGGTCCTATATAGGAGAATTTGAAGGAGTTGAACTTGGAATCAGCTATAAGCCTTTAGTTAGTCTGTCTCACTAAAAAGTTAGAAGATATTGCCTCGTTTTGCCCACGGTATGCTGCGATTGCAGACTATTGTGCACCAATATTGTGCCACAGTATAATCCTGATAGTATTTCAGGTGGGTGTGGGCAAACATCTGGCTAACTTTTCTGCTTGAGATACTTTAGGGTTTGAACTGGTCTCTGTACACCCTGAAAAAGCATCTATTTAGTGGGGCTTCAAAAGATCTGTTTGCTCCCTTATCTAAGGTTACCATCTTTTGCCCACGCCTCCAAATTTCCAAAGTTTAATGTACCTCTGGTGAGGGGAAACTTGGTACTTAAAGTACGAACAGATGGTAGGACGGGTTTGGAGATCCGCTCTCCAGAACCTTGAGTCCAAACTGGGACTATTAGAAGATATGTGCCCAGCGCCCTGTATAGGATATTCTATCACACGGGATTGGAAATCTGTTCTCCTGTACTCTAAGTCTAGTCTGGAACTACTAGGCGATTCACGGGATTGGAGATCCGTTCTTCAGTACCTCGAGTTCGGTCCGCCCGAACTACTAGGATATGTGATATATGTGCCCAGTGCCCTGTATAGAATGATCTATTACTCGAGACTGGAGATCCGCTCTCCAGTGTGTTTGAGTTGTTGGTATTACTAGGAAGTAAGTACCGAGTGTTCTGTATGGAGCACTGAGGCACAGTGGAGAAAATATCCACTTGATACGGTAGTTTCAGCTTCAACTGAAGGGTATCTGTAAATTCTGTGTAGTAATCCTCCACATCAACTATAATGTATTTGGTTAATACAGCAGAGGAGATCGAGGTAAATACGTCTATTTCTGACTTTCCTCAACAGCTGAACACCTCCGTGGTGAGCTTGGTTGTCAGATCAGATGCCAATCGGATAACAGCCTGCCCCGAGACAAGCAATCTGCAATGGCATTGTATCTACTCAGAAGAGCTGGCACAAATTATATTGAACTGATCAGTCAGATCCAATAGTTGAAAGGTCAATCAGTAGCCATATTAATATATTAAGCCATAATCACAAACAGATAATCCTGTTCTGAAAAGGTCTATAAGAATTAAAAGTGCTCTTGAGAATTTAGAATTATAAAAACAAAATCTTTATGTCTAAAATAATGCTCATTGAAGGTACAAATGTCATGTCATGTCTTTAAAAATTAGGAACAAGTTATAATATCTATGAATGTAGATCGTGCAAAAGCCATAACTGTAATGTATTCTAATACATTACATTATTTATAAAAAAAAAAATTATGAATTATTTATGAATCCAAAAATTATCATATCAGCCAAAAGCACATCCACTGATGGACATAGGCCTTCCTTAAAAAACACCACTGTTGGGCCCTGTGCTACTCTTAAAGTGATGGAATTGAGTAAACATTTAAAAAATAATGGACTTTGTTTGACACCTAATAAATTCTTTCCTCATGGATAAGAACCGATTTTTAGTAGTTGACTTGCCACTTTAAGCTCTCCAGCAACTCCACGGCCGCCGAGGCCCGCTGAGTCCGTATGGAGTGGTCCTGATGGACCAACAGGAATCCATCTAGGTAAACTAGCATGCGTATCTCTTGTCTAGCTAGGATTTTTGCAATCCAGTAAGAACTGCCTGTGAAAAGGCAGAGGGCAGAAGGGTAAAGAAGACATCTGAGGTACTTCTCCCTTGTTAATGAGGTGGAGGAATAGCCATTGGAACTAGCAAATTGGGTAATTCTAAATTTCAGGTCTGAAATCTGAAGTGAATCTGAAAGTTTTATTAGCCAACCTTAAGGCTTATTAAATTCTGGTACTGCAAGGATATAAGGTGAACATTCTTTGTTCCAACAAAATTGTTGAAAACCTGCAGATTAAAAATGGGTCTCGAGTCCCTGTCGTTCTTTGCAGCAACAAAAAATTTAACAGTAAGCTGCTTAATACATTAAAAAATATATATATATAAAAACCATTTAAAGATCTGAGATCTTAAATTCGTTTTATTACCTGAACAAAAGGTTGTGTAAAAAGCTATTAGCTTATTATATAGCTTCTAAAAAGAAAATGATTATTAATTACATAATAAAGCTGTTTTGCACCCGATATATTCAACTTTCCTAGAATAGAACAGAACTAGGCATCTACCTTTAAAGAGTAGCTTCCTACTTCCCTTGAGTAAAAGGTAGCAATATTACTTTTCCTTACTAAAATCCATATATGACTTATTGGAATAAATGATTTTATCATATTTCGGACTCACATCCATAACTTATTAATAACTTTAATAACTATACTATAAAAATGGCAAGAAATGATCATGTTTTCTAAACTGGCAGCTAGACCTAGCTACCAGGCCTGTAGACCACCCTGAGTTAAAATGAAATATTTCAATTTCACTTTTTGAAAGTAACTCTCCTTGCCACAAAAATTTTAATTAAGTCAACTCTTACTACTTTTATGATTAAGGCGATGAGCCAAAGAGCATAGACAATATTTTATTGATAAGAACATTTGGGTTTATATCCTCCGGGGATTTGACTACCCAATTGACTACTGCTTGCAGGCCGGAGATCCGCTCTCATCCTGAGCAGGGTCCTCTGTTATAACTGGGCATGGGAGAACGCCGCCGTGGCCGTCTCTTTGCCCATGGAATAATCCTTAGCTGAGTAAATATATGTAATTTTGACACAACAGTGTGTCACCGGCGACGAATGTGCTAAAGTACATCAGACCGTCATTACGTTTTCAATCAATCAATCAATTCGTTATTTGAAATAAATACGGTACAAAAGCTCTCAAACACACCAATTCAATAAAACCTGCAGCAGCAAGCTGAGAACATACTACGGGGAATTTAACTCACGTTCGGTGGGCTTGAGTCAGTGTTCCGCACACTACGAGAAAGAAGTTTGTCTCTGTTCGATCTAAAATTTGATCATCAGGCAAGATTGCAATTATACCACTGCTCGTCGCAGCAAATCATGCAAAACATGTCAAAAGACCCACCTGACTCATGAGGGCGTCAATCTTCGCCTTTACCTCGTTTATTTGGGAGCCGCGAGGAAGTACATTCATCCTTTGAGGACGAGAAATTGGAATAGCTAGCTGGAACTCGACGATCGACGAAGCCGACTTAGCACGCAGAGTTTGCGCTTTGCGCCGCGTTGTCTTCCGACTTCATCGTTACACGTCACTATCGCGACACCCACTAATACTTATTCAGTAAAAGAAATCTCTTTTAATTTTACTGGAAAACACTTAAAAAGAAAGTTTTAATTCTTAATCGTGCATAATGGCGGCGAGTCAAATCACACAATGACGGAGATGGATTCCCGCCTAGCTAGGTGACAATAAACGGTTATCATAGACACATGACAGGTGAAATAAAGCATGGTACACACGTAAGTAGAGGCATATAAAGGCGAGTATAGACACCTCTTTCACATTAAATGCTGCGCTTTCCAGTAGGCTTCAAATAGATATTTAAAACCAAAAGCCGACTTCAGTTTGACTCACCTAGGATGATTTGAAAGGGTGTTATTTTTTACTTTTTTTGGAGTCGGTTCATTGTTTTTTAAAACATTTATTTTTAATTAGAACGATGCGAATAAGTATATTTAACTAATTTTATTATGATCTCATCAACTGAGAATAATTTTAGTACAGATTTATCTTTGTAAATGGACTTATTTCAACCCCAGTGTATGTACATAACCACTTTAGCAACTGTTGTTGCTAAGATAATTTAGTAAGGTATAAAGATACTGTTGGATAGTTAACGGCGAAAGTACATACTTTTAAGTTTTTAAGCCGCTTGCATAGTTCCAAGCGCTGCCGTTCGATGTCGCTACAATACCCACCTTAAAGTAGAAATCTGTGCTTGAGAAATAATTCATAATACCTACAAAAAGTCAGCGCCCTCTTTTACTATATTTATCAACTTTTGTTATTAGAAAAGTCATTGTAAAAGCCTTGGAGTAATTTTTCCTATACAAATGAGCAGTGGCCTGCAAATAAACGACGAACAGTGCTAAAAAATGAAAACAAACAAAAGTGCAGGTAGCATCTCTGCAGGCGCTTATTTGCAAAATGGCCGCGCCACCTGTCTGCTCAGCGGGTCGAACAGGGCGCGCGGTCGGTAAAGCAGCGAGGGCGCGCCCCGCCCCCCGCGGCCCGCGCCCCGCGCCCGACGCGAGCCGAACCCCAGTACGATCGAGCGAGACGGGCCGGCCGTACCTGCTACCGACGACCGTACAATGCGTCACACGACGCGATTATGAGGCGAACGCGTCTATTTTCCTCAAATAATCAGTGAAATAATGTAAAACGTTGGTTGAAAAGTAAAATAGAAGCCGCCGCGGCGTCACTGCGTGCCCTGCTGTCCTCCCGCCGGCCGGCGGACGCCGCACGCGACAACGCTTCCAATAAAAAAAAAACTAAAATTTCGATGTCAGTGAGCGTGAGGATTCTAGTGTCAAGTGTAGTGTAGTTTTAAAATAGTTAAATGGATAAACGGCGTGCAATGCTCGTATGAGGAAGAAAGGCAACCGGAACATCGTAAGTGGAGAGCTTGCTCTCAGTGTTCATTCTGTTGTGTCAGAGCAGAAATGCGGGGTAGCTCGCCCCAGTACCCGGAGGTTTTAACATACGAGTGGGGAGACCGCTGAGCGAACTACGGAGGTACGGAGGTCTATCCCTCGTATACTCAATGTTTTTTATACCGAGCAGGTCTTTTACCGAATCCCTTTTTTGTGCGGCGCGTTTTTTTGGAGGGAATGTTTACGAATCGATATCTTGTAGGTTATGATACTCTGGTAGTCGCACTGGATTACAAGCTTGTATTTCGACGTTATTACACGTAATTCTTGTTGTAGACATACATATAAAATGCTAAATTAAGCTTAACGAAGCTTTGGCCGAAGCTTTTGAAAGATAAATTGAAAGCTTGTCAATGTTATTATTTTCATACTTTCTACATAGTAGGTACCTACATATTAAAAAAGTTTCTATTTTATTCTCCTTGTGTACCATCTACTCTTCAATCTAATCATTCTCTAATCTACACAAACCTTTAAAAAGGTTAAACCAATGAATTAAAACCTCAAGTAGGTAGTAGACGAATAAATTCCAAATCAATATTACTCGGCACTCCAAAAAAACTGGAACGTTATACGTATAGTGGTGTTTTGGTAACCTCAAAACTCGTTTGGCTGAGCCTCCCGCCTCCAAACAACGAAACAATCGCTCACCTGTAAATAATACTTCACTATTAAAACGTTGTACTTATAAAGGCTTAACGTCGTATAGTTGTCAAACAATCATATAGGTATTTAGTCAAGTGTCAAATGGTGTTTTTGTTATTATTTGAACATCAGACTGGTATGTAAATAAAAGAGGATACAAGCTAATTATTTACTATCATTATGACTATTGCACTGTGTTTATGTCAATAATTATCACTGCAACATAATAAAATTCAATTGCCATAATTTATAACAACGAAGTAAATTTAAACAACTTTGTTGAAGTGTTTACTTTTAATAAACCTAACTGGTATCACAACCGAAGCACTGGTATCCTCTGGTACCTATCTATGTTCATGAATAGATTTAAGAAATAGGAAAAAAAACATCGTCCTTCCGATCTAATGGAACCATAATCGGAACGATTGTTGGTTTACAAATCTTGTGTCTCATGTAGGTATTTTCTGCAATGAATTTTCGGAAGAAATATTTGTCCCTATTTCACTCGAGAAATAGGGTATAAAAATTAAGAACTGGTTATTTGCATCCAATACCTCCGTCCAAAATACAAAACAGTAGTTGTAGAGTAGACAGAGATATAAAGCCCATGATGCCAATAATCGTTGGCTCTCAACAATAGAACTGCCAACCAACCTGCTGTAGAAATGAAAGAATACCTATGTACAGAGTTGAGGTCCAACGTCCGTATCGCCTGTCATTGCATTTGTTAAGACAGTTTCTGAAATCGTTAATTTTCGGAGAATGTAAATAGGCGCTGTAAGCCCATATATTACACACTATAACTATAATGTTAGTATGGATCACCGTACGACAACTAGCCGGCGCTGGCATTCCTCGCGTCTCAGTCGAGCCAGGCTGTGCCAGACGGTGCCAAGAAGCAATAATGGCCAATAAACTGTCTCGACACTACAACTGGCACGTAAAATAAAAATTCTACCTTTTGCAGCTGCTCCCGACGACTTTCGGCTTTTCCGGATAAAAAGTACCTGATATTAGTAGACTAGACGGTAGACTGTTTCTCTGTAAAATTCCTCTTTATCGTGAAAATAGAATAAAAGAAAATCTGACCCTCCGAGGTTTCTGCTGGCCTAGTAGGTACATATATACGCACTACGCCATAATCATAAATGGATAATCAAACGATGGAGGTATGCGCTGAATAAAATAAGATACCCGTACAAGGAGTCTTTCTCACTCTATCACATCGAAATATTTCACTTTTATCAACTCCAATGCTAAGTTTCCGATGAGAAAATCCTCGAAAGACGGTTCTACCTAGCCCCATTAGTGACCTCATTGTGCAAGAAATTAATAGCTGCGTGAGGTTGTTTAGAACAGTCTCTTCTTCCAAGCACTTGACTTGCATTTGACCATGCTCTCATTAGATGGCAATGAGTCCGCATTCTTAGAAAATGCCGGCATGCCTTGAAGACATTTGGTTCCAGAAATACAAGCAGAAATGGCCTTTAAGTTCTAAGTGAGCAAGACCACTAATAGTTTCTTATGGTTGTTTCCAGTTGGCAGCAATATTGGTTGAGCTTGTAATCCACTTCAGCTCTAAAAAAGGAAGTACTCTTATCTCATGTATTTAGGCAACCAAATACCACAACACAACCCGAGCTTTAGGCGCTCTGTTTCTGAACACCTCTATCATCTATATACGGCAAATTATCTTATGATAAGCTACTTCGTATTACCATACCAGCCGAAAGACGTCCAATGCTGGACAGGCCTTCCCTAAGGATCTCCACGGTTGTCGATTTTGTGGTAATAAAAACTTCAGGAGAAAAATGTATAATTAGTTAATTATTATAATAAGTAATCGTCTTAATGATCCTTTGAAGTGCGTGCTAATAGACTACAAGCATAGTCAAATAAACAACCTAATTTATAATCATCCGAAAGCACGACTTGAACGTCTATCGTAGACAGATGTATTTCAAAAGGGTCCCTTCCAGGAACGACCCCATTGTCTGGGGAAGGATGCAATGCAACTGTACAAATGACAATACAGCTGTGTAACTCTTTAACGCAGATATTCGGATCAATATATCAGATATAACTACTTAACTTGAAACCTCATAAATTACTTTTCGGAATCTGTGGAAATATAGTTGGGTCTATGAAAATAACCTCGAAGCTGTGAATTTCAAACGAAAATTTTAGAAGGGGATAATGTCACACAAATTGATGTAGTCCTAATCTAAGCGTCAGTCTTGTACGAGACAATCTTGACATATAGAGAAATAATGACCTCATAAAAAATAATATTTACGTGATATTATTTGTTACAAACTTTACACAGTTTTAATGAATGAAAGGATACATAAAAGTAGTAAAAACAATAATGTTTCTTTCAAAACAATTTAAAATAGGATAAATTACAGCTAAAGAGATCTCAGTCAATTTGTTTGCTTAAAACTCGTAAGGGGCGTCGTTCAAGCTACGCCAAATCTCTGTTACAAGAAATGTCAGGATTTTTATCAGGACATTTAATTTTTCCATATGGCAACCCTAATCTCAAAACACGTCAAAGTAAACGTCAACCCATAAAAAACTGTAATTTTTGACGCATCTTGTGACGGGCATCTCAGCCAAAATCAGTTTATTAATACGGCCCTTAAAGTGCTAGTATCAAGAGATGCTATGAAGTGTAGAATAGAAATTATAATGATTCAACGTGTTGACTTTTCGATATCGAATGTTTATGAAAGTTGTTATGCTGCGAGCGTCTTTGAATGTTGATACGAATCGCAGTCATAGTAACGAAAGTCGAAGTGTTTTGAATTTTTTTTAATGGCATTACGTAGACATTTGATTGTGTTATGTATACATTATAATCAATATTTTCTACGTCGGTGCTTTGAAAAACACGATACATAATTACTGCAGCCTGTGAATGCTTGCAACACAGGCATCACTCGTGCGTTGCAGATTGCCGACGGATTCAAAGATCAAGAATGTGATCACGAAAAAATGCTCGTCTTGGACGGGTAATTTGGTCAAAACTCCTGTCGTGACTCGTGTCGGGCCATTTCACTCATTTTCGTCTGAGATGTACAGTTTCCACAGATTTTATTCTTAAATAAAATAGAGTTTATGCTGTTTTTGCTGATCTTATCACTGGATATACAGTTTCGTTACAAGTCAGGCAGATTTTTGCCCTACCTCGCGCGTCTTTCTTCTTTTCACTGGGGTTAGTTACGTCAACTACTTCTGTACAGACCTCCCATAACTCGAGGTCTGTCAGCATACATTCAATGCGAAATACCCAGTTATTGAAATTCTTGCCAGTAAGCTTAGTGAAGTTTACCATGGAAGTACCTGAGGTCGTCATGGAATTACTTGAGGTCGTCAAACGTGGTACCTCCGACGAAGTCGGCAGAGAATCCATTGCACTATATAACTCTTCGAGTTTCGTGGATGAAGAGTAGTTTAATAGTAAATGGTTACAAGATTGGTATGACACTGACACAAAAAATATGAATACATTTAAAAAGCTGACAGGCAATTCTAATTACAATTAAATACAATAAACAAGAAGGTTTAACATTTATTAGGGACATTACTTTAAGGAATATACCCACTTTGAGAACTGAGCTTAACTTAGGTCCTATTGAAGAATATGCAGGCTCCATCGGGCTGTTGCAAATACTGCAACCGAACCTCTAGTGACAGCCACATAACCCCGCAATCGAGCTACGGAGTGCATGGCTGCAGCTTTCATACGTTTTATTTGGATTCGCATATTGTTGTCGCCGATGGCTACTATGCTGCCACGGTTTTGTTGTTGCAAGACGCTATATCGTTGCAGCTTATTAAGTACAATAAAGAAAAATAAAGGCTTATTTGCAGAAACTTACTAACGGTCCCGATCATCATAATATGTGACGTTCTCAATATAAAGGGACCTTATGGAGGCAGGCGGTTACGCCGTTTTTAGAACTGTTACCATAGTATTCGTATAGTAACAAGAACACGAAGAGCGTAACTGCCTTCCTCCATAAGGTCCCTTTATATTGAGAACGTCACATATCGTGCCGGTAATAAAACCATTAGCTTCTAGCAAAGTTAAATGATTGAATTACATTACACTATTTTGATATATCTTTGGAGATAGATTTTCGGTGGCAAATAAACGAAATGAAAATACGTGGCTGCCCTCTTACCATCTAGATGCGATCGGTTAAAAAGAAGCTACATCAATTAGTCACGGGATATCAGGAAGACATCCTCATACTTCCATCGATTCCTTGGTAGGATTCAAGTTGAAAGGTCTACGGTTGACTTTTTTTATAAAACCAGCGACCTACCTGACGACTACTGGTGCAAACGAGCTATAAATAAACCTAGAGCCCTGCTCTCTTTTAATATAAAATATACCCAATTACCTACAATGTACTCGGTAATATAATAAATCTCCGGTTCGGGGTAAGACAGCCTGTAAAATGTCTGTCTTAAAGGCAATCTATCTATCTTCAGGCTTGGAAACAGCGATTTTCAGATTGCTAATGTCCATGGGCACCTATCAGGTGGTATGTGTGCTTTTCTATGATATAAAAACAAATTGTGGTCGTCCAAATCGAAAGGGACCTTATCGCGGCAGCCGGTTACGCCTTTTTTCACACAGCTCTTATACTAATGACAAGGCAATGAAAACTATAACAGCGTAAGCGCCCGCCGCCATAAAGGCCCTTTCGATTTGGAGGACCACAATTAGTCGCAGATTTTAGTCCATAGACTCCATAGTCGGTCAGCAAACTGCGCCGCTAACTGCGAAGAATTACCTATCGTTACTGTTGTGAAACTGGTATTGGTAATGGTCGTAATGGAAATGTTTTACAACGGTGCAGTTGGCTCACACCTTGACCTTGCTGTCGATGAGTGAAGAGCTGGTTTGATTGATGCTTCACAGAATTGCCATTCCTGAAGTCCTAAAACCAGAGAAAGTGATCCAAATACCAGGACAGTGAGGTACAATCGGGTTTTTTTCTGTTGTAAAATAATGATCCTGGTTTTACCCGAGCGCATTTGAAGAATCTAGCCCGGATGCCCCTAAACTAGAACAAAGTCGGAGAAAACCGAAATGGTATTTCGCGAACGTTGACTACAGAAATAAATAAAATGTATGTAGGGTTGACGAAGGAAGCGGTGGTTTGACCGCACAGTTTGATAGATTTAGACCGTCGGCGTAGCTAGCTTTACTAAATGCAATTTTTCTAGGCCCTCTTTTTGTTTTATAGAAATTCACCCATTTTCACGGGTTTTACTCAATATGACGGCGTGAGCTACGAAGACATTTTCCATGATCTTACAAAATTGATCCAATATCGATTCCGTGGCTTCATCAAGAATAAACAAAAGTATTTATCTAATGAAATGTAGCGAAAGACAAGAAAAGGTGATGCTTCATACGAAGTATTAACACAAAACTGATCATTCAGAAGTGGGATTTGGTCGTTACGTCTGTCCAACTCTAATCTAACATATGCTATTATTAAATAGATAAAAACTCGACGAAATTGGCATCCCTACTTTCAGGGCTCAGCTCTTAAATGGCCCAGCGGAGTTTTACCGACTTAGCTACGAACACTCGATCAAGTCACCTTTCAAAAAAAACGTAATAGACATCTGTTCATCCGTTTGAGAGCTACGATGCCACAGGCAGATACACACGTTAAACTTAAACCCCCACAAGCTGTAATTTCAACACCTCTTAAAACTGTTTAGTTCTATCAGTCATTATAGTATTTCTAGTCCTTCCCACATAATCGACATCCCAACAAGCCAAATAAAAACGCTTCAAAATGTAAAGTACCAACCGAACCGAAGTTAAAACCGTCCCACTGACGTGCTGGCCAACATTACGGTCATTTTGGGATCAAGATAGCGCCAATCTGCATTATTACCTGCTACCTCCGAACGGTCGAACAAAAGAACAAAATATTTGGTGCACGGCCGGCCACTTCCTCGGTCAATGGCTACCATACAAAGAGGCGCCAATATTGCCTTTTTGGTCTTGAATTCGTTGAGCAAGTTACAAATGTTACAATGGGGATGTGCGTTTTGATAAACTTATGTTATGAGAGAAAGACAACGCATTTGGAAGGCTTTTTTAAATTGCAATTTTATATTAGTTATAGTGCGTTCGCATCCGAGTTAGAGCGGTGGTGTACTGCGTCCGACCTGAATCCAAGAAATGTCGTCCCGAAGTATCATTATTTACTGTATGAGAAATCGGATGACGAATTGGGATCTAGTATAGGCGTCGGCACGAGAGTTGGGGTAATTGGTTACGCACACAGCTACGTGCAACAAAGGTAGTGAATGTGAACAAAATTCCGCTGTCAATACATGACTTGATGTTGTATGCGTGATCCAACTCTTGTGCCGATACCTATACGCAACCTCTCGTACGAAATAGTATACTACTGCTACTTCGGAACGACATTTGTGACGTCCTCAATATAAAAGGACCTTATGGAGGCAGGCGGTTACGCCGTTTTTAGAACTGTTACCATAGTATTCGTATAGTTACAAGAATAAGACGAGCGTAACTGCCTTCCTCCATAAGGTCCCTTTATATTGAGAACGTCACATTTGTCGGATTCGGATCCGAACGCAGTGCGGAACCGCCCTGACGCTCTCACGAACTTCAGTCGCATGCGACAAGTTGGAGCGTGAATGGGTACGACCAAGGTCTTATCGTAGGTCCATTGAAACAGTCAATCATTGCGACACGGTCCGTATAAATTAGAGGGGCCATTCATGTTACAGCTGAAGCCTGGACGTACAACTGTCGCATCGTGAACGGGCCACTTTACGGGCGGGTTACTTTTTCCAACAATATTCGTTTTAAATTTGATTTAAAAAATTAAAGTGGAAAAGTAAGGTTATTTTTAGATGGTTATCTAACCATCTTGTAATTTATGGATTATTAATGTATAATTAAATTTAATGAATTAAGTAATTTTGAAAATTAATTATTAATCAGTCGACGGTAGAGTTGATAACACGTTTAATTACATTGTTAGCAAATTAGATTGACACAGACTATAGTCAGTACTGTATTATCAACGTTTCTTCATCACATCATTTCGTACATATCTGGCAATACCTTATCTATCAAACTAGTCCGTCGAATTATGGATAAATATGAATCCGTATTGTCCTCGGATCATATAACTTACCAAATTTTCATTTCACAGAAAGCTATTTGTATTATTTTTATTTTATTATCAGGATACCAAAAAAGCTATTTAGATCGGTTAGGTTAGGTTAGAGTTGTGAGCGCCATGAAATGATAATTTTTGCGGCGGGAAATACATTTTTGGCAAATGAAAATTTGGGAAATGATACATTTGACCAATTATATTTTGGCCAAACGGCAGAGACCCACTAAACACACCTGCACCCACACAAAAATAACGAGACATCCTAGACTAAACCTAAGAGATTTGCACATCTAACGTGCTTGATCTTTGGTAATGGTTTTGTTAGTACATCGGCAATGTTATCGTTACTTGGTACATATTTCAGAGTGAGGTTGTGGTGTGCAAGTGAGTCTCGAATGAAATGGTGCTTAATGTCTATAATGTTTTGTGCGTGCATGATATACTCGTATTGTGTTATTGAATGCCAGCTTGATTGAACTTTGATTCGGAAATGAATGACGATGGGTTGAGTGACGTCGAATACTTACAAAATAAGTGATTTTAGGTACATGGCCTTCTTGCATACTTCCAGAGCCATATACTCGGCTTCTGTCGTGGACAGAGCAACTGCGCTGCTTGCGCGCTTCCCATGAGATGGGAGCTCCACTCATAAAGAATGTGATCCCGGTGAAAGATCGCCTATCTACAATATTATTCCCATAGTCCGCACCGGCATATCCCGTTGGGCAGGAGGGACATTTATAAAAAAGTTTCAAATTTTTGGCCTCCTTGAGGTATCGAAGGACTCGCTTAGCGGCCCTCCAGTGTATTAAGTACTACGAAACATCGGATACCCATTTCACTCGTGATTGGTGACTAAATCTATAGAAAGAAGATGAAGCTAACATAACATACGTAACTTCAAAGTTAGATTTTAAAATAGGGCCACTGATTTCACTGAAAAATAGTCAAGTCATAGGTAAGATTTGCGTGAAAGTCAAGGTGTTTGAACACTTTGAACCGATTACGCGTACATGCGATTCATCTGGAATAGTTATTTCAATCCGAAATATGTTCTGTACCGTCTCTCAATAGACCTTAAGAAATTAAGCGGCTCAGCAACAAGAAAAAGCAGATTTATGAGGAACAGTTCTTGTCGGTTAATACTAATAATTTGGATGTAAAAGGAATCTACATGTTTGCAGTAGCAAATCAAAACAGATTACCGTATTCTCGATTAAGTCACCTTTATAACAAAAACAAATAAGTCTAAATTCCACCCAGTCCAGTCAGTCCCATTCCAGTCCACCCGTTTAGGAGCTACGATGCCACATGCCACATACACGCAAACATACATACACACATTAAAAACCCCTCTTTTTGCGTCGATGTTGAAAAGAACAAAGCGTGCTAGATCGATTCAGGGATAACTTGAAGCGTGGCTTGGACAGACAGACACCGCTAGCCCAGTCGAGTAGAGTGCAAGATGCACCTGTAGGTACCAGGAGCTCATGGCCCCGAGAGGACACGCGAGCGCGAGCGAGGCACGCGAGCTATCGACACTGATATCCTCAGATACCTACAATAAGAGCTGATTTTACCCGAAGCGCGAAGCAAAAATAAGGGTAATGTGGTTAACAGTCTATGTACACCCCCGAGCATTTGAATAACCTCACATACTTTAGTTATTATTGTAGTAAAAGCATTAAATACCCAACTGATAAGTATAAGAATTGTTTACTGCACATTGAAGTTATGAAAATTCAATTTATATACTTCTACCAAAATAAAATTATATAGAGAAATACAAAATTAAAGTCCAATTGAATTTGTATTTCAATTCCACATGAATAACCTCACTTAATAAAAAAATACCTTGTTTTTTAATTAATATTTTTTTTTTTTAGTTTAGTACTTGGTAACGCTGCCATTATTCTTAATTACTTCAAAAATACGATTTGGCATTGAATTGTATAAAGAACGAATAAAACTCAAGTCAAATTTACGCCACTCTTAATTGCCTTCTTCAAGTCATTTGTTGTTTCGAATTGTCGTCAATTTTTGTAAATCTGTCTCGTTAGGTTCCCCCAAACGTTTTCGATGATATTTAGATCGCAGGAGTTGGCTGGCCAGTCCAATACGTCGATATTTTTATTCGCAAACCACTTTTTTACTATCCTAGCAGTGTGGCTCGGCGCGTTGTCTTGCTGAAATATCCACTCACAATCGCTTGCAAGCGTCTCAATAACATTTTCGAGGATTTGTATATATTTTGTAGCATTTTGCTTTAATTCTACTTTAATCAATATAGGCATGGTAAGATATCGCGCCCTACACCATTACAGAACCAGCCGCTAAAATAAAAATATACGTGTCGTGTCCAATATTTTTTGATAATTTAACTGATCGACAAAAAAAAATTGTCGTCATACCTAATGGGGTGTCATATGATTCGTCAAAAGCGTGCGAGTGTCATAGGCTATATGTGACGTTCTCAATATAAATGGACCTTATAGAGGCAGGCGGTTACGCCGTTTTTAGAATTGTTATCATAGTATTCGTATAGTTACAACAATAAGAAGAGCGTAAATGCCTTCCTCCATAAGGTCCCTTTATATTGAGAATGTCACATAAAAATTATAAAGGTGCGTCATACTACTCGCCACTGTCGCCAGTAAGGGTTTTAGTTTTTGAGGTTAGTTTAGGTTAACTATTTAATAGTTATGTTATGAGGTTATAGTTGTAGGCATGTGGCTACGTCCCCGTAACTTTTCTCCGCGATGCCGATTGAGGCCGAACGAAAAAGTTCAAGATCACGAGCGGCATGTTACTATAGTGTTATCACCGTACTAACGCCGCGGTGGGAAGTGATTGTTAGATATTGAGACTTTCAAATTGTGTTTCACGGCAGCGGTGGATAGATGGCGACACAACGGCGCGTCGGATCAGACTAGAATAATAATAACAGTACACTTTTCCTCACTTTTACTCTAAAATATTATTTTTTACTGAAAATGTAAAAATTTTGGGTGGTTTTGATATTTAGTTAAACTGGTTGATGAGCTGGTCGTGCAGGTTAATGAGTTGACCTACATAGTAAAAAAAAAGGAAAACAAAACAACTATACTAATTTATATAAACTAACAAATAAAATAAATATTAGTTAAATAACTAGACTCCCCTCCTCAGAATATATAGGAAATAAAAAAACGATTTAACTTCAACTCTGTTTAAACTGAAATCGGAGCCTGCATAGAATCCTATATTATGAGTACATATGACGCAACGTCAAGTCACGAAAACATAATTACCCTGAAGTTAATCTTTAACTTAGGGCGGCCGCACATTGGGCCACTAGTGGCCGCCACAAGCAGCGGACTAGTTTTTTCATACATTTTGTATAGCATCGGCGTACACCGAGCGTTCGAGTGGCCGCGTCTGAGCCACAAGCTGCGGTAGTCGCCCGCGCTCGCTACTAGTGACCGCGTTTTGTCGCTCGCTTCGCGCGCACTCTCGGCCACAGTCGCCGACTTCTCCAATCTATACTGATATATCCATACTAATATATATATTATTATTAACATTATAAATGCGAGTCTGTCTGTCTGTTACCTTTTCACGCTTAAACCGCTGAACCGATTTAGATGAAATTTGGTATGGAGATAATTTGAGTCCTGGGAAAGGACATAGGATATTTTTTTATCCCGGAAATCATCCCTTAAGGGGGTGAAAAGGGGGGTGGAACTTTGTATGGGGAACCAATAATTTCTTCAGTAAGGTATGTATGTATATACAATTTAGTATGGAGATAGTTTGAGACCCGGGAAAGGACATAAAATTTCAAAATTTTCACCAAAATTTCGACCAAGTTGCCGTTATTTTCGGGCCCTTTCAGAGTTAGCTCTATCACATACCAGATTATCAAAATTTCGCCCAAGCTGCCGTTGTTTTCAGGCGCCTGAAACATGTTTTCAGGCCACCCTCTACCAGATTACGCCATAACTTGAAAACCCGTTTTCAGGCGTTTTCAGGACCCCTTATGGGCCTTTGAAGTACATTTGAGAATATGGTGAAATTTCCAGAAAGAGTGAAAGAGATAGCATGATTAGAAAGAGGTAAACGACTTCTACGTAGACGGAGTCGCGGGCAAAAGCTAGTAAACTATAGCCAATAGTGGCAGCCACTAGTGGCCGCCACTCAGCCACCGGTGGCCGCGATTGGTGGCTGCGTCTAGTGGCTTAGCCGAGCCACTAGTGGTCGTGTTTAGTGGCGGCCACTAGTGGCCCAATGTGCGGCTGCCCTTACTACCGTGTTCTACCGTGGGTGGTTCAACATTTAAAGTTGCTGACTGTAGCTATCCTATAATCATGTAACTTTGTTTGTTGAATGCTCCTGGTCAGCCATGTTTCCCTGGTGCAGATGTCGGTGGGCCTGCAGCGGCGCGTGCCGGCGCTCGACGACGCCGCGGGTGTGCCGGCGGCCTGGAAGAGCGGCAACCCCGAGCCGCCCTTTTCGTCGTTCGCGCCGCCGGCCGGGTCCCCGGCCGGGCCGGCGTTCGCCGCGTCCCCGGCGCCGTCGACGCCCGGCCCGGGGTTCGCAGGCCCGCCGTACGCGGCGCCCGGGCCGTTCGGCTCGCCGTCGGCCCGGCCGGGCTCCGGCGGCGGCTTCCCGCCCGGCCCGCCGCCGCAGCAGCACTTCCCCGGGCCGGGGTTCGCGCCGCCCGGCTCGCCATTCCACCCGCACCCGCCTCATCCGCCGATGCCGCCGCACCCTCACATGATGGCGCCGCTACCGCCGCCAGTTGACAGGTACTATTTTATTGTTGCTTATTAATTATGATCACCTAGTACCACTAACTATTCTGCCATAAAACAACTCGCTGGCGAGCTGGCCAACCAATTACGGACCAAGGACGAGATACGCCCGAACATGTAGTGTATGCACAGTACGCACTGACGGGTCGACATAGTGTCAATTCGCCGACATAGCCAGAAAAGTTGATTCACGGTTGCCCTTAGTGCTGTCCCGTACTTTAGTAATCCAAGTTTTTTTGTCCTCGTAACGTGATGCTCATAGTTGCTGTACTCGTATCTATGAAACACCATAGCGAATCAAGTGCGGCTTTTCTGCACACATGTAATTCTTCGACTCATTGACAATCGACTGTCTCGAAGAAAACCGGCGAAGTTACGTCGTCCGTCAAGGTGTAAATGACACTTGGCAGTTAAATGTAATTTACGCATAAGTGACGGACGACGTAAACTAGCCGGTTATTCTTGGACTCAGTGGAAGTGAAGGACGATGCGCGAACAGAATAACATACCTGATAACAATGTATACAATTATCCCGTGACCTTGCCATGCTCCGCTTGCAGTCTGGCACGAACGTTGCAGTAATTCACCGCAGTCGTTATGACTCTCGACACCAGTGACCACCAGCGAGTTTTGTCTGGGGAATATCTTGATCAATGTATTGGCTACTTCGTTAACCTAGCTTATCGTTAGAACTGAGATTACTGTTATTCTTCTGCGAATATCTGTATTCCTGGTTATGGGAGTGATTTTACAAGCTCCTGAAAGGGTCTTTCAGGGGTAGGTTATTTTTTTAGGGTTCCGTACCCGAAGGGCGCCCAACGGGACCCTATTAATATGCCTACGCTCTGTCTGTCCTAACTATAGAGCTGTATCTTTTGAACCGTAATAGATAGCGGGTTGATTTTTTTTCAGAATATGTGTTATAACGGCGTATTTACTAACAAATAAAAAAAAGTGAAATAATAAAGGGGGTACCCATTCAAGAAACGTTTGGTTTTTCAACGTATTTATATTTTTTGTTGTATCGTAAAAACGGTAAAATATACAAGCGTGAAATTTGGTATGATTATAGAATAACAACAAATACTAAAAACCAGCCCCGTTTTTTTTTCTCAAAATAGAAGCATTTGTTGCAATATGGTAGCCTGGCTTGACCCGTTGGCGATGGATTTAACTTCTGATTAATTATTGGATGTCTCCGATGTTCTTTTTGTTCTCAGTCATGTGGAGTCGTGTAAAATTCGTTGTAAAATGGTACAATTATAAAAAGATTCAGATTTTCTGTGATTGTGAATTAATATTCAGAATCACCAGTAGCTGCCCCCAGTAGCTGGCTACACTACAGAGTCACTGTCACTTATAAAACTACTTGTCTATGTCCTAAATTAGTCGTCCTAATAGCCCAACGACTTACGACACCCGCAAGATTCTTTTATGAATCGTAATAGTTGGTTATTTCCACAATTCGACTTGAACTTTGCCTCCGCAGCGATAAAACACACTCCAGACCCAATCTAGACTGTTATCAATACCTTAACACATTAAAAGCATGCACTTGACGTGTTGAACGCCCAGTTACCGGATTTCTATGCGAAACTGAGCCGAAATCGAGTTTCTAGAAATGTTACGTCGGTGTTGGTCAAATGTATAATTTCCCAAATTTTCATATGCCAAAAAGGTATTTCCCGCCGCAAAAGTTAGCATTTCATGGCGCTCGCAACTCTAACCTAACCTAATCTATCTAAATAGCTTTTTTGGTATCCTGAAAATAAAACAAAAATAATACACACAGCTTTTTGGGAATTGATACATTCGTCCAAATATATTTTTGTGAAACAAGAGCCTCCCGTCGGACTACTCAAGCACATCGTGTGTTTAGGCTTTTCATGTGAAAACTACCAAACATTTTACTGCTTAGCTTTCTAGTGAGTAGTGACCTTCGTGATAGCCATGTAGCCCTGGTACTGATACGTCACGATATCGTTTTTACTCACCAGTTGGCGCCACTGTAGATAAGGTCCTGAAGTAGCTTTCAAGGTTTGTTATTTATTACGGGCGTAAAAACAGTTTACATTTAAATCATACATATTGAATACCTTAAATATTACGTATATATAATTATATTTACCTAAAAACAGTAAACAAACTAACGCTGAACACACGGTCACTTAAACTGATCAGTTAACTGACGTACATCCAAAAGCTGACGTTGATGAGTTCGTGAGAACTTACGATTTCACACTCACGGTCAGCTTTTCGATGTAAGTACGTCAGTTTAACTGTCCATGTGTGTCCAGCATAACTTCTGAATCTGCTTTTCTTCAGCTCGCTTTTATTTTGCACCTCTTTTTCTTAGCTCCGCTTTTAAAGCACTGACATTTATTGACCCGTAACCCATATTTGCCATGATTAATCTCGGGTATTGTAAAATATTCACAATATTATTCTAATTAGAAGTGACCCACAAACAGTGAATTTTGACATTTCGGAGACCTTACGCTACACTAGCGCCTCTAGCGGCGAATTCACAGGCGATAGCTCTCATTGTCCGATTGACTTGGAATTTTACATACTCATATAATTCTGATGACAATGCAATAATATGGTACCATCGAGCTGGTATGATAATGGAGACGGAAGGTGGAAGGTGGAACTCCTCAATGGCTAAAGTAGACCCGTTGAGTTTGGACTCGTTTGCGTCTTCGTTTTGTAGCAAGTTAGTTATCAGTGATTGACGACGCGGTTGGCCTAGTTGGTAGTGACCCTGCCTACGAAGCTAGCGGTCCCGGGTTCGAATCCCGGTATGGGCAAATATTTATGTGATGAGCGCGAGTATTTGTTTCTGAGTAATGGATGTTTTCTATGTATTTCTCTATATAAGTATGTTTATCGTTGTCCAGTACCCATAGTACAAGCCTAGAGTTTAGTTTGGGACTAGGTCAATTTGTTTGAGATTGTCCCCTGATATTTATTTATTTTATTTTTTTGTGATAAAGGTACAGTCGGAAGCAATAATGCGTATTAGGAAAATAGTACATTATTGCATAGGCGCGGAAAGTAAGGAATTGCCTGACGAGGTGGTTAGCAGGCCGAGCAATAGCGAGGCTTGCTAAAATACGAGTCAGGCAATCCCCCGTTTCCGCCGAGGCATATATAATGCTTTTCTCAAACATGTGAAGGAATGATACAAATATATTTGTAAAAATAAAATTAATATTAAAAGTGATGTTAGTCATATTAGGACAATTTGTAAACGAAATTGTTATGGGTTTTCCAGGAACATTTATGTTTGTCTGTTGAATTTGAGATGTTGATATTTCAGGGTTTGTGGTAGACAAATAGACGTAACTTAGGGAAAAGGATCCAATTCAACCATTTCACATTTTGTAGAATTTGACATAATATTGACAGCAATAGAATTCAAATTTAATACCGTTAAGTGCGAAGGACTTGATGTTTGTAGTTTTTACACAACAACAGTAAGTTCTACGTTTTAATTTCAATAAGTTTTTGTTTTTAATTTTTTTTTCTAACCATAGACAATTTTAAAGAAAATTAAAAAGAGAAAACACACGTACTGTGCTACGAAAACGAGCAGTTGCCTTGGCTGTATGAGATTTATTTCTTGGTCCTTTCTATTCTGTATGCGTTGGACAGCACTTTAAAAAAAATATCGCAGCGGACAAAAATGGGTTTTCATACGTTTATTTTGCTCCTAGGAAGAAAATGAGGCCCTTCGCGTCTTCGTTTTTCAAAAGAAATGCCATCCTTTCTGAGCATGTTTGAGAATAGTACATTATTGCCTAGGCGCGGAAAGTAAGGGATTGCCTGACGAGGTGGTTAGCAGGCCGAGCAATAGCGAGGCCTGCTAAAATACGTGTCAGGCAATCCCCCCGTTTCCGCCGAGGCATATATAATGCTTTTCTCAAACATGTGAGCCGTGAGGAAATGATACAAATATATTTGTAAAAAGTAAAATTAATATTAAAAGTGATGTTAATCATATTAGGACAGTTTGTAAACGAAATTGTTATGGGTTTTCCAGGAACATTTATGTTTGTCTGTTGAATTTGAGATGTTGATATTTCAGGGCTTTTGGTAGACAAATGAACGTAACTTAGGGAAAAGGATCCAATTCAACCATTTCACACTTGTAGAATTTGACATAATATTGACAGCAATAGAATTCAAATTTAATACCGTGAAGTGCCGAGGACTTGATGTTTGTAGTATTTACACAACAGTAAGTTCTACGTTTAAATTTCAATAAGTTTTGGTTTTTAATTTTTTTTTCTAACCATAGACAATTTTAAAGAAAATTAAAAAGAGAAAACACACGTACTGTGCTACGAAAACGAGCAGTTGCCTTGGCTGTATGAGATTTATTTCTTGGTCCTTTCTATTCTGTATGCGTTGGACAGCACTTTAAAAAAAATATCGCAGCGGACAAAAATGGGTTTTCATACGTTTATTTTGCTCCTAGGAAGAAAATGAGGCCCTTCGCGTCTTCGTTTTTCAAAAGAAATGCCATCCTTTCTGAGCATGTTTGAGAATAGTACATTATTGCCTAGGCGCGGAAAGTAAGGGATTGCCTGACGAGGTGGTTAGCAGGCCGAGCAATAGCGAGGCCTGCTAAAATACGTGTCAGGCAATCCCCCCGTTTCCGCCGAGGCATATATAATGCTTTTCTCAAACATGTGAGCCGTGAGGAAATGATACAAATATATTTGTAAAAAGTAAAATTAATATTAAAAGTGATGTTAATCATATTAGGACAGTTTGTAAACGAAATTGTTATGGGTTTTCCAGGAACATTTATGTTTGTCTGTTGAATTTGAGATGTTGATATTTCAGGGCTTTTGGTAGACAAATGAACGTAACTTAGGGAAAAGGATCCAATTCAACCATTTCACACTTGTAGAATTTGACATAATATTGACAGCAATAGAATTCAAATTTAATACCGTGAAGTGCCGAGGACTTGATGTTTGTAGTATTTACACAACAGTAAGTTCTACGTTTAAATTTCAATAAGTTTTGGTTTTTAATTTTTTTTTCTAACCATAGACAATTTTAAAGAAAATTAAAAAGAGAAAACACACGTACTGTGCTACGAAAACGAGCAGTTGCCTTGGCTGTATGAGATTTATTTCTTGGTCCTTTCTATTCTGTATGCGTTGGACAGCACTTTAAAAAAAATATCGCAGCGGACAAAAATGGGTTTTCATACGTTTATTTTGCTCCTAGGAAGAAAATGAGGCCCTTCGCGTCTTCGTTTTTCAAAAGAAATGCCATCCTTTCTGAGCATGTTTGAGAATAGTACATTATTGCCTAGGCGCGGAAAGTAAGGGATTGCCTGACGAGGTGGTTAGCAGGCCGAGCAATAGCGAGGCCTGCTAAAATACGTGTCAGGCAATCCCCCCGTTTCCGCCGAGGCATATATAATGCTTTTCTCAAACATGTGAGCCGTGAGGAAATGATACAAATATATTTGTAAAAAGTAAAATTAATATTAAAAGTGATGTTAATCATATTAGGACAGTTTGTAAACGAAATTGTTATGGGTTTTCCAGGAACATTTATGTTTGTCTGTTGAATTTGAGATGTTGATATTTCAGGGCTTTTGGTAGACAAATGAACGTAACTTAGGGAAAAGGATCCAATTCAACCATTTCACACTTGTAGAATTTGACATAATATTGACAGCAATAGAATTCAAATTTAATACCGTGAAGTGCCGAGGACTTGATGTTTGTAGTATTTACACAACAGTAAGTTCTACGTTTAAATTTCAATAAGTTTTGGTTTTTAATTTTTTTTTCTAACCATAGACAATTTTAAAGAAAATTAAAAAGAGAAAACACACGTACTGTGCTACGAAAACGAGCAGTTGCCTTGGCTGTATGAGATTTATTTCTTGGTCCTTTCTATTCTGTATGCGTTGGACAGCACTTTAAAAAAAATATCGCAGCGGACAAAAATGGGTTTTCATACGTTTATTTTGCTCCTAGGAAGAAAATGAGGCCCTTCGCGTCTTCGTTTTTCAAAAGAAATGCCATCCTTTCTGAGCATGTTTGAGAAAAAACTATGACAGAAAACCATTGTAGAACTAAATGAAACACAGATATAAAATAAAAAAGTATGCAGTATATTCATGTTTTTACCTTTCCCCTTCAAGTCCTGATGATATAGAGGTACTGCTAAACCGCCGCTTGAAGGTTTCGTTAGTTTAAACTTCGTGTTAAAGGTGTCGAGCAGAGACTTGCACTAAATTTCAAATTCCAACTGCTTCCTTGGTTCCTCCTTCCTTCTCCCGATACCCGAGACCCTGGGGTCAACATCCGTATTGTACAAAGCAGTTGGGTTTTCGAAGTTTGCTTTTTGTTTCACTTGATGTTATTCACGATTCTCGAGTTTGTCTGTTTGTCGAGCTCCAACATCTACCAGCCTAACTATGTCCATATAAAATTTGACAGGTGCTAGGGAAATGAATACATCTATTCCATATTCTAACGTAAGACTTAACGCTAAGTTTTAGGATAACAATGTCTCGTCCTGACTTTTATTACCTTTTATTACTAAGCGCCTATAGCTATTTTCACATTTTTATAGCGATTTTATCAAGACGGGACACTTTTATTTTAAACCTTAAGCGTTAAGTCTTATGTTAGAATATGGAATAAAGATAAAGATAATAGATAAGAATAGATGTATTCATTTCCCTAGCACCTGTCAAATTTTGTCTCGTGCTTGCGTGCTATCCTAGCGAAGAAGCATTATGCTTACTACAGTTTCTATTCTTTTCGTTTTTATTAAAGTAATCGCGAAACACCAGTGTCCACACCACCTCCACCACCACGACATTGGTAGACCACCTGACTCTACCAATGACGCGATTGGACTAGAGACGAAACGAATAGAAACGGTGGCGTAATGCATCTTGGCTAGAGCCCCTGTACGCGTAAGCAAAGCGTAGCGACTCACATAACATACGCGTTATGACTGCGCTGTCAGCTTGATCTAGTAAACAAATCGGGGCATGTCAAAAAAAAATAAAAAATCGATCGCTACTCTGAAATCGAGAGCACGATTTAAAAACTATTATCTTATTTCTGTGCCGAATTTACATTTATCACAAAATATTATACTGATTTTCATACAAATGTAATGTAGAAACAATCATCGATCATAACTTCAAAATGTTTTTTTATCGTGAGCTTTCAAAAAATTACTTGCCAGCAAAATGATAACAGGCAGGTCGGAAATTTAAACCTTAGATAAACCCCATAAAATACTTGAAGCAAAGACGCGGTAAAAATCGCGGAATTATCCTTCGTATAAATAAAATAAAATACTATCCTGTGCAAGTGTGCGCAAAGCTCGTCGGTGTGTCTGTGTTGAAGCTATAAAACGCCGCTGTGGGAGTGCACAAATAAATGTAGGTGAGCGGTACGTATATATTTTGTGAAGCGTGGTACAGTCGCGCAGGAAAGTGATTGCTTTTAATTAATATATTAATTATCAATAAAAATTATGTTGTTTTTTTGTTTTCGCAATAGTAGCAGAAGTAATTCAGGAGTTTTCTGGCTTCGTTCAAGTAGAATTCTCACGGTACCTAACACAAATACAGGTGGTAGGATAAACGTAGCCAAGAAATAAAATAATGATACAGCAAACTTTTTAGAATTACGGCTTAGTTTCTAGGAGGTAAGGTCGTGTGTACAATTTTTAATGTATTATTATTTGTTTATATATTTTACCATACACTGATGTTGTGAACTTATAATTTTAAGATATTGTAGAACCCATCACTGCAATAAATAAATTTTGAATTAAAATTGCAGCTGACTGTAACATCAACAAGGAAAAAACCGGGCAAGAGCATGTCGGACCATGCTCAGTATAGGGTTCCGTCGCCATTACTACAAATAGAAAAAAAAAATTGCAAAAATCATAAATAAGTATTAGCCGATTTTCAGTAGGTGTAAAAAATTTCGTCGTCTGTAACTCAAGAATCAATAATGTCTACCTAGTTATCCTTTTAAATTTTTCCAGATTTTTTATACTTTTAGTTTTGGCTGTAGGGGGGACACGCAACTCTAGCAAAAATGACACTTTTCGAGTTCAATGTTTCCTAAACGGTCCCGTCGTTTTAATCTAAAAAATTATAATGTCATTAATATAATGATTTTAAGAGCTATCCAACGATATCGCATACGATGTTATAAGGTAAAATAGTATGTACATTTCGATGCTAGTGCGGAAAGTATGTCATTACTTCACGAGTACCGAGATATCTTGCCACGAGCCGCAGGCGAGTGGCAAGACTCGAGACGAGTGAAGAATGACATTTCCGCACGTGTATCGAACGACGTTTTTTAACACAGTTGCGAAAAAATAAATCAATTTCAAACTCTGATTCACTCATTTTATAAGCAACTTTTTGAAAACTTAAGATTGGTAAACAAATTCGTTGTAAGTTTGATCTTTCGCAGTGAACATTTTTGACATTATGAAGAGGTGTTCTTTTTTAGCTTTTATTCGACTAGTATAGATTTTGTTATTATTATTGAACCCACTTCAATGAAAGTATTTTTTTAAATGCATGTTCTATAAGACATAAACAATTGTTAATATAAAACATTGTACTATTATTACCTAAGTATTGTTATTTACGATTATTTGTGTATCGTATATTTATAAAAACAATATCGAATGTTGCCTTTGGAAACTTAAAAAATGCTTGCAGTAAAAAAAAACGCATGGCTTAAAGGACTTAGCATCCAGGCCATAATCATTAAAAAAAAGAAAAAACGTCTCTTCATAATGTCAAAAATTTTGACAGGCGTTTCGGCAGCTATTCCATTCCATTCAGACAACTTATTAAGAACGGTTTTTCAATATTCAATATTAAAAAATAAACGCGTTATAATGATGAAAAGGTAAGGAATAAAATATGAAATATGTATATTTTTCGTATTCCTACATTAACAGTAGGTTTTTATGTTGATTACGATATAAAGGAAACGAATATTAACACTCATTAATAAGTAGCATGAATTGGAACAAGTTTAAATTAAAAAAAATTGGAAAAGTAAAAAGCACTAGTTCGCGAAAACCAACTTTCCGCACGATATACAGCTACGAAAAGTACCACTTTTTGAGCAACTGTGTTAAAAATATAATGGTGTATTTTTATGAGTTTAATTAATAAGTCTAAATATCTTTTGCCCGCGAATCCGGCATGTAGGATTCGTTTATCACTGTTTTCTTGAGATTTTTAAATAACCGGATAAGAATTAGCGTAGGTATATCGTTATGCCATTAACAAACTATTGATTCGAACCATATATTTGCGATTAATTGCTTAACTCTGTTACTACGTTACAAAAGGAATAAACAAACGCATTTTTGCTTTATTTGCATTTTTTTTAATTTGCATTTGCAAAACGTAACGTAACATTTTCTTGGTTAGAAATCATTATGTATTCTGTCTTTTTAAATACTTATCAGTTTTAGTTACTGTGGTTTGTTAATTTAAAGTACCTGACAGGTTTTCTATGTTACTCCACTTTTAAACGTGAAAAAAAACAAAAATCCTAATACAAATTAATTCAAATGCGGCTTCTCCCCGACTGTACTGGCCCACCCCGCACAACCTCTCTCTATCTACCCATACCTACGCTGTTTCCCTGGTACCGCTGCGCCCAGCATTTCTTGATCCGAGCCGTCCCTCGCGCCCGTAACACCCGCTAGCAATAAAGGGGTATTCCGTAGACGTTACAAAGACCAGGTTAGGACGGTCGCGGTGTATGTACATAAGTAAAGACTGGAGTGAGACGGTTGCTCGAGTGTCGTCTGCCGTGCTCCCCGATCAAAATGATTCCAAATTCAAAATGGAATTTTGACGTTTTTTGTATTTTTTATTTGGTTGGCCAGTGTTTTTGAGATTGTAAGATTTTTTTTGTTTGCTATTTGGGCGCTATTTTTATGTTTAAGCAATTTTGAAAACGGCCCTACCTCTCCTAGCGGTGGGCATCAGAAATGTTTTTTCACCTCACTAGCTCGGAAAGCCCTTTTTTATTCTTTAAAAACAGATAGCAAAACTGCATTTTATCCAAAAGAGTGCAAAGAATATTTGAAATCCGAACGTGTTATTAGTTACTTTTTTAAACATAATAACATGTAAAGGCCAGTCCAGACAATATAAATTTCGCCCATCTGATTAAATTGTCTGATGAAATCAGGTGGTGTGAAGTGTGAACGCAAAAATAATCTTATATTGAATTGTATTCAATTAAAACATATTAGTGCAAACAATTTTATTACATGATTTTACCTTAAAATACTTAAAATCTTACAAGAAATTTTATTTTGGTTCATCCATATTCATTATTCTGAACGCACCGCAAGTAACAGTGCAAACTCAAAACTCATGAAAACTCATGAAGGCTGATTTTACATATTTCAGTTGTTTTTCTTATTATTATTAGTATTTTCCACACTTTAGTGAGGTGAAAAGATTTATGTTACACACGGCTGCAAATTTCTATTACGTCTCGTGTGTTGCAACACTCGCTACGCTCAGGATTCTATTTTTGAACCACTCGCTTTGCTCGGGATTCTATTCCACCATAGAATCTGTTCGCTGACTCGTAGTTCATCCCTAGAATCCATTCGCTAGCTCGTGTTTTAATTCCACACGCGGTTATAATACAACTTTGCACCCTTGTATACAAATAACTATTTATCTCTTCTGCGGCGTAGGTGTATGATACTCTGATCTTTAAGGTGATCCCCGATTGAATGTTGTCAGAGATGACATTTCTCCATGACCTTGGGCTGTATTAATCAACTGAACTTGGTTCAGATGCCCGTCTCAATATACGTCAGGTCATAGAAAATTTACGTATCTTGAGACGAGCGTCTCAGCCTAGATCAATTAGCGGCCCTCTGACTAGACATTTACTTTGACGTATACATACGGCCCTTTGAAAATGCATTGAAGTTTGAGAAACCCTCAGGAATCTCATTGCTACGACATTTCTTTGCATTACCTATTGCACGACCTACTTTGAATTGAAATGCTCATCAATTAATTACCTCACATTATACCGTCGTTTCGACGATACGGCTTTCGTCTTTGTGTTCCTGGTAGATCGTTGGGACGATTCATAGTTTACGTCTAGCAGTGGTAGTTTCGGCTGTCATGACATTGACATTATGTGAACGATATATTTTTATTTCTTTCCAAGTCATGTCATCCTGGTAGCCCCGGTAGCCGTAATGACATCGGATGATGATCGTTTACTCCGGCTACGGAGCCATGTTGATTTCTGAAGTTTGTCGACGGACAGACAGTCTTGAAGCGATACCCTACTCGTAAATCGTTAAATCGCCAATTTAGGATCGCGATCTAATTATTTTTTCACTTCTCATGCTCTAAAAGTTCGTCTTTATGTCGTGCGTGGGCGACATAAAGTCGTTTCTTATGCTCAAGTGCATAAAGTAAAATCTTCGTCGAAGACCTAGGCAATGGGTCCAACAGCGACACGAACAACTTTAACTTCATAGAATAAGCTCTTTATTTTATTTCGTTTCGTTGGTATTCTAAGACCAAGGCAAGGATACCAACAGCCAAAGTACACAATAAAGCTTCATGAAATAAACTTACTTATAATTTTTATTTCGTCGCATTTATTATTATTATTATTTTTATCATGTTGTTGTTTCATTTCCTCGCAATAGAAGTGAAAATTAGAATGTACAACTCGTCCATAAAACCCATTTAAAACTCGACTTTATATCCATCCTCGCTCGCAAGCTCGCTTGGATGGATAAACGTCTCCCGTAAAATGGTGCGTTTTATGCACTTGTTGTACAATCTACTATTCCCTTGGAAACTATTAATTTTACCGGGTTAAAAAGTAACCTGTGTCAATCCAGGATGAGGACTGTCTTGTGTGTCGAATTTCATCCAAATCCGTGCAGCCTTTTCTTTCGATGTTCATCGCTTAGCACTGCTGCTGCCACCCTGAAAATTTGTGGCCACAAAAACAATAATTAGTGGACCGCAAACAAATTGCGGTTTTGGTAATGATATATATTTATAGGTACGAGGGGCGAGCACGTGGCCGCCCCTTCATGTTATGCGCTCCCAGTAACTGCTGAATCAATGGTAGACATTTTTAGTACAGTCGCACCACGGGATTGTTGAGCCACTTGACATTCTTATACCCCTTCTATACGGTCGGGCGGTTGGGCCAACCGAGAGGGATGCAGCTATTTGTAGGAACGAGATGTAAATATTACTCTCTCATTCTGACAGATAGCTGCGTCCTTCTCGGTTGGCCAACCGCCCGACCGTATAGAAGGGGTATAAATTCGGTCGGGTTGTCACCGTGTTCGATTTGTGTTTGCCCAACCAACCAAGCGGACACAAGCACAAGCTCTTTCTAACTTGCCTGAAACGATAGACGACGCACTGAGCGACATCCTCCATAGACCTGTATACATTTTGTTGGTGGCGGCGACTGGGTTGCGCCGCCATGGTGTCCCGGTGAAGTATAGGCCTAGGTCTTATAGTTGCGAATGAGTTTATAACGAAATGTGTTTAGGAATTTACGATATTCTTTTCAACATGTCGAAGAATATCACGGCCGACGGGCCGACAGACCATCGACCTGGTATGTTATTCTTATAACGCATCGTCCTTCATTTCTACTGAGTCGAAGAATAACCGGCTAATTTACGCCGTCCGTCATTTATGCGTAAATGACATTTAACTGCCCGCACTTTCATTTAAGCTTGACACGCGTTTGGTGTGCCGAAAGCTTTAGTCGCCGGTTTTAAGCGACTAAATGAAAATGCAGGCAACCAATTATGTCATGACGGACGACGTAAATTCGCCGTTTTTCATCGACTCAGTAGATGTGAAGGTGAGACGATTAACAGAATCGCACCCCTGGGATTGTTGGAACCACAGAATAAGTACTTGCATAGAAACCGGACTATAAGAAACAACAAAAGACGTATTTCGCCATGCTCTCTTGTATGCGCATCCGCCTGAGAATCGTTTTCCACCATGCGCCCAACGGGACCCTATTAATATGCCTACGCTGTCCGATCGTCCGTCCGTCTGTCTGTCTGTCCTAACTATAAAGAGCTCTGTATCTTTTGAACCGTAATAGATAGCGGGTTGTTTTTTCTTTAGAATATGTGTTATTACGGCGGATTTACTAACAAATAATAAAAAATAAAGTGAAGTAATAAAGGGATCCCCATACAAGAAACGTTTTTTTTTCGACTTATTTTTATTTTTGTTGTATCGTAATAACGGTAAAACATACAAGCGTCAAATTTGGTATGATTATAGAACAAACCCTATAGAATATCGACAAATACTAAATACCAGCCAAATATGTACGGAACCCACAGAATGCGAGTCCGACTCGCACTTGACCGGTTTTTTTTAATAGTTGGAACGTGGCGAACAAACGCTCGTCGTTTCTCTTCACTTTGGTATTAATATTTAACGAGAAGCGCGACCGCGTGCGTCTTTATATTCGTGTGCGACACCGTTTCGTACTGTTTCGCCAACTCGACGAAATAACGCAAGCGGCCGTCGTAGTGAAGTGGTTTCCATAGAAGCGGAGACGAGCGGTGCGGAGAGGAGCCGTGTCGGAATCGACCAATCACATTGGTTGTAATCCACATCTCTTCTCCGCTCCGCTTCATTGGAAACAACCGCATCGATAGTATTCGTGGCGGCAGTTTAAAAAAAAATAGTAAATATACAGACTTGTATGTATACCTACGCGTGACAATCCCCGCCAGTGAGGGCACACCTAAAATGGTTCCCATTTTCATGGACGACGGCGACCTCTGGAGTTTGGTTTTAAATACAAAACGTCAACTGTCAAACATGTGTCAGTCCAATGTCAGTCAGTCAAGCGTGGTCTTTGCGGAAATGCGTTTCTCTGAGTTCTCTCATTATTAAATGTATTGCTGAATACTTTGTTATTGTGACCCCACAGAACCGCGTCATAATAAAGTGACATACTGAGATGCACAAAATTGATTTCACTTTATTATGAAACCGTTCTATGGAGAGTCGCAATACTCGCAATACATGTTTCGGAGGTAAACTGTACGCCACACGCCTAGGCACGTATAGCTTTAGTTCAACCACCACTCTCTAGATGGCAGCACTTGTCATACATGCAAGTTTGGCCATAGAGTTGCTACTCTTTTCCTTTATTCTTTCACTGCACATCTTTGCGTACCTCATGCGATAGCTTTTTGCGCTTAATCGAACGAGAAAACGAGCCCGCGTTTAATCGTATACATTTCCATGTCTCGTCTTCTTCATCCTCGTCGCGTTGTCTGAGGATATTCGCTGATGATCGGATTTACCGCACGCTCCGCACTTTGATATACTACTCATCATTATGCAACTGTGTCTCACGCCAGGCCTATTTCCATAATAATTTAATTTGCAATAAGATTCATATTTGTATTTGTTTAGGGCTTGTACACAAAACTGCGACGTCGCATCGTAAAAATCTACGAGCTTTCTGCTTTCTGCGTTGCAAATTCGTATCGCGCCGATTCGCAGTTTTGTGTACAAGCCCTTATAGAGCTACGGTTGGGCTTGAATTGTTGAATATTTTAATTAGAAACGTTAAAAAAATACTGAAGTTTGTTTGTCGAAAAGCGCGTAATTTATAACTTTTAGAGCAAAAAGTGAAAAGTTCCAAAATTTCGCGTGGTGCGCTGCGAGCACAAGTTTTGGTCCATACAATATACCAATAAATCAGAACTACATCAAACTGCGATTTTAATGTCGATTTCTGGCCTATAAAGGCTAGTTGTCACTCCGTGAGATACAAGTTGGCCCATTGATTTTTCATTTGCATGAAGGGTGAGAAGCGTATACACCCAAGCACAAGTGCGAGAAGGACGGAACATTTATTAATGGGGAGCGAATAAAATCTGCAATCGCAACCCCAAATACTGTGATAACTTTTGTTGATAGCGAGTGGCTCCCAGTCGACGACAGATGGCGCTTATATCAATGTTCTTTGAATAACAAAGTGACGAAGATAATTTTTCATGTTACCCAATTCTAATGATAGCTTATTTTCATTGAAACAAGTTAATTAATTTGTATGGAAACGTTATTTTTTTTAACATTCTAAGTTGAATAAAAAATTACTCGTATTTTTTATTACCAAGTTAGTATTCTATTGTTGCTCTCGTCTTTCGTCTGACACCTGACAAGCAAAAGAAAAACTAAAGTCAGTCGAGTTCTTCGCACACACTTACAGGTAATTGTCAAATGTACGCATCCTTAAATTGTGTGTGCTATGTTTTGATACTAGGCTTGAAATGTTTTGATACTTTTGAAATGGACTACTGCAGGTATAAGTGCTATCTGACTGCCGCGCCGCTGTAACGAATTGGGTAAGCCACCCCTGACTTGTCAAATAATTTATAAAGTCTGTCGAAAAATGGCATATCTATCTATCAATCATATTCCTGAGATATCTCGAGGGATAAGTTGGCAATTTTTTCTAATATGTGACGTTCTCAATATAAAGGGACCTTATGGAGTAAGGCATTTACGCCCTTCTTATTCTTGTAACTATACGAATACTATGGTAACAGTTCTAAAAACGGCGTAACCGCCAGCCTCCATAAGGTCCCTTTATATTGAGAACGTCACATATTAGTACCATAGCCTATCCTAGAGTGTTCAGTTTTTACCCGCGACTCCGTCCGCGTAGAAGACGTTTATTGCTTTTCCCACGGGAACTATCAAATTTTCTGGGATAAAAAGTGTGGTCAAACGAGAGTGAAGACTGTGTACCAAATTTCATTCAAATCCGTTTAGCCGTTTAGACATGATTGAAACACAAACATGCATACACATTTTCACATTTTAATATTAGTAGGATTAGGAAGATAGGATGTATTAGTAATTAGGGTAGGGAAATATAATTTGAAAATTTACCATGAGCTTTTCGGTGAAGGAAAACATCGTGAGGAAACCTGCACACACCTGCAAAGCAATTTGACGGTGTGTGCGAAGTACCCAATCCGCACTGGGCCCGCGTGGGAACTATAGCCCAAACCCTCTCACTGTGAGTGGAGGCCTGTGCCCAGCAGTGGGACGTATATAGGTTGGATTATTATAGGGTAGGGAACACCACAATCTACATATGTACTTCGAAAATGTTGCCATCCTTTTTTCTTACATACCTAATAAATGAAAAAATTATAAAAATGGTCTTATACACGATTGTGAAACATTCACTCGTTTTTTAATACGGTACTTAAGTAATTGACTTTCCTATCGCATCCAATTACCACTATGAACACATTAACGGTGAAGCTCCCTAATTTCTATTTAAAATGACCCGTTATACACAGAGGTATTGGCATTGTGAAACTATAGTAAACAAACTTTTTATTCTTTGTTCCGTTCTTTAGTTTTCGCAATATCAAAACGTGACATAATGGCAGCGTGTCGGGCCCACGTGAGCCAGCCTCGTCCCACAGCGTGTCTGGAGTTGCCTTTTGTTTTTGGACTTTCAGGATTGACTTTTTAACGGCTGTGACTAGTCACTTTTCGTAACTTACGTCCGGTTCCTATACAGGGCGAGTCTTGGTAAAGTGCACATATTCAAATGAGGGACAAATTAAATTTTATCGACGAAAAAAATTGTTTTTTTTTTTATGACTTGAAAATAAAAATTCGCAACTGTGTACAACATGTAAACCCAAAAAATAAATGAGGGACATTTGAATATATGCACTTTATCAAGAGTCTACCGTAAAATTCTGGATTCCTCGAGTTAAAATTTGACATTTGCCTCGTGCAACGTGTCAAAGTTTAATTTGAGGTAAACTTATCTATCCGCGGTTTAAATGTGTCTGTTAGAAGTAGATGAGGAAAATACCATAAAAGTTTGTGAAGGACTTTTTAGACTGAACACTTAAATTAACTGTTGTGTTCTTGACACTAGGTACCTACTTATATGTTACTCTACGTCTTAGGTACATTGGTGCGCAAGCAATGTGTCTGTTAGGTCGATGTGATATAGAGGTCGTTGATAAATTCACCTTTTTGGAGTTGGTGAATGACGTCTTATAAACGACGTATCGAAGCTGGTCATGATTATGATAATGATGATGATAATGGTGATGATGATGATGATGATGACTTGTGTTGACGTGGTCGTCCAAATAAAGTCCTTGTGGTGGCAGGTCTATTTAAATTTGGTCTCATCGAGGGGCGCCACGTTGGTCTAGAAATGAAGTAGGTACTTATAGTTAATTCAAAACTATTTAGTGTTTTTTGTTTCTTATTTCAATTCGGTGCATATAATTTGTTGAGGTATAAAATCGCTTAATTATATGTATCTAAATTTAATTCGAATGTTCATCTTACGTTCCAGTTTAACGCATTGAAGTGTTTTTACCCCATGACTTTCGGTTTATCACAGTATTTACTGTGATACTATGTATTACGTAATATTAGCCTATTTAAATCCCAATATGTATAATATAACTATCGACCTGCCCTCGCTTCGTTTTGGCCTCTTCTGTTCACCCTGAAAGACCGTTGTAAATATTGGTAAAGTATTTTTAAAACCAGACAAGTACCTAATTTCGAAAATGACCCTCTACATCCAAACATACTTTCAAACTTCACCTTTTTATAATATTAGTCCATCACTAGTTCCACTGTTGTGTTCAACGGTCTCATCAATGATGCTTTATGAGCGCTTATTAATAATACCTATAATGCTTTATTGACAAAATATTGTGTCCCTAACTGAATCTATGCACATAAATGTATTGTTCAAAAATGTCAATCAATGATTGAAAACAACCTTATACGTACACAAATATGTACCTGTCCAAAAGATCATAACTACTCGGTCTAACTATAAGCTGTATAGGCGCGCACACACGCGCGGTTTTATTGTCTTCGTACACGGCACGTAAACATTGCGCGGCTGTGTGCGAGAGTTCAAAACGCCGGCGCTGCGTCACAAGGTGGTAGCTGACTTTTCTGTCTTTTAGGGTTGGATGCGAATGTTAAAAATACCTGCGTTAGCCCAGTGCATTAAATTTTTATCTATTTTTATTACACAAAAAAACATTGTTTGCCTAATAGTTTTGCAATAGATTAATTTATGTAATGTTATTATTGGCTGTCTTTTTCTGTGAACTTTATGTGGAGTTTGTCAGAGTTTGGACCACAGGTTGAGCCCAGGAGTGGGATCTGCAACGAGTTCCTTAAATTCACATTATATCTTAAAATGATATGTTTAAAATCTGTCCCAGAAAACTGAAATAAAATAAGTTTAATTTTAAGATTATTTTCATAAGCTTCGCGTCGCCCTAAGGGTATGCCTAGGTAAATTTTCGGGCGTTTCAACCGTCGTCATTAGTGTTTTCAATATATTGACGAAATCAGTGTCACTACAGCAACTTCTGATGCTAATAGAAACTACACCCCCGGTTCTGCTTCTGTTTACATTAGAAGTTGTTGGTACGAGTAGGTGTCATTGATTTCGTTAATTGAAAACACTAATGACGGCGGTTGAAACGCCCGGAAATTGGTGAATTAAAAAAAAACATAGATTCAATTAAAAAACCGATAATTATTTTATGTGTTACGAAAATTAGTCATACAATCGATATAATCATATGGTAAACGTTCGTTACACAAAGGAAGTACATAACGATTTTTTTATTGTGTCCTTAACTAGTTTTTTTATGCAGGTACATCTCTGTTTCTTGATGTGTCACTCTCGACAAAAAAGTACCCTGACCCACCGCATAGAACTGTCATCGTGACATAAGAAAATAATTTAAATAAAATAATAAAAATAAATAGAATAATCTTCACCACAAATGCCTTTTTGGCAGGAGTTCAGGGATTCGATTTTAAAGGACTTTAGTTTATACGCTAGTGTTAACCTAAGGACACATGTCCAATCCAACTTTCATACAAACCCTGTCAATGTCCTTACTGTTCGATTTTACTGATAATTAGGTGTGCATTGAATTCATCACGTGTTTGTTTTTTGTGTAATAAATAAATAAATAAGCTATACCTTAGTAGGTACTGTAATTTATTAATTACCATTCATTCTCATTATGAACATATTTACTTATTTGGGATTATAGAACGAACCTGTACTGCAATGTATATAACGATGTCTTATTTGATATTAATAATGCTGTTTTTTCCTAATACATACATGTGCTGATTTTTACCTACTTCTGTATATTTTGAATTTTATCTTTTATCATTTCTGTATTTACAATATTCGTTTTTTTGTAAAGCATGGTCGTTTTTACCCGACTGCACTAAGTAAGTATCTATGTTATGTGAGCGAAAATCGTATGTTCCACTCTAGCTCCTAAACTATTGGACCGATTTTAATAAATGGGGTGTCATATGATTCGTCAAAAACGTACGCATGTCATAGGCTGTATAAAAATTATAAGGGTGCGTCATACTACTCGCCAAGTCGGGTTTTAGTTTTTGAGGTTAGGTTATGTTATTTTGATTTTCCTTATAATTCAAATTTATCTAACCGTTTGGGAAGCCATACATCGACAACACGTAAGTGATTTTGACAGTCACTTCGCTCGATTAGGATATATTTAAACACTTGAGTGAGACCCTACTGTATCGTCGGACCAAATTTGGCAAAATTAAATTTAATATTGACCTGAAAAATGTTCAGCTATGACATTCTCCCTATATTCCGCGGCCGTAATAATAATAAATTGTGTTTGTGTGCGTGAGTCAACTGTTTGCGGGTGTGTGGGTGTGCTGCGTTTGAATTGAATGCGAGTTGAGCAAGTTACTCGAACGATTAAGTATTTTAAGGAATTCTGTGTCAATACAGTCAATATTTTTCAATATTTTTGTTGCGACCGAGAGTCGTCGCTCGAATCCGAATTTTCATCGATTTTCTATACAAAAACAACAAACCCGCAGTCTTTGCGTAGTAGGCCAACGCTCTAACCATCAGTCTATTCAGACTGCGGCAGCCCCCCGAAATTACGAACCATATTGCGCGGGAAATCTTTTTGCGTGAAAATACGGGGATATCTGTAAGATCTAGCAAGATCGAATTTTCGCCCCCGTAAACCCCCATGTCGCAAATTTCATCGAAATCGTTAGAGCCGTTTTCGAGAACGTGAGTACAAATATATAAATACATGTATAGATACAAATGTTTCACTTTTAATGAGTAGGATTTAATAGTATAAATATAATAAAGTAAACGGTTAGAGTATGAAGTTTATTTTTATACAGCATTCTGTAGTGTGAACTATTTATAAACTGCATAAAACTAGTAGTTTGCCCCGACCGAACCGAGATATAGAAGCACGGTAACTTACTTAATCTTGTCATGTTAGGGCCACATCATCATCATCATCATCATCAGCTTATAGTAGTCCACTGCTGGACATAGGCCTCTCCCAATGAGCGCCATAGCGCCCTGTCTTCAGCTTGCCGCATCCAGCATCTGCCTGCAATCTTTCGCAGATCGTTAGGGCCACAAGTTGTTTAATTTAATTTTTACTATACATTTTCACTTAGAAATTACATTGATAAGTAAGTACGTAATCATTTCTTTGACTGGAACGTATTCAATTCAAGTACTTGAACCTATTCAAACGCTCCTCCAACTGATAGCCCCTTATCTCATCTACTACTACGTCAACAGACTTCGTCCTTGTCTGGCTAACGGCACGCGACTCGCGGCGTCCCGCTTGCACGCCGGTACCGTTCACTCATTCACACGGAGTGCATCCCAATAGCGCTGTCCCTCTCAAACGCCGGTAGCTGCGTCCTCGTCGCGCTAATGAATTAAATTAACGACCTCTCGCTCCCTCTCGATGAGATGATTTCTTATTTGAATATTTGAAAATAGAAATTCGATTTTTGAGTCCTTGCATCGGTTTGGTTATGTCCGTGCGTTTTTAGAAAGTTTTACTTTTTTTTACTTACTTGATATAACATTTCAAAAATTCATTTCTTTTTTATCATTTTGAAATTTGAATATTGTTACGAAATATTTAATCCCTTTAAATATCTGACCCTTAATTTGGCACCTATAGTGATGTGCGATGTAACGTTTTTAACTTTTTACCGGTTTTCGTACCTACATACTTAATTCTTAATACATACATTATTTTTAATGTACAATCTTTATTTTGAAATGCTGCTCATTTGTTTGTTATTTATGCTCACTGATGCTACAACGGAATACACGAATCGAGTTCACTATGTGTTCAGTACTCATACTAGCGATCTTTAGTTCTTTAAGTGACCGCTAGAGGAGCTGTACAATTCTCCATACAAATCGTTTACGCCGTCGCTAGCGAGTGCGGTCACTGTAAACTCATGGTAATGGTACTGTTGAAGGTGTGCACTTACTTTTTCTAACTGTACCGTATTGTAGTAACGGTTCTTGCATTTTTCAAACCGAACTTCTCCAATTGCCATGAAAATACTGTTATTTTCGGTCTGTCAGACGTAATGTAGCAGCTAGGCAGTTTGACGCGGCCTTGCCTGCAGCGCTGCAGCGTTTTTAACCTCCCCGCAGGTTCTTGCTCAAGCATCGAGTACGACGTACCAAGCGTTAGGATTGTTTAATAGGTTAATTTAGCATTTCTTTTTTAACAAGTATTTATAAGTTGAATCCACTGTTGATTGAATTAGTGCTAGGTCCCATGATTTATACCTTTATAAGATAATATCGCTTAAACCTTTTGCGCGTGCTACACGGTTTTAAACCAAGTGACCTTGGTAGAAGCGAGCGGCTACACGGTTTCAAACAGCCCATTTGTTTGATATCTGCCAAGTGCGTTTAAGGTCATGCGAAATTTGTTTTAAAACCACTGTCTACACGGTTTCAAACCACCTGTTTTAAACCGTTGTTTAAAACCGTGTAGCACGCGCTTTAGGCTTAAACTCTATTCATATCTAAATCGTTTCGGCTGCGTTTGAATACGTGTGTGTAAGATAAATTGTGACGTTCTCAATATAAAGGGACCTTATGGTGGAAGGCAGTTACGCTCTTCTTATTCTTGTAACTATATGAATACTATGGTAACAGTTCTAAAAACGGCGTAGCCGCCTGCCTCCATAAGGTCCCTTTATATTGAGAACGTCACATATCATCAACGCAACTAAACCTAGCACTGCTGTATGTGTTTGTGTTGTCTTGACATTACCCCCTGCAATTATCGCATCATTTAAGTGATTTACTATGATTTGGCTCAGATACCTTAGCTGGATCTTAGCTTCTAAGAAAGCCACTTCTGAGACCTTCCTGAAATACTCACCATCCTTTTTTCTTATAAACTCCAAATTATAATTTATAAAGTTTTTAACACCGAATGCACCAGCGAGCGAGGTGCCGCCGTTGGATGCATTTGTGATACAAATAAATAGTCCGTGTAAAACACGTTAAATGCCAAGAACCAGATGCCGGCTCCGTCTGTATGGAAGAAAAGTATAGCTCCGGAGCTGTGAACTCTTGGGGCTAGCGAAGCGTCAAACGAACGCCAGAACGGTAGACAGGTACTACAGTTCCCTTTCACTTACTTTCTCTTTGACAATAGCTAAGGAACGTTCTGATGCGTCGGAACATGCCCGAAGTTTTTTTTACCTTTTTTTTAAAGCATATTGAATATTGGCTGGCACAATTTAGACGTCACGTCGGGTGATCTGATATTTAGGCGGTTTTTTTTTAACGATACTAAATGTATACTGAATTTCGTGACGCACTGGAAAAGTTACAATTTCTTAATTTTTGTCCTTTACGATGTACAGTAATGTACACTTTTTGTGAAAACCGCCCATTTTTCTGAATCTTTTTCTGGATTTAAACCTGAGCAGTTTTATTTTACTTTCTGAGTAGTGTTATTATACTTACAAAAAAAATAAAGAAAATGTACTTAACACGAATGATATAGTGCATTTTAAAATTTGTGACGTTCTCAATATAAAGGGACCTTATGGAGGAAGGCAGTTACGCTCTTCTTGTTCTTGTAACTATACGAATACTATGGTAACAGTTCTAAAAACGGCGTAACCGCCTGCCTCCATAAGGTCCCTTTATATCGAGAACGTCACATTTGGTCGTTATTCAATACCTGTTAAAATCCACTTTGCTGTCAAACCAGATATTCTATTGTAGCCAAACCGAAGTGATTGACCTGCGACAACAACCGGTTTTTACTATTAATCACACTGACATAATCTAATCGTGTAACATATCCGAACTGCCGAGCGCGCCCGAGCGGCCCCGAGACGCGCCGAGCGCTGACAGTTCGTCACTTGTCCGTCACAGCGACACACTTCTCTTATGTATTGAATTACATAGGCAGTACGCCGCGCAGCGTTCTCTTTTCAAATTTACACTGCAGTTTCAAAATTGGAATCGGTCGATTCGAACCGCTGTCGATAGGAAGCGTTTTTTTCACTATCGATTCGACAACGATAGCCGATATTAATACGCGCCTCGCGCGGCGCGCGGTGCAGCGGACGCTATGTACACATCAGTTTCAGGTCAGGTGTGGCCGCGTCAGTCCAGGCCTGGAGTCTCCACGTGCGCCTGTTTACTAGTGCTGGAGTCATTGACACCCGTGACACACATTCCGCGACTGACGGACACGTCCGCGTCTACGCTTTTTGCGCTGTGTATTGTCTAATTTACGACGTTCTTATCACTAAATTCACGTTTAAATTCGCGTTATCAATGTATCTGGCGATAGCGCAAGTCTCGCCGCTGTGGGATATACTCAGTTCATAGTAATAACAATAGTGCGACGAGGTTGCGAACTTTTACTTGTGTGGTGCCGTGTCATCTGCCATCTGATTTAAAGTCTATTTGTTTTATGTTAAATACTTTACACCTAAACAGCTATTTCCCGTTTATTTTTTATTTTTTTAAGTGAGTGCATTTTTGAGCGGTGTTGCGAAAATACCGGTTTAAATCGCTAATTAATTTGTTGGCTGTTTGCGGCACGCCCGCGGCATCCAGATGGCTTCGGCTGTCACGGATAATTGGCCAGAGACAATGCATCGCCAACAATTAAGCGCGCGCCTTAAATTCCTTTTTCAAATTCGATTCGAATCCCGTTGCGTATGGACGTCACTATGACGTCCGTCGCGTGCCGAGTGTCATTCAATTAACGTTTAAACTGCAATAATTATTTATAGAATAACTAAATATCATAGAATTGAAGCATGAAATTTTCACGGACACATCTCGTCTGTTATTTATAGACGTTGTTTGATTTGTATACCGCGCGGCGTAGCTTACCTACATAATCTACGGTCGTAGCTCGCGGAATGTATGTACATCTTGCACTATGTAGACCGTATGTACAACGGATATAACAATATCAGCGTCGTTGCCAGTGTGTGCGTGGCAGCGTAATGAGCGTTCTATGTGCTAAGAAACAGTAAAAAGTATGGCGCGAACGCACGGAGCGGCAACGTCGCGTGCGTTCGGAGACCTTGCCGCGGTGAAAACAATAGCCTTTTTATTATTTTTTGAATAATATATTTATGCATATGCGATAATTAGTTTCCGAACGACACACGATAATAGCTCAATTAAAATGTTTTAGTGATAAATAGTTTTTATTGACATTGTTTCGAGTTGAAACTTGAAGTAACCGTGTTACGGAGAGATTCTCTTTTTGGTGTTAGAAATAAAACGTGTTCTAAATTTCGTACTTTAGAAAATCCGGTAACTAAGCATTATAATTTATAACAAAACTTTACCATATTTGGACAAAAGTGGAAAACGTGGACCTTAATAAAAATAGCCCGATGTAATAATAAAAAAATAGTAACCGATGTTGACCTTTCCGAGCGCTCCTCGTTCTAGCGCGGCCAGCTGACGAGCGGCGTTGCCAGCTCGCGGCCACTCGCGACTAGTATCTACGAGCTTATCGCTTCTATTTCCGCGCAGTAAAGTCGACTATTGCTTATCACGGTTAAGTACATAAGGAACTTGTGACGTTCTTCACGCTACAGTGACACTTCCCGGCGCGAAAAATTCGAAATGCTTTTTATCAGTCGGCAGTACGCGCTCCGCGGTTTCGTCAGTACGTTGTACTCATTTCACCTGTTTCACAGATATAACGCGGAATTTGAGTGTGACATGATCAGTTTGAAGTGCTGCGTGAAAACATTGTAGACTGTGAAGGAGTTGAACAAAAAACCAAAGTGCCCAAAGCTAGTGTTATTTATTTATAAAAAATATATTTACAAACTTATTTATTAAAGTTTTTTCGCAAATCGTTAAAAAAGTTATATTGAATCGCGAGTGATCAAAAGACAAATTTTAAAATTGGTAAAAATACAAAAATCCGCTAATATAGAAGTTGGCGCGTCACTAGCGAAACCAACGTCCGGATCGCAAACGTCATCGCCCTCCGCCCGGTAGATGGCGCGGTGACAAAGTGGCCTACATGCCGGTGGCGCTGGGCTCGCTCGGCGAGGGCGAGTACCGCGAGTACCACCACCTCTCGCCGCACCATCCGCCGCATTTGTACCATGAATATGCGCCGCCGCCGCCGCCGCCGCCGATGTACCATCCCATGCCGGATCCGTACTTCAGGTAAACTCTTGGGGCATTATGGGCCCCTGGTACCTTACTTGGAGTTGAACGCTTTAATTTCGAGTGGAGTGAAGACGATTTTAACAAACCCAACCTCACCTCTAGCTTTCGTCCGCGTAAAAGTCGTTTATCGCTGCTCCCACGGGAACTGTACATTTTCTCGGGATAAAAAGTAGCCTATGTGCTATTCCAGACTGTAATCTATCTGTGCCAAATTTCATTCAGCCGTTGGCGTCATTGAGTAATAAACATCCATCCATCCATCCAACCAAACTTTCGCATTTAAACAGTACTTAGTAAGATTGTCTTTACTCCTATTAAATATATTATCATACCTATAGTTAACGTTATTATAGCTCTTATAAACCTGACAGTTAAGGCGTCAGAGACAAAGCAATACGCCTGCTAGGTATAAGAAAGAAAGAAAGAAAAACTGAAAAACATTTAATCACAACAACAACACACTAAAATTATAAATAAAAATAACACATAAAGGAAAGAGCTTAGAGATAGTGAGAAATTGTTGCGAAACGGACCCAGCCCAGCATGTGCTGGCCGTAAAGCCAACGCTGGTCTTGGTCGGTCAATAGAGCTAAAAACAAAGTAAAATAAAAGCCGTGTGTCACTCTATACTCGAATTTCCTAGCTATAGATAGAGGAAAAGATAATACATATATGTATATTGTACTGATTTAATTGAGAAAAGTTCCTTTAAGGCTTTTCGTTGGTAATTGGTTCCTCGTTAAATGAATTGAAGACCGCTAGAAAGATATGGCTTCATTGCCGTATTCCGTCGTCGACCGTGACTGTTTCTACTGCGTGCCAGTAGCTCGCTACACAGTACTTGCTGGCGAGTACTAGTTAGAATTTGTTCATTTGGCGTATTTAAAATTAGGTCAAATATGATCACATGATTTCTGGACGAGCCCTAACCTATAGGGTTCTACACGATTGTCCTGAAGTAAATCCTGAAATTTACAGTTTTGGAAAGAAAGCGGTTTGCCAAATGATTCGTTTGTGAAATGTTGTTTAGGAAGTGATTGGATACGATATAAAATACTCAAAAGTTATAATTATCGTTGTTAACATGATTCGTGATATGACCCAGAAGAATCAAGAGTTGGTCTGAGGGAATCCTTTTCAACCGACTTCAAAAATGGAGGCTGGTCAATGTCAACTCCTTGATAAAACAATTTGTGACGTTCTCAATATAAAGGGACCTTATAGAGGCAGGCGGAACGCCGTTTTTAGAATTGTAATTGTACCAATGCGATTGGTCGATTCCTACACAGCTCCTCGCCGCTCTGCTCGTCTCCGCTTCTATGGAAAGGCAGCCTAACCGAAGCGAAGCGAGGGCGGGTCGCTAGTTAAACGTTTACAAAACAATTAACCGCCGCCAAATTGTGTTCATTCTGAATAGATGTGTATCTACTTCACTGTTGAAATCACAGTGAGACCAGTCAGGAATAAGTAAGATATAACCGTCCGTCGGTCTGTATGCCGCAATACGTATAGAATTTTTTACCGCGCACAAAGATCAATAATAAAATTTGTAAAAAAAAAAATGTAGGGTACCTCCTATAAGCAAAGGTTAAAATATTTTTTACCTTAAATTATGAAACATCGAATGAGGTATCATTAGATATTATAAATTAGAAATATTTAGTTTCGGATTAAAAGAGGTTTACCAAATGATTTGCGAAATGCAGTTTGGTAAATGTTTTTTGATAAAACATGAACCGTAGTAATGGCAACGGAGCCCTACACAGAGCGTGGCCCGATATGCTCTTGCCCGGTTTTTTTCAATAAACTCTACGGTAAAAAAACGAGTGTTAACACGCCGTCTGTAATAAAAATAGTGGGGTGTTTTAATGTGGATACACATACGCATAGTACATAATTGAGCTATTATGATATGACGTCGGTACTTAAAAAAAACATGTCGTTAAACATTCATTTTTTTTATTTTTCAGGCGGCATGCTCCATACTTCGGACAACCGGACTACCGAGTCTACGAACTCAATAAACGGTTACAACAGAGGACAGAGGTTAGTTATATACAAATTACATTTAAAAAGTACCTATAAGTATTCATTCGATTTAAAAAATTTACTTTGTATACGTTTTTGAAGACTACTAGCGCCATCTATGCGGTGAACTAGAAACGAAACGTTGAACTTGATAGCAACGCCATCTGTTTTTACGACATAACATTAGACATAAATGCTGCAATGCAAACAACGTAGCCAGCACTGCCAGTTTATATCCCAGGCAAGAAGCATAGAACCTATGGACTGCTATGGAGAGCTTAAAGAGATTAAAGCTAGAAAAAATAACCTTGCTTGAATTACGTCACGGATTTTTTGCATCTAGCATTTATTTTCTTCCTTTCAGGGCGGTTAGAACAAGTTGCCCGCGACTGTTTGTCGATCGATAGTCGGTAATATCTATCGATCTAGTTTGCAACGAAAGAGACATTGAGCGACAAGCGAGAAAATGCAACTTGTGCTAGGCGTACAGAAAGAGTCGAGAGATTCATGATGTAATTCTTGGTCATTCTTTCCAGCTTCAGTCTTATAATATAATCTTCTTGATCGTAGGCAATTTATTTTTCTGATATACCTAAATAAAATAATAATAATTATTATTATATTAGTAATTATATACATCTATTCCGTGTGCGGGGCAATTCCGTAAAACAGGCGTTTATGCCCATTCATAATGGCGTCACGCCACCATCTCTTTTAAAAACATAGAACTAAAAAGTTCCCCTGCTTTATTGACAGAGTTAACAATGGCGTACCGTTCTAGAATGGGCATAAACGCCTGTTTTACGGAATTGCCCCGCACACGGAATAACCCCAATGCACTATATCTTAAAACTGCCCCACTGTATTGAGCGCATGCCTCGCTTCTTTAGTGAGTGAGTGAATAAATAGTGTGTTTATTCATGTATCAATTATTAATTTGTATTTTTTATTTTTATAAGAAATGTCTGTCAGGCTTTTTTTTTTCAAAGTTAGTACTTATACTTTCGTAGTGGAAACCATATATTATAACGGTGCGTGTCTCGTCTTCCAGGACTCGGACAACCTCTGGTGGGACGCGTTCGCGACGGAGTTCTTCGAGGATGACGCGACGCTAACCCTCACCTTCTGTTTAGAAGATGGACCTAAGAGATACAGTTAGTAGCTTTAACTGTTATTATGTCCTGGTAGCTGTGTTGTACTTTAAGAGCTGATGCTTTTGTACGGCTCAACCGATTCCCACGAAACTTAGCTAAGAACCATCCGGATTGAACTAGTTTTCAATAAATACTAAATTGATTATACACAATATACCCACCGGTTAGATAGGTATGTATCTGACTGCGTAGATACCCAATTTTTAGGAGAATGCTTGGTATACACCCTGCCTATACCTTTACCTGGTATTAATGAGCTAAAAACTCACCGATAGACATGAGTATTTACGAGTATTTATGTCAAACAACTGAATTAATATTAATGTTATACTACAGGTAGTGTCTCTTCTCACTAACTCAACGTTTAGGGGCTACTTTTGAGTGATCTATGTGTTGTTAGGGTTTCCTACTGTCAGTCCATTGCCCCATGCATGAAACTAATTGAACAAATGAACGAGTTGGACCGAGTCCATTTGGACTGACCGTGAAAGAGGACCCTTAAACGTTGGTGAAAACGAGCATAAGTTAATCAGGCCTATCATTAGTCTTGATTATCAATTATGCAAAGGTACTAGCAACGTAACCATTGAAACATTGGTTTAATATGACGTGACGTAACATTTTAATTTTGTAATTCCAGCAATAGGAAGGACGCTGATCCCGCGCTACTTCCGCAGTATATACGAGGGCGGAGTCTCAGAGCTGTACTACACGATGCGGCAACCCAAGGAGTCCTTCCACAACACTAGCATCACACTGGACTGCGACCACTGTACGATGGTCACGCACCACGGCAAGCCCATGTTCACAAAGGTGAGCTCTTGAGAACTTCTGTGTCCCTGGTACTAAGACTCCAGCCTGCAATTATGGTATAGTATTGATAAAGCATCTGTCACTCTCGCACTTACGTACGTCAGAGAGTGACAGATGTTTTATCAACGTTTATCCATATCGATAAACTTGACTTTGATATGCCCGTAGGCGTGTTTGACTTTAAAGGTTCTACAAGATCGGGTGGTTGGGGCAACCGAGAGGGACGCAGCTGTCTGTAAGAACGAGATGTATATATTACTATGTCACTCTGACAGATAGTTGCGTCCCTCTCGGTTGGTCCAACCGCCCGATCGTGTGGAAGTGGTTTTATTACACCTTCCTAAATTTAGTCACTAACGAGAGGGACGCCGCAATACATTGAATGAGATGGAGATATCTCCATACGTATCTAATGTATTGCGACGTCCCTCTCATTAGTGAGTAATTTAGGAAGGTGTAATAAGCCTTTTACCATTACCACACTAGTCACAAGGAGTCAAACCCCTCGGGAAGCCCATGCTTCTGAGAAATTCTGACCTCCTGGTAGCAAAGGACCCAGCTAGGTTTTTTTTATGTACAAGCTTTTATTTAACTTTTAATGTATGGTTGTGCGTACTAAACTTTTAAGGTACTCCTTTTCTTTTGCGGCACTAAAACTTTCCTGGTGACTTATGATTAATAATAATTTATGAATATTGAAATCGGACCATCATATTTACAGATCCCACATGTTAGACACCTCAAATATTTCTTAATTTTCTATTAACCCTGGTAACTCAGGGGAAAATGCAAATTTTTCATACAAAACCCGGGGACAACATCATCCCCTGCGTTACCAATTTTATTATTATTTAAAATTGTACTATTTTAGAACAATTTCTTTGAAATGTTAGCCTATTTGTCTGATTTTATAAACGTGTAAGCTACGACGTTAGCAAATAAATAGTTGTCCTAAAAAAATATAATTTGTGAAACATTTCGAAAAATGGGGAGTACCTTAAAAGTTGTTTCACCCGCGTGTGTGTTTGTTTGTTTAGGCCAAATCTTACAAGTCAATTTTGAATAGAATAGAATAAAGATTTATTGTTTAACCGTGTACAGAGATGTTAACAAGTATATAATTAGAACCAACAGTTTATCCATCACGGACATACAATATTAAGTCACTTATTACTAAACAGAATTTATTGATTAATGCATAATTTATTATCTATTATAAAACTCATTCATATTGTAGAAAACTCTATCAACGAGCCAAGCGAACGAACGAACTCTATGAACCAGTTCTCGTTAATGGAATAGGCTGAATGGGATACGTATGTAAACCCGATGACAATACAATATTATGGTATCGTTTAGCTGGTCTGATGATGGAGACGGAAGTCATAGGAACTCCTAAACCACACATGATAGCCCCGCCGTGTTTGGGCTCGTGGGATTTGTCTTGATAAGCAGATGATGACTGTGCAAAAAAGTACAACCAGCAGCAAAAGCTTGTCCCAAAAATTAAATTTTAGCTTAGGTTACTATGACGATTTATGAATCGAGGTGAGCTAAGGGACTTTTGATAACCTAATCTCGTCTCCGCTTGACTGCTTCCATTGAAGCGGAGCGGAGACGATTTGTGGATTACAACCAATGTGATTGGTCGATTCCTACACGTCCTCTCCGCACCGCTCGTCTCCGCTTCTATGGAAAGGCAGCCTAATATTACGTTTAGCTTCTGAATTTGTGTTAAGTAGTTATAGCTCTAGCAATTCACGAAGGCGAGTGGGCTATAAGGGCTATATCTCACCGGGACACCACGGCGGCGCAACCAGTCGCCGCCACCAACAAAATGTATACAGCTCTAGGGAGGGTATCTCACCTGGCGACCACTTGGTTGCGCAACAGATTTGGCGGCGCAACCAGCGTAGGCGCGTGCATGCAACAGTACTGGCAGCGCCGCCACGTTGGTTGCGCCACCACTAATTAGTATGGCGCTGTATGCTATCTCACTCACTCGGCTGCCAGTCGCGCCACCAGCGACGCTACATCAGTATCTCATCGGCGTCCATTTTGAGACTGCGGCGAATCTGGTGTCTCTATTGGTGGCTCAGTTTGGAAGCTTAGTTTGGTAGCTAGACACCACGGCTGCGCGACTGGTTGCGCCGCCGTGGTGTCCCGGTGAGATATAGCCCTTAGTGTTGAACGTGCACATGCACATTGCGGTAGTGTGTGTGTCTGACGGAGCGGTGCACAGCGAGCGCGTCGTCGCTCAAGTCACTCGTGCATATATTGTTTCCGTGTGTGCGTGTACATACACGACGCTCTATACAGATACGGGTTTACTACAAGTAAAGCCCATTCGCGTTCGTGAATTGCAAGAGCTATAGGTAAAAAGGGATCAAGTCAAGTTCAAGTTTATTGACAATTTGACGTCGTTGGTTCCAGGTGTGCACAGAAGGGCGGCTAATCCTCGAGTTCACGTTCGACGACCTAATGCGCATCAAGTCGTGGCACATGGCGGTGCGCGCGCACCGGGAGCTCATACCGCGGCAGGCGGTGCACCCGCCCGACCACGCGGCGCTCGACCAGCTGTCCAAGAACATCACGAGGCAGGGTATCACCAACTCCACGCTCAACTACTTGAGGGTGAGTCGCTTGGCACCTTCTGCCGCCCTAGTACTTTGGTATAGTGCAGCGTGGACTGTGCCGCCGCCCCCGCAACTCATATAAAAATAAGCGCGGCGAGTTCTCGCAATCTCGATCCAAGTTAACACATTTTTGTAGCTTTTATGGCCCAAATCATATAGAACTGGACGTTCTCTAACACAATCTATAAATTTTTCTATATCCACGGTCACTAATACACTGTAAATTTGTAAATAAATATGATGTGAACTATGTGTGACGTGTATGAGTGACGGCCTGCATACAACTCCTTGTTAATTTCCACGCTAAGGGCGTGTTCACACTAGCGTTTTTGCCGGCGGTTTCTCGGCGGAGCGGGAACGCGGCGTGCACGCTGCGATATCTTCGCAGTTATTTGCCGCCGGCGTGCCGCCGCGGTGAAGCCGCGTGGACGCGGCGTCACCGCGGCGGTATAACTGAGCCCGCATATTTAATAAAACAACATAATGGCAGGTACGAAAAAACTAAAGAAACAACACAGTAAAACAGCTAGAAGTATGTCCTCGTCGGAGTCCATTTTGTAATTAACATCAACGTACGTAGCTTGATCGCTGCGTACACGCGACGTCACCGCGGCGGCACGCTGGCGGCAAATAATCGCGAAGAGTTCGCAGCGTGCACGCCGCGTTCCCGCTCCGCCGAGAAACCGCCGGCAAAAACGCTAGTGTGAACACGCCCTAAGCACGCGCCGCGCTACTGTCGCGCCGCGCCAAGCCGGCTGTTTGACGAAGCCTTATTCTTGGCGGTGAATATGTCGTCCTGTCCTTTTCTTTTAGTTGTGTAATAGTTGTGGAGGATCATAGGCCTCCGGGCAAACTGCAAACAATTACCTATTCGTATCCGGTCCCTATACTCTAGCTAGCTTTCCGCCCGCGACTTTGTCTGCGGTGAGTCAGTACATTCCTAAGTTAAAATATAGCCTATGTCCACCCTGAAAGTCCATTCTAAATGTTGAAAGATTTTTTGAAATCGGTCCAGTAGTTTGAGTTTATTCATTACAGACGTACAAAAATACAAAATTACAAATCTTTCCTCTTTGTAATATTAGTGTAGGGTTAAGGATAGATAAGGTTAGGGCAAATTGAAATTGGACATATGTTGTATGTGTAGTATTTTCTCGTTTCTTGGGTGTTAAAGTTCTGTTTTGTTACGTTCCAGTTATGCGTCATCCTGGAGCCGATGCAGGAGCTGATGTCGCGGCACAAGGCGTACGCGCTGTCTCCGCGCGACTGTCTCAAGACCACGCTTTTCCAGAAGTGGCAGCGGATGGTCGCACCTCCTGGTAAGCCATGAGCCCCTGGTACTTTGGTCTTATTATCCTACATAATATCGATAATACCGAAAAGACAGCGTTAGTTTTGATTACACATTCGCTTTGCCTAGGGGACCCGACATGGTTAATCCGGCCCTGTATCGTGGTGCCACTTGAGAATATTATAGTTCTACCTATTTCACGACAAACTCTTTTCTGCCCGTTATTCTTACGCAGCCAAATAATTGCTTCGCCTATCTTTGCTAAATGAAGGAGCGTTCTAATGTCGTGTCTCATGTCTTTCTCCAGAGTCGCAGCGGCCGGCGAGCAAGCGACGCAAGCGCAAGGGCAGCGCGGGCGCCAACGCGGCGCCGCCCGCGCCCGCCAAGAAGCGCTCGCCCGGACCCAACTTCAGCCTCGCCTCGCAGGTACCACCCGGGCCTAGTGCCCCTGTTTAAGCCACGCATTTAATGTCCCGCGACACATGTCAGGCGAAGTCGAGCGACATATCTGCTGCGGCCCTAGACAAGAAACATAACGCCGACGATAACGAGGTTCGGAAATTTTCAAAATGTATAGGATATAAGGCGTATGCTGCCTATCATCGCGTCGGCCGCTATGTCGATTCCATACATTGTTCTAACGTAACGTAAAAACGTTCAACTAATGCCAAATAGGCGAATGCGTTGCCGAATGAAGCTTTCGGCACACCAAACGCGTGTCAGGCGCGTCGCTCTTTGAACGCGGGCCCGCGCATGTTGTAATACAACAAAGCAAATTGAACCCGGCACACCAAAAAGTGTTAACCGGTATTTTTTAAACCGGTTCCGAGCCCTGAGTGTAATGTCGTGTGAACGGGGCGGGGGGAAGGTTAGGAAAGTTGAACGATACTAACTTCGATGTTACTCTTGTTCCAGGACGTCATGGTAGTCGGGGAGCCGTCGCTAATGGGCGGCGAGTTCGGCGACGAGGACGAGCGGCTGATCACGCGGCTCGAGAACACGCAGTACGAGGGCGACGGCGTGGAGTGGAGCGCGCCACCCCCCGCCTCCCCCGCCAAGACGCCGCCCGGCAACCACTGACGCCGCCCCGCGCTCATGCCGCCTTAGTACTTTTCAAACAGATTCCCAGACAAAATCGCGTGAATTTCCATTTTCTCTTGCCGTGGCTTTCAGGAGTTAGCTACAATGTTAACAGCTGACGGGTCATTGTCGACGCAGACATGCGAGAAAGAGACGCAATAAACGCTCTCTTTCTGGCGCTTGGCACCGTACTGTTATGGCGGCTGTACACTCTCGCCGAGGCTGCGCGAGGTGAAAATGCCGTCCTTTTCTAACTATAATATGTATGAGAAGGATGGCCAGCCTGCCTCGGAGTGTCCCGGCGAGAGTGTACAGCCGAAATTAGTGTAATTATAACTTTATGAATGGTATTCTGTAACATTGGACGGTCAGCCTTGAAATAATTTGATTATTCCTGTGATTTTATAAGGTTAGGGTAGGAAATGCGTCTTATAAAGTTAGTAAAGTATGAAGTGTCCGGGAAATCAATAAGGGAACATTGTTTGTTCCAATAGTGTAAATAAAGGTGGGATCTCACGCTACTTGTGATCTGCACAGACGAACTCAATCCCATACGCTACCTTTACGTTTTCGCTATTTCTTCATTCTGTACATTTTCTATTGGCACAGCAAGCATGTTGCTATAAAACTAAGCAGTATTCACATTGTGATGTTTAAAAAATATTATTATGTGGTAAAACTTGTAATTTTTATCATAACCTTCAAATATCTAAAAATTACTTAGCGCTTTACGCTACGGGAGACGGTTTACTTTGAATTTAGGATCGATTCTACAAAGTACCTATATAAGAGTTTGCACGAACACATTTTATCGTACAGAGAGCCTGTACATACTGATCTATTTTATTTATTAATTGTATCATAGAGTTTAAGTGAGCACTCACCTTAACTAAGGTATGACTGAACCCAAATTGTTTACTCTACCATTCAAAAGTTGTAAATTTAATTGCTGCAAGCTAAAATACGCAAGAAAGCATCTTTTGGAAACGTTTTACAAAAATTCAGGGTAAAATATTTAATTTATGTGGCTACCTTCCGTTATTAATATGTAGATTAAGAATTTACAATGACAGTAACTAGGAGAAATTAAACATTCAAGAGGTGTGTTTTGCCTTGTGAAAACTACGGCAAGAGATTGGTATCGCGCCCGCCACGTGGAATCTGTACGTACAGTGTCTTGGACGGCGTCAGTGCTCCAGACTGTTTATGCGCCCCTGGTACATTGTAATTTTTTGACTTTTACGAAACGCGGGCACACATGGATTATTGTCAACAGATATAAATAAATAAATATAGGCCTTTATGGATAAAATAAGTTACTTGTTTGTTTTATTTACACTCCCATCCCATAGAGCGAAAGGAAATAGTGTTTTCACCTCACCAGCTCGGAAAGGCTTTCTTTGTCTGCGCACAAAAGTCCACTTTAACCACAAACGTGGAAAGTAAGGTTGGTGCTGTAAGCGGAGGGGACCATTTACGAAATGTGCGTCCCTGAAAATCTAGAAGAAATGAGTCCTATGACGACTTTTTCTACAAGTCACGTTCTACGACCATGAAATCCTAAATGAACCTCCTTTACGAAATCGGCATCCCCGAAAACAGAAAATGAGTCCACGGTCCACATAGAGACTTTCAAAAAAGTCATGTCAGTCTACTTGAATTCCAAAATGTAGCTCATTTTCGAAATTGGCACCCCAAAAACCATGGAAATTAGTCCCATGATACATCCTCCTAGCGCATTTTCCCATTTTTCGTCAGGGTACGCTTGACCATGATCCAGCCAGACTGGTTATTTTTACAGTGGAGCGACTGCCATCATCTCCGTAACCCATGTGACAGGGGAACCATTTTTGCCAAATGAGCATGTTTCCTAACGATGTTTTCCGTCACCGTAAGAGCATCGGTTACCGTGCAGGTAATGTACATAAGTTAGAAAAACTCATTATTATTATTAGTACATGGCGCTAGGTGGTTCGAACTCGGTACCTCACAAACACGAGTCGACACTCGCAAAAACCAAGGTGAGAGCGCACCTTTTTGGCCGGCAGCCCCCTGGCAGACTTAGGATTGCCGGCGGACTGTAAGTCTGTGTTGCACTTACACAGGTAACAAGGATCTAATTCTAGCTAGGGCATTTAAGTCCTTGGGATTTTGGGTAAAAATTGGATCATAGTGCCAATACTTTAAAAATTACACATTACACCCTTTTTGAACGCACCATAATCATTTGGGACAATTGGCCACACGTCATCGGTGATGTTTAATCTTTCGTTCAGAATATACGCTACAAAACAGAAATCGTTAAAAATATGTAATAAAACGCTGTAAATCAAATATTTAAAAAACATTTGCATATTTATTTATTTTCTTAATAGGTCACTAATGAGACTAATTAGGAGATATATTAGTTTTCAATAGTATTATGTATTTCAACTTTCTCTTTTCGAGACAACATTCTGAACGTGTACGTGGACGTGGACGACACTTCGACACTTCACGAAATTAGGATATCACCGACAGTTTCCTATTAGATTTAACTAGTTTAAGACATAAAAGTTATTCGAAAGACTGAAAAATGGTCACAAAATACGTTATAACCCTTTTTGCCCTGTGCTCCATCAGCGGAGCTTTAGCACAAAGCTGCCAAAACCCTAAAGTTGAGGCAGCATCGTTCACAAGTTTAGACGCGACTGTGGTGACACATATAGCGTATATTACGGAATTTACGCTGAAGTGCGACAACCCCCTGCCTGAAAACTACGCGTTATACGCTGAGGTTGATGGGAAATCGCTTACGGCGGCTCGTATCGGAGACAACAAGTACCAGGTCAGTAATAACCTAAGTATTTTTAGCATTACATATAGCTCGTTTTATACAGTTACCGATGCTTTTACGCCGATTCTCCCGCCGATTACGATTACGCCGAATCTGCTGATTCGTAGGAAGTAAATTATAACAAAAAATTATTATTGTTACTTTTTAATTCATAAAACTATAATTTTTACATATTTGTTGAATAATCTTGTCCTTAAATATGAAGCCATGAAGTTTGCTCAGGGCATTGTGGCCATATTTATGGCCACATTTGAATTCAAACCTGAAACTTTATGTTTACATAAGTTTAGAAATAGTCTGATAATCAAATTCAAATATACCCTTTGTGGACAAACGCATATTTTCAACTGATTTCTAAATAAATAAATATAGCTTTGAATGTGAGCTACACTACTAGGAGAGCAAGAGCAAGTATTGGTGGCCGAGAACTAACTACATGAGTGTTCGCAGGTGTCGTGGACAGAGGAGCCTTCGGCGGCGCGGTCGGGCACCCACGAGGTGCGCGTGCTGGACGAGGAGGGCTGGGCGTCGCTGCGCCGCGCACGCCGCGCCGACCCCGCGGCCGCCGGCGCGCCGCTGCTGGCCGTGCAGCTCACCCATCCCGGCAGTGAGTATTACCACGACTATTTGTTTACAACAGCTAGTTTATGAGCTTCCTTTACAGTCATAACGCGCGCTTAATAATAAACCGTCTCAAGTTGAATTAAACCTATATTCCATTTTCAAGTGTAATTTGAAGCGCTTGAGATTTAAAATCAAATTGTCTTGTTTGTTTCTTGAGCCGATTTATTATTAAGAGTGTGATAAATGATAGGTATATGTAGAATCCCAATAGCAAAACCAAGTTTTCTTATTGTTTGTATCAAATCAGGTCCTGAGGTGAATGTAATTATAGTGCCTTTGGTATAATAGCAATTGAGAATTTATAATGTTTTTGTAAATATAAGTTAACATTAAATTTAATTTATTACTTTCTCCATTAGGTCAATAATAATTCAAAATTTGCTTGTTTGTATCGATATCGAATTATTAGCTGTACCCAGAGATTTCGCATGTATATTAAATTAACCGTGTATTGACCCCGTGTCTCACAGGCTACTCCGGGCCGTGGGTGAACTCGGAGGTGCTGGCCACGGCGCTGTCGGTGCTGGTGGCGTACGCCGCGCTGCGCAACAAGAGCAGGATCCTCGCCTAAGCACTTATTTATTATATTATTTAATTAAACTGCTTTCTTAGAACTCTTCTTTTATTAAAAAAAATTACAAGTATTTATTTTCACCTGCAATGCAAAACTCTCTAACCCTACGGTTACACTTCGGCGATTCGGCTAAGGTTCGCGTTAGGCTCTCTTTCATTGTCATAGAGAACGAAAGAGATACCAACACGAACCTCGAAATCGCATCATCGATTTCGCGGCGGAGATGTGAGCGGCGTCGCCGATATTCCGCGAGAAAGAGATAGAAGCATGGTCAATTTAACGCGGTAGAACAAGCAGTTTCGCTAATGTTTCGCCCGTCATATAACGTACAAACGGTGGCGGAATGTTAGCGGTTTCGCTGCATCGATTTCGCGGCGGAGGTGTGCTACCGGCGTAAATAGCCTGGCAAAGAAGTCGACCAAAAAAATGAGGGCACTGTTCGGAATGAAATTGGCAATATGATCCAAGGTTTACTTTAACCTGTGCTGGTTGCCAACACAATTGAAAATATTGTAGTTCTAGCTGTCATCACACACTCGAGTTTTTTTGCCAGGCTATAAATACACCTGTATTCACGTTAAACCCTTTTTTACCAAGCCATCTAGCCACAAAACAAAGATAGATAGAAGCTAAGCCATCTGTCAAATTGGTAGGATTATTCCAATCGAAATGTCAAATATGTCAATGTCAAAATTGTTAAGTCAAAACTTTCAGCTCAGGCTCAGTTGTGAGCTATTTATTTCAGATCAGAAGTGTAGTGGTAAATGTAATAACATTAGAAGATGACGGTGAAACCCAGAGAAATTTCCGAAAGTGAGGATGACCCCGTGGAAGCCATGTTGAAGAAAACGGGCTGCATCGAGTTACACTACAAAGTTCAGGTACGAAACAAATTAGCTTCGTTTCTTTTGTTTGTTTGTGAAATGATAAGCCGGGTCACATTGGAAGGTTGATTGGTTGTTTATCTTCGAGAGTTCTAATTCATTGTTCCTCTGAGTCTGATATAAATAAATAAACATACTACTCTGTCAAGAAAGTACCGGGAAAAGATCAATAATACACAAACTGTTTGTTAATCATCCAAATTTATTTTATCACCTTCAAAGTATGCTCCTTCAGAAACGATACACTTACGCCAACGAATAATCCAATCATCAAAACATTTTTTAAACGCTGTTTCCGGAATTGAATTCAGTTCTCGGCGCGAATTCTCCTTTATGTCTTCTACCGATTGAAAACGGGTGCCACGAAGTGGTAATTTGAGTTTAGGAAAAAGAAAGAAGTCGGCAGGAGCCATATCTGGTGAATATGGTGGTTGCTCGATGGTATTTGTTGAGTGTTTGGTCAATAATTCTTTCACAATGATGGCCTTGTGCGAAGGCGCATTATCGTGGTGCAAAATCCAAGAATTTTCATTCCACAAATCTGGCCTTTTTCGTCGAATTTGCTCTCTTAAATGCCGCATAACGCTCAAATAATATTCTTTATTTACCGTTTGACCTTCCGGCAAGAATTCCGAGTGCACAACACCGCAATAGTCAAAGAAAACAGTCAACATGACTTTGACTTTTGATCGACTTTGGCGTGGTTTCTTCGGTTTCGGTTCAGTTGGAAGGCGCCACTCCGAAGCTTGTTGACTAGTTTGCATGTCAAACTCGTAAACCCACGTCTCGTCACCAGTAACAATGCGTTTCATGAATGTTGGGTCGGAATTGACTCGTTCTAGCATGTCCTCAGCGACTCTCATGCGATTGAGTTTTTGGAGAAAATTCAGGTCTTTTGGGACTAGCCGAGCGGTAACATGTTTCATACCCAAATGATTAGTTAAAATAGTACGGATCGACTCGTGAGATACAGAAAGTTCGGCGGCTATCTCTCTCAAAGTTGAATGAGGATTTTCAGTCACTATTTCCTTCACTTTTGCGATGTTAACTTCAGTTGCAGACGTTGATGGCCTACCAGAGCGAGGCAAATCTTCCATCACATCTCGACCGCTTTTGAACGCTTTGTACCACTCATAAACACGTGTTTTTGATAAAGTCGAATCACCGTAAGCCTTCTGTAACATTTTCAGTGACTCCGAACACGAAATTCCATTGGCGATGCAAAATTTAAGACAAACTCTTTGTTCAATGTTTTTGTCCATTATGAAATTCGCAATACACACTAGATATGATATAACTAAAAACAGCACTGTATTTAATATAAATAACAGATGCAACTCAAACTCCGCGCCAAAATAGAAAACAGTTGTGCCAATCTAACAACAACAAAAAAAACAAAAATTTGAATTTGGAACCATAAACAAATCATCCATTCCCGATACTTTGTTGACTGAATGTATACCTAATTCAAAATGAGGTTTTAACTTCTCTATAACTTAGAGGTCATGGATATATCACACAATAGTTAATGTTGCATTTTGTACCCCCTTCGTTTACTATACTGTTGATGCCTTTTATAATAATTAAAAATAAGGAAAAAGTATAAGCAGACTCTTGGTTATTGTATTGAATAGCTCCAAGATCAGTTCAGCTCGTTTATTAGTGAAGTGAAGGCTGATGACGATGAAAATGGCGATTAGAAGTTATTAGTTAGAATCCTAGTTATATTTACACATCGGTAACTCGTGGCATTTAGGTAGCACTTGACAGTTTCTAACAGACTAGTGATGTGACAATGTTCTTCCTGTACGAGTAGAGAAAAGGAAACCAATTAGAAAAAAAGTATTTTCAATCATTTAATGTAAGACATTTGTGAAAAACAATTAATATTTGTTCTAAATTTTTACAAGTTTAAGACTTCACATGCTTGTCCATATTAAATGTCTTGCAAACTATATAAACATCGCAATGGGTGCATTTTACTTTGTTACCTTGTAGTAGAAGTTCTGAATGCTCTCTAATGATATCCTCCATATTTGGAAAAATTCTAGGTTTTGCAACACATGTCATAATAATTATTAAATTAATGACAATATCATAATATTGACTAATACTTCGTCATATGTTAAAACCATGTAGGTAATATTAATTTATTATTTTATCTTATCTGAAAAGACACTTAGAAAACTTGTCTCATCACTAATCTGTCAAGTGCTACCTTAATGCCATGAGTTACAGATTTGTAGTTATATTTGCAAATCAGGAAAGAAAATGTAATTTCTACTTTATTTATTATTATTTACTTAATAGCCTGCAATTAATAATTAATAACAACATAGTACCACTAACTAAGTACCACTGAATAACAACATATATTTTTCTCTTGAATTACCAGGAGTGCATAGCTACGACAAAGGATTGGAGAAAGTGCCAGACTGAAGTGACCGAATTCCGGAATTGCATTGGGAAACATAAAAAACAGGAAGAAATGGCCAAAGGAAAAAACTAGGTCATTATTCAAACAGAATTGTGTTGTTATTAATGTAAGACTTATTGTTATAGTATCTATTTGTTTATATTAAAATTCCTTAATGAGTAGAAACCTTTTTTGTAAGTCCTGTGTTATTGTATTTTCAAACCATCAATACCTATTCAGGTTGATATTGACCGTCGCGGCGGACAGCCCTAGGGCTGCTTTTCGTTGTACATGAATTACATATTTGTAAAGAAAATATTCAGTTATTTATTCTTAAGAAAACTAAATTTTTACCAAAAACAAAAAGGGAGAAATTACGATTTTTTTATATATTCAGAGTCTGATTGCGCGGACACTAAGTGGATCGCGCTTGTATGTTGTTTGATAATAAAACAAAGCAGAGACTAAGAATTGTGTTTATTTTAATAAATATACATTTTTACATAAAAACACACAAATTGAGAACCTCCTACTTTTTTTGAAGTCGGTTAAAAAGAGTCTTGCTCGCGTCGTGAGTTTAGGTAGACAAACCCTTATAATCTGTGAGCTTAGGGGAAGAGAACGGTGTTGCCAGGTGACCGTGCCTGGTTGAAAAAATAAAGCTAAACATTCACGGTCAAACAATGTATGTTCAATATTAATTTACGTATTGAACATATGTATAAACAATCGATGTTACATTTATTCCTAGTTCCTACACGCTTTTCATGTATCATTTACTTTCTTCAAATCTGGAAAAAAACAGCGTTTGGGCGCTGGGGGTGATGCTCGCCCTGGACCCAAACATATCACAATTGAGAAAACGCGTCCCGTGTTTTTCCCAAACGTTCCATACATGAACTAGAACTACAAAGAAACATTCGACTTTACGGTGTTTAAGTACAATTTTAACAACCTATCCGAAGGGACCATAGCGCTCTTTATAAATTCAGACTGTTTCTTGTATGGAGACCCTACTTATTATTTTCATTTTTTATTATTTGTCACAAAATCCGCCTTATTTCTGTAAAAAAAAATCGACCGTATATAGCTGAATTCAAAATTAATTTTTGTTTCATTTAAACTCGGAACGCTCTATTTACTTTAAATTTAAAATCAAACTAGGTATATAATATATCAGGGACAATCTCACACAAATTGACCTAGTCCCAAACTAAGCTCTAGGCTTGTACTATGGGTACTAGACAACGATAAACATACTTATATAGAGAAATACAATATGTTTTTGATTTGTGACGGTTTTGTATTTAAGCAGCGATATATTAGGTACGGTTCAAATTATCCAACTTTTTAGAGTTAGGACACGCAGCCTTAGGTCACGGTTGGCACCCTTTGGGTAAGGAATCATGACGGGACTGTTATCCAGGGTCAGGAAGAAATGGAGCTCTCAATTAACTGATATCCTTTAATCCCGGAAATGGCACTCGTCGCCGACGCCGGGCAAGTGCTCTCTGAGGAACCGCTTGTGCGAACTGATCTGCGTGAAGGTCCCCACAGCCTGGAAGAAGTAATATAATATAATTAAAGAAAAGAATACCCCTCCCTTTTTTTCCTCCACCCCCTTATCCATAAACGTACAATAAACCTAAGGGCCTGGCCCCATGTCCACGGCACGGCGCCGTACGCCGTATAACGGCGCGGTGCCGCTACCGTGCGACGGTACGTCGTCACGGTGCCGTGTACGGTGCATACTTCATACTCAGTCCATACTTCAAAAATATAGCTACTTTAATTGTATGCAATAAGGTTAATTTTGACTTGCCTAAATTTTAGTACAGATCTTTAAAGAATTTAGTCAATTTCTCGAAAACTATGAATTTTGAACACTTTTATTTTCCCCGTAAAATATAAGTGATTATCTATAAGTTCAACCCCCCATTCCAGGCCCCTTTTCAATTATTTACAAAAATAATTTCATATTTTTTTACTCATAACAGATGCGGGCAAGCAAGTTATACAACTATGCTACAAGTTGATAGCTTGTGGAGTTGCTGGAAAAACTGCTGTGACATACAAGACAGACAACGAAGTCTCACCATAAGGGTTCCTTTTTTACCATTTTGGTACGGAACCCTACAAACCGAGTATAAGAGGGTAAAGTCTCGCGAATCAATCGTAGACCAATTGAAGAATGGAAAGATGGATTCCAATAGTGATCCCGGTGGTCTCGAGATACCTGCACGTTGCACTCCAGGTTGTCGGCTTTGGGCGCCGCGGACGCGATGCCGCGCAGGTAGGGCACGGCGTTGTCCGGCTGCCCATGCCAGAAGACCAGCCCGCCCCCACTGTCGCCTCTGCAGAGCGCTTTGCCTGGGAAACAGAGCCTGGAAGTTACGGGAAGGCGCAATGTTCGCAGAATAGTAGGTACTTATTTGTTAAGACCGGTAGCACATCTCCGCCGCGAAATCGATGCAGCGGAACCGCTGCATTGATTTCGCGGCGGAGATGTGAGCGGCGTCTCCGATGTTCTGCGAGAAAGAGATAAAAGCATGGGCAATTTAACGCGATAGAACAGGCAGTTTCGCTAATGTTTCGCCCGTCATACAAAGGACAAACGGTGGCGGAACGTCAGCGGTTTCGCTGCATCGATTTCGCGGCGGAGATGTGCTACCGGTCTAAATGAAACCAAACTTCGTCTACGTGTAGCTTAAACAAAGGGACTACATAACTAACTGCCGCACTCAGAGACGTCAATTAAGTTTTAAGTTTCGTTAAAGTTGCTGCGTCTTATTCTATTGCTATAGCAAAGAAAGTGACAGCAGCTACTTTAATGAAACTTAAAACTTAATTGACGTCTCTGAGTGCGGCAGTAGGACAATACCTAACCAAATCAGTCTAGTTAAACAACATTAACTGTTTTATTCCTTGCAGACAAACATTTTGTTACATCAACAAAACTTTAATAACGCCTTATCAAATTATGGTTATTTCTGAATTAACCGAAATGGTTTGGTTAAATATTTTTCTCAGTGTTGTTGCTCGGAGATCCCTTTTGTGACAGATGGTGTAGGTGTCACTCTCAGTAATTAACAGGTATAGGTGCTTTAGTGAAAGACTGAGCTTTTATAGTCACACGGTGTTTAATTTCACAACCTTACAATGAAGTGTGTATTCTCTACCGGGCGCGTGGCTTGTCTGCCCGAGCGGGCTGCGATCCCAGCTCGGCCCGATCCCTTCTCCCTGACTCTATACAAAGAAATAGTAGCCACGCCTCTTTTCCAGCTACCGCGCGACAACGTGTGTAATGAATCTACAATTAAACAATTATCACTGTTATATCGATAAGTAACTAAACTACTACAATTTGACTTATAACACTCGGCCATCCGACAAAAAAACGACGCGTCCCCGCGGCGCCACATTTCTCCTAACGCGGTCCTTGAGTGCCTTCAGACTTGTATACCTGAAAATAGAGAAGTGCCCGGCAATAAATTGTCGTATTTGTGAGACTTAACTCTTAACCTTATTCCACTCGAACTTCAATACATTTTTGGTACTTAGTGAAGTTTCTTTCAGTATTTGAGAGGGCGGTCGACGGTAAAAAATATACAGTTCCCGAGGAAACCGCGATAACCGAATTCACACGGAGTAAGTCACGAGCAAAAGCTAGCCATTTAATACATCACACAGATAATATGTTTGTTTTCTATTGATAGAATAGTACTAGTTTCATCCGATTTTTTTTTTTTTTGCACACAGGCCACACAGTTTCGTTTATCGCACAACGTCGGCACACAGCTCAGAAATTTTCTACTGAGAATTCATTAATGTTATGAACAACAGTGTAGTTGTAATTTTTGTTTGCACCGCATTCTATAGGTACGGTAGTGTTATTTTGCACACAGCCAGCACACAGTAGTTTCCAAGTACCTACGTTGAGATTTTGCACACAGCTAGCACGGAAACACTATTTTTGTTAGTTGACATTACATATTTTTGGTATAGCGGGATGGGCTTCTCTACAAGCAATAAATATCGTGTACCTGTTGATCCTGGTTTTTTCTAGTCGACTGCCAGTACGACGTAGTCGGACGAACGGGTCGCTGGTGTTGGTCGGTCCCATGCCGCTGGTTTCTGCACTCGCGCGCCTGATGTCCTGGTTGGCGACAGTTGTAACACAATCTGCTGCCTTTGGCTTCATTTCTTGGACGATATTGTTTCATGTTCATGATCCTGGCAGCTTGTTCTTGAGTCCATCTTCTAGTCTCTTGCACAGTTTTATACTTATCGAGAGATGACAGGAATCCGTAATAAAGTTCATCCGTTGAGGCGATATTAAAGGCCTTTGCATTCGCTTATAATTCGATTGGCAGTCCTTTAATTAAACAGGAAAGTCCCTGGACGTCATTTAGTTGACACCTGTTGATAAGCGTCATCTTGTCGTGATAGTAATCAGTCATTGATTCTTCATTACTTTTTCGTCGCCGCAACATTTCCTCGAACAGTTCCACAAAATCAGTAGACCGTGGGAAAGCCATAGTTATTTTGGTTTTCCATTCAGACCAAGACAACCCATATTCTTCAATTTCGTCATACCAGGATCGAGCTGTTCCTCTCAGTCATAACTGCATGACGAATATTTTGTCTTTTTCTTCCCATTCATATAAATAACCCAATTGGTCGATCTTATGCAACCAAGATTTCACGTTGCTGGCTTTCAGCTTTGGGTCGAACGTCGGTACTATTTCAGCGTCGATGTGTGTAACTCGTCGGCGTTTAGCGATAGCGTAGTAGGTTGCTTCTTCTCCTAGTTGTGAGCGTGTGGTGTCCGGCAGCATGTATGGTACATCGTCCTCGTCCTCTCCCTTGGTCGCAGGTTTTTTTTCCAATCCGTGATAGTAAGGGCCCAACATGTTGTATAATATTTCCTATTTTGATCCCACTTCTGAAATGTGACAGATGGTGTAGGTGTCACTCTCAGTAATTAACAGGTATAGGTGCTTTAGTGAAAGACTGAGCTTTTATAGTCACACGGTGTTTAATTTCACAACCTTACAATGAAGTGTGTATTCTCTACCGGGCGCGTGGCTTGTCTGCCCGAGCGGGCTGCGATCCCAGCCCGGCCCGATCCCTTCTCCCTGACTCTATACAAAGAAATAGTAGCCACGCCTCTTTTCCAGCTACCGCGCGACAACGTGTGTAATGAATCTACAATTAAACAATTATCACTGTTATATCGATAAGTAACTAAACTACTACAATTTGACTTATAACACTTTCTAACGAGTCGATATTGACAGGGAAGCACGATTCGAGCTACGAGTACAAGCGAGAAAATGCAAAATGCGGTAGCCGGATGAGCTCCTAAAAAGTGGAGGTTCTAAATTCGTCGGATAATTATGTTTGTGTCATTTCCTGAGGTTCGAGAAAAGGATTTTATATGGCGGTAGAAACGGGGATCTCCATTTTCCGGGCCTCTACAATAAAGCACTATTTCGTTCCGCGACTGTACAGTCAAGGACAGAAAGATGTTTACACTTTTTCACCTTATTCCATTGTAATGAGGTCCAAAGGTGTCTTTCTTTCCTCTTTCTGTCCTCGACTGTACGAATGCCTCTCACCGGTGTTATATTCTCCCGCGCAGATTTTGTCGCTGGTGATGTACTTGAGGAAGGCGTCCTCGTAGCCGGCGATGCAGGGTCTGATCTCCACGTAGGGCAGCTCCAGCCACAGCAGCCGGGTAGTCTGGGAGCCGAATGCGTCCGTCAGGCCCCAGCCGGCGATCTGGCCAGCAACGGAAGACGGTCCATCAGAAGTTTCTTATTGGCAGTGTTAAGGCCGTATAACTGATTTTGTTTGCGATATTTCTTTTTTTAGTACATTTTGAACCACCGAGAGGGCTGTTATTTTGACGTGTGTATTTGTGGATCCGTGTTGTCCGTGGCGTCGTAGCTCCTAAACGGATAGAACGATTTTGATTTAGTTTTTTTTATTACAAAGGTGACTAAATCGAGAGTGTTCTTAGCTTGGTTTGATGAAACTCCGTTCAACCGTTTAAGAGTTAAGAGCTCTGAAAGTGGAGGTCTCGATTTTGTCGGGGGTGTTTTAACTCAGGGGTGGGTTAGGTTATCCTAGGTACGAAGTGCTGCGATGGCGATCGGGCAATTATTGGGGCTGTCGGGTTCAATGCAGTGTAGGTACAGTCAAGGGCATTAATATCTATACAGCCATCGCGTCAAATATATGTATACATGGACCTTATTGCCAGTGGCATAAAGGCGCGATATTTTTGAGGTCTTGGGAACGTATTTATGCCCTTGACTGTACTTGCGAATATCACATACATACATGGACTGTGGAAATTACCCATTTATTGGCTTCGGGTAAGTCGGTTAATAAAAGACCGAATAATACATTTGCACGATTGTTTGGAGCGACAGTCAGACAGTCTAGCAAAAAGTTTAGTAACGCTTTTTATGGCAAAGACAAAGAAAATGGTGTATGATATAGGATAAGTAAATTTAAAATAAATAACTATAATAAATGTCATACTTTCTTCACTTGACCCACCTATTTTTTTATTTATAGCATCTTTCATAAATTGTAATGATATTAAAATATGATATTATTTGATATTTATATTCCTTCATGTTTCCTATATTTTTTACACGTATATTATTCTATTATATTCTTATAATACCTACTATTCTTATCATACTCTACTGATCCATATTCCTTTTAAAATAATTATATTTCCGCGTCAGTTTCCCTAATTTTTAAAACATAAAAGCACCTCAAAACTTGACAAATGGCAATGCATTCGTGCATTCGAGAAGGAAAAATAAAATACATATAATAAATTATACACGTGGGTCGTGTCGTGGCTTAAGTTTTCTTGTTTTTGTTAAATAAATACGCTAATAATTAATCTTTGCACCACTACCGCAAATGGAAGATAAAGCTATCAATCATCTTAAAATGTTTAAATTTAAACTCGAGCTTTGGAATTACCTATGTTGGAACACGGCAACATTCAAGTACCTACCTATTGCTTAAGTTCACGCCGCGGCATCAAATCAAAGGTAATCACCGACGTTATCTTAGGCATTTACCTGTTTAATAAATAGTATATAATAATCTACGTCCTACATAACAAAACATATTAAAGTTAACATCAGGTTAGTTTTAACGCGTTAAACCATGTTCAAATAATTGTGTAATGATCTTGAGACTTGAGCTTCTATTTCTGACGATCTCAATGTAATAACTTGTAATTTGACATGAAGTGCAATTTATACTGTAATTTATATTGAGTAATAAGTAAAATCTGAATCTGAATCTGAATCTGCTTATAACTTTTTGAAATCGTCTTCGAGTCAGCCTAGACCTCGAGTCCTAGAACCAATGTTACATTTGACCTTCGCTTTACAAAACAGGCGTATAAGTGCATAAAACTAATATTAATTTGGCCACAGAATAAAAATAGCATTTAGGGTCAATGATAACTATTTAACAAGTGAATTAGAGGCCAATCAAAATGACTACATCAATTTTGTTATTATCGTGACGAGAGATTAAATACACGGCGTAGTAGAATTAAGCATGCATTTGTGCGGAACCCTCTGTGCGCGAGTCCGACTCGCACTTGACCGGTTTTTATTTACTTCAGATTTCACTTCGAAGTTAAGTGCAAAATACCTTGGAAATAATGACTTGGAAGCAAATTTCTTGAATAAAAAATTAAGTTAAGTATACGATAAATAAATTAAAAGCCCGTTCAACTCAACTTGAACCATGACCTTGAACTTGTAATTGACCTTGTCCTTACCGTGCCGCTGTGACCTTCTCTCAACTGTTGATTTTCGAAGTCGTTGTCAAAGTTCACACAGAGGGGCCGCAGTCCTTTCGCGTATCTGAACGGTGTCACCAGCTTCAGTATCGCTATGTCATCCTGGAAACTCGTCTTTCCTCCGCGGAAGCGAGGAGGAATGATTATCTCTTTTACCTGGAATTCATAGGACAGGTTAAAAGAAGCTATATTTTTGTAATCCACAAAGACAACTTAATTTTATTGACGACACCTAGTTAGCCTAGTTAGTAGTGACCCTGCCTACGAAGCTAGCGTCCCGAGTTCGAATCCCGGTATGAGCGAATATTTCTGTGATGAGCGCGAGTATTTGTTCCTGAGTCTTGGTTTTCTATGTATTTAAGTATGTATTTCTCTATATAAGTATGTTTATCGTTGCCTAGTACCCATAGTACAAGCCTAGAGCTTAGTTTGGGACTAGGTCAATTTGTGTGTGATTGTCCAAAATTGAAAAAGTTCTCCAGTCAAGTTGCATATATAGAACTTCCAACTTCATCCGAATGTACTCCGTTCCCAGGCACGACACCCGCCTGGAGAGAGATCTCTCCATCTCTTCCCAGTGAAACAAGACTTCCAATATACGACGCAACGGCACTGATAAAAGTTTGTTTTATGTTTTAATTCTTTGTGTAATGTAAGTACTTATAGTGAACCGTGTGTGTCAACAATAAAAGTATCTTCTTCTTCATATTTCCGGTTTGATTCACGATCCTTTGTTAACTTTTCGTACTTTTTATAACTTCCTACGTGCTATACTGGGTGTTTTTTTATGCGTCGAAAAAATTTTGGGGGTGAAATCAGTAAGTCATACTGATCAACTTTCACTATGGGACCAACCCCGAAATAGCGAAAAAAAAATTGACCATCCCATACATTTTGGCTAGTCAGCTGACCATGTTTTGTATGGGAGGGTCAAATTTTTTTTCGCGATTTCGGGGTTGGTCCCATAGTGAAAGTTGGTCAGTATGACTTACTGATTTAAGCCCCAACATTTTGTCGACGAATAAAAAAACACCCAGTATATTTCCATCTATAGTACTCACGTCTGATTTCTGGGCTCTCTTGTCCATCTGGTCGGCCCAGGGCCTGTAGATCTTGTTGGCGCCGACGGCGTAGTTCGCCGCGGGCAGCGCGAGGGCGTCGTCGTCCCAGAAGCAGTGGGCGGCTGTGGACAGCATCCGTTAGGACCTGGCAGCGCCTGCGCGACCGGCTGAGTGGCGGGCGAATATTTTACATTGCCGGATTTGCCAGAGCTTCAATAAGGAATATGCATGTAACAAACATTAGAGAAAATACCGGCAAGTGCGAGTCGGACTCGCGCACTGAGGGTTCCGTGCACATTTGGCTGGTTCTTAGTATTTGTTGTTGTTCTATAATTATACCAAATTTGACGCTTGTATGTTTTACCGTTTTTACAATACAACAAAAATAAAAATATATCGAAGTCGGTGGCAAGAATCATGTTGTCATTGCTATTGTGTATGCCTGACACCGGCTTGGATATATTTCCATGTACCTATTTGGCACTAAATAGGCAATTCCTAGGACTCCTAGGAGGCCGGTCTTTATTTTACACTTTTTAGTGGGTTTTTGAAGACGGTTTTATTTTTTTGTTATTTTTTTTAATATCACTTTTTGCCATCTCTATTACGGTATTTTCATATTTTGTTAAGAGATGCGATAAAAAATTTCATGCATATTCCCTATTAACCCCGTGAGCGTTTCGCCCGTGCAATGAGAAAGAATTCGCTTGTCGCCCCCGCCGCCGCTCAATCCAGACCGCGAGACTCTACACCGAAAATCATTAAGTACATTTCCTTTTGATTTCTTCACAAAGAGAGTACCTATTCGAAGTATGCTTAGCTTAATGATCATTCAATTGAATTAATGAATTTAATGAATTTACACATTTTGTATATAGCAAATGATAAATATTGACCCGTATCAAGTGAACTATTGGGACGAACAGTAGCCGGTCAGCTGTTTGTTTTATTTATATTTGAAGATCTCTACCGTGAAGACAGTACTTATTTTCATTTTCTAAGCAATAGAAAGTAATAGATCGTTTTACTATCCCTTTAGGAAGATTAGTCTAAACATCTATGAGGTGACTTACAATGTGACAATGTGTCAACATCAACAAAGATACTCACCAGATAAGACAACATCCACGCTGAGTACCGATCCTCCACAAATCGGCTTAAAGTGTGGTGTATAAGTTTTATCATATATGCCTGCATACCATACCGGGCGAGGCGTTCCTTTTAGGTCTCCCAGTCTGAGGGTTCGACCAGAACTAATAGCTCTGGCCACTTTTTTTGTCGGAGCTGGATGAAAGAATGATGGCCCTATGCAAGGCGGTGGAACTGCGCATGGGTTTGTGCCCAGTGGATACGTAGTTGGATCAGAAGGGTCGCACTCGGGCTCTGGTACTGCCATAGCTCTAGCTGGTGCTGGCGGCGGTCCTTCAGTCGTGTTTAGAGGAGGTAGGTATTCAGGAGCTGTGAAGTGAGGAGTGGTTGGCGTTGTTGATGTCGTCACTATTTTTCTTGTCGTTGTAGTTGCTGTAGCAGGTTCTTCGTCTACGCTACGATTTGGCACAAAAGTGGTAGTTGTAGGGTTACAAGGATCGCCACCGGAGTAACGTTGGTCTATACCGAGTGGATATGTGCTAGGGTCAGAGGGATCGCACTCTCGTGGTACTAGCATAGCCCTGGCTGGTTTTGGCGGTGGTCCTTTAGGTGGTGTTTTAGGTGGTAAGTACTCAGGAGCTTTGAAATAGGGAGTGGTCGGCGTTGTTGGAGTGTACACGATTTTGGTTGTGGTTGTTGATGGCGTTGTCATGATTGGACGTTTCGTAGGGGTAGTCGGGGGGCTAGTTTCTTCAATCAAAATCCGGTTTGGATCAGGGGTCGTTGTAGGTGTGTTAGTAGTTGGGCGCGGCGTTATTGTAGTCGTCGTCGTTGTAGTGGTAAGCGTGGTAGTAGTTGGAGTCGTTGTTGTTGGAGTTGCGGTTGGTGTGGGATCATCTTCTGGCTCGGGTGGGACTAGAATAGCCCATAGAATACCAATAGCATATTCTGGTGGGACTGGCATTGCCATAGCGGGGGCAGCATTGCCCATATAAGTTGGTATTTTTGCGGTAGTGGTTCCGGATTTATCGGGGCTAGGTGGTAGGTATGTTGGTCCTGCAAAAGGGGGCTTAGGCTTGTCTCTTGGTGGTAGATAATCTAAACCTTTGAAGGTATTCTGACCGTTAGAAGTCTCGAAACTTTGATCCGAGTTGGCAATATGTTGAAAATTAGAGCCAAAATGTTGGTATCGGAATGTATTCTGACCGAAATTAGATGCAAATGTATTTTGTCTTTGAAATTTCTGACTGTTAGCAAGCCCGAACGAATTCTGGTTCCGATTATTCTGCCCGTTGCTTGTTTCGAACAAGTTTGGATTCAGTGGGTTCTGATTGAAACCAGCTCCTATCGCGTTTTGATTATGAGTGCTTAAATCGTAATTATTCCCAAAGGAATTGTAAGCCGCTCCAAATTTATTCTGATTCTGGGAATGTTGACTTACATATGGATTTTGATCTCGTCTCTGACTGTAACTCGTTCCAAATGAGTTTTGTTTTTGGATATTCTGATTTGAACTTGGCCCAGACGTATTTGGTCTGGATCCAAATGCATTCTGCGGGTTCTGGTTGTACCTCGTCCTCACAAACAAGTTCTGGCTCTCTGCATTTTGACTATTGCTTATTTCGAAAGCATTCGTGCGTTGGTGATTTGTATTATAACTCTGTACTTTATGATTTTTTAGACTCTGTCTAAATCCGGTTTCTCTTGTTGCATTTAGATTTGGATTGTTCTGACTCCTTGGTTGAAACGAGTTTTGGACCTGAACTTGAGTGTGATAATTTCGTCGAGGTCTATAAAATCCGTTGTCTTTCCAGTCATCATCTGGAACTGTGTCACCAAAGCATGTGATGTATGTGCCTAAAACAAACACATTTAATTACACAGGTGACTCTTCAGAAGAAAAGGATTAAGAAGAAGAAAAATGATTATTCGAAGTATTAAGAATACGAAAAACATGAAACAGCAGTATTGTGGCAAAAGATGAAATAAAATGAGGGGACAAATTTTAATGTATGATGAAGGAAATAGATGAAAGACACATAAGAACGTAAAACCATAGAATAAAATTTAATGACACACGTTATAGGTTCTTTGTTATACGTGCGCGCAAAACCGGGGAACTAAGTACGTCGACATTTACTTGTTTTGTGTTGTCACGTCATTAAGGGGCGCAAAACGGGGTGGCGAGTAAGACGGGGTAGCGGCTTCATATGGCGACACGACTGACTAATCAGAATCCCGTTAGTGTAGTAATTTTTCACGGAAGGTCGCGAAGCGAAGGCGGGGCGCTAGTAGTATATAAACTGACGATAAAAATGCAGAGTACAGTCAGGGCTTCCCTTGATGTCAATGATACCTGACTACCATGGAAGACTAGCTATCCAGGAGGCACCGACGCAGAGAGAACATTCCAGTCTTTAGAAGAAAATAACAAACGGTATAACAAAGGGACAAAGTGTCATCTTTACACAAATTACGTAGATACGGCTTAAGCTCGAAATCAAAACAAAAGAAATAATAAGTTATCCTAAAAAATATATTTTTATGACATGCTTTATTGTTGAATGTAATTGTATTCCAGCCTTCAGATCTTCAGAGCTATCTGTACTTACTTTTTTACTATCTCATTCTGACAGATAGCTGCGTCCCTCTCGGTTGGCCCAACCGCCCGATCGTCTGGAAGTGGTTTAAAGAGGATGATGATGCAACTTACCTAATGTCGGATACGGACATGGCGCGAAAACGCACTAGGTACGTTGATACGAGTATAATGTCATTTACATATTATTATTGCAGTATTACATAATCGAGCGTCTGTCTGGTGGTCAAGGCCAACTGGATTTGACCAGTCGGTTATATTGGCTCATCCATTATCTATAGTATTTATATGATGATTATAAATAATATATTAAATGCGAATGTGGTTTTTGATTGTTCCGTTGTTGCGGCCACGCAAGCCTAGATTTTCATAGAGACGACGGACATACATGCAGCATCAAAAAGATAGGCGCAAGAAAGTGGCCAAATATATCACATCTTTATTTCTATAGGAATAAGGATGTTTTGCGATATATTTGGCCATTTTGGCTGCTCCTATCTATTTGACGCTGACTGTACATATTTTATAAAGCAAAATGAGGGGTGTTAGGTACAAGTACAACCGAGAGCTAGGTGCAGGCTGAAAACCAGCGCTGTGCAGCTGACCCAGCTCGCAGCTTATGCTGAGACCTGAGCCTGTTGTCACAAAGTTGATATATGTATTAGTTAACAATATGTGTTATAATGCCGTGTATATTTTTTCTATGTGACAATAAATCATTATTTAATCATTATTTAATTTAATTTAATTTAAAGTATAACGTGTGTAACTGTGTGTTTGTGTGTCGGTCTGCGGCTTCGTTTCCTAACACTTCGTTTTATTTTTCCCGTAAAATATAAGTATTAATTATCTATAAGTTAGGAATTTTTCAGATTTTTCGATTCATAAACTTCGGAGATAAGGGGGGACGGGGGACGGTCATTTTTTGAACATTTTTGGTTATAAATCAAAAAGTACGTAACGGCAAATTATAAAAAAAAATAGTTTTGAAATGTGCAACTTGAGCCCTTTCATATGATACCCCACTTGCTATAATCAAATCACTTTCATTTTTCAACCCCCATTCTCGACCCATTTTATTTATAAAATTAATTTCATGTTTTTTACTAAAAACAGATGCGGGCAAGCAGTGATATAACTATGCCAAATTTCAAGTTGATAGCTTGTGTAGTGCTGAGAAAAACTGCTGTAACATAATACAGACAGACAGATAACGAAGTCTCACCATAAGGGTTCCTTTTTTACCATTTTAGTACGGAGCCCTATGAAGATGTAGTTGAAAACTCATTTAAAAACCCCTATTTTTCTCTTTGAGTAGGTACCGAAATTTAGAGCTGCCGCACATTAGGCCACTAGTCGCGGCCACAGCGTAGCCACTTGTGGCTGCCACAAGCTGCGCGGTAGTCGCCCGCGCTCGCTACTAGTGGCCGCGTTTTGTCGCTCGCCTCGCGCGCACACTAGGCCACAGTCGCCGGATTCTCCAATAAACAATAGCCAATAGTGGCAGCCAATGGTGGCCGCCACTCAGCCACCGGTGGCCGAGATTGGTGGCTGCGTCTAGTGGCTTAGCCGAACCACTAGTGGTCGCGTTTTAGTGGCGGCCACTAGTAGCGAGTGCGGGCGACTACCGCGCAGCTTGTGGCAGCCACAAGTGGCTACGCTGTGGCCGCGACTAGTGGCCTAATGTGCGGCAGCTTAAGTCAATACTTGGATCAGTGAAAAAATCAAACATCTAAGTCAACGCGGTCAAAAGATACGGCCGTTTATGCCGCATATTGAAGGGAATCTCAAGGGAATCAAAACCTGTAGGATAATTTAGAATCATTAAATTTGGCAAGAAGCGATGTCTTATAGCACAAGTAAAGGAAAAAAATCTGAAAAACGTTAATTTTGAGTTACATCACAAAAAATAATGGCCAAACTATAATAAGTACGAGAGTGCATACTTAGTGTGTGCTAGTTTTTTGCTGGAAATTGTTGTTTTCCGTGATTTACGAACAATTTACATACCTACAAGTTTTTGCGGAAACCTCAGTGCGCGAGTCCAACTCGCACTTGACCGGCTTTTTTTTAATTAAGTCCTTAACTACGAGTAAGAATGTATTTTTTTAATTTACCCATATTTAGTTTTGCATGATTTATAAATGTGCTTAAAACGATTTATTTTTGTTTATGATCCCCTATAAAAAAATATGGCGCTGCACTTTTGATCTACATTAAACCTATAACACTTTTACTCACCAAAAGACACTAAAATGATGATCTTCAGCATTTTATCACAATAATTAATTGTTATTTTGTATAAATCCGCGCGCGCGCGCCGCGGACGACACTCTGACCCGTCGGCCTCACGGCGCGGCGGCTCCGAGCGAGACCTTTATAAATCTACTAGCTGTCTGCCCGCGACTCCGTCTGCGGAGAGTCAGTAATTTCGTTAAAAAGTAGGTAGGTACAAATAAAATTTTCATTAAGTACGTATCATAAAGGGACAGACTTTCCAAAAAAATAGTAATGTTTCCTAACATTTGTTCGCTTTTTAGTGTTTGTTTAATTATTATGTGATTATGTATTACATGCAGCACATATACACTACATTCATGGCATTAATGCTTATTGCCAATACTTCGTCACTCTTGACAAAATGGGGCTATCCAATATGCAGGGACATTAATCGTTGAAGAACTCTCCTATTACTTGGCGAAACTTCCATTTCACCACATTGATTAGGGGCTGTTCATTTATTACGTAAGACAATGTTAACCAATTTCTGACCCCCCCTCCCCCTACGTAAGAAAAAATAAGACATGGATGAACCCTCCCTCCTTTTTAATCTTACGTAAGATCAGTATCTACCAAAATTGCAAAGAAAAAGTATCAAAAATATAAAAACGCTTTAATTTTTGCTTGCTTTTGTGATCTTACGTAAAAACATCCTACCCCCATGTTAGAAAAAATAAGACTTGATCAGACCCCTTCCCCCCTAAATCGTCTTACGTAATAAATAAACAGCCCCTTACAAATGATGGGCAAAAGTAGCGTGTTGTGAAATACTTATTATTAAGGAGTTCCGATGGTCATGTCTGGTCATTAATTTCACTTTACCCAATGGTGCTTTTGGAATGTAAGTAAATGTTCTTACAGAAGTTTGAAAACCGCTGTATAAGTCCTTTAATTTTTTGAAGGGTTCCATCAATTTATCTGGGATTCCATTATCAGAAAACTCTTATTTTATATTTAGTAGATTAGAAACCAATTTTCATATATCTAACTTCAAAAATAACCAAACTTAGGGGTCGTGTTTCCAAAATCACCGAAAGTACTCTTGGTTTGTAAGCAGTAGCTTAAATACCAATTTCATTAACTTCAAGAATGACTTCATTCCCATTAAAACTTTCACCTTCCATTTCACCCACTTAGGGATAGTTTTTCGGAAATCACCAAATGTTTTATATTTTATTTGTTAACAGTGCCTTTTGTACCAATTTCCACGTTTTTAACTTCAAGAATGACCGAACCCCCATACAAATTTTAACCCCCCATTTCAGCCCCTTAGGGGAAGTTAATCCAAAATCACTGAAAGTGTTTTTTTTTTATTTCCTAATAGTAGCGAATATACCAAGTTCCACGTATCTAACTTGAAAATTGACCGAACTCCTATACAAATTTCTACCTCCCATATCACCTACTTAGGGGTATTTGTTTCCAAAACCGCCAGAAGTTATATTTTTTATTTGTTAACAATAGCCTTTATACCAATTACCACGTTTCTTACTTCAAAATTGACCAAACTCTCATACAAATTACCACCTTCCATTTCATCTCTTTAGGGGTAGTTAATCTAAAATAGTCAAAAGTAGTATGTTTTATTTTAACACAGTTAAGTAGCCTAAATACCAACTTTCACGTTTTTAACTTGAAAAACGACCAAACTCCATCATGAACTTTAACCCCCTATTTCGTCCCCTTAGGGGTAATTTATCCAAAATCACCGAAAGTAGTGTTTTTTATTTGATAACAGTAGTTTCTATAGCAGTTTCCACGTTTCTAACTTCAAGAATGACCAAACCCCCATACAAATTTTAACCCCCCATTTCAGCCCCTTAGGGTAAGTTAATCCAAAATCACTGAAAGTTATTTGTTAACAGTAGCCTATATACCAATTTCCACGTTTCTTACTTTAAAATTGACTTAACTCCCATACAAATTTCCATCCCCCATTTCACCCACTTAGGGGTTGTTTTCCAAAATCACCAGAAGTTGTATTTTTTGTTATTTAACAGTAGCCCATATACTAATTTCCACGTTTCTAACTTCAAAATTGACCAAACTCCCATACAAATTACCACCCTCCATTTCATCCTCTCAGGGGTAGTTTATCCAAAATCGCCGAACGTTATTTTTTCATTTGTTAACAGTAGCCTATAAGTATACCAATTTCCGCGTTTCTAACTTGAAAAACGACCAAGCTCCTATACAAACTTTAACCCCCCATTTCATCCCCTTAGGGGTAGTTTATCCAAAATCACTGAAAGTAGTGTTTTTTATTTGCTAACAGTAATCTCTATAGCAATTTCCACGTTTCTAATTTGAAAAACGACCAAACTCCCGTACGAACATTAACCCCCCATTTCTACCCCTAAGGGGTAGTTTATCCAAAATCGCCGAAAGTGGTTTTTTTATTTGTTATTTTACGTATATGTAGCATGTTTCGAAGGTCAAACTTCATTGGTTTTCATTTTATAGTTGTATGAATTCCAGTAATTTTAAACATAAAACCCTCTTTTTTGCGTTTTTGGATGGGATTAAAAAAAAAACTATGAAACAGGTATTTCCATATTTTTATTAATAAGTATTTATTCTGAGTTTCATGATCCTAGAACAATCTAAATTGGTTTTTCCATACAAACTTTACCCCCTCTTTTTACCCCCTTCTTCTAACATTTTCCAAAATTTTTATAGCCTAAATGTTATTCTGATGTTATTTAAATAGATTTATGAAAATTTCATCAATATCCGTTCAGTAGTTTTTACGTGATGCTCAGTCAAACAAACAAACAAACAAGAATTTTAAAAATGGTTTTAATATATTCAGTTACTTATTATAAATCGCCCTGATCGGTTTTTTTTTTTAAATCTTCAATGTACAGACTTTTTGGTTTTAACGATTTTATTATATGTATAGATATGAAGAGGTAGGTCGTCCAGAAAGAGTCAGCCACCTGTGGTGTGGTTTATCCTTAAATCACCGACACTCATTTCATAGAATGTTTTACTTCGCCGAATTTTCATTTCATCGACAGGCATTCCACGTGCAGTGGGCCTATTATGGCCACGTTTATCGACGCGATAAACCGTTTTTATCACGAGATCATCGACAAATTATCACTGTCGACGTATGCTAACATGGTGGTATCGGTTAAAGCGTATTTATCCATTTCTGACAGCGATAAATGATAAAACGACAAATTATATCGATTTGCTTAACATGGACGTCACATTTAATCCGTTTTTGACATCGCGATTCGATAAATTTATACAAGTTCCGTGTTGGTGACGACAAACATCTCACAGCAATTAAACATTGAAAATACATAAATTTAAGCGTAAGTATTGGTTTTTTAATAGTTCCTATTAACAAAAACGACTCAGTTGCTTACAAAAATTGCGTTTTTTGTATTATAATTTGTAAACATTATTTGTGGGATGTCAATATACTATTATTATAGTCTTACGCTGCAAGCTGATAAAGAACGGAGAAAGCTGCAGCGTAGGACAATAAGGGATGCCTCAAATCCTTTTGAACTTCCGGAGGTAGAGTTTCGGCACTTATATAGGGTGGGTAAGGATATGGCACTCTACTTATCGACTGAATTGGATTCGGAACTCCAGCCGCAAAATGGAGATGGATTACCCGTCTACATAAAGGTAATATTACATTTTAATATTTATCATAATATAAGTACCTATATACCCACCTACGACTTGCGTAACGTTAGGCTGCCTTTCCATAGAAGCGGAGAAGAGCGGTGCGCAGAGCTGTGTAGGAATCGACTAATCACATTGGTTGTAATCCACATCTCGTGTCCGCTCCATTTCAATGGAAGCAGTCAAGCGGAGACGAGATGTGGATTACAACCAATGTGGTTGGTCGATTCCTACACAGCTTCTCTCCGCACCGCTCGTCTCCGCTTCTATGGAAAGGCAGCCTTAGTTTAGGCGCGCAGTGAGGGTTTAGTAAATAAGTGTCAAAGCAACACGTATAAATGCTCTCTTTCACAGGTTTTAACTTCGTTGCACTTTTTGGCGGATGGAGGCTACCAAAGAGGAACAGGACAGGACCATGGGTTGTGCATTGCTCAGTCGACCGTCAGTAATTATCTGGCGCAGTTTACGGGCGCCGTGAACAGAAGGTGTGAAATTTTAGAAAATATAGTCATAGTCATACTCATATACTTCATTGCCTTATGTTGTATTTACAAAGCTGTTATAATAAATTAAATGCTCAAACATAAACCCTGGGAGGGCACTGCAATGTCAATACAATTACATATTTAAATGTCATTAATTATTATTATAAGTTATAACGAATATTTCTACATGCCACTACTATAAACAAGGTGTGTATACCTACTAACTATCAAAAAATTATCTAAGTCATAATAACATTTTAACATCAAAAATGTTTTTAACTATTTACAAAACGTGGCCCCTTTTACAATATATTAAGTCTACTTACCTATTTTATTAAATTAGCCCAAAGAAATAGTACCGATCATTTTTATGACACAATTGACCCAAAAGTTGGCAGTTAAGTATTTGTTTTAGATAAAAGTTCATTTATTCTTATTGGTATTTGAATTTATGTGCTACCTACTTACTAAGTTGTTTGTGACTATTTCCTCCGGACCATCAATTTGAAGGGTTAAAAAGTTTATCAGTCTGTATACTAATTTCACATCATCGATTGGTTAAGGAGTTGAACTGTATATATAGTGTATAGATGAAACAAACCCACTTACACTATAATAATATTAGTAAGTAACTAATTATAGAAGTAACGGACGTAACGTATAAGAAACGAAAAGCTTTTGCGGCAAAATTGATAAGCTCACTCTCTCTGCGTCATCAATCGTGGTCTGCTTTGGGGATACTTCTGCTGTTTCTTTTCCGTCGAGGCAGCGACCTACCTCTGTCGTTAGTTTTAAGTTAGTTTTAATACCTGGTGGGAGACTGAAAACCAGCAGTGTTGCTGAGTCTCACTTCCATTTTACCACACTCACTACTACTACTAATGTACTACCTAATGTAAGTACCTAATGTTTTGTGTTGGTAAATAAAAACTCATTCATTCATTCATTCAAGTACCTACTAGATTTCGCCCGCGTCTCTACCTTCGTAAAAATCTTCTAATGGTTTTCCCTCTATAAGTAACTAACATTCTCGAGTATAAAGTGGCCAAATTTCATCCAAATCCGTTCAGCCGTTTAGGCGTGATTGAAACGGGATTTTATTATTTGGCCTAAAATTATTTGTTCTAAACAGTCTAAACTCACATTATATTATAACTTGCATTATCTCCTTTTCATTCTGTACCTTATTAATATTTTATTAGAGATAAACTACGATAACATGTCCCGCACTTCCATTACTATATAAATGTGTGTAGTCAGTATTAATTAAATTCATTTATTACTATATAAATATGTGTAATACAGTAACGGAGGGGCGGAACATTTTATCGTGGTTTATCTCTACCTCACAAACTAGATGATGTAACTCTATGCAATTACAGTGTAACTATTACTTACAGGCTCATGGGTAGGTGGGTAGTTTTCCCAGGGACAGACCAGAGCCGCCAATCTGTTTCGGGGGAATTCCGAGCAGCCTATGGAGTGCCCAATGTTTTAGGGACCATCGACTGCACGCATGTGAAAATTTTTCCGCCACCGCTACCATACAGCGTAGCATATTTAAACAGAAAGGGGTCACACTCCATGAACGTGCAGTTAGTAAGTAACAAACTTTAAATAGATTCAAAACCGCCTATGTAATTGCGACCCCTAACTACTTTCAGAATTGATAACTCTCGAACGACCCAACAAATTTTCAACGACCCACTATCCCAGCTTTAATTTAAAAAAATGCATTAGAATCCGTCCATCCGTTTGAGAGCTACCAAGCCACAAACAAACACACAGACATAGGCGTCAAACTTTTAAAATGAACACCCTTCTATTTTAGTCAGTGGATAAAAGGGGTGTTGGTGGAGTGATATTTCCATTCCTAAAGTAGTAAGATACGCCCGCTTATTTATTATGTTTTAATTTAATAAATAATTTCCAGGTAGCTGATGTAAACTGCCGCATATTGGCGGTGCTATCCCGATTCCCCGGCAGAGCGCATGACTCTTTTATTTTCAATAACTCGGGGATTAAAACGGAGCTCAAAAGATTGTACAACTCGCACATTGGGGAGTATTTTCTTTTGGGTAAGTATAAAAATTCTTACCCGTCTGAGTGACCTCGAGTACATGCTAAACAAAATGGTATTTTTTCTTTGGTTGTTTCGGGATAGAAATGTTTTTATTGTCATTAAAAGATCTTATTTTAGTTGTAATTTTTAATGCTGCATTGATAAAACTAGTTAAAACTAAACAAAAAAAAAACAAAATTAATAAATTATTACCTCTAAAATAAAATTAAACTATGTAGTTTTATAAGTCATCGTCGGCAATGATTTGCGTATCCTGGAGCCTGAAAAAAGAGTATAATTATTCCAAATTGATATAATTAATTGTTACGTGTAATTTTTACAGGTGACTCGGGGTACGCTCTTGAGCCATGGCTCATGACGCCTATTTTGAATGCTGCCCCGAATAGTCCGGAAGAAAAATACACCCACTGGCACTGTCGGGTACGCAACACCGCTGAGCGAACAAATGGCTACATAAAAAATGTTTTTCGGTGCTTGGGATATGATCGGGCGCTACACTACAGCCCCTATAAGGCCTCTGAAATAATAAACACCTGTTGTGTGTTATATAATATGATGCATTATTATAGGTTATTATAATTAAAAGTACTCTAACTTAAGTACCACTTGATAATCTGCTATAAGAGTTCAGAATTTCATGTTATTTTTCAGAACACTTGACACAGAGCTGGACACTGCTGCAGAGAGTAATGCAGTCAATGCCACCCAGCAGCTTCCAGAAAATGGCCTCCTTTTAAGAGTGGCTCAAGAAAAAAGGGCAACTATAATAAACAATTATTTTACATACTATTGCATTTCATTTTCATAGTAATAACAATAATAATCCAGCCTATATACGTCCCACTGCTGGGCACAGGCCTCCACTCACAATGAGAGGGTTTGGGCTATAGTTCCCACGCGGGCCCAGTGCGGATTGGGAACTTCGCACACACCATCAAATTGCTTTGCAGGTGTGTGCAGGATTCCTCACGATGTTTTCCTTCGCCGAAAGCTCATGGTAAATTTACAAATTATATTTCGCACATAAATTCCTAAAAACTTAAGAGATGCGAGCCCGGGTTCAAACTGGGTTCATACTAGAAGTAAACTAACTTTCCTGTATAAAAAATAGCCTAGACTCAAGTCACTTCCGTACCAAATCAAACTTTGTGAAAGTGCAACAGACAAACTGTTTGACTATGACTTATATTAAAACTCACTGGTTTCTTTCCATTATCCGGTTATGCTCCCTCAGGATGTCGTTGTGCTCCCTTTTCAGTAGATTCGATATCTTTATTTCTTCAAGTATACTCTGTCAAATTAAAATAAAGTGATCATTAAACAAATTTAAGTAAAAGATATTTATATTAATTCATTACTAGCGACCCGCCCTTACTTCGCTTCGGTTACATAAGTTATAATATAGCCTATAGCGACCCGCCCCCGCTTCGCTCCGGGTTCTATTATATACATAAACCTTTCGTGAAGAATTATCTAACTGATAGTGAAAACCGCATCAAAATCCGTTGCGTAGTTTTAAAGATCTAAGCATACATAGGGACAGACAGACGCGGAGGGCGACCTCATTTTATACTATGTATTGAAGTAGGCCCCACTTAGGCACTTTTACACGTCAAGATCTACCAGCGCTTCCTAAGAAGAGACCACTGCTGAGAAGAAGCACCGCAAGAAACTCAACAGTTAGTAATTTTTTAAATAAAACTGATGACAATGATACCACTTATTCTAGCATTATATAAAACTGTAAAAATAATATAAAATATCTGCAGTTCTGCAGGAAAACATGTCAGAATTATTACGAGAAAAAATATATATACATACATTACATACATATTATATCTACACATATTATATGTGTAACAACATAAAAGAGTTTCAATATGTTTTCCTACATAAACCGTGTCCCCCTAGACAAGATACACATGATTTACATGATTTTTATGACTTATTTATGAGGTAGTAAGCTATTAGTTAGTTTTCTAATTTTCTGGTAATTTAAGCCAAGCATTTTTGTCCATTAGATAGTCCTCAACCTATAGTACGCTTTAGACATCAATGACTTTTTCAAGTAAGTTTTACATGCAGTGGGCCTATTATGCATGACACAGCTTTATCGTGTGGATATGTATAAAACTTTATCATATTCGTTAAATTTATCGAAAACTCTAACATGGTTGACAACGTGGATAAAGATATCGCGTCGATAACGCGATATCTAATGTGTATAAACCAGTGTGACAAGAATTACGCTAGATTACCACTATTTTACAAAAAGGTTGCCAGTGTTATGAAATCAATCCATTTTTGCCTATTGTTTGATATTGAATGGCGGACTTTATGTAATGCTTCCGAAATGAGTTGTTTAAAATCAGTCACTGAACGGAGCGGACTCGGGGTACTTTTCTAAATGTATGGGTTATCTTGCTTGACAACTCAATCAGTTTTATTATCTATAATATTATATTGAAGTTTTGTTTACATAAGAACGGGAAAAAAGTTTTGTTTATTTTTTAAAATATTATATTAAAAATGAGATTGGATGGAGACTTTTAAGAAGAAACACAACGAAGAAATACAGTTGAAACATGAACCAAGCAAGGTAGAAAAGTGTAAGTTTAACATAGTAAACTGTTTATGAGTCTTATTTAGTCGATTCCTTATTGTGCGTCGTTAAAACAATTACTTATGTTGTGTTCCAGCCGCTGTACTGTACGGCAATGCAAAAAAGGAAGTTCGTTGAATATATGGCTAGCCACCACTCTTCGCAAACGGAGAATTTAGTGGGCCACTCTTCGGACACAAGTCGGTCCGAGTGGCACAATCTTGCGGCAGCTTGGGCCAGACAAACCTGTGGCTGTTTGGAAACTCGTAAGTATATAAAAAAAAATCCATATATTATTTACTCAGGAATATTATTCGTAAAATATTTTATCACAATATTTTTAACAATATAATAATAGATTCATTGAACTCTTTCCCCCATTGACATTTTTGGCTATCATCGGATGGAGTCACACCAGTCAGTCAAATTACAGTCTGGTAAAACATACAGGTTATTATATTGTAAGAGTTGCAAGTATGAATATGGATAGCTTCATTCTAAGTATAAATATGGAGAGATTGAGGGAACAGAAAAACCAGTAAGTTTTAATTACCCATACTAAAACAGTTTGTCTGTTGCACTTTTGCAAAATTTGATTGGGTAAGGAGGTAGCTTGAGTCTAGGCTATTTATTATATAGAAAAAAGTCAGTTTGACTTTTAATGTTTTTAAAAATAACACTGTTCAATGTGTCTACTTCTAGTATGAAAATGAAATGAAATGCTATAGTATGTAAAATAATTATTTATTATGGCTGCCCTTTTCTCTTGAGCCACTCTTAATAGGAGGCCATTTGCTGGGAGCTGCTGGGTGGCAATGACTGGATTGCTATCTGCGGCAGTGTCCAGCTATGTGCCAAGTGTTCTGAAAAATAACATAACATTCTGTTATAGCAGATTATCATACTTAAGTTAGGGATTTGTAATCATAATAACCTATAATAATGCATCATATTATACAGTATACAACAGGTGTTAATTATTTCAGATTTCTCAAACAAATTTGAGGTACCCATTTGTTTGCTCAATGGTGTTGCGAACCCGACAGTGCCAGTGGGTGTATTTCTTCTGGACTATTTGGGGCAGCACATTCAAAATAAACATCATGAGCAACAGTTTACAAGCCTACCCCCGAGTCAACAACAAACAACTAATTACATCATGGATAAATTATACTCTTTTTTTTCAGGCTCGAGGTCACGCAAGTCAGCACCAAGGAGGACATAGAAAACTATTTTAATTTTATTTTTAGGGTACTAGTTTTATATATATTATGTTTAGTTCTTTTGTTTAGATTAATCACAATTTAGTATATAATACTATATGGAGGAAGATTTGTTTGTTTGTAATCATAATAATAAACTCTGAAACTAATAACCCAATTTTAATAATTCTTTCACCATTAGAAGGCTACATTATTCAGAAGTAACAGTCAGGCTATATTTTATTGCATAGCCTCAAACAAACAAACATACATAAACAATCCTACTTTCCTATTAATTATAAATGTGAAAGTTTGTGTGTGCGCGTGTGTGTGTGTATGTGTCTGTCTGTCTGTCTAACTGTGTGTCTGCCTGTTTGTGTGTGTGTCTGTGTTTTTGTCTGGCTGTGTGTCTGCCTGTGTGTGTGTTAGTTTGTTACTCTTTCACGCTGCAACGGCTGAATATGAAATAATAACCAAAATAGAGGGATGTTAATTATATAAGTTTGACGCCTATGTCTGTGTGTTTGTCTGTGGCTTCGTAGCTCTCAAAAGGATGCCCACTATGCCCTCGCCGCGTGTTGCACGCAAATCGGTTTCATACATTTAGTATAGGACTGATTATATTGCTCCCGCCCCGCGTGACGGCTAAATGTATGAAACCAGCGTGTGGCGACACGCGGCGTGGGCATATGTAGTAGCCCTCTGGCTTAACTAAACTGTGCCAGTTAGTTACTGACGGTGGGTGGACTGTGGAATGCATAACCAATATTCCTGCCCTATTCCACGTTGGTAACTTCCATACGCCAAAAAGTGCAACGGAGCTAGAACCTGTGAAAGAGTGCACTTGAACGAGTTGATTTGCCAGTTGTTTTACTAAGCCCTCATAGAGCCTATACTAACGTTATGTAAGTCCTACCGACCTACTATACTTACCGAATAATAAAATTTAACCTAGGTACCTTACCTTTATGTAGAATGTAATCCATCACCGTTGTGCGGCTGGAATTCTGAATCCAGTTTGGCACATAAATAGAGTGCCATAATATATCCTTACCCACTCTATAGGTAGGTATAAGTGCCGAAATTCGGCCTCCGGAAGTTCGAAACGATTTGAGGCATCCCTTATTGTCCTCCGCTGCAGTTTTCTTCGTTATTTTTCAGCTTGCATCGTGAGACGATATTGACATCCTACAAATATTGTTTACAAATTATAATACGAGTAACGCCATTTTTGTAGGCAACTGAGTTGTTTTTGATAAGTAGAACTATTAAAAAACCAATACTTACGCTTAAATGTATGTATTTTTAAGTTTTAATTACTGCGAGATGTTTATCGTCACCAACACGGAACTTGTATAAATTTATCGAATTGAGATGTCAAAAGTAGGTTAAAAGTGGCGTCCATGTTAGGTAAATCGATATAATTATCGTTTTATCATTTACCGCTGTCAGAAATGGATAATACAGTTTAACCGATGCCACCATGTTAGCATACGTCGACAATGATAATTTGTCGATGATCTCGTGATAAAAATGGTTTATCGCGTCGATAAACGTGGCCATAATAGGCCCACTGGAAAGGATAACTCTACTCTACGTCAGAAATTTATTATAAAAATGAATGCATTGACCTACAAATGAACAAATTAATAACTAATTACATTCAGACAAACAAATAAACAACACAACAAATAACAAATTAATTACTTTGAGGTTTTGGTTATTCTCCACTTGTAACTCTTCAAATCTAGTGGTGGAATGAGCAGGCCGTGAGCGGTTCCTTGCCCTGGAACGAGTGCTTGGGTGGATGAGACTGGGGGGGAATGAATGTGGGACCGAGTGGGGAACAGATGTGAGTGTGGGTACCGGAGGGGAGCTTGATAGTGATGCTGGTGCAGGTGGGAAAAAGGGTCCATCTTGATAATGAGGCATCACATCATAGATCTGTATCTAAAGGTACATGCTAGTTTAGAAAGTTTCAAGGACATGATACTTATCATATCCTCATCCTGCCTAAGCAATTTTGTTTTGATTTGCGACTCCTGCCCAATGTCCTCTATAAATGACACTTATATGGATAATTTGAATTACCGGGCAGAACATACTAAATCTATTTGTTCTTGATATAGAACTACTTGATAAAAAAAGGATATACTATGAATATTACTTGTACTTACACCACTAACTGTAGATTCCGGTGGGCCCACCCCAATTGATGAATCCTGGCCAATGGCTGACAGTACCATCAACTCAGATTCACCAACTGGGGGAATCTCCGAGTTGTTACCCGTAGCGACGACAGCTCGCCTAAAGGCGGCATTATCGCTACGGGCTTTTCTTTTTAGATCTCTCCAAGTCTAAAATAGAATATTGAAAGAAAATCACATTGCATGTAGGTAAGGGAAATTATTATTGGCCATTATCTAAATATTTCAATCTTTACGTCCATCCATCTCTTTTTAGGTCTTCCAAGCCCTCCATATTCATAGGTACTTAGAACTCTTAAAAATACATAATAATAATAACCTTACGAGTTACGCTTGTTTTTAAAAATATTGTGATACCCAGTGATATTGCAAAAAATATTTTTATAGTAGCAAGTCTATTTTTACACTTATAAGTAAATATGTATGAAAAACAAATGAAATACTTACGACTTTCCAAGCTGCTACAGGCTTATCTGGCCCAAACTCCCGCAAGGCGGTAGCCAGATTGTGCCACTCGGACTCGTGTCTTTGAGACCCGAGTGGCCCATTAAATTCACCGTTTGCGAACAGTGGGTGGCTCGCCATATACTCCACTAATTTACGTTTTTGAATTGCCGTACAGCGGCTGTAACAACATGATTGTTTTAACAAAGCACAATAAGGAATCGATTAAATAAAACGTATATTTGTTTACTATGTTAAACTTACATTTTTCTAGCTTGATTCATTTTTAATTCACTGTTTCTTCTACTCTTAAAAGTTAGCTCGCATCGCGGTTCTTGCGTAAAAATTGAAGGCGATGAATAAAACTTTCAAATTTTTTTTCGACCCATAGATTATATCATAAAACTGATAGAGTTTTCAAGATAACCAATATATTTAAAAAGTACCCCGAGTCCGTTCCGTTCAATAACTGATTTTAAACAACCCTTTTCGGAAGCATTACATAAAGTCCGCCATTCATTATCAAACAACGTGCAAAATTGGATTGATTTCATAACAGTGGCAACTTTATTGTAAAATAGTAGTAATCACGCGTAATTCTTGTCACACTGGTTTATACACATTAGACGTCGCGTTATCGACGCGATATCTTTATCCACGTGGTCGCCCATGTTAGAGTTTTCGATAAATTAAACGAATATGATAAAACTTTATACATATCCACTCGATAAAGCTGTGCCATGCATAATAGGCCCACAGGAGTCATAATCAGTGGTCGGAATAGGTAGAGCTAATTTACCTAAACTTGTCGCATGTTTATTCATGCGTGAGTGAGATGGGAACACATCGTTGAATGAACATGCATTAAGTTTAGGTAAATTAGCTCTACCTAATCCGACCACTGCGGTCATATTTTTTTGGTGGTCACAGGTCTAACTTTTTTTTGTCGCTGGGAAAATGCATCACGCATACCACCCAGGTCCGGGGGGGGACCAGGGTGGTTATGTGGGTCTCACCGACCGAGAGCGGCCAGCATACCCACTAAAAACCCAGCGGTAAACCTCAGCGTCTTTCAGGGAGGAACCACAGGACTACGAGCAAGCGCATTCTGCTGTGACACCTCAACGCTTATGACTCCAGGAGAACGGTCAACTAAGGCACCCTCAGTCCTCCAGTGCGCCACGGTGCACGAAGGGGTCCCCCGACCCCTTCGGCCGGCGCGCACTATTGCGGTGGGGGAAGGAGATGCGCATAACGGCGCCTGGCCCTTCCCCTTCGTCGTCTGCGGAGCGGATCAGCGAGGGCGTGGGTCACTCCGCTTCCTCCTTCAGCGAGATGACTGACTTGCAGAAGGAGGCTACCGCGCTCCAGCTCCATAGATAGGTTATGTCTGTAGGTGTTTGTTTTGCTTGTCCCCCCCGTATGTAAGGCTAAGGGACCGTTGCCCATACGGCCAAGCAAGGCAGGGTATGAAAGGCTGCATACGAATTTTTATTTCTGTTTTTTCTTTTTCTCGTTTTGTAATTTATGTCTTGTTTTTGATTTTGTTCCAAAGTTGTGTGTAACCATCCGTGGTTTCACCTGATGGTACCAACGGAAGACCAGGGCTGACATTAGCCAGCATTACGCTGAGTTGGTACCATTTCGTGACCACTAATCGTTTTGTGTGTATTTCTCTGTCCCTTTGTTTAGGTATATCTGTCACGAATAAATGTTTTTTCCTTCCTTCTTTCTCCACGCCTCCCGACTGCCGAGCATGGCGTCGACCAAGCTCGACAGCGAGAGGTCACCACCCACAATGTTAGTGAGCAGGGACCTCTGAGGCCCCCGACTGGCACACTCCTCCACCTAACCTACGTAACCCATGCTTAAGATAACCTGAAAACAATAAGGTTTCAGCAGAAATTAGCTTTCGATGAAATGAGATTCGGTGAAACGTCACATTCTATGAAATGAGTATCTGCAAATGGTGACACGGTGTTGAACGAAACATGGTCTCTCACTCCCTAACAACTTGAACCCCTGACCTCACAGGCAACATGCGTCGGATACCTTCGACCTTGGTTGAGTTAGAGTAGGTATGCCCTTTATGCATGGTGGTTCAAGTTACTCCCGCCAGACCTGTTCGTGAGCCAGCTGGCGAGTCATTCAAGAGATGACACATGCCTTATTTTCCTTATTCGAGTAAGTAGTTAGTATGCCGACGAACCTTAATGTACCTATTCTGTCAGGCTCCTCACTGACTTGGCCGGACAGCGGGCTTAGCATGCATGAGCGAGATAAAATTTGACAGGTGCTAGGGAAATGAATATATCTATTCCATATTCTAACGTAATACTTAACGCTTAAAGTTTAAAATAAAAGTGTCTCGTCCTGACTTGTATTATTTTATTGCTAAGCGACTGTTCAATACGTAAATTAATATTGACCTTGAAAGTTTGACCGTGAATGTTTAGTTATTTTTTCAACCAGGCACGGTCACCTGGCAACACCGTTCTCTTCCCCTAAGCTCACGACGCGAGCACAACTCCTTTCATGCATGTAAAAATGTTTATTTATTAAAATAAACAATTCTATAAGCCTCTGCTTTGTTTTATTATCTTATCAAACATAACAAGTGGTCCTTCGAACCAGATTAGCGATTTTCACATTTTTATAGCGATTTTATCATGTCTGTATAAATGACACAATACTAAATATACTGTTATTATTAAAAATCGAATAAAACAATTAAATATCATTTATATCTCATTTCATTGGTTTACAATCGTGTTTTACAATGAACATACACTAGCGATGGTCTAGTCTATTCGAGTTGAATATTTCGAAAATGCCCGCTCCTGGTCCGCGCGCTCTATACCTAAGTCGGCCTAATGTGTTAGGTATTCAAACCCGGCGTGCAAAACTAAAGTTGAGAGAGTTGACTCGTCCGATCGCCAACTCGCCTCCCTTACTGCCGCATTCAGAGACGTCAATTAATTTTCAAGTTTGATTAAAGTTGCTGCGTCTTATTCTATCGCTATAGCAAAGAAAGTGACAGCAGCAACTTTAATCAAACTTAAAAGTTAATTGACGTCTCTGAGTGCGGCCGTTAGTCGGCTATCAGCAAACTCAAAAAGTTGCGCCTGTTTAGATCCAGGCAAGAACCATGTACTGGCCTGGAGATGACCTTTTTACAGGCGTTTTCAGAGCGCTGCCATCTCGACCCAGAATTCGCAAAATTAATCACGTGTGCATTCCGAATATGAACCTTTTATCAGAAATGAAAAAGGTCCCGCCATATTGAACTTTTTAGTTACGGAACCGATCGCTTTAAAAATCGATATCGGAGGCATCGCGTGGACTCCAAAATACTAACCCGAATAGGGGTGTAGACGATTTTTATTTATTTATAGATATACATGAAATATATCTCAAAAACGTATTAAAAAAATTCACTCGTATATTAATTTAAAATGCCTTAAAGTAAATTTCATTTTAAAATTTCCTGCTATAAAGCTAAGGCCGCCCGCACATTGGGCCACTAGTGGCCGTCACTAGCTGGGGACGAGTTTTTTCATACATTTTGTACAGCATCGGCGCACCGGGCGTTCGAGTGGCCGCGTCTGAGCCACAAGCTGCGCCTCGCGCGCACACTCGGCCACAGTCGCCGGCTTCTCCAATAAACAATAGACAATAGTGGCAGCCACTGGTGGCTGCGTCGCCTGCGTCTAGTGGCTGCGTGGCGGCCACTAGCGGTCGCGTTTAGTGGCGGCCACTAGTGGCCCAATGTGCGGGCAGGCTAACTTCTGTCATGGCGTCGCTATGACATCACGATCCTCTAAACACTTGTTTATACTATAGTACTCTGTGGCTCACGCACATCTTGTTTCTTAGCAAAATGTCAAAATGTTGTTTGTTTAGAGAAACGTGACGTCACGCGCTGCTGTTTGCGGTCACGTGATAACTAGGATGAAATATTTTTTTTTCTATAGATATTATTAAAACAATAAGCATGAAAGTGTGACTTTCGGTAATTGTATATTAAACACTACCGGAAAAATATAATATGTATTTATTTTCGTTTAGTGTCTACACCCCTATTAAAAAAGTGGCCGCCATTTTGAACATTTTTGTTACCGAACCGATTGATTTGAAAATCGATATTTGGGGCCTATTTTTATATTAAGGTATATTTTGAACATACATATTTTATTACAAGTATAGACTAGCGACCTCGCTTCGCTTCGGTTAAAGTTGAAATATCCAATTTTTCTCTTCATTAGAACCTTCTCCGGACTTCAAGGAATATTTCAAAAAAAAATATACCCGGATTAGCCGAGCCGTTCTCAAGTTATGGCGTGACCAAGGGAAATAGGGATTTATTTTTATATATATATAGATAAATAGATAACACTGGCCACTAAGTAACATTAAAATTTTAATTCCAAAAACTGGCAGTGCAGGTCCAGCGACGGTATGTGTTCTAGCAGAAAGCTCTTGTGGGCGGCGATTTGCGTGAAGGCCGGTACGGAGTGCGCGTTGCACTCCTTGTTGTCGGCGGCCTGCGCCGCGGAGCCCACGCCGCGCAGCACAGGCATGAAGTCCCCGGACTCCCCGGCCCAGAACGCCAGGCCTCCGCCGCTGTCACCCCTGCAGAGCGTCCTGCCTGCAAGCACACCATAAACAGACTAGTAGACATTTTTCGGACAATATATGTGACGTTGTCAATATAAAGGGACCTTATGGAGGAAGGCAATTACGCTCTTCTTGTAACTATACGAATACTATGGTAACAGTTCTACAAACGGCGTAACCACCTGCCTCCATAAGGTCCCTTTATATTGAGAATGCCACATATCATCCAGTTTTGTGCGTGTGCCTCACCCTCACCGCATACTGCCGACTTTCTAATGGTTCTCCTTATCCATTTTTACAAAGTTTGTGGGGACAAAACACAATCGACCGACTACATAGCCTGCAGTCTGCTTTGCTGCCTTACGTACGCGCCACAACCCTGACAGCTGACACTGGTAATCTCGATCAGTCTCATTAGACGGAGGCTGGTCACAGAAATTCATTACTAGCTTTTGCCCGCGACTCCGTCCGCGTAGAAGACGTTTATCGGTTTTCCCTTGGGAAGCACCAAATTTTCCGGGATAAAAAAAAATAAAACCGTCTTCAAAAACCCACTAAAAAGCGTTAAATGAAAACCAGCCTCCTAGGAGTCCTAGGAATAGCCTATTTAGTGCCTAATAGGTACATAGAATATATCCAAGCCGGTGTCAAGTAAGTATACCCAGTAGCAATGACACCATGATTCTTGCCACCGACTTCGATATATTCTATGTACCTATTAGGCACTAAATAGGCTATTCCTAGGACTCCTGAGGCTGGTTTTTATTTAACGCTTTTTAGTGGGTTTTTGAAGACGGTTTTGTTTTTTTGTAAAAGTTTTTTTTTCGTTTTTTAGTTATGCACCTAATATTATTACCTATGTGATAAACTAAAGCACATAAACATCACATTAAGAAACAATAGCCTAATACCAATCTCTCATCGCCCTTAACAAAATGTCGCTCTTCGGAGTTCTCCCGGTACTTCACCATCAGTTGCACTTCACCATATGTGTTATAATGAGTATAAAACTAGCTTCATAGTTTCATAGTCTTAATAAAGAAATCTCATTGCTGGCGTCAATCACTTACAACTAAGCAGGTCCGGTGGTCACCTCTGGACTTCATCATCAGTTCCTCTTCGCCAAGAGGTGCTTTTGTGATGCAATTTCTTAAGGTCTTGCAGGTAATACCAAAATCGCTGTATGTGTGCCTATAACTTTTGAGGAGTTCCCTCGATTTCTCATGGATCCCATCATCAGATTCTGACTTTGTGACAATGGGACTACCTCGAAAGTATACCCTTTCAAACAAAAAAAGAATTTTCAAAATCGGTCCACAATTCACGGAGTAATCGCGTAACAAACATACAATAAAAGCAAAATACAGTCGAATTGAGAACCTCCTCCTTTTTTGAAGTCGGTTAAAAAGTATCCTATCCTATATGTTAATCGAGGGTATAAGCTATCACCATTCCAAATTTCATCCAAATCCGCTGTTGCAGCGTGAAAGAGTAACAAATGAACACAGACACACACACACAAACTTCCGCATTTATAATATTATTCATTATTCATTATTTCGGGTACCCACGATTCAAACAGAATTGTCCAACTTAGCAGCATTAACCATCTTACTAACAAAGTCATGGTATCCTCTGGACCTACCCAATACAAGGCACTTTTCCCGACCGAGCGAACCAAAGGAAGGGTAGTGATTTAAGGGTTGCATTATTTAAAAAAAATCCCGATTTCGTATTTTATTATCACGATCGCTAGAAATATAATCGAATATTCGATATCACGTGGAGGGAAGTGATTTGTTTATTTAGAAGATACAGGTGTTTGAAATTATGTGGTAGGCAGGTGACAGACATTGATGTCAGGTGAACGACTATTTGTAACCAGGTTATCGACAATGGGTGCAGGTTGGCGACAAATAAGTATAAATTAAACTGAAACTGTTAGCAGGCTAACGACAATGGGTGCAGGTGAGTAAATTGTTAAATACGTAATAATCCGTAATACATCCAGCGGGCTAAATAATACGCTGAGCTTGGAGGGTATTGGGCTTCCTCTTAATTCGAATCCTGGACCGTCTCTGCTTATACTGTACTTACTGGTGCTCGCCTCTCCCGCGCAGATTTTGTCGCTGGTGATGTACTTGAGGAAGGTGTCATCGGCGTCATCGATGCACTTCTCGATCTCGACGTATGGCAGCTCGATCCAGAGCAGCTGCTGCGCCGGCGTCCCGATCTCGTCCATGTAGCCCCAACCAGCGACCTGCCAAGGAGAACCTTTTCAATATGAGGCCTTAAGGACTCTTATCCGCAGTTTGCACATCAGCTGTTTTATGCTAATGAAATTCAGCCGTTAATTTAAATATATAGCAAAACAATTGACCGTCAAACCTAAAGCGAACATTACAACACTGTCAGATTCGATAACAAGTCCAACTAATAATAACCTAAACTAAAAATTTCGTTTTTGGGACAAGCTTTTGCTGCCGACTGTACTTTCTTTGCACAGTCATCATCTGCTTATCAAGACAAATCCAACGAGCCCGAACACGGCGGTGAAATCATGTGTGGTTTAGGAGTTCCATGACACCTTCCGTCTCCATCATCAGACCAGCTTAATTTCCACCTTTGGACGTACCACGCCAGTGTTCCCCTGCTTCAGCTGCTGTTTATTGAAGGCCTCGTCGAAGTCGACGCAGATGGGCCTCAGCCCCGACGCGTAACGGAACGGAGTCGCCAGCCTCACGACTGCCAGGTCATCCTGGAAGCTGGTCTTTCCACCACGGAAGCGCGGAGGTACTTTGATTTCTGACACCTAAAATGAGGAATAAAGTACATAGTAAGAGCCGAATTTTTCAATAGATAAAATTATCTGCAAATTAAAGTTATCGCTTTCCTTTTCTGTCATATATAAAGGGAGAGAGAGCTATGATTTATCTGACAGATAGAGTTATCTGGAGATTGAAAAATCAGCTCTAAGGCTTTTTACGAACGCAGGTCACCTTACCCACCAATTTTACCGTCAAGCTGTATTCGCACTAGGTCTTTGGCATAGGAGGTAGGTATGGTGTCTGAGCGCAAAAAAGACACGCGGTGGTTCAAAATAGAACAGAATAGAATTTCCTATACATCATCAACACCATAACTTAAGAGCTAGGCTCTTTTCGGTGGAGTGGCCGCCATTTTTCTTTTATTCTTTGCTAGGTTCTTGACATCTTGATACGACGCGACCTTAGCTTTCTCTACTACTTGCGCTTAAGTGACTTCGTCTAGGTCGTCCTCTGCACCTTTTGCCTTAAATTTTTAAAAAAGTTGTCGTGTCGTATCAAGGATCCTATCATCTATGCTCTTCTGTAGTTCGCCTTTAAAATATCAAGTACTTCTTTATTTGTTTTCATCTCCGTCAAACTAATTCATTAAATCATTCATTACAACTGTCACATTTTTATGTAGTAGCTGTTGGCGCTGCTGTGGTCTTTTATTGGTCACGTATAGTATAAGATACTGGTAAAACGATTACTATGCATGCCTGTATGCTGTTCATCTGACCACCAAAGGACCTAGTCCAGTTGCATGCCGAAATTATAGAAAATGTGTAGGATTGAAGTCAGCTGATATGAGTCTCGTGATTCCCATCTTCCACCCTGCACATCCAAGATCTCCATAGTAATAGAAGGTGGAAGACGGGTATCACTCGCTGTTATACGGAGTACGGACGCTTCCCTTGACTATTGTCCGTGGATAAATTAAGTTAAATACTTTAAATTAAATATTGACAGTGTCGTCAGGCAACCTTGTGGGGGCCTACACATGTCAGATAGAATTTTCTGCCATAGAAAAATGTGCTGATGAGCCAAAAGAAAAAAGCTCGAGGGACTGACTACTCACGTCAGATTTCTGAACCCTCCTGTCATGAGAGTCATTCCAGGGTCTGTAGACTTTGTTGCCGGCGACCGCGTAATCTTCGGCGGGCAGCAGGCCGATGTCATCAGCCCAGAAGCAGTGGGCGGCTGTGGACCAACATAATACTGATGAGGCGTTACTGACGTCTGGGTGCTTTAAACTTCTAGAAGAAATTCCCTAAAGGGAGCCGTTTCTGGACACCAAAGAAAATGTTAACCATTTTAGGACCTTGTCATAATGAACCTCAAACTTACATGAATGACGAGTACGATTTATGTCCGGTCCCTATATTAACCGCGGATAGATAAGGATACTTCGAGTTAACATTTGACGCATGTAGTTTGTGGCATGTCAAATTTTAGCTCGAAGTAAGCTAACCATCCACGGTTTGAATTTTAGGAATTCGGAAAGTGACAGCACGTTACTTAAAACCACATTAATTTTTTAGTAAACGTGTGCAAGTGGACATAAGTTATTCAACTTTTTTAAATCTCATCAATCATGTTTGAATGACCACTCACATTAACAACATCCACATGATTCAATTCACAGGACATTAAATTAAACAATTTATTTGTAAGCCGCTGCCCAAAATGCATATGTAGTTGCAAAGGGTCCGCTCACCTGATATGACCACATCTGGTCTCACGACGGATCCCCCACAGATCTGTTGAAAAGGTTCCGTTGTTTTTGTGTATATGCCCACGTGCCACCACGGTCGCGGTTCTCCTTTCAAATCATCTAGCTTGAGTGTTTTGTAAGTTTTGGTGGCTGGCAAGTATTCGAGTCCAGCGAAAGGTCTCTCACATTGTAAGGTAGCCACTGGTGGGATGTATGTTGAAGATTCTTGAGTAGTTGTTTTGCTTGTAGAACATGAGGATGTTCCGGGCTCAGAAGAGCCACAGTCTGGTTCTAAGGGAACTTTCTCTGCTGGAGGGGAGATAGGTAAAGGCGTCGGCGGTTCTTTAGTAGTAGTAGTGTCTTTATTTAACGGCGGTAAGTATGTTGGCCCTGCGAAGGATTTTGTTGTTGTTGGTTGGTCTGTAGGTACATTTTCTGGTTGTACTACCATTGCAAATAACGAAGGTATGGTGGCTACGGGACGGTCGGTAGTTGATGGTTGTTGCAATTCTTGATCAGGTTCTTGAGTAGTTGTTTTGCTTGTAGAACACGAGACTGTTCCGGGGTCAGAAGGGTCACAGTCTGGTTCTGAAGGAACTTTCCTTGCTGGAGGGAAAGGCGGGCTTACGCTTTGACGCTGTTTAGGAGGGTCTAGGGGCTCTGGTGGGACCGTAATAGCATATAATGGTAATATAGCATGTAATGGTGGTAAGTAAATTGGCCCTGCAAAGGGTTTTGTAGTTGTTACTTGGTCTGCACTTGTAGATACATTTTTTGGCTGTACTACCATTGCAAATGATGATGGTAAGGTAGCTACGGGAGGGTACCCAGTTGTCGGCCGTTGGCGTAATTCTTGATCAGGTCCTGGCTTGACTAAAACTGCGTATGGCGAGGGTAGTAAAGGCAAGAACTCGTATGTTGAAGGTCCTTGATTAGTTGTTTTGCTAGTAGAACATGGGACAGTTCCGGGATGAGAAGGGTCACAGTCTGGTCCTAAGGGAACTTTTCTTGCTGGAGGCACAGGCGGCCTTGCTATTGACCACTGTTTAGAAGGGTCTTTAGAGAGATTTGAATTAAATTTTTCCGTCAATGATGCGGAAACTTCTGCTAAACCAGGCGAGGCAGAAGAAGTAATAGTATTCTGGAATTGAGCAACCTTAGCCTTATAGCCATTTTCAAAAATATTTTGCTTTGAGGTATTCGGATTCGGAGTGACGTTGTACCCAATATCATGAATGTGTCTTCTGAATGAATGCTGGTTTATGGAATGAGTACTCATCAACGGCTGATGGCGGTGGTCGCTTCTATATCTTGCTCCAGGTATATTCATATTATGATTGTTGCTAGATTTATTGAGATTCTGGTTATAACTGTGATATTGTTGACTTGATCCATAAGGGTCTTGATGTTTCCAAGGTGCATCACTGCGGTGTGTTCCGCCATAGCAGGTTGTGTAAACACCTAGAAATAAATAAGTATTTCTTACAGTGGCAAATGAAGAAAGCAGTATTTATACCACTACAACAATTATGTGGATGTATCATAATCATCTTGGGAGTGCGGACCACGGCAACTACTGACGGACGGACGCCGATCAGTCCTGCGGGCTTAGCATGCATACACGAGATTTGTAGATTTGACAGGTGCTAGGGAAATTAATACATCTAATCCATATTCTAACGTAAGACTTAACGCTTAAGGTTTACAATCAAAGTGTCTCGTCCAGACTTTTATTACCTTTTAAAGCGATTTTATCCGGTATTGCTAGAGTAATTAAATAAATCGTTCAAATCTATTAAGAGCCAGTGCACACCTAGCGTTTTTGACCGGGGTTCTAAGGGCTAAGAACGCTAGTGTGCACAGGCTCTAAGTTAAGCATGATATTTAATTACTCTAGCAACTTTTTATTCATGCTGTCACTTTATTCTTGTGACGCATGTTAGGCTCGCTGGGGTCCTACATTTAAAATCGAAGTTCAAAGTTACGTTACCGGGTGTCATTCATTTTATCGAAATTTCTTTCTAATTTCTAATTTCATATCACCGAAAACTATTCCACGAATGTCATTTCATTTTTTTTTCTAATCACATAAACATCAATTCATTGTTTTTTAAATAATCGAACAACTATTCATCTTGAATCGTTTCGAATTTGTCTCAAATCGTAGCTTAACTATTCATCGATTTTACCTTTCACATAATAATTAGTTAGTTGTAGTATTAATTTATCGAAACATGGTTCACAGATGGTACGTCCCGTATATTATTATTGCCACGAACAATGTTTCATCGCAGTAACGTTTCATCGAACGATGCATTTTGTACCTAACTGTTAGTCTTGCGTTCTAAGGGCTGCATGACGTGAACCCTCCTAACCAACCCAATTTTGATGGGTATACCATAATACCACACCACCTAGGGTGCCTATTTCCGCTCTAAAGGTCACAAGATAACCCTAACCTAACCCACCAATAGTACAATTGTTACTATTATTTGTTTTTTTACTGCGGGGGGCTTCGCCCCCCGAGCCCCCCTCATGCAGGACTGCGCCCCCCACCCCCCCTTACCAGCTGCCCTAACCTAATAACCTAATCTGACCTACTTTCTTGACACACTTTTTAGCACCTTTTAACAAGTAAATATTATGATAATTCAGTATTAGACAGTAAAATCTAAGTAAGAACGTTATTCGGCTATGGCGGTGATAATTCGGCAAAATGAGAATCGAGAAAACATGATTTATGAAAATGCTCTGTCGTTGAAACGAATTATCAAGTATAGTAACACCAGTGAAACGATTTTCTATGGAAAAAGAATTTTGGGAACTGAAACTTTCGTTAGTCTAATATTATAGTATAGGTGATTCGATATTCGACTATGTCGATAGACAAATAAAATAATAAAGTAAAATTCGATGAGTTGATTCTTGTGTAAACGGTAATTCGAGCAAATGTATGAGCGATCTATCGACGTTCGATGAATGATTCCTAAGTGATAATAAAATCCTACGAATAGTGTTATAGGAAACAATAATCGATGAAACGATCTTCGGTAAAATGATGGATTACCTACGTTACCTCCATCCTTGACGAGTGAAAGGATCGTGAAGTTTCGAACGCATATAAATACTTAACTTGGTCTGTACAGTTAGTAATTAATGTATTTACTAAAGGGAATAAACTTGATAGTTGCGGTATAATATTACGTTCTTGAGAAAAAAGATAAAAAATAAATCACACCAAAAATACGTTGAAATACATCTCGGCAGGAAATGTCATATAAACCAGATTTAGATTAAAAAAAGTTATAAGTACCTAAACTAACACCCCGACAGGCGACTAATAGTATGTATGACGCACCGTGCCGCGCGGCCGGTTTTTGACAATTGGTGTGGAAACATATGAGGGGGGGGGGGGGGGGTCGGTAAGTGCCCCTATTATCAGGCAAGTGCGCCAAACCGTACAATTTGTCCAATAGTTTACTAACTATAGAGTGAAACATCCGATTTTTTATCACATACATGTACACCTGTTAAACTCGTAACCTTATAGGCCTTTTTTGGCTTTCGGCTGAAAATACTGAAAAATCTTATGGTCAAGGTTTAAACCATATATGCGTTTCTATTTGTACACGTGTTTTTTGTTTTTTTTTTTATAAAATACTTAGTTAAAAATAAGAAGCAAACAAAAACCAACTACGTAAAAGTAGATGTTGCCAGCTCGCATATAAATTCTTTGTCAAAAAAAATCTTTGTAGCAACTACACTGAACGAAAAGTTTAATGAAAAGTTTGTTTAATGAACCCAAACTTTGTCTACCTGTAGTTTAAAAAAAGTGACTACCTACCTAAGGCAATACCTAACCAAATCAGTCGAGTTAAATAAAATAACATTAACCGTTTTATTCCTTACAGACAAACAGTTTGTTAAATCAACAAAACTTTAATAACGCCTAAAAAACGCCTAACGTATAAAAAAAACAGAATAAAATGTATCCTATGTCCCGGGCTCAAGGTATCACTGTACCAAATTTTATAATTTTAGCGGTTTTGCCTCGCGGAAACAGAGACACACAGCTTTCGCATTTTTAATATTAGAATTAGGAATCAAACAAATGTACTAGCGACCCGCCCTCGCTCCGCTTCAGAAAATATATATGTTACTTCTGGACACATCAGTGAGCTTTAACGGTGAAATAATTATTAAAATCGGTTCAGTAGTTTCAGAGTTTATCAATTACAAACTAACAAACAAATCTTTCTGATTTATAATATAAGTGTAGAAAAAAGTATAGACAAATACTCGTAAATAAATCAGTAAACGTACGAGTAATAACATGATGGTGGCGTAGACAGGTGACATTGTCTTTAAGCTCGCATGTAAGTTCATCAACGAACTCGGGTTGACTGGAATGTGCGTATAAATTACATGTCCGAGCATGTCTCGACCAGAGTCGTGATACATCGACGTACGACCAAGGTAAGGTTGCTTTTCCACCAGAGATGTGCTAAGCTGCTTAGATCAGGATGTGTTGATGTCCACCAATTAGGATCGTTTCTTTTCATAGCTTAGCTAAGCTTAGCGCGTGGAAACGAAGCTTTTATCTCGCTCACCGATTAGCTTCCATCCTAATTTATTTTTATTTGAAGGCCATCCGGGGGCGTCCCAGACGATATCATAATTCATTCAGTAGTTCACCCGGTTTCACGTCATCGCGGTCTTTTCCCCTCTCGTGTAGTATAGTCTTGACAAGCAGACGATGACTGTACATGTACAGTCAGCAACATAAGCATGAATCAAAAATGACATTTTTGACAGAAACTTAGAGGTATTTACAATGTAGGTATGGTAAATGGAAATATATAAATAGGCCTCACGGTTTTTTAATTGTTCCTTTTCTTGAAAGGGAAATGTACAGACCTAGTGTTTCATAATATTTACAAAATATTCTAAAATCATAAAAATCGAACTTGTTAAGGGGTTAAAAAAGAAACGTTACTCACAAAAGAAATACGAGTATGGAGACACGACCGCATTTTGTACAGTCTAGTTCATCAATATGTGTACACGGTTACTACCTTGTCACTTTAATGGCTGTGACAATTCATATATGGCAGTTTATTTAAACATGACATTAAGGAGATAAGGTACTGAAATGTACACATATTTATGGTCTCGACTGTACAGACAATTGTTTCACAATTGTTCATATACTACTATGTGTTGTTGTCTATATACTGTGTTTGTTTCACAAATGTATCAGATTGAAATACGCCGTAATACGTACTAATAATACTTGTAGCAAATAGCACTTTATAAAAAGCTTTGGTTAAAAAAATGGCTTTTAAAAACTCAACGTTACGGTTAACTTTACATACCTACTGTTATTACATAAAACATTGTAAACTAAGTAGTACATTTATAGTTTTACCAAACAATTATTCATAAATCATAATTTAATATCTTATTATTTTTTAGGGTTCCGTACCTCAAATTAAAAAAACGGAACCCTTATAGGATCACTTTGTTGTCCGTCTGTCTGTCTGTCTGTCTGTCTGTCTGTCTGTCTGTCTGTCTGTCTATCTGTGTGTCTGTCTGTGTGTCTGTCAAGACCCTTTTTCTGGAATCCGTGGAGGTATCAAGTTGAAATTAATATAAAATACTTAGGTCTGCAATCCCTTGGATCAGTGAAAAAATCAAACATCTAAGTCAACGCAATCAAAAGATGCGGCCGTTTATGCCGCATATTGAAGGGAATCTCAAGGGAATCAAATCCTATAGGGTAAGTACTTCCCGTTGACTTAGAATTATGAAATTTGGCAAGCAGCAAAGTCTTATAGCACTAGTAAAGGAAAAAATGCGAAAACCGTAAATTTGTAGTTACATCACATAAAAAAATGTCCAGTATAAACAGACACTCACTAAGTACGAAAGTGCATACTTATTGCGTGTCAGTTTATACTGGACTATGTTTATGTTGTATTCCTGTGATTTACGAACTATTTACATGCCTAAAAGTTTGTGCGGAACTCTCGGTGAGCGAGTCCGACTCGCACTTGACCGGCTTTTTTTTTAGTTTAGTTAGCCTATTAGCCTATTTTTAGTGGCTTCTGTTTCTGGGTCGTTGGGCCCTTCCCTCCACTAACCCAACCTAATTATAACCTAATGAACCTAACCTAACCTATCAACTAGCGTGTTAAGTACGTGTGCCTAACTGTTTTCGTGCTTCACTATGGGAAATAATAATGCCTATTCTATTTTATTTTTAGAAGAATCCAAAACTCCAAAAATACATTAACTGCCGCACTCAGAGACGTCAATGAATTTTCAAGTTTGATTAAAGTTGCTGCGTCTTATTCTTTTATAACAAAGAAAGTGACAGCAGCAACTTTAATCAAACTCAAAAGTTAATTGACGTTTCTGAGTCCAGCCGTAAAAATATTTTTTTTACAAACGATGCGCTATGAAATAAAATTTTATTAATTAATATCTTTAATTAATACTATTTTTGAGAATAGAAACGATGTAAAAAAATATGTGAAATAAATTATTTAAATTATGAATCATTTGTTAGGTACACACTTGTATAGGTAAATTACTTTCGAGACGTTTTTGCATTTGTAGTTGTGTACGGTCAGCACATAAAGAAATAAACCAATACTTTTATATAGATAAATTTACCTGATGTAGATGTATGTAGATAGATGTACAGTCAAGGTCATAAATATGTATACACTTTAGTACCTTGTCTCTTTAATTTCATGTTTAAACTGCCATATATGGATTTCACAGCGATTAAAGTGACAAGGTACTAAAGTGTATACATATTTATGACCTTGACTGTACCTGATTATAAAAAAATTTAAAAATAGTTTTTAAATTTTTTATAATCAGGTACATCAATGGAATTAATAATATTAAACAAGTTAATAATATTAATATTAAACATAACATTTAATTCCAATATTCTTCTAAGTCAATGATATTCCGCTTGATATAGCAACTAATTCAGCGGGAGTCACAATACTGCTCGGATTGCTATTGCATTCATTTTGGAAATATTTGTACAAATTATACAAAACTTCTTTAGTTTGGGAAGTCAAAGGCTTACCTCGACCATGTTTCAACATCGGAACCATTTTTAATTAATAACGTTACAATAATAACACTGAACAATAAATATTACAAACCATAAGAATAAATATACATTCACTGACTTTTGACTGTCAATATATTTTCTTCTTCAAAATGTGACGAACCTTTTTTTTCTGACTGTAGAATGAAATTTAAATTTGTATTTTAGAATCCCTGTAAATATACGAATACTACTACAAATGCAAAAACATCTCGAAAGTAATTTACCTTTTACCTGTAGTTGCATATCGTTGATATGTCAAATCATTATTTTGCCGATCGTCGGTTGTGAAATGAACATTTGCGAATTGATTGTCAGTAAAACGATAGGATACCCATTGTCAGCCTCACAGTCCTCTTTCTTAAGAAATCATGTTTGGCCTATTTTGATGTCCGCGCGGACTCCTAATTTCGGACGTCTGACCTTTATTATGGAATATTTGTCGTTTTTTATTGTTTTATTTTGGGCGTTGCAGCTTTTTCTGGCCAGTGTGCCGGCCGCGTTGCCAGCCTGCGGTGTTATTTATGAAAATTATCCAATATTTTTTAATAATTTAATATGTTGAGGAAGGCGTTTGTGTTGGTTATTATAGGTGAGTATCCATTTATTGAATATACTTAAACTTTGTCTTATAATGGAGTATTCCGTGATTGACACGTAAGTGTCCGTGCCTACCTACTGAATAAATATATTTTAAGTGTCTTTTTTTGAACACATACTTAATATTTTTTAAGAGCTATCCAATGATACCTCATTCGATGTTATAAGATAAAAAAAATTTTTTACCTTCGCTTCATATATATGGGGGGTAAATATTCGGGCGTTTTAACCGCCTCATTAACCTGTAAATATTTTTTCCTTACAGATTTTATTATTGATCTTTTTCGGACGTACATGGCGAAACCATAACGGTTCCTAGTTTGACTAAGGAATCCTAAAAAAGATAGTAATTAAAAAAATATATCATAAAGCTTATTTCCTCTCTTTCCTGTCATAATTTGGCTTTTAATCCTCCACGTCCATGTCCAACTAAGCCCGGGCTTAACATGCATGGACGAGATACGGTTTGACAGGTGCCAGGGAAATCTATTCCATGTTCTGATGTAAGACGTAACACTTAAGGGCAATTCTTCGAGCGTTTCAACCGCCGTACCGCATTGATGTCGAAATATTTATAGCTTTGGAATCATTTTCAGTTAAATTTTGTAGAAGTCAGGGCACTCTACAAGATAACCGAAAACAACATCCAAAGGTACAGGAATTTCGACGTTAATGCGGCCACGGGAATGACGGCGGTTGAAACGCTCGAAGAATTACCCAAGGTTTAAAATAAAATTGTCTCGTCCTGAATTCCTTTTTATTACTTAGCGACTATAGCGATTTTCACTTTTTTATAGCGATTTTATCAAGACGGGACACTTTTATTTTAAACCTTAAGCGTTAAGTCTTACGTTAGAATATGGAATAGATGTATTCATTTCCCTAGCACCTGTCAAATTTTATCTCGTGTATGCGTGCTAAGCCCAAGGTAACGTCACGCCAAATTAAAAGTTAATAGTTTTGCAGTTTTGAATATTCCATGACCAATGAGTCAGAGGTATTTAAAGTTTTATAAATTCAATTAAACGTCATTATAGCCACGGAGCTTTGATGAGTCATCGTAGGTCTGAAACGGAAAGATAATATTAAAACTAAAACCTGACTACGAAAAAAACTCATGATAGATATCATCATGGCAGATGCACGTCGCCTCTCGTGCTATTTTTACTTGTTACAGTAATGCTACACTTTCATTTATAAATCAATTTTCGAAATCTATACAATAAAAGCTTTCAAATCGAAACATTTGTAAAAGAACCTCAATTCTTTTAACAAATACAGCCACATAGCCTACCGTCGGTGATAGCCTATCACTGATAGGTTATTGTCACGAATAAATGTTTTTCTTCTTCTTAAAATGCACCTTACTGACTTTTTTCTTATGGCGCATTTTGCTCTTTCTTGAATTTGTTAGTGACGCGGTATTGTAGTATCACCGACGCTATGACGCGCTACTCGCGGAAACATCAACAAACTAACATACAAACATACAGGGTGAAATAAAATTCAGGACCAAATTTTGGGGGTTAAATTGGTAATATACTGACCAACTTTCACTAAGGGACCAACCCCGAAATCACGAAAAAGAAATCGACCCTCCCATACATTTAGGCTAGTCAGCAGACGATGTTTTGTATGGTAGGGTCGATTTTTTCGCGATTTCGGGGTTGGTCCCATAGTGAAAGTTGGTCAGTATGACTTAATTTAACTCCCAAAATTTGGACACTGTATATGTAGACTGCTAAAATCATAACCGTCCTTTTTTCTTCGCCGTAGTCAGGTGGTAACAGGTCATGTTGGTACAAATGTCTCATATATATATATATATATATATATATATATATATATATATATATATATATATATATATATTATATTGTACAATGGTTCAAAATGTCTCATTATCAAAATGTACAACGGTCAAAAAGTATGTAAATGTAAACATGTTATAATGAACAAAAGACAAAACAATTAGATGTCACAAAAACCTAAGAGCCTAATTGTATCAGAGGAAAAATGAACAATAGATAAATGGTCAAGATCCCAAAACATTCAATGGGTTCAAAAATCCTTTTGTCAAATTGTACAAAAGTCAAAAAGTATATTAATGTCAACATGTTTGTAAGAACAAATGACAAAACGGTAGCGGGTAATGTTGGTACAAGTGCCAGAATGTTCAATGGGTTAAAATGTACAACGGTCAAAAAGTATATAAAGTAAAGATGATATAATGAACAAATTACAAAACGTTTTGATGTCATGAAACCAAGTGTCTAAAAAGTCCCGTTGACAAAATGTGCTAATGTCAAGCTGTGCTATTATTGTACTTATACCGTCTTAATACAAATTAAATGTATCAAAACATTTATCAAAACATTTTTTTAAGTCAATAAATAAATAAATAAATAAATAAATAACATTATTACATAATTTTTGACCATAAAAATATGAAAACAAAATGATACTTCGACTATAATTAATTATATCATGAAAACATTTCGAAAAGAGCACATTTAGTCAATCGCATTTAGTACATTTTGACCACAGAGTATTCTGACCTGAAAACTTCCAGACAAAATGACACTTTGACCATAATTAATTTTATCATGAAATCATTTCGAGTAGAACACATTTAGTCAATTGCATTTTGTACATTCTGGCCACAGAGTATTCTGTCCTGAAAACTTCCAGACAAAATGACACTTTGACCATAATGAATTCTGTCGTGAAAACATTTCGAGTAGAGTACATTTAGTCAATCGCATTTTGTACATTTTGATCACAGAGTATTCGGTCCTGAAAACTTTCAGACAAAATAACATCTAGACCATAATGAATGCTGTCTTGGAAACATTTTGACTAAAAGAAATGTTGACCATAGCATATTTTGCCCTTAAAATATTCAGACAAAATGACCTGGTGGCACAAACATTTTGTACTTTTTGACAACATTACATTTCAACCTTTATGCATACATAATATCCCAGTCTTATTAGTTCGCCGCCTGCGTACAACGTGAAAAACAATACATTCGATTCACTTTATACGTAACTAGTTTTTGCTCGCGACTTCGTCCGCGTAGAAGTCGTTTATCGCTGCTCCCTCGGAACTCCATTTTTTCGGGATAATAAAGAGCCTATGTGCTATTATAGAATCTATATGTGTGCCAAATTTCATCCAGATCCGTTTAGCCGTTCTGTGTTGATTGATTAACATCCATCCATCCAAACTTTCGCACATTTATAATATTAGTAGGATTAGTAGGATAAAAATAGTGCGCGTGCGCATAGAACAATCGCACGCTTAACTTGGAGTCGACGACTCGGTTAGCCTAGTCAATGGTGGGACCCTGCCTGCGAAGTCAGGAACCGGAACTCCCGGGTTCGATCCCCGCAGGGGCAAATATTTGTGTATGTATATTTCCCTAATTCGTTGTCTAGTATCCATAGTCCTAGATCAGTGCTTAGCTTGTTTGCTTATTTTAGAATTAGGTCAATTTGTGTGAGATTCTCTCCGGATATTTTATTTTTATTAATTTACTAGCTGTTGCCCGCGATTCCGTCCGCGTAGAAGACTATCTCCATATCAAATTTCATCGAAATCGGTTCAGCGGTTCAGCCGTGAAAGCGTTACAGACAGACAGAGTTACTTACGCATTTATACAGTTATAGTATAAAAGATAAAAAAGATAAAAGATAAAAGATTCAGTTAGTAGGCCGCACGGGCACTTTTACACGTGAAAATCTACCAGCGCTTCACAAGAGGAGACCACTGCTGAGAAGAAGCGCCGCAAGAAAGTCAACAGTTAGTCATTTTTTAAATAAAACTTAAGACAAAAATACTACTTATTCTAGCATTATATAAAATTATAAAAAAATATAAAAATATCTGCGTAGTTCTGCAGGAAAACATGTCAGAATTATTACGAAAAAAAAATACACACACATGCACATACATATATATACACATATGTATACATATACATGCATACATACATATATATACACATACCTACACATATGTAACCACATAAAAGAGTTTCGACATGTCTTCCTACATAAACCGTGTCCCCTAGACAATATACAGTGTTTACATGACTTTTGTGAGGTAGTAAGCAGCTATTAGTTAATTATCTGGTTTAGGCCAAGCATTTTTGTCTGTTAGATAGTCCTCGACCCTATAGTATGCTTTAGACATCACATTAACGACTTTTTCAAGTTATTTTTAAGTGCTGGAAGGGGTAAGTAACTCTAAAACTACGTCGGGTAATTTATTATAAAAATTAATGCATTGATCTACAAATGATTTATATACTTTGCGGACACGAATTTTTTTTATAGCAATTTTATTTTTATTCCTAGTATTTAAATTATGTATATCAGAATTCTTAACGAAAGAGTCTAGGTTCTTAATGACATACATAATATTTTCATAAATATATTGGGACGCTACTGTTAAAATATTAATTTGTTTAAAAAGATCTCTTAATATGAATTATCTCTCTCTTTGTATGAATTAATTAACAGCATTACGAAAAATGCCGTGGAATGTAATGTTTAGATGATACGCCATCTAATTAAAGTTAGTTGGTCTCTAAAATTCAGATTCAGTAATATTAAATTCAATCGTAAAAAGTCGAAGAAGCCGGTACTGTCCTCAAATACTGTCCATTTATATAAAGATCATAACCAATTATGAAAACAATAATCCTGTCCATAGTGTCTGCAGAATCCGGTCTTTTAATGACCCTAAGAAACATGCATCGGTATCCTTAAAAAAAAAACCGGTAAATAATCAAATCAACAAGTCGGCCATGACTCCCAGACGCACAAATTATTCGAATTAACATTTATATTATTTAGTGCTAAATAATAATAATTACAAAGGCATATCCTTTTTTTAATAAACCAGAAAGAAGTAAAAGACCAAATCGACCGGTTGACCGTGACTCCCAGGCGGAATTATTTGAGTTGCGATTTATTATTATTTAGTATTCACTAAGTAACAATATAACAATCAGTCCATTAATTTTGCTAGAATGACGCATCATGCAACGCACCCTGTCTGTCTTGTCTCTTAGACTGTATATTGATGAACTCATATTGACTGAGACGTTCTTCCAAAGTTGTTTTTATTTAATTTTATTTTTACACACTTTTTTGCCGACTCTACTTCTAATACTGATGATAAATCTGCTATAAAAAGAAACGAGTCCAGGCTCGACGGATCTACTATTAGCCATTGACGCCAGTAGCACACCTCCGCCGCGAAATCGATGCAGCGAAACCGCTGACCGAATGGCGGTAGATATTCCGCGAGAAGGAGATAGAAGCATGGTCAATTTAACGCGGTAGAACAGGCAGTTTCGCTCGTCATACAAAGGACAAAAGGTGGCGGAACGTCAGCGGTTTCGCTGCATCGATTTCGCGGCGGAGGTGTGCTACCGGTCTGAGGAGTTCCTATGACCACCTTCCGTCTCCATCATCATACCAGCTCAATGGTTCCATATTATTGTATTGTCACCAAAATAAAAATTACATAAGTATGCAAAATTTCAAGTCAATCCGAAAAAACATGATTAGCAAAAAAGCATCTAGACTTTGCACCTATTATTTCTTTGAAATTGCAAACTACCAATTTAATTTCAGGTGCTTACGTCGCCTGCTACGAAAGTACAAGTCATGATGATGACTGGAGGAAGAAAGGATTTTACAGACCACGTCGTTACAATCCCAGTCAGAATAACGGTAATAATTCCTTTCAAGTGGGTGACAGTGAGAGTCAGAATCGCAGCTTAACCAGAAGTTACAGCCTGGATTTGAAAAATCAAACAACACCAAGACTCACGCATACTCGAGGAAGTCGAAACGCATTCAATGGGGGCTCCTATTACAAATTGCAAAGCCAGAGTGCATCTAGGACATCGAGCTACTATCAGAACCCTCAAGCAAATAAGCATCAAGAAGTTATTGAAAAGAGTTTTTATCAAAATCTTCAACAACCGAAATCGACTCCAGCGAGTCAACAATTTAGTCAGAATTTTGAAGTTAAACGTCCAGTCAACACAGGCTATGGTCAGGATTCAATCAAATTGGGTTTCGGCTCAAATTATCACAGTCAAATCGGATTCGGAACCAGTGACAGTCGCAGTCATTTTGAAAATAGTCATGCTCAAAATACTAACCAATACATTCATGAACCCAGACTTAACAAAAAGAGTCACGCTCACAATTCATTAGGAGCGAGTTCCAGCCACTCATTTGGATCTAGTTACAATCAAAATCCTAGCCCATTTCTAAGGACAACTCCACCCAGTCGGTATGTTTCCAGTTCTGGTTCAAATGTTGCATTTACCAAAGCACAAAGCTCTTACCGAGCGCCGGATTACCTACCACCTTTTGTAGCACCATCGAAAGCTGACCCCGTATTTCCAGAAACTGACGATTTTGAGGGATCTTCTGAAATAATGCCCGTGCCTAGGACACCTACTACCCCAGCTACTACCCCATCTACTACTACTGTGTCGACTACTCCATCTACTACGACTATGTCTACTACCCCATCTACTACGACTATGTCTACTACCCCATCTACTACGACTATGTCTACTACCCCATCTACTACAACTATGTCTACTACCCCATCTACTACGACTATGTCTACTACCCCATCTACTACGACTATGTCTACTACCCCATCTACTACGACTATGTCTACTACCCCATCTACTACGACTATGTCTACTACACCATCTACTACGACTATGTCTACTACCCCATCTACTACGACTATGTCTACTACCCCATCTACTACAACTATCTCTACTACTCCATCCACTACAACTACGTCGACTACTCCATCCACTACAACTACGTCGACTACTCCATCCACTACAACTACGTCGACTACTCCATCCACTACAACTACGTCGACTACTCCATCCACTACAACTACGTCGACTACTCCATCCACTACAACTACGTCGACTACTCCATCCACTACAACTACGTCGACTACTCCATCCACTACAACTACGTCGACTACTCCATCCACTACAACTACGTCGACTACTCCATCCACTACAACTACGTCGACTACTCCATCTACTACTACTGTGTCTACTACCCCATCCACTATGACTGCGTCTGTCACTACTCCTAGTCTTAACCGTTTTCGGGAAGATACCACCCCGACGCCAAAGTTCACACCAACAGTTACAACAGAAACTCTAACTACATCTCCGGCAACATCCACGACGCCATTCCAAGCCCCCGGCTACCTACCACCAAAACGAACGCTGTACGACTATCCACCACCAGAAAACCGTCTGATAGAGCCCGTCTTCAAAGCTCCACGAGTTCCGGCTCCGTGCGACTGTGAGAGCTCATATTCAGGGATAGACCAAAGGAGTTCAGGCGGCGGCCCTTGTGTGCCGAGCATTAAAGCATCTCCGAAAGCCGGTCCGGCGTTCTCGTACTTGCCGCCCCGAGAGGCGGCAAGGTCCGGGCCCGGGCTGAGTCGGACAGAGTCGTGGCCTATGGTTAATTTGCGTATCCATGTTGGGAGCATGGATCTGAATCTTCAAGTATCCGGAGGTGCTGACGTGGTTATTTCTGGTAAGTGTAATTTTTAATTGCTGTCAAAAGGAATCAATAATTATGTTTATTGACAACTAGCTTCCGTCCGCGTAGATGTTAATCGCTTTTCCTTGGGAACTTACTAATTTTTCCGAGATATAAATTATCCTGTGTCAGTCCAGGATAAAAACTATCTGTTCAGTCATTTAGGCGGGACTGAAACCATTATCCATACAATCTTTCACATTTATAATACTAGCTTTTGCCCGCAACTCCGTTCGCGTAGAAGTCGACTAAAACTTTTTCGCCGGGAAGTATCATATTTTCCGGGATAAAAATTATACTAAGTATATGTTACTCCGGGGTTAAACTATCACGGCCGCACCTAGAGACGTCAATTAACTTTAAAGTTTGATTAAAGTTGCTGCTGTCACTTTCTTTGCTATAACAATAGAAATAAGACGCAGCAACTTTAATTAAACTTAAAAATTCATGGACGTCTCTGAGTGCGGCAGTTACAGACAGACAGACAAAAAAAAACATTAAAATATATTCTGTCAACGTTTATAATAAGTACCCCCTGAGTAGTTTTTCTTAAATATCTTTAATGTACATTTTTTTTCTCTCTACTGGGCAATCTCTGGGACGATCGCTGGGACGATCCCATTTGACATCTCATCGACGAACTGTGTTTTAACAGAATCACTCTGCTGATTTATTACATGTACTTACTACGAAATACGTATATAGGTATTTTAGGTTTTATAAGCTTAGCTAATATGTGTTGTCTTAACTTTTTTATAACACGAAACTGGAGGCAAGGTTGGCTTCGGCCTGTGGACATTGGATTGCAATAGGGATTAAGAAGGATTTTTTTTATCTAATTTCTTAACAAAATATTAAAATACCGTAAAAGAGATGGCAAAAAGTGAAATTAAAATTAAAACCGGACAAAACATACGGATAATATAAATCGCGAAAAAAAAATCGACCCACCCATGCATTTTTTTGGCTAGTCAGCTGACGATGTTTCGTATGGGAGGGTCGATTTTTTTGTCCCATAGTGAAAGTTGGTGTGTATGAATTACTGATTTAATCCCCAAATTTTGTACACTGAATTTAATTTAATGTGTTCTAGTAGGGCCTGCGATAAGGTTGTTAATTGTTAAAATCAATCAACGTAAGTTGACGAAATCGCGTCGGCCGTTTATGTCAATTCCATAAATTCTGTCAGATTTAAAAAAAATACACAACACAATAATGTCAATAAATGTGTTGTGAAACAATACGACTAGGTAATCACAGTGCGTCAATTGTTAACATTAATGTTAGTAATCTTAATGATTATTAGTTCCAGATACATGCAAGACCTGCCCTGAAAGCACGAGCCACCATGAAGACTGGACGCAATAAAGATACCAAACTCGCCGGGGTATTTCTTCAGAGTCAGAACCTTGATAATTTCGATACAGCGGGCTTAGCATGCGAGATAAGATTTGACAGGTGCTAAGGAAATGATTACATCTATTCCATATTCTAACGTGAGGCTGTCTTTCCATAGAAGTGGAGACGAGCGGAGCGGAGAGGAGATGTGTAGGAATCGACCAATCTCATTAGTTGTAATCCACATCTCGTCTCCGCTTGACTGTTTTCATCGAAGCGGAGCGGAGACGAGATGTGGATTACAACCAATGTGATTGGTCGATTCTCGCACGATCGCACTGCTCGTCTCCGCTTCTATGGAAAGGCAGCCTAAGACTTAGGTAACGTTTAAGGTTTAAAATAAAAGTGTCCCGTCTTGATAAAATCGCTATAGTCGCTTAGTAATAAAAGGTAATAAAAGTCCGGACGAGACACTTATTTTAAACCTTAAGCGTTAAATTTTATGTTAGAATGTGGAATAGATGTATCATTTCCCTAGCAACAGAAGCGAGTCGAGTAGCCAAAATTGTAATCGTCAAAAGCCGCAAACTTCGACTCGAAAGTCGAAATTATAAAATTATATTTAGGGTTCCGTACCTCAAAGAAAAAAAAGGAACCCTTATAGGATCACTTTGTTGTCCGTCTGTCTGTCTGTCTGTCTGTCTGTGTGTCTGTCAAGAACCTTTTTCTCAGAAACGCGTGGAGGTATCAAGTTGAAAATGATATCAAATTCATAAGTCTGCAGTCCCTTGGATCAGTGAAAAAATCAAACATCTAAGTCAACGCAATCAAAAGATACGGCCGTTTATGCCGCATATTGAAGAGAATCTCAAGGGAATCAAAACCTATAGGGTACTTCCCGTTGACTTAGAATCATGAAATTTTGCAAGAAGCTATGTCTTATAGCACAAGTAAAGGGAAAAATCCGAAAACCGTTAATTTGTAGTTACATCACATAAAAAATTAGCCCAGTATAAGCTGACACTCACTAAGTAGTAAAGTGCATACTTATTGCGTGTCAGTTTATACTGGACGTGTTTATATTGTATTCCCGTGATTTACGAACTATTTACATGCCTACAAGTTTGTGCGGAACCCTCGGTGCGCGAGTCCGACTCGCACTAGACCGGCTTTTTAAATTAATATCGATTTAATGTTAAATAGTTTTAGCATAATTTTAGATATTATTTTCGCTTTAGTTACATTAATTTGCAGTGTTGCCGAGGCGAGCGAACAAAATCAGACAATAGACTAATTATGAAGAGCAATAATAACGGCCGCACTCAGAGACGTCAATTAATTTTTAAGTTTCATTAAAGTTGCTGCGTCTTATTCTATTGCTATAGCAAAGAAAGTGACAGCAGCAACTTTAATCAAACTTAAAAGTTAATTGATGTCTCTGAGTGCGGCCGTTAATGTTGTATTTTATTTTTACACCGTCGACGCAAAAAGATTGTTGTTATAAGTTTAATGTGTGTGTCTGTATATCTGTCTGTGGCACCGTATCTCCCAAACGGATGACCCGATTTTAATTTAGTTTTTTTTTTATTATACGAGTAGGTATATGTCCTTAAGTAGATCATTTTGTGAAACATGTATAAAATAATATAAGTTACTGTATACGTACGCTTCTGCTAGTCTTTCTACTTTCAGTCAGTAGAGAACCAATGCCATTATTATACCCTTTTAAATAAATCTGTTGTTTATCTAATCCACATTAATATTAAAAAGAGGTCAAATTTGCAAGTTTGGATGTAGGAGGTGATCTCCAAAACCACTCATCCAATTCCATAAATTATTTCATTAATATTTTAAAAACTAGTGACCGCCCTCGCTTCGCTCCGGGCACTATTATATACATAAACCTTCCGTGAAAAATTATCTTACTGATGGTGAAAACCGCATTAAACTCCGTTGCGTGGTTTAGGAGTTAGCGGACATACAGACAGACAAACGCGGAAAGCGAAATTGTTTTAGACTTACTATGCATACTATGTAGAGATGGAGTTTAAACGTGGACATAGGATATATTTTCGTGACCCCTTGTTTTCAATTCAATTCAATTTATTTATTTCGAATAACAAGATCCATAGAGTGTTAGTAATATGGCTTATAAACTTAATGTTAGTATTGCATTAATAAGTAAAACATGTAATTTATCAAAATTGTACGTGCAAAACATTTAAATCAAATTTGGAATATATTATGTCAATATCAGAATGTCAATGAGGATCAAATAATAAACAATTAAATTAATAAATTAAAACAGGTTGGCAATTATAAATTATTTACAAAATGTGCAAATTAACTAATTGCCTCAGTAGGGGGCAATCAATCCTGTCCGCAATTAACGCAAGGATGCCGTTGGGACTCTCGCGGACGCGGCGCAGCATCGAGGCAGCCTTCTTCCTCATGATGGCATGAAAGCCATCAGTCCGTACCTCCGCAAACATACCCGACGCGCTACACCACCGCGTTTAGCAGACACTCATTTCATAGAATGTCGTTTCACCGAATTTCATTTCATCGAAAGCTTATTTCTGCTGAAACATTATTTTCAGGTTATCTTAAGCATGGGTTATGCGTAGGTTAGGTTAGATCTGTGACCACCAAAAAAATATAACTCTTGCACGTGGAAATGCCTATCGATGAAATGAAAATTCGGCGAAGTAAAACATTCTATGAAATGAGTCGGCGATTCAAGGGTAAACCCTATGTTTTATTTAGCTTATCGCATTCATTGCCAGCAGTGCTACGCCGCTACACTCGTAGCGCGTAGCCGTGTTATCCTCGTACGTAGCGAAAACTCGCTACGAACAGAGAACCCGATATCGGGTACGTGGTGCTGAATGCGTCGCATTTAAGTAACTTTTACACATGAGTATGTCTAGTACGTCTGAAATGGGTTTGATTCACTTGGGGTACGTTCCACTAAACGCTCGCAACGACCGTAACACCCTCTGTATCGTTCCACCTAAGGCCCGTGGTCGTCGCGAGCGATCGCTCGACGTCATAGATGACGTCACTGTTCGCGCCCACTTCACCCACAAAATATTGGTGGGTCAGAGTGGGCACACAGCGCTCAACATGTGCGTTCCACCTATAACATTCGCCTACAGCGCCCGCGGCGTTTTTACGTTAGTGGAACGACAATTTCAGCGGTCGTGGTCGATGGCGTTGCGGGCGTTTAGCGGAACGTACCCTTGATAATTAGTTAAAAAAACTGATAGGTGGGTAGGCGGAGCCGGATGGACGATTGCTGAAAATAAATCTGAAAGCTATTATTGGTCAAATAGACAAATAATGCCAATGTTACAACTATGAGCAGCCAGATGCGTAAAACGCGTCATCTGGACCGGCCCATTTCACGAAAGCTTGTAACTTATATTACAAGCGGAAATCTCTTTCCAACAATATGCATTAAAAAGAGACATACCTACTTCAAATACTCAACGCCAAGTGAAGTGCCACCATAGCTTCGGTCACAGTATAAATATAGCTAAAGCAGTAATGAAACTACGAATAAACGTTCGAAACGTCGCAACAGACGCAAATCTCAACGAGACCCCGAAGCGTACATGGCAGTGCTGTCAGTAGGTGTCGCGTCGAAACGAATGGTTTGGTGGAGAAGAATAAAATACAAAGCGAAACCATTCATCTCGACGCGACACCCTTCACTGACAGCACTGCCATGTCCGCTTAGGTCTCGTTGAGACGTGCGTCTGTGTGAGTGCGACGTTTCGAATGTTTGTTCGTAGTTTCTTTACTGCTTTAGCTATATGTATGGGCCTCATACTCGTAATAAGGCTCAAGGTCAGAGGGCGATGGAAAGAGCTATGCTGGGTGTCTCCTTACGAGATCAAATCAGGAATGAGGAGATCCGCAGGAGAACTAAAGTCACTGATATAGCTCACCGAATAGCAAATTAAGTAGCAGTGGTCGGGGCATATTGCTCGTAGAACCGATGGCCGTTGGAGCGGAAAGGTTCTAGAGTGGCGACCGCGAACCGGGAGACGAAATATCGGCAGGTCTTCCACAAGGTAGACCGACGATCTGATAAAGTCAGCCTAGACCTCGAGTCCTAGAACCAATGTTACATTTGACCTTCGCTTTACAAAACAGGCGTATAAGTGCATAAAACTAATATTAATTTGGCCACAGAATAAAAATAGCATTTAGGGTCAATGATAACTATTTAACAAGTGAATTAGAGGCCAATCAAAATGACTACATCAATTTTGTTATTATCGTGACGAGAGATTAAATACACGGCGTAGTAGAATTAAGCATGCATTTGTGCGGAACCCTCTGTGCGCGAGTCCGACTCGCACTTGACCGGTTTTTATTTACTTCAGATTTCACTTCGAAGTTAAGTGCAAAATACCTTGGAAATAATGACTTGGAAGCAAATTTCTTGAATAAAAAATTAAGTTAAGTATACGATAAATAAATTAAAAGCCCGTTCAACTCAACTTGAACCATGACCTTGAACTTGTAATTGACCTTGTCCTTACCGTGCCGCTGTGACCTTCTCTCAACTGTTGATTTTCGAAGTCGTTGTCAAAGTTCACACAGAGGGGCCGCAGTCCTTTCGCGTATCTGAACGGTGTCACCAGCTTCAGTATCGCTATGTCATCCTGGAAACTCGTCTTTCCTCCGCGGAAGCGAGGAGGAATGATTATCTCTTTTACCTGGAATTCATAGGACAGGTTAAAAGAAGCTATATTTTTGTAATCCACAAAGACAACTTAATTTTATTGACGACACCTAGTTAGCCTAGTTAGTAGTGACCCTGCCTACGAAGCTAGCGTCCCGAGTTCGAATCCCGGTATGAGCGAATATTTCTGTGATGAGCGCGAGTATTTGTTCCTGAGTCTTGGTTTTCTATGTATTTAAGTATGTATTTCTCTATATAAGTATGTTTATCGTTGCCTAGTACCCATAGTACAAGCCTAGAGCTTAGTTTGGGACTAGGTCAATTTGTGTGTGATTGTCCAAAATTGAAAAAGTTCTCCAGTCAAGTTGCATATATAGAACTTCCAACTTCATCCGAATGTACTCCGTTCCCAGGCACGACACCCGCCTGGAGAGAGATCTCTCCATCTCTTCCCAGTGAAACAAGACTTCCAATATACGACGCAACGGCACTGATAAAAGTTTGTTTTATGTTTTAATTCTTTGTGTAATGTAAGTACTTATAGTGAACCGTGTGTGTCAACAATAAAAGTATCTTCTTCTTCATATTTCCGGTTTGATTCACGATCCTTTGTTAACTTTTCGTACTTTTTATAACTTCCTACGTGCTATACTGGGTGTTTTTTTATGCGTCGAAAAAATTTTGGGGGTGAAATCAGTAAGTCATACTGATCAACTTTCACTATGGGACCAACCCCGAAATAGCGAAAAAAAAATTGACCATCCCATACATTTTGGCTAGTCAGCTGACCATGTTTTGTATGGGAGGGTCAAATTTTTTTTCGCGATTTCGGGGTTGGTCCCATAGTGAAAGTTGGTCAGTATGACTTACTGATTTAAGCCCCAACATTTTGTCGACGAATAAAAAAACACCCAGTATATTTCCATCTATAGTACTCACGTCTGATTTCTGGGCTCTCTTGTCCATCTGGTCGGCCCAGGGCCTGTAGATCTTGTTGGCGCCGACGGCGTAGTTCGCCGCGGGCAGCGCGAGGGCGTCGTCGTCCCAGAAGCAGTGGGCGGCTGTGGACAGCATCCGTTAGGACCTGGCAGCGCCTGCGCGACCGGCTGAGTGGCGGGCGAATATTTTACATTGCCGGATTTGCCAGAGCTTCAATAAGGAATATGCATGTAACAAACATTAGAGAAAATACCGGCAAGTGCGAGTCGGACTCGCGCACTGAGGGTTCCGTGCACATTTGGCTGGTTCTTAGTATTTGTTGTTGTTCTATAATTATACCAAATTTGACGCTTGTATGTTTTACCGTTTTTACAATACAACAAAAATAAAAATATATCGAAGTCGGTGGCAAGAATCATGTTGTCATTGCTATTGTGTATGCCTGACACCGGCTTGGATATATTTCCATGTACCTATTTGGCACTAAATAGGCAATTCCTAGGACTCCTAGGAGGCCGGTCTTTATTTTACACTTTTTAGTGGGTTTTTGAAGACGGTTTTATTTTTTTGTTATTTTTTTTAATATCACTTTTTGCCATCTCTATTACGGTATTTTCATATTTTGTTAAGAGATGCGATAAAAAATTTCATGCATATTCCCTATTAACCCCGTGAGCGTTTCGCCCGTGCAATGAGAAAGAATTCGCTTGTCGCCCCCGCCGCCGCTCAATCCAGACCGCGAGACTCTACACCGAAAATCATTAAGTACATTTCCTTTTGATTTCTTCACAAAGAGAGTACCTATTCGAAGTATGCTTAGCTTAATGATCATTCAATTGAATTAATGAATTTAATGAATTTACACATTTTGTATATAGCAAATGATAAATATTGACCCGTATCAAGTGAACTATTGGGACGAACAGTAGCCGGTCAGCTGTTTGTTTTATTTATATTTGAAGATCTCTACCGTGAAGACAGTACTTATTTTCATTTTCTAAGCAATAGAAAGTAATAGATCGTTTTACTATCCCTTTAGGAAGATTAGTCTAAACATCTATGAGGTGACTTACAATGTGACAATGTGTCAACATCAACAAAGATACTCACCAGATAAGACAACATCCACGCTGAGTACCGATCCTCCACAAATCGGCTTAAAGTGTGGTGTATAAGTTTTATCATATATGCCTGCATACCATACCGGGCGAGGCGTTCCTTTTAGGTCTCCCAGTCTGAGGGTTCGACCAGAACTAATAGCTCTGGCCACTTTTTTTGTCGGAGCTGGATGAAAGAATGATGGCCCTATGCAAGGCGGTGGAACTGCGCATGGGTTTGTGCCCAGTGGATACGTAGTTGGATCAGAAGGGTCGCACTCGGGCTCTGGTACTGCCATAGCTCTAGCTGGTGCTGGCGGCGGTCCTTCAGTCGTGTTTAGAGGAGGTAGGTATTCAGGAGCTGTGAAGTGAGGAGTGGTTGGCGTTGTTGATGTCGTCACTATTTTTCTTGTCGTTGTAGTTGCTGTAGCAGGTTCTTCGTCTACGCTACGATTTGGCACAAAAGTGGTAGTTGTAGGGTTACAAGGATCGCCACCGGAGTAACGTTGGTCTATACCGAGTGGATACGTGCTAGGGTCAGAGGGATCGCACTCTCGTGGTACTAGCATAGCCCAGGCTGGTTGTGGCGATGGTAATTTATGTGGTGTTTTAGGTGGTAAGTACTCAGGAGCTTTGAAATAGGGAGTGGTCGGCGTTGTTGGTGTGGTCACGATAACGGTAGTAGTTGTTGATGGTGTGGTTACAATTTCTTTTGTAGTGGTGGTCTTAGGCGTGGTAGGAGTAGTAGTTGTTGGATTACATGGATCGCCACCGGAGTAACGTTGGTCTATACCGAGTGGATATGTGCTAGGGTCAGAGGGATCGCACTCTCGTGGTACTAGCATAGCCCTGGCTGGTTTTGGCGGTGGTCCTTTAGGTGGTGTTTTAGGTGGTAAGTACTCAGGAGCTTTGAAATAGGGAGTGGTCGGCGTTGTTGGAGTGTACACGATTTTGGTTGTGGTTTTTGATGGTGTTGTCATGATTGGACGTTTCGTAGGGGTAGTCGGGGGGCTAGTTTCTTCAATCAAAATCCGGTTTGGATCAGGGGTCGTTGTAGGTGTGTTAGTAGTTGGGCGCGGCGTTGTAGTCGTCGTCGTTGTAGTGGTAAGCGTGGTAGTAGTTGGAGTCGTTGTTGTTGGAGTTGCGGTTGGTGTGGGATCATCTTCTGGCTCGGGTGGGACTGGAATAGCCATAGCAGGAGCGACATCAGCTCGCTTTGTTGTAGTCATTACTTCTGGGAAGATTTCCGAAGGATCTTGATCAAACGGGGGTTTAGATGTAGTTGTTGTTGGTGTTGGTTCATCCTCTGGTTCTGGTGGGACTGGCATTGCCATAGCGGGGGCAGCATTGCCCATATAAGTTGGTATTTTTGCGGTAGTGGTTCCGGATTTAACGGGGCTAGGTGGTAGGTATGTTGGTCCTGCAAAAGGGGGCTTAGGCTTGTGTCTTGGTGGTAGATAATCTAAACCTTTGAAGGTATTCTGACCGTTAGAAGTCTCGAAACTTTGATCCGAGTTGGCAATATGTTGAAAATTAGAGCCAAAATGTTGGTATCGGAATGTATTCTGACCGAAATTAGATGCAAATGTATTTTGTCTTTGAAATTTCTGACTGTTAGCAAGCACGAACGAATTCTGGTTCCGATTATTCTGCCCGTTGCTTGTTTCGAACAAGTTTGGATTCAGTGGGTTCTGATTGAAACCAGCTCCTATCGCGTTTTGATTATGAGTGCTAAAATCGTAATTATTCCCAAAGGAATTGTAAGCCGCTCCAAATTTATTCTGATTCTGGGAATGTTGACTTACATATGGATTTTGATCTCGTCTCTGACTGTAACTCGTTCCAAATGAGTTTTGTTTTTGGATATTCTGATTTGAACTTGGCCCAGACGTATTTGGTCTGGATCCAAATGCATTCTGCGGGTTCTGGTTGTACCTCGTCCTCACAAACAAGTTCTGGCTCTCTGCATTTTGACTATTGCTTATTTCGAAAGCATTCGTGCGTTGGTGATTTGTATTATAACTCTGTACTTTATGATTTTTTAGACTCTGTCTAAATCCGGTTTCTCTTGTTGCATTTAGATTTGGATTGTTCTGACTCCTTGGTTGAAACGAGTTTTGGACCTGAACTTGAGTGTGATAATTTCGTCGAGGTCTATAAAATCCGTTGTCTTTCCAGTCATCATCTGGAACTGTGTCACCAAAGCATGTGATGTATGTGCCTAAAACAAACACATTTAATTACACAGGTGACTCTTCAGAAGAAAAGGATTAAGAAGAAGAAAAATGATTATTCGAAGTATTAAGAATACGAAAAACATGAAACAGCAGTATTGTGGCAAAAGATGAAATAAAATGAGGGGACAAATTTTAATGTATGATGAAGGAAATAGATGAAAGACACATAAGAACGTAAAACCATAGAATAAAATTTAATGACACACGTTATACGTTCTTTGTTATACGTGCGCGCAAAACCGGGGAACTAAGTACGTCGACATTTACTTGTTTTGTGTTGTCACGTCATTAAGGGGGGCAAAACGGGGTGGCGAGTAAGACGGGGTAGCGGCTTCATATGGCGACACGACTGACTAATCAGAATCCCGTTAGTGTAGTAATTTTTCACGGAAGGTCGCGAAGCGAAGGCGGGGCGCTAATAGTATATAGAATGACGATAAAAATGCAGAGTACAGTCAGGGCTTCCCTTGATGTCAATGATACCTGACTGCCATGGAAGACTAGCTATCCAGGAGGCACCGACGCAGAGAGAACATTCCAGTCCTTAGAAGAAAATAACAAACGGTATAACAAAGGGACAAAGTGTCATCTTTACACAAATTAAGTAGATACGGCTTAAGCTCGAAATCAAAACAAAAGAAATAATAAGTTATCCTAAAAAATATATTTTTATGACATGCTTTATTGTTGAATGTAATTGTATTCCAGCCTTCAGATTAGGGGGTGGTCACTTAAATACCAAACGCGGAAATTCGGTCAAGTGCGAGTCGGATAAAAATGTGGTTTAATTTTAGTCGTAATTAACCTTGTATATCTACTAGTGCCGAAGGGGGTGGTCATGACCTACCTGACCACCCCTGTGAATCCGCCATTGACTGGTAACGGTAATACCCCTTCTACACGATCGGGCGGTTGGGCCAACCGAGAAGGACGCAGCTATCTGTACTTACTTTTTTACTATCTCATTCTGACAGATAGCTGCGTCCCTCTCGGTTGGCCCAACCGCCCGATCGTCTGGAAGTGGTTTAAAGAGGATGATGATGCAACTTACCTAATGTCGGATACGGACATGGCGCGAAAACGCACTAGGTACGTTGATACGAGTATAATGTCATTTACATATTATTATTGCAGTATTACATAATCGAGCGTCTGTCTGGTGATCAAGGCCAACTGGATTTGACCAGTCGGTTATATTGGCTCATCCATTATCTATAGTATTTATATGATGATTATAAATAATATATTAAATGCGAATGTGGTTTTTGATTGTTCCGTTGTTGCGGCCACGCAAGCCTAGATTTTCATAGAGACGACGGACATACATGCAGCATCAAAAAGATAGGAGCAAGAAAGTGGCCAAATATATCACATCTTTATTTCTATAGGAATAAGGATGTTTTGCGATATATTTGGCCATTTTGGCTGCTCCTATCTATTTGACGCTGACTGTACATATTTTATAAAGCAAAATGAGGGGTGTTAGGTAAAAGTACAACCGAGAGCTAGGTGCAGGCTGAAAACCAGCGCTGTGCAGCTGACCCAGCTCGCAGCTTATGCTGAGACCTGAGCCTGTTGTCCCAAAGTTGATATATGTATTAGTTAACAATATGTGTTATAATGCCGTGTATATTTTTTCTATGTGACAATAAATCATTATTTAATCATTATTTAATTTAATTTAATTTAATTTAAAGTATAACGTGTGTAACTGTGTGTTTGTGTGTCGGTCTGCGGCATCGTTTCCTAACACTTCGTTTTATTTTTCCCGTAAAATATAAGTATTAATTATCTATAAGTTAGGAATTTTTAAGATTTTTCGATTCATAAACTTCGGAGATAAGGGGGGACGGGGGACGGTCATTTTTTGAACATTTTTGGTTATAAATCAAAAAGTACGTAACGGCAAATTATAAAAAAAAATAGTTTTGAAATGTGCAACTTGAGCCCTTTCATATGATACCCCACTTGCTATAATCAAATCACTTTCATTTTTCAACCCCCATTCTCGACCCATTTTATTTATAAAATTAATTTCATGTTTTTTACTAAAAACAGATGCGGGCAAGCAGTGATATAACTATGCCAAATTTCAAGTTGATAGCTTGTGTAGTGCTGAGAAAAACTGCTGTAACATAATACAGACAGACAGATAACGAAGTCTCACCATAAGGGTTCCTTTTTTACCATTTTAGTACGGAGCCCTATGAAGATGTAGTTGAAAACTCATTTAAAAACCCCTATTTTTCTCTTTGAGTAGGTACCGAAATTTAGAGCTGCCGCACATTAGGCCACTAGTCGCGGCCACAGCGTAGCCACTTGTGGCTGCCACAAGCTGCGCGGTAGTCGCCCGCGCTCGCTACTAGTGGCCGCGTTTTGTCGCTCGCCTCGCGCGCACACTAGGCCACAGTCGCCGGATTCTCCAATAAACAATAGCCAATAGTGGCAGCCACTGGTGGCCGCCACTCAGCCACCGGTGGCCGAGATTGGTGGCTGCGTCTAGTGGCTTAGCCGAACCACTAGTGGTCGCGTTTTAGTGGCGGCCACTAGTAGCGAGTGCGGGCGACTACCGCGCAGCTTGTGGCAGCCACAAGTGGCTACGCTGTGGCCGCGACTAGTGGCCTAATGTGCGGCAGCTTAAGTCAATACTTGGATCAGTGAAAAAATCAAACATCTAAGTCAACGCGGTCAAAAGATACGGCCGTTTATGCCGCATATCGAAGGGAATCTCAAGGGAATCAAAACCTGTAGGATAATTTAGAATCATTAAATTTGGCAAGAAGCGATGTCTTATAGCACAAGTAAAGGAAAAAAAATCTGAAAAACGTTAATTTTGAGTTACATCACAAAAAATAATGGCCATACTATAATAAGTACGAGAGTGCATACTTAGTGTGTGCCAGTTTTTTGCTGGAAATTGTTGTTTTCCGTGATTTACGAACTATTTACATACCTACAAGTTTTTGCGGAAACCTCAGTGCGCGAGTCCAACTCGCACTTGACCGGCTTTTTTTTAATTAAGTCCTTAACTACGAGTAAGAATGTATTTTTTTAATTTACCCATATTTAGTTTTGCATGATTTATAAATGTGCTTAAAACGATTTATTTTTGTTTATGATCCCCTATAAAAAAATATGGCGCTGCACTTTTGATCTACATTAAACCTATAACAGTTTTACTCACCAAAAGACACTAAAATGATGATCTTCAGCATTTTATCACAATAATTAATTGTTATTTTGTATAAATCCGCGCGCGCGCGCCGCGGACGACACTCTGACCCGTCGGCCTCACGGCGCGGCGGCTCCGAGCGAGACCTTTATAAATCTATATGAAGAGGTAGGTCGTCCAGAAAGAGTCAGCCACCTGTGGTGTGGTTTATCCTTAAATCACCGACACTCATTTCATAGAATGTTTTACTTCGCCGAATTTTCATTTCATCGACAGGCATTCCACGTGCAGGAGTCATAATCAGTGGTCGGAATAGGTAGAGCTAATTTACCTAAACTTGTCGCATGTTTATTCATGCGTGAGTGAGATGGGAACACATCGTTGAATGAACATGCATCAAGTTTAGGTAAATTAGCTCTACCTAATCCGACCACTGCGGTCATATTTTTTTGGTGGTCACAGGTCTAACTTTTTTTTGTCGCTGGGAAAATGCATCACGCATACCACCCAGGTCCGGGGGGACCAGGGTGGTTATGTGGGTCTCACCGACCGAGAGCGGCCAGCATACCCACCAAAAACCCAGCGGTAAACCTCAGCGTCTTTCAGGGAGGAGCCACAGGACTACGAGCAAGCGCATTCTGCTGCGACACCTCAACGCTTATGACTCCAGGAGAACGGTCAACTAAGGCACCCTCAGTCCTCCAGTGCGCCACGGTGCACGAAGGGGTCCCCCGACCCCTTCGGCCGGCGCGCACTATTGCGGTGGGGGAAGGAGATGCGCATAACGGCGCCTGGCCCTTCTTCTTCGTCGTCTGCGGAGCGGATCAGCGAGGGCGTGGGTCACTCCGCTTCCTCATTCAGCGAGATGACTGATTTGCAGAAGGAGGCTACCGCGCTCCAGCTCCATAGATAGGTTATGTCTGTAGGTATTTGTTTTGCTTGTCCCCCCCGTATGTAAGGCTAAGGGACCGTTGCCCATACGGCCAAGCAAGGCGGGGTATGAAAGGCTGCATACGAATTTTTATTTCTGTTTTTTCTTTTTCTCGTTTTGTAATTTATGTCTTGTTTTTGATTTTGTTCCAAAGTTGTGTGTAACCATCCGTGGTTTCACCTGATGGTACCAACGGAAGACCAGGGCTGACATTAGCCAGCATTACGCTGAGTTGGTACCATTTCGTGACCACTAATCGTTTTGTGTGTATTTCTCTGTCCCTTTGTTTAGGTATATCTGTCACGAATAAATGTTTTTTCTTTCCTTCTTTCTCCACGCCTCCCGACTGCCGAGCATGGCGTCGACCAAGCTCGACAGCGAGAGGTCACCACCCACAATGTTAGTGAGCAGGGACCTCTGAGGCCCCCGACTGGCACACTCCTCCACCTAACCTACGTAACCCATGCTTAAGATAACCTGAAAACAATAAGGTTTCAGCAGAAATTAGCTTTCGATGAAATGAGATTCGGTGAAACGTCACATTCGATGAAATGAGTATCTGCAAATGGTGACACGGTGTTGAACGAAACATGGTCTCTCACTCCCTAACAACTTGAACCCCTGACCTCACAGGCAACATGCGTCGGATACCTTCGACCTTGGTTGAGTAGAGTAGGTATGCCCTTTATGCATGGTGGTTCAAGTTACCAGCCCGCAGCAAGCCAGACCTGTTCGTGAGCCAACTGGCGAGTCATTCAAGAGATGACACATGCCTTGTTTTCCTTATTCGAGTATGTAGTTAGTATGCCGACGAACCTTAATGTACCTATTCTGTCAGGCTCCTCACTGACTTGGCCGGACAGCGGGCTTAGCATGCATGAGCGAGATAAAATTTGACAGGTGCTAGGGAAATGAATATATCTATTCCATATTCTAACGTAATACTTAACGCTTAAAGTTTAAAATAAAAGTGTCTCGTCCTGACTTGTATTATTTTATTGCTAAGCGACTGTTCAATACGTAAATTAATATTGACCTTGAAAGTTTGACCGTGAATGTTTAGTTATTTTTTCAACCAGGCACGGTCACCTGGCAACACCGTTCTCTTCCCCTAAGCTCAAGACGCGAGCACAACTCCTTTCATGCATGTAAAAATGTTTATTTATTAAAATAAACAATTCTATAAGCCTCTGCTTTGTTTTATTATCTTATCAAACATAACAAGTGGTCCTTCGAACCAGATTAGCGATTTTCACATTTTTATAGCGATTTTATCATGTCTGTATAAATGACACAATACTAAATATACTGTTATTATTAAAAATCGAATAAAACAATTAAATATCATTTATATCTCATTTCATTGGTTTACAATCGTGTTTTACAATGAACATACACTAGCGATGGTCTAGTCTATTCGAGTTGAATATTTCGAAAATGCCCGCTTCTGGTCCGCGCGCTCTACACCTAAGTCGGCCTAATGTGTTAGGTATTCAAACCCGGCGTGCAAAACTAAAGTTGAGAGAGTTGACTCGTCCGATCGCCAACTCGCCTCCCTTACTGCCGCATTCAGAGACGTCAATTAATTTTCAAGTTTGATTAAAGTTGCTGCGTCTTATTCTATCGCTATAGCAAAGAAAGTGACAGCAGCAACTTTAATCAAACTTAAAAGTTAATTGACGTCTCTGAGTGCGGCCGTTAGTCGGCTATCAGCAAACTCAAAAAGTTGCGCCTGTTTAGATCCAGGCAAGAACCATGTACTGGCCTGGAGATGACCTTTTTACAGGCGTTTTCAGAGCGCTGCCATCTCGACCCAGAATTCGCAAAATTAATCACGTGTGCATTCCGAATATGAACCTTTTATCAGAAATGAAAAAGGTCCCGCCATATTGAACTTTTTAGTTACGGAACCGATCGCTTTAAAAATCGATATCGGAGGCATCGCGTGGACTCCAAAATACTAACCCGAATAGGGGTGTAGACGATTTTTATTTATTTATAGATATACATGAAATATATCTCAAAAACGTATTAAAAAAATTCACTCGTATATTAATTTAAAATGCCTTAAAGTAAATTTCATTTTAAAATTTCCTGCTATAAAGCTAAGGCCGCCCGCACATTGGGCCACTAGTGGCCGTCACTAGCTGGGGACGAGTTTTTTCATACATTTTGTACAGCATCGGCGCACCGGGCGTTCGAGTGGCCGCGTCTGAGCCACAAGCTGCGCCTCGCGCGCACACTCGGCCACAGTCGCCGGCTTCTCCAATAAACAATAGACAATAGTGGCAGCCACTGGTGGCTGCGTCGCCTGCGTCTAGTGGCTGCGTGGCGGCCACTAGCGGTCGCGTTTAGTGGCGGCCACTAGTGGCCCAATGTGCGGGCAGGCTAACTTCTGTCATGGCGTCGCTATGACATCACGATCCTCTAAACACTTGTTTATACTATAGTACTCTGTGGCTCACGCACATCTTGTTTCTTAGCAAAATGTCAAAATGTTGTTTGTTTAGAGAAACGTGACGTCACGCGCTGCTGTTTGCGGTCACGTGATAACTAGGATGAAATATTTTTTTTTCTATAGATATTATTAAAACAATAAGCATGAAAGTGTGACTTTCGGTAATTGTATATTAAACACTACCGGAAAAATATAATATGTATTTATTTTCGTTTAGTGTCTACACCCCTATTAAAAAAGTGGCCGCCATTTTGAACATTTTTGTTACCGAACCGATTGATTTGAAAATCGATATTTGGGGCCTATTTTTATATTTAGGTATATTTTGAACATACATATTTTATTACAAGTATAGACTAGCGACCTCGCTTCGCTTCGGTTAAAGTTGAAATATCCAATTTTTCTCTTCATTAGAACCTTCTCCGGACTTCAAGGAATATTTCAAAAAAAAATATACCCGGATTAGCCGAGCCGTTCTCAAGTTATGGCGTGACCAAGGGAAATAGGGATTTATTTTTATATATATATAGATAAATAGATAACACTGGCCACTAAGTATCATTAAAATTTTAATTCCAAAAACTGGCAGTGCAGGTCCAGCGACGGTATGTGTTCTAGCAGAAAGCTCTTGTGGGCGGCGATTTGCGTGAAGGCCGGTACGGAGTGCGCGTTGCACTCCTTGTTGTCGGCGGCCTGCGCCGCGGAGCCCACGCCGCGCAGCACAGGCATGAAGTCCCCGGACTCCCCGGCCCAGAACGCCAGGCCTCCGCCGCTGTCACCCCTGCAGAGCGTCCTGCCTGCAAGCACACCATAAACAGACTAGTAGACATTTTTCGGACAATATATGTGACGTTGTCAATATAAAGGGACCTTATGGAGGAAGGCAATTACGCTCTTCTTGTAACTATACGAATACTATGGTAACAGTTCTACAAACGGCGTAACCACCTGCCTCCATAAGGTCCCTTTATATTGAGAATGCCACATATCATCCAGTTTTGTGCGTGTGCCTCACCCTCACCGCATACTGCCGACTTTCTAATGGTTCTCCTTATCCATTTTTACAAAGTTTGTGGGGACAAAACACAATCGACCGACTAAATAGCCTGCAGTCTGCTTTGCTGCCTTACGTACGCGCCACAACCCTGACAGCTGACACTGGTAATCTCGATCAGTCTCATTAGACGGAGGCTGGTCACAGAGACTCATTACTAGCTTTTGCCCGCGACTCCGTCCGCGTAGAAGACGTTTATCGGTTTTCCCTTGGGAAGCACCAAATTTTCCGGGATAAAAAAAAATAAAACCGTCTTCAAAAACCCACTAAAAAGCGTTAAATAAAAACCAGCCTCCTAGGAGTCCTAGGAATAGCCTATTTAGTGCCTAATAGGTACATAGAATATATCCAAGCCGGTGTCAAGTAAGTATACCCAGTAGCAATGACACCATGATTCTTGCCACCGACTTCGATATATTCTATGTACCTATTAGGCACTAAATAGGCTATTCCTAGGACTCCTGAGGCTGGTTTTTATTTAACGCTTTTTAGTGGGTTTTTGAAGACGGTTTTGTTTTTTTGTAAAAGTTTTTTTTTCGTTTTTTAGTTATGCACCTAATATTATTACCTATGTGATAAACTAAAGCACATAAACATCACATTAAGAAACAATAGCCTAATACCAATCTCTCATCGCCCTTAACAAAATGTCGCTCTTCGGAGTTCTCCCGGTACTTCACCATCAGTTGCACTTCACCATATGTGTTATAATGAGTATAAAACTAGCTTCATAGTTTCATAGTCTTAATAAAGAAATCTCATTGCTGGCGTCAATCACTTACAACTAAGCAGGTCCGGTGGTCACCTCTGGACTTCATCATCAGTTCCTCTTCGCCAAGAGGTGCTTTTGTGATGCAATTTCTTAAGGTCTTGCGGGTAATACCAAAATCGCTGTATGTGTGCCTATAACTTTTGAGGAGTTCCCTCGATTTCTCATGGATCCCATCATCAGATTCTGACTTTGTGACAATGGGACTACCTCGAAAGTATACCCTTTCAAACAAAAAAAGAATTTTCAAAATCGGTCCACAATTGACGGAGTAATCGCGTAACAAACGTACAATAAAAGCAAAATACAGTCGAATTGAGAACCTCCTCCTTTTTTGAAGTCGGTTAAAAAGTATCCTATCCTATATGTTAATCGAGGGTATAAGCTATCACCATTCCAAATTTCATCCAAATCCGCTGTTGCAGCGTGAAAGAGTAACAAATGAACACAGACACACACACACAAACTTCCGCATTTATAATATTATTCATTATTCATTATTTCGGGTACCCACGATTCAAACAGAATTGTCCAACTTAGCAGCATTAACCATCTTACTAACAAAGTCATGGTATCCTCTGGACCTACCCAATACAAGGCACTTTTCCCGACCGAGCGAACCAAAGGAAGGGTAGTGATTTAAGGGTTGCATTATTTCAAAAAAATCCCGATTTCGTATTTTATTATCACGATCGCTAGAAATATAATCGAATATTCGATATCACGTGGAGGGAAGTGATTTGTTTATTTAGAAGATACAGGTGTTTGAAATTATGTGGTAGGCAGGTGACAGACATTGATGTCAGGTGAACAACTATTTGTAACCAGGTTATCGACAATGGGTGCAGGTTGGCGACAAATACTTAAGTATAAATTAAACTGAAACTGTTAGCAGGCTAACGACAATGGGTGCAGGTGAGTAAATTGTTAAATACGTAATAATCCGTAATACATCCAGCGGGCTAAATAATACGCTGAGCTTGGAGGGTATTGGGCTTCCTCTTAATTCGAATCCTGGACCGTCTCTGCTTATACTGTACTTACTGGTGCTCGCCTCTCCCGCGCAGATTTTGTCGCTGGTGATGTACTTGAGGAAGGTGTCATCGGCGTCATCGATGCACTTCTCGATCTCGACGTATGGCAGCTCGATCCAGAGCAGCTGCTGCGCCGGCGTCCCGATCTCGTCCATGTAGCCCCAACCAGCGACCTGCCAAGGAGAACCTTTTCAATATGAGGCCTTAAGGACTCTTATCCGCAGTTTGCACATCAGCTGTTTTATGCTAATGAAATTCAGCCGTTAATTTAAATATATAGCAAAACAATTGACCGTCAAACCTAAAGCGAACATTACAACACTGTCAGATTCGATAACAAGTCCAACTAATAATAACCTAAACTAAAAATTTCGTTTTTGGGACAAGCTTTTGCTGCCGACTGTACTTTCTTTGCACAGTCATCATCTGCTTATCAAGACAAATCCAACGAGCCCGAACACGGCGGTGAAATCATGTGTGGTTTAGGAGTTCCATGACACCTTCCGTCTCCATCATCAGACCAGCTTAATTTCCACCTTTGGACGTACCACGCCAGTGTTCCCCTGCTTCAGCTGCTGTTTATTGAAGGCCTCGTCGAAGTCGACGCAGATGGGCCTCAGCCCCGACGCGTAACGGAACGGAGTCGCCAGCCTCACGACTGCCAGGTCATCCTGGAAGCTGGTCTTTCCACCACGGAAGCGCGGAGGTACTTTGATTTCTGACACCTAAAATGAGGAATAAAGTACATAGTAAGAGCCGAATTTTTCAATAGATAAAATTATCTGCAAATTAAAGTTATCGCTTTCCTTTTCTGTCATATATAAAGGGAGAGAGAGCTATGATTTATCTGACAGATAGAGTTATCTGGAGATTGAAAAATCAGCTCTAAGGCTTTTTACGAACGCAGGTCACCTTACCCACCAATTTTACCGTCAAGCTGTATTCGCACTAGGTCTTTGGCATAGGAGGTAGGTATGGTGTCTGAGCGCAAAAAAGACACGCGGTGGTTCAAAATAGAACAGAATAGAATTTCCTATACATCATCAACACCATAACTTAAGAGCTAGGCTCTTTTCGGTGGAGTGGCCGCCATTTTTCTTTTATTCTTTGCTAGGTTCTTGACATCTTGATACGACGCGACCTTAGCTTTCTCTACTACTTGCGCTTAAGTGACTTCGTCTAGGTCGTCCTCTGCACCTTTTGCCTTAAATTTTTTAAAAAGTTGTCGTGTCGTATCAAGGATCCTATCATCTATGCTCTTCTGTAGTTCGCCTTTAAAATATCAAGTACTTCTTTATTTGTTTTCATCTCCGTCAAACTAATTCATTAAATCATTCATTACAACTGTCACATTTTTATGTAGTAGCTGTTGGCGCTGCTGTGGTCTTTTATTGGTCACGTATAGTATAAGATACTGGTAAAACGATTACTATGCATGCCTGTATGCTGTTCATCTGACCACCAAAGGACCTAGTCCAGTTGCATGCCGAAATTATAGAAAATGTGTAGGATTGAAGTCAGCTGATATGAGTCTCGTGATTCCCATCTTCCACCCTGCACATCCAAGATCTCCATAGTAATAGAAGGTGGAAGACGGGTATCACTCGCTGTTATACGGAGTACGGACGCTTCCCTTGACTATTGTCCGTGGATAAATTAAGTTAAATACTTTAAATTAAATATTGACAGTGTCGTCAGGCAACCTTGTGGGGGCCTACACATGTCAGATAGAATTTTCTGCCATAGAAAAATGTGCTGATGAGCCAAAAGAAAAAAGCTCGAGGGACTGACTACTCACGTCAGATTTCTGAACCCTCCTGTCATGAGAGTCATTCCAGGGTCTGTAGACTTTGTTGCCGGCGACCGCGTAATCTTCGGCGGGCAGCAGGCCGATGTCATCAGCCCAGAAGCAGTGGGCGGCTGTGGACCAACATAATACTGATGAGGCGTTACTGACGTCTGGGTGCTTTAAACTTCTAGAAGAAATTCCCTAAAGGGAGCCGTTTCTGGACACCAAAGAAAATGTTAACCATTTTAGGACCTTGTCATAATGAACCTCAAACTTACATGAATGACGAGTACGATTTATGTCCGGTCCCTATATTAACCGCGGATAGATAAGGATACTTCGAGTTAACATTTGACGCATGTAGTTTGTGGCATGTCAAATTTTAGCTCGAAGTAAGCTAACCATCCACGGTTTGAATTTTAGGAATTCGGAAAGTGACAGCACGTTACTTAAAACCACATTAATTTTTTAGTAAACGTGTGCAAGTGGACATAAGTTATTCAACTTTTTTAAATCTCATCAATCATGTTTGAATGACCACTCACATTAACAACATCCACATGATTCAATTCACAGGACATTAAATTAAACAATTTATTTGTAAGCCGCTGCCCAAAATGCATATGTAGTTGCAAAGGGTCCGCTCACCTGATATGACCACATCTGGTCTCACGACGGATCCCCCACAGATCTGTTGAAAAGGTTCCGTTGTTTTTGTGTATATGCCCACGTGCCACCACGGTCGCGGTTCTCCTTTCAAATCATCTAGCTTGAGTGTTTTGTAAGTTTTGGTGGCTGGCAAGTATTCGAGTCCAGCGAAAGGTCTCTCACATTGTAAGGTAGCCACTGGTGGGATGTATGTTGAAGATTCTTGAGTAGTTGTTTTGCTTGTAGAACATGAGGATGTTCCGGGCTCAGAAGAGCCACAGTCTGGTTCTAAGGGAACTTTCTCTGCTGGAGGGGAGATAGGTAAAGGCGTCGGCGGTTCTTTAGTAGTAGTAGTGTCTTTATTTAACGGCGGTAAGTATGTTGGCCCTGCGAAGGATTTTGTTGTTGTTGGTTGGTCTGTAGGTACATTTTCTGGTTGTACTACCATTGCAAATAACGAAGGTATGGTGGCTACGGGACGGTCGGTAGTTGATGGTTGTTGCAATTCTTGATCAGGTTCTTGAGTAGTTGTTTTGCTTGTAGAACACGAGACTGTTCCGGGGTCAGAAGGGTCACAGTCTGGTTCTGAAGGAACTTTCCTTGCTGGAGGGAAAGGCGGGCTTACGCTTTGACGCTGTTTAGGAGGGTCTAGGGGCTCTGGTGGGACCGTAATAGCATATAATGGTAATATAGCATGTAATGGTGGTAAGTAAATTGGCCCTGCAAAGGGTTTTGTAGTTGTTACTTGGTCTGCACTTGTAGATACATTTTTTGGCTGTACTACCATTGCAAATGATGATGGTAAGGTAGCTACGGGAGGGTACCCAGTTGTCGGCCGTTGGCGTAATTCTTGATCAGGTCCTGGCTTGACTAAAACTGCGTATGGCGAGGGTAGTAAAGGCAAGAACTCGTATGTTGAAGGTCCTTGATTAGTTGTTTTGCTAGTAGAACATGGGACAGTTCCGGGATGAGAAGGGTCACAGTCTGGTCCTAAGGGAACTTTTCTTGCTGGAGGCACAGGCGGCCTTGCTATTGACCACTGTTTAGAAGGGTCTTTAGAGAGATTTGAATTAAATTTTTCCGTCAATGATGCGGAAACTTCTGCTAAACCAGGCGAGGCAGAAGAAGTAATAGTATTCTGGAATTGAGCAACCTTAGCCTTATAGCCATTTTCAAAAATATTTTGCTTTGAGGTATTCGGATTCGGAGTGACGTTGTACCCAATATCATGAATGTGTCTTCTGAATGAATGCTGGTTTATGGAATGAGTACTCATCAACGGCTGATGGCGGTGGTCGCTTCTATATCTTGCTCCAGGTATATTCATATTATGATTGTTGCTAGATTTATTGAGATTCTGGTTATAACTGTGATATTGTTGACTTGATCCATAAGGGTCTTGATGTTTCCAAGGTGCATCACTGCGGTGTGTTCCGCCATAGCAGGTTGTGTAAACACCTAGAAATAAATAAGTATTTCTTACAGTGGCAAATGAAGAAAGCAGTATTTATACCACTACAACAATTATGTGGATGTATCATAATCATCTTGGGAGTGCGGACCACGGCAACTACTGACGGACGGACGCCGATCAGTCCTGCGGGCTTAGCATGCATACACGAGATTTGTAGATTTGACAGGTGCTAGGGAAATTAATACATCTAATCCATATTCTAACGTAAGACTTAACGCTTAAGGTTTACAATCAAAGTGTCTCGTCCAGACTTTTATTACCTTTTAAAGCGATTTTATCCGGTATTGCTAGAGTAATTAAATAAATCGTTCAAATCTATTAAGAGCCAGTGCACACCTAGCGTTTTTGACCGGGGTTCTAAGGGCTAAGAACGCTAGTGTGCACAGGCTCTAAGTTAAGCATGATATTTAATTACTCTAGCAACTTTTTATTCATGCTGTCACTTTATTCTTGTGACGCATGTTAGGCTCGCTGGGGTCCTACATTTAAAATCGAAGTTCAAAGTTACGTTACCGGGTGTCATTCATTTTATCGAAATTTCTTTCTAATTTCTAATTTCATATCACCGAAAACTATTCCACGAATGTCATTTCATTTTTTTTTCTAATCACATAAACATCAATTCATTGTTTTTTAAATAATCGAACAACTATTCATCTTGAATCGTTTCGAATTTGTCTCAAATCGTAGCTTAACTATTCATCGATTTTACCTTTCACATAATAATTAGTTAGTTGTAGTATTAATTTATCGAAACATGGTTCACAGATGGTACGTCCCGTATATTATTATTGCCACGAACAATGTTTCATCGCAGTAACGTTTCATCGAACGATGCATTTTGTACCTAACTGTTAGTCTTGCGTTCTAAGGGCTGCATGACGTGAACCCTCCTAACCAACCCAATTTTGATGGGTATACCATAATACCACACCACCTAGGGTGCCTATTTCCGCTCTAAAGGTCACAAGATAACCCTAACCTAACCCACCAATAGTACAATTGTTACTATTATTTGTTTTTTTACTGCGGGGGGCTTCGCCCCCCGAGCCCCCCTCATAGGAGGCTGCGCCCCCCACCCCCCCTTACCAGCTGCCCTAACCTAATAACCTAATCTGACCTACTTTCTTGACAAACTTTTTAGTACGTAATTTACGTACGTAAATGACGTAATTTATATTAGTACGTAACACACTTTTTAGCACCTTTTAACAAGTAAATATTATGATAATTCAGTATTAGACAGTAAAATATAAGTAAGAACGTTATTCGGCTATGGCGGTGATAATTCGGCAAAATGAGAATCGAGAAAACATGACTTATGAAAATGCTCTGTCGTTGAAACGAATTATCAAGTATAGTAACACCAGTGAAACGATTTTCTATGGAAAAAGAATTTTGGGAACTGAAACTTTCGTTAGTCTAATATTATAGTATAGGTGATTCGATATTCGACTATGTCGATAGACAAATAAAATAATAAAGTAAAATTCGATGAGTTGATTCTTGTGTAAACGGTAATTCGAGCAAATGTATGAGCGATCTATCGACGTTCGATGAATGATTCCTAAGTGATAATAAAATCCTACGAATAGTGTTATAGGAAACAATAATCGATGAAACGATCTTCGGTAAAATGATGGATTACCTACGTTACCTCCATCCTTGACGAGTGAAAGGATCGTGAAGTTTCGAACGCATATAAATACTTAACTTGGTCTGTACAGTTAGTAATTAATGTATTTACTAAAGGGAATAAACTTGATAGTTGCGGTATAATATTACGTTCTTGAGAAATAAGATAAAAAATAAATCACACCAAAAATACGTTGAAATACATCTCGGCAGGAAATGTCATATAAACCAGATTTAGATTAAAAAAAGTTATAAGTACCTAAACTAACACCCCGACAGGCGAGTAATAGTATGTATGACGCACCGTGCCGCGTGCCGGCCTTTTTTGGCTTTCGGCTGAAAATACTAAAAATCTTATGGTCAAGGTTTAAACCATATATGCGTTTCTATTTGTACACGTGTTTTTTGTTTTTTTTTTATATAAAATACTTAGTTAAAAATAAGAAGCAAACAAAAACCAACTACGTAAAAGTAGATGTTGCCAGCTCGCATATAAATTCTTTGTCAAAAAAAATCTTTGTAGCAACTACACTGAACGAAAAGTTTGATGAAAAGTTTGTTTAATGAACCCAAACTTTGTCTACCTGTAGCTTAAAAAAAGTGACTACCTACCTAAGGCAATACCTAACCAAATCAGTCGAGTTAAATAAAATAACATTAACCGTTTTATTCCTTACAGACAAACAGTTTGTTAAATCAACAAAACTTTAATAACGCCTAAAAAACGCCTAACGTATAAAAAAAACAGAATAAAATGTATCCTATGTCCCGGGCTCAAGGTATCACTGTACCAAATTTTATAATTTTAGCGGTTTTGCCTCGCGGAAACAGAGACACACAGCTTTCGCATTTTTAATATTAGAATTAGGAATCAAACAAATGTACTAGCGACCCGCCCTCGCTCCGCTTCAGAAAATATATATGTTACTTCTGGACACATCAGTGAGCTTTAACGGTGAAATAATTATTAAAATCGGTTCAGTAGTTTCAGAGTTTATCAATTACAAACTAACAAACAAATCTTTCTGATTTATAATATAAGTGTAGAAAAAAGTATAGACAAATACTCGTAAATAAATCAGTAAACGTACGAGTAATAACATGATGGTGGCGAGGTCAAATCGACGTAATTACTTTGATTACAAACATTCTCTTTATAATGTACTAGCTTTCCGCCTGCGACTTTGTCTGCGGTGAGTCAGTAGGTATCGTAAGTTAAAATATAGTCTATGTCTACCCTGAAAGTTCATTCTAGATGTTGGTGAAAGAATTTTTACAATCGGTCCAGTAGTTTTTGAGTTTTATATTCGTTACATACAAAAATACAAATCTTTCCTCTTTATAATATTATTATATATGTATATACTTACTCGATTTTGAATATTATGTCGTTAAAACTACACTGTTAACTTAAGGCTTAGTTTGGGACTAGGTCAATTTGTGTGAGATTGTCCCTGATATTTATTTATTTATTTATTATATCTTAGAGAATACGAAAGCATACTTACCAGAAAATATTAATGCCAAAGTGATACTAAACATTATTAAAGTCTTAATTTAAAGGTAAGTAAGTCCGCGCGGGTTCGCTGCGGACAACATACTGACTCTGTGGCGCAAAGGCAAGTTAAGATCGATGAAACTGGCTTAATTTTGACCCGTGCGCGCGCGCCTATCGCTCTGCGATTCCTGCCTTCGGCTTTGGCTTGCAGCAGCCTTGCGAAGGTCGCGGGAATTAGGATGTAGACAGGTGACATTGTCTTTAAGCTCGCATGTAAGTTCATCAACGAACTCGGGTTGACTGGAATGTGCGTATAAATTACATGTCCGAGCATGTCTCGACCAGAGTCGTGATACATCGACGTACGACCAAGGTAAGGTTGCTTTTCCACCAGAGATGTGCTAAGCTGCTTAGATCAGGATGTGTTGATGTCCACCAATTAGGATCGTTTCTTTTCATAGCTTAGCTAAGCTTAGCGCGTGGAAACGAAGCTTTTATCTCGCTCACCGATTAGCTTCCATCCTAATTTATTTTTATTTGAAGGCCATCCGGGGGCGTCCCAGACGATATCATAATTCATTCAGTAGTTCACCCGGTTTCACGTCATCGCGGTCTTTTCCCCTCTCGTGTAGTATAGTCTTGACAAGCAGACGATGACTGTACATGTACAGTCAGCAACATAAGCATGAATCAAAAATGACATTTTTGACAGAAACTTAGAGGTATTTACAATGTAGGTATGGTAAATGGAAATATATAAATAGGCCTCACGGTTTTTTAATTGTTCCTTTTCTTGAAAGGGAAATGTACAGACCTAGTGTTTCATAATATTTACAAAATATTCTAAAATCATAAAAATCTAACTTGTTAAGGGGTTAAAAAAGAAACGTTACTCACAAAAGAAATACGAGTATGGAGACACGACCGCATTTTGTACAGTCTAGTTCATCAATATGTGTACACGGTTACTACCTTGTCACTTTAATGGCTGTGACAATTCATATATGGCAGTTTATTTAAACATGACATTAAGGAGATAAGGTACTGAAATGTACACATATTTATGGTCTCGACTGTACAGACAATTGTTTCACAATTGTTCATATACTACTATGTGTTGTTGTCTATATACTGTGTTTGTTTCACAAATGTATCAGATTGAAATACGCCGTAATACGTACTAATAATACTTGTATCAAATAGCACTTTATAAAAAGCTTTGGTTAAAAAAATGGCTTTTAAAAACTCAACGTTACGGTTAACTTTACATACCTACTGTTATTACATAAAACATTGTAAACTAAGTAGTACATTTATAGTTTTACCAAACAATTATTCATAAATCATAATTTAATATCTTATTATTTTTTAGGGTTCCGTACCTCAAATTAAAAAAACGGAACCCTTATAGGATCACTTTGTTGTCCGTCTGTCTGTCTGTCTGTCTGTCTGTCTGTCTGTCTGTCTGTCTGTCTATCTGTGTGTCTGTCTGTGTGTCTGTCAAGACCCTTTTTCTGGAATCCGTGGAGGTATCAAGTTGAAATTAATATAAAATACTTAGGTCTGCAATCCCTTGGATCAGTGAAAAAATCAAACATCTAAGTCAACGCAATCAAAAGATGCGGCCGTTTATGCCGCATATTGAAGGGAATCTCAAGGGAATCAAATCCTATAGGGTAAGTACTTCCCGTTGACTTAGAATTATGAAATTTGGCAAGCAGCAAAGTCTTATAGCACTAGTAAAGGAAAAAATGCGAAAACCGTAAATTTGTAGTTACATCACATAAAAAAATGTCCAGTATAAACAGACACTCACTAAGTACGAAAGTGCATACTTATTGCGTGTCAGTTTATACTGGACTATGTTTATGTTGTATTCCTGTGATTTACGAACTATTTACATGCCTAAAAGTTTGTGCGGAACTCTCGGTGAGCGAGTCCGACTCGCACTTGACCGGCTTTTTTTTTAGTTTAGTTAGCCTATTAGCCTATTTTTAGTGGCTTCTGTTTCTGGGTCGTTGGGCCCTTCCCTCCACTAACCCAACCTAATTATAACCTAATGAACCTAACCTAACCTATCAACTAGCGTGTTAAGTACGTGTGCCTAACTGTTTTCGTGCTTCACTATGGGAAATAATAATGCCTATTCTATTTTATTTTTAGAAGAATCCAAAACTCCAAAAATACATTAACTGCCGCACTCAGAGACGTCAATGAATTTTCAAGTTTGATTAAAGTTGCTGCGTCTTATTCTTTTATAACAAAGAAAGTGACAGCAGCAACTTTAATCAAACTCAAAAGTTAATTGACGTTTCTGAGTCCAGCCGTAAAAATATTTTTTTTACAAACGATGCGCTATGAAATAAAATTTTATTAATTAATATCTTTAATTAATACTATTTTTGAGAATAGAAACGATGTAAAAAAATATGTGAAATAAATTATTTAAATTATGAATAATTTGTTAGGTACACACTTGTATAGGTAAATTACTTTCGAGACGTTTTTGCATTTGTAGTTGTGTACGGTCAGCACATAAAGAAATAAACCAATACTTTTATATAGATAAATTTACCTGATGTAGATGTATGTAGATAGATGTACAGTCAAGGTCATAAATATGTATACACTTTAGTACCTTGTCTCTTTAATTTCATGTTTAAACTGCCATATATGGATTTCACAGCGATTAAAGTGACAAGGTACTAAAGTGTATACATATTTATGACCTTGACTGTACCTGATTATAAAAAAATTTAAAAATAGTTTTTAAATTTTTTATAATCAGGTACATCAATGGAATTAATAATATTAAACAAGTTAATAATATTAATATTAAACATAACATTTAATTCCAATATTCTTCTAAGTCAATGATATTCCGCTTGATATAGCAACTAATTCAGCGGGAGTCACAATACTGCTCGGATTGCTATTGCATTCATTTTGGAAATATTTGTACAAATTATACAAAACTTCTTTAGTTTGGGAAGTCAAAGGCTTACCTCGACCATGTTTCAACATCGGAACCATTTTTAATTAATAACGTTACAATAATAACACTGAACAATAAATATTACAAACCATAAGAATAAATATACATTCACTGACTTTTGACTGTCAATATATTTTCTTCTTCAAAATGTGACGAACCTTTTTTTTCTGACTGTAGAATGAAATTTAAATTTGTATTTTAGAATCCCTGTAAATATACGAATACTACTACAAATGCAAAAACATCTCGAAAGTAATTTACCTTTTACCTGTAGTTGCATATCGTTGATATGTCAAATCATTATTTTGCCGATCGTCGGTTGTGAAATGAACATTTGCGAATTGATTGTCAGTAAAACGATAGGATACCCATTGTCAGCCTCACAGTCCTCTTTCTTAAGAAATCATGTTTGGCCTATTTTGATGTCCGCGCGGACTCCTAATTTCGGACGTCTGACCTTTATTATGGAATATTTGTCGTTTTTTATTGTTTTATTTTGGGCGTTGCAGCTTTTTCTGGCCAGTGTGCCGGCCGCGTTGCCAGCCTGCGGTGTTATTTATGAAAATTATCCAATATTTTTTAATAATTTAATATGTTGAGGAAGGCGTTTGTGTTGGTTATTATAGGTGAGTATCCATTTATTGAATATACTTAAACTTTGTCTTATAATGGAGTATTCCGTGATTGACACGTAAGTGTCCGTGCCTACCTACTGAATAAATATATTTTAAGTGTCTTTTTTTGAACACATACTTAATATTTTTTAAGAGCTATCCAATGATACCTCATTCGATGTTATAAGATAAAAAAAATTTTTTACCTTCGCTTCATATATATGGGGGGTAAATATTCGGGCGTTTTAACCGCCTCATTAACCTGTAAATATTTTTTCCTTACAGATTTTATTATTGATCTTTTTCGGACGTACATGGCGAAACCATAACGGTTCCTAGTTTGACTAAGGAATCCTAAAAAAGATAGTAATTAAAAAAATATATCATAAAGCTTATTTCCTCTCTTTCCTGTCATAATTTGGCTTTTAATCCTCCACGTCCATGTCCAACTAAGCCCGGGCTTAACATGCATGGACGAGATACGGTTTGACAGGTGCCAGGGAAATCTATTCCATGTTCTGATGTAAGACGTAACACTTAAGGGCAATTCTTCGAGTGTTTCAACCGCCGTACCGCATTGATGTCGAAATATTTATAGCTTTGGAATCATTTTCAGTTAAATTTTGTAGAAGTCAGGGCACTCTACAAGATAACCGAAAACAACATCCAAAGGTACAGGAATTTCGACGTTAATGCGGCCACGGGAATGACGGCGGTTGAAACGCTCGAAGAATTACCCAAGGTTTAAAATAAAATTGTCTCGTCCTGAATTCCTTTTTATTACTTAGCGACTATAGCGATTTTCACTTTTTTATAGCGATTTTATCAAGACGGGACACTTTTATTTTAAACCTTAAGCGTTAAGTCTTACGTTAGAATATGGAATAGATGTATTCATTTCCCTAGCACCTGTCAAATTTTATCTCGTGTATGCGTGCTAAGCCCAAGGTAACGTCACGCCAAATTAAAAGTTAATAGTTTTGCAGTTTTGAATATTCCATGACCAATGAGTCAGAGGTATTTAAAGTTTTATAAATTCAATTAAACGTCATTATAGCCACGGAGCTTTGATGAGTCATCGTAGGTCTGAAACGGAAAGATAATATTAAAACTAAAACCTGACTACGAAAAAAACTCATGATAGATATCATCATGGCAGATGCACGTCGCCTCTCGTGCTATTTTTACTTGTTACAGTAATGCTACACTTTCATTTATAAATCAATTTTCGAAATCTATACAATAAAAGCTTTCAAATCGAAACATTTGTAAAAGAACCTCAATTCTTTTAACAAATACAGCCACATAGCCTACCGTCGGTGATAGCCTATCACTGATAGGTTATTGTCACGAATAAATGTTTTTCTTCTTCTTAAAATGCACCTTACTGACTTTTTTCTTATGGCGCATTTTGCTTTTTCTTGAATTTGTTAGTGACGCGGTATTGTAGTATCACCGACGCTATGACGCGCTACTCGCGGAAACATCAACAAACTAACATACAAACATACAGGGTGAAATAAAATTCAGGACCAAATTTTGGGGGTTAAATTGGTAATATACTGACCAACTTTCACTAAGGGACCAACCCCGAAATCACGAAAAAGAAATCGACCCTCCCATACATTTAGGCTAGTCAGCAGACGATGTTTTGTATGGTAGGGTCGATTTTTTCGCGATTTCGGGGTTGGTCCCATAGTGAAAGTTGGTCAGTATGACTTAATTTAACTCCCAAAATTTGGACACTGTATATGTAGACTGCTAAAATCATAACCGTCCTTTTTTCTTCGCCGTAGTCAGGTGGTAACAGGTCATGTTGGTACAAATGTCTCATATATATATATATATATATATATATATATATATATATATATATATATATATATATATATATATATATATATATATATATATATATATATATATATATATATATATATATATTATATTGTACAATGGTTCAAAATGTCTCATTATCAAAATGTACAACGGTCAAAAAGTATGTAAATGTAAACATGTTATAATGAACAAAAGACAAAACAATTAGATGTCACAAAAACCTAAGAGCCTAATTGTATCAGAGGAAAAATGAACAATAGATAAATGGTCAAGATCCCAAAACATTCAATGGGTTCAAAAATCCTTTTGTCAAATTGTACAAAAGTCAAAAAGTATATTAATGTCAACATGTTTGTAAGAACAAATGACAAAACGGTAGCGGGTAATGTTGGTACAAGTGCCAGAATGTTCAATGGGTTAAAATGTACAACGGTCAAAAAGTATATAAAGTAAAGATGATATAATGAACAAATTACAAAACGTTTTGATGTCATGAAACCAAGTGTCTAAAAAGTCCCGTTGACAAAATGTGCTAATGTCAAGCTGTGCTATTATTGTACTTATACCGTCTTAATACAAATTAAATGTATCAAAACATTTATCAAAACATTTTTTTAAGTCAATAAATAAATAAATAAATAAATAAATAACATTATTACATAATTTTTGACCATAAAAATATGAAAACAAAATGATACTTCGACTATAATTAATTATATCATGAAAACATTTCGAAAAGAGCACATTTAGTCAATCGCATTTAGTACATTTTGACCACAGAGTATTCTGACCTGAAAACTTCCAGACAAAATGACACTTTGACCATAATTAATTTTATCATGAAATCATTTCGAGTAGAACACATTTAGTCAATTGCATTTTGTACATTCTGGCCACAGAGTATTCTGTCCTGAAAACTTCCAGACAAAATGACACTTTGACCATAATGAATTCTGTCGTGAAAACATTTCGAGTAGAGTACATTTAGTCAATCGCATTTTGTACATTTTGATCACAGAGTATTCGGTCCTGAAAACTTTCAGACAAAATAACATCTAGACCATAATGAATGCTGTCTTGGAAACATTTTGACTAAAAGAAATGTTGACCATAGCATATTTTGCCCTTAAAATATTCAGACAAAATGACCTGGTGGCACAAACATTTTGTACTTTTTGACAACATTACATTTCAACCTTTATGCATACATAATATCCCAGTCTTATTAGTTCGCCGCCTGCGTACAACGTGAAAAACAATACATTCGATTCACTTTATACGTAACTAGTTTTTGCTCGCGACTTCGTCCGCGTAGAAGTCGTTTATCGCTGCTCCCTCGGAACTCCATTTTTTCGGGATAATAAAGAGCCTATGTGCTATTATAGAATCTATATGTGTGCCAAATTTCATCCAGATCCGTTTAGCCGTTCTGTGTTGATTGATTAACATCCATCCATCCAAACTTTCGCACATTTATAATATTAGTAGGATTAGTAGGATAAAAATAGTGCGCGTGCGCATAGAACAATCGCACGCTTAACTTGGAGTCGACGACTCGGTTAGCCTAGTCAATGGTGGGACCCTGCCTGCGAAGTCAGGAACCGGAACTCCCGGGTTCGATCCCCGCAGGGGCAAATATTTGTGTATGTATATTTCCCTAATTCGTTGTCTAGTATCCATAGTCCTAGATCAGTGCTTAGCTTGTTTGCTTATTTTAGAATTAGGTCAATTTGTGTGAGATTCTCTCCGGATATTTTATTTTTATTAATTTACTAGCTGTTGCCCGCGATTCCGTCCGCGTAGAAGACTATCTCCATATCAAATTTCATCGAAATCGGTTCAGCGGTTCAGCCGTGAAAGCGTTACAGACAGACAGAGTTACTTACGCATTTATACAGTTATAGTATAAAAGATAAAAAAGATAAAAGATAAAAGATTCAGTTAGTAGGCCGCACGGGCACTTTTACACGTGAAAATCTACCAGCGCTTCACAAGAGGAGACCACTGCTGAGAAGAAGCGCCGCAAGAAAGTCAACAGTTAGTCATTTTTTAAATAAAACTTAAGACAAAAATACTACTTATTCTAGCATTATATAAAATTATAAAAAAATATAAAAATATCTGCGTAGTTCTGCAGGAAAACATGTCAGAATTATTACGAAAAAAAAATACACACACATGCACATACATATATATACACATATGTATACATATACATGCATACATACATATATATACACATACCTACACATATGTAACCACATAAAAGAGTTTCGACATGTCTTCCTACATAAACCGTGTCCCCTAGACAATATACAGTGTTTACATGACTTTTGTGAGGTAGTAAGCAGCTATTAGTTAATTATCTGGTTTAGGCCAAGCATTTTTGTCTGTTAGATAGTCCTCGACCCTATAGTATGCTTTAGACATCACATTAACGACTTTTTCAAGTTATTTTTAAGTGCTGGAAGGGGTAAGTAACTCTAAAACTACGTCGGGTAATTTATTATAAAAATTAATGCATTGATCTACAAATGATTTATATACTTTGCGGACACGAATTTTTTTTATAGCAATTTTATTTTTATTCCTAGTATTTAAATTATGTATATCAGAATTCTTAACGAAAGAGTCTAGGTTCTTAATGACATACATAATATTTTCATAAATATATTGGGACGCTACTGTTAAAATATTAATTTGTTTAAAAAGATCTCTTAATATGAATTATCTCTCTCTTTGTATGAATTAATTAACAGCATTACGAAAAATGCCGTGGAATGTAATGTTTAGATGATACGCCATCTAATTAAAGTTAGTTGGTCTCTAAAATTCAGATTCAGTAATATTAAATTCAATCGTAAAAAGTCGAAGAAGCCGGTACTGTCCTCAAATACTGTCCATTTATATAAAGATCATAACCAATTATGAAAACAATAATCCTGTCCATAGTGTCTGCAGAATCCGGTCTTTTAATGACCCTAAGAAACATGCATCGGTATCCTTAAAAAAAAAACCGGTAAATAATCAAATCAACAAGTCGGCCATGACTCCCAGACGCACAAATTATTCGAATTAACATTTATATTATTTAGTGCTAAATAATAATAATTACAAAGGCATATCCTTTTTTTAATAAACCAGAAAGAAGTAAAAGACCAAATCGACCGGTTGACCGTGACTCCCAGGCGGAATTATTTGAGTTGCGATTTATTATTATTTAGTATTCACTAAGTAACAATATAACAATCAGTCCATTAATTTTGCTAGAATGACGCATCATGCAACGCACCCTGTCTGTCTTGTCTCTTAGACTGTATATTGATGAACTCATATTGACTGAGACGTTCTTCCAAAGTTGTTTTTATTTAATTTTATTTTTACACACTTTTTTGCCGACTCTACTTCTAATACTGATGATAAATCTGCTATAAAAAGAAACGAGTCCAGGCTCGACGGATCTACTATTAGCCATTGACGCCAGTAGCACACCTCCGCCGCGAAATCGATGCAGCGAAACCGCTGACCGAATGGCGGTAGATATTCCGCGAGAAGGAGATAGAAGCATGGTCAATTTAACGCGGTAGAACAGGCAGTTTCGCTCGTCATACAAAGGACAAAAGGTGGCGGAACGTCAGCGGTTTCGCTGCATCGATTTCGCGGCGGAGGTGTGCTACCGGTCTGAGGAGTTCCTATGACCACCTTCCGTCTCCATCATCATACCAGCTCAATGGTTCCATATTATTGTATTGTCACCAAAATAAAAATTACATAAGTATGCAAAATTTCAAGTCAATCCGAAAAAACATGATTAGCAAAAAAGCATCTAGACTTTGCACCTATTATTTCTTTGAAATTGCAAACTACCAATTTAATTTCAGGTGCTTACGTCGCCTGCTACGAAAGTACAAGTCATGATGATGACTGGAGGAAGAAAGGATTTTACAGACCACGTCGTTACAATCCCAGTCAGAATAACGGTAATAATTCCTTTCAAGTGGGTGACAGTGAGAGTCAGAATCGCAGCTTAACCAGAAGTTACAGCCTGGATTTGAAAAATCAAACAACACCAAGACTCACGCATACTCGAGGAAGTCGAAACGCATTCAATGGGGGCTCCTATTACAAATTGCAAAGCCAGAGTGCATCTAGGACATCGAGCTACTATCAGAACCCTCAAGCAAATAAGCATCAAGAAGTTATTGAAAAGAGTTTTTATCAAAATCTTCAACAACCGAAATCGACTCCAGCGAGTCAACAATTTAGTCAGAATTTTGAAGTTAAACGTCCAGTCAACACAGGCTATGGTCAGGATTCAATCAAATTGGGTTTCGGCTCAAATTATCACAGTCAAATCGGATTCGGAACCAGTGACAGTCGCAGTCATTTTGAAAATAGTCATGCTCAAAATACTAACCAATACATTCATGAACCCAGACTTAACAAAAAGAGTCACGCTCACAATTCATTAGGAGCGAGTTCCAGCCACTCATTTGGATCTAGTTACAATCAAAATCCTAGCCCATTTCTAAGGACAACTCCACCCAGTCGGTATGTTTCCAGTTCTGGTTCAAATGTTGCATTTACCAAAGCACAAAGCTCTTACCGAGCGCCGGATTACCTACCACCTTTTGTAGCACCATCGAAAGCTGACCCCGTATTTCCAGAAACTGACGATTTTGAGGGATCTTCTGAAATAATGCCCGTGCCTAGGACACCTACTACCCCAGCTACTACCCCATCTACTACTACTGTGTCGACTACTCCATCTACTACGACTATGTCTACTACCCCATCTACTACGACTATGTCTACTACCCCATCTACTACGACTATGTCTACTACCCCATCTACTACAACTATGTCTACTACCCCATCTACTACGACTATGTCTACTACCCCATCTACTACGACTATGTCTACTACCCCATCTACTACGACTATGTCTACTACCCCATCTACTACGACTATGTCTACTACACCATCTACTACGACTATGTCTACTACCCCATCTACTACGACTATGTCTACTACCCCATCTACTACAACTATCTCTACTACTCCATCCACTACAACTACGTCGACTACTCCATCCACTACAACTACGTCGACTACTCCATCCACTACAACTACGTCGACTACTCCATCCACTACAACTACGTCGACTACTCCATCCACTACAACTACGTCGACTACTCCATCCACTACAACTACGTCGACTACTCCATCCACTACAACTACGTCGACTACTCCATCCACTACAACTACGTCGACTACTCCATCTACTACTACTGTGTCTACTACCCCATCCACTATGACTGCGTCTGTCACTACTCCTAGTCTTAACCGTTTTCGGGAAGATACCACCCCGACGCCAAAGTTCACACCAACAGTTACAACAGAAACTCTAACTACATCTCCGGCAACATCCACGACGCCATTCCAAGCCCCCGGCTACCTACCACCAAAACGAACGCTGTACGACTATCCACCACCAGAAAACCGTCTGATAGAGCCCGTCTTCAAAGCTCCACGAGTTCCGGCTCCGTGCGACTGTGAGAGCTCATATTCAGGGATAGACCAAAGGAGTTCAGGCGGCGGCCCTTGTGTGCCGAGCATTAAAGCATCTCCGAAAGCCGGTCCGGCGTTCTCGTACTTGCCGCCCCGAGAGGCGGCAAGGTCCGGGCCCGGGCTGAGTCGGACAGAGTCGTGGCCTATGGTTAATTTGCGTATCCATGTTGGGAGCATGGATCTGAATCTTCAAGTATCCGGAGGTGCTGACGTGGTTATTTCTGGTAAGTGTAATTTTTAATTGCTGTCAAAAGGAATCAATAATTATGTTTATTGACAACTAGCTTCCGTCCGCGTAGATGTTAATCGCTTTTCCTTGGGAACTTACTAATTTTTCCGAGATATAAATTATCCTGTGTCAGTCCAGGATAAAAACTATCTGTTCAGTCATTTAGGCGGGACTGAAACCATTATCCATACAATCTTTCACATTTATAATACTAGCTTTTGCCCGCAACTCCGTTCGCGTAGAAGTCGACTAAAACTTTTTCGCCGGGAAGTATCATATTTTCCGGGATAAAAATTATACTAAGTATATGTTACTCCGGGGTTAAACTATCACGGCCGCACCTAGAGACGTCAATTAACTTTAAAGTTTGATTAAAGTTGCTGCTGTCACTTTCTTTGCTATAACAATAGAAATAAGACGCAGCAACTTTAATTAAACTTAAAAATTCATGGACGTCTCTGAGTGCGGCAGTTACAGACAGACAGACAAAAAAAAACATTAAAATATATTCTGTCAACGTTTATAATAAGTACCCCCTGAGTAGTTTTTCTTAAATATCTTTAATGTACATTTTTTTTCTCTCTACTGGGCAATCTCTGGGACGATCGCTGGGACGATCCCATTTGACATCTCATCGACGAACTGTGTTTTAACAGAATCACTCTGCTGATTTATTACATGTACTTACTACGAAATACGTATATAGGTATTTTAGGTTTTATAAGCTTAGCTAATATGTGTTGTCTTAACTTTTTTATAACACGAAACTGGAGGCAAGGTTGGCTTCGGCCTGTGGACATTGGATTGCAATAGGGATTAAGAAGGATTTTTTTTATCTAATTTCTTAACAAAATATTAAAATACCGTAAAAGAGATGGCAAAAAGTGAAATTAAAATTAAAACCGGACAAAACATACGGATAATATAAATCGCGAAAAAAAAATCGACCCACCCATGCATTTTTTTGGCTAGTCAGCTGACGATGTTTCGTATGGGAGGGTCGATTTTTTTGTCCCATAGTGAAAGTTGGTGTGTATGAATTACTGATTTAATCCCCAAATTTTGTACACTGAATTTAATTTAATGTGTTCTAGTAGGGCCTGCGATAAGGTTGTTAATTGTTAAAATCAATCAACGTAAGTTGACGAAATCGCGTCGGCCGTTTATGTCAATTCCATAAATTCTGTCAGATTTAAAAAAAATACACAACACAATAATGTCAATAAATGTGTTGTGAAACAATACGACTAGGTAATCACAGTGCGTCAATTGTTAACATTAATGTTAGTAATCTTAATGATTATTAGTTCCAGATACATGCAAGACCTGCCCTGAAAGCACGAGCCACCATGAAGACTGGACGCAATAAAGATACCAAACTCGCCGGGGTATTTCTTCAGAGTCAGAACCTTGATAATTTCGATACAGCGGGCTTAGCATGCGAGATAAGATTTGACAGGTGCTAAGGAAATGATTACATCTATTCCATATTCTAACGTGAGGCTGTCTTTCCATAGAAGTGGAGACGAGCGGAGCGGAGAGGAGATGTGTAGGAATCGACCAATCTCATTAGTTGTAATCCACATCTCGTCTCCGCTTGACTGTTTTCATCGAAGCGGAGCGGAGACGAGATATGGATTACAACCAATGTGATTGGTCGATTCTCGCACGATCGCACTGCTCGTCTCCGCTTCTATGGAAAGGCAGCCTAAGACTTAGGTAACGTTTAAGGTTTAAAATAAAAGTGTCCCGTCTTGATAAAATCGCTATAGTCGCTTAGTAATAAAAGGTAATAAAAGTCCGGACGAGACACTTATTTTAAACCTTAAGCGTTAAATTTTATGTTAGAATGTGGAATAGATGTATCATTTCCCTAGCAACAGAAGCGAGTCGAGTAGCCAAAATTGTAATCGTCAAAAGCCGCAAACTTCGACTCGAAAGTCGAAATTATAAAATTATATTTAGGGTTCCGTACCTCAAAGAAAAAAAAGGAACCCTTATAGGATCACTTTGTTGTCCGTCTGTCTGTCTGTCTGTCTGTCTGTGTGTCTGTCAAGAACCTTTTTCTCAGAAACGCGTGGAGGTATCAAGTTGAAAATGATATCAAATTCATAAGTCTGCAGTCCCTTGGATCAGTGAAAAAATCAAACATCTAAGTCAACGCAATCAAAAGATACGGCCGTTTATGCCGCATATTGAAGAGAATCTCAAGGGAATCAAAACCTATAGGGTACTTCCCGTTGACTTAGAATCATGAAATTTTGCAAGAAGCTATGTCTTATAGCACAAGTAAAGGGAAAAATCCGAAAACCGTTAATTTGTAGTTACATCACATAAAAAATTAGCCCAGTATAAGCTGACACTCACTAAGTAGTAAAGTGCATACTTATTGCGTGTCAGTTTATACTGGACGTGTTTATATTGTATTCCCGTGATTTACGAACTATTTACATGCCTACAAGTTTGTGCGGAACCCTCGGTGCGCGAGTCCGACTCGCACTAGACCGGCTTTTTAAATTAATATCGATTTAATGTTAAATAGTTTTAGCATAATTTTAGATATTATTTTCGCTTTAGTTACATTAATTTGCAGTGTTGCCGAGGCGAGCGAACAAAATCAGACAATAGACTAATTATGAAGAGCAATAATAACGGCCGCACTCAGAGACGTCAATTAATTTTTAAGTTTCATTAAAGTTGCTGCGTCTTATTCTATTGCTATAGCAAAGAAAGTGACAGCAGCAACTTTAATCAAACTTAAAAGTTAATTGATGTCTCTGAGTGCGGCCGTTAATGTTGTATTTTATTTTTACACCGTCGACGCAAAAAGATTGTTGTTATAAGTTTAATGTGTGTGTCTGTATATCTGTCTGTGGCACCGTATCTCCCAAACGGATGACCCGATTTTAATTTAGTTTTTTTTTTATTATACGAGTAGGTATATGTCCTTAAGTAGATCATTTTGTGAAACATGTATAAAATAATATAAGTTACTGTATACGTACGCTTCTGCTAGTCTTTCTACTTTCAGTCAGTAGAGAACCAATGCCATTATTATACCCTTTTAAATAAATCTGTTGTTTATCTAATCCACATTAATATTAAAAAGAGGTCAAATTTGCAAGTTTGGATGTAGGAGGTGATCTCCAAAACCACTCATCCAATTCCATAAATTATTTCATTAATATTTTAAAAACTAGTGACCGCCCTCGCTTCGCTCCGGGCACTATTATATACATAAACCTTCCGTGAAAAATTATCTTACTGATGGTGAAAACCGCATTAAACTCCGTTGCGTGGTTTAGGAGTTAGCGGACATACAGACAGACAAACGCGGAAAGCGAAATTGTTTTAGACTTACTATGCATACTATGTAGAGATGGAGTTTAAACGTGGACATAGGATATATTTTCGTGACCCCTTGTTTTCAATTCAATTCAATTTATTTATTTCGAATAACAAGATCCATAGAGTGTTAGTAATATGGCTTATAAACTTAATGTTAGTATTGCATTAATAAGTAAAACATGTAATTTATCAAAATTGTACGTGCAAAACATTTAAATCAAATTTGGAATATATTATGTCAATATCAGAATGTCAATGAGGATCAAATAATAAACAATTAAATTAATAAATTAAAACAGGTTGGCAATTATAAATTATTTACAAAATGTGCAAATTAACTAATTGCCTCAGTAGGGGGCAATCAATCCTGTCCGCAATTAACGCAAGGATGCCGTTGGGACTCTCGCGGACGCGGCGCAGCATCGAGGCAGCCTTCTTCCTCATGATGGCATGAAAGCCATCAGTCCGTACCTCCGCAAACATACCCGACGCGCTACACCACCGCGTTTAGCAGACACTCATTTCATAGAATGTCGTTTCACCGAATTTCATTTCATCGAAAGCTTATTTCTGCTGAAACATTATTTTCAGGTTATCTTAAGCATGGGTTATGCGTAGGTTAGGTTAGATCTGTGACCACCAAAAAAATATAACTCTTGCACGTGGAAATGCCTGTCGATGAAATGAAAATTCGGCGAAGTAAAACATTCTATGAAATGAGTCGGCGATTCAAGGGTAAACCCTATGTTTTATTTAGCTTATCGCATTCATTGCCAGCAGTGCTACGCCGCTACACTCGTAGCGCGTAGCCGTGTTATCCTCGTACGTAGCGAAAACTCGCTACGAACAGAGAACCCGATATCGGGTACGTGGTGCTGAATGCGTCGCATTTAAGTAACTTTTACACATGAGTATGTCTAGTACGTCTGAAATGGGTTTGATTCACTTGGGGTACGTTCCACTAAACGCTCGCAACGACCGTAACACCCTCTGTATCGTTCCACCTAAGGCCCGTGGTCGTCGCGAGCGATCGCTCGACGTCATAGATGACGTCACTGTTCGCGCCCACTTCACCCACAAAATATTGGTGGGTCAGAGTGGGCACACAGCGCTCAACATGTGCGTTCCACCTATAACATTCGCCTACAGCGCCCGCGGCGTTTTTACGTTAGTGGAACGACAATTTCAGCGGTCGTGGTCGATGGCGTTGCGGGCGTTTAGCGGAACGTACCCTTGATAATTAGTAAGAAAAACTGATAGGTGGGTAGGCGGAGCCGGATGGACAATTGCTGAAAATAAATCTGAAAGCTATTATTGGTCAAATAGACAAATAATGATGTAACGGAACTAGCTTCATCTAAGCTATTTCGTCACTTCACAAAATAATTTGTAGGCGGAAAAAAGTTAATAATAAATAATACTAAAAATAAATTATAATTTTAGAAGCAAATAAATCAATACTATGAAGGGGCTTTGTAATTATTATAATCAAACTTAATCCATTTATAATGTATGTAAGCTAAGTTTAAAAAAGGGCAATATTCAGTAACAATTACTTAAAAATAAAATTAAATAAATAAAGTTTTAGAACCAGTATAAAACTTGAATCAGTATAAATGCTTAAAATTCTTGGAAAGGAATTAATAAATTATTGTTGCTAAGCGAAATTTAAATTAAAAGAAATTGAGTCCTATTTGTTAGACATTACGATATGTTTGACAATACAGTTAGAAAAAAGGGACGCCATCTTAACGTTAGACGCATCTATAATACGGAATAAACAAATGTCTAAATAGAAAATCCACTTTAAACTAAGGATCATAATGTCGGAATTGGAACCGATGTAAGACTTGTAGCAGGGCCGCCATTCTTGTACGTCGGCGCCAGGTGCCCAGATGTCTAGACATCATCAGAGTTCTGTCTAGATAGAAAGTGAACTTTAAACTAAGGGACATAATGTTGGAATTTGAACCGATGTAAGACTTGTAAGAGTTGGAATTGGGCCGCCATGTTTCTGCACCGCGCCGGGAGAGCGGACGTCTAGATAGAAAATGAACTTTAAATTTAAGGGAATAATGCCGGAATTTGAAGCGATGTAAGACTTGTAAGAGGGCCGCCATTTTTTGTACGCCGCACCGGGAGGGCGAATGGTTACTCGTAGATAGAAAATGAACTGTAAACTGAAGGTCATTATGCTGGAATTTGAAGCGATGTAAGACTTGTAAAAGTTGTCGGGGTCGAGAAGGCATAAATAGATGTGAATAAGGGTGATCTTGACTTTTGCTTGGCGGTCGTCGGAGGAGTAAGTTGTAGCCGAAAACTGGGAGCAGATTTTTATTATATTGTACTTATGTATTTGTACATATTTTTTAACTGGGTTAATTTAGGATATTAATATTTGGGTTTATAACAATCGTCGGTTAGGTGAATTGTTGCTGCCACTGGGAGGTTGGAGTTAATACTTATTTCTTGGGTATTTGTGGACATCATTTAATTGGGTTAATTTAGAATTTAATTATGGGGTTTTGATGATGCATCTCGATGGGATATAATGGATTCACAGCCTGAAATTTGGGGTATATTATTTAATTGTGTTAGTTTAAGGTTTAATATTTGTGTTCCAGGTATTTAACTTATAGTGAATGTTTTGCTTGGTGTTAATTTTGTTTTTAATTCCAGGTCTCCGCTTTGTTCGACTTACTTGGTAGTCGTTGGGCTGAGATCCAGGCAGACGTTGATAACAATTATAAAACTTCACTTACATTTTGGTTAAGGGATATTTGAATATCAGATCTTATCTTTTAACCAAGTAAGTTAAGGGTTTTCGCGTACGGCTCTGACGGCTGTTAACTCGCGTTTCGTCAGATATCACTAGCAATATTCTGTAAATTTGCTCTTCAGGTACCGTAACTGGAACCGATGCTTTGGCAGTGGGGACGGTATGCAGAATATGTATTAGTGATAGTCCCTTATTTATATATTTATATATCGACCACCTTAGGTATTTATCCGACTCGGATGCCAACTTAAGGCTTTCATTAGCCGGCGGAACAGTCTTAGGATTACACACAGGAATTCTAGTTCCGAAGTCTTTGTCATGATAGGTTTAGCTGGTCTAGCAGGGTATCTTTACACCGAGATATTCTGACACTACACATCTACACGATTAATTGTAAATGTAAGAGTTACGTGACTCTTTAGTTTGGTTCAAAACAGTAGAATTTTAGGGTTTGTTAGGTAGTTAGAAGTTTCCTCATTACACCGTGAGGAGCTTTAATACACATAATTGTGCTTTAGCTAGGCAAGAAATCGTCGAATCACGTTAAACAACAAAATAACAATAAAAGTTAAAATATCTATATAACTAAATAAATTATAACGATTATAGTAAAATGAACTATATTTAAAATAATAAGAATTTAAATATTATGCGAATAAATTCAATAAGTTAAAAGCCAAGGCAAATATTGTGTGAAGTCAATTCATAAGATGAATGACACTTCACGACTAACTAGTCTGTGGTAGAGAGGGCGCTTAAGACGTCAAACTGATGTATTGGTAGAAAGCGTTGAGAATGATTTCGAGCCGGTTTTGGATGATTTAAAGCAGAAAAATGTCTGTTTACAAGTTAAATTAAGCTGCAGTCTTACTTCGAGAAACATAAAAGTGATATAACGTTGAGTCCAAGCCAAACCAGTGATTGAAAGTGATCAAATAGATCAAATAGTTAATCAATAATACTCCAGCTAGGTTGATTCATAGCTAGCATTATGAAACTGGAGGATTCTAAGTATGAATCTCATTGAACCAGTCTGGGCTTATTACGGGCAGAAGTCCCGAAGCGTCACTGGCTCCCGTAGAAGTGGAATACAAGTGTGCTTCATACAAGATAAGGCTAGATTGTTTTAGAATGAAAACAAAATTCCAGATGGAATCAATACCAGTTATTTTACCTTTTAAACTGAATCAATCAAGCTATGAGTTTAAATATAAAACAAATAGTGGGTAAAGAGCCCAAATTACCAATCTTATTATGTTTCTTGAGGTTGAGATTAACCTTTTGATATTGGGTTTCAATTATTAGGAAAGCAAACCTAAGTAAAAACCTAGCTAACATGCTAATTCTGCATCTCTAAGTAAGAAGCACTACTTATATGTATTGAAATGGTCAAATTAGACGTTAAAGTAAAATTCTAATAAAAGGCTAGAATGTCTTACATGATTTTCTTTGAGTGTTGATGACGAATAGATAGTATGTGGAGCAATAGACAGTCAGGAGTCGTATTGCACAGCTTCCTGCGGGGTGTGGGCAGGAAGCCTTCCCCTAAATTAGGGGGGGCCCTCATAAGCCATTTCATTATATATATTTAGCGTCACCGAGAACCATAAAACTCATTTTAATCGACATTAGATTTTATTACTTGAAAGCGATGAAGTAAAACCACCTTCTAATTCTGCTACTCAGTTGCCTTAACATGTCAGGGTTAGGTATGGTTATTCTAGGCTTGTATCTGATACTAGGAATCTAGGTCCCCTGATAAAACTATAAATTTGGGCCGGAGATACAATATTAACTCCCTATGTTGGTTGATTGTATCTGTATACCATATTCAAATCCAATAAGTACCTAATAATTGAATAAACAGGGTATGGAAATAAATGCTATAATTATTATAGAAAAATTAGAATTACAATTCTTCAGATATAAAATTTCTAATACAAATAATAATGAAAATTAGGTCTAGTTTCAATCTAAGCTCTGGTTGTACTATGGGAGCTAAACAATGATATGCATACTTGTAAAGGAGAATACTCACTTGAAAGTAAAGTAAACATCCATGACTCAGGGACAAAGTAATTATTACACAAATATTTGCCTGCGTCAGGTTTTGAACCTGGGACTGCTAGCTTTGTGGGCAGGGTCGTTACCAACTGGCTAACATACATTAATATGGCAATATAAAAGTCACATGAGTTAATATACTATAATAGTAGAGCAAATATAAATTTAATTAATATTTTAGGTTGTACTACAAATCAAATAAAGTCATTAAAGTATGAGAATCTGATAACATTTATTATTACTGAAAATATTGCTGGATTTTCAAATAATGGGGTAAAACAAGTTGTTAGGGTATTTCTGTTTCAATGCATAAAGTAAATCATAAGTATATCTCCATTTTATAAGTTGACTATTAAGTATTAATTAGGTTCATTAGGTAAGTTAGGAAAAGTAAACTATAAGTCTTAATTCGTTTGAAAAGAACTTGGTTGCTACTGTCATAACTAGGAGTAATACCACTATGATGATCACATTCTATAACAAAGGCCAAAATATAAATAAAACTAGCTTCATAAATTTAGGGTTCCTTATCACATCATTTCTGATATGAATACCAACAATTCCAAATTAACAACTAAATATTTTACCAATGGGTTTAACTCCTTAATTGTTATTATTACAAGTAGGGTTAAAAGGTTGCCACAATTTAATATCTTAAATATCTCATAAATTTTAATTATCTTGTTAGGTAGGTACAATTTGGTTGCACATTTTAATTATGGTTACTGACTAATCTCTCTTAATTTAAGAGCTTTGCTCTTGTCGGTGGAGCAATTTCCATTCCTCTCTCCTCTCTGCCAGCTCCTTGACCTCTTTATACGACACTACCTGCACCTTCTCCTTAATTTGGTCCATGTAGCTTCTTCTTGGTCTTCCTCTCCCTCTCCTGCCTTCAATCTTTCCCTCTATAAGGTTTTTGATAAGCTTGTCGTGCCGCAATAAATGGCCAATCATTCCTCCTCTTCTGTTCTCTATAATCTCCAATATCCTTCTTTTCTCCTTTACCCTCGCCAACACTTCTTGATTCGATACCATTTCCGTCCAACAGATTCCTTCCATCCTTCTCCAGCACCACATCTCAAATGCTTCCAGCCTCTCTCTGTCCCTCTGTTTTAGTGTCCATGCCTCGCTTCCATATAGTCCTATACTCCATATGTATGATTTTATAAAACTTTTTCGTGTTCTTTGTGATATTTTAGACTTAAATATGTATTTTTTGCTATTAAATGCTCGTTTTGCTATTGCAATCCTTGCGATTATGTCTTGACTACATCGGGATTCACTATTTATAATACTTCCAAGATATTTGAACTGTTTCACTTCTTCTAATATTGTTCCATTTAATGTGATTGGGCTATGACACCTTCTATTTTGTTTTGAGATTTTTAAAATTTTAGTTTTATTTGTATTTATTTTTAGTCCCACTTCATTAAAATTAGTGTCCATAGAATAAATGAGGTTTTGTAATTGGTCACGATTTTCTGCCACAGCAGCTATATCATCTGCAAATCTAATAAATAATATGTTCTCTCCATTAAATTTCACTCCCTGTACATTGTTATCTTTGACTTTATTTATGGCGTTTTCTATGAATATATTAAAAATTAATGGTGAAAGCGGGCACCCCTGTCTCACTCCTTGCCTAATCCTTGCCTTTCCTTGTTCTTCCCCGATGTTTATAATTGTTTCTTGATCTCGGTACAATGCCATGATAATCCGTCTATCTCTATAATCGATTCCAGCGTCCTTGAGAGTTCTCATCATCTTTCGCCAATCAACTTTATCAAAGGCTTTCTCCAAATCAAGAAAAGCTATATATGTGTCTAAACCCAAATCCATCCTTCTATCAGCTATCATTCGTAAAGCTAATATAGCTTCTCTTGTGCCCCTGTTTCTACGAAAACCGTATTGGTCCATGCCTACTACTTCCTCAGCTTTATTTCGCAATCGGTTTTGTATAATTTTAAGCAATATCTTCGACGCTTGTGAAATAAGACTAAGTGTTCTGTGTTCCTCGCATTTTAGGGTATTAAGTTTTTTTGGCAAAGTTACTGTCTTAGTTATTTTAAAATCCTTTGGCACTTTACCTTCGATATACATCTGCTGCGTTAAATCAAACAGTATATTCATGAGAGGTGGGCATCTTGCGTATTTGATGAATTCTATATAAATTTCATCCTCTCCTGCTGCCTTTCCATTTTGTATATTTCTTATAGCTGCCTCAAATTCTTCTCTGATTATTGCTGGACCCATACTATCCTCCTCTACTAGGCTTTCTTCTTCTATATCTTCCTCTTTTAATCCTTGCCCCTCGTAAAGCTTTTCTACATACAATCTCCACCTTTCTAAAATCTCTTTACTATTCAATAGTATTTTTCCATTGTCATCCATTATTGCTGTACTTTTTGTTTTATGTACTCTACCTAAATCTTTAATAATATTGTATGCTTTGTCTATTTTTCCTCTTTTCATGTAATCATCTATTCTATTGCAATCAAATTCCAGATCCTTCTCTTTACTATCTCTGCATTTTGCAGTAATCTTGTTTGTTAATCTTTTATATTCTTGTATATTCCTTTCATCTGTTTTATTTCTAATTTTCCTTCTGTCTAACATGAGGTTTATAATTTCACTATTCATCCACTTTTTGCGGGGAACTAATTTCGATTTTCCAAGGCATTCTTCAGCACTTGATTTTATAATATCCTTTACATTACTCCATTTACTTTCAATATCATCGTTTATGTTATATGTATTACTATCTATATACTTAAATAATTTATCACCAATCTTATTACTATATTGCACTCCTATATTGCTTTTATCATTTTGTAATTTACTGAGATCTATATGCTTTGGTTTATGTTTTCTTGTCTGTTTTCGGGCTTCAAAAATATGCTTACTTATTAGAAGATTATGGTCTGAGTGGATATCGGCTCCTGGTAATGTTTTACATATCTTCACCTGTGTCTTATGTTTATTTTTGACTAGTATGTAATCCAACTGGTAGCGACCGATATCTCCTGGCATTTTCCATGTATAGCGTCTTCTTTTTGGCTGGTCAAATAAGGTGTTTAATATAAATAACTCGTTTTCTTTGCAAAATTGAATAAGTCTTTTTCCTCTAGAATTTTTTGTACCCAGACCAAACTTCCCCATTATGTTATCTATTGCTACTTCACCTACTACAGCATTAAAATCCCCCATAACGACAAGGTTATCTTTACCTTTGGATAAATCTATAATTGCATCTATGTCATCATATATTTGTTCTATTTCTTCATCCGGGTGGCTGCCGGTTGGCATATAGACTTGAATTATTAAAATATCCTCTGGCACTGCCTTTATCTTTATCGCAGTTATTCTATCGCTGTGATGAATTGTGTTTTCTATTTGAGTTGCCCATTTCTTGCTTATTACAAACCCTGTCCCATTTGCGCCTTGTTTATCGCCTGTGTATATTATTCTATAGCCGTCACTCCAATAGTCTCCACTGCCTCCCCATCTGGTTTCACTTAATCCGAGAATGTCTATGTTTAGTCTTTCCATTTCCAGCTTTAATTGACTAATATAGCACATTAAATAACTAATATTTTTAATACTATCCCATACTGTAAAGCTACATTTTGTTAATAAATTAATTTAATTTAGGTTAGGTAGGTCCATTTATTGTAATTCATATTATTAATTAGTCCGGGTCATTTACATTTAGTGTGGCCGTGACCAAGATTGATATCGACGCTTGAAAGGAGAAATGGGATAAGCGACACGGAGCAAACTTTACAGGAGAGCCAAAAAACCGCGCAAATTTTCGAAAAAAAATCATCAAAATTTTTCTACAAGACCAATTTTTGAATGAAACCTATATAAATTAACATATTATTGTTTTCTATATGATGTTTTGATTATTTTGCCCAAAAATGCATTAGTTTCGATTTTAGTGTCGCTTACGCAATTTGGTCTTTAAAATGGTTTCAGGTAAAATTGTCTAAACAAAATGTTGAGCGAGAAATAAATTCGGTAAAAGAGTCTGACCAAAAAAATATACTAAAACATATTCAAGTAAAATTATCCAACTAGAAATAATGCTAATTTGATGGTGAGGTAGAAAACTCTATATTTATTCTAGGTGTAAAAATATATTCAGGATAAATTATCTGACTGCTTTTAGACGGGCAACTTGAAAACGTAAAAGCGGTTTAAGCTAAAATAAAACCTTAATTCACTTCTGGGAAAAATTAGTGACCCGTTTAATAATATACCTTTTTATAAAGTATTTGATATGAAAAAATGGTACTTTTTGGGATTCTTCATTATTTTTTGTAACGAAATATATTTAAAAACTAAAAAAAAAAAGACTATTTTATGACATTGTAAGATTAGTTTTTTTTTGTTAGATTGTGTATATTAATACAATTATATTTATAATAATACCTACCTACAGTGGAAGCCACACTAATAGAAATGCTTGCATTTTCCCATACAATATTTCTTATGACTACAAATATGACAACTAATCAAAAAGTTCTTGACCAATTATGTACAGTTAATCCCTGTTGAAAACGTTGTTTTCATTAAATAAGGATTAATATTTGCTTTCATACAACGTATGAATTTTTTTATGAACGCGTCAGCACATTTTTGTTTATTGTACATTAGTTCAAACCTTAGCTTTTAGTTTAAAGTAAATTATAACTAGGAATATAATTAGTACTTAGTACTAATAGTGGAATAAGTAGCTTAGTATTTTTTATTATTGGTCAAATTCGATAAGTCAATAGTTATTTCTAGGCAGTTGTACGTAGAGATCGCAAGCGTTTCTAATACCACCACACACACTGACACACTGTAGGCCTAATTTGAATATAATTGTATTAATATACGTAAGTGAATTGAAAAGTTTTAAGCCTAAGGTTGATAACCGAAATTAAAAACAAAAAATAACACTGACACACGCCAGTCTTTAATCAATAAATTGTGTCAATCTTCACATGTTTTCTCATTATTATGCATTATCTTTTGTTTTTCTCCTGTCACAATTTTAAAATTTGTGACGGAAATACTAAACAAGGTATGCGATTTCCATAATAATGGATAAAATTGAGCAACGTTCCGTAAATAATCAAGTACTTACAAAAGAATATTTTCGAAGACATGTGCCAGACATTAGGGAAATCCGCCCCATCATATGCCACTGTATAAAGATGGGTAGCGGATTTCAAACGCGACAGAGAAGCAGTTCAAGTAGAACCTAGACGTGGTAGGCCATTGACGGCTACTACAGAAGAAAATGCCAATAAAATACTAGACATGATTATGAATGATAGAAGGTTGAAGATCGTAGAGATAGCGGAAGCAATAGCCATCTTTTATGAACGAGCACAGAACATCATCACCAACGATCTTGGATTTTCTAAGGTGTCTGCCAGATGGGTGCCTAGACCGCTTTCAGCCGAAAACAAACGCACACGCCATACAGTATCACAGGATTGTTTGAATTTATAATATTTCAATGTGATCCTTAACCTTGATTTATTGATTCTTGAATCTTGATCTTGATTTTCTCAGTCGCGACCATGGACGAGACGGGTCCACCACAGCACATGTGAGTCAAAATCACAGTCCGAGCAAAGGAAAAGGTCAAGGTCATCATCTCCTAAGAGCTTAGGCCATTTTGTCAGCCAAGAAGGTGATGGCTTCAGTTTTTTGGGACTGCAGAGGGGTCATAATGATCGATTACCTTGAAAGGGGTAAAATCATAAATGCTGAATATTACTATACCCTCTTACAACGTCTGCATGAAGAAATAAAAATAAATAAGCCCGGTATGTTATCTAAGAAAGTGTTGTTCCAACAAGACAACGCTCCTGTCCACACTGCAGCGAAATTAATCGCACAAATAAGTACATACTTAATTGTGGGTTTGGATTGTTGCCGCATCCACCCTATTCGCCGGATTTGGCCCCTTCCGATTATCACCTTTTCCCCAACCTAAAAAAAGGCTTATGAAGACAAAAAAAATCAACAAATATTAAAGTACAAGAAGCTATAAATGCATCTTGGATATTCTTTTTTATTGCATGGAATTCTGAAGTTAGAGGCGAGATGGCAAAAGTGTACAGATCGTTTTGGAAACTATGCAGAAAAATAAAATTGTTATAATAATTAAAGTCTTTATTTTGAAGGTCAGGTTCAAAACTTTTCAATTCGCCCTCGTACATAGTCTATCAAAAAATGAACCACAGTTAAATAGTTTACAATTATGATTTTTTGTTTTGTAAAACTGGTAATTTTTTGACTGCAAAGTTAATTCGACACTAAAGTCCAACTAATCGACAATCTAAAAAACTAAATTCATACCTGTTGGCTTAACTGTTTAGATTGTATAAACTTACAAGTACTTTAACTGTAACTTTCGTAGCCGTGATTTAATAATGTTTACATATTGTTTTCTACAAACTATCTAATTATGGATGAATCTCTCGTATAAATTATTATGTGTTGCATTCAGATCACAATCATTCGGGAAAAATGGTTAATAAAATAAGAGATTGCCCTAAATTACATCAATAAGTGAAATTACTCTTAAATTGTTTGTCACTTGTCTTAATTTAATATTTCTACGTAACTCCATAAGTTGGTTAGTTGATGAGCTGTTTGTTTAGTAACAATGGTTAAAAGTTATGTTTATTTTTTTATTACAACCTTTTTTTCAGGCTTCAAAAACTACTTTGGATTCATGATATATTTTAGTAAAAAACACAATATTCTCAACGTGTCGTATACTACTTCGTATATTAATAATTTTCAAACTTGCTTATTTTAATTGTCATTTGATTAAATCGTTTTCTATAACGCTAGCTTAATTTATACCATTATTTATTTATTTACCAGTTTATACGAGTAATAAGAGATAATTGAAAGAAAAAACTAACTGTTGAGTTTCTTGCGGCGTTTCTTCTCAACAGTGGTCTCATCTTGGGGATCGCTGGTAGACTCAGACATGTAAAAGTGTCTACAGGGCCTACTTACAAAATAAGGATTTTAATTTTAATTTTCCATCTTGAAGGATCTCGCATTTCTAATTCAGCAGTAAGCGAGATTGGAAAATCATGGAAGATCTCGGAAAAGCGACATTAGAAGCCCTAGTTAAATCCCTTGATTGATGGACTTTCTATCTATGCGACGACCGCGTATGACTTAGACAACGTCTCCTAGCGTAGCGATTTAGGTAGATGGCGTTTGCACGGTCTAGTCGCGTCCGAGAATAATGCGTTACCAACACTTTTTTTTGGATGTTGGTAATAACCGACTTCATAAATTCAATTAGATAGGGATAAGCGACATGAGTATTCAAAACTTATTGCAGGTAAAAAAGGATAAGCGACAAAGATTTTATAAACTGCAAATAAGTAAATAAGGATAAGCGACAAAGGTTTATAAACTGCAATTAGGTAAATAAGTATAAGCGGCAATACAACAGATAAGGTTGATCAGGTTATTTGATCTAAGCTAATTTATATCTTTCTGAAGGTAGTAGGTAAAAAGTCACAATGGAAAATAAAATCGAATATACAGTCAAGTAAAAAAAGACAAACGACAAGTCACTGGTTAGACGCGACAAAGCAAAACTATCCAAGTGTAGTGTTATTTGTCCTGACAAATTAGTAAAAAAATCTTAGCTCAATTTAATCAAAACACATTTTATCTAACCTCCATCATCTAAAAATGAGTCAAAAATTACGTCGTTTAGTAACAAAATTTGTCCGTGTTTCTCAAAATCACCGATGGGATAAGCGACAACAAAGTCGTCAGATGAACACGAGACCTAGCTCATTCGATGCGGAAAAATCAGCCGATTTCAACGATATATATAACTCAATATCACCAAAAATGTCGCTTATCCCATTTCTCCTTTCAAGCGTCGATATGTGTTAAGTGATTTTTTACAATGCCAATGTTACAACTATGAGCAGCCAGGTGCGTAAAACGCGTCATCTGGACCGGCCCATTTCACGAAAGCTTGTAACTTATATTACAAGCGGAAATCTCTTTTCCAACAATATGCATTAAAAAGAGACATACCTACTTCAAATACTCAACGCCAAGTGAAGTGCCACCATAGCTTCGGTCACAGTATAAATATAGCTAAAGCAGTAATGAAACTACGAATAAACGTTCGAAACGTCGCAACAGACGCAAGTCTCAACGAGACCCCGAAGCGTACATGGCAGTGCTGTCAGTAGGTGTCGCGTCGAAACGAATGGTTTGGTGGAGAAGAATAAAATACAAAGCGAAACCATTCGTCTCCACGCGACACCCGTCACTGACAGCACTGCCATGTCCGCCTAGGTCTCGTTGAGACGTGCGTCTGTGTGAGTGCGACGTTTCGAATGTTTGTTCGTAGTTTCTTTACTGCTTTAGCTATATGTATGGGCCTCATACTCGTAATAAGGCTTAAGGTCAAAGGGCGATGGAAAGAGCTATGCTGGTTGTCTCCTTGCGAAATCAAATCAGGAATGAGGAGATCCGCAGGAGAACTAAAGTCACTGATATAGCTCACCGAATAGCAAATTAAGTGGCAGTGGTCGGGGCACATTGCTCGTAGAACCGATGGCCGTTGGAGCGGAAAGGTTCTAGAGTGGCGACCGCGAACCGGGAGACGAAATATCGGCAGGTCTTCCACAAGGTGGACCGACGATCTGATAAAGGTCGCGGGAAACCACTGGATGACAGCAGCAGAGGACCGATCGTTGTGGAAAACCTTGGGGAAGGCCTTTGTCCAGCAGTGGACGTCTTGCGGCTGATGATGATGATGATTAGCTATATTTAGACTGTGCTTCCGTTTTCAATATTAGGTACAGAACCCTAAAACCGACGATAACCGGGAACCGGAGATCGGATATTCCGGCGGTTCTTTACTAACGTTCGCGTAGACTCAATGAAAGCTAAGTTAATGTAGAGGCGGCTTTTTAACATGTCTGGAATCATTTAATATTTACAATATCTTGTTTCTTTTGATTTTTAACATGATCGTGCCAATTAAATCATTGACGATATGAAAATGCGAAATCTCAAACATTTATTTTATACCAAACATGTTTATAAAAAAAAATTACCTTAACTTTTCAACGCCATGTCAAATACAAAAGTCGTCATTCACACGCCAATGACAGCTGAAAACCATAGCTAATTTCAACCTTACGTCATAGACACTCGGGTCTATTTTTCGCTGTCAACCGTGACGGATATATCCGTCGTTGGCGTTGAACCAGTGGTGCGGATATATCCGTCAATGGCGTTTAAAAGGTAAATAAATAGTTTTTATAATTTGTAAATTAATCATGAGCTCTTTGGTGAAGGAAAACATCGTGAGGAAACCTGCACACACCTGCAAAGCAATTTGACGGTGTGTGCGAAGTTCCCAATCCGCACTAGGCCCGGGTGGGAACTATTTAACCCTCTCATTGTGAGTGGAGGCCTGTGCCCAGCAGTGGGACGTATATAGGCTGGATTATTATTATTAAATAGTTATGTACTTAACCTTTTCAACGCCATTGACGGATATATCCGCACCACTGGTTCAACGCCAACGACGGATATATCCGTCACAGTTGACAGCGAAAAATAGACCTGAGTATTTATGACGTAAGGTTGAAATTAGGTCTGGTTTTCAGCTGTCATTGGCGTGTGAGTGACGACTTTTGTATTTGACATGGCGTTGAAAAGGTTAATACAGATAATTCGTCGATCTATTTAGTATATAAACAATTAAAAGCCCGCTCCCATAGCATGAACACACATCTATTGCGTGCTGCTGCTTTATCTTTTATCTTATCTTATCTTAACTAGCGGCAACACGAAACTAGGTAAACGAGCGGCCGAACATCACCTCTACCGGGCACGAACCGAAATAAAACACAAACTTATGAAATATCATCTATTCATTTTATTTTATCAACAAACTAGCCACTCACACATGACTCGAGCATTTACAGTCAAACAAATCACAATCGCGTACCAAAGAAACGCAGGCACCAAAATGACTGAGACCACGCGACAAATGCGGGCCCGGTGGGTACAAACACCTTGCAAATTACACCTTCAATGGTTGCAGCTGCAAACTAGGTTGGTTTCCGTTACATTTCAGGTCGATGACATGTTGGTAACACTTGCCAACTAGTGTCCGTTCCCAATATTCTATCGGAAACTACTTCGGGTTCAAATCTGATCAAAAAAATATCAGAAAGTCTTTATTACCATTTGGCAAATATGACATTTGCTACATACAAAATGTTTCTACACTCTCAAACAAATCGCACCTTATGAAATGTTGACTTCAAGCAGTTATAAATCGTAATTTATTTAGCGATCATTGTTTTGTGTTTTGTTTTTAAGGGTCATTAATTGTGCTTTCAAATGATACTAATATTCATAGGGTACAACATATAATTTAAGAGCTATATTCGCTTGAAACTAATTTTCGTAGACGTGCGATTTTTTGACGCCGAGTGTAATTCAACCTGAAGTAACCGGTTAGAATATTGGAAACCATAAGTTGCTTATAATAGCTAACTAGGTTACAATTGCAATCTCGGTTGGTTAAAGTTGCAAACTTGGTTTCAATTACAACATAAGGTGGTTACAATTGCAAACCAGGTTGGTAGCAATTGCAATCTGCGCTGGTTAACAAATGCAAAACATGGTAAAATTAACAAATGCAATTAATGAGTTTTGTACTTTTACAACCTTTTACCGCCACGGCCGGAGATTCGCCAGTGTGACGTATACGCATTGTTTAGGACTTAATCTCGAGATGGATTGTGAAAATTAAAAAAAAAAACCCCTTAAAAATATTTCGATGTCCGTCCGACTGTACTCTCAAAAGCGTTATAATCTGGAATCTATTGCAAACGAATATTTTAATTTTAAATTAAACTTATTAAACTTTAGAAAAACAGCAGTATTATTTACTTATACTTTTTGTGCAATAAAGAGTTTACATACATACAATTTCATGCAAGTATGAAAGTGTTATTCCACCGGCGAGGCGAGGCGAGGATGGGAGGGAATTGAAATTTGTATAGTAAAATTTCCCGCTCGGCTGCGGTGGAAATAGCCTGGACGGGCGAGACGAGAATTGAAATGTTTGTTGTTAACCTTTTCAACGCCATGTCAAATAAAAACTAAAGCTAATGTTAACCTTAATTCATACATACTCAGGTTTATTTTGCGTTGTCAACCATGACGGATATTTCCGTCAATGGCGTTGATAAGGTTAATATTGAACACCATTGAGCCTAAAAGGCTTGAAAAAATCCCGGCATACAAACTGGTATTGGTTATTTCTTCTTGGTCGTGTCACTCATGCATGAGTCATGCATGACTCTCCTTACACCGCAACAGACCAAATATAAAGTCAGCATTTTTAATTTATGTGAAAGACCTGAAATACAGGACATGGGGAGACGCCGGACCCCCGAGCCGCGACAGTGGCGGTTGTATTACGCTGTAATCCAGTACAAGCAAAGGGGCGTCGCGTGGTCAAATTAATCTGAAAGAAACATCCTTCCCGCACGTATTTATCCTAGAACGTGTGTCGCGGACGCGCGATACCAGCCCCCCACTCCACCAAGTTGACATGTGACAATCCGGGGTATCTCGTCGAAGTGCAATGTATGTATACCGAATTGTCACATGTCAATGTCAACTTGGTGTGGTGAAATAGGAGGCAGGACGGCTAGCACAGGTGGTCCGCGACTCGCTTGTCGCTCGGATCACCCTTTCTAACCAGTCTGTAACAATAAAGACGCAGTGAGGCGACAAGCGAGAAAATACCAGATGCACTAGCCGCTCAGGAGCTTTTCAAACTTAAACAGTTAAACGTTATTTATTTGGAAATATTTTTTTATATTTTTATGCCATTTTGAGAATTCAAATGAGGTTTAATTACTTTTTAATATTTGTCCGTGGCATAATGTGAAAGAAATGCCTAATCGAAACAGTTAACAAGTCGGGCCGCGGGCCGTAGTTCGAGAGCCCTGTCCGTGATCTGGAGCTGAAAACCTTGTAGCAAATTACCAATCTCTATCTGCAATTGCCACTAGGTAAAGCATTTCTAAAAAAATATTCCAATTACTACATAATTTTGACAGCTCCATACAAACAATGGTACCAGTTGACAGACGACCTGAAAATGTCTGTTCTCATCATAAACAGGCGTTCGACTCCGCAAAACACACGTATGAACTTTATAAAATTTTTAAAACACCTATATCTAAACGTCGCTAGACGTACATTAAAAAATATCAACGCGTGGCGTTTGCGCGCGAAATAATAGAACCTTGTTGTTTATGATTGCCTGGTACACGGCATGGGAACAACGTTAGTAAAAAAATTGATGAAACCGCTTTTCATATTTTTTTGCCATATGCCCCAATACCACAGCAAGACGGGGTTACACAGATCCCAATGCTGGGCTTAGGAAAAACTCAATGTCAATAATTATGTCAGATTTAATGTCATAGAATCATTGACGTACCAACAAATAGAAGCCAGGGTTCAATACAAAATTATCTTGGAAGTGTCCTAGGGCAACCTATACAAACTTAGGTACTTGTCAGAGTCATTGTCAAACTAAAACGTTTTAATTTAAATCGTATCTCATAAACGCAAGGCTTAATTTTACTTAATTAAAATAACCCATTTAAAGTGAGGTCTTATTCGCTCGGCCGTTTTTTGTTCTGTGACCGGTTATCTAGTCGAGTATTCGTTGATCGAAGCGTGGAACACCTAAAGTAATATTCTTATTTAGGCGAACTAGTTTGACAACTAAATATTTACAAATATTGCCACACCGATGTCGCGCTAGTGCTCTTCGTATCGATATATAAAGAAGTACACGACTATACCTGAATTTTTATTCCCACGGAAAAAAGGTAAAGCTACGTCACTGTCAAAGTGACATTTCAGGGGAGCTTAAAGTATGGGACAGCAAGAAATATAATATAAATTTATCATTTCGCTCGAACCGGAATATTCAAAATAAATGTGAGAAATAATTAAAATCACAATCACACAAATCTATGAAATGAAACAGCATTACGTATTTTTAATAACAATAATAATGTTAACATGATACCAGTTCAATAAATAAATTATGCATACGAAAACAGTGTTACATCTTTAAATTAATATAACAGAGTTGTTGTCAAAATAAAGTTTGCCATCAACAAATTCAATTATTTTATCTTGATATTATAATATAGTTTATTTATAGAAATATTTTTCGTTAACGGCAACACCTTTGTTTACATTTCTTTTCGTGGGAATAAATTTCAGGTATAGCGAAGAAATGAATTACATCTGTTCGTCATTGTATTCTTTTTATAATTTAATATTTACCATAACTTTATATATGCCATAATATATAATACAGAATTTAAAACGCAGCAAGCGTAAATCGGCCACTTTAGATTGATCTCCAACTTTGAACAACTGGCAATCTGTATGAGATCAAGATATAGTGACCGTGGTGCACATACTGTGTTTTACATTCCACGTAATATTTATTCAGTGTAACTTATATTTACAGACCATGTAGGTTGAGTCGATACTAAAACATCGACATTTCCCCATTATTATTTTATTTGTTAAACTGGTTCGTCTATTTTTTTTTTACATTAAGACAGCGTTTTCGTTCTTTAGAAAAGAACGAGGGTAGTATTCAGCACGTTTCTATTATTTCGCCTGCAAGTATGAAACAATCGTAGAGTTGATTACATATATCTAAGAACATATTTTATAGTATAATTAATATCCAAATGGAGAAGTTGGTTTTTTTATTTGCATTCTATTAACAATATTCAGTAAAAAATCAGGCGGATACAATTTAATAGGGAAAGCCAAGCCGAACTTTCGTTGTCGATTAGAATAATATGTACAGCCAGTGTTTACAAAAATTACAGCGATCCTGCTAAAAAAATCAGAGAAAACGGCCCATATGAACTTTATTTCATGTGGATAGAGGTGATAATCCTAGTTTCTAGGTGTCAATAACTGGTATTTCCGATGCAAGTACTGTTTTATCGTATCTCTTTTTATTTTCTGTCTAATTAATTAAAACATGTTAGCCAAGTCCCGACCCAATTATTGTCAAAAATCTGGTTATAAAACAAAAAATCGAAAAGTCCCCTATAGGCGCCAAAAATGTAATTTTAAATAAAAATGTGAGACTATTCACAACTATATTTGCTGCTGCTTTATCATTTCCGACTGTACATAGCCTGTACAAAATATAAAAACATGGCAACACTGACAACCAGACAATGCAAATAAAAAAACCAGCTCCTCTACAAATATAAAAGTGTAGCAACACCGTCGCCGCGCGCCGACAGAAACATACGACGTTCCAAGGTTTGTACACAAAGTGACGCAGTTTCTGAAGCCTCAAGAACTGGGCTTTTGAAATATCATTGACTATTCCAAGTTCATACACAATATTTTAATGACCAAATTCCCAACTCACAATAATTTACTATAGATATTTTATAAATTGAATGAGCCTAATTAGACATACAATTTAAGCCACACATTAATATAATATCTTATTTAACTATATTAACTGTCTTTAGACGTAAACGTTAGGCTTTATTTAAAATATATGTATTGCTTGTACATAACACGGTTGTACTTTTCGCTTAAGGAAACTGACCTAAGTCGAAAAACAAACCGTTTCAATTACAACCATAAGCAGACTCAATTAGGTTTCAAATGGCGCGCATTATTGTTTTGAGTTAGATTAGTTTTTTTCTATGATAGTTATGCTACTCTACACAATTTCTGCTCGCCTAGTACATTCTTAACTACATTTTTTTGTTGTTGTTAGTCAATCAATTATAATAAAAAATAATACAGAAAACGAGCAGAGATTTTATAATTCAACAATAAATAAAACTAATTTTTATTTATGTAAATATTACACAAAAATAAACAGTGAACCCAACATGTTCACATTAGCAAAAAAAAAGCAGCGCCAATTTTACAAAAACACTATGTTCCACTTATTATTATAACCGTAATGTATAGTTGTACTACGTTTGGAGCAGAAACGTCTTAAATGGCAAGCTGAGGAACTAATCTCCGCGCTCATTAGGACGTGTTCACAATCGGTGGCTATCAGTCAAGTTCAAGCGCGATCGTCCCGCGGGGTGAGACTGGGGGGGGGTAGTTTTCAAGCCGACCTTGTCGATGTTTCACTCCTGTTTCGCGTCCGTTATGTGTCCAAACCTTAGCCCCGGCGTCGTGAGGTGCGCGTGCGCGGCTCTACTCGCGCAGCTTGAGCGCGTGGTCCTTGATGACGCCGCCGTCGCCCTCGGACACGAAGCGCTTGCGGCCTCTGGATAATTAAACAAGCTTGTAAATGTTTAGCGTTCCGTACACAAGGGGTACGTTCCACTAAACGCCCGCAACGATCGTAACACCCTCTGTATCGTTCCACCTAAGGCCCGTGGGCGTCACGAGCGATCGCTCGACGTCATAAATGACGTCACTGTTCGCGACCACTTCGCCCACAAAATATTGGTGGGTCAGAGTGGGCTCACAGCGCTCAACATGTGCGTTCCACCTATAACATTCGCCTATAGCGCCCGCGGCGTTTTTACGTTAGTCGAACGGCAATTTCAGCGGTCGAGGTCGAAGGCGTTGCGGGCGTAAGTCTAGGTGATAATACAAGCGTCAAATTTGCTGTGAACCCTAAAGAAGAACAACAAGTAATAATAACAGGTCAAGTGCGAGTCGGGCTTGGGCTAACGATTACAAGCATTATTTATTTATTTAAACTTAATTGCCCCGTTAAAATAAAGTTCAAGTGGCAATATTAATATTTAATACTATTATTATAGTAATACCTTCAGTCAACAAAGTATCGGGAATGGATGATTTGTTTATGGTTCCAAATTCAAATTTTTGTTTTTTTTGTTGTTGTTAGATTGGCACAACTGTTTTCTATTTTGGCGCGGAGTTTGAGTTGCATCTGTTATTTATATTAAATACAGTGCTGTTTTTAGTTATATCATATCTAGTGTGTATTGCGAATTTCATAATGGACAAAAACATTGAACAAAGAGTTTGTCTTAAATTTTGCATCGCCAATGGAATTTCGTGTTCGGAGTCACTGAAAATGTTACAGAAGGCTTACGGTGATTCGACTTTATCAAAAACACGTGTTTATGAGTGGTACAAAGCGTTCAAAAGCGGTCGAGATGTGATGGAAGATTTGCCTCGCTCTGGTAGGCCATCAACGTCTGCAACTGAAGTTAACATCGCAAAAGTGAAGGAAATAGTGACTGAAAATCCTCATTCAACTTTGAGAGAGATAGCCGCCGAACTTTCTGTATCTCACGAGTCGATCCGTACTATTTTAACTAATCATTTGGGTATGAAACATGTTACCGCTCGGCTAGTCCCAAAAGACCTGAATTTTCTCCAAAAACTCAATCGCATGAGAGTCGCTGAGGACATGCTAGAACGAGTCAATTCCGACCCAACATTCATGAAACGCATTGTTACTGGTGACGAGACGTGGGTTTACGAGTTTGACATGCAAACTAGTCAACAAGCTTCGGAGTGGCGCCTTCCAACTGAACCGAAACCGAAGAAACCACGCCAAAGTCGATCAAAAGTCAAAGTCATGTTGACTGTTTTCTTTGACTATCGCGGTGTTGTGCACTCGGAATTCTTGCCGGAAGGTCAAACGGTAAATAAAGAATATTATTTGAGCGTTATGCGGCATTTAAGAGAGCAAATTCGACGAAAAAGGCCAGATTTGTGGAATGAAAATTCTTGGATTTTGCACCACGATAATGCGCCTTCGCACAAGGCCATCATTGTGAAAGAATTTTTGACCAAACACTCAACAAATACCATCGAGCAACCACCATATTCACCAGATATGGCTCCTGCCGACTTCTTTCTTTTTCCTAAACTCAAATTACCACTTCGTGGCACCCGTTTTCAATCGGTAGAAGACATAAAGGAGAATTCGCGCCGAGAACTGAATTCAATTCCGGAAACAGCGTTTAAAAAATGTTTTGATGATTGGATTATTCGTTGGCGTAAGTGTATCGTTTCTGAAGGAGCATACTTTGAAGGTGATAAAATAAATTTGGATGATTAACAAACAGTTTGTGTATTATTGATCTTTTCCCGGTACTTTCTTGACAGAGTAGTATTATTCAATTATTTAATTTGGTAAATACATAACGTACGAATTAAAGGACAATAATATTAAGCGGCGGTAATCCTCGGTGCGCGCGAGTTCGTTTCGAACTTTACCAGTATTTTTCATATTTTTTAAACAAACTTTTGTTGCTACACACAATACTTATTTCGTGTTTCCACTGCATCATCAGATCAGATCATAGACACCATAATATTGTATTTTCATCGGGTTTGGGTAAAACTTGGGTAATGTTGCCAATTTCACTCACAGCACAGCACTCTTAATATTTTTTTGTCAAGCGACAGACAGACCTGCTGGGCATGCGCTGCAGAACAGCGCGGCCGAGCGAGAATTTGAGCTGACAGCGCTCCAGGAAGCGGTCCAGCATGATGTACGCCAGCGGCACGTCCAGCACGATGTCCGACATGTCCTCCAGCACGCGCAGGAAGCCCTGCAACAAACATACTGTTAGGTCGGCGTTCAACAGGCTCCGAGACGAAGTTACGAATATGTTACAAAATATATGCCGATGATATTTCACCTGGAATTAAACTTATTCGAGGACAGGAGCACAAGAATTGGTTAGGTAAAGTTTTTGGAAGAGGTGTAAATTATATTTTTTTTCGATAGTCGTTATCCTAAAGATCAAGGAACTGCGGCTCTTTTATTTTTATTTCCTCTAATATTTTAGAAATATTTTTTTTAGTTATTCAGTTGACATTTGCACACTTTAATGACCGACAAGCTTGTTGCCTTCGTACTTAATGAGAAAGAAAAAAAAAACTGTCACTTCTATAACTGTCATTGTCAATCAAAGTAAACAAACAATTCAATTCTTTCAAGCATCTAAGTAAATCTTTGTAATAATCCATTTCCAAAGTCCGTGTGGGATTGCTTGAATTCATTGCGTGTATACGATTCAAACGTGCTCTCGTGGCTATCGAAAAGCAGGGCAAGAGTCGTCGTGAAAGAAAGAAATCGGTGTCCAAGAAGCAGTGCCAAAGGGGTCGGAAATAAATCGTAGTCCAAATATCGTGTAAAGGTCAAAGCGAGCAAAGCAGGAGCAAAGCGGCAAAATCGAAAGTCCGGAGTTCGTTCTGAGGTCGTTAAAATATTTCTAAAAACACTGATCACATGAAACGCAAGCAAACAGAAAAGAGTCGTTGAATTGAATCGTTTGTTTACTTTGATTGACAATGACAGTTATAGAAGTGACAGTTTTTTTTTTCTTTCTCATTAAGTACGAAGGCAACAAGCTTGTCGGTCATTAAAGTGTGCAAATGTCAACTTACTAACTAAAAAAAATATTTCTAGAATATTAGAGGAAATAAAAATAAAAGAGCCGCAGTTCCTTGATCTTTAGGATGACGACTACCGAAAAAAAATATAATTTACACCTCTTCCAAAAACTTTACCTACCCAATTGGCCTGTGCTATAGAAAAATTAGCTCTAACAGGCAAAGGATCCACCAAAACGAGCAACTCAAAAACCTGTCCATTAAAAAAAGCCAGATCATTAAAGTATCCATTTACGGTAACAGTTGTTCTGATTAGTTACTACTGGGCCCTCACCCGGTCCATCTGGTCCGGCGTGACGATGACGGAGCGGCGCAGCTCGGCCAGGAAGGTGGAGAGCTGCTCCTCCACCGAGGAGTTGATCGTCTCCACCGCCAGCAGCACGGTCTGCGAACAAACCAGCACGTCAACCACAGAACTTCTACTGTCGAGGTTTCCACCGGCGAGTCTAGTTTGCCCCGGACAGACCCCCTTCCCCCCTTACTCCGTAACCCCTTGACCGATCCGGTCAGGTCAGGTGTTCCTGCAGCAGCTGGGTGCATGTGCGCCGCGCGCCGTCTCACCTCGTAGACCAGCTCGTGGTGGAAGTGCGGCACCTCCAGCTCGCGCACGCAGCGCAGCGCCTCGGGCAGGTCGCCGCAGGTCAGGTATTCCTTCAGCAGCAGCTGGATCTGCCGGATTAGCGACTTCACAGGCCTGCAACAACCAAATGAAAATGTAAATCTTTATACTGCAAGTAGGTCCTCTACGCACTTCACGGGATCCCTTCGTCTTCCATAAAGTTGTTGTATCGAATTTTGAAAGTCAGAAATTGATTGTCATACTATTTATGCTCATAACTATCGATAGTCATAAAAACTGTAAAGCATAACGCTTAATAATGCTAAAGTCAATAGTCCATAATGTTAAGGATTATAATTTTCATAAGGCATAAAAATTATATCTACAACATTCAAAGGCATATTGATGATTAAACAGAAATATTTTAAAGTATATATTTGAAACCACTAATTATTATTATTCATACCGTTTCATTGGCTCAGTACATATGTAATTTTTATGACTCCAAATGTTCTTTCTTTTTTAATTTCAAATTGATATTATGAATATGATGTAGATATATAAGGAAGGTCTCCATTAGGTACGACGACGAGCGAAGCGAGGAGGAGTGTTAGGTAGAACTGCGACCCTACAGCGCGCGAGCCGAGCGAGCGAAGCGAGCGTGCTGCGGCAACGGCCGGCGAAACGCCAGAACCGAACATATTTTTTAACTAATACTTACATATAGTAGGCAAAATATACATTTTATGTATTTTAATTTTATGATAAACAAGTTTGGACCTTATAATTACTATGTCAAGCAATATTATTACCTTTAACATTATGATGTAAAAAGTTATGAATAAAGTTTTTATGACGTTCGACAAATATGACCGGGAAAAATCGGAAATACAAATTATACCCTCAAATATTATGACAATCAATATTATGACTAACAATATTTATGACTAAAAACGTTATGGAATCTTAAAAACGGAACTAAAACTCTATGTAAGACAATATAGACCCAGGTCCTCTACGCACTTCACATGTCTGATTCCACCAGCGCTTCCCAAGGTGGACACGACTGATAAGAAGACAACGCAAGTTATTATTATTATGTAGATATCCATGTATTTATCTATAGGCAATTTTTTTTTACAATATTTACATAGTCACTAACCCGCGTATGGTCCGGTTAACATGGTTTGGTCGACTATTTTTATAGTAGTAGTACAGAATAGGCTAACGAACACACAAGCCAGATGACAAGGACATTTGCAATCTCAAGTTCACTAGAGTTGAATGGATTTGGATGATTAGTAGTTTCAAGCAATTCCCTATTTGCCGAAAATCCATATCCTGGATTAAGGCTTCGTTAAACAGCCGGCGCGGCGCGGCAGTCACACTGCAAACGTCGCGTCGCGCACGACGTGTTCTCTCGCAATCTCGATCCAAGTTAACACATTTTTGTAGCTGTTATGGTCCAAATCATATAGAACTGGACGTTCTCTAACAAAATCTATAGATTTTTCTACATCATGGTCACAAATACACTGTAAATTTGTAAACAAATAGTTACAACGTGAATATCACGCCGCGCCACGCCAAGCGTGACTATGTGTGACTGCCTGCATACAACTCTTTGTTAATTTCCACGCTAAGAACGCGCCGCGCCAAGCCAGCTGTTTGACGAAGCCTTTAGAGAACCTAGGATACTTTTTATCCTGGAAAATTTGAAAGGCCCTTAGAAAAAGTTAATTCATTTCTATACGAAGGAAGTGAGGGGCGAACACATATGTGACGTTCTCAATATAAAGGGACCTTGTGGAGGCAGGCGGTTACGCCGTTTTTAGAACTGTTACCATAGTATTCGTATAGTTACAAGAATAAGAAGAGCGTAACTGCCTTCCGCCTTAAGGTCCCTTGAGAACGTCACTGCTAGGTAAGCGGAGTGGTTACCTGATGCCGCCGCCGACGCCCCAGATGTTGTCGAGGCGCACGAGCCCCTGCTTCATGGACAGCAGCGTCTCGGCGCGGTGCAGCGCCTGCCTGCGCGCGCAACATGCCTTACTTACACAAGTGTTGCTGTTATATATAACAGTTATATCACCTTTTAAGGTACTCCCCATTTTTCGTGATGTTTCATAATTTATATTCTTTTAGAAAAACTATTTATTTGCTAACGTCGTGGCTTACACATTAATAAAATCAGACATATAGGCTAACGATTAAAAAATGTTGTTCTAAAATGGTACAATTTTAAATAATAATAATTATAGTTGGTAACGCAAGGGACGGTGTTGTCCCCAGGTTTTGTATGAGTTTTTGAGAGTTTTCCGAAAATTGAGAAATATTTGATGATTTGAAATGTAAATATGATGGTCCGATTTCAATATTCATAAATTATTATTAATCATAAGTCACCAGGAAAGTTTTAGTGCCGCAAAAGAAAAGGAGTACCTTAAAAGTTGATTCACCCATATAAATATATATCAAGAGGCTTGTACTATACTTTCTCAAACACGTCCGGAAATGACGGCATTTCTTTTGAAAAACGAAAAGGAGAGCGTCATTTTCCTCTTAGGTGTAAAGGCTCTTGAACCGTACACGTCGGCTCTGACGTGTCCAGCACCAGGCCCCGCGCGTCGTACCTGGCGGCAGGGTTGGGCGGCGGGTCGCGCGGCTGCGTGACGAAGCGCGGTGGCAGGCAGTCGTCGGCGACGCAGCGCGCCATGAAGTTGGACAGCAGGACGGCCGCGTCCGGCGTGTCCAGCACCAGGTCCGGCAGCTTCTCGAGGAGGTGCTCGAACGCTGGGTAGAAACGAGATAATGAGGGAGATGAAAGTTGGCTATTATAGCCATGGACTCCCTATAATAGGGAGTCCACTAAGCCTGCCCGCACATTAGGCCACTAGTGGCCGCCACTAAACGCGACCACTAGTGGCTCGGCTAAGCCACTAGACGCAGCCACCAATCGCGGCCACCGGTGGCTGAGTGGCGGCCACTAGTGGCTGCCACTATTGGCTATTGTTTATCTGAGAAGCCGGCGACTGTGGCCGAGTGTGCGCGCGAGGCGAGCCACTAAACGCGGCCACTAGTAGCGAGCGCGGGCGCTTGCTGCTCAGACGCGGCCACTCGAACGCCCGGTGTGCGCCGATGCTATACAAAATGTATGAAAAAACTCGTCCGCAGCTTGTGGCGGAGTGGCGGCCACTAGTGGTCGCGTTTAGTGGCGGCCACTAGTGGTCGCGTTTAGTGGCGGCCACTAGTGGTCTAATGTGCGGGCAGGCTAATTGGAAAAAAATATACTTTCATTTTTTTTAATTTTTATTAGAAATAATAGGCAATTTTGATTTTCCATTTATCCAGTAGTTATTATTTTATACAATATAATAAATTTTAATTCACTTGTAATGATACGAATATACGGAGCTAGTGAAAATGGTTGTTCAAGTGTTCAGGTATACTCCTCCGATGGTTTTCTGATTATAATATCCTCTCTAGTTGTTAATAGATTTGTACAAAATGTGATCATCATCATCACTTCACTTCAACTGAAACGGTCACATAGGCCATAGGCTTTCCCCGAGGATCTCCACGATGGTTCGCCTCGCTCCCACCCACGCATGGACTTTTCAGACTATAATAATAAGTTGATCGGATTTAGCCCTGCAGCATCAAGACTGAGGTTCTGACACTCCTTGGATAATTATCGATTCAACGATACCCAGCACTTTTAAATCCGTCAAGGCGTTTAGCCTACAGGAGGTCGCAAAGAAACATGGATACACACATACCTACACCCGAAAAACATTACCCTCCTTTTAAGTAAGTCATACTGACCAACTTTCACTATGCGACCAACCCCAAAATCGCGAAAAAATAATCGACCATCCCATACATTTTGGCTAGTCAGCTGCCGATGTTTTGTGTGGGAGGGTCGATTTTTTTTTCGCGATTTCGGGGTTGATCCGGCAGTGAAAGTTGGTCAGTATGATTTACTGATTTAACCCCCAACATTTTGTTACTGAATTTAATTTAACCCTGTATACACAAATGTTCAGTGAAAAATTATCTAACTGATAGTGAATACCGCATTAAAATCCGTTGCGTAGTTTGAAAGATCTAAGCGTACATACAGCGGGAGCGACTTTGTTTTATACTATGTAAAGATGTAGTGATGACGACTTTATTTTCGATTTCATACGGTGTTCAAAGTTCTAATTTATTACATTATTATTATTACCTTGTGGTGTTACTTGACGATAAGTATTATTGTAATTTATGATTGATAAAATGACCTTCTGCTAGTTTCTGGCGGCGGCGCATCTCTGCAATGTCGGTCTCGTCCGCAGCGCTAGTGGATTCACTTCACATTACCGACGTGTAAAAGAGCCCTGAAGTGGCCAATTTACGTACAGACTTATTTGAATTTGAATACAATAAAAAAATATCAAATCAAATAAATATCAGGGGACAATCTCGCAAAAATTGACCTAATCCCAAACTAAGCTCTAGGCTTGTACTATGGGTACTAGGCAACGGTATACATACTTATATAGAGAAATACATACTTAACACTCTCCCTGCCATGGGATCCGCCGGCGACCCCCAGCTGGCCTTGCAACGTTTTCTATCATGGGGTTTTGGCATGCCAGTACTTATAAAAATATAGTTTATATTGACACGCCAGCAATAGTAATCGCTAGTTGGTCGCGTGCCACGGCCTGCTGTGTGTACTTTTTTCCCGCCCTTTTCACCAATTTTGCAGGCGTAGGTAAAAAGACTATGAATTTCGGGGGTCACAGCGGATCCCTAGACGCATTTTCGTACTGGCCGCCGGCGGATCCCATGGCCTGCTGTGACAATTTTATATTTTTAACCTTGGCGTGGAGTTACAGAAAACTTGGGATACACCAGCGGACCCCTTGGCCTGCTGAAGTAGAACCGCTTTATATATGGCTGGCAGGGAGTGTTAAATACATAGAACACATCCATGAATCAGGAACATATCGCGCTCATCACACAAATATTTGCCCATACCGGGATTCAAACCAGGGACCGCTAGCTTCGTAGGCAGAGTCACAACCAACTAGGCTAAACGCGTCGTCAAGTGTCGGTGTAATAAATATAATTGAACGATGTATACCTGTAGCAATGTCCTTAGCGGAGAAGACCCTCCCGTAGAGATCCGAGACGAGGACGGAAGCCATCTCGCAGTGCGACGGCTTGTGCTCCAGCGCGATCTCCACTATCGTCTCGCACACCTGCGGACAAGGCCATACGCAATCTCATTTATCATAAATGGTAAATTCTTGTTATTGTGTTATGTGTAGCTATCTACCATACTCATTCATATGGTATCGGCACCAGAGTTGAGGTCACGCACACAACATCATGTCATGTATTGACAGCGGAATTTTGTTCACATTCACTACCTTTGTTGCATGTAGCTGTGTGCATAATCATTCACCTCAACTCTCGCGCCGACACCTTTACCCGACTTTGGGAGGATGTTGGATGTTTTAGTCTTTTAATCACGCATAAATGGCTGAACGGATTTACTTTAAAAAAAGTAGAAAGGCAGTCCCTGTCCTGGATTAAAACAGAATACTTTTTATACCAGAAAATTTGAATGTTGTGTTTTGTACTCAAATTTGTATTTTTGTGCAATAAAGATTAAATAAATAAATAAATAATGTTCCCATGGGAATGACAATTTTTATGAGAACGAAGTCGCAACCAATCTCTGGTAATTCATAGTTCACTCACCGCGCTCGAAGTACTCCGGGATCCCGGCTCGTACACGCTCGTCATCATATGACAGCAGAGCGGTTCACTCACCAAGTTGCTCCGCTTGGCGGTGACGAAGTCCAGGAAGTCCTCGGCGGCCGCGTTGGTGTCGCCGCGCCCGAAGTACTCCAGGATCCCGGCTCGCACTCGCGGATGCGCACGCTCTTCATCATATGACAGCAGAGCAGTTCACTCACCAAGTTGCTCCGCTTGGCGGTGACGAACTCCAGGAAGTCCTCGGCGGCCGCGTTGGTGTCGCCGTGCTCGAAGTACTCCAGGATCACTGGCTCACACTTGCGCTGCAGACAAACACAACAAATTATAGGGGACGCGGTTAATCTAGTTCAAAGGACAGTACTTTCAACATCCTTCATCGGTAACTCTTTCATTTGAAAAATTTTTGTATGACCCTCTTGTGGACCACTCCCGAGTCTCACCTAGCCGTCCCGGATTCGTAAATTCTGTGTGATGTATTAGTTTCATTCAACTTTTCAGTGTATTTAAAGTGTAACCTAACTTAACCCTCAGGTATTTTTAGAAATTTTTTTTTTTTTTTTTTCACCTGTCTTGGTGTCCCCACTGCAGGGCAAAGCGGTTGCATACAAATTGGCTATTTGACTGACTGGTCAAATCAGCAACTTTTATTGAAACGTCAAAACGATCCGGTAGTATGAAGTTAGTATGAAAATAGTAAAATGTGACGTCACAATTTTCAGTGTTCCTTTATAAAATTTTTGTTGGATTAAAAATCGTTTAAATTCCAAAAATGAGCGATATCTAGGTTTTTCCGTTCAATTTTCGAAAGCTTGATTTAGTGGTAGTGTAAAAATAATTTATTTTGACATTAGTCAAATAGCCTATTGTCTTATGTTGAAAGGCCTGCTTAGGTCAAATAATCTGGACCCGTAAAACCGTTATAATATAAATGAGCTTTCATATCGCACGCTTAATAATAAACCGGGGCAAGTAGAAACAAGACAGTTTGATTTTAAATCTCAAGCGCTTATAATTACGCTTGAAAATGGAATATTGGTTTATTTCGACTTGAGCCGGTCTATTATTAAGCGTGCGTGATATATTTTCCGTGTAATATTGACGTCTAAATTCAGAACGTGCCTAATTCCGGAAACGTCGTTTTGTATTTAAAAAAAAGAAGCTAATAAATTCTGACATTTTCGTACATAAAAACGGCATTAAACCCATCCAACTATCGTCGTTTGGCACCACGCCAAACACGCACTAGTTTACTTAACAAATACGAAAAATAGTTCTGTTATTCCCCATAACCATCGCTTCTATTGCTTGGTGTTTGGAGTGAAATCGGCATGATCCAATTTCACCCAAAATCTGCTAATGTGGTGGTGTTCACTTTCTTGAGCTTTCTTTCTTTCTAGCACTTGTGCTATTTAAATTATTGATCATATTGTAGTTCCATTTGTCACCACGAAAGCCTCTTTTGACAAATCTAACGACGTATCATTCAAGATATGAGTATAAAGGGCTACACAGACTAGTCCCAAATCTGTCCGGCGGCCACGCCCTATGAGATCGTACGCGGAATTGATACTCTGTGTCGTAATACTGACAGGCCGAGCCCCGCCGGCGGACTGTTAGTGTGTTAAGACAACTCGCCGATCCATCTGTAAACGACCTACTTCTTTATAACATTGATAAGCAGCGTCGAATTTAGATTTTGTTGATAAATAAAACACGAAGTAAAGACGCGTGCACACTGAAATTTGCTTTTGAGTTAATACATTTATTGGTGTCTTGAGAATTTTATGAGTTTTCATTAAAATATTAATTAAATAGTAAGGCATCGGTAGAATACTTATTTTACTTTTTACATTTTTTCTCTCCATGGTTTTTAGTGGACCTAAAATCGGGGTCAGTAGAAATCGCCACATATGTAAACAAGCCGAAGCTAATCAATTTACATTATTACCATGTAGATCGTTTAAGATCTTTACAATGAATTATACGCTTGATTATTACTTTCATATTCATTTTTAGATAAAATAAAACACGGTTGATGAAATTTTGAGGTTATGTGTCAAACAGTAGTTTGTTGACATATTTGGCCATCTCTATTGACCCCAACAACCTCGGATAGATTGTCCTACGATTTTGCATAAAAATACTGTGTCTTTACATATATCACCTGATTTTTTCACATTAATTTATGGCCGCAGTCAGAGACGTCAATTAACTTTTAAGTTTGATTAAAGTTGCTCCTGTCACTTTCTTTGCTATAAGCAATAGATTAAGACGCAGCAACTTTAATAATAATAATAATAATAATCCAGCCTATACACGTCCAACTGCCGGCCACAGGCCTCCACTGAAAATGAGAGGGTTTGGGCTATAGTTCCCACGCGGGCCCAGTGCGGATTGGGAACTTCGCACGCACCGTCAAATTGTTTAAACTTTAATTAAACTTAAAAATTAACTGACGTCTCTGAGTGCGGCAGTTATTCTTATTTGCATTTGATTCACTTTTTTAACAAGTTTACTGCACCGTACGTTATCGTGCTCGCTGCGAGCCACAAAGCGCCCATTTGGCACTTATCCAATATAAAGTTAAAGAAAAGCAAAAGTTATTATTCTGAGCTCGTATTATGCGAACCATCGTGCCCGGCAAGCGACTCGATAACACAACAACCCTTAATTAGATTTATTTTGATTTGTTTTTAACGCTCACCAAGAGACCATGCCCCTCTATCTCTGAGTTTATTATTATTAAATATTAATTTATTCATATATTATCATCCATTGTTAGTAAGTGCAGATATAACTTCAGTACTATTTGTTAGTCAAATTTCAATATAAAATGTCAACTTTAAAAAAATATATAAACATCTCACTTATCACAATTAAAAAGAACACAGAACACTAAATTAAAATATACGTTTAAAGGGAGGCACCGGAGCTGCTTCATGAGGCGATTAGTCCATAATAATTCAATCTGATAAATTATTATATCACTTACCGCCTGTTTGACAATCGACAAGTAAATTCATCTGTCAGTTAAATATAGCCCTCTCCTTGCCTATTATCAAGTGTAAGAAAGGGAAAGGGCTAAATTTATTTGACAGATATGCTTTACTTGACGATTGTATAACAGGCGGTTAATGTATTTAGTTTTTCTCTAGTCATAATCGTAACAAATATGTTGATTATTTGACACGTCTATTATTACAAAATGGAACCTTCGTATGGCGATTCTAACTCGCACTCGCAGACTTTTTTTTTATGTACAGGCAGTTTTACACCTACGTATAATATGTGAGTTATGTTATGTATGATCGGCGTAATGTACCAGGACGACAGAAGGCTACAGTAGGTTTATCAATGGCCGTGAGCGGCACGGTGGAGCAAGCACTATCAGGTCAACGGCCGGCCCACTGGAGCACTCGCGACAACTATTATTAGCCGCGAAAACAACATCTGCTGAAAATTCTGCTCCGTATCAGCTTGTTTTTATACTTAATGTTCAAATATGCGGAAAAATGGGAGTAAATACAGATAGTACATTGTCGCAGAGAAAATGTGCAATTGACGGAAGAGTTATGCAGAGGGCCAGGGCAGTTAAAGCCCTCTAGCTAGAGTATACAAGTCCGATGACTTGAGAACGCATGCGTTCCAATCGCATCGTGGGGTCAGATCGGTGGATCGGACCGGCGGAGGCAGCGTGTAAAAAATAAATTCGTTTTTGGAACAAGCTTTTCTTGCCGGCTGTACTTTTATTAGAGTTCCGTACCCGAAGGGTGCCCAACGGGACCCTATTAATACGCCTTACGCTGTCCGTCCGTCTGTCTGTCTGTCCTAACTATAAAGAGCTGTATCTTTTGAACCGTAATAGATAACGGGTTGATTTTTTTTTTTCAGAATATGTGGACGGCGGATTTACTAACAAATAAAAAAAAAGTGAAATACGTATAATAAAGGGGGTCCCCATACAAGAAACGTTTTTTATCAACATATTTTTATTTTTGTTGTGTCGTTATAACATACAAGCGTCAAATTTGTTATGATTACAGAACAAAACCCATAGAATAACAACAAATACTAAAAACCAGACAAATGTGTACGGAGCCCTCAGTGCGCTTGTCCGACTCGCACTTACCCGGTTTTTTTATTATTGATCTTTGTGCGCAACAGACAATACGGAAGTACTTGGCGAAACTATAAAAGTTGCTAGTTTGTCTATGGAACCGTAAAAAAGCTCATTGGCACAATAGCCACTGGAGTGCGAACTCGGTACTCACAATTACGAGTCGACCTATGCCACTGGGCCAGCGACATTCTAGAGAGCATACAAGCACACAAAAGATCGAAGCGTTCCAGCCATACAGTGGTCAGCCTCCCCGCAGACTGCAGCCTATTTAGTCGGCCGATTGTGTTACCTCCACAAACTTTGTAAAAATAAGGACCACCGTATAATCCGCCCGATAGACAGTCGGCAGTGTGCGGTGAGAGTAATAGGCTGCCTTTCCATAGAAGCGGAGACGAGCGGTGCGGAGAGAAGCTGTGTAGGAATCGACCAATCACATCGGTTGTAATCCACATCTCGTCTCCGCTTGACTGTTTCCATTGAAGCGGAGCGGAGACGAGATGTGGATTACAACCAATGTGATTGGTCGATTCCTACACAGCTCCTCTCCGCTTCTATGGAAAGGCAGCCATAGTGTGGTACTTGCAGGTAAGAACCCGCGCGTCCCACCTACTACGAGCATCTGCCCACCGATCTCAAACGCGAAACATCTGACGAAACGTTTATGCGCCGGCTGAGAAATCTTTTGTTCGATAATCCACTTTATTCTGTCAATGAGTATATAGAACTGGACATATAAATAATATTGACATTGACAGAACTTGACATATACATACACATATACATATTTTATTTTGTGTTTCTTTCATAATAATAATAATATACGTTTATTCACATATCTTGCTTACAACTAAATACATATATTCTTCTGCCAAACCACATAGTGGTTTGTTGGCAGACGAGGCTCCTTTACGCTTATGTAAGCTAGGCAGGTAGTAACTTAAATATGTAACACCCTCAATTTGGCAACCTCCATCATACTGGACATAAAATAACATTAACTTTTTTTTAATATGTTATATGTTGTTATTGCCGATTTCTTTACTGACCACGTATCTATATCATGTTGTTATGACGATCCTTAATGGAGATATACTTATAAGATGACATTAACATGTAAGTTAAATAATTCAAATTTTATATTTTTGTAATTTCATAATTAATGTGTATATTCTATTTCCTGACGATCTCAATGTAATAGCTTGTAATTTGACATGAAGTGCAATTTATATTGAGTAATAAAATCTGAATTTGAATCTGTGCACAATGCTGGATGCGCGGGCGCCGCGTATCAACTCGCGGGTCAATGACAACCGATGACATTACCTCGCTTGTGCCAAACTGGTATCTTGCTACTCAATGGCGCTGAATGCATTTTACCCTTTAGTGTATTCAATTCATATTAGTATCATTTTTTTTATTTATTGAATTAATTTTTGCCCGCGACTGTCCAGTTGTTTATTCGGATTTTTCGAGATAAAATGCACTATATAGGTATACTAGCGACCCGCCCTCGCTTCGCTCCGGGTACTATTTAAATACATATTCAAATTAAAAATAAACCTTCCGTGAAAACCGCATCAAAATCCGTTGCGTGGTTTAGGGGTTAGCGGATAAACAGACAGACAGACGCGGAAAGCGACTTTATACTATGTAAGAATAAGGATATTCTGTCGCCGTACCTTTCATAGCAATCGGGTGAGGCGTTCAACATGAAGACGGAACATACAAACTCACTTGTGTCCGTAGTGTATAAATCATTTGTAGGTCAATGCATTCATTTTTATAAATTACCGGACGTAGTTTTAGAGTTACCTTTTAATTTTTAAGTGCGGAAGGCCGCACTTAAAAATTACTTGAAAAAGTCGTTGATGTCTAAAGCGTACTATAGGGTCGAGGACAATCTAACGGACAAAAATGCTTGGCCTAAACCAGAAAATTAACTAATAGCTTACTACCTCATAAAAATCATGTAATGTATCTATCTTGTCTAGGGGATACGGTTTATGTAGGAAGACATGTCGAAACTCTTTTATGTGGTTACATTATGTGTAAATATATATATGTATACTTATATTTTTTTTCTCGTAATAATTCTGACGTTTTCCTGCAGAACTACGCAGATATTTTATATTATTTTTACAGTTTTATATAATGCTAGAATAAGTAGTATCATTGTCATAACTAGTAATAAGCTAACTGTGTTTAAAAAATGACTAACTGTTGAGTTTCTTGCGGCGCTTCTTCTCAGCAGTGGGTCAGTCTCCTCTTGGGAAGCGCTGGCAGATTTTGACGTGTAAATGTGCCCGTGCGGCCTACTTACTGAATAAATATCTTTTATCTTTTATCACTTTCACAATTATCCTTACTAAGTTAACGTTATAAATGCGAAAACGTTTGTGTATTGTTCAGTATTCACTTTTCAGCGCCTCAACGGATAAGCGTGAAATTTGGTAAAGGGATAATTTAGAGACAAGACGAGCGACAAACGAGTTCTACGCGGACGGAGCCGCGGACAAAAGCTAGTGACACCATAAAAGACCGTCGACACGTTGTCAATGACCCGCGAATGCGTTGGTACGCTACGCACGCGCCGCATTGTCCTTCTAACGCGGACAGCATCGCGATACATCGATCAACTCAATTTGATTTAATCGATTTTAAAAATAAATACGCTCTTTTGTTATGTGTCCGACCAAAATAACTAAATTACTTTAACTTTAGCTCAAGTGGGACTGAGCGGACATAGACAAAAAATAAATGTGTACTGCAAAAGAGTGAAATGCGCTTCCGGCGTCTGTATTTTCGAGTGCATACAATCTGAACCTACTTAAAGCTACACTGAAAAAAATAATTTCCTACTACACACAGTAAAGCAAAAAACAATTAGGGCCACTGATCACGAAAAGTATCATCAACTGCTTGAAAAACAGTAAAAGACAAAACATTCACGTTTACTGTTTGAACATTACTATTTAATTAATTTACAATAATAATAATCAACACAACATTTCAATTTACTGTCAAGACAGTAAAAAATTGTAACTGTTTTTGGACCAGTAACAATAATCGTTTTGATCGTTAGGTTCATATAGTATTGCGCAAAGCAGTGAAATTTTTGCTGCAATTCCAAACTGGAACCGGATGATTTGCCCTATTTATTTAATTATTTTTATTTTATGGCTAATAAGTATATGTATTGTTGTCTCTTATTGTCACTTCTACACTATCAGTTGTCTACTTGCCGTCGACCGTTTACTATTTATGTGTTTTATATATGATATTTATTTATAATAAAACTCAAATGTTTTCCTCAACGCACTCGCCGTTTTAAAGGTTCTGACAGAACAACAGCGTTGTGATCGCTTTGCGATCGCAACACAAGCTGAGTCAGACCATTTTCATCCACACACTGCTGGCTCCTACCATACCTGTCTTTCTGTATGTGTTCGAATTTTATTATTATGTTTTGTATTTTAGTAGCACTTTATTTGTATATACGTTGTTTGAGCTGTGTGTGTGCTGAATAAATTGTTTTTCTTTCTTTCTTTCAAATTTCATATTTTTTCGGTTAAATATACTCCTTTTTTTTTTCAGTGTAGGGTGAATAGGCATCTTCTTGGTGAGGTCGCTACATCTACATCGTAGACTGAATCTTCGTCCTCCAAGGGCAAACCCATTATCAATAAAAAAAAATATGACAACCTCCTCCGTTTTTGAAGTGTGTCGAAAAAGATTACATATTTAAAACGCAGTAGGTGTAAATCGGCCACTTTAGATTGATCTCCAACTATGAACAACTGGTAATCTGTATGAGATCATGATATGGTGGCCGTTGTGCACATACTGCGTTTCAAATTCTGCAAGGCAGGCTGCCACCATACATTTCTATGGTGTTAGCGGAATGGAGTCTCTTATTTTGGCCTCAGGGGCACACTCAATAAAATCCACAATTGATTTCTCTTTCATGCAATCGTGTCAAAACTCAGTAACTTTTAAATTCCATGAACGGCAATAATATTGATCCAAGTGTTTTCGAAAACAAAGCGGATAAAATATAGGTAGGTATACTAGGTATGTATGAACAAGGTCGAAGAGTATCGAAGACAGATTACGATAAACCTAAGAAATGTATTACATTGATAACATTGCCAGTTGCGTGAAGCAATGTGACATGGTTTTAAGCGTAAAATACAGCGCGTGCGCAGGTCGGGCGCTTTTGCTGTTATAGTAGGACACAATTAACATGGCGCACGGATTAGGAGGATTGCGAGTTGACAGCTTTCCATACAAACGGCGATAACGTTTTCCACCCCCTAAATGTTAACCGATTTCGAGTCGGAACAAAACCATACGTTAAGTTTTTTTTAATATTTTATGAGATTATGACCGAAATTACTTTTGTATGTAAACAATAAAACGGGAATAAATTGTATATTGGAAAAGACGAAACGTACGGACATAGTTTTTGTTCCGACTGACCACATATCAAAAATTGGTCGTAATGCACGCATTCACCGATTGGCCTTCTCACAGAGCGCGCAATGTAATAGCGAAACGCCCGCGCCCGACCTCTGTGTTTATGGCGGAATGCGCTTCACTTTTCATATAAAGTTTATCACTGTTTTAAGCGTATATGTGACGTTCTCAATATAAAGGGACCTCATGGAGGAAGGCAGTTACGCTCTTCTTATTCTTGTAACTATACGAATACTATGATAACAGTTCTAAAAACGGCGTAACCGCCTGCCTCCATAAGGTCCCTTTAGATTGAGAACGTCACATATAAACATTTACAGCCTTATTAATGTAAACGTGGAGTAACCTTGGAGTAGTTAAGCCATGCCTTGTCCTTATCTGTCATTGTGACATTTTAATTCGACAGACAAGGACAATTACAAAGCATGGCTTTACTCCACTGTTACTCCACTAATATTACTAACTAACTACAGTAATATTATAAATAAATAAATATCATGGGACAATCTCACACAAATTGACCTAGTCCCAAACTAAGCTCTAAGCTTCTATTATGGGTACTAGACAACAATAAAATACTTATATAAAGAAATATGTTACTTAAATACATAGAAAACATCCATGACTCAGGAACAAATACTCGCGCTCATCTCACAAATATTTGCCCATACTGGGATTCGAACCCGTAACCGCTAGCTTCGTAAACAGGGTCACTACCAACTAGGCTAACCGTGTCGTAAATTATAGAGTTGTAAAAGTTTGTAATTAATTATGTAAGTTTATAAGTTTGGGTGTAGGAGGTACCTATCTCTGAAACTACACATCCGATTTCAACATTTTTTCCACCAATATTTAGAAAGACTAAGGAGGACATACAGAATAATTTTACTTATAGGTATTAATCGAAGCGAAATAAAGTATTTGTATTTGAAGCGAGGGCGAGTCGCTATTTTACAATAAGGTTACCAGTGGTAACCAGTTACTGGTAACACGCGGGAGGTCAAAATTTAAAAAATGTGTACATACTTAAGGACTAGGCTGTTAAGGACTTAAGTGAAGAAACGGCAACTTTCTCAGTTTCGTAACGAAAATTAGTCATAAAATATTTGTATCGTTAATTTTCGTTACGAAACTGATAAAGTTACCGTTTCTTCATTTAAGTCTTAACAGTCCTGTTGTACACTTTTTTTTTTTATTTCACCCGGGAACAGCTCTTGACGCCGATTCCATACAAAACGTATGCTACCCTCCTAAGAAAAAAGGCACATCTGCGAATTATTCACAGAAGCATATTAAACCCTGTGTAGGTTAATAGAGGTCGCATGTGCAATACCAATTCGTTTGCACATGTGCCTTTTCTTATTATGAGGGCAGTATGTGCGACTCACCACGATCACGTCGGGGTCGGCCTCGACGATGACCTGCTTGAACTCGATGTCGCCGTTGGCCACAGCCTCCGAGTCGTAGTTGGGGTCGTTCTCGTCCTCCATGTACTCCTCCAGGAGCTCCGAGCCGGGCGCGCCCCACACGCCCTTGCCGCCCGCGCCGCCTGACACAAACAAAACAAAGGTTCAAGGTTTTAAAGGGTCAGATAGCTCCTAAGTATTATATTTCAGGTTCACGTGGAGTCGGTTAGACAAGCATAACAGCATAATAGCGTAGTTTTAGAGTTACCCCTTCCACCACTGAAAAATTACTTGAATAAGTCATTGATGTCTAAAGCGTACTATAGGGTCGAAGACTAATGTATATTAATATGTATTTATATGTATATGTATATTTTTTTCTCGTAATTATTTTGACTTGTTTTCCTGCAGAACTACGCAGATATTTTATATTATTTTTACAATTTTAATAAGTAGAACCATTGTAATAGGTTATATGTATTTAAAAATGACTAACTGTTGAGTTTCATGCGGCGCTTCTTCTCAGCAGTGGTCTCCTCTTGGGGAGCGCTGGTAGATTTTGACGTGTAAAAGTGCCCGTGCGGACTACTTACAGAATAAATATCTTTTATCTTTTATAAGCGCGAATGAGAGCGAGGGAAAGAGAAGTATAAACACGAAAGTCATTTAAAAACTATTGCCGCTATAGCACTGTACTTTGTGCAACTGTCACACAATAAAGTCACTTAAGATTCGAGTGTCAGGATCAGCAGGCGAACCGCGTGTCCTAGCACACGCGTATCGTAAGAGCTAATTATGTACAGTCAACATCAAAAGTAGATACACACTTTTGTACCTTGTCGCTATACAGACACATTAGCAATGTCAAACAAGATTGTCATGTATGTTAATGCGATAAAGTACAATAGTATCTACTTTTGACATTGACTATACAATCGTCACGTTATTTATAAATCAAAACGTTACAAGTGTCAAACAATTTGTTGTATGTCACCGTGACACGGTTCTACGGTGGGTAAGGGTTCGATTCTACAGTCGCATAATACATATTTCTAGTGCTAATAACGAAGGTAAGATTTCTCATATACTTTCTCTACTTTCCTTACTGTTATTTACCAAGATATTATTACCTATATGATTTTACAAGTAACTCGGCTACAAGCCATATCCATATTTCGGACAGTGTTCATAGTTTGATTGGTTTTTACTGCTAGGTACATTACAGAACTGTGATCACGCTTCGGTTACACTATGGGTGGCATTGTGATACCGTTGATGATGTATGTATCGACGGTTTATTGTACGCGAGTAACTATTAAAAAATAACTAAGTATTTCACTAACCACGAAAGTAATACGTAGGTACCTACAATAGACTGAACTTATTTGCGTGTTCCGTATGATTATGATATTGTGTAAAATCATAAGTGTAGCATGCTAGGTAGGTAAAATACCTACTTATTATTACTTCACATGGCAGTACTCCACATTCATATATAATTCACTTAATGGTTTCTAAGAAATTCATTAAAACAGGTTAGGCCCAAATTTTTTTATTTATTTCAAAGTGATTCGAGTAACTAATATAAAACGAAGTCCTCCGCCAAGTCTGTCTGTGGTAAACTCAATAACTACTGAACGGATTTCCGTATGGTTTTCACCAATGGATAGAGTGATTCTTGAGGAAGATTTAGGTATATAATTCATTAATGTTTAAATTAAGAGGTTTGTGAGGTGACGGCTTTCCATACAAACGGCGATAACGTTTTCCACCCCCTAAATGTTAACCGATATCGACCAATTTTTGATACGATGTCAGTCGGAACAAAAACTATGTCCGTACATTTCGTTTTTTTTTTTAATATTATTAATAAATTTCGATTAATTCCCGTTTTATTGTTTACATGGGTGAATCAACTTTTAAGGTACTCCCCATTTTTCGATATGTTTCACAATTTTTATTTTTTTAGAAAAACTATTTATTTGCTAAGGTCATGGCTTACACATTTATAAAATCAGACATATAGGCTAACATTTAAAAAATGTTGTTCTAAAATGGTACAATTTTAAATAATAATAAAGTTGGTAACGCAGGGGACGATGTTGTCCCCAGGTTTTGTATGAAAAATGTGCATTTTCCCCTGAGTTACCAAGGCTTTCCGAAAATTAAGAAATATTTGAGGTATCTAACATGTGGGATCTGTAAATTTGATGGTCTGATTTTAATATTCATAAATTATTATTAATCATAAGTCACCAGGAAAGTTTTAGTGCCGCAAAAGAAAAGGAGTACCTTAAAAGTTGATTCACCCACATACAAAAGTAATTTCGGCCATAATCTCTTTATAACTAATCAATATTTTAAAAAACGAAACGTACGGACATAGTTTTTGTTCCGACTGACCACATATCAAAAATTGGTCGAATACGCTTAACGTTTAGGGGGTGGAAAATGTTATCGCCGTTTGTATATAAAGGCTAGATTTTGCATTTGGTTCACAGTCCTCTTATAGGCTTATTACATCTTCCTAAATAAGCCTTTTAGGTGCGTATGTAGGCACCTAAGTCTGTTATCTCTCAAACCGTGAATATTACGAAAACAAGATAATCTGATAACAAAAACCACACGAAAACAATGTTTATAAACAGCTCTTAACTTCACCTACCTACCTACCTACTTGTAATTATGTAAATAAACAACCATTATAGATATTATATTACAGCTTTAGTCTGGCGAGTTACTATTGATATATTAAATACTAGTTTTGCCCGTTTTATTTATTTATCGTATTTTCCTCAGGAACTACTAATTTTCTGGGAGAGTATCAAATGTGTCAATCCAGAAAAGGACTAACGGCCGCACTCGGTCGTCAATTAACTTTTAAGTTTGATTAAAGTTGCTGCTGTCACTTTCATTGCTATAATAATAATATAAGTCTTTATTTCAAACAGCTAAACATGTTTAGAATGTTACTACATTTCATTAATTTTCTATTTGTTTGTCCTTTGACAAAGGCCTCTTCCATCTTTTTCCACTCTTGTCTGTTTTGTGCCATTCTGTTCTGGTCCATGTTTTACCTACTAATTTCACAAAGTCTTACCATCTTCTGCGTGGCCAACCATGTTTGCGCTTGCTATTTCTTGAGTACCATAGTGTGATGATGATGATTTGACTCCACATTTCTTTTCCCCTTAGCATATGACCTGTCCATCGCCATTTCAATCTAGTTGTTGTTTTCTAGCTTCTTTAAGTTTAGTTTAATTAGCTTCTTTAGTTAGTCTTTTCCCAAATGTCCTTGTTTTCCTTCCGATCTTTCCTCTTTATGCTCAGCATACTTGCTCCATTGACCTCTTCTTTGCTATAGCAATAGAATAAGACGCAGCAACTTTCATCAAACTTGAAAATTAATTGATGTCTCTGAGAGCGGCCAGTCACTGTGTCAAATCTCATCCGAATCTGTTCAGTCGATTAGGCGTGATTGAAACAAAAATCTATACAAATTTTCACATTTATAATATTAACAGGACAGGCATGGGATCCTGCCTAATCCAATTTCTAAGTTTTAAATCCAATTTTTTTGTGTCAAGTCACAAATCATAAGTGTCAAGAAACTTGGTAGGTATACTAGGTACTTTATTACTGTACAAAATCGTTGTTTTTTTTTAAATATTGTTTGGGTGAGATTGATATTTAGCAATAGCTGTTGCTGTTGACCGCATTATGTTAAAAATTATGATTTTTTTAATTTATTAATATATTATTTGTGTGGTGTTCAATAGTGTTTGTTTTCTACTCTCCCACAGCTGAGCGGTTATCTTGCTTTTCGCATTTTCAGCTTCTTGTATTTTCTTGCTTGTCGCTTAGTTCGTCTCTATCATTGCAGACAAGTTAGAAAGGGAGATCCAAGCAACAAACAAGTCACGGAATGTGCTAGCCGTCCTGAAGGGGTTAAGGGATGACTGAGGATAGAGAGGGCTGGCAGAAAAAGAGGGACAGAATAATGTTAAATAGCTTTCAACTCTAATACACGCTGGTAGAAGGGAAGCATGTATATTCTCATATAATAATAATAATAATAATAATAAATATCAGGGGACAATCTCACACAAATTGACCTAGTCCCAAACTAAGCTCTAGGCTTGTACTATGGGTACTAGACAACGATAAACATACTTATATAAAGAAATATATACATAAATACATAGAAAACATCCATGACTCAGAAACAAAGACTCACGCTCATCACACAAATCTTTGTCCATACCGGGATTCGAACCCGGGACCGCTAGCTTCATAGGCAGGGTCACTACCAACTAGGCTAACCGCGTCGTCATATGGGAGTAATGTATTTTTTTGCCATTTGAATCTTTGTTTTCCCCTTTTTTTATTTTTTTATTAGTTGTTATTAAGGGTGAATAACATTATAGTAGCATACAGCAGTCCATTTTCAAAAATCCAAGAAATTTGAATTATTCTGTGGTGAAAAATACTACTTTTTCACCTAGGCATGCCATGTGACTGTTTGCATAGAACTGCTCTATCATCTGAAACTATTCCAGTAAAAAGTATCCTGTGTTGATCCAGGACATTGATTATCTTCATTATCTAGCCACTATCTATATAGCCACACGAGTTCATGCATGTTTGAAATACAAACATCTTCACAAACTTTTTTAAACTTGGCAAATATTGTAAATTGGACCATAATATTACCAATTTCATTCCAAACAGCGCCCTCATTTTTAAAAAAAAATCCAAAATTAATATTTGTCAATCTATCTATACCTTATTAGTGGAATCAAAACACTTGTCATTATAGACTCAGCTGGAGCTAATATCTTATCTGCATCAATATGAGACAGTAGGGAAAATGTCTATTTAGTATTAAAAAAAGATAAATAATATTTATTCAATAAGTAGGCGGCATGGGCACTTTTACACGTCAAAATCTACCAGCGCTTCCCAAGAGGAGACCACTGCTGAGAAGAAGCGCCGCAAGAAACTCAACAGTTAGTCATTTTTTAAATAAAGCTTATGAGTCTTATGTCAATACTTATGTCAGTACTTATTCTAGCACTATATATATAAAACTATAAAAATAATGCAAAATATCTGCATAGTTCAGCAGGAAAACATGTCAGAATTACTATGACAAAAAAAAATTATACATCAATTACACATACATATATACACACATATTATACATGTAACCACATAAAAAGTTACCAATAAAAGTTACAAAACCATAGGTATATTGACTAAATAACCATAATAAAAGAAGACGTAAGAGTAAGGAGTATGTATGTATACATTTGTAAAGGCTTATTACACACCTTCCCAAGTCATCCTAAGTCACTAACGAGAGGGACGCCGCAATACGTTTGAACGAGATGGAGATATCCTCATACGTATCTAACGTATTGCGGCGTCTCTCTCATTGGTGACTTAGGATGACTAAATTCAGCAAAGTGTAATAAGCCTTGTATAGTCGTCATACAAGTCAAGTCAGTGATCAGATGTGGTTAATCCATTTAAAAACACCAGTAAAACACGTTCCCGCTACCAAGAAGTAACCGAGAAAGTACCTACTCGAGAAAATCAATAGGACGCGCAAAACCGGCATAACAGGTCGGTAAATAAAACACCACCTAGTGTCTATGGAAAACAAAAAGGACCTTGGCCTAAATACGCATAAAAAAAGTAACCAGGTGGTTTATACACAAACCCGCAGGACATTCCTAAAATAGCCTTGAGCGCTCGAAAGTTGATTACAAACGTTTCGTAACGAGTCGTTCAACTTCTATTAGTGACCTACACCAATCGATAGGAAGCACCACTTTACTGCGTCGCAGCGTTAGCATGACCTTGAGATATGCGGCTATACTCAAAATACCTACGTGACCGGTGCGTAGTAAACAAAGTATTATGTAAATGGGATTGCAGCTCTACTCAGGCGGCACAGGATTCTAGAAAAATCTCACACGTTGCCGGTTAGGTAAAATCGCGACGTAAATAGGAGGTAGATTGTTGGAGTTTACCTTTTTTAGGCAGCCCGCGCCCGTGGCCATTGCGCGGTCGGCGGCTGTTCTTCCAACTGCGATACCGCGGCAGCGGCGTCGGCGTGCTAACGCCAGGATTCTCCTTGCTATTAGTCCTCGCTAATTTCTTGTTCCTGTGTCGACGTTTTAGTCGCTCAGAATGAGACGTTGCGGCGTCCCCGGCGCCCTCGTCCGCCGGCTTCGCGTTATCAGTATCGCTCGCCGCCACGTTTTCCAATTCGGAAGCGATGGGCTCGACTTCCATTGTGACGACGGAAATAACGGACGCGGGTGGTACGAGGGTTCTTATTACTAGTGTGTCTCAGCACTAACAGAATCTTACTGAAGCTTGGCGAGAAAAATGAGTAAAATAGTCTTACAACGCACTGATAAACAACAGGATCCAGCGAGCACGTATTTGTTTTGAGAGCGCACACCGGTGTGAAGTTTGGTAAATAACATCGGTAGTGCTCAGTGCTGCCAATATCCGATTGGATTAAGCGTTACCATGTGGTTTGGCAAAGACACGGACTGATTTTATTAGTATGTACGTTTTAGTTAAGCTTATAAATCGAGTTCCCGGGTTGATTATTTCAGCTACCAAATTTTTAATAAATGTTTTTCTGTTATTTTCGAAATCGAGATCCTAAAATAAGCTAATTTAGTTGTCATAATTCTTATGTATACGAGTTGCTTTCGAGTTTTTTTTTAAACGATGAAGGATAGAACATTAGTAACGCAGCCGCTCACCAATGTAGACAACATAACATAACCAATAAGTGTTGGCGTACTAAATATAAATGCCCAAATTAGGATTTTATGAAGTTTCTAAAGGTGCGTACGGACTAGAGGCAGCCTCGGGCGAGGCACGCATGGTTCGTTCTATTTCCTCAAACGCGTTCGCGCCTCAGCCCAAGGCGTGCCTCGACCGGAGGCTGCCGCGGCGCGAGCCATCAGGAATCGCTCTTTTGACTGTGCTCAAAGTACAACACAGATTATAAGGGTATGTCTGCTCAAAGGCACCTCGCAAGTTTGGACGTGAAATGGGCAGGTTTTAACCGAGGCATTAAATCACAATAAATGCGATCACGAGTCACGTTCGAAGTCATCGCTTGTGGCATCAAAATGGATGATTGAAATTAATCAGCTGTTTAAAACAATCGGCGCCATTTTGTTACACACATCGGCCCGAGGCACGGGCCTCGGCCTGAGGCATGTCTCCAGCCTGTTGTACATTAATTGTTCTACCGAGACAGCCTCGCCGCGAGGCGTGACTTGTGAGGCTGACTCGCCCGAGGCTGCCTCTAGTCCGTACGCACCTTAATATGTAATTTATTTTAAGTCACCAACTTCGCGGCTTAGGCTTATTAACTTTTGCTAGTTTCAGTGTGCAGAAATAGCAATAGCTTGGTCGTGTACAATAAAAAAATTAGTGGACTTTTATCATTTAAATGGCGACATGAGATGAATTTGCTAGCAATATTATCTAAACTAGGAAAAAATTAATCAAGGGTGGGCAACACCACAAAAAAAAGTCAAAACGTCATTTTCCTTCCACTGTTATTGTTTGTAAGTATTCATAACACAAGGCAAAAAGTAGGTATTCAATTCACCCAAAAAGATACGTTATTCACCAAAATGAAAAAACAAAAAGAAAACTTGTTTTCTGCGAAGTTTCGCTTGTTAAATTCGCAAGAACACTCAGAGGAGATAAGTTGGTCGTCGAGCGGTTCCAGTGAGTTCGAAGATGTCGATAGCAAACCGAACTTTAGCAACATAACCAACAAGAAACGCAATCGTAAAAGAAAACGCAAAACAAAGGTGCCTCATAATCTTTCTAATTTAGATATAACTATAATTGAGAGCAATAAAGAGTCATTTTGCGACAAATCCCCTGTTTTATCAAGCAAAATGAAATCTGCGACTCGCAACGCCATCCACGATTTAACATATTCAGTAGAAGCCGTGGCTGAGCAAAACAATAACAAGACAATAAAAATCGAAGACACTTCTCCTATATTATGTACTGAACAAGCTAGACGGAATTTAAGTGTGAGAAGTCCTATTATACCTCAAAAATTTGCATCTCCGGCCAATAGTCCTAATGTTAGAAAAGTATTGTTTTGTAAACAGACACATAATAAGAATAATTCAGAAGTTATAAATTACAGTAACATAGCTTCAGAGCTACATAAAAATTTACAACTGGACAGAAGAAGAGTTAAGAATGAAAACTCAGAAAATCAGGTTGACATAGGTGTGATACAGACTTCTGATCCCTTAGAACATGATGATAATATAAATACTAAAGCCGAATCAAAGTCTAACAGTACTAAAGTGGATCTAATTAAAAAGGTAAAATCATTCTTTGACAGCCATTTTAATTCAGAAAGTAGTTCACAGCATTCTATAACAGAAACAATGACTCCAAAGAATAATTCAAGTGATGATGTTGAAATACTGACTGTGATGACACAGATGAATTCAAATGAAAGTATGCCTAAATCTGCTACACACACTAATTCCACAGACAACTCATTAATAGAGGTGGACAAATCCAAGAAGATAAGATATAAAAAAGATGGTTTAGCATATAGGCTGAATGTGATTTTGAGAAAACAAAATGCCAATATTTCTCTATGGCAACATGAAAGATTCTTAGCTGAAAATTCAAATTTCAAAATCCCTAAAGGAGAACATTTAGTGTTCCGCATTCAAAAAGTTATTTTTAAATTTGGATGTTACTTGCTGAAAGCCATGGATGTAAATGATGAGGGGTTTTTAATACTCATCAACAATAGTTATGTAAATAATTGTGTTTTTCATGAAGAAGCTATTTTTAAGTTGTATGATCCTTACCAAATATTTAATTTTGAAAATAGGAAATTGGTAGTTAATGTTTGTAAGTTTGAATGTGTTACACCTGATACATTATTATAACACTTGCTTCATTGTTTTTAATTTTAGTAATCCTAATCAGTTACTATTTTGTCCACTTTCATGCATATTCACTTAGTTCAGAATTTTGAGCTTCCAACTGCCTTAAGTACTTCTCTTATTTTATTAGTGTTTTCAATCCATGAAGATGCACCCCATTTGATTTTGATGTTGAATGATTAGCTTGGCAAAAAAGTTTAATTTTACCCAAGAACTGCTACAACCACCATAAGTTGTATGTAGGTAGAATGAAGTTGGTTGTGTCTTATTTTTAGGTCAAATACTATAATGTTACCATTAGCTCTTAATTATTAAGCTTGATTGTAAATAAAACGATCATACATAAGTAAAAAATGCATTTTTATTTAAAAATAAATTGACTTTAGATTTATATTATTTTATTACCTTACAATTTACAATCAAGGAGAAGATTAACATCTTGGGTAATACGACATATCTTTCTATAAGGTCCATAGGAGTAACGGGCTAGTGTCCTGATAAATGCTAGGGCCTGTTTCACAGTTGACAAGTAAATTAATCTGTCAGTTAAAGATAGCCCTCTTCATCTATTTTCAAGTGTAAGAAAGGGAAAGGGCTAAAATTTGACAGATATGCTTTACTTGACGATTGTGAAACAGGCGGTTAGTCCGTCATTTACATTATCAAAAAATAATGAACACGTATTTTTTCTTTTGCATACAAAAAATTACGAAGATAAATGGACGCTGTTACGCAAAAATGTGTCAACCCACAATTATTTAGCAATAAAATGTCAACCTACAGTATCCATCATGTGAGTTAATATTTTATTGCTAACTTATTATGGGTTAACTCATTTTTGCATAACAGCGTCCAAATATAGTGCGTTGTTCCGCGTGACGTCACGCCGTGGCGCACAATACCACGTGGTGCCGTCACGAGCGCCCACTCCCGAACTTTGACGTGCGTTATCTTTGTCAATTTTGATTGATTTGATAAAGCAAAAAATACGTGTTCAATATTTTTTTATAATCTAACTGACGGACTGAATAGAATTATATATTTTTTTACCAAGGACGTATCTCTATTCCGTCTGCGGGGCAATTCCGTAAACAGGCGTTTGTGGCCATTCATAATGGCGTCACGCCGCCATTTCTAAAAAAAATAGAACTAAAAAGTTCCCCTGCTTTATAGACAGACTTAACAACGGTGTGCCGTTCTAGAATGGGTACAAACGCCTGTTTACGGAATTGCCCCACAGATGGAATTATCCCAATGCACTATACATGTATCCTAGTATGCACTTTCAGCACATCCTTCCTCCCAAAGCGTTTTCCGCACGTGGCACATTGGTGGGGCCGTGCGTTAGAGTGAGACAGCCGGTGGGTCGTCAGCTGGGTCTTCTGCGCGAATGATCGATCGCACACGGCGCAGCGGTGGGGCTTTGCGCCGGAGTGGAGGAGAGCATGCCGGTCGAGAGAGCTTTTCTTTGTGAACCTGAAAAAATTAATTGATTTTTTTAATACATAAATCCAAGTTAAGGGTAAAAGTGCGAATATTTTAAGACCATACCCTGATTGAATTTGAATTCAGGATGGTGTCCAAAAATGTTATAAAATACACCTAGGTATTCTACAAAATCTTAAGTAAAATCTTATTTTCTGGGGTAACTGTAGCCTAATGTCCTAATACTCCAAATATGAATCTATTTTTTGTGCAAAAATCACTTCCATTATTATGACAAGGAGAAAGAAAAAAAAAAGTTTGATTTCAATATTGTCAGTACCTCAAACCGCATAGAGTGCACTGCACTGGCTTGCTCCCACTGTGTGCTCTCCGGTGCCCCTCCAAAGAGTGCCTTGCTGTGAATCGCTTGCCACACAACTCACACGGAAACAACTTTGCCCCGATGTGTGTTAATCTATGTGTTTCATATTTACTAGCTACAGTAAATACTTTAGTACAAATTTCACAATAAATAATATTCTCTAATGTATGCAATCTCATGTGTAACCTCAAAGATTTTTCATGTTTGTATTTTTTATTGCAAATGTTGCAAACATATGGTCCACTCTCATCAATATTTACATTTTTTAATTTTGATTGCATGTCTAAAATAATATCTTTAGTGTTTAAGGGGCCAAAGTTTACTTTACTCACTAGCTTACTGGCTTTATTGTTTATGTTATTTACTGTCAATATTTGTTTTTTCACATCTTTTAATACTGTAGTAATGGTTAAGTTATTTGGATGTGATTTTGTATCTTTATTAACATTCTTATCATTATCATTTACTGATGATATATGATGATATTGATGATCTATGTTTATACTTTCCATTAAATTGCCATCATTTATTATTTCACTATTGTCAGTAGTTTTATTCCTATCCATTTCATTACCACACATATTAATAGGGCTCATAGTTTTTACAAAACCATGACTGATTACATGTTTCAGTAAACTAGCCTTTCTAGTAAAACTTTTTCCACAATGATGGCACAAAAATAGCTTTTCTTGTTTATGAACACTTAAATGACTAATCAAATGTACTTTCTGATTAAATCTTCGTTGGCAATGATCACATTCAAACATTCTTGCCTCTTCATGTATCACTAAATGCCTGTCCAAACTGCCTTTTTTCCCAAACAATTTTCCACAAATCTGACAAGTATATTCACCATGGCAATGCATTTTAAAATGTGCTACTAAACTGTGTTTATATCTATAACTACGATTACATATACTACAACTATACATTTTTACGTTATCATGGCTTTGCAGATGATTAATAAGTTTAACTTTAACCGTGTAATATTTTTCACACAAGTTACAGCGATATACATTTAATTTAGTATGGTTTCTGATATGTAACTCTAAGGTGGACTTTCTGTTGTATGATTTAAGGCAGTAGTCACATTGATATAAGTCTATTTTAGTATGTAACTTGTAGTGAGATGTGTAGCTGCTTTTATGAGTAAAGTTTTTTCCACAGACAAGGCATTTATGGTTGAATGGTAGATTTATCTCTTTACTGACTTGAGTTTGGAACATTGCGTCTCTTGATTCTGGAAAAAAACATAGTACTTAAGTATTAGAAAACTTTAGTGGCAGGCTAGTGAGACGGCAAGTGCAGACCACTCCAAGGAACCCCCCTCGCCTTCAGCTTCCATTTACCTTTCCTCTTATAGGAACTTTGATGGTGATAGGTATGAGACATTGCTCAAAAATTATCGGTCATATATCACCACTGATAAATAAACAAATTAAATTTATACCTGATAGGAGTATACCTATAATAGAGGCTAAATAACCGCAGTCCAGTGAGTGACTGACCAGTAGTGGGGCACAATCGTATGTTTTAATTTAGCTCCGTTAATTTTATTGTTAGTCGGTTGTAATACTTCACTGACAGTATAACCATAACGACGAAAAAAATATAAAATGATAAAAGTTATAGTGTTGTTTGAGTACCTACCTATTAAAATGACCAAATTAGTATTAATATAAGCGAAGAATTTGTTCCATTTAGTCAGAAAACTAGGAAAAATGTAAATACATAAACTAACGATCCTCCGCTCTGTTACATTTTTTTTGTTTATCTGTCAAAGCTGTTCACCTGTTCCTTTCTTGACGTACCTACATTTTGATTATAATAAAATAAGTTGAGTCTACTCGGATTGCAATACAGCTTGAATTTAAACAATTATTAATATTGTAGTAAAATAAGGTAAGATGTAAACAAACAATTGAACAAACTCGCACGAAAATATTTAAAATGACATTTAAAAAGTAAACAAAACAAAAGTTTGAGAAGACAGTAGGGCCCCACTCAGAGACGTCAATTAAAATGTATGCTTGTCAAAGTGACGTGTTGTCTTATTCTATTGCTATAGCAAAGAAAGTGACAGCAGCTACTTAATCAAACTTAAAAGTTAATTTTTGTCTATGAGTGCGGCCTAAAATTAAAAACATCATGTTCCATAGATAAAGAAACAAAGTTCATCTCCAGCTCCACAATAATACAATTCAATTTGTTTATTGAAGTGGATCCCAAATTTAATAAGGATATAATATTATAATCACAATTTTCGGATTGCCTAATCAATAATTTTACCTTATTTCAGGGTAAAGCGAAAGCTCCCAACCATAGCCACACCACTGAAAGCTTTCTTCAGTCGATATTTTCACTGAACTCAGTCGCTCGTAGCTCTACTCAAATGTCGCGTTTTGTAACTTTTTATTAATAACTAATAAGTATACGCTTTATTAAATGCATTTAATTGTGTATTTTAAGTGACTATTAAACGCGTTTCGTGTAAATAAAGTTTTATTAACGATAACTCGGGGTAAAAACGTGCAATGTTATTGATTGCCGTAGATTATTCGTGATCGCATCCTGATAGCACACACAACCCAAGTGAGTATTTAAAACAAGGTCATTCGTTACACGTTCTTAACTATTGAGTCAATTACATATAACGTTTTTCTTAAATAAGCTAATAAGTACTCCTTATATTTTTAGGTTTTATAATAAAAGTTACTAGTTAGTATATTACGCGAATTATTGTGTACAAAGAAATACCTAAGTATTACCAAAAATAACCACTTTACATCAGCGGGCTTAGCATACACGAGATAAAATTTGACAGGTGCTAGGGAAATGAATACATCTATTTCAATTAGGTTGGCGGGGTGTAAACCTGCCCAAGATGTGCTCGTACCTTCACCAACAAGATCGGGTATGCCAGCCACCTGAAAGTGCATCAAAGGGCAGATTAGCAGCGCCCCAGTGATAATCTAGTTGGGTTAGGTAGAGTAATGCCAGTTTCCAGTACGCAAAGTTGCTGTGGCCGAAATCGGCTAGGACATCGTCATCATCATCATCACATCTATTCCAAATTCTAACGTAAGATTGAACGCTTAAGGTTTAAAATATTATAAGTGTCCCGTCTTAATTTATTAAAAAAAAGTGAAAATCGCTATAGTCGCTTTGTAATAAAAGGCAGGACGAGACACCTTTATATTAAACCTTAAGCGTTAAGTCTTAGAATATGGAATAGATGTAATAGTTTCCCTAGCACCTGTCAAATTGTATCTAGTCCACGCATGTTAAGTCCGCAGCGGGCCTATTATCCTGTTTATCACGTGGATAGACATGGATAAAACAACTGTCACTTTCTGACTGTCACTTTATAAAGGCGACCATAATACGGTGCAGGTTATCCGCTTACTCGTTTGTCTCCTATAGCATTAAACAGCACCTACCGCCAAGCACCAGTGTCCGCACAGAGCCTATATAGCCAAGTGCCACACGCTCCGTAGCGTTTCTGAGCCCTTAGCCAAGATGCAATACGCTAACTAGCGTTTCTATTCGTTTCGTGACTCTTTGTATCACGTGATCTACCAGTGACGCGATTGGTTTAAAAACGAAACGAATAGAAACGCTAGTTAGCGTAATGCATCTTGGCTAAGGGCCCTGTTCGTTTCGGCTCTAGTCCAATTGCTTCATTGGTAAACCAACTGACTTATCGTATCACGTGATCTACCAGTGACGTGATTGGTTTAAAAAGGTAACGAATAGAAACGCTAGTTAGCGTAATGCATCTTGGCCAAGGGCCCAGAAACGCTACGGTGCGTGTAATGCTAGCACTACACACTCGTCGAGGTAACGCGAGGCGAGGTTTGACAAGGTTATGCGAGGCAAGGTGACGCGAGGTTCGTGCCAACCACACACTCGCCTTTGCTCTACATGCATCACCTACAAAATGGACGTGATCGAAATGACAGTTACAAAATACCTTGTAAGTGGTAATTTTTTGTACTAGATTTTATAATTGCCCTATAAAGAAATAATTAAATCATCGTTGGTCCACTCGGTATTATTTTGGCTTAAAATCCCCTTTTCCTGCAAAATTTTACGGCACACCTAATGAGTAGCGCGGGAGCGCGCGAGAGTGACCGCCGTGTCTCGCCTCGCCGGCTCTCCCACCTCGCGCTCTTTGACTCGCGTCCGAAAAACCTACAACCAAGCGAGCGCCGACGAGGCGAGGAGAGGCAAGGCGAGGTGACGCGTGGGCCCAACCACACTCTCGTGCTCGCGCTACCCGCCTTGCCTCGACGAGTGTGTAATGCTAGCGTGATAGTACTTGGCTAGACTAGATGGCTTGGCTAGATGTTCCGGTGTGGGGATACGACAACTGGTGATTGTTGCCATAGGTTATTCTTAGATGGCCAGTGTGCTCGTTTGCTTTTTTAATGCCATAGAAAAGGGTCATAAAGAAAGATGAACACGAATTATCTGACATACATATAATACTTGACAAAATAGGAGAGTACTGCCCGCGACTCCGTTAGTTCAAATCAAAAATCTTATGAATTTCTTTGTAATTCCTACTTTTAGAGCCCTCACCTGGGGCTCGGGCTCTTAATTAGCAATGTCTGCCTAATACATTACTTCCTATTTGGTGCAACATCTATTTCCTCAAATCAAATTACCTAGTAGGTAAAATATCTGCGAAATTATAGAGACCACCTAATTGAGGAGAGTAGCTATGCTCATGTAAACACGAGTCAATCAACGAGTGTATCCTCACCCGTGTTTACACTGTTCTAATGTGTTTATGAAAACGAGAAAAAACTGCGCAAAAATAACTACTCGTGCTGATTACGCTGCAACCGCAAGAGGCGGCAGCGTTAAAATCCCCGTTGGAGCAAAATGTACAATACGCAAAATATACATACACGGGAAATGTAACAACTTGTTAAATGTGCGAAAAGTACATTCGCAAAAGTTACCAAAAGTAAAATGTAGGTAAAAGTACATCATCATCATCAGCCGCAACACGTCCGCTGCTGGACAAAGGCCTTCTCCAAGGTTTTCCACGACGATTGGTCCTCTGCTGCTGTCATCCAGCGGTTTCCCGCGACCTTTATCAGATCGTCGGTCCACCTCGTGGAAGGCCTGCTGCTTCGTCTCCCAGTTCACGGTCGCCACTCTAGAACCTTTCCGCTCCAACGGCCATCGATTCTACGAGGAATGTGCCCCGCCCGCCACTTAAGGTGTGCTATTCGGTGAGCTATATCAGTTACTTTAGTTCTCCTGCGGATCTCCTCATTCCTGATTCGATCTCGCAAGGAGACACCCATAGCTCTTTCCATCGCCGTTTGAGTGACCTTGAGCGTTCTTATGAGCCCCAAAAGTATACTACACAAAATGTGTAATGTGAGTTATTTATTGCACATTTTGCGTATTGTACGTTAGATTAGGTTACGTTTCCAACTACGTAATAAGACCGATTTTTGTTTCTGTCAATCAATCAATCGTTTATCTGTATTAGATATTAATATTAACCGGATTAACCCATTCAGCGCCAGCAGTGCTACGCCGCTACGCTCGTAGCGCGTAGCCGTGTAATCCTCGCATGTAGCGAAAACTCTACGAACAGAGAACGACAACGTGTCGTCAGTGGCGAATGAAGATACATAATTAATAAGTACTGCATCTGTTTTGTTTCAGTCGGAATGGACTTCGCGGGTTGCAATAGGAACTGCGTCTTCATAGTTGTGCTGTTATCATGTATAACACTTGGTAAGTCGACAGGGCTGAAAACATACCCCTTATTCTTGGATAGTCGTGTAAAAACAACACCCCATTCTTTATTAATACTAGTCAACACGTTCATGAGGATTTTTATTTATTCTTCGCTCAAATAATCAACCCTAGAGTGTATGATTAGGTTCATTCGAGATTAAATGCTCCTAAAAAAACTTTGTAACACATTTCATTACGATTTCATCTGATTTGTGCTCAGTTGCGCAAGCGTTTATTAAATTTAATGTCACCTTATGTTGCGCGCTGTCACAATGTTCGTTAGCGAATTAAATGAGAAAGTGACTGTCGAGTGCGCCTATATTTCTATTGACGCGAAAATTGAGAGGTGCCTTAATTTGTCACTCTCCTGCAGAAATTATGCTTTGTTAATAATATTAGGGTACATTCTCACACAAATTGGCCTTACTGCCGCACTCAGAGACGTCAATTAATTTTCAAGTTTCATTAAAGTTGCTGCGTCTTATTCTATTGCTATAGCAAAGAAAGTGACAGCAGCTACTTTAATGAAACTTAAAACTACTGATGAGTGCTCATCACACAAATATTTGGCCATACCGGGATTTGAACCCGGGACCGCTAGCTTCGTACGCAGGGTCACTACCAACTAGGCTAACCGCGTCGTCCAACTTTGTTGTATACTATGTAGTGATACATAGAAAACATCTATGACTGAAACAAAATATTTACGCTCATCACACAAATATTTGCCCATACCTGGACCGCTAGCTTCGTAGATCCTACAACTAGGCTAACCGTGTAAATGTTGGAAATGAAATAATAGTAGTTTATGTGACTGGTGCATAATGCCTAATTATGTATAGTTACATACACTATTTTATCTACATACATATTATAAGCTCTCTATGATGTGTTTAGGAACGCATGTTACGACCGGCATAGCGGCATTCATCAATTATAAGCCCGTCAAAAATGGCGGCAACTTTTTAAATTCAGAGACAATCTAGAGTCGGCCTCTACTATCATATCGTTCGATATCAAGTAGGTAACATGCGAGATTTGTCAAAATTGTATGCAATTGACATTTTGAGTGATATTAGAATTGAGGTCAAATAAAATTGTTTTGTTTTTCAAAGACGTTCGAAATTTGAATGTAATAATGATATCGAATATGATGTTATTATGAAGCAATAATAACTTCACCGTTTATCATTATGCTAGTCATTTGCGGTTTTTGAACGCGTTATAGAGGATTTATGATATGTGTGTAGATAAATATTATTCACACACTGCTGTAGCATTGCAGGACATACGCCCGTTGTTTCAGCGCAAGCCATCGACTGCTTCAAGTGCGTGTCGATGAACGGGCGGTTCTCGCCGTGCGACGACCCGTTCCACAACAACCACTCGCTGCAGATGCTGGAGTCGCCGTGCATGGGCGGGCGCAAGGGCCGCGACGGCCTGTTCCCGGCCACCTCCTGCATCAAGATCGCCGGCAAGTTTGGTGCGTATAACGAATCTCTATTGTTCGTCATAAATTCATATGTATCATTTGACATAAAGGCTTTTTTTTTCTGAAACCGTATAATTTTCAGGATTGTTATAAAATAAACCTAACCTAAATAATCTTGAAATGTTTAAGGTTCGTGAAAATTAAACGATTATGGTAAATAAAATTATAGAAAAAAAGGGGTCCCGGGTAAAACAGAGTACTCTTGCGTAATTAGTATGACACGACGGCTTCCAGCTCTGTTATCCTGAGTTATATACAAGTCACTTCTGCACTACGATTTTTGATCCCCGACACAAAACAGCGGGCTTAACATGCATGAACGAGATAAAATTTGACAGGTATTAGGGAAATTAATACATCTATTCCACATTCTAACGTAAGCCTTAACGTTTAAGGTTTAAAATAAAAGTGTCTCGTCCCGACTTTCATTACTAAGCGACAATAGCGATTTTATCAAGACGGTTAGAATATGGAATAGATGTATTCATTTCCCTAGCACCTGTCGAATTTTATCTCGTGCATGCATGTTAAGCCCGCTGACGTGTCTAACTCGTAACTCAACGGATTTTTACCAAACTTAGCTAAGTCCATGCATGCTAAGCCCGAGGTAAAGCCACAATATTCTCAACTGGCGGTAGCCTTATTTAAGCAGCAGTTCTTGGGTTTATTGGATCATGTTCCTACATGTTACTTCTTTTACTCCAAACACTCCGCCACAAATTAGGTGATATTTTGTCTGCTTTATTATTTAACCTTTTCAACGCCATGTCAAATACAAAAGTCGACACACACGCCAATGACAGCTGAAAACCAAAGCTAATTTCAACCTTACGTCATAGGCACTCAGGTCTATTTTTCGCTGTCAACCGTGATATATCCGTCGTTGGCGTTGAACCAGTGGTGCGGATATATCCGTCAATGGCGTTGGAGAGGTTGATGACGGCCTGGTTGCAGACGACACGGGCGAGTCCATCACGGTGCGCGGCTGCGGGCTGGACTCCGGCACGGTGACCACCGACACGGAGATCGTGCGCATGTCGCATTGCGGCCGGTTCTACTACAACGACCGGTGAGCTGCTTCTTAGCGTGTCCACGGCGGAGAGAGTTCCCGCCCATAGTTATACGGCCTACCTACTAATAACAGTGTAGAAAACACTATGTATGTTGAACACTTATGTAGAACATAACTAAGTTAATGTTTAAAAATAGTTAGTAATATAGGAAACTTTAGGCATTATTCAAGTAATTTTCTTTCTGAAATGTAATTTACATTAAACGGCTGTTAGTTTTCTGAATAAACTAAAAAAAAAAAAAAAACGCAGTGTCCTCCACACCTGCGTGATTACCAGAGGATCAGAGGCCAACCAAGAGGGTGCTTTCGTTCCGTGTCCATCCCCATATTTCAGGGGAAAGATCATGTCCAAGCCAAGACCTGAGGGCTTATTGCCTAACGCACTCGCGATCGCGATCGATTTGAAAGTGGAACAATTGTTTTCAGTTTGTAGGCAGATTTGCCTTCAACTGTCAAAAATGAAAGCGATCGCGATCGCGAGTGTGTTAGGCAATAAGTACGGAAATATAGCGCTCCATCGCTGCACTCTCAATTGGTGGAAGGGAGGAAATATCTGGTTTGACGTTTGATACCGACTGGAGGAAACGCTGGTAGCGTTTTAAGGGACGTCTCCTTCTGTTTCGCTCCATACAACCTCAAGCTCAAGTTTCCAGTTTTGAAAATCGACCGTTTTCCGGAGCTCATATCTAGACGATTGGGAATAGGTAAAAAGTGACCGGAATCAAAGTTGTAGATAATTTTATCAGCTTTCATTATGTAGTAGAACAATCCTATGACGCAACGTTTTCGAGAAACAAAAAACAATAAATAGGACTTTCTTTGTTCGAAAAATCCAACTTTACGCACGATACACAGCTACAAAAAGTACAACTTTTAAAGCAACTGTATTAATAATCCAGGTACGTGCACGGCTGCCTGCAGAGCTGCAACGACGCGGACGCCTGCAACGCGTCGCCCCGCGCCGCGCCGCGCCGCCTGCCCGGCCTGGCGCTCCTGGCCTGCCACATCGCGAGCCTGCTGCGCCAGAGCTAACAGTGAACCAGCTAGCTGGGTGAACGGTTAAAGCTTTTGGGTTAAAGGGTTAAAGGTTTGGGTGCACATCTTGCATTTTCTCGCTTGTCGCTCAGCGCGTCTCTACCGCAACAGACTAGTTAGAGGGAGATCCGAGCGCCAAACAAGTCGCGGGCAATTTATCTAGCCCCAGCCCCCTAGCATGCATGAACGAAATAAAATTTGACAGGTGTTAGGGAAATGAATGCATCTATTCCATATTCTAACGTAAGACTTTAAGATTTAAAATAAAAGTGTCCCGTCTTGATAAAATCGCTATAAAAATGTGACAATCGCAATAGCCGCTTAGTAATAAAAGGTAATAAAAATCAGGATGAGCCACTTTTATTTTAAACCTTGAGCGTTAAGTCTTACGTCAGAATATGGAATAGATGTATTCATTTCCCTAGCACCTGTCAAATATCTCGTCCATGCATGTTAGGCCCGCTGGGCCCCTATTATTTTAGTATTTTTGTAATTATTTACATGAATTATATATTTTAAAATAATTGCAATAAAAATATATGGTTTATGTACTTTGACTTTATACCAAAATATAATCTTTACTAGAGCCTTAGATTGTTATGTAAAGACAAATCCTGAAGCATGGCGAGTGATTTAATCCTATCGAAGCCGAACTTGCTCAAATGAGATAAAATACGGAACCCTAAAAACGACACACAAACCTTAACCCTTTTAACCCAAAGTTTGTAAGAGGGCACAATCTGCAGGGAATATGTCCATTAAAATACTAAATATTAGAATAATACGATAGTTTAGTCCCATTTCACGCTATACATTTTTCACATCACTATATTATACACAATATAATTACTAGAAATATTTTACCGTAGAAAAAATATACACTTTAAAATTAGTGATTTTTTTATCTTTTAACCGCCAAGTATTAATATGTTACGCAAAATTGAATCTAGCGCCAAAACGTATAAATTAATATAATATGCGTCGAAGATGTTTTATAAGCGTTTTATAAGCTGTTGCCTGATATAGTCTCGCTATTTAATTGATGCAGAACCCATAATAACAGGTATAATATGTTTCTCGGTATTGACCTCGCCTCCCACCCCCCCATCACCCCGCAGGACCGCCGCGCTCGAACTTGTTGGTCTATAATACTGAATGTTTCATAAATAAAGCTTGTACGACTCAATGCCTAACTAGAGTATGAAAGTAGATTTTGTATGTTAAAATTACTAATAAGTTGCAACTACCTACTTATCTCTGTAAGAGCCCGCGTTCTCGCGTCAACTTCATAGTTTAATGACCTAAAATTAAATAATATTGGGAGCGTTATATGACCTTACGTAAGCCTTACGTCCTCTCAATAAAAAGGATTAACTCAAGGAGCTTATATGTATAATACGCGCGCGATCTGAGTGCAGGTGTGAGGAATGCGAGCGAGCCACATCAAGGTCAGCACAGCCCTAGGTACACTACAGGCGCGAGGCGAGGGGTGGCGGCGGCGGGGGGACGCCCCACCTCATACCCCGACTACACTTAGATCGCGCGCGTGCTATATATGGGCCCTATGGCAAGGGCGGATTCCAGGTATAAAGAAAAGAAACAAATTCATTTTGCATCTCTTTTAATGAAATAAATATTTTTAATATTTTTTTTTATTCTTGTAGAAAGAGACGCAACAGATCCTTGACGTGATTCAAGATAATTTTTCTGAGCTTTGTAATCTCTACCGGTTAAATCTTCTTGCATTTTATTGCATATTAACTAATAACTTCCAACTATATCTTGGCAAAAAAATACGTATTGCATTTTTTGGTTAAAATATTGGCTCATGTGGCCAATTTGACGCCAACAGGTTTGTCAGCTTCTATTAAAATAAACTTTAAACTCATGAATTGGCGCGAGAATCCGAACAAGAAGTTACTATTACAAGTTTATTTTCCTGAGCTGTGATAAGTTTTCTACTGTTTATACAACTCTCGCTTCTTAAATACTATAGACACACCTACATTGGGGACAAGCGGGTACCCCGGGCTAGCCGAAGATATGTGTTAGTAACAGGGCCTTACCAGGCACAGTATAAACAGACCTGTGGAAATCTTCGAACAAAGGTACATCGTGCGGTGCGGTGCGTACGCCATAGACACTGATAATCATGAATCAGTTGAGGCGGCGCCGCCTGCGTGTGTAGGTAGGTTAAACAGTCCTAGTGTTGGCACCCTTCCAATTATTGGCACCTTTTCGCCGCTATGAACTTGATATAAGTCAGTATATTTAGTGCTCCACATGCCATGACTTCACATCGAGTCGAGGCTTTAGTCAGGTTACAAGTAAACTCAAGTACTTTATATTTTCTATGTCTTATAATTTTTATAGTTACATCTTCGATTTACAAAATTTATAAATCCGGTTCACTGCTTTGGACTTTTGGATTCCTTATGTTTAACGGGTCGCTTACGTGCAATGTGTTGCTTGGCGTAGATGACACTTTATTACTTCATTGCCATGGCGGCGAAAAGGTTAAACTTTATTCTACAATCAATAGGTGACAATAATTGGTATTTTGAGTGCCAATAATTGTGTGCGTACATAACATGAGCTCCTAACGGGTCGGAGTTGAATTATTTGTCTGTATATATATTCCTACTTTACCAGGGTCTTCCTGTACCTAACTATAGCTGTTAGATAGTACTTTTTGCATACGTAGTTACTGATGAAACATACGACTAGATACACCAATTTTGGCCTATATTACTCTACCAGACTAAGGCTGCTTTTTACCAGAGATGTGCAGAGCTGCGTATGATATCCACCAGTTAGGATAGTTAATTTCCATAGCGTAGCTTAGCTTTTCGTTTCCACCAGCGCTGAGCTAAGCTGTGAAAATAAACGAGGATCGTTTATTGTGGATCAAGACATCCGCAGCTTTGCATATCTGGTGGAAAAGCAGCCTTAATTGGACATGATCCAGCTACTAATACAGTGTAAATGGAATACAAGCAAATATTTTAACATATGTATCGTTAACATAAGTCGTATTTTTTTTTTCATACTAATGAATTTGGCACGCAAGGTTTAAACAGACGACATAAGTTTAAAAGAATTTATTGATGTTCTAAAAATATATATTTAATCGTTACTGTTTTTATATTCTAATCGATTAATTAATTATATATTGATTTCATCTTATTCATAACTTCGTAGAAATTTTTAGTTTTAAGTTTCGTAGCTGCAAGCCAATATGGTAGCTATTTGTTTGTACTGTTATGCCTTATGGCGAAACATAGTGCACCAAACCAATCTAAATATTTTGATTGATTTATTAGTATCATAAATAGCTCAATTAACTTGCAATTAATAGCTGAGACTAGTCTTAAATCTTCGTTTCAACATACATTGCTGCTCTATATAGAGTTGTTTACGAAATTCTTTCTTTATAAACATTTTAGTCGTCAGTAACTCAAATCAATAAAATCTACCTAGTCGTGATACTTTTCCTTTTAAATTAGTTCTATGTACTTTCATTTAAAATATTTTTTAGATTTTTTTGTACTCGTAGTTTTGACTGTAGGGGGGACACGCCACTCTAGCGAAAATGACACTATTCGAGTTCAATATTTCCTAAACTACTCGTAATCTAAAAATTGATAATGATATACACATAATGTTGTTTAAGAGCTATCCAATGATACCTCATACGATGTTATAAGATAAAAAAAATATTTTTACATTTGCTTTATACAGGTGTCCCAAAATCGGTAACCCACATTGACACTGGAGGTAGACCAGCCTAAGACGGATCGAACCACACTTTTTTTTTTTAACGGAGTGTAAATGCGTTACGCATCGTCCCCACACCGAACCAGCCTAACATGATCTTAGTAATAATCGCATGGTTTCAAGATTTGCCAGTTTAAAGTTCTTTACCAGTACAAACTTTAAACTGGCATATCTAGAAAACCATGCGACTTTTACTGAGGTCATGTTAAGCTGGTTCGGTACCTCTTAAGCTGACCTAAGCTACCTCCGGTGTCAATGTCAGTTACCGATTTTGGGACACCCAGTATGTATGGGAGGTAAAATATTTTTTCTTACAAATTTTATTATAATAAAGAATAATCCAGCCTATATACGTCCCACTGCTGGGCACAGGCCTCCACTCACAATGAGAGGGGTTTGGGCTATAGTTCCCACGCGGGCCCAGTGCGGATTGGGAACTTCGCACACACCGTCAAATTGCTTTGCAGGCGTGTGCAGGTTTCCTCACGGTGTTTTCCTTCACCGAAAAGCTCATGGTAAATTACAAATTATATTTCGCACATAAATTCCGAAAAACTTAGAGGTGCGAGCCCGGGTTCGAACCCACGACCCTCTGCTTGAGAGTCGGCAGGTCAAACCATTAGGCTACCACGGCTTTTTTTTATTTTTATTGATTGGCTTTTTAACGACTGTAGTGCTTGTTGGCAGTATCTGTCTTTACCTTTTTTCTGTCAAGCGCTAGATTACACAAACTTAACTTTTAATCGTACAAACGCAAGGTCTATATTACAAAGCCGGTTACTCCATTAGTAAACGGTCAAAAGGTGAAACGTTTATCTTTGTTAGGGTGATCCATAAGTCCTTTAACCTTATAATAGGTTATAGGCAGTGACAGTGGGCGGGGCAAATAGCGCGTAGAACCGATGGCCGTTGGAGCGGAAAGGTTCTAGAGTGGCGACCGTGAACCGGGAGACGAAGTGTCGGCAGGCCTTCCACAAGGTGGACCGACGATCTGATAAAGGTCGCGGGAAACCGCTGGATGACAGCTGCAGAGGACCGATCGGTGTGGAAAACCATGGGGAAGGCCTTTGTCCAGCAGTGGACGTCTTGCGGCTGATGATGATGATGATGAGGTTATTGATTCGAAATGTTAAAAGACTTGTGGACCACCCTGTATTTTAATTTAAGTAGAAAATATAAATGCACCGTTACACCTAATTTAAGATAAGCTACATTCGAGTAAGTTCGCAATTTTTGCCTAAACAAAGTTTTTATAGAAATGTATGGTAAATTATTTTATACTGACTGTCTAACTGCCCATGTTTCGAGCAATAAATATAGTTATACTTAATTGTGTGATTATTTAAATGATGAGGCTCATTCTCCCGTTTGTATAAATGTCGCCATTGCGAACCTAACATGCATCACAAGAATAAAGTGACAACACGAATACAAAGTTGCTAGAGTAATTAAATATCAAGCTTAGCTTAAAGCCTGGGCACACTAGCGTTTTTAGCTCTTAGACGCCCGGTCAAAAACGCTGTGTGCAACAGGCCTTAATACATTTGAACGATTTATTTAATTACTCTAGCAATACCGGATAAAATCGCGTAGTAATAAAAGTCTGGACGAGACACTATTTTAAACCTTAACCACTTGAATCTTATGTGTTTGTTTAGGATCCTGACCAAATTTTGGATATCTTTTTGTATTTTTTTTTTCTTTTTTTTGGACTACTTCCTAATGTGAAGAGATTAGAACTTAGTATTTTTTCACCTCCCACATACGAGGGGTTAATCGCTGTCTTACGTTAGAATATAAATAAATAATAAATATCAGGGGACAATCTCACACAAATTGACCTAGTCCCAAACTAAGCTCTAGGCTTGTACTATGGGTACTAGACAACGATAAACATACTTATATAGATAAATACATACTTAAATACATAGAAAGCATCCATGACTCAGGAACAAATACTCGCGCTCATCACACAAATATTTGTCCATACCGGGATTCGAACCCAGGACCGCTAGCTTCGTAGGCAGGTTCACTACCAACTAGGCTAACCGCGTCGTCAAATAGTTGAATAGTTGTATTAATTTCAATAGCATCTGTCAAATTTTATCTCGTGCATGCATGCTAAGCCCGCTGACACTATACTACATAGAATAGCTTGAGCCTTGCCCCCGTGTTATGATCGCCTTTATCGAGGTGGTTGGCGTCCGTCACCCTCGCACTTAGGTACTGGTAAGAAAGTAAGAGATGTTTTGTTCACGTTTATTCAAATCGATGAAGTCGAACCACTTGAACGTAGCGGTAACATGCCCGCTGCGGGCTTGACACGCATGCGCGAGATAAAATTTGACAGGTGCTAGGGAAATTAATACATCTATTCTATATTCTAACGTAAGAGTTAACGCTTAAGGTTTAAAATAAAAGTGTCTCGTCCTGAATTTTATTACCTTTTATTATTAAGCGACCCTAGCATCTGTCAAATTATATCTCTTGCATGCATCCTAGGGGGCCTGGGGACAGGAAGGATATGATATTAATTCCATATTTTCCGAGGGACAAATTGAAAACGAATCCTAAGCAGACTAAATCACAAGCAAAATCTTTCCCAAATACTCACGAAACATGTGAACCACCCACTGTGGTCCCGTTCTGGTGAATTTCTCCCGTAAGTTTATGTTACTTACGGCCGCACTCAAAGACGTCAATTAACTTTTAAGTTTGATTAAAGTTGCTGCCACTTTCTTTGCTATAGACTTTGCTATAAACTTAAAAAATAATTGACGTCTCTGAGTGCAACAATAAAATAACAATTCGATTGAATGCTTTTATTAGTGCAATCCAAGGAATAAGACATAATTAAAATTAATAAATTAATCATAATCAATTGGTTACAATATATAAGAACGCTTTGGTAAAAACTGTCGATAGAATTATTTGTGACATTCCTTTTCTCAGAGAAATAGAGATCAAGTCACATCATCCTCGTATAAGAAAAAGAGTTAAACCGTCTCAAATGTAAGGTGTTCTGAATCAAAGTATTCAAGCTTTTGGATTTCCTCGACGGCTCCAACCAAAGTAATATTCATCATTATCAGCTAACGAAAGACATTTGTGAACAATGAACTCCCTCAAGGACCGCCAGAATAATCGGTCCCACGGGCACCAGCGGATTCCTGCAAACCAAAACCTCAAGCAGATCTTGTACAGAAAATATGACCTTTAATTACGTCGAGGATCTTTTGCATCACTTTCTTCCAGGAAAGAAGAGAAGGAACAAAGAAATCTTGCACCTCTTTGTTTATTCCTATGATCCGTCGTCATCCGTGTGGTCATTGTTTATCTTCATAGGTTATAAGCTCCTTGGATTCACCTAATCGGACAGTTAGCCTCTGGTAAACCTGGTCACCTTGAGAGAACAGCCTTCGACCGTCTCTGGACGTGTGGAACGTGGAGATCCATGACATGACATCAGTCAGAGTTCATTTAAAGACCCCACTCGTCCTTTTTGAAGTCGGATGGATACTAGATAATGTCGTCAGTTATCGACATTGCCTTTATTCCTTCAAACCAAACGCGGATCCAGTTGGGGGTCATGAGCCGTCATCATCATTTCAGCCAAAAGACGTCCACTGCTGGACATAGGCCTCCCCCAAGGTTTGCCACAAGGACCGGTCCTGCGCCGCTTGCATCCATCCGTTTCCCGCAAGTCGTCGGTCCACCTTGTTGGAGGTCTGCCCACGCTACGTCTTCCGGTAAATAGACGCCACTCGAGAACTCTTCGGCCCCAAAGGTTATCTGTTCTGCGAGCGATGTGCCCCGCCCACTGCCACTTAAGTCTTCTGTCAATTCTTAGGGCTATGTCGGTGACTTTGGTTCTCGTGCGGATCTCCTCATTCCTGATTCGATCACGCAGAGATATTCCGAGCATAGCCCTCTCCATCGCCCTTTGGGTGACCTTGAGCCTTCTTATGACGCCCATCGCCAGCGCCCACGTCTCAGTACCGTAAGTCATCACTGGCAACACACACTGGTCGAAGACTTTCGACTTGAGACATTGCGGTATATTGGACGAGAAGATATCGCATATGGGGAGTGTCGTATTTTTCGTAATTTGGGATTGGGAGCCAGTGACCACTCTGAACCTAAGATCGGATCCAGCTCGTTTTTTTATTTTTTTTATTGCCTTAGACAAACAGGCAGACGGCCCACCTGATGGGAAGTGGTCACCGCCGCCTATGGACATTTGCAACACCAGAGGCGTCACTAATGCGTTGCCGGTCTCGAAGAAATTGAATGACACCCTTTTTAAAAAGCCCCATATTGTAGCGCATTGGAAAAATGTCAGCAGGAAGTTCATTCCAAGTTCTGGGAGTACGCCGTTGCCAAGCTATAGCTGTAAATATTTACATAGGAGCCGTCTATTTACCTTGTTTTCTAGTCTCATAATAGTTTGTTTATTAAATAACAATTCTAAATCAATGATTAAGTCAGCGTCATCATGGCGATCATCAGAAGTCGGACGAATCGTAGGACGAAAACGCTGTCTCAGTGTCGTCTTCTGAAATACAATGTTGACATCGGGCTGTATTAGAGCTTCCGCACACAGGATGCGTTCCGGTCATCCGATCCGACCCTCAGTACAAAATGAGATCGCATGCGTTCTGATTTGACCCGAGGATCGGATCGGATGATCGGAACGCATCCTGTGTGCAAAAGCTCTTAGGCAAGTGTTCTTACAACTACGAGTCCTAGCAGCGTAAGGGACGAAGATATGTAACTGCTATGGCGCTGTCTCTTTCACTAAATGGAACTTGGCAGTATTTGGCACTTCATAATAAGAGCTTAGTCGTAAAAAACCTAACAAAGGGCGCCCATTGCGTGTTCCTGTAATTAAAGGTAGATTCACAATACTTGCGAGAAAAATGTGCGTGAATCTGTCTCTGCCAATGAGAAGCGGACGGTCCAGGCGTGTCATCTCGCTGCTTTTGTAGCTTTCGGCACACCAAACGCGTGTCAGGCGCGTCGCACTTTGAACGCGGGCCCGCGCATGTTGTAATACAACAAAGCAAATTGAACCCGGCATACCAAAAAGTAACGCGTGCCTGCGGCAGGCACGCGTTCGAGCTGCTTCGCGCACGCGACGCGCCGCAGTCGCCGCAGACAACTCGGGCACGCTAAGTTGTATTAAAGATGGCCGCCATATTTACCGGCACACCGGGGTGGGGCGAACGCGTCGCGTCAGCGCGGCGTCGACGCAGCTACTAGTCGTTGTATTTTGTTACAAATGTAAGCCGCGTAGCATGTCACACCGAACGCAGCCGCTCGGCGTGCGTAGCGCTGGCACGCGTTTGAAACGCGTTGAAGCTGCCGCCTGCCTGCGGTGTGCCGGGTGCTGCGTCACTCACGCCACGCAACGTGACGCGACGCGCCTGACACGCGTTTGGTGTGCCGAAAGCTTGAGTTGTTGATAGAGAATGGGTACCCGCGTTTTTGTGCGTCATTCATAAATGCAACAAACTTTTACGTAAATCAACATACAGCGTGATTTCGTATGGAATTTAAAACCTGTTTCAATGGGTTTGCTCCACTGATAACAGGGTAGCATTATTTATATTATAGTCCACGAGCCCGTTCCGCTACGTCATATGACATCATGTGCTGAGCGAGGATCAGAAGATTATAGCACCTAAAATGGGCCGGAAGTGAAGTATTTTTTCAAACTTCTGGAGCGGGCTCACTGAATGTAAATGGATGTGAGTGAACGAGGCCGTGTCGGTGTCTGGTGCGGTACCTGGGTGCGGGTCGTGCGGGTAGGGCTGGCGGTCGCACTTGCACTTGCGCAGCTCCTCCAGCCGCCGCAGCTCCGAGGGCAGCGGCGGCGGCGCCGGCTCCGGCTCCGGCGCGTCTGCGAAGCCACAACCCGTGACGGTACACTCAACACGATACCACACTCTTTATTGGTGTCCCCTTGTTTTGCAGACTCATTTCATCGAAAGCTAATTTCTGCTCAAACCTTATCGTTTTCAGGTTATATTAAGCATGGGTTACGTAGGTTAGGTTAGAAAATTATAACTCGTACACGTGGAAATGCCTGTCGATGAAATGAAAATTCGGCGAAGTAAAGCATTCTATGAAATGAGTGTCGGTGATTCGAGCTAAACCCTCTGTATTAAACACCATGAACAAAAAGAGAAATAACAATTTAAATAGAGCGGGTAGATAAAACGCTAGCTCGAATTCAAATTGACACACTTTGTTTGTAGCAAATGTCAAATTTTACAGTGATGCCAGATCTACTGATGAAGCAGTAGATTTACCAGATTTTTCAGCAATCTACTGATCTACTGACTTATTTTAATCAATTAAAGAAATCTATATGATTTTCGTATACGGATAAATCCAAGCTACTAAATACACAAAAATGTTTTGTTGACGATACCTAATGTCATTCATACTCTTAGTACAAGCCGCCATTTTGGAATGTATTATTTTTTGGCCCGGCTTGTACCCCTAAATAGTTTTATACCCAATTATTATATCTATGGCAAAAAAGAGTTAAAAAAGAATAAAGAGATCAGAGTGAAATTGGCAACATGGGTCAAATTTTACCCAGAAACTGGTGCTTAATGTGGCTTGTTGCTTTAAAATATTGTAGTTCTTCTCCCTGTCCTAATTAACTCTTGTTTTCCAAGTGACATGTTCGCTGTCCCTCTCCCACCTAGGGCTATGCGCACGATGCTGCGCGGCGGTTGCTCCTCCTGCTCGCACAGGCACTCCGGCACTTGCGGCTCCAGCGCCCTCAGCCTCTCGCGCCTCTCGCTCGGCAGCTCAAACGGACCTGATAACAACGATTAATTAATATTTATCTTTCTTTCTTTCTAATTAAAACAGTCCGCGTAGATGTCGTTTATGGCTGTTTCCTCGGTAGCTATCAGATTTTACGGGATAAAGTATGTGAACCTAGGTTATAGTAGTTTATGTAACTGCTGCATAATGAGAGGCATTAAAATACGAGTGTGTGTTTATGAAACGAGCCGACAGGCGAGTTTCGTTATAGCATCACACGAGTGTTTTAATGCCTAATTATGTACAGTTACATACAATATTTTATCTACATACCTATTATAAGCTCTCTATGATGTGTTCAGGAACCGCATGTTACGACCGGCATAGCCGGCATTGATCAATTATTAGAACGTCAAAAATGGCGGCAACCGTAGTTTTTTTTTTAATTCAGAGACAATCTAGAGTCGGCCTCTACTATCATATCGTTCGATATCAAATTATCAAGTAACATACGAGATTTGTCAAAATTGTATGCAATTGACATTTCATTTCGAATTAAATGTCATCTCGAGTGATATTAGAATTGAGGTCAAATAAAATTGTTTTGTTTTTCAAAGATGTTCGAAATTTGAAACTCATAACTTTATCAAATCTTACATCGTTATAAGAACATTATGTTACTGCTACAGATAAGAAAATTATCATAGTAAAATTGATTGTTGTAATGCTGGTCATTGCCAACGGATTCTGAACGCATTATAGAGGACTTATGATCTGTGTGTAGATAAAATATGATAAAGACAATCGGTCTATCATACTGCTGCTGCTGGTTTCTTTACTGACTACGTATTTATATCATTTTGTTATGACTATCCTTAATGGAGATATACTTATAAGATGACATTAACACGTAATTTAAATAATTCAAATTTTACATTGTTGTAATTTCATTAATGTGTAATTTCTATTTCTGACGATCTCAATGTAATAACTTGTAATTTGACATGAAGTGCAATTTATACTGTAATTTATATTGAGTAATAAAATCTGAATCTGAATCTGCGTCACTTTAACCGTTTATGGCATGGAGTATAAAAACGTGCCTACCCTAGAGTGGTTTGGTGCCCACCACAGAATTTTAGGTTACCGATTCGAAATTCTAGGCTGCTCATTCTGGGTGCCCACTGACTATACATTGGACGTGAACTCGGCTTCATCGGCCATCACATGTCATAGCTAGATCCAAGTCGCTTTTAAATGAGAGCACACTGTGATGTTTCTCGCCGGACAGCTATTTCACACAATATTACTTTTATGTTGTCCGGCAGCTTGAGCACGTCATGCTCGCTCAAAGGTCTTTGCTTACGGCGGCGTCGTTGATCGGGCCGCCACCTTCCCGAACATATGGTTGAGGGAGGCGATGGCTGAGATACGCGTCATACTCGTGAACGGATGCTGTTTGTGGGGTCCGGTATGTTCACGTCTGCAAGGACTTTTGTTCAGTTAATTATTACAGTTATGGCTTTTGACGAAGAGACCACGTCGTGTTGTTCTCCTAGTCATTATATTTAGTTTAATGTATTTGACCTTACATTTGTAATGTTTTCATTTGTGCTAGTTCTAATAATTAATATTTGTTACTTTATTACCTTGTAATGTAACTTACTTTTAAGTATTATTGTATTTTATATTTGAAAAAAATGACCTTCTACTGGAGTTTCTTGCGGCGCTTCTTCTCCGCAATGATGGTCTTGTCCGAAGCGCTGGTAGATTCACTCTATATTACCGACGTGTAAAAGAGCCCGTATGTGGCCAATTTACTGAATAAATATTTTGACTTTTGACTTTGATCGCATTTCATTCGTTTCGGCGGCGGGTGTTCACGTGCCGCTCCTGCGTCCCTGGCGGCTGCGTGTAAACGCGGCATAAATAATAATAAATAATGTAAAACAAGAACAGTTCTCACACGGCCTCACCCGGGCCGGCTCGGTCCGCTCCAGCGCGCCGTACCGCTCGCGTATCATGTAGTGTTTATAGTCAGGCCGTTGGAGCTCCGGCTCGCGCTCGACGCCGGTGACGCGGTCCAACACTGGCAGAAAAAAAAAAAAAACGATAACAAAAGAAAACAATAACAAAAACAATCGATAAAAAACGAATGGTCGGGTGTGATTTAAACAAAAAAAACCGGTCAATTGCGAGTCGGACTCGCGCACCCAGGGTTCCGTATTTAATTCCGTACTTCAAAAATATACGCAAATGCAATAAATTTTAGTACAGATCTTTAAAGTTTTATGTCAATTTCTCGAAAACTATAAATTTTGAACACTTGTCTGTACATTTATGAAATATGCATTTTTGTAAACAATAACCAAAACCTCTATAACAGATTTAGAAGTGTGCGTTTAAAAGACAAATTTAAAGCACCGCCGAGTAATACGGCCCTATTGCGTAAAAGTATACTTGGAATGGCCCACACAATTTATAATAAACTACCAAAAAACATTTTAGCAAATAAAAGTAATGACGCGGATTTTAGGAAAAACTTAAAACTGTTCCTTATAGAAAATGCCTATTATTCGATAACAGAATTTTTGAATAAAAATAATTACTTTTTGACACTGACATAAAATATCATATATATCCTATCTTTATTTCATAGCAAATTACCTAACCTAAGCATGCTTCATTTTTACAAACTTATAATTTATAATAAACATTTGTATGCCCTCGGGCACCACATAGTGATACAGCAATATAATTAAACATCGTGTAATTAACCTATGTTGGACAAATAAATGATTTTGAATTTTGAATTTTAAAATATAAGTAATTACCTATCTGTAAGTTTTCAGATTTTTCAGTTCATAAACTTCGGAGATAAGGGGGAAGGAACGGTCGTTTTTTAAACATTTTTGGTTATAAATCAAAAAGTACGTCACGGAACATTATAAAAAAATGTGCAGATTGAGCCCTTTCATATGACACCCCACTTGCTATAATCAAATCACTTTCATTTTTCATCCCCCCATTCTAGACTCCTTTTCAATTATCTATAAAATTAATTTCATATTTTTTTTACTTAAAACAAATACGGGCAAGCAAGTTATACAACTATGCCAAATTTCAAGTTGATAGCTTGTGTAGCTGCTGAGAAAAACTGCTGTGACATACAAACACCCTTATGGTGAGACTTCGTTGTCTGTCCATCTGACAGACAACGAAGTCTCACCATAAGGGTTCCTTTTTTACCATTTTGGTAGGGGACCCTAAAAACGCGTTATGTGTAGCGAGCTACTCACGCTCGTTGGTCCACTCGCGCGCGTCAAGCGCCGCCTCGACGATGTTGCGCAGGCGCCCCACGTACTCGGCGCGGATGAACTTCGCGTTGGCGTGCTCGCGCCTCGCCAACACCACCGCTGCCGGGACAACTCGTTTATTAGCTGATTAATGTTGAAGAGGAATGATAGGACACCTAAAACATCGTAGAAAAAGGCAGAGGAAGACCAAGGAGGAATTACTTTGAGCTAATAAAGAAGGTAATGTCGTACCAGAAAGTCAAGGGGTGAATTTCAGGGCGTTTCAACCGCCGCCATTAGTGTCACCAAATATATTGACGAAATCAATGACACTACAGCACCTTCTGATGCTGATAGAAACTACATCCCCGGTTCTGCTTCTGCTTACATCAGGAGTTGCTGGTATTTGTCATTGATTTCGTCTATATATTTGGTGACACTAATGACGGCGGTTGAAACGCCCTGAAATTCACCTCAAGCAGCCCCCGTTTCATGGTCGACGTGAATAAACGTGGATAGAACTCTCACTCTCGCACATAAATGCTGGTGAGAAAGTGACAGAAGTTATCAGACGCGACCATGACAAGGGGGCTGGTGCACGAACCGTCGTCGACGATCGCGTTGACCAGGCCGCGGAAGTCGTGGTACGGCGGGAACTTCTCGCCTGCCGACTTCACCTCGACGCGTTCTTTTCCTGTTAACATTATCAATCAATCAATCAATATAGTTTACTTGCAGAATACAATTCCGAAGATGTTTTTTTTTTAAAGAGGGAGGCCAACGAGCATGCGGGTTATCTGATGGGAACTAATCACCACCGCCCATGAACAGCGTTTTTATAAAAAAGTGTACAGTTCGCCATCAAATATATCTGTACATATCAGAGTGGTCAAGAATATCTGAACATGCACTCTAACGCCTTGACAATAGAGTCCGGTCCGGAGTTCAGATATTTGTGAGCACCTTGTTTGCTGCAATATATATGATGATGACTGTACATGCTGTGTTCGCACCTAGAAGGTCATGCAGCCAACCTTGTTTTTTTTGCTCTATCTCCTAAGTCATACTGCTGTATAGCCCAGTGTGCGAACGTATAAAAAAAAAAACAAAGGACTAAAATTAAGAAACTGCAGCTTTTCCATCACGTTACGTAAATTTAGTTTAACTAAAGTACATTGCCCGATGTTCTTTCAGTGATGGAAAACATCGTAACGAAACCTGCCCATTCGAACAGCTGAGTGTTTAAGAAGAGTAGGTAATCAAACAAATGAAGCTACGGGGTCCAAGCGTAACCAAAACAAGTGTGTACAAACATAAATAAAAAAATATCACGGGACCGTCTCACACAAATTGACCTATACCCAAACTAGGTTCTAGGCTTGTACTATGGGTACCAGGCTACGATATACATACTTAGAGAACAAACACTTTTAAATAAATACAAAACATCCATCAGGAACAAATACTCGCGTATCACACAAATATTTGCCCATACCGGGATTCGAACCCGGGACCGCTAGCGTCGTAGGCAGGGTCACTACCAACTAGGCTAACTGCGTCGTCAATACATTACATTAGTAGGATAGTGGGATTTGGATCCTGGAGCGTGTATCAACCTACCTTTTTTATATATTTTAATCAAACACTCGCTACCGACTAGGCTAACACGACGACGTAGAAGAAAACACAAGATAAGGGGTACGTTCCACTAAACGCCCGCAACGATCGTAACACCCTCTGTATCGTTCCACCTAAGGCCCGTGGGCGTCGCGAGCGATCGCTCGACGTCATAGATGACGTCACTGTTCGCGACCACATCGCGCCCACTTCGCCCACAAAATATTGGTAGGTCAGAGTGGGCTCACAGCGCTCAACATGTGCGTTCCACCTATAACACTCGCCTACAACGCCCACGGCGTTTTTACGTTAGTGGAACGGCAATTTCAGCGGTCGTGGTCGATGGCGTTGCGGGCGTTTAGCAGAACGTACTCAAGATGAAGTGTAAAGTAGCGCAGGGTGGCTGACCTCGCGTGAAGAGCCAGCGCGGGTCGGCGCGGTGGGGCATCTCGACGGGGCGCATCACGATGCGGCAGGTGGCGCAGCGGCACTGCTCATCCAGCGGCTGGCCGCAGCGCACGCACTCCTCTGCGACCAGCCATGCAACATCATCATGTCCATATCAGGTTCGGGGTGCGGGAATGTTCGATATTAGCCAAAGAGTAGGTATTGAAAAACAGAGGGTACAGATGTAGTGCAAAATGATTTTCCTTCGTACTTTATCGGAAAAGTTCGTATTTATCGTGCTCTCTCAATTAGCTTCAGTACCCATCTTACAGCCGTAGGGGCAAGTCGCATCAGCAGACCAATATATATATAGAGTGGCTAATACGCAATTCAAATATTCGCTATAGTGCATTTTATTTTAACGTAAGGAGAGTGTTTCGTTTACGAATGACAATAAAATTACTTCTTACCTATGAGTGTATTTCTAAGTTTCTTAAGGTGGTTATAACATCTCTATATTATACATTGTCATATGCTGTCATTTTTCATTTAGATATTTGACATTAACATTGAAATTAACAATAAAGTTCCATATTAATGGATATGAAAACGTCACCCATTTAATACAATCATTGATTGACAGTTCGGGTGCAATCGTATTCCGATTTAGATCCGAGTTTTCCCGAAGGAAAATCATTTTGCACTACAACTGTACTCTACTATTGAAGAGCAGATTTCAAATTTGACACATGTTGTACGTGGCAAATGTCAAATTTTAGCTTGAGGTATCCTTATCTATCCCCGGTTCGGATATAGGAACCGAGCATCAGTGGATTGAAATGGATATATACCGCAAGACGCCTCGTTAAAATGAAATGGAGTGGAATGCGCTTCCGGCGTCTGTATTTCCGAGTGCATACAAGCTGAACCTATTTAAAGCTAGGGGGAATAGGCACCTTCTGGGTGAGCTCGCTACATCGTAGACTGAATCTTCGTCCTCCAAGGGCGGGAGTTGGTCAAGAGCAAACCCATTAATAAAAAAAAAAAAAAAAAAAGTATTAAAGCCGGTTCACATGAACGCGCGTCAACGCGCGTTTTGCTAACGCGCAGTTACAACTACATACATTACAACTACATAAACGCGCGTTAGCATGTGTACGCCTTGAATAAAATGCATGTAGTTGTAACCGCGCGTTAGCAAAACGCGCGTTAACGCACGTTCATGTGAACCTTGGATTGTAGTGTATATAAAATTCGCAGAGAGGTAGATAACGTGTAGGTAAACTTTTCGAAAATAAACTATATCTCAACTCTTTGTCAAATCATTCCCGCACCGAAAACCCCGGGGTACGATCATGTCAAACACGTCTACTGCTGAACATATGCCTCCCACAAACATCTCCAAGGTGATCCTATGTTACTCACACCCTGTTTCATGCTACCCTTGTCAGGGGGGTGATTTTTGACTTTCGAGTGATCGAGATCACACGAAAATATGTCACGATTGTTTTCGCATGAACCCATTATCCGTATTTTTGGAAGCCCTCTCTCGAAAGCTCTGCTAGCGATTATGTTCACGTGTTTCGTTGTACGCAGAAAGTCGATGATTACCGTTTTTTTTTAAATCATATTTTAAATATAAATAAACATACGACATAATTAGAAGTTGTAATTGTGGCGAGAATATTATTATTTATATGCACTTTCAGAGTTTTTAATACTGTTTACCAAAAACTTTTACTATGAAAACTAAGAAATGATACGTTTAGATGGTTCTTGTTTGGTTGTCTTGGTTGGTTGATATTTGAGGTTTGTTCCGCCAACTTCCGTCCAAAGAGAATATAATAAAGACGTTTTGATTAATTTGACAGACAAATGTCAAAAAAAAATTCTAATGATAGAAATGGAATGCCGTGGACCACTCTTTTTTATTTATTTTTATCGCTCGTATTTCAAAAATACGGTTTCCCGCGTTTTTGCTCACTTTCGAGCACTCGAAACTCAAAAATCGCCCCCCAGATCGTCAGTCTAGTATTGGCAACTCACTATAAAAGACCTGAACTGACTGCAACGGAACAGTGCACTCCTATACAAGACCATATTACAAAATCAACAAATCAAACTACCAGGGTAGCATAACACATACGGTGTTTAATCTCAGCGTGGTCGATGATCCCGAATATGGTCTTCCGCGCGGTCTCCGTGCGCGCCTGCTGCAGCGTCGAGATGCGCATGCGCGACGCGCACTTGTGCGCCTCGGGCAGGAGGAACTGCTGCACCAGCTCTGCCACTAACTCGTTCTTTTCTGCTGTTGACCTGGTAGCGAGAGACGCACTATGCTCAATGAATTTATGACAAGGTTTTTGCAGTTTTTTTATGATCCGAACCTTAAAAGGTGAGAACGTAACCTTTCCAACGTCGAGTCAAATAGAAAGGTCGTACTTACACGCTGATGACAGCTACAAACCAGAGTTAATGTCAACCTTACCTCATAGAGAGTAAAGTCCGTTTTACACTGTTAACCATGACGGATAATTTGTCGTTGGCGTTGACCCAGTTGTGCGGATATATCCTTCAATAGCGTTGAAAGAGAAGCCGTAAACGCACGCTGAGCTAGATTTTATCGAAAACCATCCTCCTGCTCGGTCGTCAGTTTGACTCCCTGCAGGCAGGGCGGCAGGGTGGTCACGCACATGGCCTTGTCGGGGGGCAGCCCGCCGTCCAGCACCGCGCCGCGGGCCTGCGCGTGCGCCACCGCGTCCTGCTCGGCCGCCAGTTCGACTCCCTGCGTGATCACGTCGTGCAGATACGCGTCCACGGTCGCTTGCGTCATGCCCAGCACCTAAAATCACGACAACGACGTTTAAATTAAAACTACGCGACGAGCCTGACAGCGACAGGTGATAAGTGACAGTTTGGTGTACATTGCGTAGTTAATATAGAGCCCAATGATGAAGACTCGTCGACTTTGCGATGTATGCCGACTTGTCACGTCATCTGTCTCTATCAGGTTTGTAATAGGGGCCAGAACTGCTTGCTCAACTTGCATCTCGCTTGTCGCTAAAAGCATCTTTCGTTAAAGAATTAGTTAGAATAAGACAAACGGACAAGTCGGGCTAGCTTCTAACTCTGAAACTACTGAACAGATTTTAATAATTGTTTCAGCATTAGAAAACTACATTATCCAGAAGTAACACTACAGGGTGAATTGGGAGATATTATCAGATTTAACTTAATCTAGGTCTTTTAATGATGACGACGCGGTTAGCCTAGTTGGTAGTGACCCTGCCTACGAAGCTAGCGGTCCCGGGTTCGAATCCCGGTATAACAAATATTTGTGTGATGAGCGCGAGTATTTGTTGCTGAGTCATGGATGTTTTCTATATATTTAAGTATGTATTTATCTATATAAGTATGTTTATCGTTGTCTAGTACCCATAGTACAAGCCTAGAGCTTAGTTTGGGACTAGGTCAATTTGTGTGAGATTGTCCCCTGATATTTAATGATGATTTACCTATTGTTTCTTATTAATAGAGTAACATTTAACATGTTATCTTTGTTTTAAAGAAATCTATTAACTTTCAGTTATTTACTACGAGCATGGTCACTCTACATTACTGTAGAACTTAGGGAATGTAATAAATTTAATCTTAACTTTGTCATTTGACAAAGATTTTTTTAAAAGTCTTTTTGCTATACCATTAACAGCTATTTCAAAGAGGTTTTATCTTGATCAAATGTTTACTAAGTGACCAGTAATGCAGCGACTACATTTTTTCATTTACTTTCAATAATAAAAACGTAAATATGGTCGTACAGGGTTTTAGAGTTTTAAAGATCTAAGCATACATAGGGACAGACAGACGCGGAGGGCGACTTCATTTTATATACTATGATGATATTGATATTTTATTTCATAGGCTTTTATTTTATTTTACCGAAGCGAAACGAGGGCGGGTCGCTAGTGTTATATAAAAATATATATTCGGGTCCGTGAATAGATAGGAGCAGCGAAAGTGGCCAAATATATAGCAACACATCTTTATTACTATAGGGATAAGAACGTGTTGCGATATATTTGCGCATTTTGACTGCCCCTATATATTAGATGCTGACTGTACCTGTCGGAACATCTCGTCGTGTTCGCGGCGGCGCTGCTCCTCCTTCTGCCGGCGGCCTGCTTCCTCCGCCTCGCGCATCACCTTCTCGCGCACTGCAACATTTGGTAGTCAATATCACCACCGTTGCCGCGTGAGCAATACCAAACTACCAGGGTAGCATAACACATACGGTGTTTAATCTCAACATAATAAATAAATAAATAAACATCGTCGAGGATCCCGCATATGAGCAATAGCAAATAGCTACAACCACATGAAACCACCAGAGTAGTCCAAAATAGCCAATACCAGTTTATTAATGCGGCCCTTAGAACCGTAACGTATTAATAAACTGATAAGTATTCCTTTCGAGTGGCAGCGATCCGGCTCCCGGACCCAACGCGAAGTGGCAGCGGTCCGGGAGCCGGACAAGTACTCTAAAGGGTCGTTTAGATTAATAAAGTGATCTTGGTTCCAATGCCCATCTTAAGATACCGCAAATAAATGTTCAAATCTGTTTTCTCATCTCAGCCAAGATCAGGGTCGGCGTAACTCTTGATGCACTGAGGGATGATATAATAATGTTGTCTTTCAACGGCTTTGTCTCATTCACGCGTAGACGGCTGAGCGAATTGGATTAGGTCAGGACATAGGATAGAATAGGTACGTATAGCTAGAAGGTATACAAAACACCAAGTTCTACGCGAACGAATGCTAGTTAGGAGTGTACTCACTCGCGATAAGAATAAAAGCGTGCTGTCTCCTCTCCTCCTTCAGTCGCCGCAGCTCCTTCTCGAGGAAGTCCAGCGCGGCCGACACCGCACCGCCGCAGAGCTCGTCGACCAACGCGGATATCACGTCCTCCTGAAAACACAACATACATTAATGTAACTATAATCTTGAACCAAGTCGTACCCTTAGAGATGCTATTCAAATTTACAAAGGCACTCCTTTATTACCAAATAATCCAAGAGGAATTTTATAGACTCCCCACGTCGCTTACGTTTATTATCAAACCGCGATTAGAAAGGGATTCGAGAGTACCGTTAGCACAACAGTACTTATAAATGATTCAATATAATCATAAGTCAGTCTTTGATATCTTCATAAGTGCAGACACTTATTGATAATAGAATTAGATTTACAGAGTATGCTGTTCATATTTGGACTCTATTCTCGGTAAATGTTGTCATTTGTTTTATAAAAAATATTAATATCATATCTGTCAAATCTGTCACTAATTCACATCATTTTCGCGTTATAAAATTGCCGTAGCTGTTAAAAAATAGTACGTATGTATAAAATATGAATCGCGATAAAGTATTAAACGGTCGGTATAATTATTTTTTATGGTCTTTCTAAAAGTAATTACTTACTTATTTACAACATTTGTATTTTATTTAATATAATTTGAAGTTTTTTCCATACTTTATCATTTCATTGCACTAAAATAACAATTTCATTTATCTGCACACTCTACCACTGACAATGTCATATCGTGCATTAGTTCAAAAATGACATATGAGCTCGATCCCTTTCTAAACGCGGTTTGATAATATATTAAAGCATCCATAAAATAAAGAACCGGCTAAGAGCGTAACGGACATGCTTTAATTTAGGGTTCCGTGCTTCAAATAACGTAACAAGACGTATTCTTAAGCCTAGCGGGTCCACTAGTCGTCTGCGTGGGTACACTCACGCGCAATAAGAATAACCAAAGCCACCGATGCATGAGTCACTATTTTCTAATCGGAAAAGAACCGGATGAAGCAAGCGGGCAGCCCAAGAGAGTGGAGGCCTAGTTATAGCACTGGGTTGATAGGCAAGTTGGATTGGTGGATGGAAACAGCTCCTTTTCATGTCCCACTTACCTTCTTGTCGGCGTCGGTCCTGACCACGTGGTAGTCGCGTGCGCGCGCCTCCTCGCGCGCGATGCGCACCTGGTCCTCCTTCTGCAACCCGTGCGTGGTCTTCAGCTCTTCGGTCAGCTCTGCAGCTCTTGTGCGGCCCTCGTACATCTTGAAGTACACTTTTATTCTTATTGGGAGTAAAGAGTTTGGTTTAGTCAGTAAAGTCGTTAGAAGGACATATGTCTAAGAGTTTAGGTACGCTATTTATGTAAGGAGAGTGTTTCGTTTACGAATGACAATAAAAGTACTACTTACCTATGAGTATATTTCTAAGTTTCTTAAGGTGGTTATAACATCTCTATATTATACATTGCCATAATGCTGTCATTTTTCATTTTGACATCTGACACTAAACAATAAAGTTCCATATGAAGGATATAAAAACGTCACTCATTTAATAAAAATAAAAAAAAAACTGTACTAATTCACATACATTACTAGGTACTAGGTTATCATAACTCACCAGGGTCTGCACCGCGCGGCCGCGTAAGATGCGCTGCAGCGTGAGCGCGGCCTGGTGGCAGACCTCCTCGTTGTCCGGGACCGCGTCCACCACTGGCGTGGTGGGGCGCGGGGTGATCCTCACGTGCCGCGGCTTCAGCACGTGGAGCGGGCCGGCGTTCAGCTTGGCCGCGCCGAGGCGGGCCACTGCAATCACCGTCACATATCACCCGAGAGGCGTCCACTGCTGGATATAGCCCTCGGCGCCCGAGCCCCCCTCATGGGGGGCTTCGCCCCCCCGTCCCCCCTTTGCCCTACTGCTTAAGTAAACTTTGTGGGGTGTGGTGTGAAATTAACTTTAAATCATTAATTAATTATAGGAAATATGTATTATACTTAAAGTATGTTATAGTAAATATGCATTATACATATGTTATATAAAATATTATTAGATCATTCTTTGTGTAGTTTTCGCCCGCTGTTAAAAGATAACTGTAATTATTGTAATAACATGAAAAAAAAAAAAAAAAAAAAATGATCATTATTTAAAATGATAATTATATCATATTTAAACATATTAAATGTTATATGATTCAATAATTAGGTATATTAAATGAGCGTTATAGCGACTAATATTATGGGAAATATTTTTATACCGATCGTTACGCACCCGAAATGGTCATCTGAAGAAATAGTTATTCGTTATGCAAGGCTGCAAAGTTGTTATTTGGCGCGAGAGCCAGTATTGAATCCCGAGGATTCTAAAATTGAACCACGAGCCTTGCGAGTAGCTCACCTCACCGTAGTGTTCGAAAAACAATTGCACGAGCGTCACATCAGTTGTAGCCGTCGTCGCGCAGCGCCCCCTCCGCGCACAGCACCAACATGACTTTCCACGCTAGCAGTTAAAGTGGACGTTTGCGCGCAGATTTTGACCGACAAAGAAAGCCTTTCCGAGCTGGTGAGGTGAAAAATCCACTCCTTAGCAGTTCTCGTGATTAAGCAGTCATCTCTTCACTCGTCGTGTTTCCCCGCGGGACGCTTGCGGACGAGCTTGTTGGACTTGAATATATAACTTTTCTTTGACTCACTCTTAAGTTCATTATGCAGCGCTTTCAGGAATTGCTCGCTCCATTTGGTCTCGCGTTCGCAGAGGATCTTGGGATCCGGCTTCAGATAGTGGCCGGAGCAGGTCTTGCGCAGGTCCTGCCCGCACTGCTGCAGCCAATCCGGAGGCTCGGCAATTTTCTCGTGGTCTTCCAGGTCTGAAACAGTTTGGTCTTCATCTACTCCACACACCTTATGTTACAAAAGTTCTTTTGTGGCAATAGTGTCGTATCTTTTGAGAGCCTGGTACAGTCATCGTGACGAGTAATTTGCTTAACTCGAGACGCTCTGGTTTCGAAGGGTCACCTCCAGAACCTGGGTTTTATGCGTCAAGCCAAGCGATAATAACCGAGTTAAAAACCCCCGACATCAGCGCCTAAAAAAACCTCTGAGCAAAGAGCAAAAACTTCAACGAGCACGTACATTTTCACTGGAGGGGCTTCGTCACTAGAAGATTTCAAGATATTAAAAAACTGCCGACAAAATCGGGATCAGAGCTCATAACTTTTAAACGGCTCAAGGGATTTTCATCAAACCAAGCTAAGAACACTCTCGACCAAGCTAAGAACACTCTCGATTAACTCACCTTTTTAATAAAGAAAACTAAATCAAAATGGGTCCATTCGTTTAGGAGCTACAAAGCTACAGACATCATACGTCAAACTTATAACACCCCTCTTTTTTGCGTCGGAGGTTAAAAACAAAAGTTGCGAAGCGTCGTTGTTCATGTCTGCTTACCTGTGCGCCTAGTAGCACAGAATAACTATGTACAGAAGGATCGCTCTTTAACAAAAGTCGACTTTAGGCATAAAAAAATCCTATTCTTGCGACTGTCACCGGTTCACACGCGAAATTGAAACTTATTGTGTGGCACAAGCGTTCATATTCCATTGGGCACCGCTGACACGAAACCGGTTTGGCTGAGAGAACACAGGGTTGGACAACAGTATTTTTATACGGATTATACCATTTAGACGCTATTATTTAGTTGCAACAAAACATATATACCTCGTTTTTCTTTTGATCAGGAATGTCGGATGTCACTTTATGACGACATGTAACTTTTTAATGCGGTAAGCAGAGCCAAGAGCGGCAACCTACTGACATTCGCCTCTCGGTGGGGCGTGGCGGCCGAACATATCTAAAGTGAGTGACCCCCCTGCTAGTTGTCAAAATTATATAGTTTTAGGGACACTACTTTGAAAATCGAATGTTACGTTAGCTCCATCCTTTTCTCTCGATTTAGTCTTGAATGACGAGTGAAAATTAACAAAATAGAACATAGTTTACTGAGCAGCGCCGGGTCGTAGTATATGTTCGCATGCCTCCTGCGCGCCTGGTAGCCGTGGCGCGCGAGCGGCGCGTGCAGGTCGGAGGTGGGCTCGGCGGCCGCCCTGGTGACGCAGCCGCCGCCGCGCGCCGCGCGCATGCGCTCCACCTGCCCCCCCACCCCGCCGCTGTCGTGCTTGGCGTTCAGCTTGCGTAGCGCTGCCACGTGAAGTAAATAGAGAGACAATATCAAACAAGGACACTTTTATATACAGTTGAGAGGTCCACTGTTAAAGAATTAAAGGAGAAAATGTGTGGCAGTTAGCGGGGCACATTACTCGTACGGCCGAGGACAGAAAGATGTTTACACTTTTTCACCTTATTCCATTGTAATAAGGTCCAAAAGTCTATACATCTTTCTGTCCTCGACTGGACAACTGATGTCTGTTAGGGCGAAAAGGTTCTACGTACTTAGAGAGTGAGTGGCAACCACGTACCAAACCCACGGTCCGCCTTGAAGGAGGCGCAACCTCCTTTCGCCTTTCTGGTCCACCCCCCCACTATCTCTTAAAGCTTACGATGAAAATCACTAGTTCACGAACAGCTGTACGTGTAATCCCTACGGTTCACTAATGTTTAACAAATTATCATTTTGGCAAATTGTATCGTTTTACAAATTTTCATTTCGCAGATAGGTACTTCCTACTGCAAGTTTTTTTTTAAGTGGTCACAAGTATAATCTAAGCCAACCTTTGTAATAAGCTTATGTAACCTATTTTAATTTCTGACATGTTTTCCTGCAAAACTACGCAGATATTTAATATTATTTTTACAGTTTTATATAATGCTAGAATAAGTAGTGACATTGTTATATTTTTATTAAAAAATGACTAACTGTTGAGTTTCTTGCGGCGCTTCTTCTCAGCAGTGGTCTCCTCTTGGGAAGCGCTGGTAGATTTTGACGTGTAAAAGTGCCCGTGCGGCCTACTTACTGAATAAATATCTTTTATCTTTTTATCTTTTAAATGAAGCGGTTTAAGCATAAATACGTTTCTGCGAAATGAATGTTTGTAAAATGAAACATTTGCCAAACGTACTTTTGGTCAAATAAACGGATACCAATTCTACGCACTCCAAAATGCATCTTGTGAAAATCAAAGCAAACGCTTTCAACTCCTCGTAGCAGAAGCCGTACCCCTGTCCCGGTTCTTGCGGATCTGACCGATCTTCTGCTCCATCTCGTTCTTCTTGGTCGCCCACAGCTCGGCCAGCTTGCGGCTGGCGTGGCTGGTCTTCTTGGCGCGCTGCTGCCGCTGCATGTTGTGCAGCAGCTCCAGGCGGATGTCCTGGAGCTCGTCCATTTCCTGACGGAAGGATGGCCCAATATTCAGACCACAGATATTTGCAATGGTTGCTTCAGGTTTTTTGGCACAGTGAAAGTAGCCAAATAAATCGCAACACACCTTTATTACAATAGGAATAAGAATGTGTTGGGATATATTAGGCCATTTTGATTGCTCCTATCTAAGTATTTGATTCTGACTGTACTCAACACGATTGAGTGTCAAGTGACGGGTGATATTGATTTTCGTATTTTTAACCGATTAAAGGACTCTAATACATTTGTTTTTGATCGCTCAAAAAATCCAAAAGCCCAAAGACTCCCGCTCAATAAAGATGTTAACTGACTGGTCAAATCAGCTACTCTGTGTGAAATCAAATCGATAGCTTGTATATGGTTTTATATGAAGTACTGTCCAATGATGTGACGTCTCTAAGGTTTTTAATAATATAAAAAATACACAAAGAACACGTAGGTAAATAAACAATGAAGACCACGACACTTAGACTGCGCTACAGCAATAGTGAGATAACATTACCGCCTCCCTGAAGATCCAGTCTTCTGTCTCCACGTCAGTGATGATTTCGTCCCGCTTCTTCATCCAGCGCGGGAACTGGCCCCTCTCCGCCAGCTGGGTCCACTTCCGCGCGTGACGCAACCTGCAACAGTGAAATAGTAGATTGTACAACAAGTGCATAAAACGCACCATTTTACGCGAGACGTTTATCCGTACAAGCAAGCTTGCGAGCGAGGATGGATATAAAGTCGAGTGTTAAATGGGTTTTATGGACAAGTTGTACACTCTACTTTTCACTTCGATTGCGAGGAAATGAAACATCAACATGTTAAAAATAATAATAATAATAAATGCGACGAAATAAAAATTATAATTTTATTTCATGAAGCTTTGTGTACTTTGGCTGTTGGTATCCTTGCCTTGGTCTTAGAATACTAACGAAACGAAATAAAATAAAGAGGTTATTCTATGAAGTTAGAGTTGTTCGTGTGGCTGTTGGACCGATTGCCTAGGTCTTCGACGAAGATTTTACTTTATGCACTAAGTAGAGCATAAGAAGCGACTTTATGTCGCCTACGCACGACATAAAGACGAACTTTTAGAGCATGAGAAGTGAAAAGTTGATTAATTTAATATTAAAATGTTTTAGTTCTAGTCATTGATCTTGTAGGCATCCTACAAAATGCAGTTCAGTTTTAAAACCAAGAGATTATGTCGTATAAATTAGTCTTAAAAGTTCTTTTAAGAAGATATTGCATGAACTTCATGACACATTATTACAATTTGTCTTAAGCGAAATACTTACAGGATCAACACTCCCAACTATGTATGTACTCTAGTATGCAAAATGTGTAATATACAGGGTTATCAACAGTGATCGGAATAGGTAGAGTATATATTCCTAAACTTGACACTTGTTCATTCATGTGAGAGTGAGATGGGAACACATTATTGAATGAATATGCATCAAGTTTAGGTAAATATACTCTACCTATTCCGATCACTGGTTATTGGTTATTGCATCCATTCCCGTTAAGAGGTTATAGTATAGTAGAAGTCATTTGCAGGAATAATGTCATGTATACCCTATCCGGATATTGGTAGTTTACAAGATATTGAACATTCAATTTTTAAAATTTGTATGGAAATTCATTTTTTTGGTAAACGAACTGGACTTCCAAAAAAAATTACGACATGTAACTGGCATGTATTTTAAATAAGTTCCTCGGTTTATCACCTGTCGAATGAGGTATAAAAACATTAAAAATAATCAGGGATATAATAAAAATTATGGTGCTGTAACTAAGGGCCGTATTAATAAACTCATCTCAACTCTGATCCCCGTCACAAGATACGTCAAAGTAAACGTCAATCCGTAGAAAACTGTCATTTTTGACGCATCTTGTGACGGGGATCACAGTTGAGATGAGTTTATTAATACGGCCCTAAATCTGGGTATTAAATTTTCATACAAATTAAAAAAAAAAATGTCCAATATCTTGAAAACTACTAATATCCGGATAGGATATTGCTAGTTTAGATGGGATAGGATAGATACCTTTTTTACTGCAAATGACCTCTACTACAACCTCTTAACGGGAATGAATGCAATAAAAATAACCCTGGATACATATAGCTACGCGTTGTCCCCATCACCGCAACACAGCCCATTAATTTGCCTCTTGTGGACTCGTAGCTGCGTCAAGTCAAGCTAAACCGTGACAAGACTGACAATGACTCACTTGTTGATGATCTCAGTGGTGTGGAAGTCCGCGGGCAGGTCGCCGAGCCGGAACGGTTTCCCGGGCCCTGTCGATCACAAAGAAATCTAAACGTATTCACCGGCTCCCCAAGAAAGAGGTGATTAAAAGATAGAGATTAAACGTGATCTTAGGCTATTACCAAAAGTAACTTAGGAGCGGCGGTATTATGAGCACTTTAAGCCTGCCGAGATCCAGTCAACGAAACAAACAGAGCTACTGGAGTCACGTGTATAACTCTGGCTCTTTTACTGAATAGAACTCGTTAGGTTTTGACAGCTGTCAACCTTACAACCTTAGGTCTGAGCTACCGCCGGCAGGCCAGGCCTGCCGCTTCTAAGCCGGACAGCGCGGCGCGGGATACACCGACAGACTAGCGCGAGGTAGACGCAGGCGCAGGGCAAGGTAGTTGCGCTCATCCTACCAATAATATTATAAATGCGAAAGTTAGTGTGTGTGTTAGTTTGTTAACCTTTCACGCTGCAACGGCTGGACGGATTTGGATGAAATTAGGAATGAAGATAGCTTATTAACATATAGAATACTTTTTATCCAGAAAAAATTGGTAGTTCCCAAGGGAAAACCGATAAACGGCTTCTACGCGGAAGGAGTCGCGGGCAAAAGCTCATATTGTCCATGTGCGTTGTGTGGTTGCTCATGTTGTTCATATTGTCCTTTGCCCTCGTTCACCCATGTTAGTCGAATCCCTTCCTACTTTTGGCCAGTGAAGGCTCCTAGTGCTTCAAGATATGTGAACTGGTGCTTCAAGGTACGAAAAGCCCTTCAGGCTACTCACCCCACTCCAACTTGTCCAGATACATCTCCTCGGGCGTCGCCTCGCAGCCCGCGGCGGGCCGCCCGTCCGGCTGCCACGGTATCGTCTGCGCAGAGGACTCTCTGCGGAGGATGCAGATTCGACTTGACTGCTTTGCCCATTCTCTCACTCTCATGCCTAAACACACTCGCAAGCAGGGACTGTATATCGATAACTGTATATCATTTCTGCCAAGCTAAAACATATAGCTACCTCATTTACATGCAGTAGCCCCTGCCGCTGGTACTCGTGCTGCCGGCAATCATTCTTTCGAGGGTGGTGAATGTTTAAAGCTGCAACTAACTCGCGGCGCCGGCAGCGCGCGCAGCGGCAGGGGCATGAGAAGAGACCCGCTTACATGCTTGCGCCGCCCACTTCCCCGCTCCCCTTCCGGCTCACTGCGGCTGCATGTAAACGCGGCAATTATGGGTTTACAGTAAGAAATCGATGGGGAACAGTGGTTTACTGCCTATATTTTAGGAAAATAATAAACTTATATCTATGGCACCTAGATCAGTTGTAGGCATGCCTAATATGTTACCAGAGAGCAAACGAGACAGACATTTAAAACTACTTTTTCTCATGGAAACAGGCAATGATTTACTGTTCCCCACTGATCCACTGTGCCCCACCATCCTATAAAGGTTCACAGTGTAGAGATGCTCGCGAGAAAATCGAAGAAAGTATATATAGTGTTTCAGGGGCACACCGGTAAACGCTCTGCGTGCCGCGGTTGAAGGGCTTTCCTCGCTCCAGCGGTATCGGCGTCGCCGGCAGAAAATCCGGAGACAGCTTCGGCATGTCCAGGATCATCTTCGGTCTGCAATCATGTTATATAAACAGTACAGGCACCAAGTGAATGTTAAGACATTCGCGGATTCGCTCGCGTAACTATAGCTATCAAGAAAAGAGAAATTTCGTAATTACGAGTACAATCTACCGTTAAGTATTTATTTATTATTGTAGAGGCCAGGAGCCGTTTGAGGACAGCTTATAACTTGTATTACAGGCGGACATCTCTTTCCATCTATATGCATTGAAAAGAGACTTCCACTAGTTATATAATGAGTTACAATCTTTCGTGAAATAGGCCCCAGACAACAGCCCTCCGAGGCTGATATAGCACCTTTCTCAAACATACACATATAAGACAGATTTAAAAGTCTACCGCAGCGGCCAGCAATGGACTTCCATACTTACTTCCCGGCCTAGACCGTCAACGAGGTGTGAAGGCTTACCATAAATGTTGAACTTGGTGTTTTGTTTTAAAGTATATGTCGTGGACCAAGTGATCAATGCGGGCATTATTTATAATGGTAAGCTATACCGGTCAAGTTAGTAGTAATAATTAATTATTATCTAAACTTCATTATTTATCACATTGTCTAGTTAGGTTAGGTTAGAGTATTATACTTTTTATTAAATTGCTATCTCATATTTTAGTTATCATTGTCGAAAGCCGTGGTAGCCTAATGGTTTGACCTGCCGACTCTTAACCAGAGGGTCGTGGGTTCGAACCCGGGCTCGCACCTCTAAGTTTTTCGGAATTTATGTGCGAAATATAAAATATAATTTGTAAATTTACCACGAGCAGCTCTTCGATGAAGGAAAACATCGTCAGGAAATGCACACACCTGCAAAGCAATTTGACTGTGTGAGATCAAATTGCCGGGGCATTATGAAAAATTCTGCGTTTATCACTTGGTCCATAAATATAACGGATATTCGGAATATATCGCACTGAGTGGCGAAACCTTATTCATGAAAAAGTTAATGACTTTGAGCATGATCGGAAGTCTGAGTTGAATAAGAAAAGGGACGACCTCAAGACCCGCCCATCAGTAAAGTAAGCCATACCCTTTGCTTATAGCAATGAAGTCCTAACGTGCGCTCACTGTGGGCGTGCGTTCGCAGCAAAGATTGGCTACGCAAGCCACTGGAGGGCACATCAGAGAGCGGCACAATCTGGTTCTGCACCTTTTGGGAATCCATGAAGCGTCGCTGTTCCCGTAATCGGCATGATGGCATCATTCGGAATATGTTCAAGAATGTCCGAGCCCGCTCACCTGGTGACGTACTTGTACTGGTCCCGGCCCGCCGGCTGCGGCGCGGGCAGCATGCGCGACTCCTGCTGCCGCACCACGTACGCCGCGTACGAGCGGTCCACGTGCGAGGGCAGCCGGCAGTTCGGGTAGTACACTGCAGGAAACACCGTTTTTAGGTTTCCGTAGCCACAGGGTACCAAACGGAATCTTTTTACTAAAGTCTAAAATCCATCCATCCGTCCTAACTTTGAAGAGCTGTATCTTTTGAACCGCAATAGATAGAGGCTTTTTTTTTTCAGAATGTGTTATAACGGCGGATTTCCTAACAAATAATAAAAAAAGCCGGTCGAGTGCGAGTCGGACTCGCGCACTGAGGGTTCCGCACAAATTTGTAGGTATGTAAATAGTTCGTAAATCGCGGGAGTACAATAGAAACAAAGTCGAGTATATACTGACACGCACTAAGTATAAATGATAATAAATGATAAATGATAAATTTATTTCGTTAAAACAGTAGGTGGCATGCTACATCAAGGTTGAGATCTCCTATTAGATATAACAATATCTGTATCAAGAGACCTCGCTCTTCCAAATCTAGTACATGGTAATGATTTACCTGATTTAAGTATGCACTCTCGTACTTGGTGAGTGTTAGTTTATACTCGATTTATTTTTTATGTGAAGTAACTACAAATTAACGGTTTTCGAATTTTTTCCTTTACTTGTGCTATAAGACATTGATTCTTGCCAAATTTCATGATTCTAAGTCAACGGGAAGTACCCTATAGGTTTTGATTCCCTTGAGATTCCCTTCAATATGCGACATAAGCGGCCGTATCTTTTCATTGCGTTGACTTAGAAGTTTGGGTTTTTTACAGCTGCAAGGGATTGCAGACTGGAATATTCGATATTAATTTCAATTTGATACCTCCACGCGCTTCTGAGAAAAAGAGTCTTGACAGACACAGACAGACGGACAACAAAGTGATCCTATAAAGGTGCCGTTTTTTTTTTTCATTTGAGGTACGGAACCGTAAAACAGTAATTATTATAAACTTGACGATTGTGAAACAGGCCCTTAATCGCCGAACCCCGGCGTATAACGAAACGTATACGTAACTCACCAACTTCCACTGGCGGGAACAACCTCACATCTGAGAACATGGTGTTGAACACGGGCTGCAGGTTCTGCGAAACGGGTGCGCCAAAGTTCATATAAAATTGCAAATTAGATTATTGGAACTCTGAAAATGTATCTCATACAATTTTACAACCTAATGATCATTGTACATAATTTTTTTTATTACTAACGATCGAAACTCATAATCATCAGATTTCATTATATCACTAATTATACACCTTGTTTATACTAATATTTGTTTTCATATATTTTCTGATACTAACGATCGAAACTCCTAATCATTCTAATTCATAACGAAGGTCTCCATTAGGTACGACGACGAGCGAAGCGAGGAGGAGTGTTAGGTAGAATTGCGACCCTACAGCGCGCGAGCCGAGCGAGCGAAGCGTGCGTGCCGCGGTAGCGGCTGGCGAAGCGCCAGAAATTAACATATTTTTAACTAATACATATAGTAGACGATGAGCGAAGAATCACCCTTCTATTTCTAAGTCCCTGCTCCGTTGGTAGTAATATAAATGTATGAACAAAAAAAGTATAAGAAAAAAAATTATGAAGAGTGATTATTATGAATACAAATGAGTATTAATAAAAAAAAATATGATAACTGTCTGTTATGAGTTCGGATGGTAGTAATAATAAGTTATGAACAAAAAAAGTATGAGGAAAAAAATTATGAAGAGTGATTATTAGGAATACAAATCGGTAGTAAAACCAAAAATCGGAATAAGAATTTTGTATGAGCCAATATGGACCCCTGCGAAATATATACCGCTAAAGCTAATTTCATGATGGTAAAAAAACCAATGGTAGCCTAATGGTTTGACCTGCCGACTCTTAAGCAGAGGGTCGTGGGTTCGAACCCGGGCTCGCACCTCTAAGTTTTTCGGAATTTATGTGCGAAATACAATTTGTAAATTAACCATGAGCTTTTCGGTGAAGGAAATCATCGCGAGGAAACCTGCACACACCTGCAAAGCAATTTGACGGTGTGTGCGAAGTTCCCAGTCCGCACTGGGCCCGCGTGGGAACATAGCCCGAACACTCTCATTGTGAGTAGAGACCTGTGCCCAGCAGTGGGACGTATATAGGCTGGATTATTATCATTTATTGCACGCGATTAAATAGCTACTACTAAACGCAATAGTTATTTGTTAGGTAAAGCAAGTTGTTATGTATTTGGCGCGAGAGCTTGTATTGAAACCCGAGTTAGCGAAGGATTCTAAAATTGAACCACAAGGGATTCAAGGCCTCGAGACCCAAATAACTTTTCTGTCGTGCGAAACACAATTTTTCATCTCACCATAGCGAGGAAAACACTTAGTCTTGGAAAAACAATTATACGAGCGCCACATCAGTTGTGGCTGTCTTCGCGCAGCGCCCTCTCCACGCACATTTACTTTCCACGCTAGCGGTTAAAGTGGACTTTTGCGCGCAGATTTTGACCGACAAAGAAAGCCTTTCCGCGCCAAATAACAATTTTGCAGCCTTGCATAACAAATAACTATTTGAATTCGGATAAGTTCGGCAAGACCGGCACCCAAAGGTTGTTTATTTTATGTGCTGTTGCACTGTACACTTTACTCGAATACGCACGACAAGACACGAATACTCACGACTTGTGCGGAGTCCATGGCGGCTTTGAAGGCGGTCCGCGCGTAGTCCCGCGCGCCCGACACGATGTAAACCGAGTCTGGAAGCAAGTAGTAGCATTAGAAAACGTAAGTACCATGCAAAATTGAAAATGCGGACTCACGCACTGAGGGTTCCGTACACATTTGACTGTTTTTTAGTATTTGTTGTTATTCTATAGGGTTTGTTTTATAACCATACCAAATTTGACGCTTGTAGGTATGTTTTACCGTTTTTACTATACAACAAAAATTTAAATACGTTGAAAAAAAAAACTTTATTATTTCACTTTTTTTATTTGTTAGTAAATCCGCCGTAATAACACATATTTTGAAAAAAAATCAACCCGCTATCTGTTACGGTTCAAAAGATACAGCTCTTTATAGTTAGGACAGACAGACAGACGGACGGACGGACGGACAGCATATATTATAATAATAATTGGCCCTGTCTACGAAGCTAGCGATCCCGAGTTCGAATCCCGGTATGGGCAAATATTTGTGTGATGAGCGCGAGTATTTGTTCCTGAGTCATGAATGTTTTCTATATATTTAAGTATGTATTTCTCTATATAAGTAGGTATATCGTTGCCTAGTACACATAGTACATGCCTAGAGCTTAGTTTGGGACTAGGTCAATTTGTGTGAGATTGTCCCCTGATATTTATTTATTTGAGTACTCACCGTAAAGGTAATCATGGCACCGCATGGAGTCGACGCCGGCACGCCGCGGCATCACCTCTGTATCACTCATGTTGCACTTTAGATAACGCCTATCTGAATTGTTTCACGGCATCGCAGCTTTACGAGATTTCGATCAGTTATCTGTCAAATTGACTATCGAGTAAACAATGCTGCTTGGCAACGATAACTAGAGCGATTCAGCAAAGAGGTATGCTACTAATTGGATTTATAAGGCGTAATGATTAAAATTTTACCAGGCCCCTTAGCATGAATGCACGAGATAAAATTTGACAGGTGCTAAGGAAATTTACTTTCCGGGTCCACGTTACACCGGCAAATAATCCAAGTACGTACAGTTCGCCATCAAATATATCTGTACATATCAGTGGTCAAAAATATCTGAACATGCACTCTAACGCCTTGACAATAGAGTCGTGTTCAAATATTTGTGAGCACCTTGTTTGCTGCAATGTATATGATGGCGACTGTACACTTTTGTTGACCGTGCTGTCGAGCCGGTCACGGTCAACCATGAATTACCTACTTCATACAAAAGTATATTAGATTTGACCGTATCCCGGCCCTGCTCCGGCCCGTAGCGTGAATCCACCTTAATACACCGCATATAGAGTTTATTTCAAAATGTATGTATACTAACCTTGCATTGAGAGGTTTACTACAAAAGCTAGACGGGCAACGTCGCATTTGTCTTTCCTTGATTTTTTTAGTAAAATTTGAATCTAAATAAAACACAATAATGGAGTCAGAAAAATATAATACTTAATTACATTATTCAAAACTTTCATCTTACTCACATGTCACATTACAAGCCAAAACATTCGAACAATCAATTAAAAAATACAATTTGGAACTTTCTGTACACAACACTTCGATACAACAGAGTATAAAGGAACGGCCACACCGGTGCTCAAGGCGTTGACGCACCGTAAACGCAGTGAGAGATCCGGTGAGGACGGTATGTGTTAGAAACGTGGCGTATATCACGTCGCTGCGTCAACGTCTTTTGAGCAGCGGTGTGGCCGGTCCCTAACTTAACGTTCTTACAGCGAATGCTCACCTTCAGTTAAATAATACAATAGGGATTATGACTATTTTTTTCTTTGTCAATCAGGTAGATTATGAAAAAGTATTGAACACGTATTTTTATTACATAATCAAAAAATTACGGAGATATATTGAGTTGAAATGTCGCATGACGTCACGTTTTGGTACAATTTGTTTCAATTTTTACACAAAAGTGACGTCACGAGCCACTCCAGAACTTTGACGCGCTTTATCTTTGTCATTTTTTGTTCGATTGACAGAAGAAAAAATACGTGTCCAATATTTTTTGATAATCTAACTGACGGGCTAAATAGAATTTCGTTTCCTTTACCCAGTCATCATCCCTGTTGGTTTACTCATTTCATTTTCATTTAGAATATATTCAATCAATAACTAATCACGATCAGGGACCGCGGAACCGCTTACCATTAAAGAGGTTTCCGATAGGGTATTTGATAGACTTGCTATTACAAACCCCATGCGGTAAGCCTATCGTCGACTTAGTCCGATGAAGGGCAACCAAACGACACAGTTAATTTGAATTAGCGCTTACCAAGACCTAATACCCCATAATCTCTACCCTTTATTAAGTTAATCGAACAGTTACAAGCTGTTTTAATCACTATGCGCAAGTATTTCGACTTATTATTGCACTACAGGACGATCAATGAATAACAACCAGTTAACTACCGAAACCCTAATGAACTTGGTAAGCGCGAAAGGGGTTAACTAGTTCAAAAAGGTTTCCCTAACGTCGCGGTAACACAATCATAGGTAAACTATAGACTAATGGGTCATACACAGTCACAGAAACAAAAGTTGTCTCTCCTGTTCCAGAAAGTTAAGAACTTTGAAACCAAATTTTTCGGGTTAGGATATATCCGCGTAATGGGAGTCTGAGCCTGTATCAAAATTGTATGAGTTAAAATCTCCCACGTCGTTAACTTTTAGAACCAGAAGGGACAATGTTGAACCTAAATCTGTGTATGACCCAAATGTCGAATTTCACCAACAACTTAACAGACGATTAGGGTGTTAACATCTGTCAAAATGTATGATTAACATTTAACATCGTTTGGTGAAATTGGTACGTAATCAAATGAAGGGGATTCCCAGTCCCTGACCCCGATAACCATTTCAAAAATCTCGAATGACTATAAGTGATGTTAAAAATATAATCACTCCATTATTTTTCTTAATATAGCGACTAAACGACCTAGCGGCTACTTTATACCTAGCTATTTAAAGTGTCTATTTGCCGTACTCAGAGACGTCAATTAATTTTTAAGTTTAAAGTTGCTGCGTCTTATTCTATTGCTATAGCAAACGAAGTGACAGCAGCAACTTTAATCAAACTTAAAATTTAATTGACGTCTATGAGTGCGGCTGTATGTTTACAATTGAGAAATCCTGTACCCACGGTGGCAGTGAATTATTACATCATAGTTTTTTTTATAAACACAAACAATGAAATAATAATACGATCGCCATATAGTTTAGTTTTACCATGAAAATAAAAGGTGAGGTTGTCAGTGTCTTCCTTGTCTTTCCTAGAATGATTTAAGTCGAGCTCAGCGCTATGCGAAGCGTTTAGCGAATACTAACGATTACCTAATCTGTCACAAGTTAAAAAAAGTCAATTAATTCAACTCTCGAATGTTTTAATTATTAGTTAAAGAAAGCCAATCAACATTGACCTAATAATTTTCAAAGACTTTACCGAAAATCTAAAAAAATGAGTCCCATGACGACTTTTTCAAATCTACCCATTTTGAAATCCAAAATCTAACCTCATTTTCTAAATATTTTCGAAAACCTAGAAAAAATACCAATAAGACTTTTTCAAATGAAACTAATGTCCGCCACCTTTCATTCCAAAGAAGAAAACAAGCCAACGCAGTATGGATTTTTTATACAACTTTATTGCTCTAGAGCAGTAAAGTGTCGCTTTGTAAAATACACAGGTATTTAGTGCAGTTATTATGAAATTATTGCGTAGTTGGAAGAAAAATATTGTCTTCATTTTCTTTCCTTAGGTAAATTATCAGCTTGCAATTTAGCAGAACGATTCCAATAAAAAAACAGCTAAAATTCAGTATGAATTTGGAGCTCAAACCGATTTGAAGTACTAGGCGCGCACAACCTAAGCGGCAGCCTAAGCACGGCGTCGAGCTCGTGCAGGGCCTCTGCGACAACGACCTCGATCTTTGGGAAAACCTAAAAAGTTTCGTCTTTTACCTTACATAACATGCAAGACAGAAACAAAAGATATTTTCATAATAAAAAACTTAAATTCGAGATGTAATAGCAGTTCGAAGTGAATTAGAAGTACTAGGCGCGCAGGAGCTAAGCGGCGGCCAGCATGGCGTCGAGCTCGCCGAGCGCCTCGGTGGCGACGGCGAGCTGGTCGCGCTGCACGCGCCCGCTGCTCTGCAGCGCCGCCACGCTCTGCCGCAGCGCCGACAGCCGCGCCGACACGCGGTGCTTCTCCTCCGACAGCAGCTTGTGCGCTTTGTCACCTGAATCAACCATTCAACATAAACTAAACGCACTAAACACCGATTACAAAAAAGAATGTTATCACTTATCATATCACGTCGCCTCTCGTGCTGTTTTCATCTGTCACAAAGTAATGCTACATTATTTATATTATAAATCATACCTTTTGACATCAAAATCGAGCATTTGTAAAAAGAAAATTCGCTGATCATTTTAAATGCATGTCAAATCCGCCATGTCGGATTTACATCACATAGCCACCGACACTACATTTGTCAAAATATAATGGATATTTAGTACATAAACTACTAAGGAACAAATAAACATACAAACATTACAAACTGACAAACTTAAGCCGCATTCACATTTATCTGACGTGTTGTGTCGTGACGCGTCAGAACAGTATCGGTTTCATACATTTAATATGGCTACGTTAACATTTATCTGACGCGGTGTGTTGTGATGGCGATCCCGGTCTGCGTCAGAATGGGTGAAGTGGGGTGGCGGAGCGGCCGCGTCACCACGGGTCAGACAAGTGTGCACGGGCTTTCTGACGATTTTAATTCAAAATATTGACAGAACACGTCACAACACGACACAAAAATGTGCACGCTCGCCATCACGTCACAACACATCAGACAAATGTGAATTCGGCTTTAGACTGCTAAAATCACAACCCTTCATTTTGCTTCTCCGTAGTAGGGTGAAAAAATTTAGTGAATTCTTTAAATCGGCCAATTTATCAAGGACATTAGGAACTGCTCGTAGAGTTCCCTGCCCCGCTCCCCGCCCTCGCCCCGTATCGCCCAGACGCCACGAGGTTGCCAACGTCTGTCACTCCGCCGGGACGATCGTATTTTTCACAAAAAGTTGCAAACGAAAACTCGACTTTCAACTAGTATGACTCACACTTATAATTTTGATATGACACTCGCACGTTTTTTACATTTATTAAAATCGGTCCAATAGTTTAGGAGCTGGGTCTCTATTGATTGTCATAAAGGCTTTTTTTTCGGAAACCGTATAATTTTCACGATTGTTATAAAATAAACTTAACATAACCAAAAAATTTTGAAATTAAGGTTTTTGAAAAAAAAAAAAATATCTTCGAGAAATTGAAATTTATGGCAAAAGAAAGGATCCCGGAGGGGATTATGTTTGCGCATGCTGTCAACTGACGAACCAATAGCGGGGCAGCACAGCGGAGCGGTTTGCACTCCCCCGATATCATACCGCCAATTTGGTCCGTGATTCGCTCACTGCGCACTGCCGTTTGGGCCTCGCTCAATTAAATTAAAAGCACTTTAGCGTGTGTCTATGGAGTTGGACGTAGCTTAGGGAAAAGGATCCAACCCACAAAGTAAATGTATTTAAATTTGAACTTTATTATTGGTGTCAATATTATGTCAAATTCTACAAGTATGAAATGGTTGAATTGGATCCTTTTCCCTGAGCTACGTCCAGTAGTGGAACTGCGCCGCGACTCACCGAGCCAGGGCAGGTAGTCGCCGGCGCGCTCGGCGCGGACGTCCAGCGTGAACCAGTCGTCCATGTCCTCGGAGTCCGACGACGGCATCGCCTGCCAATACCAACAGAAAAGTTAATTTGATCAAAACAATGCGGTCGTTAGAAATACCCGCCTCTTCGGTTTGCTCGTGGCCACGGTCGTTGCATCGAGGTAATAGTACATTATTGCCTAGGCGCGGAAAGTAAGGGATTGGAAGTGGTTAGCAGGCCCAGCAATAGCGAAGCCTGCTAAAATACGAGTCAGGCAATCCCCCCGTTTCCGCCGAGGCATATATAATGCTTTTCTCAAACATGTGAGGAAATTATACAAATATATTTATAAAAAGTAGAAAAAATTTCCCGTGAAGTAAGTGCCGAGGACTTGATGTTTGTAGTTTTTGCACAACAACAATAAGTTCTACGTTTAAATTTCAATAAGTTTTTTGTTTTTAATTTTTTTTCTAACCATAGACAATTTTAAAGAAAATTAACAAGAAGAAAACACACGCACTGTGCTACGAAAACGAGCAGTTGCCTTGGCTGTATTAGATTTATTTCTTGGTCCTTTCTATTCTATATGCATTGGACAGCACTTAAAAAAAAAAATATCGCAGCGGACAGGAATGGGTTTTCATACGTTTATTTTACTCCTAGGAAGAAAATGAGGCCCTTCGCGTCTTCGTTTTTCAAAAGAAATGCCATCCTTTCTGAGCATGTTTGAGAAAATACATTTTGCTTTTCGCGATTAAGTCCCATTTTAAATAAATACCAGGGTTACGGTTTTGACCAGAACTGATAGGATTCGATTGTTGATGCGGAGCGACTGCTGGTAGCCTTTGCTACAACAGCTTCTTCTAATGGATACCATTGGATCTGTTCATGCTCCCTGATGATTAATGATCGGTACAACACATCGCACTCTCTCCCAGCTAATATGACGACGACGACGAGTCGTGACGCCCTGTAGTGACGACAATAGCGACTCACGTCGTAGAGACTGTCGTCGTCCAGGCTCTCGTCGTCGCTGGGCGCGTCCTCCTCCATGCGCTCGGGCCGGCGCAGCGGCTGCGGGTCGCCGTCCGAGCCTAGCGACGAGTCGTCGCCGACGTCCTGTCGAAATAAATGGGCTAGTTGACTGACAACTCCAATTATTACTTTTCACGAAATGTAAAAACTACTGATAAATTTCTTACTCTTTAGTATACTCGTATATAGTATTTGTTAATTTTCGTATGTAGTTGCTACAATGCTTCGTCAAACAGCCGGCTTGGCGCGGCGCGACAGTAGCGCGGCGCGTTCTTAGCGTGGAAATTGACAAGGAGTTGTATGCAGGCCGTCACACACGATTCGTTTACACAATGTATTCGTAACCATGGATGCAGAAAAATTTACAGATTGAGTTAGAGAACGTCCAGTTCTATATGATTTGGGGAATAAAAACTACAAAAATGTGTTAACTTGGATCGAGATTGCGAGAGAACACGCCGCGCTGTTCGCGCGGCGTGTTCTTGGCGCGACGCGACGACGTTTTCCTGCAGTGTGACTGCCGCGCCGCGCCGCGCTGGCTGTTTGACGAAGCCTTTAGGGCCGTATATTGAACTTGCCTGAGACGCCCTTCTCAAGACGCCAAAGTAACCGTCGTCATAGAAAACTGTCGTTTATGATCTGACGTATTTAATCGAGATTAAACACAACACACCCCAAGCTACCAGGGCAGCGTGAGTTGGTAGCGGTTTACTCACGTCGTCCAGGTCGAAGTCGTCTTCCTCCAGAAACTCCTCCTCGTTGATAATCTCGTCGTGCTCCTTGGGCTTGTCTTGGGTCTTCAGCAGCGATTTGGTTTTGTTGTGATACTGCTTGGGTGTTGGTGTTTTGGGTTTAGGTTTCTCTGCGGGGGAGATAGTCGCGGTTGATTTGATGTTACAATATGTACAGTATTTGAACGAAGTGTCTTGGGTCAATCAACTATTTTTTGTCCCTCGTTGCCATGGTGACGTCTCTTGGAAACTATGATTTTAAGTACCAATTTCACCATACGATGTTAAATGTTAATCGACTGTTAGTTCATACATTTTCACAGCTGTTAACTCTAATCGTCTGTTAAGTGGTTGGTGAAATCCAACATAATAATAAATGCGACGAAATAAAAGTTATAAGTTTATTTCATGAAGCTTTATTGTGTACTTTGGCTGTTGGTATCCTTGCCTTTGTCTTAGAATACTAACGAAACGAAATAAAATAAAGAGGTTATTCTATTATGTTAAAGTTGTTCATGTGGCTGTTGGACGGTGTTCGACGAAGATTTTACTTTATGCACTAGAGCATAAGAAGCGACTTTATGTCGTCTACGCACGACATAAAGACGAACTTTTAGAGCATGAGAAGTGAAAAGTATATAAATCCACCAAACATCAATTTTTGTGGCCATTACAAGCCCATTGTTTTATGTTTTTTTTTCCAAGCATATTAGAAGTGTATATTAAAACCATTTTTTCTAAGGAACTCTATCGCTGTTGTCCAGGTGACAAGGGGACAGAATAGCAACAAGAAAAAGTTGATTCACCCGCTTATCGCACGTTACATTACAGACGCGAGAGTTAGGCCGAAAAAAGTGTCCGACGCAACGTCGAACGCGATGCGTTCCGAGTACAACCGAACTCTCCCGAAGTTATTATCGAATCGGAGCGCATATTTTTAGCATGCAGTGCGCGTCATAACTTCTCTTCGCTATTTAAAAAGACTAACAAAAAGCACTACAGCATCAGGACTGAGGTTCTATTATTGCCTGTGACACTCCTTGGATAATTACCGATTCAACGATACCCCGCACTTTTAAATCCGTCAAGGCGTTTAGCCTACAGGTCACAAAGAACATGAATACATACACAAAGTTGTATGTCTCCTGGAGAAGGCGGACGACCTCGCGGCCGCTCGATGGTGAGTGGACATCTGAAATGTCTAGACTCCAGGTTGAGAACACGTTCTACTTCTAAAGTCGTACTGACATGACATGCGAGCCAAGAAAAATATCTTGTTCTTATTGAAAATTATAAAATTACTAGCGACTTCGTCCGCGTAAAAATCGTTTATACCTCGGGAACTGTCTAATCTTCCGGGACAAAAAGTATCCTATGTCCTTCCCCGGGACTCAAACTATCTCCATACGAAATTTCATCGAAATCGGTTAAGCTATGAAAGAGTAACAAACAAACTCATCGCATTTATAATATTAGTAGGGATATAAGTAAGGAAGAAAGGATAATGTTAAATCTGTGCACGGTAGTGCGAGCGCCAAGTCCTAGACTCACCAGTCTTAACACTATTAGTTGAGGGCCGCGGCTTCGCACGGCCGGTAGCGCTCCGAGCTTTCGGGCCAAACATTCTCTTCACTGTGTTTGCGTCGTCTTCGGACTGGGAACGAAATGAATCTCTTATAATATTAGGTTAGTGATAAATAGTCATTTTTGTTCAGATTTTAAACAAGGCAATAATTTAACCATTAGCAAGCTGCAGAACTCAGTCAAGCAAAGAAATGGATCTAACATGGCGGCGTTTCTATTTGATAAGTTCTTGGTTTGGACGAGACACAAGACACAATTTTCATGACTATCTTGACGCGGATGCAATATTTTTTCCTGTTTTAACTTACATAGTTTATTTAATAACAGGATGGCTAGCACTAGTGGTCCGCGACTTGTTTGTCGCTTGGGTCTCCCTTTCTAAATAGTCAATAACGACAGACAACAAGATGTGCTCGCTCAGGTTTCAAAATATAAAAAACATATACTACACGCAATACTTATATGTCATTAAACACTGCCCTCGCTTCGATCTGGTTTAAGGTCGAACCGCACTTGCGAGGCGCGGCGCGGCCTCTCCTAAACGCACTGTAGCGGCGCGGCAGCGGAGCGGCGCGGCACTTTCGGCCAGTGCGTGGCAAGATTACATTCGAGATGGACGAAAGTTGTTTTTTTTTTTCCACAGCGAAATGTGTAACAAAACGCGCAAAACACTCGCACAATTCATTAATAAAAAAATAAGGAACAAGAATATGTTTTGCTTACAATCTATGCCCAATAATGTACTTATTTTCACCCATATATTATTTTTCTGATTTGGTTCATATAATGTTCGTTTTGCAAATCATATAGTTCCGGATAACCACTAACTACCGATATTAACTTTTCCTCATCCATCGTGCGTCGTGTTGCTCGCTCGGTGGTTGAACTTGAACTGACCGGAATATTTTGCCGCGTCGCGCCGCTAGCTATACCGCACTAGTGGCAGCGGCGCGGCAAAAAATTCTCTCGGACCCAACTCTGCCGCGCCGCGCCGCTGTAGTGCGGTTGGAATCAGTGATTAGTAGAAATAATATCCGGCCGCGCAGCGCCGCGCCGCGCCTCGCAAGTGCGGTTCGACCTTTAACGGAATAAAATTAGCCTTTTACAGTCAGGGATAATGTAGCTTCCTATTAATAAAAGATTTTTAAATCAGTTCAGTAGTCCCAACATAATAATAAATAAACACACAATTTTACCTCATAGTAATATTAGTTTAGATTATATCTGTGTTCAAAAGGAAATAATACTTACGTCGCCAATTGAAATCCCTTTCTGTAATTAACCGAGTTGTATGAAAATATTATATCTAATTTAATGTCACCATGCATTCCGTGTTACTAGCTGAATATTTGTATTTGCCACGTATTATTTTGACGCGAGCCGCTCACCCGTGAGTCTACATACTCCCACGTTGTACACGTCACTTAAATGTCTTATTATATACAAACTAAATATTCTTACTTCTACAATTTTAAACGTATTTGCAACTTCTTAGTTAGTAAATAAGATGGTGCAAACGTCAGCGTATATTCTAGATATATTAAATCGTAAAAGCATTACCGGGGTAAAGCTACGTTTTCGTGCGAAAAAGTTAGTATTTTAATAATAAACAAAAGAACTTGGCCGTACTTCTGCCGGCCTTGTAGCTCGGCGGTTGAGACCTGGTAGTGTCCACTGCCGTGCTGTCATCGACAGCAAACTGTTTTATTAAATGGTATAGCTCTTGCAATTCACGAAGGCGAGTGGGCTTTACTTGTGGTAAACACGTATCTGTCTACAGCGTCGTGTATGTACACGCACACACGGAAACAGTATGCACAAGTGACTTGAGCGACGGCGCTCGCTGTGGATCGCTCCGTCAGACACACACTACCGCAATGTGCATGTACACGTTCAACACTAATAAAGCCCACTCGCCTTCGTGAATTGCAAGACCTATATCAAACTTAACTAAGAATGTTTAAACCAAGAATTCAAATCGTATACTACACTTTGACCGCGACTTCGTCCGCGTAGAATTCGTTTATCTTTTCCCCTCAAAAGCTACGACATTTTCCAGAACAAAAGGAATCATGTCCTACTATAAGAAATATACATACAGACTAATTCACTTCCGCGTTTGCAATATTAGTAGATTTTCTTTTTACCGAAATTAAACGTTTGTTGGTAAATTTCCGGGCGTTTCAACCGCCGTCATCAGCGTTTTCAACTTCTGATGCCAATAGAAACTACCCCCGGTTCTGCTTCTGTTTACATCAGAAGTTGCTGTAGTGTCATTGATTTCGTCAATATATTGAAAACGCTAATGGGTAAATTTCCGGGCGTTTCAACCGCCGTCATTAGTGTCACCAATATATTGACGAAAGCATCATTGCTACCTACCAGCAACTTCTGATGCTGATAGAAACTACATCCCCGATTCTGCTTCTGTGTCATTGAATATATTGGTGACACTAATGACGGCGGTTGAAACGCCCGGAAATTCACCCTTGTACGAAATGTTGTACCTTCGTGCTAAATTCTAATTTCGTACGAGTCTTTGTTTTAGCCAGTTAGGTAGGACGACGAGCGAAGCGAGACCGAACGTACGTAGTAAACTGAACAGGGAACTGAACTTTATAGCGGGACTGTCACGGACGAAGTCGGGCGTGCCGGCTAGCTTAGCATGAAACTCTAAATAATAAATTATAGCAGGCCTAATATGGTCGTGTATGTCATGTGGATAAACCAGGATAAAACCTCTCGTAAGTGCGAGAGAGACGGATGTTTATCCACATTTACCCACCGCTATAAAGGCGACCATCAAGGTACGAACACACTGAGCCCACGTACGATATCCGGACTCTTGAATTTGTATGAATATAAACACAATTTGTGTTTTATATTCATACAAATTCAAGAGTCCAGATATCATAATGCATCGCGTACGCTGCGTACGCGGGCTCAGTGTGTTCGCACCTTTACACGGGTGGAGGATGATGCCGCCTAATGATTCCAACTCAACAAAACCAGAATCTTACGGATAAATAAACGTTAATAAACAATTTTACAACCTGATAATTAATTTGTTTTTCTAAATGTTACGTTTTTATACTTACTATTATAATAATAGTTCTTAATTATTTTCAACGCCAATAACAACTGAAAAAATTTGGAAAACAGTGCGCTTTTCGCGGAGCAATCGGCAACATGATCCTATTTTTACACAAAAACTGCCGCTTGTTGCGGTCGTCAAACTATTTGTTGCCTAACAATACAGAAGTCTACCTTGATGATATATTATATCCGCTTTGAAAAGCTAAAACCGAAACCGTCTGAAAATAATATTAGCTAAAGCGACTGAAGAGACTATGCTCGCTCTCACACTCACTAGCCTTACCATATCGCTGTCCTTGTCGCTCAGGTTCTCGGGCTCGGCCTTGATCGGCTGTTTCCGGATGACTGCGTTCTTGGCGACCTTCAGTCTCGTCACCTTCGCGCCCTGGAATGTAAGCCATCGTTTTATCATTAACCTTTTGCCTTTAAATCTTTTGAGTCTGATATATAAGACACCACACCGTAGCTAATGTCAACTAACCTCAAATATCTATCTATTTTACGGTCTATTTTACGCTGTCAACAATGTCGGCTAAATCCGTCAATGGCGTTCAAAAGGTTAAGAGGTCATCTACGAAATATTAAAAAATACTTAAGCTTAAATGCATAATAAAAGATCGCTCCCAACACGATTGAATAAGTGCACCTACGTCATTGTGTATTTGAGTTTAATCCACCTTAATTTGAGAGCCGCTTTGCTAACTTACATAGCTGTGATGGGCTTGAAGACATAGTCACAGCATATATATAGCTATATGTGACGTTCTCAACATAAAGGGACCTTATGGAGGCAGGCGGTTACGCCATTTTTAGAACTGTTACCATAGTATTCGTATAGTTACAAGAACAAGAAGAGCGTAACTGCCTTCCTCCATAAGGTCCCTTTTACTGAGAACTGTGTCATAGTTTAAACCATCTGAATAAAATACTGTTCTGTCGCTTAAATCTTCTAGGAATAAGTGAAGTACTTTTCCATTTCCATTGTTTATTTTAAATAAAAAAAAAAATTGAAAATACATATTCACAAAAACTACTATTTTTGCTAATATTTTGATTAACATTAAAAAAATGTAGTTGTGAAAGTGCAAATATAAATAATAAATATAATTGGACCAAAACACAAATTGACCAAATTCCAAACTAAGCTAGGGTTGTACTATGGGTACTAGGGTGTAATAAACATACCTATATACAGAAATACAAACATAAATATTCGTGATTCGAACCGGGGAGCGCTAGCTACGTAGGCAGGGTCACTACTAGGGTTACGCCGTACTATAATATAAAGTATTGTACTATATTTTTGGCTGTTCGTACTTTATAATTTACAAAGCACATAAAGTACGCTAAAATACTTTATATTCGACATCAATGAAAAAAAATTAAAACTTATAAGTTGGAACTACAAATAATATAAAATACTTTATTTTTGCTATGCATACTTTATTTTTTGTCTATTTAAACCAACAAAATACTTTAATTTAAGAAAAAAAAGCTGGCAACCCTAGTCACTACCAACTAGGCTAACTGCGTCGTTCTACCCCATTTGCTGTAATAAAATAACGCACCTCTAGCACGTACTCGTCGTCACTGGAGGCCTGGGCGCGGCGCGCCTGCTGCTCCCGCATGGAGCTCAGCACCTTCTTCTTCTTCTTGCCGTCGTCCTCGCCCAGCATCCGCTGTCAACCCCAATCCGACAGTTAATAATTACTCCGACAGGTAATAATTTGCCAAACAAAGCGAGGTCAACTGGTTACGAACAAGTGTGTGACGAAAATTAAGTTGCAGTACTTAGCTAAAACTTGTTCTTATCACTTCAACCTTTAGTTAAATTGTAGAACCAAAATATTTTGAAGGGGCAAGATTATAAACATATTTTTAAGTAACCCATAGAGCCTCTGAGCACAGTATCGTTGTATACTTAAAAGATGCTTGAAAGAACATTTGTTTTTTATAGTATTCATTTAATATTGTTTATCGTAAAATATTTTTTTGAATTCATTATTTAAGACAAAATTGTAATAATAATAAAAATTGTAATTGCATAATATTGTTTCCTTACTTTACCTAACTTTTTAGCCTACTCACCAGTAAATCATCCGTGTTATGCCCATCATCGTCACTCTGCTTGTCCGAATGATCGATATCACTCTCCTTCTCTACTTTTAGTAAGTCGGTTAACGTGTCCTTCGTCCCTTTCTCCGCCCCCTCAAAATTGTTCAGCGTGTCTTCTATGTTCTGCTCCATGTTGGACTCATCCTCCTGCTTGGTCACTACCATGTCTGACTCTTGGGTGTTGACTGTTCCGTTGGCTGCCGAGTTGTTTTGTTCCTCGGACGACTCTAATACCTGATATGAATAATGTATATTAAAACACAGAATATATAATAGTACAGTCAGCATCAAATAGATAGGTGCAGTCAAAATGGCCAAATATATCACAACACATTGTTATTCGGACGTTTTTCCCCTTGCACCGGCATGGCACTGGCACGGCGACGGCGCCGGCACCGGCCCGGCTGCTGGAAATGCATGAATGAAATGATATGGCATGTTTTTCCACTTACCGGCGCCGGCGACGGGACGGCTTTCATACATTTTTGCTTCCTCAGCGGCCAGGCCGGTGCCTGTGTTTCACTGCTCCATCTACTTGATGCTGACTGTACTAGTTCAGAATGCACTCTTTCTAAGAAAACAGAGTTCTGGTAGGTTGAATGTGGCTACTATATACTTGCAGCTTCAAGCCTAAAGGTGCACCTGGTCTCTTGCCTGGCTACAGTACTTACACTTACAGCTTACTTCAATTCATCACGTAACATATCATTTACATCCAGGTGTGTTTGTATGCTCCATCTTTGACAGGTCAATTAATGTGAAATTTGCTATAGAGATCTACACTAATACATACATACTTTGCCTCTTTCTGGTAATCTCAGACTTTAGGGTGGACATGGGCTATATTTTAACTTATATGAAGCGTGGAGAAGTAAGGGCAGGTCGCTAGTATCTAATACATTATAGGATATCAGTTAAGTGCTCAGGAGTCTCTTGAGCTTGTCAAAACTGGTATCACTTTAGTACTTAAAATATGTATTAGTAAGTAATGTAGCAATACTAACATTGCCTGTGAGGTAATCATCATCCGTTAGCACTCCCTCACTCAGCCACTCCTCCTGGCCGTCCTCTTGGCCCTCCTCTTGGCCCTCCTCTTGGCCCTCCATCGCAGACTCTACTGATAGCGGAGCCACCTGCAATAGTGCAAGAAATAATAGCCAACTTATGTTTGTATACAAATGATAATTGCAATGAATATTTAGATCTTGGATATCTATTGGTATGGGCAAATATTTGTGTGATGAGTGTGAGTATTTACTCCTGACATATGGATGTTTTCTATGTATTTGTCTATTTAAGTATGTTTATCATTGTCTAGTACCCATAGTAGCCTAGAAGCTTAGTTTGGTATTAGGTCAATTTGTGTGAGATTGTCCCCTGAGGGCTGAGTTCAAAGAGTTGGGCATGCTAACTCACACATTTTCTTTGAAACTTTCTGTTGTGCGACGAAAATTAGCCATACAATTGTAAGGATACTTATCATTGCACAACGAAACTTTTTTCACCTATGTTGTTTGTATGATTAACTATTGGCTAATTGAGTCCAACTTTTTGAACATTACCTTACCCTTATTTATTCATCCTCACACAAGCACTGTGACGTGTGTAATACTATTTGTTGAGTCCACTTTACCTTTGCACCTTAAAATTGCATTTCTTAAGGAATCAAGAACAAAATGGGAGGAGGTTCTCAATTCGACGCGTCTGTATTTTAAATTAGCTATAACATTCGACGTACAGCAGGCTACAAAGCCATCAGCTTATTAACATAAGCTAACTATACATTATTTATACATTTAATATTCCTTTTAATGATTTTGTACCATAACTTACTGAAGAGCGTAGTGGCTATAATTACTGAAAGTACTTACTTCCATTTTTATAGCTTTGGTCGGTGGCTCCTCGACATCTGACATCATAATTCTGGGCTACAGTCTTTTAAATGGTTTTAAACGAAGGCAATCGCACTTTACTCAAAGAAATCCAATGAAAAGAAATGCAAATTTCGTCCAAAACGAAATCAATAACAAAGATAACCTCACCTCTAATTGCACTGACGTTTATTTTTTTTATTCGAGTTCACTGGCCCCGGAATCTAAATAGTATACTCGTAATAGTGTGGAGTTCGCAACTATTGTTAGGGTTCCATAATTTTAATGATGATAAAAAATAATTAAGATAGAGGTGATAAAGAAGAAGAGAAGCCTGTTGACATTTATGTTTTTTATTGCCAAAAACACCATCAGTAAATTGATTTATTCAAGTTCGTAAAAAAACATTATTCTTTCGTATATAATAAAGTTCGGATTGTCCCTAGGCGTACGAAGCTTTTGCTGTTTTGCGCCTTGCTTTCTTGTTTTTATAGAAAAACAAAGCTTTGCTTAAAATAAAACGCATTTAACTAAATAAACTGTCATTGTAAATTTTGGAAACAAAATAAAATCAACCTTCTTTCTCTGCACTATGGTGTGAGCGAGATGGCGGGAAAGTGACCGCCATTTTCGAATCTTTTCTTATACGTACAGTATGTACAGTCGCCATCAAATGTATCGGATCGGAATATTTGGAATACGGTGCTCAAAAACTCTGAACTTAAGTCGACAGTTCGGCACTGTTGTTAGAGGCGTTTAAAGCGTGTTCAGGCATTATTGAGCGAGCACTTGTACGCCGCTACTCAAATTGACATTGCATCAGCTCATCAAACTAATATTCGTATTAACCGGTCCTTACCGGGGATTGAACCCAAGACCGCCAGCTTCATAGGCAGTGTCACTAACAAGCTAACCTCGTCGTCTTGGTTTTATTAATGAACAAATAATTTAAAAGCAGTTTATTTTAAAAATCTGTTTTATTGATGCCTCTTTTAATACAATGTACTATTTACTCATCTAATATGCTTTATACACAATAAACAAACATTTAAAACTAAAAGGCATTAATCGAACATCGGCATTTTGAACTTTGTTACTACAGATTTTTTTATTCTATGCTGACCTTACCTTTTAGTTTTTAAACGGATTAGCATACGAGCGTTCCTAACGTGGCGAGGGTACCCGTCTCTTTCTAAATAGTCTATTATGCAAAGGATGGAAGCCATTAGCCACGTGAGAAACACTAGTATGCCAACTTTAGTCTGGAAAACCTTACGTCTCTGAGTGCGGCCGTTAAACAATTTATTAATTCTCATTTTGGGGGCCCATCACTTGGCTGTAGCCATTTGTAGTGAACATTAAATTTTAATTCTTCTAGCATTACTTTAAGAACAAAACAACATCTTTAGCTACAACCTATAATATAATACACTAACGCGACAATGGGACCAGTCATTACAATACACATTGGTCAATCATTCTTGCATTGAAAATATTATTTTAGGTTTAAAGTTGACTGTACTGTAGGCCATCTTGAGGGAGGACTCGACCTCGTACCTTATGCCCCACCATTAATTCCTGGGTCCCTACTTTGATTGAAGATCAAACTTTCAAGTTATAGCCTGGCAAAAAAGTCGAGCAAAAATGAGGGCGCTGTTCGCAATGAAATTGGCAACATGATCCAAGGTTTACTCTAAACTGCTGGTTGCCATTTGAAAATATTGTATTTCCAGCTATCACTATACGCTCGACTTTTTTGCCCGGCTAGATGTTATCTCCCCTGTTGGCCTAGACATGATGCGTAACGCTTGGAGATTTTCTAAAACTGTGAAGATGTCCCTCTCGTTAGGATTAGGGTCAGGGTAGTGTAATACGCGCATTAAGTGGATGACAAACACCCTTTTAAACGCCATGTCAACTACAAAACGACACTCAAACAATGGCAGCTGAAACACAAATCGAATGTAAACCTTACAGGCACATACGAAGGCATATTTTGCGTTATGAACCTTGATTGATTTATGTATCTTTGGGGGTGATAATGTCAAACGATTTATCAACTCCCCCAACTATTGACCATGGACTCACCCCATTTACCCAACGTCTAGTCCTATTTTATTTAATTAGACTAACCGTCTGCTTCACAATAGTTAAATAAAGCAAAGAAAGTAGGTAGGAGAGGGCTAACTTTAACTGGCAAATAAATTTACTTGTCGATCGTGAAACAGGCCCTAAGTAACCAGATAGATCACATTATTTTAGGAAAAATATACAAAAAATGTAAACAGCACTTGTCGTAACACTGGTGCAATGCACAAAATATTAATTTACACAAACCGATATATTCTTTTTACAGTTTTTACAATTTACTGCCGCACTAAGAGACGTCAATTAAGTTTCAAGTTTCGTTAAAGTTGCTGCGTCTTATTCTATTGGTATAGCAAAGAAAGCGACAGCAGCTACTTTAATGAAATTTAAAACTTAATTGACGTCTCAGAGTGCGGCCGTTAGTCATTAAAAAAACACCTTTTTTTACCGGCACAGCCGTCGTAATGATAATCTTGAATTGCATTTAATTGCAAACCTAATAAGCCAGAACGTGAAATATTTTAATAATATAAATAAAATTTAGCTCCGAGCGGCTGGCATATGTTGTATTTTCTCGCTTGTCCCTCAGTGCGTCCCTATCGTAACAGACAAGTTAGAGAGGGATATCCGAGCGACAAACAAGTCGCGGGCAACTTGTGCTAGCCCCACATGGATCTGGGATGTGCTAAAACCTAACATTGATGGATATCTCTCTGAAAGGAACTTGTTAATACTAAATGGCTTTGATTACCGTAGAAGGATAGCTTTATTTTGTACGAAGAGATGAACATTATTTCTTCGATAACATTCTTACTGTACTTCAATATCCGCACTTTCTAGAACCTCAAAAAATAAAAGACAAAAGCCACGTATTCACAAAGAAACATTTGTTTATAAACACGATTTCAGAAGCAACATCTGCGTGTTTCTGAGGCATGTAGCAACTGTTGCGGTAAACACAGCGGTCTATCGGCATGTTTCTGTGCTCCCGCTGGTAACGTTGCTCAGACCGTGCACGCCGTGTAGGCGGAAAAATTATTCTGTAAACATCTATACCTGAATTTTTATTCTAACGAAATAAATGTAAACAGTGTTACCGTTAACGAAAAAAATTCTAGTTTATACTTTGCACATTTATAAGAAATCGACTTTCTGTAAAGAAACTGTGTATAATAATCAAGATAAAATAATTTAATTTGTTGATGGCAAACTTTATTTTGACATAAACTCTGTTATATTAATTTAAACAGAGAATACTGTTTTCGTATGAATTATTTATTTATTGCACAGGTAACACTGACTTGATACACCCGGGTCATTCAGTTGCGGGCGGCTTAACGTGTGACAAAATACATAATCCTGTTAAATTTCATAGATTTGTGCGATTTTCATTATTTCTCAAAATCACTTTGAATATCACGGTTCGAGCGAAATGATAAATTTATATTATATTTCTTGCTGTCCCATACTTTGAGATCCCCTGAAATGTCACTTTGACAGTTACGCAACATTGTTTACCTTTCCGTGGGAATAAAAATTCAGGTTTTTGTGGTGCCCACAAACAGTGTATCCGAATCAGTTTCTAGTGAGTACGCGGCTAAGAGATTCCTACGTATTTCTAATGTACAGAACTCACAAGTGACAACCCTGCACTGTCGCGCACCGCGAGACCGTGACCTTGAATATTTTTTACTACTAGTGTCGCATCTATGTCACTTCTTGAACTATCAACACAGAACAGAAAAAAGGAGGACGAAGTCGTTACAATAAACATAACATTGGATAAGAGCAGTATAGATAGAATTCAATATTGTATGAAAGAGACAGCATGCTGCGACCGCCATTTTCCAATGCTTTTATTATTACGACTTTAAAAGTAGCAAATAAGAACTCTTTAGCCAGACTTGAAACGTTTACTGAATAAAATATGAATATACATTCGGTCTTTTTCCAACTACTCTAGCGAAAGAGATGAATGCTGCAGCAAGCTATCTCAGGTTTAATTTGGGTATCTCCATAAAATTTGCACATTACATTTTTAGAAAAAAAAAATACGAGACATTTGAAAATCTATCCTATCTACCAATTTGTTTTTTTTTTAACCGCGGGTAAGTCAATGTGCATAATTTTTGCAAATGCCCATTTACATGACATGTAAAGGAGTAACATTCATATAACTGACATTAGAATGACGTCGGCTACTTAAATTCATTACATAAAAAAAAATAACACCATGTTGGAATAAAAAACTAACCGTGAACATATTTAAGCATATATTTTTTTTTCAATAACAATAACTTGTGTTACTTTTCTGTCAGGAGTTTCATGACCAGTTTTAATGTCATGGTTAAAATAAAAGTTCATACAAAGCCTACAACAGCAATCTTTAGGTCCACTCCCAATTTTCAAACAGTCGGTAGATTGGGTTACGTTCTGTTAAAATCTGACACTTTCTGTAGGCGACAAATGTCAAATTTTAACTCTAAAATAACCTAATTCAACCTCGTAAGACACAAATGCCTACATTTAGGGTTTTACCAAAGTGATTTTTAACTTTATTTGAATGTTTGGCAACGGAAATTAATGAAGCCATGGTGCACTTTGGACCTATGGATATAGGCTGCCTTTTCATTGAGGCGGAGACGAGCGGAGCGGTGCGAAAAGGACCAATCAGATTCTAGTTTCTGTGTGTTATGCGTTAGTGTGGGTACTGTACTGTACAAGGTGATTGGTCCTTTTCGCACCGCTTCGCTCGTCTCCGCCTCAATGGAAAGGCAGCCATAGGTAGTTATCTATAAGTTATTTTGACATGTCTCGAGGCGGGTGTCTGCGCCAAGATCAATTTATTAACACGGCCCTTAGTATAGTGTTTTGCGATCTGTGTTTTCTAAAGTGTATTGACGCAACTATGCAACGCAAAATTAAGTTGTGGGGTGCGACATAAAGCCGTATTGATTCGTTAATGAAATGTCAATCTTAACACGCTTCTAAGGGCCGTATTAATAAACTATTTCGGCTGAGATGCCCGTCTCAAGACGCCTCAAAATAACGAACACTGGAACGGTTTACTCGCGTATTAAGGTTCAACTATACCGGCGTTCCAAAATACGCTGACGGTGCGCATGCGCAGCGACGTGCCGTATGCGTCACGTTTTTAACGCATACCGTCCACACCGGTGCTCAAAATGCGCTGACGCACCGTAAACGCAGTGAGAGATCCGGTGAGGACGGTACGCGTTAGAAACGTGGCGTATACGTCACGTCACTGCGTACACGCAATGTCAGCGTATTTTGAGCACCGGTATGGTCGAACCTTTAGTCAGATAACGGCCCGACATGCTTCGGACTCATTGGGAGTGCTGACTAATGCGTTTCAGAGCTTTTCAGTTTCTAATAATGACTCGCACAAGTTTAAATTTTATCATATAAAATTGTCAAAATCATTTTATTGACACGACCCATGCGTTTACTTTGACGAATCATGAGACGGCATCTCAGTTAGGCCGGCCTTACACAGTCTGAATTAAGAATCTGAATTCATAATTTGAATTCATATTATTAATTCAGAAAGCACGGAATTGCATACAATGTAACTATTATCCACACACAACCTGATTTTTTCAGATTATGAATTTCTCAGATTGATCTGACAGAACGCACCTCTTTCCATACATTATAAATAGACGAGCACACACACTCTGGATTCAGAGTATGAATTCATAATCTGATTCAGACTGTGTAATGCCGGCCTTAGGATCAGTTTAAATAAACACGATCACTAGTGTACTGAAAACAACAGAATATAATACAGCTCTATACTAAACACAGTTTCCAAGTGTTTGTAAATTTCAAGTCTAATTTTGGGGCAGTGACTCACTTCGATGTACACATTTACACGACGACGCATTCAACTTCACACTATAAGTAGTTGCCTTAATTAATAGCGATTTCAGATAGCGTTTCTACTCGACCTTACTGTTAGTAACATAGGTTTCAAGTTATAAATTCGATAAAAAAAATGTCTTACCATAAATACTACGTTCTTACTATATATACTCTTTCGTTTTTAGTTCCGTCCACTTAATTGTTTTTCTACGCCGACACCATTCGGAATAACATAAAAACAAAACGTCATATGAGAATGAAAATGGTATATTTCCATCTCGCACAACATTTGTTTTACATTTTATTCCGAATCATGTTGCTCCAAAGTAACTTCTTTGTGAACTGACCCTAAGTATTTGAACAAAGCCATTGGGCGCTTAATTATAATTTGCCGTCGAACGGCGCGGCCCGGCACGATTTCGGTTTCCATGGCAACCGGCGGACCGCGACGACAACGTTTTTGTAATTTGCCGTGGAATCAATTTCATACCCTTGGGCACGACGGCCGTCGGACCGTGGACGGGAATACGGGAACTAAATTGCCCTGCTAAGGTAAAAGGCAGTTTTTTACACAAAACTACTGTAGCAATTGCAACCTTATTACCCAGTAATGAGGTTGCAATGTAAAATACTGCCTTTTACCTTAGCAGGGCAGTATAAGCGTCTCTATACAATTCCATACATTTCGGCTCCTTGCTTCGCCGTGACGGCGAAATCGTGGCAGCAAATTATAAAAGCGCCCACGGTATTGCGGCACGCGAGTGTACAGTTCGCCATCAAATATATCTGTACATATCAGAGTGGTCAAAAATATCTGAACATGCACTCTAACGCCTTGACAATAGAGTCGTGTTCAGATATTTGTGAGCACCTTGTTTGCTGCAATATATATGAAGGAGACTGTACTTTAAAAAAATATGTAACTAGGTACCTTTAAATATCAACGGATTATCATCGCCTTAGCAAGTAGATCACAAAAGCAGATTTTTTTTAACGATGTAAGCCCCTGTGTTGCGTCCGCAAACCAATGACTTTTTTCAAATACTTACAATATATTGTTTTCAAATACCGGATGCGGCTAAACTAAAAACGAAATACTACTAAACTATGTGACAATCTAAAGTGACATATCTAAGTGATACGCTATTTTTTTTAAATCATCGCAAACATCCATTTTCGTTTATCTACTGTAACACGTCCACGGCGGACGCAGGTCTCCACCAAGGATCGTTATAAAAAACGTTTTGTCCTCTGAATAAGGAAATAAATTAAATTCGAATTTTCAAGGAAATTGCACTAAAAATTATCTCTAAAATGTTGTTCAAACATTTAATGGAGTGTTATATTATCTGAGATCAGAGGCAAGTGTCCGCTCAACACCGCTCAGGCACTGACAACGCGACAAAACAATCGACACGTGCAGCAACCAACACTCTTGTCACAGAACTATAACAGCTATGTATACCGAATGTCACCTGTCACCTGCGGCTCTAAGTGACATTAGCTATGCATACTGAATGTCACCTGTCACCTGCGGCTCTCTGAATGTCACCTGTAGCTGTCAAATTAATGGGCTTATTACGTTACATAAAGCGGCGCCCCTTGATCGGGATCTATCGACAGCGTAATGTATTACATTACCCTTTTAAAATTAGGACTTGGTGGAACTATAATACCAACTATCTCCTCTATATAATAATGTACAGAAACAATTAGTTAAATAAAATTATTTAAGTGAGGCGAGGTTGTAAAAGAAACGATGTAGTACAAAAACCATACACATATTTACCCTGGAGTACCAGGGTAACATAAGTTACCATGTTACTAACAGCCGAGATCGAGACTTATATAAAATTCACTTACAGCCTGGCAAAAAAGTCGAGCCAGTGGTGACATCTGAGACTACAATATTCAATATTATTTCAAATGGCAACACTGCCCTCGTAAGGTAAAACGCGGTGTCTCAAATTCAATAGCCAAAGTAGATTCAGTCCTCCCCTGTTAGTAACGAGGGTGCAATTGGTACAGTTTTGTCTGAGATATCGCCATTTTCCTTAGCAGGGCAGAACAGCACCAGGTTAGAGTAAACCTTGGATCATGTTGCCAATTACATTCCGAATAGCGCCCTCATTTTTCGGCTCGCCTTTTTTGCCAGGCCATACGATTAACCTCTCTATAGTCTATACAAGCTTAAACAAAATTTACATTTTGAGAAATTTACAAAAAAAAAATGTCACCATCTTAAAAAAGAATGCTTAACAGCACACCTACATGTCTACCATCTATTCCCTTTTTAGTTAGTTGGAAAAAGATAGCATGCGTTACTGTTAACATTGGAACCTAAAAACAAATTTAATCATTCTAGATTATGGCTCCGCTAAAACGAGCATAATATATTTGCTACACATTTTAGAAAAGCCATATTCCACTTGAACTAAGGCCAAAACGATATCTAACTTTATTTTTAACCACTTATTATGAAACTATAAACGATCACAAGTTTAGTACATATGCTATTCAAATGACGTCACTTAACGATGACGTTTTAAAATCATCATTAATTCGATGACACAATAGCGATTGCAAATCTGGCTAAAAACATTTCCTTACAATACATTTTCGTGGCAAAACGGCCAGCATTCTGATAAAAAAAAAAAGTGACATGTCAACGTCAAACTGACACATCAAGTGACGTCACCAATAAGGCAATGCTAACCTTTGTCATACATTTGCACGAATCAGTCAAAATTCACAGGGCGCTAGGTATGTTAAGTGGTAACGTATCAGAAATAGTTTAAAAATTAACATTTAATAGTATCATAATATTTAATAATAATTTATTTATAGTCCACGATTCGTTTAGATCTATTCATTGCGAACTCACAACACAATCGCACTGTTATATTATTAAAAATATAATAATAGTCTCCTTGTGGTCTCCTATGCTTATCTGCAACAAAAACACTATCATCAGAACAAAACCCAACAATTTTTTTTTGGAAATAATAAAGTATTTTGTCTATATGACTCTCAACATCAGAAGCCATTTTTTAAAAGAGAAGAAGACTTTCAACATTTAATTATTAATTATTTTATTGAATATATCTTATATTTGAAAGAACACAGAAATTAATAATTTGACTTATGTGCTAAGGGCCCCGCTTGCACCATCTGCGTTAAATATGTTTAAGTTTTAAACATTGTTCCTCTATTCTAAAATTCTAAAACAGTGTCGACACGAGCCCCAAAAACTTTGGTTCCGTCTCTCACGGTTTCAGACTTTCAGACAAAACATGCCAAGTTCCAAGGAGCGAAAGGGACGAAACATGACTGTCATAACTAATTTCGTGTTCACACTTCACAATGTGTATGACGCCCTGGTACCTGCGGCTAGTCGTAGAGGTCGCGGTCGTGGTCGGGCGAGCGCGCGCGCGGCGCGGGCGCAGGCGGCGCGGCGGGCGAGGCGCCGCCGTAGTTCAGGAAGTCCCACACGAGGATCGTGTCGTCGTGCGAGGACGACACGATCTGGAACTCGTCGAACTGCAGCCGGAACACGCGGCCCGTGTGCTCCTGGGGGCAAAGGAGATTCTATACGACACTGCCTCAACCTACCGGTTATGAGAGCCTGGTACTTTTTACACAACTACTCAAGAGGGTGAGTGTATTTATGTTTGTAATATATGTATATTTCTTTGCGACCTCCTGTAGGCTAAATAGACGGATTAATTGGTATTCATTCAAGAAGAGTCATCCATACTGTCACACATTAATATTGTGTGTATGATAAATAAAAGCTAGTAAAAATATTTAGAACAGTCACCATCGTATAATTTATTCCGTAAAAGGCATACAGCCTCATAACCAAAATACAAAAAAATTAGACGATAGAAACTTCTATAATACATCTAAAAATAGCTAGCACAAGTTGTATTTCCTTATTGGTCGCTCAGTGAATCTATTTCTTTACATAGTAGGTACGTATAGAGAGATTAGCTTAAAATTTAGAATGCACGTAATTGACCAGCGATAAGGGCACCGCTTGCGCACATGATGGGTTTACACGTCGGCTAGAATCAGTCATCATCTGTCTCTTGTACGGCGCGGACGCGTTATAGTGCAATTCTTTGTATTGTTGTTTTACCTTTTACCTGGCTCGTTTATTGGACTTTTTTAAACTGTGATTCAGCTTGTTTACCGGACTGTTTTCTCTAGTAATTCTGTGACCCGGCTTGTTAATTGGACTGTTTCCTGCTTACTGTGACTCGGCTTGTTTTTGGACTGATTGTTGGATAGAACCAAAAATGAATGCAACGATGGGGGCAGAGAGATTTATAATTAATTTACGGGCGCACTCAGAGACGTCAATTAATTTTTAAGTTTCATTAAAGTTGCTGCGTCTTATATTGCTATAGCAAAGAAAGTGACAGCAGAAACTTTAATGAAACTTAAAAGTTAATTGACGTCTCTGAGTGCGGCAGTTAGAAATTATAATTAGCGAGCATTGTCGTCACTCACCACCAAAGTCCCTAGACACAGCTCTTGGTGCGGCGTGCGCACGTCCAGAGCCGCGGGAAGATCCCACACTTTGATTTTACCGTCGTACGCGCCGCTAACTATCCTCTTGTTATCAAACCTGCAACAGACATTATTTAGAGTTAGTCTAGTACATTTCAACAGTTTTATGAACGTGATTTCCTGCTGAGTGGGCCTGTCCATTGCGTAAGACAATTTTAACCAATTTTCTTAACAAAATATGAAAGTACCGTAAAGGAGATAGCAAAAAGTGAAATTAAAAATTGGCCAAAAAAAAAAGGGTAATATAAGCATTTAAAAACTACTAAATAGACAGATAGATCCGACATGAACTGTGACGTCAGCGTGCACTACGGCCATATAAACTCCAAACTAAATTATATCTTTGTTATGCTTATAGTTATTGGAAAAATAATTTTCTCTACTGTTTTTTTAAATTAATGACTTAATTAAATAAATAAAAAATCATGCTTATTTCCTATACCTACATCATATAAGTCGCTCAGACTTCTCATGTGTGTTTTTGTTGATGGTACATTAGATCTAGATCTGGATGGTACGGGTGGTATGGATGTTATCTGGATGGTACGGATGGTATGGATGTTATCTGGATGGTACGGGTGGTATGGATGTTATTTGGATGGTACGGGTGGTATGGATGTTATTTGGATGGTACGGGTGGTATGGATGTTATCTGGATGGTACGGATGGCATGGATGTTATCTGGATGGTACGGATGGTATGGATGTTATCTGGATGGTACGGATGGTATGGATGTTATATGGATGGTATGAATGTTATCTGGATGTTACGGATGGCATGGATGTTATCTGGATGGTACGGATGGTATGGATGTTATCTGGATGGTACGGATGGTATGGATGTTATATGGATGGTATGAATGTTATCTGGATGTTACGGATGGCATGGATGTTATCTGGATGGTACGGATGGTATGGGTGTTATCTGGATGGTACGGATGGTATGGATGTTATATGGATGGTATGAATGTTATCTGGATGTTACGGATGGCATGGATGTTATCTGGATGGTACGGATGGTATGGATGTTATCTGGATGGTACGGATGGTATGGATGTTATATGGATGGTATGAATGTTATCTGGATGTTACGGATGGCATGGATGTTATCTGGATGGTACGGATGGTATGGATGTTATCTGGATGGTACGGATGGTATGGATGTTATATGGATGGTATGAATGTTATCTGATGTTACGGATGGCATGGATGTTATCTGGATGGTACGGATGGTATGGATGTTATCTGGATGGTACGGATGGTATGGATGTTATATGGATGGTATGAATGTTATCTGGATGTTACGGATGGCATGATGTTATCTGGATGGTACCATTGTATCTGAATGTGTAGTTACTGACCGTATACACCGCACCAGCTCCTCGTGGCCCTCCAGCACGCGGATGCACTGTCCGCACTCGATATCCCACAGCCGGATGGTGTTGTCGGAGGAGCCGGACACGACGAGCCGGTCGCGGTACTGCAGGCACGCGATGCCTCGCTTGTGCCCGTTCAGCGTGCGCACGAACTCGCACGACGACGTGTTCCACACCTGCCGACAATAACTCAACCACTTTAATAATAAGACGTTACTAAAACCCCACTGGCGTTTAGTATGATGCACCCATCATGCACATTTTATATAGCATGAATCATGAGGCGGAGACGAGCGGCGTATTATACAAATTTGATACAGTTGTTATCGCTTGACTGTTTACATTGAAGCGGAGCGGAGACGAGATGTGGATTATAACCAATGTGATTGGTCGATTCCTAAACGTCTCCTCTCCGCTCCGCTCGTCAACGCGGCTGGGTTTCCATTACAGCGGAGCGGAGACGTGATGCGGATTACAACCAATGTGATTGGTCTATTCCTACACGTCTCCGCCTCAGTGGAAAGGCGGCCTAATGACACCCCATTTATTAAAATCAGTCCAATAGTTTGGGAGCTAGAGTGGGACATTTGATTTTGGGTCACATACATACATAACATACTGATAAAAAATAATTACCTTCCTTTTGACTTTGCTTAATTGGGTAAGAAGCACGCTTGGAAAATCCGCCTGCATATTTTAATATTGTTGTCTATGTATCTTAAAAACAACTTGATATGTTAGTATTTATAAATCCGGTGACACTCGCGACTCTAACGGCTGAGCTGCACTAAATCCGATCGTCCGATGAAGCTTTCTCTTTCCGTTTGGATCGATTCGACGAGCCTGTCCGTGATCGTCCGAGCATAGTTCGTACAGTCAAGGTTATGAACATATACGTCCAAAACCTCAAAAATATGTAATCACGATCTTATATCGCCGTAATAAGGTCGTGGTTGCATTTGTGACACTCCAAACGTATCTATATTTATAACCTTGACTGATTCGGTGTGAGCGTAACGCAAGACAAATCTAACGACACCTATTTCGTCGGTATCGAGCCATCTGTTCCACCGCCGCTCTGCGTGAACAAATCATTACCCTCCTTTGACAGTCAGGCAAAAGATGGATAGACAGACTGCTTGCCTGCTCACTCGGACACCGGTGCGGGGGCGACCACGACAAAGCTACGAGGCTACGAGTGACGACGACGACAGACAGTTTATCGCTGCAGCAACAGTCCCGCCGACAGACGGGCGTCGCACCTTGATGGTGCGGTCCCCGCTGGCGCTGACGATGTACTTCTCGTCGAAGTCGACGACGTTGACGGCGGCGCGGTGCCCCACCAGCACGCGCCGCAGCATGATCTCCGTCGTCGACGTCATGTCCCACACCGCTATCGACCGGTCCTGCAAACAACACATTGCTTATTATCGTCCCTTCTGCACGGAAAGGATTTCCATATCTCAGTAGCTAGATGAAAGTGGTTTAAAACAATTAGTCAAACACAACCGTTATTACTATACCATGGAAAAAACTTTAAATAGCCACAGGCCCAAACCTATAAATAAATAAATAGGTGACAATCTCACACAAATTGACCTAGTCCCAAACTAAGCTCTAGGCTTGTACTGTGTACCAGGCAACGATATACAGACTTCAATATATAAAAAACATCCAAGACTCGGGAACAAATACTCGCGCTCATCACAAAAATATTAAAATTAAAATTAAATTAAATAAAATAATGATTTAATATCACATAGAAAAAATATACACGGCATTATAACACATATTGTTAACTAATACATATATAAACTTTGTGACAACAGGCTCAGGTCTCAGCATAAGCTGCGAGCTGGGTCAGCTGCACAGCGCTGGTTTTCAGCCTGCACCTAACTCTCGGTTACAGTTCAGCGAGTTACAAGGGAACATTACACTGTACTAAGCTGTATCTACCTATTTATAGCTACTAAATAACTTACAATTGCTGATTTGCCATGAGGAAAGTACCGTATTACTATAGGTCTAAACAAGCGAGTAATATTATTAGACGTGACTGCACCTATGTCTATTAACAATTTGGTATACAATTCGGTCAAGCCGTGCAACAGAGCATTCTGCGGGTTTCTATTTATCATTCTTTTTGTTATTTATTTAATAAAACTTTTCGAAAGCTAATTTTGAAGGTTGGTAGCGACATATTAGTACGTAGGGGGGGTGGCAAGTCCATACCGGGATTCGAACCTAGGACCGCTAGCTTCGTAGGCATCATCAACATATGTCTATCTGTCCGTCACGTCACAGCTGTATTTTCATTAACCTGCAGCAATATATAAAAGCCGTGGTAGCGTAATGGTTTGACCTACCGACTCTTAAGCAGAGGGTCGTGGGTTCGAACCCGGGCTCGTACCTCTAAGTTCTTCGGAATTTATGTGCGAAATATAATTTGTAAATTTACCATGAGCTTTTCGGTGAAGGAAAACATCGTGAGGAAACCTGCACACACCTGCAAAGCAATTTGACGGTGTGTGCAAAGTTCCCAATCCGCACTGGGCCCGCGTGGGAACTATAGCCCAAACCCCTCTCATCATGAGTGGAGGCCTGTGCCCAGCAGTGGTACGTATATAGGCTGCATTATTATTATTATTATTATTATATTCCATGACTTTCACGTGTGTATGTTTGTCAGTGTGTCCGTGAGGCGTCACGGTCGCATCACGCGACGTTACCTTGCTGCACGTGACCATCATGCCGTTGCAGAACCGCAGATGCAGCACGGCCTCGCAGTGGTGTATGAGCGTGTTGAGCATGGCGCCCGTGTTGACGTCCCACACGCGCACCGTGCTGTCCGAGGAGCCGGAGATGATGGCGCGCTCGTCGTACTGCAGGCACAGCACCGAGCCCGTGTGCCCTTGTAGCTCCTGGAAACAATTGGGAATATGCATTAAATTTTTTATCGCACTTGTTAACTAAATATGAAAATACCGTAAAAAAGATGGTAAAAAGTGAAATTAAATTTGAAATCGGCCAAAAATACGGATAATATAAACATTTAAAAATACTAATTAGACAGAGAGATTCGAAATGAACTGTGACGTCAGCGTGCGCTAAGGCCTTATAAACTCCATGTTAAATTCTGTATTGCTAAAAAGAGATAGAAACAAATTTTTAGTACATTTTTCACCATACGATGTTAAATGTTAATCGACTGTTAGTTCATACATTTTGACAGCTGTTAACAATATAATCGTAGTGATTGGTGAAATCCGACATTAATGGCTTATATTATGGTTATTTTTAAAATTATTCGACAAATATTTTTTATCTACTGTTTGTTACATGAATGACTTTTTATTAAAGCAAAAAAAAATCCTTATTTTAATTAAATACAATAATTATTTTTTTTATGGCCCGGAATTTGGAACTACACTCGGCGGCAAAAATATCCGCCCGTCTTTTGCTCATACAAGTGTTAACAAATGTTGCTTCTTAAACCAGACAGCTACATCAAGAATACTTGACCAATTTGAATGCAGTTTGTAGTGTTTTGCAGCTAATTACCCTAGGTCCAAAATTGCTTACAAATAATAATCCTAAAAGTTGCAGTATGTTTCAAAATGACACTTGAAATTTATTTGTTTCTTATTATGCTCATTAGTTTTAGTTATTTAAATAGGTCAATTTTGTATTTTTAATGTCAAGTGTAGATATGTGTTTTATTTAATAGCCGAATAAATGTTTGTATTCTATTCTATATCGCGCAAAATGCAATAATTTACTACGAACAAGTGATTTACGGATCTTTTGGGCTTCTTTAGAAGTTACGACCTTTAAAAGGATTTTTATACGCAATCTTGGACCTAAGGTAATTAGCTGCAAAACATTACAAACCTCATTCATATTGGTTAAGTATTTAAGAAGTAACATTTGTTAAAAGTTGTATGAGCAAAAGACGGGTGGGCGGATATGTATGCAATGGGCTGTTTATTCTACATGTGTAAACTCGATGACAATTCAATATTGTAGTGTCTAACATCTGATCTGATGGTGGAGTCAGGTCTACGCTGTTTTACGTAGACCCACCAATTTCAAAATCGTTAGATCTCGACGAGTTGTAAAAGAAACTTATTCGGACTGTATTTTTAACCAGACTTAGATGTGATAAAAATTCTTACCTTAACGCACTGTAAAGTCTTTCTGTCCCATATTTTGATTGTGTTATCTCTGAGGCCGGAAACTATTTTGTTGTCGTCGTACTGCAAACAGTACACGCCTTTCGAATTCTCTGATCTGCAGTTTATCCTCTGGAACAAATAATGTTTTAGTTAAACAAAGTTAAACGCTTGATCTAGTCGCTCAGTGCGTTTCTATAGTTACAGACGAGTTAGAAAGGGAGATACGACAAGCATGTCGCGGGCAAGTTGCGCTAGCCGTCCAGGACTCTAAGATAATCTCCACACCAAATTTGATCGAAATCGGTTCAGCGGTTTAGCCATGAAAGCGTAACAAACAAACATACAAATCACTTTCACATTTATAATATTAATAAGAATTTGTAAGAATGTTTGAGAAAAGTAATAGGGATGATTGACTAATTTTTTTTTGGCGATCAAATAGATTATCATAAAGTATTGGACACGTATTTTTTCTTCTTTCACATAATCAAAAAATTATGGAGACTATATTGAGTTGAAATATCGCGTGACGTCTTGGTATAATTTGGTACAATTTTTACACAAAAGTGACGTCACGAGCCCCCACTCCCGAACTTTGACGCGCTTTATCCTTGTCATTTTTTGTTTGATTGACTAAAGAAAAAATACGCGCCCAATATTTTTTGTTAATCTAACTGACGGACTAAATAGAATTCCGTTTTCTTTATCATTTAATTTTATCATCCCTACTGGTATTTACCTGTAAGTTGTGCCTGCCCATGCGCCAGTTGTCCTCGATGGAGCGGATGTCCTGGATGATCTTGGGGAACAGCTGTCGGTAGAACGAGTGCGGCGGGTGCTGTAGCCCGTCTTTGGGTTTGAACAAATACTGAATCCTGGGAAAAAATACAGTTGAATATTATACATCCATCTTTTTTTCAAGCCGATAATCCAAATTTAAATCCCTATGTAACATGCTTTCCTATAGGTCGGTACCCCGAAACACGGACTTTATAAACCTATGTTCTGTAATATTTAACAATATGCTATTGGCATAACATACACGCTTTAGGGTATATGCATGAAATTTGTTTATCACATTTATTAACAAAATATGAAAATACCGTAAGAGAGATGGTAAAAAATAAAATTAAAATTAACATCGACCAAAAAATACGGATAATATAAGCATTTAAAACTACTAATTAGACAGAGAGATCCGACTTGTACTGTGACGTCAGCGGGCACTACGGCCATTATAACTCCATGTTAAATTCTAATTCGCTAGAAAGAGATAGAAACAAATCTTTAATGGCTTATATCTTGGTTATTTTTATACTTATTCGAAAAATATTTTTTCTCTACTGTTTGTTACATGAATGACTTTTTAATTAAGCAAAAAAAAATAATGTATATTCTCTATAATGGATTCGAAACGCCTAATTTAACATGCTTTGTTAAAGAAGTACTAGCCGAGGACCTAGTTAGTTCATAAATAATGAGAGATCGAATTGCAGAAATTTGATTTTTTTTTTGCTTATGCTTCACCAGGAGTGTCTACCAACAGTCACTTCAGAAAACTTCTTGTTCTCTTGCTACTCAAAATCCCTAACTTGTCTGTTTTCTATAGAGTACCAGCGACCAGCCCCGGCTTCGCGCGGGAAGCACTAAATTACAAATTCTCAATTAGGCCGTGAGGCCGTTTCTCTTGGCGCAGACCCTCGCAGGTTCTGAACTCCTCGAATAGGGTGAATGAACACCCTCATCTGAATGACAGTCAAATTAGACCACCTTGACTAACTGGTTCCCTTCAAGGAGGCTTGACTCCACCCAATTAAATATTTAATAGCCTAACTTTCCTAGATAATCCCTCTTTCTATTGGTGAAAACCTTATGAAAATCAGTTCCGAAGTTTCTGAGATTAGCTCGAACACAAACTCAGCGCGGCCTCGCTTCGCTCCGGGTACTATTATATACATAATCCTTCTATGGAAAAGTATCTAACTCGTGGTGAAAACCACATCAAAATCCGTTGCGTGGATTATGAGGTAGGAGGAGTTAGCGGACATACAGACAGACGCGGAATATTACAATATCTGTTGGGTATTTAAGAAAACTGCCAAGTTAGTGCTCAAAATGCATTAGTAGCAGTAAATTTGTTTGACAGTTAACAAACTAGTGTCTTGGCAATTTTTTAAATAAGCTACTTTTGTTGGCACATCAGGCCTATTTTGTATTTACCGTAGCCCCGTCTCTCTCACGCATTCGCGTTTTAAGAGACGTTGGGAGCGAAAGAGATATAGCGTTTTCATTTCATATTTTGAGTTACGGAGCCAAAAGTACCAGGATCCCATGATAATCGAAGAGCACTCACCACCCTCTCCGCTCTGCTAGCCCTCGCCAAAGCGAGTCGGTGCGTACTTTTCGTTCAACCAGCTTCTTCCATAGCATGCCTTCAGAGATGACTCTTTGCCATTCACGGCAAACCAACTCTGCCGCGCATAACGAACTCGCGTCGAGGTATGAAAGTATATTTTCTGCAATGTGGTCTAGACCTTTTTCTGTGGACAAAAAAAAAATTATTATCCATTAATGGGGTGTCAAATGATTCGTGAAAAACGTGCGAGTGTCATAGGCTATATCAAAATTATAAGGGTGCGTCATAGGCGCCTGTCGGGTTTTAGTTTTTGATTTAGTTTATATTGTTATCCGTTGTGACCCATTAACATTTGCAAATGTTGCTTCACATAAAGTAACTTCGGTGTGGATGCACCTTAACCCTTCACTCATCTGACTCAAAAATGTTAATAAAAATTTCCTCCCTAAGGAGAAAAAGTGTAATTTTATTCTTGGAAGAATTAAATGACATTGCAAAACGAATGCATTTATTCGAGCACCGACGTAAGCCAACGACGACAGTGCAGCGTATCGATTTAATCATTTTTACACACGTCAACCACAGACTAGTGTTACTATGAATGCATTTAATAATTTATTATAAGCATTCTGTTTTATTATAAGGTTTAGGATAAAAAAAAACTTAATCAAAAAATGAACCTCCTTCTAGGAAGTCAGGTCTCGGATTTTAAAATTTGTTTAAATTAAAAATGATTGCAAGGTTTAATTCACAGAATTTACATTTTGAGATATGTACAGTCAAAAGCACTAATATCTATACGGCCACCGCGCCAAATATATGTATACATAGACCTTATTATCAGTGGCATAGGGGTACGTAGATATTTATGTCATCTTGGGATTGTATATATACTGGGTGTTTTTTTATTCGTCTTAAACATTTTGGGGGTTAAATCAGTAAGTCATGTGACAGAACATAATATGCAATCTGGAGATGAATCAGACTTAACCATTAACAACTATGTGTTGGCGGCTTCATTTTCTAGAGAAAACAGAAATGGAGGTTCATGCATTTTGGTTCGCAACATTCATAAATATCGCACTCTACAGGAAATTGCAAGTTATTCCATTGCAAACGTGATTGAATGCTGCGGGGTAGAACTCATCGAACACAAAATAATAATAGTCTGTGTATATCGAATACCTAAAAATAATCTTCGAACTATGTCACTGTTCTTCAATAACTTAAAAAAGATTCTAGAAAAAAGTTCATATAATAAGAAGGTTATCATCTGTGGTGACTTTAATATTGATGTTCTAAAAAAATCATCCATGTCAATTGAATTCGAAAATCTTTTGCTTAGCTACAACCTTAAACTTAGTATATCAGAACCGACTCGATTATGTAGCAAAACCTGTATAGACAACATTATACACAATGTGCCAGGAAGCAAAGCTGAAGTAAGGGAGCTTGCTCTATCTGACCATACTGCTCAAATACTAAGATGTCCTGTTAGAAAAACCTGTGTCTTCACGCATTGGTATAAACTCCATAGAAATCTAAGTGAGGAAAATATAGCAAAATTTATTGAATGTTTACAGAGTTTGAGTTTCAATGATGTTTACATGGCTAATAACTCTAATGAGGCGTTTAACTTATTTGCGGATAATTTTAAATTGTTCTATGACTTATGTTTTCCTTGTAAAAGAACCAAAATACTTATCTCTTGTAAACCAAAGTGGATCACAACGGGCATTAGGAAGTGTTGTAAAAGGAAGAGATGTCTACTTTGGGAATACAGATTATCTCCTAATTTAAATAAGAAATTATATTTTAAGCAATACTCTAAGCGGCTTAAGAAAGTAATCTCACAAACACAAAGGGCCCAGAATGATTATTATATTAAGAATTCAAGTAACAAGTCAAAAGCCACATGGAAAATAATAAAAAATAACAAAATGAACTATCCGAGAGAATATATTAATAAAATCATGTCAAATGGAAAAATAATCACTAATCCTAAAGAAATCGCACAAGAATTTAATAATCACTACATAGACCAAATATATTCAATTACTAAATCTAATTCTAGCAAATTAGACAACTCTTATTCTACTGATATTTCTTATTCCAATAATTTTCATGCGAATAATTCAAATTTAATAAACTCTAACTCTAACAAAAATACCACTTTGACTAGCAATTCAACTAATTCTTTATTTATGTACCCAACTAGTTCTGATAATATTCAACGTATTATCAACTCACTACGGAATACCAACAGCACTGGTTATGATGATATAAGCACGAAAGTAATAAAAAGAGTATCTCACGTTATTGCCCCAATAATTAGTTATATTGTAAATGTATGCATCGAAAGTGGTGTTTATCCAGACAGACTGAAAATTGCTATCATAAAACCTCTTTACAAAAAAGAGGACAAACATAACATGATCAATTACAGACCTGTAGCTTTAATCCCTGTATTTTCCAAGATTATAGAAAGGGTCATATATGATAATCTATATAATTATTTTGAAAAATATAATCTTTTCGTCAAAGAACAAAATGGGTTCCGAAAAAATAAATCAATCAATATGGCTATATTTGATCTAATGCGAACAATTATTACACAGATGGATAAAAGTGTCCCAGTATCAGCGCTTTATATGGACATGTCTAAAGCATTCGATTTTGTAGATCATAACATTCTTTTAGATAAACTATACGCATACGGAGTTCGAGGTAATGCATACAATTTAATTAAATCTTACCTTAGCAATAGGAAACAAATGACCCATATAAATAAATTATGTCTTAAAACAAAAACTGAGATGACGCATTCATCCGATCAGAGAGAAATTCACTACGGCGTTCCGCAGGGTAGTGTTTTGGGCCCCCTGTTATTTCTCATTTACATTAACGATCTACCTAATGCTATTGAACAATCAATGATTCTTTTCGCTGATGACAGCACGGTGATATTTACTGGGCATAACTTAGACACGTATGAATATGAAATTAATCGCACTCTCGAAATAATAATCGAATGGCTGACTAAAAACAATTTAAAAATTAACTTAGATAAAACAAAAATTATGTCATTTAAACAAAGATCAAATTTATTAGGTAACCTAAATATAGCATATAAAGGACATATAATTAATCAAACGGACACAACTAAATTTTTAGGGCTAAATATAGACAATAAATTGACATGGAAAATTCATATTAATAATGTATGTAAGAAGCTAAATCGGTTTTCATATGCGCTTTATAATTTAAGGAACAAAGTAAACCAATCGGCAATATTAACCGCCTATCAAGCTTACGTCACATCAACGTTAAGGTATGGGATCATATTCTGGGGGAACTCGACAGATCGTGAAGTTGTATTTAGAGCACAAAAAAAGTGTGTCAGATCTATATGTGGTTTGCGATCGACTGACTCCTGTAGGATGCACTTTAGGAAATATAAAATTCTAACCGTTCCATGCCTGTACATCTACGAAATATCAGTTTTTGTTCAAGCTAACAGGAGCTTATTTAAAACCTTTCAGAGTGTTCGACTCCGACACAAAGTAAAACCAATACAATCCCATACGGCTTTACTCAGTAAGAGTGTTCTTGGAATGTCCTGTAAAATTTTCAATAGGCTACCAAGTTACATAAGAGAAAGCGAAAATACAAAAATATTAAAAAAACATCTTCATAGCTTCTTAACAAAAAAGGCCTACTACTCCATCCAAGAATTTCTAGATGGGAGATAAAATTGAAAATCTATGTGTAATATTATTAATTAATTAGGTATCTATGCAATGTATTAACTTAGTGAATATTTATGTTATAATTATAAGAGTTACTTTAAGCACGCTGCACAACATATTTGTATGCCGAGAGGTACCACATAGAGGAACAAAACTGTATGAAAGATCTGTATCAACCTATGCTGGACAAAGAAATAAATGATTTATGATTTATGATTCATACTGGTCAACTTTCACTATGGGACCAACCCCGAAATCGCGAAAAAAAAAATTGACCATCCCATACATTTTGGCTAGTCAGCTGACGATGTTTTGTATGGGAGGGTCAAATATTTTTTCGCGATTTCGGGGTTGGTCCCATAGTGAAAGTTGGTCAGTATGACTTACTGATTTAACCCCCAAAATGTTTAAGACGAATAAAAAAACACCCAGTATTTGTCACTTTGACTTTACAAGCTTTTTACCTGACTACGGCGAAGCAAAAACGAGGGTAATGATTTTAGCAGTCAAACAGTTCGGGTAGTCGCAGTTCCTGTATCATTTTTTTTTTTGACAAATGAGTTGTCGTTGGCTTCGTTTTAGTGTGCCGCGTGTCTAGGCTACGCGATGTCAATTTAATCCAACATGGCGGATTTTGATTTGATTAAATGAATAATGTAGCATTACTTTGTGACAGATGAAAATAGCATGAGAAGAATTTTTTTCGTAGTCTCCATTAGTTTTGTAACTTTGTCTTGTTCAAAGTATTGACAGTGTAATTAAAATTATATCGCTTCTCTCCATAAATCTCATGATGAACGAAACTTTTAGATTTACGAATGGAAAGATTCAATATCGATAGTAAAATGCACCGCAAATATTCAACTGTTGTCTACGTCAAGAGTTGAATTTAGAATATCAGATCAATATTTGTGAGTCAATAAGTCGCGGCATGTTTTATGCAGTATCGACGGAGATAGCCATTTGTTAGGGAGATGTACTGCGCCTCTACGCAGTAGTTTGCTGGTAGAAAATATACGTTCTAGTCGCAGCGACAACAATATTATTTTTGACACTTGATGGCAATATCTTACTTATTAATTTTTTTTGTAACTGCGGTATGGAGGTTTACGGGGGCGAAGGATCAATCTAGCTAGGTATCTGGGAAAATTCGTTTTGTGCAAATTTTCACGCAAAAAGATTTCCAGCTATGGTTCGTAATTTCGGGGCGAATGCCGCCGTCTGAATAGACTGATGGTTAGCGCGATGGCCCACAACGCAAAGACTGCGGGTTCGAACCCCAGATATGGTTCGGTTTTTTTTTCTTTTTGTATAGAAAATCGATGATATTTCGGTTTCGACCCGATGACGCTCGACGACGCTTGGGCTCCCGGGTGTTATTACTTTAAAAGAGAGCATTTGTGACGTTCTCAGTATAAAGGGACCTTATGGAGGAAGGCAGTTACGCTTTTCTTGTTGTTGTAACTATACGAATACTATGGTAACAGTTCTAAAAACGGCGTAACCGCCTGCCTCCATGAGGTCCTTTTATACTGAGAAGGTCACATTTCATGTTTATAAAGTGGTTAAAACATACGGAATGAGAAACGCTCGCGTGTTTCCTATTCAATCGCTTACAGATATGATTTATCGAATTTGACCACCACTCAAAAAGTTCTTGCTTGACCAATTCATCATTACTTACGTTTATTGTTAACTGATTTAAAAATAAATTGAGAACCTCATTCTTTTTTTGAAGTCGGTTAATAAATTAAGGTTTAAATGGATGTACAATGAGTCAATGAATCTCTGGTAATATCTGATCGTATATTTTATAGCGATTTGAAAAGAAAGTGCTGACGCGTCTTTACAACATTTTTCAACTTTGTATGAACTAAATTTTTTTTTCATATTTTTATATATTTTTTTCGTTGTAACATTTCGTTTTTAACAGAGATTAATAAAATTGTACTAAATTTTAAAAATAAATAGCGTAAGAGCTAGCACACATCTTGTATTTTCTCGCTTGTCACTCAGCTCAGTAAGTCGCAGACACGTGGTAGCCGCCCTGGCCGGGGTAAGCATTTTTAAATTAAATAAATATCAGGCGACAATCTGACACAAATCGACCTAGTCCCAAACTAAGCTCTAGGCTTGTACAGTTCGCCATCAAATATATCTGTACATATCAGAGTGGTCAAAAATATCTGAACATGCACTCTAACGCCTTGACAATAGAGTCGTGTTCAGATATTTGTGAGCACCTTGTTTACTGCAATATATATGATGGCGACTGTACTATGGGCACTAGGCAACGATATACATACATATACTCGTATAGAGAAATACATGCTTAAATATATAGAAAACTGATGACTCAGGAACAAACACTCGCGCTCATCACACAAATATTTGCCCATACCGGGATTCGAACCCGGGACCGCTAGCTTCGTAGGCAGGGTCACTGCCAACTGGGCTAACTGCGTCGTCAAATGTTGCAGTCGCACTTACTGGGCAGCATGCTGATGAAGTCGCGCTGCAGCATGGGCTTGAGGTACGCGTTGATGTGTCCGTGCTGGTAGTGGCACATGCGCGCCAGCAGCTGCTCCACGAACTCCACCTGGACACATCATCATCGCATCATCATCATCATCATCATGGCAGACACGTTCACAGCTGGAAATGGGGCTTTCCCAAAGATTGCACGGTCGGACCGACTTGGAAAGCAGTATTTGAATGTTAGTGTGTCAAATTATTAATAAATAAATTATCTATTACTGTTCGTAGGTCAATGTCACTTATTATTTAATCGTATGGCGCATTTACATAAACATTTCAAATATACATAACACAACTAACTAACATAACTATACGTTTTTTTATTCGTCTTAAACATTTTGGGGGTTAAATCAGTAAGTCATACTGACCAACTTTCACTATGGGACCAACCCCGAAATCGCGAAAAAAAATTTGACCCTCCCATACAAAACATCGTCAGCTGACTAGCCAAAATGTATGGGATAGTAAATTTTTTTTTCGCGATTTCGGGGTTGGTCCCATAGTGAAAGTTGGTTAGTATGACTTACTGATTTAACCCCCAAAATGTTTAAGACGAATAAAAATCACCCTGTATATCCACATTCAAGGTCCCGAGCCACAAGAGATAGTGTCACTTGAGAATGGCTGGACCAATTTGGCAATTTTTTTATTAAATGTTCATAATAGTCCAAATTAGGGAACAAAAATTGAAAAATATTTGGACAGGACAATATCTGTCCAAAAATAAACATTATATTGGATTACAAGCTGAAGCCCTCTTCTCTCCTAATGTTGCTGTGCCCAACAGGGTCCATAATTAAGTTATAATATAAATTATAATGATTACTATTAAGTTAACAGGTTCCCTGTCCCGAAGCAATGTGCAGCGTCCTTTCGACACGTCCCCATAGTAATAATGACATTAAATGCTCATAAAGTTTCATATAAGATACGTTATTTCCCTTCAAGTATTTCATGATACTTTTTGTCATAGTGATTGATAGATGGGTATTGATTATATCGGTAACTTTTAAAGTAAGGAAATGAAATATTTACATCACTGGCCATGTGCCTCATGGACGTACCAGGACAGTCACGCATGAGGCACATGTGTCTCATGGGATAGGGAACCTGTTAAGTAAGCCTAACATAACTAAAATTATGGAATGCAATAAGAGTATTGAAGTTGTTGGAGTAGAGATGATTGGTGTAGCCCACCTGGTCCGTCTCGTTCCATCGCCCGAAGATGTTGAGGCAGGTGTCTCGCTCTGCCGTGTACGCGGGGCTGCTGGGCACCGGCTTCACGCCCGTGTCCAGAGACGTGAGTGACGTCACCTGCGACCAAAATGGCGTCAGTAGGATAGTTTAAAATAACATGGAGAATCTTAATCTTACACAAATTTACCTAGTACACTCGGCGTCAAAAAAATCGCACATCTACGAAAATTAGTTTCAAACGAATATAGCTCTTTAATTATAAACTTATCATTTGAAAGCACAATTAATGACCCTTAAAAACACGAATCGTTCGATTCCGTACAAAACAATGATCGCTAAAAAATTTTTTGACACCGAGTGTACTACGGTTACTAGAGAAAACTGTAAAATAACCTTACTTATATAGAAATATAAATATACATAACATCCAAGACTCAATAACAAAAACTGGCGTCGAGAATTGAACCTGGGACCGCTAGCTTCGCAGGCAGCGTCACTAACTAGGTTAACGGGGTCGCGTCGTCAAATACTCGATTCGCGATACCATGCGATGAGTAATACCTAAGATGTACCAGTTAGTCGACTATTGAAATATACATAAATACCTACAGTATAATATCAATAGATCGCCGCGCCTGACCCCAAAAGCGCCGTTACGTCGGGTACAATCACACGGAGCATATGTGACGTTCTCAATATAAATGGACCTTATGGAGGAAGGCAGTTACGCTCTTCTTGTTCTTCTAACTATACAAATACTATGGTAAGAGTTCTAAAAACGGCGTAACCGCCTGCCTCCATAAGGTCCCTTTATACTGAGAACGTCACATATTAAGTACACTTTACCGTGATTACGTTAATACAAATTCCGTCACCGCAATGCACTAGGAAAGGATCAAATTCATCGCGACTTAATCTTAACTCGCCGGCGAGCTAGGCGAGGCACTAGCGTAACTTGACCCGCCAATAGGTTACAAGTTAATGTTCGATGTTTCAAGAAACCTCACCCGACTTTATCCCTACATCGGGGCAGGGACCGGACAACCCTTTCAAAGGGCTTCCCTTTGAAATAGCTAGCCCAGTGGATTTTCTCACCCATTCCAATTGGCAAACCAAACGATTGAATTTCCCTTATCGAGTGAAGAATCCAACGATAAGGGTAGCCGTCGGTAACGTGTATACTAATAAGGGTTTTATAAGGCTATTGAGTTAGCGCTTATTTGAATGAACTGTCGTTTAATTGCTTCGAACGAGACGCAAGGTAACGTGTATTTTATGAAGTCTACAAAAGGTCTAAAATTGCGTATACACTAGTAACCTTTTTTAAAGGGTTTAGTAAGGGTATTGGTTAGCGCTTAATAGAATGGGCTATCGTTTGGAAAAAGCGCTTTAAAAGCACATTTAAAGGGTTTTGACGGGCAGAGGGTTTGGTAAGTTAATCCTTACGAAAAACCCATACAAAACCCATTGAAAGGGATAGCGGGCCGGTCCCTGGATCGGGGGTCAAGTCATGATTGTCACGCGTATCAATGACGAAGTAAAGAAGATTCTTTTTCTCCTCAAATCAAACTCGATTAACATTTCAGAGGAACTGTAAATTATTCTAGGGATTAAAGCATCCCGTGCTATTTTAGTACACAGACCGGCCACTTTCGGTGAACTTATGACTTAGGGTTTTAACTTTAGGGTTGCAATCTTGAGAATGTCGTCTTGAGATTGCCTTATCTATGTCATGAAAAAAAAAAGGATATATTATGTGCCGAATTTCATTTAAACTCGTCGAGCCATTACTACGTGATTAGTGATTCACATATAAATGAATTGACACATTCACATTTTCCTCAATGCATACATAAGATTTCTGAGGGTGGCTTCTCCAAACGACTGACTCAGAAGCATGTGTGTCAAGTCGCGACTTGTTTCACTGACCGGCTTTTTTTCTTCTTTTTATAAATAACTCAGGTACAATCTCACACAAGCTCTAGGCTTGAACTATGGGTACCAGGCAACGATATACATACTTATATAAATACCGACTTAGGCCGCCTTTCCATTCCACCAATCAGATTCCTCTAGTTTCTGTGTGCTATGCGTTAGTGTGGGTACCTACTGTACAAGGTGATTGGTCCTTTTCGCACCGCTCCACTCGTCTCCACCTCAATGGAAAAGCAGCCTCAAATATATAGAAAACATCCAAGACTCAGGAACAAACACTTGCGCTCATCACACAAATATTTGCCCATACCGGGATTCGATCCCGGGACCGCTAGCTTCGTAGGCAGGTTCACTACCAACTAGGCTAACCGCGTCGTCTTTAGACTAAGGAAAGTTATGATTCATTATCAACATTTATAATGCTGTGAAAACTTTTATTAGTATTACATCAGCAATTTAAAAGTTTTTGATGTGTTCTGATATTTAGGCACTTGTCCCACCGCCGGCGACGAAGCGATTAGCTATCGACTATTTTCTCGCTCAAGAAACGAACAAAACATATATCCCGTATCAATAAAAGAGTCATATATATATTAATTGTTGCTCGCTGGCTGTTCACACTGCCGGCGAGAACTCTCGCGACTAATTGGTCGCAGCGACAAAAGCTATCAAAGGTAAAATTCGCTCAGCGATGCTCGCTTGGCGGTCAGAACTCACGCCGAGCGGCCAGCCAGCGGTAATTATATATTTTATACTCATGTACGTCTCGGCCGCCCCGAGCGAGTAATCGCCCGTCGCACTCGAACACTCGCTTATAGCCCAGCGATAAAACTATCGGAAGTACACACTCGCTTCTTGCCAACTCGTTTCTAGTTTCTAGCTCTACTCGCTTCTCGCTCGCCGGCGGTGGGACGAGTGCCTTAACCCTGGACGCAAAATAGAGGGGTGTTACAAGTTTAAAGTACGTATCTGTGTCTGTATATCAATGCATCTGTGTATCTGTCTGTGGCATCCATCTGTGGAACCAATTTTCATTTCATTTTTTTGTTTGAAATGTGACTTGATCGAATGTAATACCTACGTTTGGTGATAATCCGTGGGGTATTTAATGGGCGCTCCACATTCGCGCGCGATTCGCGGGCGTGAATTGCGGCGCGATTCGCGCGTGAACTCTTCTTGGCTCCACATTAGCAGTGTTCACAATTGTGTTCACAGTATAGTTCGCGCGCTTGACGAATATGGACGAAGTTGTTGCCTCGGTAGGCTTAATGCTGTGTGCATTTGCATATTACAATTATGTCTACATTAAAATTAAAAAAAAAAAAAAAAAAAAAATGGAGGAAACGAAGATGGTGGATGACGAGTATTCATCGTAATAGATCTAGGTTTGTAATATTTTATATATATATATATGCAGCTTTCGCGCGTTCGCAGGCTCTTTGACTCGGGCCATAAAACCGACAAAAACTGCGCGCAACAAGGCGCGAAACCGCGAAAAATATATGCGAATCGGCACCACATTCACGATTTCACGCGTTCGCGCATAGTTTTCGAGTTATGAGCTCTGAATACACCATCATCATGTGCTTAGGCACGAACGAACGATACGAAACGATACGAACTATTGCAACTAATAATGATGGGTAAAGTGGCTGGGAAAAGAGCTTTTGGTCGTAGGCTGCGTAACATCCGGTAATGGGCCGGGATCACAAGCGCCGCGGAGCCATTCAACCTCGCCAAAGACCGGGAAAAGTACGCGCAGCTGACTGCCAACGTTCACTAGTTGGAGAGGCACAGAAAGAAGAAGCTTTAAAAGTAGGAGTCCCAATTATGTCAGTTTGATAAACCAACAAATAGATTTAAATATTATCCTACTAATAATATTAAAAGTTTAAAATTAATTGGTTGAAATGATGTGAATGTTTGTGCACGGCACAGTAATGGGTACTTGTTAAACCAATTTTAATGATTTTTTTTCACTAATTATTACTAAGCCTCCGCTGTCCGTCCGTCTGTCTGTCGCCGGGCTGTATCTCATGAACCGAACCAAATGTGTATGTCTATTGCCGCTATAGCAACAAAAAAAAATAAAAAAAATAAAGGAAGCTCAAGCGTGATTTTATTAAATTTTGTCACTCCACGGGCTGTATCTCACGAACCGTAATAAATAGACTGTTGAACTTTACACAGAGTGTGTATCTCTGTTGCCACTATAACAACAAATGATAAAATGTACATAGTATTAAATATTGCCTACGATGGTACTCTTCGTGTGCGAGTCAAAATCGCACTTGGCCGGTTTTTTTATCAACTGTCTATGCTTAGCCTAAAGCTTCGGCTGCGGAATCTCATAACAATAACAAATAAAAGCTAGTAATATAAAGAAGCAAACTAAATACCGATTGGCGACTTGGCGACACACTTACAATTTTAATGAAGCCTATGACATTGCACATTTCACACCCCTAAAATCGGTCCAGCAGTTTAGGAGCTAGAGCGGAACATACATATGTATACATACTTACATAATTACTCACATACCTACATACATACAGGTCAGTTGAGTAATAAAGAACTAGCAACCTGCCCAACCTGCCAGTCATCAAAAAATATTATCATAAACAAGTTTCTTGCTACCTACTATAGCATTTCATAAGTAATATGAATAAGGAAAAATCAATTAATACGTAATAGTATTGGAATAGGAATAGGAAAAAAGTAATGATAAATTGTAATCATAGCTTTAAATATTTTTAGTAAAAGTAGAAAAATACGAAGTTATATTAGACTACATTATAAAAAACGTTTTCAAAACAAAGAAATGACTTAAACCTTTTACCCTATGCATTTGTACATATATATTTGTACTCGCGTTCTCTAACGGCTCTAACGATTTCGATGAATTTTTCAGTATAGGGGTTTATGGGGGTGAAAAATCGATCTAGCTAGTTCTCTCTCATATCTGGGAAAATTAGTTTTACTTGTATTTTCACGCAAAATGATTTCCCGCACAATGTTTCGTAATTTCGATGCGATCGTCGCCGTCTGAATAGACTGTTAGTTGCGTTGGACTACCACGCAGACTGCGGGTTCGAACCCCAGCTCACGTTATCGAAAACGGCTCTAACGATTTTGGTGAAATTTGCAATATAGGGGTCTAGCTAGGGGAAAATTCGTTTTCCCCGTTTTTACAAACAAAAAGATTTCCCGCGCAATATGGTTCGTAATTTCGTGGCCGCCGTCTGAGTGGACTCGACTAATGGTTAAAGCGTTGGCCTAGTACCCCAAAGCTGCGGGAAACTGCGGCCCAGCTATGGACAGTTTTTTTAATTCTTTTTTTGGGTAAATCTTTTGTTATATTTTTTTTGTTATTGTATAGAAATCAAAGAAAATTCGGTTTCGACCCGCGCGACGCTTTGTCTCCCAGACATTAAATGAAATATTAACACACCTGGAAATACTTCCTTCCCACACTATTCAAGATTTGAAGCTTATTTTAACATGGATCTTTCATAAAAAAAACATGCATCTGCTATTTAATAGACATAGCAATTTCAACCCAACCAAGTTAAGATAAGAACACATTTACAATAACAATTCCATAAAAAAATAACTGCCGCACTCAGAGACGTCAATTAAGATTTAAGTTTCATTAAAGTAGCTGCTGTCACTTTCTTTGCTATAGCAATAGAATAAGACGCAGCAACTTTAATGACACTTAAAACTTAATTGACGTCTCTTTAGTGCGGCAGTAAGCAATGTTTTTTTAAGGAAGACAAATGCCTGCCACAGTTAGATATTTAGACATAGATGCAGGAAAAGGGGTCTATGTTGATGCTGCAGCGACACGCGTGCCTACTCGACGCAGTTAGCTTAGTTGGTAGTGACCCTGCCTACGAAGCTAGCGGTTACAGGTTCGAATCCCGGTATGGGCAAATATTTGTGTGATGAGTGCGAGTATTTGTTCCTGAGTCATGGATGTTTTCTATATATTTAAGTATGTATTTATCTATATAATTATGTATATCGTCGCCTAGTATCCATAGTACAAGCTTAGAGCTTAGTTTGGGACTAGGTCAATTTGTGTGAGATTGTCCCCTGATATTTATTTATTTATTACTCGCGCCACCAGCTGCTCCAGCTCGCAGATTTTAAATGTTATGTTGTGGTGTTCATGTGTTGTTGTATCACTAACACTAATATTAAGATTCTGTATTTACTAACCCTATAGATGTATAGTCTGAAATAAATGAATATGTATTTGTATTTTGAATTGCACAGTAGAATTTGACATATTTATTTATCCTCATAAACCCTGTGTTTTTTAAAACAGTAGTCCTAACAACCCAATATACTATACCAAGTACATACCTACTAATAAAAGTGAATGTAAAGGTGATGTACATTCGGCAGTTATTTGCGTTATGTAGTTACAATGTCAGGTTTGAATTACTATCATTGATTTGTACTTGTGCAAGTATGTGGGACTTATAAGGTTATAGAAATAGAAATCAAATTGAACACATTAGATAGCTGGCAAATTTGGCTGAAATACATTTAACAGATGTGCTTTGGAGTCTGGAGTCCTTTTAATGTAATGCCTGACAAAGTAAGACCTGGTACTGTCCTGTTTAACAAACCTTAATAACATTGTAGTAGCCAACCATAATTCAGTTAATATGTAGGGATGATCTCAGTGACAGCTGTATTTCATAATTTCATACACTTCTTATACTCGCAAGCAAGACATAAAAAGATAAAGGTGTTAAACTGATTACTTAGCTTCATTACCAGGTTCAATGTATTACTTATGGGAAGTCCAAGAAACAAGGGTAATACGTGTTTATATCAGTGGTTATGGGGATCATCCTAGATTGACCAAATTATAATGTTTGTACAAAAACAGTGCCAAGCAAGTTCTATTCCAGTTTTAAAATGTTTACAAGGAGTGGCATAATGTCTACAAAGTTAAAAGTACTTTTTTATATAAAGAAAAGAGGGCAAAATAAGGTTTGAACTCTGTTACCATTTTATAGGTTGTTGTATTAAAAAAAAAACATGTAACAAGGCTTAAAGTGCAGCAGGTTAGATCTACATAACGATTGTATGTAAGCAAGAATGAAGCGCAACACCAAGTTATGTCATGAAGTTCCAAACATAAAAATTGCGAAATTATTCGAAAGTGGCACACCAAATTATTTTATAGAAAAAGGGTCTAAAACCGGAAATTACAACTTTGAATTGACGGAGATGTGAATAAACTCAACTACAAAAACATTTAGATTTGTTTTATTGCCGATAAGAAAGTAATTTCCTCCAAAATGTAACGGTACCTATCCTAGGAACAAAAAAGATCTAAACTATTGAATATTTCAATATTCCGCGGTAGTTTTTGGTTTACTTAGGGATTAATAGGGTATAAAGTATATTTACCTCGTATGAAAGAGTATGAGGATAAAGTTAAAGACAAGATGAATAAAAAAATACACTTCTCGGAAACGTCTGCAATGCAGGATAAAAGTTCATTTCTTGGTTGTATATTTAATAGCAGAGTTATATAGCCCTACATAACAACACAAAAACTTGGACAAATAATAAAGAAGCTGCCTTTTGTAGTAAAAGTAATCTTATTTTAGTTTGTCCTCAAAACACAAAATAATCGAAATCAAACTGAGTGGTGCCAAAGATGGCGGAACAGCCATGACAGAACGGTAGTGCTCTAAATAAAAATTCCAGCCATACCTGAGGTGGTGTTGTATCTTCTATCATCCTTTCAGTCTCCATTTTTACTATATCACTGAAAACATCAAATAGTCTAGTAAAATCACCACTAACAACTAAATCACAATCGCTAAATGGTCATCGCTCGCATGACGTCAAGCTCAAGCACTAACTGTCACGTTAGGATTGGTGCTAATTGCACTATTATCAGATTATTTATGTGTTAGCTATTAAATATTTCGATGATATTGAGTCTTGCCAAAAGTTTTTTTAAATATCAATATTACTCCGTTTATAATTATGATATATGTTAGAACGATAATTCTTCTGACTTCTCAATTTCCGTACCAATTATTAGTTAGGTTAGGTAGGTAAAATAGTTTCTACTTGAATGTAGTAATTAGCCTGTTCGGATTCACTATGCAAGGGTCCGTTAAGCTAGCACTGTTTGGAACCCAGGCTAAATGGCAAAAAAACTAGAATCCAAGCTATATTTTTACGCCGGAAGCAGACTATTATATATTGACAGTTTGTTGTTGCAAACTATTTTAAATAGGTATTCTTCATTGTCACATTAAATTTTCATGTTACACAAGAAATGACACTGGAGATCGCAATGCAAACAGCAATTTGAAGAGAAGAAAAGTGGCCTTGAATGACGTCACTTGTGTTTTTTGTCTCTTTCTTCATAGGCCATAGTGTCAAGACTAAGTTATTGTTCAATCAGTATTGCTATTATAATATTAAAATGGCAGCTGCTAACAATCAGGGAAATAAAGGGCGTGAAAGGCTGATCTTTTGTTTGGTTATTTATATTTACTTCAAAGAAGTAGGTACATAATTTGTAAAAACTCATCCTAACATTCCAAAATAGCGTGACTTTTTGTTTAGTGAACAGTGATTTAGACATATCAGTGTTAACTGCCTGTCTAATATAAAATAATAATAATAATAATAATAAATCAGTAAAACAAAAATAGAATTTGAGTATAAAGAAGCTTCTTGGGCTCATCTTTCTATCACACATTCTTATTGGCACCTTTTGTATTTATCATGGCAATTTCAGACAGTATGAGGCGTGGGATTGACAAAAAGTCGGTAGGTATTGCGAATAGTAAATTTTATGTCAGGGCGGCTTTTTGATTTTGTAGTACTGGAGGTTCATGTAACGTGTGAGCGTACCTTTGCTGACATTGACATATCACGGGCCATTTGACGTTTTAAAACCTTGAGACAACATGAAGGATAACGAAAGGACATCTCTTTCTGATTCATTATCAATGCCATAAATACAAAAAGGTCAAACATACGTCTTTTGTTGTTTCTTAGCTGTTAGTCCGATTTCTATGCAAGTACTTATTTTGTGATTTTATCAGTTTAGCGGAATCATATTTGTCATGCTGGCAATCATTCTAGTCAACGTCACATGAAACTTCACTTGTCATTTCATACAATATAAACACAAAGTCACAAAGACCTCGAAGCCTCAGTTGTGCAGTGTAAATAAGCGTAAACAAGTCTCGCTAACGATATTTAAATAAAATTAGAGGATAATGACCCGTGCCAATCGGCTATAAATGTCTCTCACTATTAAGTTTCGTCTTTTCGCGACTTCACACATTTGTTATCGTATTAGATAAGCAACAGTAATAGTAGTTTATTAGCATAAAATTAATAAAATAATTTAAAATGAAGATAAAGGTGGATAGGAGTCTGGTGCCCATTAAGGCGCATTTCTTCTTCTTTTTCGCTGGTAAGTGACTTGTTATTAATTGTAGATTAGCCCAATTACGACTCGGGGTCAAAACTCGTTACTGAGTGATAGCAAAATTTGAAAGTAGCCTAATCTACTTTCAAATTGTAACCGTACAAAATACAGAAGTAATTAGATAAGTAGCTTATTTACTATAAAATATAGTTTATAAATATGCAATTATTTTTTTAATTTTAATAATCTTACAATTTGTTACTAATTTATTTATAAATACATTTTTGACTATATTTTTATGTATACAGTTTTAGTTTCTTAGCACTGTACTCCGATTTTTTTAGATTAGAATAAATGACTATTATCTTACACATGTGGAAACATTAAATGAATACAAAATTTGAAATGTAATACAATTGTATCTGCTATAAGTAATCAATAACAAGAATTAGAATATACAGGCAAATGTGTTCTAGTATAACACTAAAGTATACATGTTGTGTTAATCAATGGTCATGGAGATTTTTGGGTGATATGAAGATGATGATGATGATAGTGTGTAATGATATGTATTAGAAGTATGTTTATCTAGTGGACAATCTCACACAAATTGACCTAGTCCCAAGCTAAGCTCTAGACTTGTATTATGAGTACTAGACAACGATAAACATTCTTATATAGAGTAATACATGGGTCGATCAACTTTTTCTGGTTTGTTATTCTGTCCCGTTGTCCAAGAGACAACAGTGACAGAGTTTCTCAAAGAAAACTGTTATAATATATGCTACTAATATGCTTAGGAAATAGTCCATAAAATAATGGGCTTATAACTACGACAAAAATGTACGTTTGATGAACTATAACCATAGAAAACATATAGAGAATCATGGTGTTAAAGAGTTGTCCAGCGGACGTAACCATGACAACGAGGTACAAGAAAAAGTTGATCAACCCACATACTTAAATACATAGAAAACATCCAAGACTCAGGAACAAATACTCACGCTCATCACACAGATATTTGCTCATGTCAAATATAAGTACTAATATAAATTATACCCTATATAAATAAGGCAAGGTAAGGCAAGGTCAAATTTTAACTTTGAATAAGCTTATCTATCCACGGTTTGAATGGGTCTCTATTGTTTGTCATAAATTCATATGCCATAATGTATCATTTGCCATAATCATTATTTGATATAAAGGCTTTTTTTCTGAAACCAATTTTCAGGATTGTTATTTAAAATAAACCTAACCTAACCTAATGGGTTCTATGCAATGATCTTTTAAATAATCTTGAAATGTTCAAGGTTTTAGAAAAAAATCTTTGAGGAAATTAAAATTATGGCAAATTTTCGATTATGGCAAATTAAATTATGGCAAAAGAAGGGATCCCGGTTTGAATATAGGGACAGGACGTAACTGTGTTGTCAAACATTCATCCAGTGATACTTACAATACACCAAGTTATTGTCATTACCTACAACGTCCGGGACAATGAGAAAGTTTTCACTCTCATAAACATTCAATAGCATTCATAAACCTTGATGATATGTTCTGTGTGATATGATATTCATATTCGCACATATAATATACTCTCTGTTTCTTTTTCTTTAAGTTTTAATATTACTCCAAGAAATATAAATATTATGCCACTAAATCCAAAAACTAGCATCATTAGCAGGGCCACTGCTAACTTTGCTGACTTTGCATTTGTTCCATGGAACTACGAATTCTATATTGAACATAACACTTAGCATGTACCTATATACAATGTTGAACCTTACTTTGCACTTGGTAGGGGAGGGTGCAAGAAAATATGCAATAATGAACTATTTTCTAAACGTGTCCCCAAAGCCTGCATATGCGGCTGCAGTTACATAAACACCATGATGCGTGCGGTAATTTGTTTTGAATCATTATTGTGTGGGCTATACACAGACCCATAGACTTACTAAATATTAAATATATATCAGGTGATCGATGATTCAATATATTCCTTTTGGCAGCTAATGAGCTCTACAATGCCCCCTCAAAAAAGTATACTTAATAGCCAATCACGCTATATAATATACACACATAGTAGGTTTATATAGGTTGTAGCGGGCTAGTTCTCCGCAACTCCACGACTAAGCGCCTATTTTGCGTGAGTGGGTTGGTATCACTCCTGCTAACCCAGTTCTACCAGGACCCTAGCAGACCTTTGATGTTGCCGGCGACCTCTGGTAGCGGCCTCGGTGTTCCGAGGTGACGTGCCTGGTATGTTGCCACCTCAGGGCATTCCATGATGACGTGGGCTGCAGTCTCTGCCGTCATGCGGGTTCTGCACAGGGGGCTGTCTGTAACACCTAGAGTCTCTACACACTCTAGGTGATCTAGAATCTAGACACTCTAGGTCCTAGAGTGTGCAAGTATTTATTAAAGAGGGCATGGCCAGTTATTGCACCGGTTACGAGTTTTAGTTGGATCCTCCCTAATTGTCTTAGCTTCCGCGACAATCCGGGGCTGATCGTCAGGAGGGCTTCTCTAATCTGTCTGCAGGTACTAAGGTTGCTCCAGTATTGCTGATGCTCTACCTTGGTCATTTGTCGTAGTCTGTTCCGTACACACATAGTACTTCAGATGTTGCTCGCGACTCCTTCCGCGTAGATACCGTTTATCGCTTTTCCTTCGGGAACTTATCTTATTTTTCGGAATAAAGTACCCTATGTCATTCCAGCATAAGGACAATCAGCGTGCCAAATTTCATCCAAATCCGTTTAGCCGTTTAGCCGTAATTGAAACACAAACATGCATACAATTAAAATCATGCAATGATCTATAAATACTTATTTAAGTAATTAACCTATAAATACTTGTTGAATCTTATAATTCATACCATTATCTATTTGTAATGAAGACTGCAATTATGTTACCATTGCAAACGTTTCCAATCCCTTTATCACATTATTACGAGCTTATCTTAATGTCTATGTAGTTAGAGATTGTCTTACTTTGTGTCTGCATTATTTAAACGAGTTATTGGGTTTATATTAAGTGTTATAAATTTATAACATCTACCTGTCCTCACTTTGTTTCTTAAATATAAGTTAAAATAGCCGATTTTTGGATAATATAGCTTTCTAATGGTAAAAGTATTATTAAAATTGGTTCAGTAGTTTAAGACGTTATCGAGTATGAACAGACAAATCTGTCCTCTTTATAACATTAGTATAGAAGTATAGATAACTATGTAGCAAAATAGATTAGTATACATTGTATAGTTTAGTTAGATGAACTAAGACTTAAAACAAAGCATCATAACCGCACTAACACGTTTGTTGAACCATCATCATCATATCAGCCGAAAGACGTCCACTGCTGGACACAGGCCTTCCCCAAGGATCTCCACGACGGCCGGTTTTGTGCTACTTGCATCCATCGGCTTCCCGCGATCTTATAGCCGTTGGGACGGAAAGGTTCTGGCGACCGCGTACCGGAAAGCGAAGTGTTGTTAAGACTCCGTTAACGATCTGGTAAAGATCGCTCGTTAAATAAACTACTATCTATTATTACCTTAAAACCGGTTGAGATTATTATCCTCACAACCTACCTAATTCATATGAGCATAACTTAGTATAGATAGGTGCAGTACCTTACAGGAAAAAACCTTGAAAAGATCACGGTGTAAATAAGTCTAGGAGAAAAGATGCGAGTAGGTCTCGCATGTTTCCGCAGATAACACGTTTAAAAACTCGATAAGTCCTATCAAAGATTTAAAAACTAAGTCAAAATCGGTTTATCCTTTCGGTGCTACAATGCCAAAGGCTAATACATAGATACAAACATTAAACTATAACATCCAAAACAGAGGTTTTGCATTGAAGGTTAAAAATCAAAATAAATAGTCTCGCACAAATCGACCTAGTCACAAACTAAGCTCTACCTAGGCTTGTAGGAAGAATGGTAAAGTAGACATAGTTTTATAGATAAACTAGCGATTCGCCCTCGCTTGGCTCCGGGTACTATTATATACGCAAACCTTCCGTGAAAAATCATCTAACTAATGGTGAAAATCGCATTAAAATCCGTTGCGTAGTTTGAATGATCTAAGCGTCAGAACAAAGAGACAGATGGGTAGCGACTTTGTTTTATACTATGTAGTGATTTACATTTAAACACACTTATTTATAGGAACAAATATTCGCGCTCGTTACTATGTTAATCGAATCGGGGACCGCTAGGTTCGTAAATTGAACGTACCGCGCGCTTGCCACGTAAAGTTTTGACAACTAGCAATATCCTCGTGCCCCTTTAGAAAGTGATGGATGTGACATAACCCTGTCAAGGCAGGAAGGTGCCGTTTAGGGACCTTGGCAGTGAATTGAAGCGATCAGTCCCCGCTTCATGCTCGCCTTTATCCCGGGGGATAAACGTGGATAAAGCGCCCGTCACTCTCGCACTTATGTACAGTCGAGGACAGAAAGATGTATACATTTTTGGACCTTATTACAAAGGTCATAAAGTGATGTTTGGATTCGTTCGAGCAATCGGGGCAGAACCACTTTTTGCTAGGGGCTTGATTTGATAACATCAATTGATAATACAAATTTGTTTATTTCAATTACATTAATAATAACCTATAAAAATGTTTTTTTTTATAAAAACAATTGTCGTAATATCGTTTGTCCTAATTTTATTGTGGGTCCAAATTATCATTTTTCCTAAATATATAGGTTTTCAGCTGAGTCGGACAACTTTTTTTATCTTGCTAATATTTTTAATATTTTTTCTTTTCCTTAGGTATCCTTAGCTTTACTAATAATGCGTGTGTTTGTTTGTTCCGTCTACAGAGTTCAACGCCTTAACCGATTGATGTGAAATTTGGTACAGTAATGGTTTATGACATGGAGACAGACGTAGGGTACTTTGGGTCTCTATTGTTTATCATTTATTTATTTATTCGTATGGCAATTATTATGTACACATTGTAGCAAAATAGATGTCATAGGCAAATATCCAATATTGCTTCACATAAATTCTTATGCCATCATAATGTATCATTTGCCATAATAACCGTATGTATAATTTTCAGGATTGATATAAAATAAACCGAATCTAATGGGTTCTATGCAATAATCTTTTAAATGGGTCGATCAACTTTTTGTTGTTGTTATTCTGTCTCGTAAGCCAGGAGACAACAGTGATAGTGTTTCTTAGAAATATGTTTATAATATATACTACTAACATGCTTAAAAGAAAGCCCACAAAAGGATGGGCTTATATTTGCCACAAAAAGTAATATAATGTAGATTTATATCCTTTAAATTTATAGTTTTAAAGAGTGACCCAGGAGACGTAACCATGGCAACGAGGTACATCAAAAAGTTGATTGACCCAAATAATCTTGAAACGTATAAGGTTTCAGAAAAAAAAAACTTTATTGTTCACCATACAATAAACAAAAGGTACTTACAACAACAAATCTCCGGGAATATGAAAATTATGGCAAATGAAACGATTATGGCATATGACATTATGGCAAAAGATGGGATCTCGGGGTACTTGTATTTGTTATCCCGGAAAACGTGGCAGTTGTAAGCTTTTAGTTAAATAACAATAAACAACGAGCGAACAGTCGCGCGCCGCGGCCGTAGTTTAATTTTTTCATTTATTTATTTTTGGTTTATAGCGATTACATAGTGTTTCTTATAATCATAGAAAATATTAAAAAGTACAGCCAATTACAGATTTTCCCATAAAATTGCATAAAGACAAATACTATATACCAGCGCTACGTTGCGTTGAGCCAAACGAATTTAACATTGAATGTGTATTTGGTATAGCTAAATACACATTCAATGTTAAATTTCGTTTGGCTCAACGCAACGTAGCGCTAACTATTATACGAGTCCACCAAATATAGTTTTATTTTTGATTTAAAGGTTACCTTTGAGAAATTGAATATGTCGATATTTGAGAAAAGCTACGTGCGTACGTTATACGTGCGTATAACGTACGAGCTGTGTTTTGGCTCAATAATTACAAGTGAAGCTAATAAACACACAGTGTGTTAAAATAATCCAGTATTCAAATGTTTTTTCTAAAGAGGCCTTATCTTTTGCGACAAGCCATAAAACAATACGATAATAAAACAGTATAACAGTGTTAAAATGTCTATCTAGATAAATTATCTCCGAGACATGCAATAAAGAGGTGCTGTGTGATTGTAATCAAACGGTGTATTAACTGTCGTTTTTGTTTTTGGTTATGTTACGTGATAAACGTTTGAGGTTTAACTCTAATTCATGAGAAATTCTTAAGCTGGTTTGCATTTTATTAGTCCTTGAATTAAGTAAACTTGGTAACGAAAAACAATAGACCTACTAATGGACAGCTTCCAAAAAAAATCACGGCCGCAGACCGAATTGTTTCGGTACAATATCGTAGAACTTAGTAATCGCCTTTCAGCTTGAGCCATTTTAGCTAGGAGAAAAGGTCTCGACAGATCGATTGGCAGACAGACAACAATAATAAATAAAAGAATCAACATCAGGGGACAATCTCACGAAATCCTAGTCCCAAACTAAGCTCTAGGCTTGTACCATGGGTACTAGGCAACGATAAACATGCAATAATAATACATGGATGGAAAACATCCATGACTCAGGAACACATACTCGCGCTCATCATACATATATTTAGATTCGAACCCGGGATCGCTAGCTACATATTCAAGTTCACTGCCAACTACGAGTAGGCTAACAGCGTCGCCAAACAGTCATCTTATAACCCCCGACGTAAAACAGAGGGGTGTTATAAGTTTAACGTGTGTAAATGTGTGTCTGTCCGTCTGTGGCATCGTAGCTCTGAAAGCAGGGGTCCCAATTCGTCGGGGTAGCCCAGGAAGAATACGATATTTTTGGGAAAAATTCAATATCAGGCTAATTTTTTTTACGGCCTTTAACTGTAATTTTAAGACTATATTTTCGAATCCACTGCATTGGGGTACCGGAAGGTACCTGCTTAAAAAAATAGTGCCCACAAAATAATGAATTTTTGTAGAAAATATGCTATTAGGTACTATTTTTCCGGTGAAAATGTTTTGTTAATTATCATTAAAGGATCGCAATTAAAATAAAAAAAATGGAAATAAAAGCTTTTGGATTGAAATGGTTTTCGCACTGATTACGCAATCTTTTTCAAATAGTTGAATATTACATAAAACGTTTCTTCTGGCATAATTGTGTTACATGAGTAAAACTAAGAAGATTTAATACATATACAGGAAATAAAATAAATAAACATAGTTGACTGTAAATGTATATACTTCTATCATTTTCGGCCTCTTTTACGGAATTTTTAAGGGTTTTTTTTTAACATTCGCGGTAATAAATTTAGGTGGATTATTAAGGCATATAATTATAAGCTACTCTGCCAAATGGTTTACGTAAAAATATTACTGTTATAGATTTTACCGGAGGTGAGTTGCAGGAGGGAGAAATGAAATCACTTTTACAGTCGATATCAAAACTGATTTAATTAAGAAATACATCCGAATATATGTACACACGCATACACCTTATCTTGATCTTTCAACACGAACCAGACGCACAGATATTCTTTAATCTACACACGTGAGATAACTAATGGTATACTAGGGCTGACACATTACCAATACGCTAGGGCACATAGATATATTGTTGTCTCCATACAGCGAAATCGTATCGCTACTGGGCTAGGGGTTTTTATACATGAGTGTTCGCTTCTTAGTTCTGACTACGTAACCCTAAAATGTGTTGTACTGACGTGCCCAATTTCCCCAGCGCTGGGCCCAGTGCTGCCGCAGATTAACGTGTTCGGGAAACAGCTGGGCGTGTCTCCAGCCGCCATGGGGCTGGTGACGTCCGTGCTGCCACTCCTCTGGGCTGCAGCCAAGCCTCTCTTCGGATACGTCGTGGACTATTGGCCGGTAAGCAGAACTTAAGCATTTCGTATAGCATGGGGACGGCAAACGTGCACACAGGGCCCCCTATTATCCCTTTAAAACGCATAAAAGCTTTCTGCATAATATATGTTTTCGCGTAAAACCTCGCATAGCATCTTTTTAGGCTAAAATTGCAGAATTTAATAATCATCTATCGTGTAGATTAGTTAAGCTTGGTTAGGTTAGTGTTTTATAATAAATAAAAAAAAATGTTTCGTAAAAACCGTTTTCGGCCAAACGATTTTATACGAAAAGATACATTATGCGGAAAGTTTTTATGCGTGCCAACAGTGAACTCTGTTATACTTACACTTTGTTTTGTGCTGCATTTACACGCTTGCCAAGCCTCGGTAAGCACAGCAAACAAAGGAATAAAGTAATGAAACTAATCATCTTTTCTTTATTACTGAATAAAGATACGCAAGAGGCCCGTGATGTAATTCAAAGTATTTTTTTCAAGCTCTATTTGATTGTTAGCTGTGCAATGTCTATAGCTAGCTTCTTATTATAAACTAATTTATTCATTCATTCTATTCTCTTAAATAAAGGCTGGTTTACAATGTATGGTTCAGGGTCTACGTTTATTAATAATAAAGCGTATTGTATTTTTTTCAGAGACACAGAAAACTAGTGTTCATGTTTCTAATAACGATAATGACAGGCTCGTACTGCTGTCTATGGTTCCTCCCGATGCCCGACCCAGCGCCACAGACAACGCAAATGATATACAAACTCAACGACACGGTCTATTTAAGAAAAGTCGACAACACTACCATAGACAAAGACTTGTTAGAAAGATTCAACTGCCACTGGACTTGCTCTATGAACAACAGCTTTGACGTCTACCTGTCAAACTCGACGTACATAAACACCGTCTACGTAGACGAAGATGTTAGAGATATATCTTGTTCTCTCTTTAATATGGATTTCGATGACGCTAGAGAAGGAGAGATTATATGCGCGCCGAAAGCTGATTGTAATTTGATATGTTTGGATAATGATTTGAATAATACATTTATAAACGGAACGGAAGATGGGAATAGATCTTTAGAGGTGAATAATTTGAAATTGGAAAATGAGGTTCCTGCGGGCAGTTTGTACCTGTCAGCCGTATTTTGGGGCTTCGTCGTTTTGATGTGTGTTGGAACGGTGGCGTTCAATGTTGCCAACTGCATAGGAGATGCCGTGTGCTTCGATGTGCTAGGTAAGATAATACTTTTTACTGTTTTCACTAAGTACATAAAAATGTACATTTCTGACGTTACAGGAACAAATAAGATTTTTATGTTACATTGCAAAAGTTCTTAAAAAGTCGGTGAGACTGACGGAAGAGTGTGAGAGCGAGTGAGGGAATAACTAAAACCCAAAGGACGTTTTAAAAGCTAATAATCTATAGTTTATTATGTATACATAATTCAAGGGGTGCCTAACACCGTTAGTCCTAAAGTCATTTGCAATAAAACTTTTGTCATAATTAATGTTAGCCATAATATTTAATTTCCATAATGTATCGACTGTCGTAACATTTTTATACATAATTTCCGCTTTGGACTAGTGTCCCTAGTGGGAGCGCATTCCAGAGACGGATTGCCTGAGGGGCGGAAGAGTTACTACTATTCAAAATTTCATTAGGGCAAGAGCACGCGTCGAAGTACGGCGCCCAGCGCGCGTGGGGCACGGTGGGCTACGGGCTGACGGCGCTGCTCGGCGGAGCCCTAGTCGACTGGGTCTCGGGCCCCGGGGACCACAAGGACTTCACGCCGGCCTTCGCCATCGCGCTGGTGGCCACGGCCGTGGACCTGTACAGCTGCAGGGCGCTAACCGTGAGTAAACAAGGCCGTACCAAGCTTAGCCTTAGGCTTTTGATATCGATATTTGTAAAAAATATTTTTTTAAAGTCTTTGCGTAAGTATTTGGTTCTGAGTCACGGAAGTTTTCTATGTATTTAAGTATGTATTTCTCTATATAAGTAACTACCCTTAGTACAGTCAGCATCAAATAGATTGGAGCAGCCGAAATGATAAGATGTGTTGCGATATATTTGGCCACTTTCGCTGTTCTTATGTATTTGATGCTGACTGTACAGGCTGATGTTTTTTTAAGTTTTACAAGCTTTTATTTAACTTGCAATGTTTATAGAGTAACTCCAACTCCCGTAGTAATCGGAGGCTCTGCACTCGAAGTTGTTGACGATTATGTTTACCTGGGACATACAGTCCAGTTAGGTAGGTCCAACTTCGAGAAAGAGGTCAATCGTCGAATCCGACTCGGTTGGGCAGCATTCGGGAAGCTACGCGATATCTTCTCGTCCAATATACCGCAATGTCTCAAGTCGAAAGTCTTCGACCAGTGTGTGTTGCCAGTGATGACTTACGGTACTGAGACGTGGGCGCTGGCGATGGGCGTCATAAGAAGGCTCAAGGTCACCCAAAGGGCGATGGAGAGGGCTATGCTCGGAATATCTCTGCGTGATCGAATCAGGAATGAGGAGATCCGCACGAGAACCAAAGTCACCGACATAGCCCTAAGAATTGCTAGACTTAAGTGGCAGTGGGCGGGACACATCGCTCGCAGAACAGATGGCCGCTGGGGCCGAAGAGTTCTCGAAGGGCGTCCGCGTACTGGAAGGCGCAGCGTGGGTAGACCTCCATCAAGGTGGACCGACGACGTGGTTAAGATTGCGGGAAACCGATGGATGCAAGTGGCGCAGGACCGGTCCTTGTGGCAAACCTTGGGGGAGGCCTATGTCCAGCAGTGGACGTCTTTCGGCTGAGATGATGATGATGGTTTATAGAGTAAGTAAATTGTCCGTTTCAAAATTAGCAAGTAGGATTTGAACCACTTCCCGGTGTCCAATTGAGTTGAAATTTGGTATACCTTCGTAACTTCGGTAACAATGCAATAATATGGTTCCATGGAGCTGGTCTGATGCAGTCGGAATGTGGTCATAGGAACTCCGCAACGAGACAACGTAGCCCCGCCGTTGAGCTCGTTGGATTTGTCTTGAGAAGCGAATAATATTTTTTTCACTTCTCATGCTCTAAAAGTTCGTCTTTATGTTGTGCGTAGGCGACATAAAGTCGCTTCTTATGCTCTAGTGCATAAAGTAAAATCTTCGTTGAAGACCTAGGCAATCGGTCCAACAGCCACACGAACATCTTTAACTTCATAGAATAACCTCTTTATTTTATTTCGTTTTGTTAGTATTCTAAGACCAAGGCAAGGATACCAACAGCCAAAGTACACAATAAAGCTTTATGAAATAAACTTGTAATTTTTATTTCGTCACATTTATTATTATTATTATTTTTATCATGTTGCTGTTTCATTTCCTCGCAATCGAAGTGAAAAGTACAGTGTACAACTCGTCCATAAAACCCATTTAACACTCGACTTTATATCCATCCTCGCTCGCAAGCTCGCTTGGATGGATAAACGTCTCGCGTAAAATGGTGCGTTTTATGCACTTGTTGTACAATCTACTATTTTGAAAGAAACTGCGGTTTTTCCATCAGCTGCCCCCCCTGACAAGCCCGGACGACTCGGGCGCGGCGCTGCGCGCGGTGCTGCGCATGCCGCGCGTCGTCGTGTTCATCCTGTTCGCCGTCGCGGCCGGCACCTTCGACAGCTTCATCATCTACTACATGTTCTGGTGAGTCGGCTATTAAATAGTACATCTCGTAAGAAAGCTCAAGGTCACCCAAAGAAATAGAAATAGAAACATTTATTCGACGATCACAAGAGAAATAAAAACAAAGATTACAGATTATAAAAGAATGGCAACACGCACAGATACCAAATTAAACAGTAACAGTTACACGGGCAACCCTTCGAGCAATAATTGCCCGTCAACCATAGCTTCCCTTACTCTAATTTCGTAAGATAGAACGAGACACGACACGCCCATAGACGGCCGGCTAAAAATTGCCGAGAAGAGTTGCTCGCAAAAGGCAATGGAAAGGGCTATGCTCGGCGTATCTCTGCGAGATCGAATCAGGAATGAGGAAATCCGCAGGAGAACCAAAATCACCGACATAGCCCAGCGAATTGCGAACCTTAAGTGGCAGTGGACTGGGCTTGTATTGCTCGTAAAACTGATGGCCGTTGGGGCGGAAAGGTTCTAAAGTCGCAGCCGCGGACCGGAAAGCGAAGTGTTGGCAGGCCTTCCACAAGGTGGACCGACGATCTGGTGAAGATCGCGGGAAGCCGATGGATGCGAGTAGCACAAAACCGGCCGTCGTGGAGAACCTTGGGGAAGACCTATGTCCAGCAGTGGACGTCTTTCGGCTGATATGATGATGATGGATTAAATAACCATGTTACTTACAAAATTATAATATATTTTAATAAGCCGCCTCTACATTATTTTTTATTGAGACCACGCGAATTATAGGTAAGTAAGCGCCTGGTTATCCGATATTGAATAACTTAATAAGGATTGTTCGGTGTCCAGGTTTCTGGAAGAGCTGGCGGCGGAGACGGGGTCGATGGCTAGCATCAAGCTCATCGAGGGGGTGGTGGTCGCCGGCCAGAGCTTCCTCGGGGAGCTGCTGTTCTTCTACTTCTCCGGTATACTTGTGGCTCACCATCCTTAGCCTATTCAGCCTATAAAGCAAATGCAAATACGTACATATTATGCCAATATCATCTCCGAGATAATTCAAGTTTTATTTTATTGTTATATACTTAATTGTCTAAGTGCAATTCACATTATTTTAAATTTCTCTGAAAAGAGTTCTTTAGGGATTTTTCTAATATAATACAGTTTATAGTATACACAGTGGGAGTCCGACTCGCACTTAACCGTTTCTGTGTCCCCAGGCAAAATCATAAAGCGTTTGGGCTACGGTAAAACTCTCACGCTGGCTCTTTCCTGCTACGCGGTTCGGTTAGCGCTCATCTCTTTCATCCAGCATCCGTGGCACCTCGTGTTCATAGAGGTAAGCAAAAAAAGTATAAAATTTTTTTACAATTTTGACTCCGCCGTTAGTCTAATTTTTAGTGACCCTGCCTACGAAACTAGCGGTTCCGGGTTCGAATTCCGGGCAAATACTTCTGTAATAATCGTCATGGATGTTTTCTATGTATAAAAGTATGTATTTTTTTATATGTACGTCTATCGTTGCTTAGTACCCATAGTAACGGTGAAAGTGGACAAATATATCGCAACACATCTTTATTACTATGGGTATAAGGACGTGTTGCGATATAATTGGCCATTTTGGCTGCTTCTATCTATTTGACGCTGACTGTACAGTTGCCATCATATATATTGCAGCAAACAAGGTGGTCACAAATATCTGAACACGACTCTATTGTCAAGGCGTTAGATTGCATGTTCAGATATTTTTGACCACTCTGATATGTACAGGTATATTTGATGGTGAACTGTACAAGCCTAGACCTTAGTTTGGGACTAGGTCAATGTGCGTGAAACTGTCCCCTGATTGATGTGTTGGTTCCAGTCCGTGATGCAAGGCCCGTCGTACGCGCTGTGCTACGCGTGCATCGTGGGGTACGCGGCGCGCGTGGCGCCCGAGGGCTACTCCGCCACCGTGCAGGGCGTCGTGGCTGGCATGGACGACGGCGTCGGTACGTCTTGTATCACGACCCCTTTTTTTTTGGTTCAGTCTTCGAAACCCTATAATTTTTAATTTCTGATAAAAAATTCGTATTCAGAGTCCACACGAAGCCTCAGATATCGATTTTCAAAGCAATCGGTCCAGCAACTAAAAAGTTCAAAATGGCGGCCACTTTTTTAAATTGTGATAAATGGTTCGTATTCGGAGTTCACACGAAGCCCCAGATATAGATTTTCAAAGATACTGGTTCAGTAACTAAAAAGTTAAAAATGGCGGCCACTTTTTTTAAAATTCTGATAAAAGTTTCGTATTCGGAGTCCACACAAAGCCTCCAATATCGTTTTTAAAGCAAATTGGTTCAGTAACTAAAAAGTTCAAAATGGCGGCCACTGGCACACCCGCTAAACTCTTACGAGTAGAGTACTTTTATTGTTATAATTATATAATAACGTAGAAAACTTCAAAAGTCAGCTTTCTAAGCTTTCGCGCTGCAGTAGCATCCCCAGGCGGGCGTGAACGCTCGGAGAAACGCCTGTAACAAAGGTTCTTCAGCCCCAGCCCGGCTTTTCTCATCAAAACGGGAGAAACTGTGGATAACACCGACCTTCAAAATTACTTTGGCTTAAATGACTGGGTATTCAGGCCATAGTCATTAAAAAAATATTTGAATTGTACGTCCTACCGTTCTAATGTCTGTAGTACAGTGAAATGTGTAGAATTTGACCTACGCAGCTGCCTGAATATGTACGAAGCGACGCGAAGGTTGCCGATCGGACCCGATTTGTCAAATTTTTTTTAACCTGTTTTAGTGTCCCACTGCTGGGCAAAGGCTAATATCGAAATAAATTATTTTTACACTACCACTAAATCAAGCTTTCGAAAATAACACGGAAAACCCTAGCTTATTTTTGGATTTTAAACGATTTTTAATTCAACAAATTTTTTATAGAGAAACACTGAAAATTGTGACATCACATTTACTATTTTCATACTAACTTCACTACCGGATCATTTTGACGTTTCAATAAAAGTTGCTGATTTGACCAGTCAGTCAAGTGGCCCATCGGCTATTTGACTGACTGGTCAAATTCATAACTATTCCCATTGGAATAGTTTTGGTTTTAGCATCTTAGTTGCAATTTTGACGTCTTGTTTTATTTTTTATTTTTGTGTATTCTGTGTAGTTCATAAATATACTTGTTCGTTGTTATTGTGATTGTTATGACTATGAGGTATCTGTCCGGGCAGGGTTCGCGGTGGGGTCGCTGGTGGGCGGGCAGCTGTACGCGCGCGGCGGCGGGCGCGGCGCCTTCCGCGCGCTGGCCGCCGCCGCCGCGCTCGCCGCCGCCGCGCACGCGCTGCTGCTGCGCTGCGTGCGCGCGCGCGCACCCGGTACCTATACCAGACTGTTTCATCTAACGGATATTCTAACCGACTCTGCCGGATGCCCACTGGAGAGGCAGCCCAAAAAGGCAGAGGTGGCGGAAAGTCCCGCAGACGAGTTGGACATACATACTAGCTAAACCCGGCCACGCGTCACTGTGGCTCAGTGACGCGATCAAAAGTATTCTAGATACATACAGACAGACGGACACCGTAGTCTCACCATAAGGGTTCCTTTTTTGCCATTTGGTACCCTAAAGACACCAATTTTTAATGCATCATCATCATCATCATATCGGCCGAAAGAAGGCCACTGTTGGTCATAAGCGTTCTCCGATCTCCACGACGGTCGGTTTTGTGGCCTCGTGGGAGGCCTACCAAAATAAATATCCGTAAAACGTACAAATTTTTCGAAATACAGTTTATTTATTTATATTCACACTCTCTAAATTGTCAATCCAACTTAAATTCATAATATTTTTTTCACTTTACAGAACAAAAACCAGAAACATCCACTCCCGAAGAAGGCGAAAAAATGCTCGAAGACAACACCGCCATCTACCGGGCGACGGTCGTGCCGATCGACAAGAAAACCGAGGTTCGGTAACCTTGGAAACACTAAAACCCCTTCTAGACGGTCGGGTGGTTGGGCCAACCGAGAAGGACGCAGCTGTCTGTCAGAATGAGATAGTAGTATTTACATCTCGTTCCTACAAATAGCTGCATCCCTCTCGGTTGGCCCAACCACCCGACCGTATAGAAGGGGTATAATTATCATTTGTCCTAACGCATCGTCAGTCCGAATTATCGTTTGTCCTAAAGCTATTCCCGCCTGAACTTAAAACATCACAAGTTGTCTGACTCAGCTGAAAACCAGTTTAAAACAAATTATAATCGCGATGCATTAGGACAAACGATGGTATTATAGTCGCCGTTATGGCGGTGGATAAAGTATCCGTCACTCTCGCACTTACATATTGGTTAAATGTGACAGATGCTTTAACCACATGATAAACAACCATACATTCACATTACATATTGGGGTACTAGTGAAAAGGGGTATAAGTCAACTTAACTCGTAATAAAAAAGGCTATAAATCATATACAGAGTACACTAGCCTTATACCCCTATTTCACTAGGACCCCGGAATTATATATTACTATGCCCGTGATTGTGTTCCAATAAATAAATAATGATAGGCAAGCTGAGCTAGTTCTGTCATCCGACCAGAGATATTCAATCATATCAGTGGTAAATAAATAAATATAGTTCGTTCGCTCAAATAGTTTGCATGCTTTGATGAGCCGCAACAAAGAAGCCGCCGGCGCATGCACAAAACGGTGTCGGCGACTTCAAAGGCTTGTACACCCACGGTATAAAATATTGACATTATATGTATGTGTTTTTAATTTTCTTTTTGATTTTTCACTATTTTAAAAAAGAGTATATATTAAATTTATATTATTCAAAAATGGGTTATTGTTATTCAGATAATATTATATGGTTTCCATGGCAGTTTGCGGGTGTACGGCACACTATTTGAACGGACGAACTATATGAACGCAATTTTTTTTAAATAAAGAATTGAAAAGACTTGTGCCATAGAGGAACAATTTTATACATGTGAATAAAGTATTTGTAAGATTTTTTGTTGTTGAAATATTTGAACACTGTAGTTTGATGAATTTGTATTCTTTATTTAGTTATAGGTAGTACTTATTTATACTACTTACTGATGGAGTTTAATGTACACTAATTGAAAGTAAAATTTAAGTTTTAATATTGATTGATTAATATTGATACTATGTTCTGTGCCGTACACCCAGCACACTAATTGAACGAACGAACTATATGCACGCTATTTTTTATGTAATAAAGGATTGAAAAGACTTGTGCCATAGAGGAACAATTTTATACATGTGAATAAAGTATTTGTAAGATTTTATGTTGTTGAAATATTTGAACACTGTAGTTTGATGAATTTGTAATCTTTATTTATTTAAAGTACTTATTTATACTACTTATATTTACACTGGTGGAGTTTAATATATAATACACTTGAAAAATTTAAGTTATCGATTAATATTGATGCTATGTTTTGTGGGTTCAGAGTTTTATTTTTAAAAGAACCGCGAGGGTCGAAGTATAGTTTGATCTCTGTCTTCAAACCGTCAGTACAAATACTGGGATCAAACTCGCTCACGACTAACGTGCGGTGTACCCTTTATATAACACTGTCAAACTGGTTCAACAAATTTAACTATTCTTAATTTTGATAACTAAAGGGTAATAATTTTAAGAATAACAGAACTGATATTGGTTACCATTTTTTTGGTATTATGGGTTGTTTTTATAAGTGGGCTAACGAATAAATCGTACTTATAGTCATATTTCTTACTTGCCTGCAAATACTTAGTAATTTAAGATCTTTTATTTGTAACCATAAGTCATTCGGGGGTCCTTATTGACTCACCGAAAAATGTGTAGTCCAAATGTATCGTTATTCATAATCATCGCAAGTCCTAAAGTGAATTTTACTGAAACCGTTCTGATTTTAGGATATTTTTAAAACAAACCTAACCTAACCGAACCTTATTCACCAGTTAGATATTTTAAAAATACTGTAACAATAACGGTTTCAATTAAAAATACTTTAGGACTTGCGATGATTATGAATAACGATACATTCGGACTACAAATTATTATGTGAAAAAATGCGCACACTCATTCGGGTTATCTATCGTCGAAGTAAGTTTCGCAGAATTTTGGTTTCATCGAACACGAGATGTGATGTGGATTTCCTAATCCGACTCAAGATATAAAATTAATCCAAAAAAAAACGAATTTAATCCTAATAAGTAGTTCCGATGCTGTTAGTTTGCGTGATGTCGTAAACCCTTGCGCGAATAACTTTTCGGCGAAACGAAAAAATTCGCGACACTACTTTTAGTAAATCAGTTGTTTTATAACATTGAGTTTCTTTTGTTATTAAAATAATGAATAATTATTATCAATTTACAATTATTGATAAATCGACTGAATTTTGCCAAATTGTTGATTTATTAAAGTTTTTATACATACAAACAGTTTTATTACACTTCCGATATTCACCTTCACAAAGAAGTCTATGGCTTAGTGGTATTGTGTATGGACTTGTGACGATCCGATATGTTTTCATAAACCCAGAAATGGATTTTACATATCACAGTGAGGTCAGTTGGGGCCAGTGAGTTCGTCGCACTCGCCCCTACTGACCTTACATAAAAGAATATTCTGAAATGTTTTCTTTTTACCTAAAAATACTTACCGTTTTTTATTTTATTTTTTACCAGACTGTCCAAGGAGGATAGTGTTTATTTATTTTGTTGTTATACTTAATAAAACAAGCATTAAAATTCCATACGTAAATCTTTATTACGAATAATACATAATAAACAGGGCAGCTAGTTTTCTAGATCTTAACCCTTTCAGCTCCCTAGATTGGAACTTTTATGGATTTATCGGTATATATCGGAAATCCTAATTGTCATTTGTCCTAATACATCGTTGTCCGAATTATTGTAAGTTTAGGACAAATGATAATTCGGACTCGCGATGCGTTAGGACAAAAAACGTTAGGACTAACGACGGCCTTCCGGAATTATCACGACACTAATTAAAAACTGTACATTGATACAAACATTTGATGCGCATAATCTAATAATTGTTTAAACAATTTACAAATTAAGTTACACTTATTAAATACAATTTTTAGCATTCAATACTAGGTAATTCATATATAAAATTAGTCAAATTCTGTACAATTTCTTTTCAATACAAGCAAAAGCTAATCGAAAGAGACAAGACTTCAATCGGGTGTCGGCTGCCGACAATAGACTGTTTTATTCATAGAATAAGTACAAGCATAGAAGCCGGACTATGAGATGATCTTTCTCTACTTTTTAGATTACGTATTTCTTTAGAGGAATCAGACAAAAACTGAGCTGTTTTTTTCTTCTTCAACTGTCATTGTCACAAGATAACTTTTAAGAGATTCCAGTGCAAAATCAAAAAGTCGATATTGCGATCAGTTAACTTTATGTCAAGGTGACATCTTCATTCAAAAGGTGTTCCTTGGACATTCCTGTTCAACAAAATCGTTATTGCGTCCATTTTTCACTTTACTTTATTTCATTTTATGCCGGGGTGACTTCTTTATTTAAAAGTAGGTGTTGTTGTCGTCGGGACGACATACAAGATAACGAAATAATACCCATATGCATACTCATTATGGGAAAAAAAATCAAACATATGTCTTTTGTTGCTTATTTAGTCCGAATTCTAAGCTTTGTACTTATTCTATGGTTCAATTGGCCGCGTTGATTCCCCTCCCGCGTCCCGCAAACCATCGGAATATCCGCCTGTCGGTCAATATACAGATTTTTCTATTTATTTATCATAACCAACAGATTCTGGATGATGCGTCTTCATATGCCCTTTCAAACTACAATTCTGTATGAAAGCCTGACCACAAATAGAACAAGAAAACCTCCTGTCATTATTATGTATCCGCATGTGTTCTCTTAAAGTTTTCTTTCTAGCGTACGCTTTCTTACACACCGCGCATTCAAAAATCCTAGCCCCATTATGCTTAACCATATGAGATTCTAAATCCCTACGAGCAAAGAACTTATTCAAACAAATATCACATTGAAAATATCTTTCTTCTAAATGATCTCTTTTCATGTGTCGTGAGAGCATGTATCTTCTAGCGTAAGATTTGTCACAAACATTGCATTTATACTCCAATTCGGGTAGTCCGTGAATTTCAACTAAATGTTGATGTCGTTTGAAATAATCTGTGAAACGCTCCCCACATTTAGGACACTTGAATCTCTTTACAAAATTATGAACAGTGTCCACGTGACTTTTATGTTTCTGATGTGACGCAAACACTTTGTTACAGGCCTTACATTGAAAACTACCCTCGACGTGCATAGTTTTCATATGCATTTTTAATCTATAATTAGTGACATAACCCGTCCCGCATTCGTCGCATACGTAATTCCTGAAATGCGTATTCATATGTCTCTCCACAGACCCAAACGTTTCATATTTAACACCACACATTTGACATTCGAAATTATTATCCAAAGGAATCTTGAACGGTATTATCCTATCTTCGAAACCGGAGAAAATAGTTTTATTATGCGCGGATATTAAATGAGCTTTTAATTCTTTTAAATTAGGAATTTCAAGAGCGCATATACCACATTTCAAATCTGCTATATCTACGTTTATAACTAGACAGTCGATGCTATGAGATGTCAAAGATTTCCTTATATCAACATTTGTATGCTCCGTCTGATGTTTTCTTAATTTATTTATATTTTCAAATACACCCCTACAATAAAAACAGGGCAGCCCATTTCTACTTTTACTTTTGAAAGGCGCTACGTTAGAATTCTCCAAGATGGCGGCTGCATTGTTTACATGTGCATTTTTTTCTGTAATGAATTTTCTCCTTTTTTTCTCTTTGATTTTAGAGTCTTCGCCGTTTGAGTCCACAAGGGCTTGTACGTCTCGAGTCCAGACTTTTTTACCTTAAAAAAAAAAGTTGTTTAGCTTATAAAGCTATAGCTTATAAGCGAAATACTATAGCTATAGCTTATAGGGGAGCCTACTAGACAGAAGCATAATATAATGCTATCGTTAGTGATTTTTTGAAAAATGTGACGTTCTCAATATAAAGGGACCTTATGGAGGCAGGCGGTTACGCCATTTTTAGAACTGTTACCAGTATTCGTTAGTATTTTTTAGAACTGTTACCAGTATTCGTTAGTATTCGTAAAGTTACAAGAATAAGAAGAGCGTAACTGCCTTCCTCCATAAGGTAACTTTATATTGAAAACGTCACAAATGACAAAAGGATTGATGTAAGTGATACATTGTTTTAAACTAACACACATACTAACACTACGAAACTGGGCGGGATATCGCGTAATAAATTACATTCACCATGACAGTTTCTTCGCGGACAGAGTCACGGTCAAAAGCTGGTTTATAATATTAATAGGAAGTACAACTCCGCCATACTGGGCGTTTGAGAACGGTTCCTCGTCGCAGGCACTTGCAGGTAAGAACCCGCGCGTCATCGGTCCCACCTACTACGAGCATCTACCCGCCGATCTCATACGCGAACCATCTGACGAAACGTTTATGCGCCGGCTGAGAAATCTTTTGTTGGATAATCCACTTTATTCTGTTAATGAGTATACAGAACTTGACATATAAATAATATTGACATTTAATGTATTTTGTGTTGACTTTCATTGTTATTATATGTTGTTATTCCTGATTTCTTTACTGACCACGTATTTATATCATGATGTTATGACGATCCTTAATGGAGATATACTTATAAGATGACATTAACATGGAGGTTAAATAATTCAAATTTTTTATTTTTGTATTTTCATAATTAATGTGTAATTTCTACTTCTGACGATCTCAATATAATAACTTGTAATTTAACATGAAGTGCAATTTATACTGTAATTTATATTGAGTAATAAAATCTGAATCTGAAGGTGGCAAGAGTTATCGTACCTCTTAGAATGTCCAACTGGATGGCGTACTTCGGACACATCTCGTACAGGGTGTCTCTAGTCGGCAGCATTCTTAGTTTCTCCGGGGGGAAGCGAGACAGCAGCCTCGCCTCTGCTTCCTCCAGACGGCGACAGTCCTCGGACGTCTCGTCGCTAAATCCTGTAATAAAGTTCATTTTTAGGACATTTTCAGGACAATATGCAGACACGAATTATATGCTATGTATGAACAAGTCAGTTCTGTCTTAATCAGTCAGTAAGTGAAAAGTTTTAAAAGTATACATATATTACCAATGTCATTATGGCCAACATCCAAGCCTTGACAGTTGTCCTGGGTTTCCAGAGGTTCAGACAGGTCCAGGTGTTCCATAGCCTCCTGTTCTTCCATGGGTTCCAGCTTCACTTCCAACAATGACTCCTGCTTTATCCCACACTCCGGTGGGTTCTCTATAACTTTATAAAAACATGTTTTTAAAATATGTATAAATTGGAGTCAGGCACACATAAATTGTTTGTCCTAATCCCAGCGCATCGCGAGTCCGAATTATCATTTGTCCTAATCTGGTTTTCAGCTGAGTCAGACAACTTTTTAAGTTTTCTAAAAACAGGGTAAGTAATAGAACATATAACAACAAAATATATATTACTCCTAAGATATAAGGCCACTTTGTGTAATTTCATTTGGTATAACACTTAGTTGGTATAGTGAACGAAACATATAACAACCAATTATATATTTTCATAATGTATAATGATCTGTTGATAAAACAACATTTTCAATAACTGTCAAATAGTATAATATTCATATTATTTAATAATCAAAACCTCATCTAACTACAGAAAACATAATGTTAAAAAAATAAAACAATATAATGGTCTTTACATTTCGATTTCACAACATGCAAGTAAGCAAAAGAGCAAGATTTTCTCGACTGCTACAATTAAGCATTATAACATTTGAAATTATAGTTTTTGTTATTATATCTAACGTTTATTATAGCTACCTTATGAATGTTAATAATATGAAATTATGTAAAATGTTGTTATATTTTATGAGACGCACCCCTAAACCATGGTTAGGTTAGTTTAGGGTTGTATTATAACAATGTTAAAAACTTTTTTAAATCAGGCAGAATTGGCTTTAGGATAAATGATAATTCAGACTAATAATGAATTAGGACAAATGACAATTAGGATTAGAATATAGGTAGACCCCTGCTATCTTATCTATGTGTTAGTAGGGTCATGTATTAAGGTGCATACAAATCTGAGGCAAGCAAAACATAGCAAGCCGTCCAGAGTCAGTTTTTTAACCATGCTCAAAGATGATGTGTACCGTACTCAAGTCCGCTATAACCGAATTATAGCGGACTTGAGGTAATAAACAAATATGTAGATGGCAAATTATTTCAAAACCTATCCAATTTTTCTTAAGGCTTCGTCAAACAGCCAGCGCGGCGCGGCGCGACGCGACGTTTTCTCTCGCAATCTCGATCCAAGTTAACACATTTTGGTAGCTTTTATGGCCCAAATCATATAGAACCTGGAAGTTCTCTAACACAATCAATAAATTTTTCTACATCCATGGTCACAAATACACCATGATGACACCACGCCGGGCGCAGCGTGACTATGTGTGACGGCCTGCATACAGCTCCCTGTTAATTTCCACGCTAAAAACGCGCCTGTCGCGCTGCACCATGCTCGCTGTTTGCCAAAGCCTTTAGTATCGATCAGTCACTATTTGCCACTTAATTAATCTTTTTGCATTTCATTTTATGCTTTATTTGGTTTAAATTGAAATTTGTAGACTAGAACTTGGTATTTTTTGTAACCAGCATACTAAGGGTTAAAAAAGTGTCAAGTGCATCATAAACATGGTTAGAAATTATTGTTCCTTGATTTTAAAATTATTTACAAACCAACATACTAGCTACAAAGTTCTTCTGTTGAGACACTGCCTCTAGCATCCTTTCTGCGCTTATCACCATCATTCTAAAATCATTGGCCTCCCGTAACTTCCTGATGCACTCCGCACAAATCAAGTTGCTGCCGTTACAAAGAGTTGAAAGCTGAGAACAAAAGAATTTTATCTAGAACTTAAGAAAAAAATAAGCTTATACCAGGTTTTTTCTATTTATTTAAAGGCAATAGTCCAATTAAACTTAGTAATTTCACTTACAAACTAGTCTATTTAGATCTCTGGGCATTTCTGATAGCAGACACGCTAGAGCTGTTAAAGCTATTGACTTCATACATCTTTCTGTTTGCCCTGACGCCTCCGACGGGCTCACTTTGAACACATAACGTCAAAATTCGGTATACGTTTTCAACTAGAACACGGGTTACAATTTGCCGGTTTTGTTAAAATAAAAATAATGTTCAAACAGTTGAGATTTAGCACACCGAATTAAGCCTGTCGATTTAATTCAAAAATCTTAACGATTACCTTTCAAACATACATAATAAAACCTATCATGGGTTTTCTAGAGTGCGTAGTATCCAAATATACTTACGAAAACATTGAAACATTCCAAGAACATATCGAAATACACTTCTCGATTGCCATCACGATAATATTCTTTCATTACATCGCGGTGATTGCCTTCCGCTAAACAACAACGGCATTTGCCGTATAAACTCACTTCAAAGTCCATATTTCTCGAACTAGTACTCTTATTACTTTAGTTTTTCCACTTTTTCGTGATATAAAAACAACTCTTCGTTTATAAAAGAACGATAGCGTAGCAAACAAGTATCATTCGACATTCAGTCGCGTTGACTTGACACAGAGACAGAGACAGACTAATTTGATTTTTTTTAATGATTATGGCCTGGATACTGAGAGCCTTAATTTACTTTTTTTTTTCAAATACAGTTGCCAGTCGGATGGACGAGAAGGTTCTGCTTAATTTGGGATTTTTTTATTATAAACAATTTGTGTTTAATTTTACCTTTGTTATTGATGTACCTCGATCATAGATAAATCAAAAAGTTATTATAACAAATTATTGAACAAATCTGAGATAGAATATCACAAATAAATTAAACAAACAACGAATTAACTTAAATGTCTCACTGGTTTAATCTTTTACACTGCATTTAAATCTTAATAATGGTGATTAAATAAACGGTAAATAATAATCAAAGATTACAAATTAATCGTTTATCTGCCTTTAATCTAAATAGGGAATATGCATTATGACCACTATAAGGGTCGTTTTAAAAACAAATTACATGGTTAAAGGTTTAATGAAAACAAAATCACGATAGAACAAAGTAACGAAAGTTAGTCATACAAACTATATGGGTAACTTTAGTTACACAAAGGAATCAATTAAATATTGTTTTAATTAAAGCCCTTAACTATGTAAACATTTTTTTGAAAACGACCTATGATTTTTTTTTGCTTTAATAAAAAGTCATTCATGTAACTTAGGCTTAGTTATTCAAATGCCAAACGAATGTCAATGTATGTAGTGTTGTTCGTGTATTCGTATAGTGAAAGGCATAATCGATCGATTAAATTACCTTTACAAAGTCACGCGAAAAGAAGCGATAGTACTGTATCACAGAGTTAATTCAAAGTTTTAGCTATAGTTTGGATCTTTTCTCGAAATTATCATGGAGTTAGGAACAGTTTAGAACATATTATATCGTATAATTTTGTCGTAAAGCAAAAACTAACAAAAATACCGGTTTTACAACGGCTCTATTGTCCCCCTTGACACATGACAGTAAGCACATCAAGTAAAAAAAAGAAGGTATAATTTGTAACTACAATATTTACGAGTAATCGTTTTTATTTTAATATACAGTGATTAATTAAAATACTGATGGAGAATGAAAAGCAGACTTATGGCCAATGTCGCTGCTGTTTGTCCAAAGGCTATCATAGAGATATAATGAAGGAATATTACAAAAATGGCATTCGAGAAGTGTACTACAATATGTTTACAGAGTGTTTTAACTTATATGTAAGTTTTTACTAAAATAAATAACTGTTTTGTCGAGATATTTAGTTACCTAAAAACAAAATTTAATAGTTAGTAAGTTCGAGTCCAAGTTTAAACTGTATAAATACGCGAATAGTGTAAAATTAGTATTTTCGTTTTGGATTTTGTAGTTACCTCAGATACTAGTTTGATTATGAAGCAATTACTGTGTGCTCATGGTCGCATTACATATTATGGCAGTATTGACCAAATGTTGATCTTACATCTCTTTCATTTTGCATACCAAATGAAAGAGATGCAAAGAAATATTTAACAAATACCCAAAATTAAGTGCTTCAACCAGGTCTGATATCCATAAATACTATATTTGTAGAGAAAATATTAATAATAGGTACACAATCTGCTTTCAGATATCAACAAGCTCATTTACCAGCTCTCTGATATGTGCGTCGTGCGTGCAGAGGCTGCGGGATGCCAATGAGTTCAGGACTCTGGTGGTCAGTGCGGAGCAGCAGCTGCGGCAGGCGGCCGAGAGCCAGGAGACTGTGTTTATCAATGGTAAATAAATAAAATGTCAGCTGAAAATGCTCCATGAATGAATCTGCATGCAAATGGCACATAAATTCATCCTTACTATTATTATAATAGCAAAAGTGTGTGCTTTTTCATAGTTCAATGCCTCGACTGATCAAGGTGAAGCGAATTTGGTACACAGATGGTTTGTAGCCTACAGACAAACATAGGACACTTTTTATATGTGAATCAGACAGTCGCTGAGGGAGTACGGATTAATAACTTTTGAACAGATGGAGTCTCAGGCTAAAGCTAGTAATATAGAATAAAATACTTAAATGCATAGAAAACATACATTAATGAAATTAAATTGGACCGAGCAATACAGGGGGATAGGTATTGTGATAACTGTTACACAAAAATATGAGTAGTATCATCTATGAACACTGCCGTCCTCTAACTAAAAGGTGGCTAAACAACAAGCCGGCGAGTATGGTTTAGCTGCCTTTTAGTTTGAGGACGGCAGAACAGCTGGCAGAACTAATCAACATTAACTAAAGGTATATCTAAACTAATAGTATGTTTAAACAAATGTGTTATCAACTCAACCATTGACTGATCGATTATAGGTGACAAATCCAAGAGCTAATTACAAATCATTTCGTTCTTTGAATTGCCTGATTCATAAATTTTTCATGCATAATTTCCAAGATGTTTTTCTAACCTAAAAACCTCACTTTTTGACTTAAATTTTTTTAATCTTTAAAAATATTAATCAAATGAATATTGCTGGAAAAAGTGATGAGATGTCAAGTTGAAACCTTCGAATTACATGTGCATATGTTGTCTAATTGATTTGTGTTGGAATATTAACAAAATCGGTTTGATTATATTATTAACAAATTTGATTGAAACAGACCTTAACAACCACTGTGTTGTGTTATAACACAAACCGGTCAGTTGTTTAGAAACTAACTGAAGTTTGCCAGCACAGTGGTATTATACATGAATATCAACATGCAATAAAAGCAATAGCCTTAAGCAGTGCCCCACTGCTGGGCAAAGGTCGTCCTTAGGTTTCCAACTCCGTTTGTTCTTAGCGATACTTGCATTAGGTTTCATAACAAAAGTTGGTCTAGTCTGGGAATGCCCGTCTTCCTATTTTCTGATGTGGAAAGAATCCTAAGCCCAGTGGGCATTTCTTGACATGTTTATGTAATTTGATTCCAGTGGGAGAACATGAAGAACCGGAAGTAGAAGTGAAATTTGAGCAGCAGCTGAACATAAAATTGGAAGAGATCCATCAGGAACTGGATGGACACTACGAGTATGTGCCTCTGGAGGATCAGTGCGGTGAGTTTTAAGCCTGGGCCAAAGCTGCTCTATCATGCTTATATGGTTGATGCATTAAATCGCTTGTGTGGTGTTCGGGCAAGAATTGCACCACCCCATCTCATCCCGTGGTGTCGTAGAAGGCGACTAAGGGAATCATGCCAGAGGACGGGCAGCAGCGTCCTTCTGAACATTGTAGTATAACATTAAACTGCGATCGCCAACCCGCCTGCCAAGCGTGGCGGTTATGGCAATTTCTCCCCGGTTTGTTGTATACAGTAGTATATTGTTGCAGAGGTCCCGGACGGCGCCGGGGGCCCCGCCGAGGAGGCGCTGCTGGCGCGCTTCCCGCGCGGCTCGCTGAAGCCGCTGCCCTCGCGGGGCTCTCTCTACGGCACCTGCGCCACCTACGTCAGGCACCTGGATTATCTGCGAGGTAAACCTTAAATCAGCGGGCCTAATCGAGCTGTTATTGCTGTAGGTAGATAAAGCATCCGTCACGGAAATGAAACAGAAAATGTTTATTCTGTAAGTAGGCCGTGTAGACACTTTCACGTGTCTTAGTCTACCAGCGCTTCCCAAGAGAAGAAGCGCCGCAGGAAACTCAACAGTCGGTCGTATTTTTTTTCAAATAAATCTCTTATCACTTAGATATAACATAAGTGTTCCAAAAAACGATTAGGTATATGATAAAATTAAAAAAAATAAAATATATTTTATAAAGATATTAATTTAAATGTTTTTTCTATTATCATCCAACTTTCTGAATTCCAGGACAGCTGATCTTCCCACAAATGCTGAAAAAACTCCTTGACCAACCCAACGGCTCGAACAAAACAAGCAAGTCCTATGTAACAGAGAAGTTTGCTCACATCGTCAACGCTTCCACCGTTCTAGAATGTTCCAATGTCACTCCATTTAAAAGCAAAAGCCGATCTGGTTTCCCTTGCTTTTATTGCAGGAACATCTTCGATTGTGTGGAGCATTTAAGAGAGCATCAAAATAAAGAGCACAAGAAGAGCGAAGCGAAAAAGATTCTAACCACATATGGAGCGGAGAGTTTGGTAGTCTACGTAGATGTCACAGATTTGAAATGCTCTTTATGTCAAGAGAACATGCCAAATCTAAACGAGTTAAAATCTCATTTAATTAAAACGCACTCAAAGGAGATGCATCTGCAATTTACGGACAGGATAATACCTTTTAAATTGGCAACAAATAACATCTTCGAGTGCCAGTTGTGTGGGTTCAGTTTTGAAACTTTCGGGTCTATAGAGAGACACATGAACACCCATTTTAGGAATTACGTGTGCAAAGACTGTGGGACTGGTTTCGTGACTAAATATAGGTTGAAAGTTCATATTAAGAGTATGCACGTGGGGGGAAGCTTCCCCTGCGACGTTTGTAAGAAAGTGTACACGACGCAGCAGAAGTATAAGAACCACGTGGATACAGTGCATAATTTGGTGAAGAGATTCAAGTGTCCGAAGTGTCCGGAGCGGTTTTCGGAGTATTTTAGACGTCAGAAGCATCTAGTGGAAGTGCATGATGTAGCGCCCCTTCAATATAAGTGCAACGTTTGTGATAAAAGTTTCGAAAGACGGTATACGTTATCCAGGCATATGAAGCGGGACCATCTGGAGGAGCGAGACTTCCAATGTCAACATTGTGCTTACAAGTGTTTTACTAATAATGAATTGACAGTTCATATGATAAAACATAGCGGTGAAAGAATCTTTGAATGCAATGTTTGCAAGAAGTCGTACGCTAGGAAGAAGACTTTGAAAGAACATATGCGAATACATAATAATGATAGGAGATTTACTTGTGCTGTGTGCGGACAGGCGTTCGTGCAGAAGTGCAGTTTGAAAGGACATATTAAAACACATCATATTGAGTATAGTTTGCAATGATTTTGGATTTGGAGTTGCATAATATGTAGGAAGGAGAAAGCTGCAAGTTTTCACCTATAAATTGCCGTAACAACGGCTCGCTAGGTGCACTGTTGTATTTACTTTTTCTATAAGCGGAAAAACAATTACGCGAAATGAAAAACCTATCATTACTGTACATACTGAGAATATGCACGACATAAAAGACTTAGGGCCTCCTTCACAATCGACAAGTAAACTCATCTGTCAAATAAAGATAGCCCTCTCCTTGTCTATTTTCAAGTGTAAGAAAGGGAAAGGGCTAAATTTATTTGACAGATATGCTTTACTTGACGAAAAAATTGTGAAACAGGCGGTTAATGAATGAACTGTTGTTTTTTATAAAAAATAAATAATTTTATTTCTGCAATATCGAAGTTTTATTGAGCGACCAGCGGTCCGTCAGCCGCGGCTGAGTGTTGCCGCTATAACAACAAATAATAAAAGGGGGGCCCACACAAGAAACGTGATGACTGCCTATTGAGTTTCAAAGGTGAGCCATAGTTTTAAGAAACAACAAAGTAGGTAATGTAGGTAGGCACATAAAATTATTAAAAATATTTATTTGTATGTCCATCAGTGGACGTTTTTGGCTGATATGTTAATGATGATGATGGTCCTTATAAAAATACAAAAACCGTACAAGTTTTTAATCTTTACTAACTTAACCCTTTCAGTCCGCTCCTCTCTGCGCCGTGCACTTCGCTACGCCGCCATACAAGCAAAAAAACACGCCTGAGCGCGTGCGCATAGGTGGCGTCATGGAGTCGGAACGGGATGTTTCGTTTCCATGGATGTTGTTATGCCAATTTTTTCCCCAAGCGTTTTTTTCTTTCGTAAATAATGTTTGGGATTATAATAAAACTTTACATAGGCAGGTAGTTAAAATAAAAACGGACAATATTATAATTTATGAGGCCATCAAACAATAATTAAAAATAAAACATCGAATACGTGTATAAAAAAAAAATCCAGTCATTTTACGGTTTTTAAAAAAATAATTTATAATTGCTTAATTTTTTACTCCATTTTATAAGATATTCTAGGACTTTAGACCTTAAGACCCGGAAGTAGGTATATAAATATATTGTCAAATAAATGCCTTTTTTTATTAAAAATAGTAATTGTAAACTTTGTGACTAAGCATAATAATATTTTTGCCTATAATGAGTAGAAGGTGAAATCTAACAAAATATTTACACGGAAAGCCACTAAATCAGCAAAATACATGGCGCCGGTTATATATACCCTTGAATGAAAGTAGTGCTTTGATAAAAAGTTCATAAAACTATTTATAAATGTTAAAAATTAAAATACACAGCACTTTTTATAAGGAATTATTATTTACCACCATAAAATCCTCCTTCCAGTATTATTTAGTGTATGATTTGCTTGCAATGTTTATATTTATTGTAATCAACAAGGGATGAAGGAAACTATTGCCAATTACGATTTTAAAATGCGGAAATATGCAAAATGAAAACAATATTCTAGCTAATTAAATATTAATGAAACATTCTTGATTATTTTTTGTGTGATTTATCTTGAATATTATAGACCAAATATTAAGTAAGCAATATGAAAAAAAAATGTTTAATTATTTTAACAACATTTTCAGGATTTTTTAAATTTATATTTTATTTATTTATTTATTGAGTCAAATTTAATTGGATTATGTTTCTACGTAATTATTTATTAGTGTAAATCTTGCTATTTTATTAATAAAATCACTTTAAAACGAAAAATGCTAAATATAGGTATTATTACTAATCCCTACTCAGGTATAATTGTGAAAACCCGGTTACCTTAAGTAATTTCGTTATCTTGTATAGTCTTTTGTTTCAAAGTAATAAGATATGTCCAGGTACTCCTCAGGGTGATGGTCCTTTTGGATTGATACTCAGAGATAGTTTAATCGTGACGTCTTCGTTACGTCGGGTTGTTTGTTGTGCCATCAACAAAACACTTACCACTTTTATGCCGACTTAAGAGCAATAAATTATATCGGTGAAACACCAAAAGTTAATAAAAAAAACAATAGTCGCATAAGCTGTCTTGATTTAATAACATTATTCTTAGATCAAGCTGCCGCGCCAACACATCCACAAATAAAACATTCAAAGAAAAACAATGCTTAATCGCACAAAATAATTATTTACTCTTTTACGTAGTACTAAAATAATGTACGAAAAGTTCATGTATATAAAACGTGGTTTTAAAGACTAGCGGCATTTAACCATCCATGCCGCCCCATGCGTGGTAACAACTTAAAATGAACTTTAAGAATAAGTAAATTAAGCATCATATTCAAAACCTACTGCAGCACTTAGAGCCTTTTTGATCTGGGTCGAAATCCGCAAGGTACCAGCAAGCCGGCGTGACGCATACCCTGCGCATAAGTTTTTTTACCTAGTATATCTATATTTATGTTTATGATAATATATGATTCGGTGAGATCAATATTTTTCTATTAGATGCAAATTTTTCCAGATTTTCAAGTTAATAAATATGGGGAAAAAATGTGAATTGAAAGTTCTTTAATTGATTTAATTATAAAGTATTTTTGGTTTTTTGTTTAAAGTATGTTATTAATTAATCGCTTAAATATTTTATCACAACAAAAATAATCTGGATAATCGACTGCATCTAGATTTATAAGTAACAATGTCATGGCGCTACAGTAGCGTCATGGAGACTGAAGGGGTCGTCGCACTATGACGCTACTGTGGCGTCATGGGGACTGAACATCGTAAGCTGAAACGTCAACCCTAAAATAGATTTTCAACGTTTAAAGTTGTTTGTAACTTAATTTACTTCCTATAATGTGTCATCCAAACGATGAGTCCGTGATTAAATTATTGTTTATTTGTTATTAGTTTTACCTTGACTACAAAATAGTCGGCGATTAAAATTCAACATACCTACTTTATTTACTGCCGCACTCGGAGACGTCAATTTACTTTTAAGCTTGATTAAAGTTGCTGCGTCTTATTGTATTGCTATAGCAAACAAAGTGACAGAAGCAAATTTAATCAAACTTAAAAGTTAATTGACTTCTCTAACCTCTTCACCGCCACAGTCGTCCAGTCGTGACAGGCAATGACAAAGCTCACACGCCAATGTTGTCTATACGTGACTAATCCTTCTACGATGGAATTAAAGTCCCATTTATCTACTAGACGGTTTGTTCCGTGGCGTACAGAGCACGGCACTTAATTCGTAGAGTGGCGGTCAAGAGGTTCATTGCCGGCCAAAACCAGCCGTATAACTAAAGTAGGTACAGTCAAGGGCATTAATATCTATACAGCCATCGCGTCAAATATATGTATACATGGACCTTATTGCTAGTGGCATAAAGGCGTATAGATATTTTTGAGATCTTGGGAACGTATATATATATATGCCCTTGACTGTACCTGCTTAATAAATAGGTACTTAGTCATCCGTTTTAAATGCGCGCACAATCATAACGAGTTAAAATGTTTTTATTACAATTATATTATACACTAGCTTTCCGCCCGCGACTTTGTCTGCGGAGAGTCAGTACTTTCGTAAGTTAAAATGGGTTATACACAGATTTAGGTTCAATATTGTCCCTTCTGTTCCTAATAGTTAACGACGTGGGAGTTTTTAACTCGTATAATTTCGATACAGGCCAAAACTACACCAGACTCCCATTACGCGTATCTTAAACTAAAAAAATTGGTTTCAAAGTCCTTAACTTTCGGGAACAGGAAAGACAACTTTAGGTTCTGCGGCTGGGTATGACCCAAATATAACCATGTCTACCCAGCGGGATTAACATTCATGCACGAGATACAATTTGACAGGTGCTAGGGAAATGAATACATCTATTCCATATTCTAACGTAAGACTTAACGTTTAAGGTTTAAGATAAAAGCGTCTCGTCCTGACTTATTACCTTTTATTACTAAGCGACTATAGCGATTGTCAGATTTTTATAGCGATTTTATCAAGACGGGACACTTATTTTAAGCCTTAAGCGTTAAATCTTACGTTAAAATATGGAATAGATGTATTCATTTCATCTCGTGCCTGCATGCCAGGGGGTCTGAAAGTCCATTCTACTAAATGTTGGTAAAAGAATTTTTGAAATCGGATTGTTGTTCCGGAGATTACTCCTTACAAACAAACAAAAAGAAAACAAATTTAAAAACATTACATCTTTATAATATTATTAGTATTAGTATACCTAGATTAATTTAGTTGATATACCTACTTAACCCATCCAATAACGCGATCTGAATTCAAACCTTCATGTGGTTTATAGCAGGATAAATTAGGGTGCCTATTAGCTTGGGATTTCCAATATCAATAAAACCACATAACAATACGATAATGTAATAAATTTACGCATAGGTAGGTCATCTTCATCATCATCATTATCAGCCGCAAGACGTCCACTGCTGGACAAAGGCCTTCCCCAAGATTTTCCACAACGATCGGTCCTCTAAGCTGCTGCTGTCATCCAGCGGTTTCCCGCGATCTTTATCAGATCGTCGGTCCACCTTGTGGAAGGACTGCCGACACTTCACTCTAGAACCTTCGGCCATAGGTAGGTACTTAACACAAACTAGACAAATTGTGAAGCAGGAAAACGACGCCCCGCCGTCCACCACCAATGACAGCACGGGCATTATCTCTTGAACAACAAACGGCCGCTTTCAGAGACGTCAATTAACTTTTTCACCTCACCAGCTCAGAAAGGCTTTCTTTGTCGTTCAAAATCTGCGCGCAAAAGTCCAAGTAATGGCGGTGCTGTGCGCGGAAGGGGCGCTGCGCGAGGACGACCACAAAAACTGACGTGACGCTTGTGCAATTGTTTTTCCAACACCAAGTGTTTGTGTGTTTCGCACGGCAGCAAAGTTATTTGGGTCTCGAGGCCTTGAATCCCTCGTTACGCTCAGGATTCTATTTTTGAACCACTCGCTGGCTTCTGTTAAATTTTAGAATCCTTCGCTAACTCGGCATTCAATACTGGCTCTCGCGCCAAATAACATCTTTGCAGCCTTGCATAACAAATCCTACTTATTAAACGAGAAACATTTGTATATATACAAGGTGGGCCAAAAGAAGTCATCCGATGTTGTTTGACTCTCTTTTTTTTTCTAAATGAAAAACTTGGATTCTGTTTTTTTATTATATTAATTTAAACCTTTAGAATTTTATTGGTCAAGTCGAGAAGATTATATCGGCCAAATGGGCGCCGTCACAATTGATTGTCATACGGGCTCGTTTTATGGCATTTTTCATCACTTTGGCGAGAACTTCGGGCGACAGATTCTCGCACTCGTGTCGAATGTTGTCCTTGAGGGCTTCCAGAGTCTCGGGCTTGTTCACGTAAACACGGGACTTCAAAAAACCCCACAAAAAAAGTCTGGAACGCTTAAATCGGGTGATCTTGCGGGCCAGTGTAAATCGCCAAAACGAGAGATGAGGCGACCCGGGAACGCCGCCTTCAGAATATCGGTTGTGGCTCGCGCAGTGTGTGCCGTTGCTCCGTCCTGTTGGAACCACATGTCGTTCGGTCCTAATTCGTCCAATTGCGGCAGAAAAAACTCGGTCAACGCATGGCCCTATAGCGCGCACCGTCCACTGTTGTCGTATGGCCAGCGGCATTCTCGAAAAAAAATGGCCCAATGACTCCTCCAGCGTGAACAGCGCACCATGCAGTCACTTTGAGCGGGTGTAATGGCTCCTCGTGCATCACTCGTGGATTTTCGGTGCCCCAGAAGCGATAGTTTTGCTTGTTCACGTACCCGCTGAGGTGGAAATGAGCCTCATCGCTCATTATGATTTTGGTCGAAAAATCGTCCACTTCTTCCTCGAGATTGAGAATGGCTTGGGCGTAGGTTACGCGCGTTTGGCGGTCGGCAGGCAGCTGCTGATGCACGGACTGGACTTTGTATGGGAACATGCGCAGGTCTTTGACCAAAATTCGCCTTAGGGACGTCCGTCTGATGGCTAATTGCGTGGCACGGCGTCTGGTTGATGTTTCCGCCGACAGCTCGACATCCTCGGCAACAGCGGCGATATTCTCGGCAGAACGGGCGCTCCGGGGCCGGCCACTCTTGGCAACGTCTCGTGTGGTCCCATACTCTTCAAGGTTGGTGGCCAAACGGCGCAGTGTTTGCGCAGTCGGTGTCTGACGGCCGGGGAATCGGCGACGGAATTCGCGCTGCGCCAACACCACAGACGAATTGTTACGCAAAAAAATAGACACGATTATTCCGCGTTCTTGGGGAGTGTATCGCTCCATGGCTTGTTCACTTGTATTTTGCATCTGTCAAGTCCACAAATGTCAAAACAGATTTGACATTGGCGACCATTTGCAAAAATGAGAGCATCTTCCAATAGGGTGATTTCTTTTGGCCCACCTTGTACTTGTACTCACGTTCTCGAAAACGGCTCTAACGATTTCGATGAAATTTGCAGTATGGGGGTTTACGGGGGCGAGAAATCGATCTAGCTAGGTTTCATATCCGGGAAAATTCGTTTTCCCCGTATTTTCACTAAAAAGATTTCCCGCGCAGTATGGTTTGTTATTGTGACACTATCGTTGCCGTCTGTGTTGACTGATGGTTATAGCGTTGGACTTCTACGCAAGAGAGTGCGGGTACAAACTTCAGCTATGGATCGTTTTTTTTTTTGTATAGAAAATCGATCAAAATTCGATTTCGACCCGAGCGACGACGCTCGGTCTCCCAGGTACCAACTATTAAGTTTGATTAAAGTTGCTGCTGTCACTTTCTTTGCTATAGCAATTGAATAAAACGCAGCAACTTAAATCAAACTTAAAAATTAATTGTCGTCTCTGAGTGCGGCAGTAACTAAGATTACCCCACCCTTTCGTAGGCACGAGGCAGAGTTGTTACACTACCGCTTTTCATCCTAGCAGCGAGCTTAACAGGCATGGATGAGATCAAAAAGGCCGTGATATGAACGAGGGCTAATAAGGAAAACGCACATGTCCCGTGACTATGTCAATGTCACCCGATGTTTTTGTTTATTTTAAAATAATGATTATTCGCTCGGTTTCACTGGCCAGTGACAGTGGTGGATTGTGTCATACATTTATGCTTAAATATTCATTATAAAGGTATTGAAGTAATTAAAAAAATGACGGTGCAAATATGCGTAGAGCAGGGTTAGTACTTTTGTGAAACTTTTTAAATATTATTAAGAAGAAAGATTTGTAGCAAATATTTCTCTATCGTCTACTTAGTAACTTTTTTTGATAACAAGATTTTTTAGTGTTGTGTCGAAACATTTTGAAATTTTTTCACGCAGTAAAATTTTTCAGCCGCTTAGTTATTTTGGATGAATTTCAGTAGGTACTCGTATAAACATTTTAGTCGCCCTTAACGGCTGTAACTCAAGAACCAATGAAGTCTACTTAGTCGTGATAGTTTTCTCTAGTTCGTCGTTAAAAATATTTTCTAGATTTTTATAGGTATTTGTAGTTTTGGCAGTAGTGGGTACCCAACACGCAACTCTAGCAAAACCTACACTTTTAGAGTTCAATATTTCTCCTCCTCAAAATCTAAAAATTGATCATAACATGGGTACTTACACTTTTAGCAGATGCCATTAAATATATTGATGAAACTGCCGCGGGCCCCTCGCCGCTCCCTCTGGACCCGGACCCACCTGACCGACTGGAGACAGAGGCCGCGGCGCCGTTGGCCGAGTCCAAAGCTCCAGAGGACCAAGTTTTTGAACCCGCAGCTTCAGAGATTGACCCGACAAAGCACAGGTATTGCAGCAGGACGCGCATTTAACTTTATAATTCGCACGCTTAGTAATAAACAGGCTCAAGTCGAAACAAAGGCAGTTCGATTTTTAAAACTTAAGCGCTTAATTACGCTTGAAAATGGAATATAGGTTTATTTCGACTTGAGCCGGATTATTACTAAGCGTTCGAATGAGGGACTGCCTTAACACATTACTTAAATAATGAATTGGACCCGTTTTCATTATAGGTATCACAATTATTTATAACGCAAAAATTATCATGTATCAAGATCTCCAGGTCCTGTGGCCCACGCGTCCTTATCAGATCGTCTCTTGTGGGAGGCCGCTACCAGCTACTTCAGAATGTTTCTTCCCCAACGGCCAAGGCTCGGAACCGGTTAAAAAACCTAAATTAACCGGTTTAATCCACGAGCGGCGGGTCGCGCGAGGTCATTCGTTAAACACACGCGTTGCAACTTGTTTTTGACTTGTGCTGTGAAGGCGCTTGTTTATCGTGTCGTGCGTCAGGATTAACCGGTTAATACGAAAAGAATTTTATATAAAGGTTCCTCCAAAAACCGGTTTTTCAACCGGTTTATGCGAACGTAACGTAACCGTATTGAAAAGGTTTGGCGTCAAGTAGGTACAGTCGCCATCATATATATTGCAGCAAACAAGGTGCTCACAAATTTCTGAACACGACTCTATTGTCAAGGCGTTACAGTGCATGTTCAGATATTTTTGACCACTCTGATATGTACAGATATATTTGATGGCGAACTGTACATAATAACGGTTTGATAATAACTTTTTCACTTCTCATGCTCTAAAAGTTCGTCTTTATGTCGTGCGTAGGCGACATAAAGTCGCTTCTTATGCTCTAGTGCATAAAGTAAAATCTTCGTCGAAGACCTAGGCAATCGGTCCAACAGGCACACGAACAACTGTAACTTCATAGACTAACCTCTTTATTTTATTTCGTATCGTTAGTATTCTAAGAGCAAGGCAAGGATACCAACAGCCAAAGTACACAATAAAGCTTCATGAAATAAACTTATAATTTTTATTTCGTGCATCTTTTTTTTTATCATGCTGCTGTTCGAAGTGAAAAGTAGAGTGTACAACTCGTCCATAAAACCCATTTAACACTCGCTAAACATAAACGTCTCGCGTAAAATGGTGCGTTTTATGCAGTTGTTGTACAATCTACTATAATTTTGCGAGATAAAAAATATAAAATGATACAGTTTGCTTTGGGTACCTACACTACATAACTCCGAAGAGTCATAATTCCGAATTGATTGAAATCCTGAATTTTCATAATTCCGAATGCAATTTTTTTTAATGGAGGCTTTATTTTTTTGATATCGCACATAAATCAAACCTAACCTAACCTACGTATAGCAATTCAAATATGTTTTTAATTTTAAATAGCTCCAGCATAATAGATTTCGGAAAAGTTAAAATACGGACAAATTAATATTCGGAAAAAATATTACGTAGTATTTGGGTTTTCCCGTTTGCTTTACCAAACTTTATTTATTTATTTATTAAACTTTAATGATTTAGTAAAACTTTAATTAGCGCACTGCCCCGTTCACTGCCAAAACCTTTCAGGGATGATAAAGGCGTGTAATACGGAAGGCCGATAGGGCCAAAAAGTGTTCGAATGGTGACCGCGTAGGTTCCGGATGACACAGCTTGCGTAGGCCCAACAAGCTGGGCCATCGAGCTGGTGGTCGCAAGATCTCGCTGGACGCGGGCGCCGCGGGACCGAGCGTCGTGGCGATCCAGCAGGCCGCCTTCCAGCAGGGACGTCTTTCGGGGAATAGGATGATGATGAATCAGTCATGTTTCGCAGACTGCGCCTCTCGCTTCGCAAGGAGGTGTTTTCTGAGAACGCTGATGAAGTCAAGCGTCTCTTCGCCGAAAATGGGCTGAAGATATTCGACAAGCTGCGAGCAGAGTTGCTGGAAATATGCATAGGACAGGCGAAGAACATAGAAGTTTTCAAGGTAAACAGACGACTCTCTCTACTCTTTTGCAACTTAGGATAAATCTAGGCTCATAACATAACAGTACTACTTTATGACTTACCTACTAGCGACTCTGTCTTCGCTTACTACGAGTTTAATGTAGTCTATGTCCACCGAAAGTTCATTCAGGGCCCCTAGCATGCATGCAGGAGATAAATTAGACAGGTGCGAGGGAAATTAATACATCTATTCCATATTCTAACGCTTAAGGTTTAATATAAAAGTGTCCCGTCTTGATAAAATCGCTATAAGAAAGTGAAAATCGCTATAGTTGCTTATAATAAAAGGTAATAAAAGCCAGGATGAGACACTTTTATTTTAAATCTTAAGCGTTAAGTTTTACGTTAGAATATGGAATAGACGTATTCATTTCCCTAGCACCTGTCAAATTTTATCTCGTCCATGCATGTTAACTAACTCTTTCCGCGTGCTTCCTTCGATTATCGCGTTTCAAAATATTATTTTTTGCGAACCATTTGTGAACTAAGAAACGCCATCTTACTTTATGACTACTGTGAATCGTTCAAAAGCATTTCTCACAATTTTGTGAATTTTGTGTGACATTTTCAGATTAAAATGGTTACCAAAGACGTATGAATGTAACAATTTTTTTTAAATCTTGAGATCAGGAGAAAAAGGACAGGAATCTTCCTTTTTCTTTTATCTATGGTAAAGGTTAAAATGAACGTTGCAGGTGCTGCTAGAAGCGGGGGAGCCCGCCTGCTACGCGGTGTTGCCGCAGGTTTTCTACTACGACTGGGTGGAAGGCGCACGCGCAGCCCTGGACATCGGCGCAAGCGTGTCGGCTAAAAACGTACGTACCTTAATGCATTTATATTGCTCAAATTTGAGAATTTCACTATAATTGTCTTCTATACTCAAGAGAAACAAGAATCGTTGCGAGCTCAGCCTTTGCAAAGGGCTATATATACTTACTTAGGTACCTACATAGTTTCTAAACGTAACTAAACGTTTGCACGGTACGGTTGGGTTTCTGGCGACTTCTAAAAGCTAACGTGTGGGTATCAGCTTCTGTAAATTTTTTCTTCTACTACCTATAGTTACGCCCGACATTGTATTTCCTTGTTTTAGAAAGATGGAAACACGGCTCTTCATTATGTAGCAAAATACTTCGGAAGATATGAATATAAGGATATATTTGAGAAGGTCATTGAAATCGCTAAAAGTACAGGTGATTTGGACTATTTGGACGAGAAAGGCGTAACTCCTCTTGGTGTAGCAATACAAGAGAATAATCTCGAAGCAGTCAAAGCCCTTTTAAAGGAAGGAGCATCGATAGACATAGTCACATTGAATAATGATTCAGCGCTGCATGTAGCTGCTCAACGACCAATCATATTAGAGTATCTGATGAGAAGAAATAAGATTGAGATGGATTTCCCTATTAATAATGACGGGTATACACCGTTACACATGGCTGTCCGCTTTAAACAATTGAAATCATTTGAACTAATTGCTGACGAATTTGAAGATGAATTCTATAAAAATACTAAAAAAACAAACAAATCGTGTTTGCACCTTGCTGTTGAATACGAAAGCTTTGAAATAGTTGAAGCAATATTTGGTATACTCAAGAAAGAAGGATATTCCAATTATACACACCTTACAAGTCTAGTCGATAGGGTTGGAAACACTCCATTCCAAGCAGCGCTACAAGGCAAAAACAATGATATAGTTCAGCGGTTTCTGCGTCACGGGGCCGCCGTTCTATCGGACAAGGATAATAATGGCAAAACCGCTTTAGAAATAATAGCAAACACATTTAATGATTCTACAGATTTATTCCTAAATGTGTTTGATGATCATATCTCCACTAATTCGAACGAGATTGATTACAATTTCTTTACAAATGACCAAAGCACGAATCAAATTGATGTCATAACGAAATTCATAGAATATGACCACAGCGACATCCTCCTCCATCCTTTGATTAAAAGCTTTGTGTACATAAAATGGAACTGTTATCTGGGACTGTTTAACTTTATGATAGCGATTCATGCAATTTTCTTTATCACTTTTAATATTTCCGTAGCCGGCGTATTTTACTATAGAGATATCCACAAACAAACGACCAACGACACCAACGACACTGTGTTGGCATATCAGGCGAGCACTGATGAAGTGTCGTACGGCTGGTTGAACTTGCCGCTGATCTGCGTGTACATTTTTTTCTTATTTTTGATAATAATGGTTGGTATATACATATTTTTTAAACTAGCTTTCCACTAGCACCAGCTTTCTAAAGGTGAAACAATTTTTTAACATTTTTTAGTAGTTTTTGAATTTATCGATTACAAACAAATAACTTATTATTTCCTATTTATAGTACCTATATAATAATAGTACCTATAGAAGATAATTACTCATTAATTCACAAGACAGCATACTTACTTACCTTTAATTCTTGAACTCTTATTCGGTTAAAATAAGATAACGTACTTTTTCAGGAGTACACGTTATTTAAGAAGCTTGACTGCTTTACTGTGGTGAGGCCTGGTTGCCTGGTGCTGGTAATCATCGTTGTCGGGGTGCTGCACGGCGCGGAGCCCGCCAACTGGCAGCGCCACTTCGCCTGCGTCGCCCTGCTGCTGGGCTGGCTACAGGCTATGATGTTTCTCTCTGGGTTCCCTGATTGGGGAATATATGTGACTATGTTAACGAGTGTTGTCATAAGAATATTAAAGGTTCGTGAACAAATAATAACTACTATTAACTTGAAGCGTATACTGTATTCGTACAGTCACCACACGGGATTGTTCAGCCACCATAGAACCCTGTCATAATGACAACGTCAAATCACTCAAAAGAAATTACGTCAAAATTTTCCGTCGACTTTCTGTGAGAGGGTTCTATAGTGGCTCAACAATCCCGTGTGGTGACTGTACAATATTATTTTCTAAAGAGAGTTTATGAGGTATGAACCGGTATATTTTGTTTCAGATCCTCGCTTCGATGATCTTCCTAATAATTCCCTTTTCAATTTGCTTCATGGTCCAATATCGATCAGAGCGCCCCTTCAACGGGCCGCTTCTCGCCATTTTGAAAACTCTGGTGATGATGTCCTCGGAATTTGAGTACGAAGGCCTATTTGAGCCACAAACACACAAAATGATGTCCTTTGAATTGGTGGAGGGCTCGTCGTTGATCATGGTCTACCTTTTGTTCGGACTGTTCGTGGTCTTCGTTTCGATAGCGCTAATGAACCTGATGATAGGCGTCGCTGTCAACGACATTAATGAGCTGATCAGTCAGGCAGAAAAGAGGAGGCTAGAGAAGCAAGTTCAACTTCTAGGCACTCTAGAAAAAGATAGCTTCTTACTAAACAAAATAAAAAAATATTTCAAGGTCACCCGAGTAAAATATATAGAAAAATTTAAAATTTCAGAAAAATGGGAAGTTGTAAATCGTGAGACATTGTTTCTGGTTCAGCCATGCAGAAAACTACGTGCTGATATTTTAAATACAGAGGCAGCAAAGAAGCAACGAGAAAAAAATAATATTGTGCACACTATGAAACAGGTAGATGAGGTGCACGATGTTCTATTTAATAAGGCACGGGCTGTGGGGAGGTTAGGTTCACGTGATAAATAGTACGTGAAGGTGATCTGGGTGGCTGGAGGTTGATGAGAGATTACCGAAAATATATATGAGAAGTTCTAGATAGGAGCCCCGTGTGCGGAGGTCGTTTTCAGATTTTCGAAAAGGACAAAAAACGTGATGTATATTACGAATGATATTTGGATCATATCGGGTAGGGGTTAACCCATAATGACATAAAAATACAATTTGATGGGCCGAGTGTGGGCTTTCGTTAACCTTTTCAACGCTGTCATAATATTATATATATGTACATGTGAGGGTAGTTGAATAAAGGTAGTCTTAGCAAGAACACCGTGTATGATTGACGCTCCTCTGTCCCAGACATACTAAACAAACGCGACGTCAAATACAAAAGTAATCACTCACACGCCAAAGACAGCTGAAAACCAGAGCCCATTTCAACCTTACATTCAGGTCTATTTTTCGCTGTCAACCGTGACGGATATATCTGTCGTTGGCGTTGAATCAGTGGTACGGATATATCCGTCGATGGCTTTGAAAAGGTTAAATCTGACGAATATCAAAATTCAAAATAATTGGTCAATTTTTAACGGGATAATTATTATTTTATCGTACTAATTAGTACGATACAAAATTATTCAATCTTATAGTGTTACATGTGCTGTGCTGATACTAAATTATATAAAAATCTGACGGACTGATAGAGTATTGGCTAATCTGACGAAGAAAAGTTATTAGCCTACTAATGTTTTGCATACTTACAGTTTGGCCACGACTTTGCGCGACCGGCGGCGCGGCGAGCGTTGGGTGTAATGCCAACTAATCCCTTTGCTGGGCGCGTCTCGACTGCGCCGCCGCTGCCGCCCTAAGTGGTGGCCTCACTTTCGTATAATAATTCTTGTAAACCAACATGTTATGAGATAGAGAGATGTATCTCCGTCCAGTTAGCGAGCTAGATTATACCCTGTTGAAAGAGGTGTGCGCGTCGTTGTGTTAAGAACGTATACCTATGCATAGGTGCATACATAGCACCACTATTTAGAAACTAAGCCATAAAGTTAAACAAAACAAATATCTATTCTAAACCTTATAATAATATTTTTTCTGGGACGCAATCGGGGTCACAGTTAAGGTTACACGACAGGCTGGCGACTCCGGCGCAGACATCCCTCGCTGGCTTACTTCCCCATCACAGTTTTCTCTCCCCCATCCCAGTTTGGTGAGCGTTACATTGTCCCCAAATAAACCGGACGAATCAGCAGGCAAAGTTAGCATGACAGGTGGAGATGAAGAGGAGGCAAGTGATCGTCGAGCATCAGGTTGTCACTGCCAGGATTCACAATTATATCACCTTTGTACTTTAGTTAGTTGGTCTGTGTCCTAAATACATTATACATTTTGCTATACCTACCTATTTTCTGTATAATTCTCCTAACTTTTTCTCCACTGTACCACCGGACCGAGACAAAAACGCCCACTTCGAATAGTTGACCCTATTTCTCTCAGTTATTGGCGATCTTCTTAATCCGACTGCGATGGGCCATTGTGCGGGACGTGCTATGGACGGTAGCCCCGCACAAGGTTAATTTTGAACAAATAAGTGGGTGCTGGTTCAAATAATAAAGACCCCTTTTATTGCACTATGCCAATCTGACGGACTATACTTGTTGCGGAAATGACTCGGCTGGATGCCGGATACGGACTGATTTTTTTACGAAAACGGGCCAATATTTATGGGTGAGTATGGGGGCGGAAATATACCGGTGAGGGACCAGGAAGGTGCGAGGGAGGCGGACAATCTACGAGAGAGAGGTAAGGTGGAAGAGAGAGGTATGGTGGGAAAAGGATAGGAAACCCTTGACATTGTTTTATTTACGAAATTATTATGATCACTATTACAAATTAACAATTACCAATTCTTATAAAACATGAATGACTTAAATATTATAACAATATTGAACTTAATATTCTTATGACGTCGAAATGTATTAATAACTTTGTGACAAACAGGACATTTCCATACAAATATTTTGAGACACATTTAGAAATTACTTCATAATTGAATAGTTTAGTTAGTTTTTTGCCTGCCAGTTTTTTTTTTCAAATCCAGGATGGTAAGTGAAATGCGCCATTTAAAAAAAATATCGTGTAAAATTGGTTGGTCTTGCGAGCCCTTTCCAGATCTTGTGGCGCAATATTTGTAGGGCGCAGGTCTTGATTTATAGGAAAACACCGTAAATAAATTAAAGATTAGACTGTATTTCCAAATTTCCTGGTCTGGTACAAAATGTGTGCTTTTATGATGGCGGTTAACACAACTAACTCCATACATTCAAAGTTTACCCACATTGTTTATATGAAATCATAACATGCGTGCACGGTATCGTAAAATATTCTTTCTCATCCACATTAAGATTTACAGTTGCAGTTGCAAAAGTAATTGCTATAAGGAACTTGCGACCAATGTGGAGGGTAGTTGCTTATAACCGGCAGTCCACTGGTAGTTTCTTCACCATTTTCTTTCATCGCATCCACTTTGTTTTTATCACCCTTTCCTGTTCCTATATTACCTTCACCTGTCACCAATTCGGCCCTGTTTCCTGTCAAATTATTCTCATCACTGTTCCTTGCGCATTCTTCATCGATGTCGATGTCTGGTATGTTGTCTCTAAGGAAGGTCATATGGGCACGTACGTGGGTGAAGGTGGCTATAGCAAAAGCGTTGCAGAGATTCTCATTAGCAGCAGCGGTGGAGGCGATGCCTCGAAGGTAAGGGGTTGTTCCGGAGAAGAAGACCAGGCCTCCCCCGCTGTCTCCGCGGCAGAGCGCTTTGCCTGGGGGAAAAAAGTACTACTCAAATCGACCGTCTCTAACAAAATGTGTGCCAAACACTACAACGTGCCAAGAGCAGATCAATTTTGTTTGGAAATAAATAAGGGGGAGAGAGTGTATATTTTAAAAAAGAGGTTTCAAAATTTGACGCCTTTTTTGCTTGTAAGTTTACTCGTGACACCATAGCGCCGGAACGATATACCGAATTGTAATTTCGTTTGATAGTTATTTTTGTCTTGGTAATTTTTGACCGGACGGAAATCGGCTTATTAGTACAAGTTTTTCTTCAAACGCTATGCAGCTTTGATTTGTGTGCTGCTTGAACGACGATCACTGCCATAAAAACTGCTTAGTTACTTACTAGCATAGGCATACATATGCAACGTTGGTCCCAGCGGAAGACCAGATATGGCCAGTATTATGCTGAGCTGGGACCTTTCTATATCAATGTTTGCTGTCACAAGTTTTTTTTTCTTTCTTTCTTCACAGAGCTGTAAAAAGTGAAAGTAACCATAGGTATATTTGTATACCAGACAGCTGATCTCCTGCGCAGATCTTGTCGCTAGTGATGTACTTGACGAAGCTCGGCTCCGAGCTGGTCACGCACTCGTCGACGTCGACGTACGGCATCTCCAGGTAGTTGAGCCGCTGGGACGGCCCGCCGTTCTCCTCCGTGAGGCCCCAGCCTGCCACCTGAACAATTTTTATACGTCTATTAACTAATATAACGGTGAAAGTCCAAAGAACTTGATTCCTCATGGCTACCCACAGAAATGTACTGCAATAGGCTATTTGACTAATGTCAAAATAAATTCTTTTTACACTACCACTAAATCAAGCTTTCAAAAATAACACGGAAAAACCTAGGTATCGCTTATTTTTGGAATTAAAAGATTTTTAATTCAACAAAAACTTTATAAAGAAACACTGAAAATTGTGACGTCAAAGGCTCCTATTTTCATACTAACTTAATACTATAGGATCGTTTTGACGTTTCAATAAAAGTAGCTGATTTGACCAGTCAGTCTATATAATAGCCTATTTGCCCATTTGGGTCATGGCCTGCTCTATTAAAGAAAACAGATAAGTCCGAATCGAACTCGCGTATCGAGGGTTCGTTGTTTAAGATAGATCACACAACCAGGTTCAATGAAATGCTTTAAGTAACTGAAGTGCCACCATAACTACTGTTGTTATGGTGGCATTTCACTTGGCCATGTTTGCCAATTATCTTACGAGTACGTTTGACATACCGGATGAGTGAGATGAGATGAAACGTAAATATTTAACAAATAACAACCAAGTGAAGTCCCACCATTTTTATTGGATCGTAATATGGTCTATTGTAGACCGTATTTTCTATGAATGTAAAATTACTTTAATATTTTACTTGTCACAAGTATGTAGATACAGGCAAGCGAGTCATACAACTACTTACTTATGCTAAATTTCAGCTTGATAACTTCTGTAGTTGCTAAGAAAAAGTCGCTGTAACTTACAGCCAGACAGACAGACACCTTGGTTTATCTTAATGGCTCCTTTCTTATCGTCTTAAACTTTCGCGGTTCCTTTCTTACCGTCCCTGCCCTGCCTTGCATTAGGTGCCGCCTCTCGAGCACCACACTAAAATCAACGCACACAGGCCGCACGCCCTCAGCGTAGACGAAAGGCGTGCTCAGGCGCAGCACAGCGATGTCGTCCTGGAAACTAGTCATGATGCCGCGGAAACGAACTGGCAGGATGATTTCTGATACCTGCAAGACCAAAGATGGTGAACCTTAATGAATACCTATTTAATTTAACGAAGGACACCTTTCCCTAAACCAAGTGTACCCGAATATAAAAATACCTATATATTATATATTAGCGTCCCCAAGCGAAGTGTTTATTTTTTTATCAGGCTTTACATACTCAATTTTGCGTGGCTAAAGTTCTAAATCATTAACAGGTGAGTTTTTTCCCCATTTTGTTATAATCCAGGTCACGGCACCAAAATTGTTACTACGATAAAAATAAAATACACCGAAATGGACATATTTATGAAGTTCAGTGCACGCATTGACGTGGATTACAGTTAAGGGGGAGAGAGAGAGGCGAATAATTACTCCAGTCAACGTACCGCTTATTTTAACTGTAACTATAACCTCATCATCTTTAAGATTAAAACTTGCTCTTTTGATACCAACCGTGGCTGCTGGCAGTATAGTTCGCAAAACCATCAGGCATATCAAGTACGATTAACAATCTTGGTCCTGTTCGTGAGAATACCCTGAGCTTCACTCTGGACCTTACTTTCCATATACTTTAGTTGAAGTAGTGCAATGAGCGTTTCCCAATCCGCACTGGGCCCGCGTGGGAACTATAGCCCAAACCCTCTCATTGTGAGTGGAGGCCTGTGGCCGGCAGTAGGACGTATATAAAAGTAAAGTAAAGTAAAAGTAAAGTAAATCTTATAGGCTGGATTATTATTATTATTATTGATGAGCATTAAAATGTCATCCTAAGCTTTAGGTCTCTCATGGTCTTGTTATTCCCAAACCCAACTCACATCAGACCGCTGAGCTTTCTCGTCCATACTAATGTGCCAGGGCCGGTACAGCTTCCCGCCAGCGACCGCGAACTGCGTTGGCGGTTGCCGGCCTGTAGCGTCCGTCCAGAAGCAGTGGGCAGCTGCAAACGCCATAGTTTTAATAGCCTGTTTAACTGATTGATATTATTTGGCAGTGTTTCTTCAAACCTCAGATACCATACTAGCGTGCCAAGTAGGGTTGACAAAGATAAGAGATGTTCGAACATCATCCCAATTCGTAGTGTGATTTATTTGATACCAACCATTGGTCTGTGGGACGCGGGACAAGAATCAGCTAGGGACATGTCAGAGTTCTTTTCTCTATAGCATGGAGAAGGCCTATGAGCACACAGGCCATGACGGCTTAAGGCTCTGAGGCGCATAGATATTTGCACTTGTAGAGTCTACTATGACGGTCAAGCTAAGCTAGGTATTATGATCAGAAAACCGTCAAATGCATGCCGAGGGTCCACAATTCCAAGCATGAGAGGCGTGTATTAAAAAAAACATATGAATTAAACTGATGTTCAGTGTGATTGCCCGTTTTAAGTTGCATCAACTTTCCTATCATTAAACCAACAGATACATGCAGGCCACATTTTACTCGTTTAAATATCCTAAGGCTGCCTTTCCATTGAGGCGGAGCGGTGCGAATATCCTCTAGTTTCTGTGTGCTATGCGTTAGTGTCGGTACTGTACAAGGTGATTGGTCCTTTTCGCACATCTCCGCTCGTCTCCGCCTCAATGGAAAGGCAGCCTAACACTAGTCTCTATATATATTTACGAAATATGTAGACTTGTATAAAATCAAAGAACTATTTGCAAAAGAAAGGGATAATTGTTGTCAGTTAAACCTCAGAACGAGAAATAAACTACATAGCTCTGAAATTGTTAGTAGGTACTGGCACACATAATATGGCTTTTTACGTATATATAAACTTTGACGTGTCTTCAAACGTCCTCTCACTCAAGATAAGTTTATTGATGTGAAGATGAATTACCTGATATAACCACGTCCTGTTTAACCAACGACCCCCCACATATCTGCATATACGGCGTCCACGCCTTGCTGTATACCCCCACATGCCACTGGAAGGTGGGTGCACTAGTGCCATTCAGTTTCGGAACCGGTCTCGATCCAATAGCAGACGCACCAAACACCTGTTCCTCCTCAGGCTTAATAGTTACAGTGGCTTCAGGAGCGTCAGTATTCTGATCATTTTGGCTCTTATCATTGTGCACATCTTTTTGGTTCTGAGTGACTTGATCGACGACCTTCTGATCATGGCTTAGGTTTTGGTCACTGAGCACAATAACACCATTACTATCTGCAATAGCATCACCATTTGCAACCGCATTACCATCACTTATAATAGCCGGAATTATATCTCCTGTTGCCACTGCACTTCTATCACTGGATAGATCACCCATAACTAGACTAGCGTCGCCAGTAACTGCACTGTTATCACTTGTAGCTGTTCCAACTTCACCGATAACTGTATCGATATCAGTTTTAACCTCATAAACTGTTGTAACATCTCCAGGAGTTGGCGTTATAGTAGATTGTGGAGTTACATGACTGGAAGTAAAAAGGGGAATTCATGTTGATTACTAGAACATGCCTATAAGTCAATAAATCAATAAGTCATTTATTTGGTAAAGCCACTTTACACGTTAATCGGGTAGTTACATCATCTTGTATCTGCACAATGTCAAGAAGAAAAAGAAGATGAAGTTTATACAAATATTGACATAGAAAAATGTCACGTAAAATAATATCAATTAGGTACTAATTTCCTGAAAAATAGAGGCACATTATTAAACTAATTAACATTGTACCTACTAAAAATAATGAATACATCAATTAGTGAAATATTAAGGTAACCTAGATTTAATTACAGGTACTCTGCTTAAGGGTTATGAATTCGTGAAAACCATAGAACGAGTGCTCAATAAGCCAGCGTTTCAGGCGTTTTTTAAAACTGCTCATACTGTGGGCTTTGGTGATATGCTCCGGTAGCTTATTGTACACAGCAGGGCCCATAGCATGGGTGCTCTTGGACGACTTCTTTAGCCTGCTGCCGATACCGACAAGCTTGTCAGCGTTGCGCGTGTTGTACTTATAAAGGTAAAAAGTTGTGAGAATGTAGAGATGTTTGTAAGTACGCACGAACGGCTGAAGTGATTTGGATGATATTTGGTTCATAGGTAGTCCGTATCTTAAGTTAGGACTTAAGATACTTTTTATTCTGGACTAATTGGTTTATTCGAACCCAAGAGAAGTTTAATGAGTTCTTCGCGAACAAAGTCTCAGCAAAAGGTAATAACATTGGATATCTAACAGTTACTTAGAGATAATTATAGGTCAATTTGCAAGTATTCATTCTTTTTCAAATTAGTAGATATTGCAGTGGTTTGTGTAACAATTAAACAGTTTACAACAACAACAACAACAACAACAACAACAACAGCAACATTACTACTTATACTACTACTTGTACTTGGGCGGTTTTTTGAAAAAAGTGTACATAAGTAGCTACCTAAGGACTAAAATTTAAAATTAAGAAATGGTAACTTCCATATTGTCACGAAAATTAACAAATGGTGGTATCTCAGACCAAAGTGCTGTAGCAAGTGCTACCATATTACCTACTAACACGTGAGGCTCGAATTTGCTTCGGTTATTGAATTCGAAATAATGGCGTATGAGGGCAGTATCTAAATGTATGATTGTAGGTACTGTTTGTAGCCGTTGGTGCCAGCATGTAGGTACCTATGTACTCGTACAAGAAGTAATCGCAATAGACAGACATACCAAATCAGAGCTGCAACAGATGCACATGCATTAGTGCACTCGCGCGAGTACAGCCACAAGTCTAGTCAATCACCGAGACGACGCAGCGCTAGCGGCCCCGGGTTCGAACCCCGGTATAGGCAAACATTTGTGTGACGAGCGCGAGTATTATTTTGTTCCTTAGTCAAGGATGTATGCGTTACTTTACATAAGTATGTTTATCGATGCTTTGTACCCATAGTACAAGCCTAGAGCTTATTTTGGGAATAGGTCAATTTGTGTGAGATTGTCCCATGACATGACCACTCAGTCAAGAATGCATCGACTAAGAAAATACAGACCACATCCCTCTAAAGATTATCGTAAGTAGCATACAGACCTTGTAACTGGAAGGCCATGGTATGATCCGCCATCGTATCCATGGTAACTCGGGGTTGTCGACGCAACGCGAGTCGTGTGCCTGTCCCATTGATGGTCCCAGGATGATCCCCAGTCTTGCCACGAGTGGGACCCAGGCCCCCCGTGGTATCCGGGGCTGGCGGGTCTGTAGAAGTCATGGTGAAATTGTCCGGGGGCAGATGATATTTGTAAAGAGAGGTCTGAAAAACAAAGGATTTTAGATGAATTTTTTTTTATATAACAAGCTTTGTTGGACACATTTATTTTAAACCTTAAGCGTTAAGTCTTACGTTAGAATATGGAATTCATTTTTCCCTAGCACCTGTCAAATTTTATCTCGTGTACGTTAAGCCCGATTATTATTATTATTATTTTTCAGCTGATTATTGAACCTAATCAAACTCGATAGGTCTATGTTAAGTACCTACAACGGAAATCTTGTTGTCAGCTTTGGGATCCGCTATCAGATCAACTCAAGGGCCATAAAGACTAAAGTCCGCCGGCAGTCCTAATTTAAGTCAGTCCGGCGGCCTGCCGGCCAAAATCTATGAAATCGTAGGAGAATCTGATAGGGGGCTGGGCCCTTAGCCAAGATGCACTACGCTAACTAGCGTTTATATTCGTTTCGTTTTTAAACCAATCGCGTCACTTTTAGATCACGTGACTCTTCGTATCACGTGATCTACCAGTGACGCGATTGGTTTAAAAACGAAACGAATAAAAGCGCTAGTTAGCGTAATGCACCTTGCCTAAGAACCCCGTTCGTTTATGACGTAAGACGACTTGGCGGGGAGGGGGTCTAAACAAGTCTTATTTTTTCTTACATGGGGGTAGGAGGGGGTCTAGATTGTTCTTATGTAATCACAAAAGCAAGCAAAAATTAAAGCGTTTTTATATTTTTGCTACTTTTTCTTTGCAATGTAGATCTGATCTTACGTAAGATTAAAAAGGGGAGGAGGGGGTTCATCCAAGTCTTATTTTTGCTTACGTAGGGGGAGGGGCGGAATCAGAAAATGAACAGTGCTGTGTTCTATTACGATGGACTGACAAGATAATATCGTCCGACAGACTGTTAGTCTGTGCTACCCTTTAGAGGCGCAATTTTCACGGGATACCTACTTAATTAAATAAATGCCAGTATATTTAATATATACAACATGGGTTTTAACAAATATATACGTAGACGAAAGATATAGCTTTTTTTGTAAGACTTAAATAAATAAATAATAAATAAATATCAGACGACAACACAAATTGACCTAGTCCCAAACTAAGCACTAGGCTTGTACTATGGGTACTAGGCAACGATATACATATCTTATATAGAGAAATGCATACATAAATATATAGAAAACATCCATGACTCAGAAACAAATACTCGCGCTCATCACACAAATATTTGTCCACCGGGATTTGAACCCGGGACCGCTATCATAGGCAGAGTCACTACCAACCAGGCTAACCGCGTCGTCTTGTTCACATGTTTACCCTTTCGAATACATTCGCGAGGCCGAAACGATATAAGCATAGGTACTTATGATCGAGTAATTTGAATTCCTGGCCGGCTAGCACAAGTTGCCCGCAACTCGTTTGTCGCTTAAAAATATATTTTACAATATTTCCAGATTGTATAGTAAGTAGTTATGATTCTGGTGTAGGAAAACAGATTTCAGCTTTTTTTAACAGATTTTTTTTATGACAACAAATCATATTTTTGTTAGTACTAGAATATTCTAGTTAAAATATTCTAGTACACGAAAACTCTGATATCGTTTTGGTTACCATCTAATAGTTACAGAGTAAAATGTGCATTTAGCTTACAACAGGCTTTGTATGTTTCCTACGATACTAGGTAAGTGGGTAATAAGTACTAGAAATGATGTTGTACAGAAGTAGAATTTTCTATTAATTTGTAAAAAAAGTATAGTGGTCACATATAATACCTACAATAAAATCAAGTCGAATTTACAGTATTTTGTTAAAGGAAACTAGATTTTTTTCTCTGTGATCGGTAATCCCTCCCTACCTAGTTTGTACTAACGATGGAGACGCGAGCGACAACATTCAGCTTGTGCTACCCGTGCTGGCCCCGTGTTATGGTCACCTTTATCGCGGTGGATAGATGTGGATAAAGCATCCAAACTCAAACTCAAAACATCTATTCGCTGGCAATGAGGAAAATCAACCGGTCGTCCGAGCGTCCACCTTGACAATAACCTGTTATTACATCTCCTTACTGTTTACTCCCCGACGGACTGGTTTGAGAGAAAGGGACGGGAAAATGACAATGTATTAATATTGAATAAAACTTGTTCTATATTCTACATGGCAAATTGAAACAATATTGTGTGCCGGTATGGAACCCTCGTTGCACGAGTCCGACTTAACCGGTTTTTTTAAATGAGAATCCCAACGATAATCTAAGTTCATACTCACCCAATAGCACTAAAATCGCATAATTCATTTTAATAAATTTAATTAACATTCACTAAAATCACTGCTTTTGACGCTCCGTATATGTCGAGCTCCGGCGCAAGACTGTATGAAAGCTCCGACTCGACGCTATAGCTCATACTGATGACTCGGCAGGGCCTGTGATCATCTATCGATGTGGACCAAACTTCTGTCACTTTCTTACTAGTAAGTAAATGCGAGCCTGACAAAGGGGCTGACGGGCTCCGTGCTTTGGGCGCGAAGGAACCTACAAGTCTGCATGCCTTGAAGTGCATCTCGGGGGGTGACTTTTCTTTTCTATCCGGCAGGCCCCCTAACATGCAAGCGCGATATAAAATTTGACAGGTGCTAGGGAAATGAATACATCTATTCCATATTCTAACGTAAGACTTAACGCTTAAGGTTTAAAATAAAAGTGTCTCGTCCTGATTTTTATTACCTTTTATTACTAAGCGACTATTGCGAAATGGAAATATACCGGTGAGGGACCAGGAAGGCGCGAGGGAGGCGGACAATCTACGAGAGAGAGGTAAGGTGGAAGAGAGAGGTATGGTGGGAAAGGGATAGGAAACCCTTGACATTGTTTTATTTACGAAATTATTATGATCACTATTACAAATTCACAATTAACAATTCTTATAAAACATGAATGATGTAAATATTATAACAATATTGAACTTAATATCCTTATGACGTCGAAATGTATTAATAACTTTGTGACGAACAGGACATTTCCATACAAATATTTTGGTACACATTTAGAAATTACTTAATAATTACATAGTTTCGTGCAAACTACCTACCTGCCAGTTTTTTTTTCAAATCGGGATGTTAAGTGAAATGCGGCATTTTAAAAAAATGCCCTCGTGTAAGATTGGTTGGTCTTACGAGCGGTCTTGAATTATAAGAAAACACCGTACATAAATTTAAGATTATACTGTATTTCCAAATTTCCTAGTCTGGTACAAAATGTGTGCTTTTATGATGGCGGTTAACATACAACTAACTCCATACATTCAAAGTTTACCCGCATTGTTTATGTGAAATTATAACATGTATGGTATCGTACAATATTCTTTATCATCTAAATTAAGATTTACAATTGCAGTTGCAAAAGCAATTGCTATAAGGAACGTGTGACCAATGTGGAGGGTAGTTGCTTATATCCGGCAGTCCACTGGTAGTTTCTTCACCATTTCCTATATTACCTTCACCTGTCACCAATTCGGCCCTGTTTCCTGTCAAATTATTCTCATCACGGTTCCTTGCGCATTCTTCAACGATGTCTGGTATGTTGTCTCTAAGGAAGGTCCTATGGGCACGTACGTGGGTGAAGGTGGCTATAGCAAAAGCGTTGCAGAGATTCTCATTAGCAGCAGCGGTGGAGGCGATGCCTAGAAGGAAAGGGGTTGTTCCGGAGAAGAAGACCAGGCCTCCCCCGCTGTCTCCGCGGCAAAGCGCTTTGCCTGGGGAAAAAAATTACTACTCAAATCGACCGTCTCTAAAAATATGAGGCAAACACTACAACGTGCCAAGAGCAGATCAATTTTGTTTGGAAATAAATAAGGGGGAGAGAGTATAGGTATATTTTTTTATCACCGACCAAAAAAGAGGTTTCAAAATTTGACGCCTTTTTTGCTTGTAAGTTTACTCGTGACACCATAGCGCCGGAACGATATACCGAATTGTAATTTGGTTTGATAGTTATTCTTGTCTTGGTCATTTTTGACCGGACGGAAATCGGCTTATTAGTACAACTTTTTCTTCAAACGCTATGCAGCTTTGATTTGTGTGCTGTAAAGTAACCATAGGTATATTTGTATACCAGACAGCTGATCTCCTGCGCAGATCTTGTCGCTAGTGATGTACTTGACGAAGCTCGGCTCCGAGCTGGTCACGCACTCGTCGACGTCGACGTACGGCATCTCCAGGTAGTTGAGCCGCTGGGACGGCCCGCCGTTCTCCTCCGTGAGGCCCCAGCCTGCCACCTGAACAATGTTTATACGTCTATTAACTAATATAACGGTGAAAGTCCAAAGAACTTGATTCCTCATGGTTACCCATAGAAATGTACTACAATAGGCTATTTGACTAATGTCAAAATAAATTCTTTTTACACTACCACTAAATCAAGCTTTCAAAAATAACACGGAAAAACCTAGGTATCGCTTAGTTTTGGAATTAAAAGATTTTTAGTTCAACAAAAACTTTATAAAGAAACACTGAAAATTGTGACGTCAAAGGTTCCTATTTTCATACTAACTTAATACTATCGGATCGTTTTGACGTTTCAATAAAAGTAGCTGATTTGACCAGTCAGTCTAATAGCCTATTTGCGTAGTTGGACCTCATGGCCTGCTCTATTCAAGAAAACAGATAAGTCCGAATCGAACTCGCGTAACGAGGGTTCCTTGTTTAAGATAGATCACACAACCAGGTTCAATGAAATGCTTAAAGTAACTGAAGTGCCACCATAACTACTGTCCTTATAGTGGCACTTCACTTGGCCATGTTTGCCAATTATCTTACGAGTACGTTTGACATACCGGATGAGAGAGATGAAACGTAAATATTTAACAAATAACAACCAAGTGAAGTGCCACCATTTTTATTGGATCGTAATATGGTCTATTGTAGACCGTATTTTCTATCAATGTAAAATTACTTTAATATTTTACTTGTTACAAGTATGTAGATACAGGCAAGCGAGTCATACAACTACTTACTTATGCTAAATTTCAGCTTGATAACTTCTGTAGTTGCTAAGAAAAAGTCGCTGTAACTTACAGCCAGACAGACAGACACCTTGGTCTACCTTAATGGTTCCTTTCTTACTGTCTTAAACTTTCGCGGTTCCTTTCTTACCGTCCCTGCCCTGCCTTTCACTAGCTGCAGCCTCTCGAACTCCACACTAAAATCAACGCACACAGGCCGCACGCCCTCAGCGTAGACGAAAGGCGTGCTCAGGCGCAGCACAGCGATGTCGTCCTGGAAACTAGTCATAATGCCGCGGAAACGGACTGGCAGGACGATTTCTGATACCTGTAAGACCAAAGATGGTGAACCTTAATGAATACCTATTTAATTTAACGAAGGACACCTTTCCCTAAACCAAGTGTACCCGAATATAAAAATACCTATATATTATATATTAGCGTCCCCAAGCGAAGTGTTTATTTTTTTATCAGGCTTTACATACTTAATTTTGCGCGGCTAAAGTTCTAAATCATTAACAGGTGAGTTTTGGTTATAATCCTGGTCACGGCACCAAAATTGTTACTACGATAAAAATAAAATACACCGAAATGGACATATTTATGAAATTCAGTGCACTCATTGTGTGGATTACAGTTTAGGGATCGGATCGGATGCAGGGTGGTTTTTAACTGTAACTATAACCTCATCATCTTTAAGATTAAAACTTGCTCTTTTGATACCAACCGTGGCTGCTGGCAGTATAGTTCGCAAAACCATCAGGCATATCATCAAGTACGATTAGCAGTCTTGGTCCTGTTCGTGAGAATACCCTGAGCTTCATTCTGGACCTCACTTTCCATATACGTTAGTTGAAGTAGGGCAATGAGCGTTTCCCAATCCGCACTGAGCCCTTAGCCAAGATGCCCATCGCTAACTAGCGTTTCTATTCGTTTAGTTTTTAAACCAATCGCGTCATTGGTAGATCACGTCATACGGAGAGTCACGTGATCTACCAGTGACGCGATTGGTTTAAAAACGAAACGAATAGAAACGCTAGTTATCGATGAGCATCTTAGCTATGGGCCCTGGGCCCGCGTGGGAACTATAGCCCAAACCCTCTCATTGTGAGTGGAGGCCTGTGCCCAGCAGTGGTACGTATATAGGCTGGATTCTTATTATTATTATTAATGAGCGTTTTAATGTCATCCCAAGCTTTAGGTTCTCTCATGGTCTTGTTATTCCCAAACCCAACTCACATCAGACCGCTGAGCGTTCTCGTCCATACTAATGTGCCAAGGCCGGTACAGCTTCCCGCCCGCAACCGCGAACTGCGACGGCGATTGCCGGCCTGTAGCGTCCGTCCAGAAGCAATGGGCAGCTGCAAACGTTATAGTTTTAATAGCCTGTCTAACTGATTGATATTATTTGGCAGTGTTTCTTCAAACCTCAGATACCATACTAGCGTGCCAAGTAGGGTTGACGAAGATAAGAGATGTTCGAACACCATCCCAATTCATAGTGTGATTAATTTGATACCAACCATTGGTCTGTGGGACACGGGACAAGAATCAGCTAGGGACATGTCAGAGTTCTTTTCTCTATAGCATGGAGAAGGCCAATGAACACACAGGCCATGATGGCTTAAGACTCTGAGGCGCATAGATATTTGTATTTGTAGAGTCTACTATGACGGTCAAGCTAAGCTAGGTATTATGATCAGAAAACCGTCAAATGCATGCCGAGGGTTCACAATTCCAAGCATGAGAGGCGTGTATTAAAATAACATATGAATTAAACTGATGTTCAGTGTGATTGCCCGTTTTAAGTTGCATCAACTCTCCTATCATTAAACCAACAGATACACGCAGGCCACATTTTACTCGTTTAAATATCCTAAGGCTGCCTTTCCATTGAGGCGGAGACGAGCGGAGTGATGCGAAATTCCTCTAGTTTCTATGTGCTATGCGTTAGTGTGGGTACTGTACAAGGGCATTGGTCCTTTTTGCACCGCTCCGCTCGTCTTCGCCTCAATGGAAAGGCAGCCTAACACTGGTGTCTATATATATTTACGAAATATGTAGACTTGTAAAAAATCACAAAGACCTATTTGCAAAAGAAAGGGATAATTGTTGTCAGTTAAATCTCAGAACGAGAAATAAACTACTGAGCTCTGAAATTGTTAGTACTGGCACACATAATATAATACTATACTAGTGGACTGGGACACATCATATGGCTTTTTACGTATATATAAATTTTGACTTGTCTTGAAACGTCCTCTCACTCAAGATAAGTTTATTGATGTGAAGATGAATTACCTGATATAACCACGTCCTGTTTAACCAACGACCCCCCACATATCTGCATATACGGCGTCCACGCCTTGCTGTATACCCCTACATGCCACTGGAAGGAGGGTGCACTAGTGCCATTCAGTTTCGGAACCGGTTTCGACCCAACAGCAGACCCAGAACCAAACAAATTTTCCTCCTTAGGCTCAATAGTTACAGTGGCTTCAGGAGCGTCAGTATTCTGATCATTTTGGCTCTTATCATTGTGCTCATCTCTTTGGTTCTGAGTGACTTGATCGACGACCTTCTGATCATGGCTTAGGTTTTGGCCACTGGGCACAATAGCATCACCATTTGCAACCGCACTACCATCACTAACATCTCCAGGAGTTGGCGTTATAGTAGATTGTGGAGTTACGTGACTGGAAGTAAAAAAGGGAATTCATGTTGATTATTAGAACATGCCTACGTATAATATAAATGTAAAAAGTTGTGAGAATGTACAGATGTTTGTAAGTCTAACACGCACGAACGGCTGAAGTGATTTGGATGATATTTGGTTCATAGGTAGTCCGTATCTTAAGTTAGGACATAAGTTACTTTTTATTCTGGACTAATTGGTTTCTTCCAACCCAAGGGAAGTTTAATGAGTTGTTCGCGAACAAAGTCTCAGCAAAAGGTAATAACATTGGATATCTAACAGTTACTTAGAGATAATTATAGGTCAATTCGCAAGTCTTCATTCTTTTTCAAATTAGTGGATATTGCCGTGGTTTGTGTAATAATTAAACAGTTTACAACAACAACGCGAGCGCGAGTATTATTTTGTTCTTTAGTCAAGGATGTATGCATTACTCTATATAAGTACTAGCTGTCCGCCCGCGACTTCGTCTGCGGAGAGTGAGTAATTTCTTTAAAAAGTAGGTAGGTACAAATAAAATTTTCATTAAGTACGTATCATAAAGGGACAGACTTTCCAAAAAAAAAGTAATGTTTCCTAACATTTTTAGTGTTTGTTTAATTATTATGTGATTATGAATTACATGCAGCACATATACACTACATTCATGCCATTAATGCTTATTGCCAATTCTTCATCACTCTTGACAAAATGGGGCTATCCCAAATCGTTGAAAAACTCCCCTGGTACTTGGCGAAACTTCCATTTCACCACATTCATTAGGGGCTGTTCATTTATTACGTAAGACAATTTTAACCAATTTCTGACTCCCCCCCCCCCTACGGGGACGTAGGGGGCTACGTAAGAAAAAATAACACTTGGATGAATCCCCTCCCTCCTTTTTAATCTTACGTAAGATCAGTATCTACCAAAATTGCAAAGAAAAAAAGGGCAAAAATATAAAAACGCTTTAATTTTTGCTTGCTTTTGTGATCTTACGTAAGAACATCCTACCCCCATGTAAGAAAAAATAAGACTTGATCAGACCCCCTCCCCTCCAAATCGTCTTACGTAATAAATAAACAGCCCCTTACAAATGATGAGCAAAAGTAGCGTGTTGTGAAATACTTATTATTAGGGAGTTCCGATGGTCATGTCTGGTCATTAATTTCACTTTACCAAAACGTGCTTTTGGAATGTAAATGTTCTTACAGAAGTTTGAAAATCGCTGGATGAGTCCTATAAATGTTTGAAGGGTTCCGTCAATTTACCTGGGATTCTATTATCAGGAAACTCATATTTTATATTTAGTAGTCTAGAAACCAATTTTCATAGATCTAACTGCAAAAATAACAAAACTCTCTTGCAAATTGCCACCCCCATTTTCACAAGTACTCTTGGTTTGTAAGCAGTAGCTTAACACCAACTTCATTAACTTCAAAAATGACTTCATTCCCATTAAAACTTTCACCTCCCATTTCACCCACTTAGGGATAGTTTTTCGGAAATCACTAAACGTTTTAATTTTTTTTTAACAGTGCCCTTTATACCAATTCCCACGTTTCTAACTTCAAGAATGACCAAACTCCTATACAAATTTTAGCCCCCATTTCATTACCTTAGGGGTAGTTTATCCAAAATAACTGAAAGTTATTTGTTAACAGGTAATCTTTATACCAACTCTTACTTTAAAATTGACTTAACTCCCATACAAATGTTCACCCCCATTTCACCCACTTAGGGGTAGTTTTTCCAAAACCGCCAGAAGTCGTATTGTTTTGTTAGTTAACAGTAGCCTATATACCAATTTCCACGTTTCTAACTTTAAAATTGACAACTCCCATACAGATTTCCACCCCTCATTTCACCCACTTAGGGGTAGTTTTCCAAAATCGCCAGAAGTTGTATTCTTTTGTTATTTAACAGTAGCCTTTATACTAATTTTCACGTTTTTAACTTCAAAATTGACCAAACTCCCATACAAATTACCACCCCCCATTTCATCCCCTCAGGGGTAGTTTATACAAAATCATCGAAAGTAGTGTTTTTTATTTGATAACAGTATTCCTATAGCAATTTCCACGTTTCTAACTTGAAAAACGACCAAACTCCCATACAAAATTTAACCCCCCATTTCCACCCCTTAGGGGTAGTTTATTCAAAATCGCTGAAAGTAGTTTTTTTATTTGTTATTTTAAGTATATGTAGCAAGTTTCAAAGGTCTAACTTCATTAGTTTTTATTTTATACTCGTAGTAGCATGAATTCCAGTAATTTTAAACATAAAACCCTCTTTTTTGTGTTTTTGGATGAGATTAAGAAAAAATTCTGAAACAGTAATTTCTTTATTTTTATTAATAAGTATTTATTAGAGTTTCATGGTCCAGAACAATCTAAATTTGTTTTTTCGTACAAACTTTACCCCCTCTTTTTACCCCCTTCTTTTAACTTTTTCCAAAATTTCTATAGCCTTAATGTTATTCTGTTTTTATTTAAATAGATTTATGAAAATTTCATTAATATCCGTTCATTCGTTTTTACGTGATGTTCAGTCAAACAAACAAACAAACAAACAAAATTTTTAAAAATGAGTTTAATATGTTCAGTTACTTATTATAAGTAGCCCTGATCGGTTTTTTTTTAAATCTTCAATGTACAGACTTTTTGGTCTTAACGATTTTATTATATGTATAGATGTTTATCGATGCTTTGTACCCAGTACCTCGTAAGTAGCATACAGACCTTGTAACTGGAAGGCCATGGTATGACCCGCCATCGAATCCATGGTAACTCGGCGTTGTCGACGCATCGCGAATCGTATGCCTATCCCATTGATGGTCCCAGGATGATCCCCAGTCTTGCCACGAGTGGGACCCAGGCCCCCCGTGGTATCCGGGGTTGGCGGGTCTGTAGAAGTCATGGTGAAATTGTCCGGGGGCAGATGATATTTGTAAAGAGAGGTCTGAAAAACAAAGGATTTTAGATGAAAATATTTTTTATAACAAGCTTTGTTGGATACTTTTATTTTAAACACCTGTCAAATTTTATCTCGTGTATGTTAAGCCCGATTAAATTTATTATCATTATTTTTCAGCCGATTAACCCTGCCTAAGAAACCTGTTCGTTTATTACGTAAGACGACTTGGGTTGGGGGAGAGGGGGTCTGAACAAGTCTTATTTTTTCTTACATGGGGATAGGAGGGGGTCTAGATTGTTCTTATGTAATCACAAAAGCAAGCAAAAATTAAAGCGTGTTTATATTTTTGCTACTTTTTCTTTGCAATATAGATCTGATCTTACGTAAGATTAAAAAGGGGCAGAGGGTTCATCCAAGTCTTATTTTTTCTTACGTAGGGGGAGGGGCGGGGTCAGAAAATGAACAGTCCTAGTCTGAATTCTATTACGATGGACTGACAGGCTAATATCAGCCGGCAGGCTGTTAGTCTGTGCTACCCTTTAGCGGCGCAATTTTCACAGGATACTTAAATAAATACCAGTGTATTTAATATATACAACATGGGTATTAACAAATATATACGTAGACGAAAGATATAGCTTTTTTTGTAAGACTTAATTATATAAATAATAAATAAATATCAGGGGACAATCTCACACAAATTGACCTAGTCCCAAACTAAGCTCTAGGCTTGTACTATGGGTACTAGACAACGATATACATACTTATATAGAGAAATAAATACTTAAACATATAGAAAACTCCATGACTCGGGAACAAATACTCGCGCTCATCACACAAATATTTGCCCACCGGGATTTGAACCCGGGAAGGCTAGCGTCGCCGGCAGTCACTACCAACTAGGCTAACGCGTCGTCTTGTTCATATGTTTACCCTTTCGAATACATTCGCGAGGCCGAAACGATATAAGCATAGGTACAGTCGAGGACAGAAAGATGTTTCACACTTTTTCACCTTATTCCATTGTAATAAGGTCCAAAAGTGTATACATCTTTCTGTCTGTGAGTAATTTGAATTCCTGGCCTGCTAGCACAAGTTGCCCGCTGCTCGTTTGTCGCTTAAAGAATAATTTTATAATATTACCAGATTGTATAGTAGTTATGATTCTGGTGTAGGAAAACAGATTTCAGCTTTTTTCAACAGATTTTTTTTGACAACAAATCATATTTTTGTTAGTACTAGAATATTCTAGATAAAATATTCTAGTACACGAAAACTCTGATATCGTTGTGGTTACCATCTAATAGTTACAGAGTAAAATATGCATTTAGCTTACAGCAGGTTTTGTATGTTTCCTACGATACTAGGTAAGTGGGTAATAAGTACTAGAAATGATGTTATACAGAAGTAGAATTTTCTATTAATTTGTAAAAAAAGTATAGTTGTCACATATAATACCTACAATAAAATCAAGTCGAATTTACAGTATTTTGTTAAAGGAAACTAGATGTTTTTCTCTGTGATCGGTAACCCCTCCCTACCTAGTCTGGTAACGATGGAGACGCGAGCGACAACATTCAGCTTGTGCTACCCGTGCTGGCCCCGTGTTATGGTCACCTTTACCGCGGTCGATCAATGTGGATGAAGCATCCAAACTCAAACGCAAAACATTTATCCGTCACTCTCGCACTTACATACTAGTCAGAAAGTGATAGATGTGTTATCCACGTGATAAACATGCCATAATGCACTGATGCACCAGTGAATTCTGGCGGCATTCGCTGGCAATGAGGAAAACAACCGGTTGACCGAGCATCCACCTTGAAAATAACCTGTTATTACATCTTCTCACTGTTAACTCCCCTATAGGTAATAGAATCCATAATCCGACGGACTAGTTTGAGAGAAAGGGACGGGAAAATGTCAATGTTTTAATATTGAATAAAACGTTTTTTTGTTCTATATTCTACATGACAAAATTGAAACAATATTGTGTGGCGGTGTGGAACCCTCGTTACGCGAGTCCGAATTCACCGGTTTTTTTAAGTGAGAATTACCTCAACGATAATCTAAGTTCACACTCACCCAATAGCACTAAAATCGCATAATTCATTTTAATAAATTTAATAAACATTCACTAAAATCACTGCTTTCGGCGCTCCGTATATGTCGAGCTCCGACGCAAGACTGTATGAAAGCTCCGACTCGACGCTATAGCTCGTACTGATGCCTCGGCAGGGCCTGTGATCATCTATCGATGTAGACCAAACTTCTGTCACATTCTTACTAGTAAAAAAGGAACCCTTATCGTGAGACTTCGTTGTTCTGTCTGTCTGTCTGTATGTCACAGCAGTTTTTCTCAGTAACTACCCAAGCTATCAACTTGAAATTTGGCATAGTTGTATAACTTGGTTGCTCGCATCTGTTTTTAGCGAAAATAAATATCGCTTTGTTTTGCATCTGTGTGGGTTCTGCACCAATTCACCATGCAACTTGGCATTTTTGCAGCATTATTTAAATCCTTTAATCATTAAAATCGAATTATTTTTGTTGTAATTAGGTATAAACAACTGTTTGACACTACGTCAGAAAGTCGACATAGACGGTTCGGCACTAAGTAGTTATTAGCTCCACCCCCGCCGGCACTAAGTCAGTGGGGCCGATTTTCAGCGTCAGTGGTGTCGGTTGGTAGCCGACTGCACGTGCTGTCTGCTGCTGCTGCGTGCAGTCGGCTACCAACCGACACCTACGCCCGACTGCAGATCAGTAGTGCCGCGGCGGCACGTGCTGTCTGCTGCTGCTGCATGCAGTGGGCTACCAACCGACACCTACGCCCGACTGCAGATCAGTAGTGCCGCGGCGGCACGTGCTGTCTGCTGCTGCTGTGTGCAGTCGGCTACCAACCGACACCTACGCCCGACTGCAGACCAGTAGTGCCGCGGCGGCACGTGCTGTCTGCTGCTGCTGCGTGCAGTCGGATACCAACCGACACCTACGCCCGACTGCAGACCAGTAGTGCCGCGGCGGCACGTGCTGTCTGCTGCTGCTGCGTGCAGTCGGCTACCAACTGACACCTACGCCCGACTGCAGATCAGTAGTGCCGCGGCGGCACGTGCTGTCTGCTGCTGCTGCGTGCAGTCGGCTACCAACCGAAACCTACGCCCGACTGCAGATCAGTAGTGCCGCGGCGGCACGTGCTGTCTGCTGCTGCTGCGTGCAGTGGGCTACCAACCGACACCTACGCCCGACTGCAGATCAGTAGTGCCGCGGCGGCACGTGCTGTCTGCTGCTGCTGCGTGCAGTCGGCTACCAACCGACACCTACGCCCGACTGCAGATCAGTAGTGCCGCGGCGGCACGTGCTGTCTGCTGCTGCTGTGTGCAGTCGGCTACCAACCGACACCTACGCCCGACTGCAGACCAGTAGTGCCGCGGCGGCACGTGCTGTCTGCTGCTGCTGCGTGCAGTCGGATACCAACCGACACCTACGCCCGACTGCAGACCAGTAGTGCCGCGGCGGCACGTGCTGTCTGCTGCTGCTGCGTGCAGTCGGCTACCAACTGACACCTACGCCCGACTGCAGATCAGTAGTGCCGCGGCGGCACGTGCTGTCTGCTGCTGCTGCGTGCAGTCGGCTACCAACCGAAACCTACGCCCGACTGCAGATCAGTAGTGCCGCGGCGGCACGTGCTGTCTGCTGCTGCTGCGTGCAGTGGGCTACCAACCGACACCTACGCCCGACTGCAGATCAGTAGTGCCGCGGCGGCACGTGCTGTCTGCTGCTGCTGCGTGCAGTCGGCTACCAACCGACACCTACGCCCGACTGCAGATCAGTAGTGCCGCGGCGGCACGTGCTGTCTGCTGCTGCTGCGTGCAGTCGGCTACCAACCGACACCTACGCCCGACTGCAGATCAGTAGTGCCGCGGCGGCACGTGCTGTCTGCTGCTGCTGCGTGCAGTCGGCTACCAACCGACACCTTTAGGCTTCCATACTTATTATATTTCGACGTAACTACTTAGTTGGCTGATTAATTAATAGGTTAGGTTTCTAATACAATTTGTTTCTTGTTTAATTATCACTCCTTCCTCCATAATAACACCCAGATTTCTATTTCAGTTTAGTAAAATAAGATTTGTTTGTTTTAAGTACATTAGGTATTTTATAGTAGATAAGTAAATTGTTACCTACTTAACTTTTTTCACTGTGTGATTTTTAAGTTTTTTTTATCCTTTCTTAGTTTTTTTTTGTGTAGTATAGTGAAATATTAAACAATTGCAAGTCAGATTTCATACATTTTGGGACGTAATTATATGTATAGAGGACAATTGTGTCAATAAATATCACGTCATTCTTGCGCAAACGACCAATTACATGCCTCCAAATACTATCTGTGAATTACTTGTGCCTGATTCACGAAATCAGATGCAACCAATTCAAACTTCTGAGTAGCACTTGGGTAATTCTTCGTGCGTTTCAACCGCTCTCATTCCCGTGGCCGCATTAATGTCGAAATTCCTGTATATAGCTTTGGATGCTATTTTCGGTTATCTTGTAGAGTGGCCCGATTTCTACAAAATTTAACTGAAAATGCTTCCAAAGCTACAGGAATTTCGACCTTAATGCGGTCACGGGAATGACGGCGATTGAAACGCTCGAAGAATTGCCCACTTGCAGTTATTATATTCCGCGAAAATAATGGTTCAGTGTTACTTACGCCGATGTCGGACATTGGGAGTGTATTCATCACGTTAAAGGAGTGTTAAACGTTTACTATACGTTTGACGACGCGGTTAGCCTAGTTGGTAGTGATCCTGCCTACGAAGCTAGCGGTCCCGGGTTCGAATCCCGGTATGGACAAATATTTGTGTGATGAGCGCGAGTATTTGTTCCTGAGTCATGGATGTTTTCTATGTATTTAAGTATGTATTTCTCTATATAAGTATGTTTATCGTTGTCTAGTACCCATAGTACAAGCCTAGAGCTTAGTTTGGGACTAGGTCAATTTGTGTGAGATTGTCCCCTGATATTTATTTATTTATTTATTTATTTACTATAGTTTGTACAATACTCTTACGGATTTGCAAATGCGTTACTTAGCTGCTCTTTTTCCGCATGCTCCGATAGTAATCTTTCCTCAGGTCCAAAGACAACCTAATTTTGAAGATTGTGGAGTTTTTGCGATAGCGTTTGCAACATCTACCGCACTCGGTGAAGATCCTTCTGGTAGAGTGTATTGTACAAGTACCATGCGTCAACATTTATTTAATATGCTTGAGAGTGGAATACTGTCATATTTTCCACATGGCGTTATGCCAACGGCCGAAAGCCCACCGATTGTAGTAACACCTGACATTAAATCATCATCCGTCAAACCTTCTGCTGCACGTGGTCAGCTCAAAAATAAACATGTTGGAAATAAAGAGCAGCAAAAGCGTAATGCTGAAAAAAATAAAAAGAGACACCAGAAAACCAATAGATCTTTGCACATTGAAACTAACTCCGATTCAGATTCTAACTTAACGTCTAAAATTAAATCGATTGAGTCTCTAACCTACACTCCTGCATCTAATAGCTCTGCAGCTTTAGTACTTGTCTACGGAAAACGGTAAACTAAATAGAAACCTGCTAATAGAATCTAGAAACTGAAATACGACCTTTAAAATAGGAATAAATAAAGGGTATATTTTAGGTCCCAGATTCGACCTGCATGGTTCTATGGCGGATGATAGGCTACCATGGAATTGAGCGAGTCACGGAATTCGATGAGTTTACTATAAAACTAGTACTGATCCGTGTTTTTGGCCGGGTCGGACGCAGTGGACAAGCGCTTCGTATATCCTTTGAAGGCTCGAGCCAGGACCGGTTCGTTCAACTCGTCACCAACGATGACGTTATATTAGAGGTCTGATATTATATTCGGGCGCTTATTTACCTGGAATTCCGTGTTGCCGCTGCTGTTGCATGCTATGGAAGCGGACTTTTATTCCCTAAACGTGCCTAAATCGATCAACGAATTATCTTAAAATTGTACATAAGAACATATTTACTTATTATTATTTTTATTATTGTTATTATTATTATAATTACGTGTTTGGTATAAATGTTTATGAGATTTCGCATTTACTTCCACAATGACTTACGTAATTACTTATTGGCCGTTTAGGCCAAGTTTAACATCATCGTAAATCCTCACTAATCTTACTACTAACGTATTATAAACGCGAATGTTTGGATGGATGGATGTTTGTTAATCATTCACGCCAGAACAGCTGAACGGATCTGGATGAAGTTTGACACAGAGATGGTCTGGTATTGCACATAGGCTGGTTTTTATCTCCAAAAATAGGACAGTTTTTACGATAGGACAAACTCAAAAAAAAAAGTTGAAAAAAACCGCTTCTTGTAGCTCTTATTATCTAGACAGTAAAGGCTGAGTCGTAAACAATACGGATGCAATAAGGGTAAAGCGCTGTGGAACAGTTTATATAATAAACTCGATGAGAATGCAAGAACTAATAGAATGGCTGAACCAAATAGAGGACAAAAAAACCCGAATTGAGACCCTCCTCCTTTTTTGAAGTCGGTTAAAAATCAACATAGTTACTGTATTTAGGCCACGTTAGTCGCCAATAGGGATGATGTCTAAAGAAAACGAAATTGTCTTTAGTCCGTCAGTTAGATTATCGAAAAATACTGGACACGTATTTTTTCTTTTGTAATTGAAACAAAAAATGACAAAGATAAGCGCGTCAAAGTTCGGGAGTGGGGCCTCGTGACGTCACTTCTGTGTAAAAATTGTATTGAGTCGTGACGTCATGCGACATTTCATCTCAATATATCTCCGTAATTTTTTGATTATGTGAAAAGAAAAAATACGTGTCCAATACTTTTTGATAATCTATCTGATCGACAAAGAAAAAAAAATAGTCAACCCTATTCAAGTCACAATAAGTAACAGGAAAAGGATATAATATATGTATAATCCAAAACATAATGCAAAGCAAGAATCCGTTTAATACTCGTACCTAATTAGAACATTAGTATTCAAATAATTCTAAGTTAGTATTTATCTTGAGCTGGGTTGTGTCAGTCGCGAGGAAAACAACATGGTCTTATTTAAGTGCATTTAAAAGAAAAACAATTTATTATTAGAACATAAAATGCCTATAAACATCTTCCTGTTGGGATTGCACTTACTAGGCGAGTATACATGGTGTTTCTTTTTGTGTTTTTTTTAATGGATTGGAGGTTAGGATGTTTTTTTAGCAAAATTGACCAAAAACTAATTGACCAAAAGACTGGTCTATCCGTGACACAGATAGACCAGTCTAAGATGTACCGAACCAGCCTTACATGACCTCAGTAAAAGTCGCATGGTTTTCAAGATATAATGCTATTTAGTTTAAGTTTTTTTGCCAATTTCAACTTTGAACTGGAAATATATTGAAAACCGTGTGACTTTTATTGAGGTCATGTTAGGCTGGTTCGGTGTGGGAACGTTCCACCCGACAAAAAAAGAAAAAAAAGGCTGGTTCGGTCCGTCTTAGGCAGGTCTACCTCCGGTGTCAGTGTGACATGCGACTTATATTTATTGCTTAATCATTTCGGGAGTTGACCATTGTTTTTAAGTTTCGTGTAGAAAACGACAAGCCGGAACTCTTATATTTAATATGATCGCTATGTGTATTTCTGTCTTTTACCAGAACGCCTAAAACTATTTAAGCGTCGTATTTAAGCAATCACGATAACCGCTTATAATACCGTCAGGCGGGCCGTACGCTTATTTGCCACCATCATGGTAGAAAAAAAATCACCATCCAATGTTTGGTATATTTGGAAAATTTACGTGAAAAGTCAGGGAAATCCCGTCCGTATCCCCTATACTCTAACGAAACGACACTTGATATAAATCCCAATAAATACAATAGGAGAAGGCATATTGTATGTATTACGGAAAACATAAACAGGTTGCTGTATAATTAATGCTTTATAACAACCTAGCTTTTGCCCGCGACTCCGTCCGCGTAGAAGTCGTTTTGAAGTGTAGGGTGGTCTCACTACAGCGTTATCCTGGCAGGGTCGCCATGAAGTGTAGGGTGGTCTCACTACAGCGTTATCCTGGCAGGGTCGCCATGAAGTGTAGGGTGGTCTCACTACAGCGTTATCCTGGCAGGGTCGCCATGAAGTGTAGGGTGCTGCGTTGAAATGACAACTCAAGAGTCGAGAGTAAACTGTTCATAAAAAGGTTCTGCTTATATGCTAGAGTTTTCATCCATTTAAGGAAGTCGTAACATAAATCTAAGTTTATAGCATCGTTAAATTAATGGCCTGTAGATAAGTAGATAATGAGTCTTAATAGGTATTTATTCTAATGTCGAGGCATATAGCATTATTCAACATATGTTTCATAAGTATCAGCTGCATAACTATCAGCTGTTACAATGGTACCTCATCGGTTTTTCCTTGGGAAAACTACAAAATTTTCCGGAATAAAAAGTATCCTATATGTTAATCCAGGGTATAAGCTATCCCCATTCCAAATTTCATCTAAATCCGTCCAGCCGTTGCAGCGTGAAAGAGTAACAAACTAACACACACACAAACTTTTGCGTTTATATTATTAGTAGGATAAACACGAATTAAAAATGAGTTATGATTTCTATCTCGCTTACATAAGGAGTCGTTAAATGGATTGGCTGTTTTATGTAAATAGTCATATCTTTGTGCCTTTTATATCGGATGTCACCAACCAATTTAACGGACTGTTAAATTTTAATGAGCTGTTAGTCATTACATTTTGACAGCTATCACGCTCCTAATCGTGTTTAATTTTTGGTAAACTCCGCACAATTTTGTTTTAAACCTTAAGCGGTAAGTCTTACGTTAGAATATGGAATAGATGTATTCCTTTCCCTAGGTCCTGCCAAATTTGATCTGCTGCATGCAAGCTAAGCCCGCTGAGAGGGAAACAACTTAACCAAGGATACTATATTTATTTATTACCTACTAGTGACCCCCGGCTTCACACGGGCGCAATTTTCCAAAAAATATCTTTCATACAAACCTTAATTGTCCTGGCAATTATGGACAGAACAAAAAATAACCACCTCCACCTCCTTTCATTTGTTGTTCAATTCAATTCCCGTAATCATATTTCTATTAATTTTATTAATAACATAGTAAAGTAGGGGTTCTGTGGCGGAAGCTGAGCTGGTCGCCATCTTGGGCTTCTGAGAAGTGAAGCGTGGCGGAGTGGAGCGCGGCGGAGTGGTCGGAGCGTGAGGCGATTGACACTCCCGCTACAGATCTCCTATTTATAAAGACAAGCCATCACCGAACAATATTACAAGAACCGAACACTGACATTGGCAAAATCGTCCGCATACATGGATAGATTACATTTTTTTTAAATTCACGGAGAAAAATAGTAGATTGTACAACAAGTGCATAAAACGCACCATTTTACGCGAGACGCTTATTTATCCATCCAAGCGAGCTTGCGAGCGAGGATGGATATAAAGTCGAGTGTTAAATGGGTTTTATGGACGAGTTGTACACTCTACTTTTCACTTCGATTGCAAGAAAGTGAAACAGCAACACGATAAAAAAAAATGCGACGAAATAAAAATTATAAGTTTATTTCATGAAGCTTATTTAGCTTTACTTTGGCTGTTGGTATCGTTGCCTTGGTCTTAGAATACCTACTAACGAAACGAAATAAAATAAAGAGGTTATTCTATGAAGTTAAGTTGTTCGTGTGGCTGTTGGACCGATTGCCTAGGTCTTCGACGAAGATATTACCTATATTACTTTATGCACTAGAGCATAAGAAGCGACTTTATGTCGCCTACGCACGACATAAAGACGGACTTTTAGAGCATGAGAAGTGAAAAATATTTTACAATATTACCTACCAGATTGTATTGTAGTTATGATTCTGGTGTAGGAAAACAGATTTCAGCTATGAATAACAGATTGTTTTTATGACAACAAGTCATATTTTTGTTAATAGGTACTAGAATATTCTAGTTAAAATATTCTAGTACACGAAAACTTTGATATCGTTTTGGTTACCATCTAATAGTTAATTTAATAGTTACAGAGTAAAATATGCATTTAGCTTGCAACAGGTTTTGTATACTACACAACATTTGTTTCTTACGATACTAGGAAAATGGTAATAGGTACTAGAAATTATGTTGTACAGAAGTAGATTTTTCTATAAATGTATAAAAAACGTATAGTTGTCACATATAATACAATAAAATCAAGTAGATATTCTGCTAAAGGAAACTAGATTTTTTTGTCCGTGTTGAATTGCACATAGTAGGTAGATAAGTAGTTTTAAAAAAGGAAGGCTGTGAGTTAAACAAATACTTACACGTATTTATAATAACATTATAAATAATGTGCACTGAGCTAAGACATTTTATTAAATCTAAACGAGGTATAGGTGTTTCATTTTCCTCCTTGTGCAAAGAGATTTGTTCAAGTTCAAAGGTTAGGTAATTGCCCATATTTGCTAGATTAAGGCAGACATACGTCAGACAGTATGACTATTTTTAGATAAACCTTGACTGTACAGGTTATTCTAACATTCCGAAGCTCCTCTGGCCGACTGACTATGACTAATTTTTAGGGTTCCGTACCCAAAGTGTGTCAAACGGGACCCTATTACTAAGCCTACGCTGTTCGTCCGTCCATCAGTCTGTCCTAACCGAACCGTAATGCATAGAGGGTTAAATTGTTTTAACAAATAAATAAAGTTAAATAATAAAGGGGGTACCCATACAAGAAATGTTTTTTTCAACGTATTTTTATTTATGTTGTATCGTAAAAACGGTAAAACATACAAGCGTCAAATTTGGTATGATTATAGAACAAACCCTATAGAATAACAACAAATACTAAAAACCAGCCAAATATGTACGGAACCCTGTGTGCGCGAGTCCGACTCGCACTTGACCAGTTTTTTATTATTTCACGTGTGAATAATTTTTTTTATCCACGAATTTAACGAACATAGTATTCGTGTATTAAATATCTAATTATAATGGTAGTAATGTACTCGTATAGTAAGATTTTATAAAACTGCATGCATTTCGAAGCATTTGGCCAAAGATTGCTTAGGACTAATAGAGTTGGAAATCCGAGGTAGAGGCCCAGCAGTTGGACACTATAATTAAAGGGTCAAAAACTAATAATGACGCAACTTTTCCAGCTGTTTGCCATGGCAAAACAATCAACACGACGCCAGCAGACCCCGAGCCGGCTACACCTGAAGATGTCTACAAACCTCCCACATTCAATCACATGAACAACTCCAAAACTAGTGAACATCCAATCCAATCCAACAACACCAGTAATCCTCGTAGTTCAGGATTCGCCCAAATAGAAGAAGACATTTTCCTAAGAACTGCTGAGAAATATTTCAATATCCATTTGGGCACGTTGGCCGTTAATCTGCCAGCTCGTAATAACTCAAATGAGCCTGTTCTGGGATGGCACATGGCTATATACAGCAAAAGTGGGACATCTTATGAGCAGATTTGCGGAGGGTCTTTGGTGACTAAGGATGTGGTATTATCAGGTACGGTCACTAATTCAGATGAGGATTGCGAAGCCATTTAGTGAGTGACGCACCATAGAACTGTGTCGCAATGACATTATAAAACAATTTGTTTGACACTTCTAACCATTTGATTTATAACGTGACTGTGACACGGTTCTATGGTGAGTCAGGGTTCCATTTTGCCGATATCTATATATAAAATAAAAATAAAAATAATCCAGCCTATATGCGTCCCACTGCTGGGCACAGGCATCCACTCACAATGTGAGGTTTGGGCTATAGTTCCCACGCGGGCCCAGTGCGGATTGGGAACTTTGCACCCACCGTTAAATTGCTTTGCAGGTGTGTGCAGGTTTCCTCACGATGTTTTCCTTCACCGAAAAGCTCATGGTACAAATTATACTTCGCACATAAATTCCGAAAAACTTTGAGGTGCGAGCCCGGGTTCGAACCCACGACCCTCTGTTTAAGAGTCGGCAGGTCAAAACATTAGGCTACCACTGCTTTTTTTCTATCTATATATTATGTACATATATAAAAATAAATCCCTATTTCCCTTGGTCACGGCATCACGCGTGAACGGCTTGACCAATTTCGCTAATTCTTTTTTTGTTGTGTTTGTTATTGTCAGAAGGTTCTTATGAAGAGAAAAATTGGATATTTCAACTTTAAGGGGGAGGGATAGGAGGGGAACTTTAACCGAAGCGAAGCGAGGGCGGGTCGCTAGTATACTTAGTATTAGATATGAGCGCCGCGCCGGCGCGCCGCCGCCGCCGCTGATTTCGCCGCGCCGCCGCCGCCGCGAAGTAACGGCGCGCCGAGTGAGCGAGAGAGATAATTGAATCGGTCACTTGACTAATACTGACTGTATGAGCGTGCTCGTTGTTGCCGCAGGACACGTTACGCAGTCAGTCGTCAGCTACGAAAAATGGCTGCGTAGTTGGTTCTTGAAAATGTGGACGTTTATAAAACCAAAATAGAAAAAATTACAGTGACTAGGTATGTACGCTCTCCCGTGTGAAATCAAAGTAGTTACTACTGGAACTATTTTGGATACGTCATTGTAAATGTAGATGAAAAAAAAGAACAGTTCTCAACGATCAAGTGTTTTGTGAAACATGTTTAAGAAATGCAAAGAAAAAAGACTATATACAGGGTACTGTAATTCGACCTATTCCTTGAAAGAGGTTATACTAGAGCTTATTTGCAATATTTTATTATTATTTTTTTTAATGTTATTAAAAGTACAAAATATAATAAATATTTTACAAAATTTCGCCAAACTGCGGAACAGTTTGTTGGCGAAGCATGTACACTCTTATAATAAAAGTTGGTACAGTGTAAGCAATACTAATCTACAAAAAGGGTAATTACAAGTATAAAGATATTGTATCAGTCACCCTAACTACCTACTAACTATTTAACTATTTTCTGAGTGGAAGATGTTTATTAACCAGGACTTTAATTTACGTTTGAAAACCTTATTTCTTTTACATTCATCCTCTGAGAAAGTCTGTTGAAAATCCGTGGTATCATATAGCTTCTCGTTCTCTGTCCATAATAATTATAAGCACCGGGTTCAGTGAACTTCTTTCGTAACGCTATTCTTAGACATCGGTTGTAATTTTTAAAACTTTTAAAATCTAAACATTCATACTGATCTACAGCTAATAAGTATTTAACTTTTTCATGCACAGGAAATTACATTACATTTTTTAAACAAAAGGTTTTAATTTTTATTACAATTTTTTTTGGTGTCCTATCAACCAGTAATTTAAGTAGTCTACGTTGTAGGTATATATTTCGCCCAGTCAACCAGGGGTCGAAATTCGGTAGTTTTCGAGTTATACGAGTATTCAGTTTTTTACATAGTATATAAAGCCGTGGTAGCCTAATGGTTTGACCTGCCGACTCTCAAGCAGAGGGTCGTGGGTTCGAACCCGGGCTCGCACCTCTAAGTTTTTCGGAATTTATGTGCGAAATATAATTTGTAATTTACCATGAGCTTTTCGGTGAAGGAAAACATCGTGAGGAAACCTGCACACACCTGCAAAGCAATTTGACGGTGTGTGCGAAGTTCCCAATCCGCACTGGGCCCGCGTGGGAACTATAGCCCAAACCCTCTCATTGTGAGTGGAGGCCTGTGCCCAGCAGTGGGACGTATATAGGCTGGATTATTATTATATAAAACACACACACACATACACACACGCGCACACCCACATTCACACAGTAAGTCAGGGACATAATTATAATGTAAAAAACTAAAAACTGGAATAACTGGGAAACTACCGAATTTCGACCCCTGGTTGACTGGGGGCTAAAAACATTGCAAAGAAGCCCTATAATAACCCCTTTCAAGGAATAACGTACTTAGGTCGAGTTACCAGTCACCCTATATAAAAAAGTTTTTTTATCGATAAACTACGTGATTATTTTATTTTTTATACTGGCAACGTTAAAAAAATCCTTTGGAGGCCACGCCGCCGACGACGCCGCCGCCGCCGACTCCAAAAAGTCGGCGCGCCGCCGCCGACCTTCCCCCCATCGGCGCTCATATCTACTTAGTATACATCCAAAAAGGTCCTGCTCTGATTTCAATTGCTGTAACGTATGACTGACCATACTCATATTTTAGTAAAAAAGCGTGACTAAAACACCAGGAGTCTAAGAAAACTTACACAAAAAAAGTCATTAGTGTTATTTGACGTAGTAATCGGAAAGGTTTTAATGTAAGGCTGCCTTTCCATAGAAGCGGAGACGAGCGGTGCGGAGAGCTGTGTAGGAATCGACCAATCACATTGGTTGTAATCCGCATCTCGTCTCCGCTCCGCTTCAATGGAAACAGTCAAGCGGAGACGAGATGTAGATTACAACCAATGTGATTGGTCGATTCCTACACAGCTCTCCGCACCGCTCGCCTCCGCTTCTATGGAAAGGCAGCCTAAAGAATGATGCTATTTTCAAACGCGATAGAGACTTTAACGTACTTCTATTTACCTGCTGAATAAGGAGAGTGAAGTGTATATGTATGTGTGTGTGTGTGTGTGGTCGAGGGTTAGAAAGATGGTGTCGGTGTTGCAGCGGCGCACTGCTTCTGGGACGAGGGCGGCCTGATCCCGGCGGGGCAGTTCGCGGTGGCCGGCGGAAAGTTGTACCGGCAGTGGAACCGGTTCCAGGTTCACCAATCTAATGTGAGTACTGGCGGTACGCTGTGTATAATCCACACGAAAGTAGTTTTTAGGGTTCCATACCAAAATGTTAATAAAGGAACCCTTATGGTGCCTCAATTCCACATATTGCTATGCCCATCAGGGTTTACGTGTTACCTCTCACTGTATTCTTTAATAGTATTTAAGGTGTAGCTGTAACATGTTATTGCAATAAATAAATATGAATATGAATATGAATATGAATATGACTTTGTTGTCTGTCTGTATGTCACAGCAGTTTTTCTCAGCTCTACACACAAGCTATTAACTTGAAATTTGGTTGCATAACTTGCTTGTCCGCATCTGTTTTTAGTAAAAAAAAATATGAAATTAATTTTATCAATAATTGAAAAGGGTTCTAGAATGGCGGTTGAAAAATGAAAGTGATTTGTTTATAGCAAATGGGGTGTCATATGAAAGGGATCAATCTGCACATTTCAATTTTTTTTTTTATAATTTTCCGAAGTTCATGAACCAAAAAATCTGGAAAATTCCTAACTTATAGATAATTACTTACTTATATTTTACGGGAAAAATAAAACGAAGTGTTCAAAATTTATAGTTTTCGAGTTATTTACCAAAAACTTTCAAGATCTGTGCTAAAATTTAGGCAAGTCAAAATGGACCTTATTGCAAACAAATACAGTATATAAAAAGGCATCTTTTTGAAATACGGACTTAAATACGGAACCCTCGGTGCGCGAGTCCGACTCGCACTTGACCGGTTTTTTAATCAAAGATATCCTAAGCGCATTCCTCAGAACGGATTATTTCCAATTACGCTTTCACTACTTCCTTCATCATTGATTTTCCTACAGGTGTCAGAAATAATCATCAAGCCCCGCTTCCGTGGGATCAAGACCAACTTCCAGGAGGACATCGCCATCGTGAGGCTGGAGACGGGGTTCTCATACGACTACGGAGTCAAGCCGCTCTGCGTCAACTTCGACAGGGCGCTGGAGCGGCGGCAGCTCAGGAACGGGAACCTGGGAATAGTATGGACCTAATTGTTAGAACCCTGATGCAGATAGCTATCTAATGGCAAATTTCGCCGTAGTTTCTTTCTCATACCAAGTTACGAGAAAAAACTGTAATTATGATAGAGTTCTAATTGGCGACGAAAGTTCCTAATGGTATGAGATCCACGTAACCTGGTAGAAGATTGCTTGAGGAATAAAAGGAGCTCGTTATTGATCCAAATTATTGGTTATTATGTTTATATTTTTTTATTAGAATCAGTAAGTATTTCTAAGTTTCCAAAAGTAGGTAAGTATCTGCAGTTTTGTTAAATTTTGTTAAGTTAAGGGTATAGGCTTCAAAAGGAGCGTCCACACCACTCGAATATTCGACGCCGGATGCTCATTACACGCGAATGCTCTCAGTGGGGACGCTCCTTTAGATATCAACAAGAGGACATTGCTTGTTGAAGTAAAATTTAAGACATATACTTATGCCGTCTAAAAGAAAGGCATTTAGGTTAGGAGTAAGTATGTAGTCCAGATGCGCATACAACGTTTTTGAAACTCTACATGTTCTAAATTTCTCAAACAGATCCTGGGATTTGGTCTGACAGAGGAGAATGGGCCGCCATCAGAACGGCTGAACTACCAGAACCTCCCCTACGTCGAAATCGAAGACTGCTTCCAGGCGTCCGAGCCCGACTTCTTCAAATACCTCACGAGCGACAAGATATGCGCGGGAGATCAGAAGAGTGGTAAGAGTTATTTACTTCCAACCTTTATAGTGACCTGGATTACGAAGCCAAAAAGACCTACCCCATCCGAACGGCCGTAGATTTCGTTTGATTTTTAGTTTGTCACTCTGAAAGTAGTCCTCACGTGCGTTGAAGTAAATAACTGCGTGATGCGAGATAAAAAAAAAACCAGAAGAATATCATCTGACCACGATATAGTTTCTAATAAGTTCAGTTCACATTCGCATCTGACATAATATTTGTCACTCGTCTTCATATGGACAGATTAGTAACTTTTTTTTTATTTTAGGCAGAGCAGTATGCCACGGCGACAGCGGAGGCGGGCTGGTCTTCTTCGTGGGAGACCAAAACGACACCAAGAGCATCCCTTTCCTCCGCGGAATCGCTTCTACTGCTCCTCGTAACGAAAACGAATGCAATGCTTTTGCCATAGGAAGTTTCACAGACGTACGCACACACAGAACTTTCTTAAGAGATCACATTCCTGGTTTGGAGGAAGAATGCGAGAAAGTCTATGAAAAAGAGTTAAATGACATTGCTAAAAAGCTAAATACTTCAACAAGTAGGAATCCCCAAAATGGAAGTGATACTACACGTAAAGCAGATCTTTCTGTAGTTGCTCGGTCTGCTGTACTTATAGGATTTGAACCTTCTCATGAAGCTACTACGCCAGTAAATACACTTAAACCTGATGTCAAACAGACAGTTAATGAAGCTGGGCCGGATAATAGCTTGCCGGACGGCGAATCTGATTCGAATGATGAATCGTATGCTGATGCAAAGATTGACGACGGTGAAAACGAAGATAAGAAAGATCCGGATTTTTCAAGAACTTTACTGAAACCAGCACCTGCAGTTGGAGAATCGAGTGCACCGGCTTACCATTGGCACGTGGCTGTGTATACTAAAAAGACAAAACCATATTTGCAGATATGTGGCGGAACTTTGGTCAAAACAAATGTTATAATTTCAGGTATGCACCTACTTATATATAATTACTACACAGAAACGCTTTAGCCTCAACCGTTCTACCTCAGTACAATTGAGGAGGTAGACGTAGAAGCCACTATGCATTCGCGTACAAGTCATTAATCACCTTTCCCTCGGGAATTTTCAAATTTTCCGTTATAAAAATTACCCTATATGTTAATTCAGGATAAGGACTACTTGTGTGCCAAATTTCATCCAAACCTATTCAGCCGTTTAGGCGGGATCCAAACACAAACACGAACGACGAATACTGATTATTAATATATTATCAAGAGACGTTAAACTTGGCCTACGGGCGAGGAACTACTGAAGAGGTCGTCTGCATAGCTAACGTATAAGGTTATGGACCAAGTGAAAAATGCCCGCATTTTTCATAATGCCCGGGCAATTTGATAATAATAAATAAAATATGAGATGGCAATTTAATAAAAATACTAACCTAACCAGCAATGTAATAAATAATGAAGTTTAGATAATAATTAATTATTACTACTAACTTGACCCGGTATAGATTACCATTATTCATAATGCCCGCATTAATTACTTGGTCCATGACATATATAACACATAACGATTGCTATGCAGCCGTATCGCTACAAAACTTTCACATTTATAATATTAAGTAGCAAGGAAGCAGGATCTGGCGAAGCGTCATCCATGTAAATCTATTTAACTACTTAATCATCATCTACATATATGGATGCTTCTTTCTTCTGTTACTTCAATACTGGCATGGTAACTTAATCGCAGTGTTTTTCCACAGCTGCCCATTGCTTCCACGACCAGGTCCGTCTGCTGTCTCCAAAGCTGTTCGCGGCGGCCGCTGGCAAGCTGCACAGGCCTTGGGGCGACCCAAGAGACGAATATGCTCAGTATTCTGACGTAAGTTCCCAACTCAACGATTTTCAAAATCAAAGAAAATGTATTGATAAGCTAACGATCAGTCATCCGCTGACGAATTTGTCGATCTTTGAAAATAGTTATGCTAGCTGAATTGGCTAGGCCTCCTGGTTGGCTTCATAATCATGACCTGGAGGCTCGGACTACAAGCACCCGGAATCACAGGCCCGCTAAAAACCAACCCGGATTCAATCTGTTGCTCAACAGATCAATGATCTTTCGTTTGAACTACGCAGATATTTTACATTATTTTTAGTTTTATATAATTCTAGAATAAGTAGTATCATTGTCATAGGTTTAATTAAAAAAAATGACCAACTGTTGAGTTTTTTGCGGCGCTTCATCTCAGCAGTGGTCTCCTCTTGGGAAGCGCTGGTACATTTTGACGTGTAAAAGTGCCCATGCGGCCTACATACTGAATAATATTTTGTATTTTTTTATCTTTTGTCGACTACAAACGATCCAAGGCCATCTGACCCCGATTTACACCAGATAGCAACCGGACGGAGCCCTTGGTGCGCCAGTCCGACTCGCACTCGACTGTTATTTTTCAGATAAAACAGATTCGGATCCCCGGAAATTTCACCAGGATCACGAACAGCATACGCTCGTGCTACCAGCACGATGTGGCCGCCGTGACCCTGGCCGCTCCCTTCACCTACGCCCCGGGGGTCAGAGCCGCCTGCGTGGACTTCGGCGCAGAGCTCAACATCAAGCAACTGGCCCCAGGGAGCTTTGGAAAGGTTAACACTTCATCATAAATTAAAGTCCCCCGCCGCGCTAAGTTTATTCGCGCTAATCTCAGATACTACGGTACAGATTTTCATACGGTTTCATCCTACTCGTAGAAAGAGAAGAGGGATATGTTTACCGCAATTTTTTACATGTTAAATGTGACTATTTAAACCATGTTTAACCGTGTCACCCAAGTCACCGCAGTATTATTCTGTAGCTCCAGGCTCCCTAGCATGCAAGCACGAGATACAATTTGACAGGTGCTAGGGAAATGAATACATCTATTCCATATTCTAACGTAATACTTAACGCTTAAGGTTTAAAATAATTGTCCCGTCTTGATAAAATCGCTATAAAAATGTGAAAATCGCAATAGTCGCTAAATAATAAAAGGTAATAAGTCATTTTAAACCTTAAGCGTTAAGTCTTAGATTAGAATATAGAATATAATGTAGGTATTCATTTCCCTAGCACCTGTCAAATTTTTACTCGTGTATGCATGTTTAAGCGTGGTTAAGCGCGCAGTGGGCATAAGTCATAAAAGGGCATAAGTTTTCTGAAGTTCAAGTGAAAAAGGGTATAAGTGTAGTATACTCTGTATATGATTTATATCCTTTTTTATTACGAACCAACTCGAGTTTTACCCTTTTACACAGGAGCTACAGAATTATTTGCTCATTCAACTTTGTAAAAAAAGGTTCATCGCTGTTTCAGTTTCCCGGCTGGAGCCGCCCTGACCGCGAGTGCGAGCCTGCCCAGCGGCTGTCCAGCAGGGACCTACCCTTCGTCCACCTGGGCTGTTCCCCGGACTCCCCCCTCTCCTCCAGCCCGGACGGACAGGACGCCAGCTGCGTGCTGGTGGACTTAGCGCTGAGCGACGACAGAGTTCCAGCCTACGTTAGAGGTGTGTCATTAATGTCTTAGGAAAGTTTTACACAATTCTACTCAGTACTAAACTAAGCTCTAGGCTATTGTGCTATTTTAGAGCGGCTAGCACATCTTGTATTTTCTCGGTTGTCGCCGAGTGCGTCTTTATCGTTACAGTCTAGTTAGAAAGGGATTTCCGAGCGACAAATAAGTAGCGAACAGCTTGTGCTAGCTTGCCAGATCTTGACGTGGAACAAGTGTAACAATAATATACTCAAGTTGGCAACCATCCATGCTTTCTCTCTCAGATAAAGGATCCTTTATCGAAGATTTATGTGCAACAAAGAGTTTACATACATTATGTACATTATACTATCGAACTATAATAAAGGTATCATTTTTCCAGTGCCTGCCCCCTGTTTTACCGACAGCGGCAGCGGTCTCACCTACCTCGTGGACTCCACAAACGTGCCATACCTTCGTGGTGTCGCTACCGCTGACCCCGGAATACCCAAGTGCGACATCTTCATCATGGACAGCTTCATAGAGCTACGGGACAACCGGGAGTTCCTCCAGGATGTAGTTCCTGGTCTAGAGGAAGAATGTGACGTTGCCTATCCTGTGAAGGGTGAAGGAGAGGAAACTGAGGCTGCGGGAGGGGAAACTAATGTTCTTTCAGGGCAAACGGCTGGAGACACAAATAAAAATCAACCCAGTGTGATAAACAATGAGCCACATAAAACTGAGCCTAATCATTTCGATATAAATACAGGTTTCGATAGACAGACACCAAGTACTGTAACCGGATCACACGACACTGTGCCAGCTAGCGCAAATTCAAACGGAACGAGACCGAGTGAAAGACAGCATCCCTTGGCAGGAAATCGAAATTTTAATAACATACAAATTGCCAATTTTGATAACATACCGTTCACAAATGCATCCTTAGATCCGAGCAAATCAAATGCTAAACCCGTTTACACGTGGAGAAAGAGAAATCAGACGACGGAGAAACCTGTAGATGATTACTATCCGATAGTGGGCTCTATGGCAGTCCCAATGCTGGTTAATTCAAGCTCGCCGTCGTTTCAGTGGCATGTGGGAGTGTACAGCAAGGCTTGGACCCCTTACATGCAAATTTGTGGAGGTTCACTGGTTAAAAGGGATGTAGTCCTGTCTGGTATGTAGTCCATATCTTGGTGTAAGTTGACATTTCAAGCAATGACACATTTTGGGCAATTGTCAAATTCTAACTCGAGGTATCCTTATCAGCGGTTTAAATATACCGGACATTAGATATAGGTATCGGCATCAGAGTTGTAGTCACGCACCTGTTTCATGTTCATTTGTTTATTCGCTACCTTTGTTGCATGTAGCTGTGTGCGTACATTCACCTCAACTCTCGCGCCGACACCACCGACACCGACAACCATCAGGTTGCATGTGTTCTCGTTTGTTTTCTCCATGCCATGAATTAGGAACTGGTTTCAGCTGCGCACTGTTTCTGGAGCGACGAATTCGGGCCGCAGGCGCCAGCGCAGTTCGCGGTCGCGGCCGGCAAGCGGCGCCGCCCGTGGGCCGACTCCAGGGACGCCGGTGCGCAGTACTCGCACGTAAGCGCCGGCTATCAAAGTCCCCTTCTTTATGTGGACTAGGGTATTCGCTCACTTAACTCTTGTACGATGTTGCGCAACCTTCTGAACCTTGCGTGTACGACTTGCACTTGGCCGGTTTTCAAGTTAGTAGCTATGTAGAAGTGCACTCGGAAAATACCCTTTTTAACCCCCGACGCAAAAAGAGAGGGGTGTTATAAGTTTAACGTGTCTGTCTGTGTATCTGTCTGTGGTATCGTAGCTCCCAAACGGATGGACCGATTTTCGTTTAGTTTTTTTTGTGTCATAGATAATTTTATCCCGAGTGTTCTTAGCCATGTTTCATGAAAATCTGTTCAGCCGTTTGAAGATCATCAGCTCTTTTCTAGTTGATGAGGGGATCTGATTTTTTAATTCTTGAAATCTTCTAGTGACGAAGTCCCTCCAGTGAAATGTACCTACGTCCTTGGAGTCCGTTAAAGGTTTTGCTCATTGCTCAGAGGGTTTTTAGGCGCTGATAAGTTCTTATTCAGCTTGTGTGCTGCTTGAGTGGTTACGGGCCTTCTCTAAATGATACTAATAGTTACGAGTATGTCTTAAGTGAGAGGATGTTAGCGTTGACGCCGCGGTTAGCCTAGTTGGTAGTGACCTTGCCAATATTGCGATGAGCGCGAATATTTGTTCCTGAGTCTTGGATGTTTTCAATGTATTTAAGTACTCGTATGTATTTCTCTATATAAGTATGTATACATATCTAGTTGTCTAGTACCCAGACCCCATAGTATCTACAAACCTAGAGCTTAAGTAGTTCAATTCGTGTGAGAAAGTCCTCTGATATTTAGTCCATTTTAGCCAGCCTGAAATCAGTAAACAGTCATATCCCTATTAGGGCTTGCAGCCCATAAAAACCAGTCTCGATACCCCCGGGCCTGCAAGCGCTAGTCATAGCGTGCCTTTCAAATTTCATTTTAAACATTTCAGGTCCGAGAACTAATCTTCCCCGACCGTTTCGTCGGCATCAAGATGAGCCTCCAGGATGACATTGCCGTGGTGCGACTGACGAAACCATTTGAGTATGCTCCTGCAGTACAGCCCATATGCGTGGACTTTAGTTTGGAGACAGAAAGACAGCAGTTAAGGCAAGGGAGGTCAGGAATAGTAAGTGTCTGACAGGAGGGGTTGACCCCATGCCCCCCCCCCCCCCCCCCCCTTGCTTACATCAAACTTAACGTTTCGAAACTCTATTTAGATTCCACGATCACGGTTAGACCCTTGCTTGAAATAAAAAAACTTAAGCTTGCAGGCTGGGGCCTCACGGAGAACGACGGCGGATTGTCCCAACAGCTGAACTACATAGAGCTGCCGTATGTGGACGTCAAGGACTGCATTAGAGGCACTAACCCGGCACTTCTTAAGTACATCACCAGCGACAAAATCTGCGCAGGGGAAAAGAACACAAGTGAGATCTAGTTCAAAACTACCATTTTCATGCCCTACTAGCCTTAGCCTCAGCTTAGTGTCAAGTGACAGATATTGTATTTTAACCGAGTTAAACTGGTATTGACCGGTCAAATATAACCGTCAATACTGATTCCGGGGCCGGCTTGGATGATTATAACAAATCTCTTTTGAGGTGGTTAGAAGAACAACATGTTCTGCACTCATCACAAGCTTTTATATACATAACTTGCAATGTTTGTTTGTTTAGGCCAAATCTTGCAAGCTGAATTAGAACCACTTCCTGGTGGAAGTGGTTCTAACTCGGCTTGCAAGATTCCCGGGTACCATCCCGTCCCGGATTTGGACACCGGTCCGATTGAGCTGAAATTATTATACCTACATAACTTCAGTGACAATTCAATAATTAACATGGAGCTGGTCTGATGATGTATTCAGAAGGTGGCCATAGGAACTCCGCAACGAAACAAGATAGCCGCGCGGTGTTTGGTCTCGTTGGATTTGTCTTGATAAGCAGATGATGACTGTGCAAAAAAGTACAGTCGTCAAGAAAAGCTTGTCCCATTTTTGACAGAAGAATCTGTATATCTGAAGAATCTGTAATTTTAAATTAAGGACTTGTAATTATGTTTATTTTAATATATTACAGGGAGATACCTATGCAGATCTGACGCCGGTGGCGGTTTAGCGTTCATCGACACCTATCCCACGATCAGAGGCATCAGTTCACAAGCGTTCGCCGGTCTCTGCGAAACCGTTACAATCGCCCCCCAAACTCTCCTCTCTTTCCACGCCACATTCCTAAGAGATAATGTTTTAGATATTGAAAGAGAATGCCAAGATTTCTATGGGCTAGGCAAGATTGGTAGGAATATTGGTGGTTATAGTGGTTTGGGTGGTCTTGGCAATGGTAATCTTAATTTGATTTGTAATTGTAACTGTAATCATTAATCAATCATGTCAGTCGAACTTGAAAATAAAGATTTAAAACATCTTTATATCCCTTTTTATTCAAACGTTTGTTTTTTAACATTTAAATGTTTAGAAATGGGGTGAAGTGAAACAGAAGCGATCATTGGCAATTTGGGACACGAAGTGAGTCCTTTTGTTTTGGCAAGAAAATGTAGCCTAAAAACCCTAATTTGATATTTTACACCAGATTTATTTATATTTACTGAACTATTTATCCACACTTTATAATTACGTATCTTCGTTTTTCATAACGTCAGACGTAAAACCGTCGTTGCGCTCGATATTTATTAAAAACATCATGTCGCCAGATATTTATGCTCATCTATCAGATAATTCTTATCCGTTATAAAGATTCTGACGAAATATCTTAAATATTACCTACTTACGTCAGAATATGACAAACTCAAAATCTGACGAAATCAGAATATGACTAATTCATAATCTGACTTAACCAGAAACTGACAAAAGCAGAATCTAATCAACCTAAGGATCTAACAAATTTATGATCTGACGAACACAGAATCTAACATGCCAACTTAGAATCCAACAATCTTAGAATCTGACAAAATCAGATTCTGACCTACATTCTGAAATCCATCAAAAGCTATCAAGTTATGTATTCTCATTTGACAGGTTATTTTACACCGTCAGGCACAAGTGAGCGACGGTGTTTTCCAACGCTTGTTCCTTACGTTCAAAACGAGAATATCATTATTTCGGGTTAAAATTTCGACTGTGTTATAACAGCCGCGGTCACGAGCGAGACGACTGAAGTGGAGGGTGTTCGTCAGCTTGTCGCGCGAGTTTCTCGACCTACCCGCACTTGGTCATGTGTTTGTTCATTTTTATTTTCATCATCCGACCCACAACACTCACAACATCCGACCGGGGAGGCCGGGTTGAACTATCTACTACGAATCCAGTCGTAAGTGCAAATGGGGGAAGTGTGTCTTCGGATAAATCGTCGGATGTTGCGATTGTTGTGTCGGTATGTTGGCAATACGGATAAACATGTTTGAAGTAGCGGCACCGAGTGATGGCACTTTTGACAGCTGACAATAGTGTGGTAAAACACTCCATTTTACTATCGTAAAAATTTCAGTCAAGTGAAAAAAATATATTTTTAAAAAATTATTAAAGAAATAACCCATAAATAAATAACTTCTTGAAGCTGTAGTAGGAATAACCGTGTATTTTAGATGTACCTGTGGGCTGTTATAGTGATTTTATAGTTTATAGCGACGATGGGAAATTTTCATAATAATTTGATTATGGAGACGTTTTTTTGTATGCCAATATAATTTTTAGATCAAACTCTCGAAATAAACTTCGCGGGCGGGTCGCTACTATAAAATAAAAATATTTGAAAAAACAATGAACTGACTTCAAAAAAGTAAACTTGTTTTGGAGTCGGTTCATTGTTTTTATTTTATTGAGACCAATGATAGATAATATTATTATATTCCAGTTGCGCAGATAATATTTGTTGAAATCAGAGATACACTAAATTATCAAAAACAGAAATACTATTCAGGGGTGCTACTTTGAAGTCCAAAGTTTCGTTACCTATAGGTACATCTTTCTCTCAAATTAGTCTCGACTGAAAGGGATTACCTATGGAGCACCTAGGCTGAAGTCTCGTGGTAACCATTCTGTACATTTTCAATCCTCTTCTTCTTTTAAAACCTGGGCTTCCGTTGATATTCCACTTTTTCATCCTCGCAATAATCTAATGGGTCTTCGTAGGGCTCCCGGATGTGATAATACGCAGAGGTTAGCGCGCCGCCCATCACGACGCAGGCAGCAATGCACAGGTACGTATTAAGCGTCAGGGTATACGGCATGGCAGTTCTGTGACAAGATCCTTTGGAGTACAGCTGTTACCAGTGTTTATTCTGTAGCGGAGTTTTAGCAGAGTTATTCCTTCATCTTTGATTGACTACGGAACTCTGTAAAAAGTGGATACGATATACTTACTTAACCCTTTCAGTGCGCATGACGCCACATTGGCGCGCGCTCTAGCGAACCTCAGCGCCTGATGTCGCTACATTGGCGTCATGCGATTTACGCATTTTTACAGCGTAACCATTTGAATAATTAGTTTTTTTTATTTTCAAAATAGCTAATCGATTAATTTACCTGGTATTATGGAATAAAAAAATAAATTTATATTATTTCTATACAATATTACGACTCAAAAGTTTACTATGTAATATTTCAAAATTGTTGTAAGTATTATTTTTTTTAAGTTTACTACGTAATCATGTTTTGAATTTTGTTCTCAAAAAAATAAGTTTTGGAAATAAAAATGCATATATTAACATTAAAAACATCACGCGCTCCATTGGCGTCATACCGGCGGAGAGGTGCGCTAAGTAATTTGATCAATGTCAAAAAAGTTGTAAGTGCTTACCCTGCTACTTGCATTGAGCTTCATATGTATTGAATGAAAGTCGTTTTTTCCTAATCATATAGCGTGGGACGGCAAGAAAGAGTTTATTCAGGTTTAGTATTGACCAAAAACCAAGAACTATTTAGTTTAGGCAACTTCAAGAATATATTTTTTTTATTGTAGGTAGGTATATAACATGGATTATAACTGCTTATAATATTTGTCTCTCAGACTGGTTGTCGTCATTGTTACTAAGATTTTGGCAATTTACTTTTGCAGTTTACCATTTTGGTACGGAACCCTAAAAACAATCAACTGGATACCTATTACGGTTCAAAGAGCTTTCTTTTGAGAACAGACGGCCGGACGGAAACCGTAGGTTTAGTAATAGAGGTTAAGAACGAAGTATAGTCAGTATCGAGTACAAACTTACCTGTTAGTGTATTATCCAAGCCGATATTGTATAATAAAGTAATGGTTGGTTTGGAAAACATGAAATCGAGAGTATTTTATTGCATTGAGATTGTTTTTACGGCATTTTGTGTTACTTGGATCATGTTATGGACATTTTACAGGATGGTTCCGTTGTTTATCACTAATTGAGGGATTTGCAGCTATCTCGAAAAGATCCTTGGAGATCCTACATGTTTCCTACACATGGGAAGCAACTGGAAGCAACCATATTTAAATTGTTACTTCAAATATATTTCCATAGACAAGTATTTGTAATTTTTGTATAGGTATGTACGTTGGTGAAAAATTAGGGCGTTCGGAATGAAATTGGCAACATTATTATTATTATTATTTATTTATTTATTATAACATATCAATATATTATGATTTTATATTTACCCAAAATGCTTAAAAAAACTAACTTGATTATTAATGTGGTTTTCATGGGTTTTCTCTCGAAATTATTGTCGTTTCACCTGTCAGATGTTTGCCCAGCTATAATAAGGTTATAGATAAGTTTTAAAAAGGCTTTAGGGCTTTATTCAGAATGAATAAGGGCTTTATTCGGAATCGCGGGGAAAGGCTAGTCACTACATAGTATAAAACAAAGTCGTTCCCCGCCTTCTGTCCCTCTTTATGTACGCTTAGATCTTTCAAAATACCCAACGGATTTTAATGCGGTTTTCACCATCAGTTAGATAATTTTTCAGGGAAGGTTATGTATATAATAGTACCCGGAGCGAAGCGAGGACTGGTCTCTAGTTTGGAATAAAAGAGGGCGTTGTCCAGAATGAAATCGACAAAATTATCCAAATTTTACCCAAAAACTTCGAGATTTTTGAGATTGTCTTCTGTATTACAGAAATATACGTACTATAATGAAATTAACTTCTTTATTTATTTAAAATAAGAGGAGTAGATAATATTTTAATAATTAATCTATTATAACATGCTATGCATGAATTAAAATAATTATAATAACAATATTATTATCACATTATGAAGCTGATTATTGCTGTGCTATGTGTCATGTGACGCTTATCTGAAAAAGAAAGAACCAGATATTAATAATTATTTAGTTAAAATGTACCTAAGTAATGTAAATACTTCTGTGAGCTGTAGACTTTGCGATAAACTTAACTTTGCAGTTGGATAACTGTTATCCCCACACATCAACATAGGTCACCGGTCAGTTCACCAACACGGAAAATAAGTTAGTAATCGCAAAAACTCCCCATCTCTCCATCATTTTTAAAGATTTCGTAAAACTGAATCGACAGTAAAATTCCATATAATTATCGAACCTGCTCACAAAAATTCACGAGCATCGGTTGAGAAATGCGACCTGCAGAGGAGAACAGCCGGACATACGAAAGCATTTTTGCCCGAACTCCTCAAGGACCTGGCCACGAATAATTGCGCGACCGACGGCGCGGCGAGCGATTTTCTTATACATTGCGTGTCACTTAACCGCTGTGCGGTAAACGTCTTGACCGTGCAATGAAGAGAGAATTCGCTTACCGCCTAACCTCCAAATGTTTGTAATTTGACACACCAGGCGAGTGTTTATGGCTACAATGATTGATCAGCGTTCTTCACGCTCTCATCAACAAATTGGTTTTCACCCAAAATGCCGATAAACCGATATTATAGATAATATTATAATCATTGGACAGCTGGAAGAAATCCCAGGCAGTCCGCCTTACTATAGGTATCGGCACCAGAGTTCAAGTGACACACACAACATCATGTCATGTATTGACAGCGGAATTCTGTTCACATCCACTCCTTTCATTCACGACCTTTATGTAGCTGTGTGCGTAATCATTCACCTCAACTCTCATGCTAACACCTATACTTGTCTGTTTTTTAGTGACTGTGGACTGCTTTTTGTACAATAAAGAGTTTACATACATATGTTTGTTCATGTTTTTGTTTGTTGCATTTTCACCAGTTAACTGGTGTAACATCGCATGGATAGTATATTTTTTACCTCATAAAATTTGGCGATATCCAGGAGCATAAAATAAAAGGAGGACATGCAGACTTTTCTTAACACAAACCATGATTGTATGTTATAGGTATATATATTGTACCATACCTACCTTTAGTCTTTAGTCGCTCCTAGCTCTCCGCTCACCATGAGTTGAGTACCGTTGTGGTGCATGCTGGTACTGCCACCACTCGACAGCCACCGCCACCGCTGCTGCCACCACCGCTGCGCTTATTAGGATTCCCTTCATTAGCACTTCCATAGTGGTCCTGGAACACCAATATTTAGCTATATTTTTATTTTATTATTTTTAGATACACTAAGGTATGTACTGAACATACAATCAAACAAACACAATTTAACCCCTTTTAATATTAGTAGCATAGACAAAAATAAAAAACACTATCAATGCATAAAATATTTGAAAATCAAGTAATAAAATGTTATATCAAGTACCTAATACAATAATCATAATTTCTATAAATAATGAATCTCATCAATTTTTCATGGCCTACTTGTACACATAGAAAACCTAAATAATAAATACCTTACAGACTATCATGCATACTTATAAAACCAATACCTTATCAATTAGGTACCTTGAAATTATTTCAATACACAATAGCTGTTTGAATTTGAATATTTAAACTACCTTCTAAAATGGTTTCCATTCATACTTTTACTTGCCACCACACCAATCATAAAGTAAACACAAATTATAATTTACATTGTTGCCAATCCTGTAATTACTCATTTTACTTCGCGCTCTATCTATCCTACAACTCCTACAACCAACATTACTTTCACTTAAAAAAAATCAATTAAAAATAAAATAAAATCACTTGAAAAGCTAGATTTTTGATGTGTTAAAAACAATAACAATCAAACATCTATTTTTAGATAAATTGTTTCTTTTCACGCTCATTAACTTACTTATTGTGTATTTGAGTTCTTCCGAGGATATTATATTGATCAAACAGATTGTAACGTAGTATCGTTTCAAATATAACTTTTCTGCAAAAAAACAGGTGTTGCTTGGCTTATTACTCGTGACTTACTTAGTATTACTTTCCTAGTGAGCCAACAAGATAACGATTTTAATACCTACCTAAATTTCTGCGGTTTCTGCGTGATTCCCCGAATAATGTAAAATTACGCACGAAATCACAACAAAATACTTCGCAACGTTCCGTTACGCATTGGTGCACAGTGGGAAATGTCAAACGTCAAATATCACGAAGAGGTTATAATTAAAAAACCGTAAACATTAGCAAGCAAACAAGTGTTTAGATAAAATAAACAATCATAATATTACATAATTTTCTCAAAATAGTTTAGTCGTATTGTTTATAATTCTTAAAAGCAGCTTGTGATATCTATGTGTACAACGGAACGTGTCATACGAATTTCAAGGATCTTTTCATGGTATTTTAACATTCGCATAAAGGTGAAATAAATAACTCGCCATAGAATAACTCTTCCTTTTCTCTAAATACAAAAAAAAATATTTTTATCCCATTTATGTTTAGAATTAAGGTGAAATACTTATGAAATTTCAAAGTGCACACTTTCAAAATCGACGATTTCGATTAACATACATCTATTGTACTAAGGGCAGCACTATCTATCAACGTCAAGTGTCACTGTCACATACTGTCAAAACTCAACGTATATATTTTTACTTGAGGACTGAAGGTGATCTAAGAACAACGCAATAATAAAGAAATCAAGATGAGTACGCGCGATGAAGAACGGCAGAAGAATAACTGCCCAAGCCGCGGTCTCGGGCTCGCGGCCGCGGCCATAGGCGTCGGCGTGGGAGCGGCTCTGTACTACTTCTTCAGCAAACGGCCCGAAAACCCTGACGAAGAAGGTTCGACCTCAGGCTGGTCGTGCGAGCAACCTCATGCCTTGTGAGTAAACATTTAAAACCCATTATAGGTTTTCACGCTTTGCATTCGCTTTCGAGTTTCAAATGTATTGTGTAGACATTCTTTCACAGTTTGCCTTGATACTATTTGGTAAATAACAAATAGACGTAGAAAATAGAATATCGTATCATCAAAGTCAGTATCTTTATTTCGAGTGTAATTTTACAACTACCCTACATTTTTAGCATCTATCCTTTGTGGTATGATCAGTGACCCACCTCTCCTTTGTAAAGACCCTATTCTCAAATATATGTGGTGATATTATGAAACTGTGATAAATAACTTATAAATAACTAAATTCAGCAAGAAAAGGAAGGGATTTGCATTAGCAATGATATTACAGATTAAATTGTTTTACCTGAAGGTAATGTAGATTAGGAACTATTAAATTAAAAAGTGATTTAACCTTTTCAACGCCATGTCAAATAAAAACTAGAGCTAATGTCAACCTTAATTCATACATACTCAGGTTTATTTTGCATTGTCAACCATGACAGATATTTCCATCAATGGCATTAAAAGGTTAAAGGGGGTAGATTATTGAGTTTTGTTTTTCTACTTTGTGAAACCAAAAGTAGTGAGTTTAACTGTCTATGAATGTATGTATGTGATCCAAAACCGGATGTTCCATGTTAAATGTTAATAGACTGTTAGTTCATACATTTTGACAGCTGTTAACACTTCAATCTTCTGTTAAGTTGTTTGTGAAATTTGACATAATTTTAATATATGGGGTTAAAAATTATAAGAGTGTGTCATACTAGTCTCCAGTGCTAAGTGAGGTAACATGCTAATTACAAGTATTTATTAGAATTTATCGCCTTCATTTAATTGAAACTTTGAATTACCTATTGAAAAATTAAAAAAAAAAATTACATATACTCAATTAAAAACTGTATTTTTTTTCCTTTGTGTAATGAAAATCATATGGGTAAGTAACTTTCATTACAAAAAGAAATAACCGTAAATTTTGTTTTGCCTTATTTACTAAACCTTCAATATCTAGAACTTATGAAGAAGATACTGACTTGATCACTGCAAATGCTAGCATGCTTTCTAACCTCATTAATTACCCTTCTCACCATATCATTTCATAGTAACTTATATTACGATGAAGAAGGAACTGATATCAGCATGGAAAACCACAACTCGAGTATGTCCCTCGACACTGAAGGATCAGGGTCCGGGTCAGGGTATACCACTATCTCGGAGACTACTACCACGGACACAAGTGTACATGACACCCAATCCAGCACAGAATTAGAATGGAGTGAAATATCAGAAGAATCAGAAGACTCTTACATAGATGTCATACCAACAGAAAACAATGACTCAGATTTCTTCAATGTTGAAGATTTAAGCGATTATGAGCAGGAAGGGAATTTGACCCGATCAATTTCTGTGACTGATGACTGGGATGTGACGGACAACTCCCTTGATGTCCCTGACGACAGGCAGTTCAGGGAGCTGTCACCGCTGAGAGCCATGTTGGGTAATTTTGGAGCGCTGTTTAGCCCTAGGATTCGTAGGAATGACCGACCTAGGCATAGAAAGTAAGTCTCATTTATCATGGTAAAAGGTCCGGATCAAGAATATTTAGTACGATGGACTGAGCATTTACTTAATGAAAAGGATTGTTAGACATGCTAACACTGGGAAACGGGACTTGATCGCGTAATTTACATTTATCTCGACGTTTTGACTGCGTTAAATGTAATTTATTATGTGATTTAGTCTCGATTCATGGTGTTATTAATTGTGAAAATCGTGTTAGTTTAAAACAATGTAAGGTTCGTTAGAGTTTGTGACTTGTGAACAGATATTCTTGGTGGAGACTCTTTTCAAATCTTATCACTATACATACTAAAGATAATTGTTGTATTTAACAATTGTTTTAATTTATGAGCCACACTATATTCGAAATATTATGGTCTGTCTGTTTGAAGTCTGGCTAATACACCTTTTCCTACTTCATCCGTTTCATTAACATACATATTATAAATTAAATTCACTTAAGTGTTAATCTCAAAAGTCCTGTATGGATTTTCGTACAGTTCTCACCAATAGCTATAGTTTTATGAACATTGACCTGTGCGAAGCCGGGGCGAGGTGCTAGTTATAAATAAAAGAAATATTTCGGAATCTCTAATGTCCTTAAAGTCAGGAGGAAGTAGTAGAGCAGCTCTTGTTTGAGGAGTAGCTTCGTTTGTTCGACGAAAGACTGACAGACCATAAACTAGCGCATGGCAAGCTTTCATCAAACACGCTGCGCTTCTAAACTATACACGTTTATAAAACTAAAAGACGCTGGCAACCTTTGGTGACCTTGAACTTTGTAAGCTTAACTTTACTTCAGTTATATTATACGTCATAAACTAAGTGCTAATCACATAATAATTAAATCGTACTTGAACTTTTAGTAGCATTAGCGTGTATCAATTTTTTAATTAAATATCCAATTCCTATTATGATTTATGACTTATTTAATCAACAAAAATGAATTTGAAACTTCAAGGTCGTCGAAGGATATCTGCGACCATTAGGATATAAGGCCAACAATGCCGACATTTTAACCTTTCCAACGCCGATAGCGGATATATCCACACCAACGACGGCTATATCCGTCACGATAATAGCCCTGTGTGAAATCTGCGATACTTTTTAAGCTTTCCATACACACTAGGGTATGCTTGCGCAGTTCTGCCTGTACAGTTGAACTGCACAGGTAAACCGGAGCGTGTATGTGATACAACTGTGCAGGTTCAAAAATCTCTAGATTTCGTTTCCATAGAAAAATTTATGGAGAAAAAAAGTCCATACTTTCCGTGCGGTGTACTTTTATATTGGGGGAGTTTCAAGAAAATAGCACACCTTTCATTTTTTCTTCAGATTTGGGAAAAAAATTGCACGTTGGTCGGGACCGGCACCACCATTCTGAACAAGAAAAATAGAATTCCTGATATGTCCCCAAAAATATGTATGGGATTGTCCGTTTTGTTACCTAAATTCAATTTTTTATTTTTAAATGCCTGGAAAACCGGGAAAAGTCAGGGAAATTCAAATGTTGTAAAAAGTGGTCACCCTGTTGAAATAAAATAAATTTAGAGCTATTTTATAAATATTTTTTCGAATCGTCCGTTAGTTTAACGGATAAGTACTATAATATTCATAGTTGCGACAATGACGAAAACGATTTACGTCAAAATAAAACATTGACTCTTAGCTCGTCAGTGATCGCTCGTTTACGAAAGTTCGCGGACGAATGTACTGGTGAACTGTAAAAAAATGACAGAGTCGAAGTGTATCCTACTTGTAAGATAAAGATAAGAAAGATAAGATTGTTGCCTGATTATTTTCAGGTCTGAGGACGAACAAATGGCCCTTTTAAGAGCGCAGGCGTTGTAAGATACTTTTCAGTTGTTACCTTGTCACTATTTAACATATAACTAACTGTAACGTTGTGTTGTTCAAGTAGTTTAGTCTTTATTTTAACTAACCGCATTTGAAAATAGGTTGTCGTTACTATTTGTGTGTAATGTTTCAATTTGTTTGTAAAAAGTCTATTTATAAAATGTATTGTAGAGAATCAAACCAAAGCCGACCGACATTTCGATACAAGGACATTGTCCGCGAACATTATCATTAACGCATTACTGCTGGCAACGCATACAAGTGTTTTACTTACCTTTCACTCAGTGCCTTGAACGCGTATGTGCGTTTTTACAAGCTTTTATTTAACTTGCAATCGAGCTGAAATTTGATATGCCTGTCTGAATATACTGTGTAGTCTGACTGTTGAAATTATAATATGCAACGTGTGTCATGTCATGTTCATGAATTGAAAAGTGAATTCACCGGAAAACTAATGTTGCTTCTTGTAGGCTCGTAAGGCATAGTGCATATCGCTGTGGCTGAGCCGCTACGTTGACGAAAATTACGATCAAATAAAAAATACACGCACTCACATGTCAATAATGGACGGGACACTTTGACGCGTCGGTTAATGATTCTTCGACGAATTAACAAAGTAGTTTAAAATAGTCACCTAACAGTCTAATTAATATAATATGATTGTCTGTAGTGTGGGTTGGCAGCAACACTATGCAATACCAGTGTGCGATCTCTTTCAGGTCAGAAGAAGAACAGATCAAGTTTCTTAACGCTCAAAAATAGTAAGATTGTGTGGTTTAAATAATTATTTGTATCTGTAGTGGAGCATGTTTTTTTTTTCTACGCCAATGACGTATGTATTCGTAACAGGTTACTGCCGACTATTTTGCTGTTGAATCAGTTTAGGGCTATTTCAGAGGGTGATTATGAATATTGATATTAATTTTAAAAGTTGAATAAAAGTTAGTATCAGTAATATAATACCCTTCAAGTCGAAATAGACCCGATCTTACTCAAATTACATGACATTGTGCATAATGCCTAATTATGTACAGTTACATACAATATTTTATCTACATACATATTATAAGCTCTCTATAATGTGTTCAGGAACCGGCATGTTACGACCGGCATAGCCGGCATTGATCAATTATTAGAACGTCAAAAATGACGGCAACCGTAGTTTTTTTTTAATTCAGAGACAATCTAGAGTCGGCCTCTACTATCATATCGTTCGATATCAAATTATCAAGTAACATACGAGATTTGTCAAAATTGTATGCAATTGACATTTCATTTCGAATTAAATGTCATCTCGAGTGATATTAGAATTGAGGTCAAATAAAATTGTTTTGTTTTTCAAAGATGTTCGAAATTTGAAACTTGTAACTTTATCAAATCTTATATCGTTATAAGAACATTATGTTACTGCTACAGATAAGAAAATTATCATAGTAAAATTGATTGTTGTAATGCTGGTCATTGCCAACGGATTCTGAACGCATTATAGAGGACTTATGATATGTGTGTAGATAAAATAGGTTTAAAATATTTGCATGATATTTAGCAGATTATTTGTTTGACTAATGTCCATTTTTTCTAAAAAAATCTTTTAACTTCTTTTACAACATAACGCCGAACTAACATTAGATTCTGTACCTTTATGTAAAACACTCAAAAACATCTAAATATACGGCTAGTGAGAACGACAGCGTAATGTGTTTGTATGTATTTGAGTTTCTAATTTATATATACACCGTAATTTGAGTGCGTTAATTTTATTTTAAAATTTTGACGCTGTATGATATTGCTTATAAGTAACTTTAGTAACTTCAGGAATTTAGAGTTCAGTTTCAATTTATGATCACGAGGGGTTATTATGACATAGCTAAATTAGCTAAGTCGGTCCAGTTTTCGGTAAGAAAAGGACAACGCCATATAACTGATAATTATTAGCTCTGTCTTTTACACTCAATTGCAAAATATTAGAAAAAGTTAGTGATTTTGCTTTAGTTGTATTTGTATGTTGAATAATTATTCGTAGTTTTAGTTTAGTGTTATAAATAACACTAAACTAAAGCGTAGTCTTATTATCTTTAGTCCAACAAGTCTGTGCGCGACCGTCTCGCGGGGGGCAGACGTTGGCGGGGACGAGGCCTCTAGGCGTTAGCGGGGGCGGGCTAGCGGAGAAGGGAAGTGTGCTAATTTGTACAATTGAAAAACGTAACATAAATAACGACTACACAAACACAGGGCCCTCTATTCCACGTTCCATTGCCTGGACTTGGCAAGTTTTACCGCTGCCATCAGGCGGGCCGTACGCTTGTTTGCCACTATCGTGGTATAAAAAAAGTTTTGACTACAATACAGCCTGTGGGCGGGCACCTGACTGGAAGAGGTGTTGTCTTGGGATCTAAATACCCCTTTTAAATTGCAAATAACTGATGGGAATGGGAGATAATATACATGTAAAGTTGGTCAGCTGAGGTGGCCTATCCAATTGTATAAAGCTAACTTTAGCGCCTTTCGAAAGCTGTCAAAATATGTGACGTTCTCAATATAAAGGGACCTTATGGAGGCAGGTGGTTACGCCGTTTATAGAACTGTTACCATAGTATTCCTATAGTTACAAGAACAAGAAGAGCGTAACTGCCTTCCTCCATAAGGTCCCTTTATACTGAGAACGTCACATATATACTCAGGATATTGTCGTTTGCTGACGATCAGCCGCGTCAGCAGCTTATGTCAATTCCATACATTCAGTCGATTCTCGAAAATAGTTAAGTTACCGTAACATTTGCATGTTTTTAATCTGTGTTTGTTTTTTTTTTGCACGCGCTTCTACCTTTTTTTGGCTCGCATGTTATCATTTCCGTTCTCCGTAGCCGCGAGCGCTCCTGGTCGCTGGAGGAGTGTTCCATCTGCTTTGATGTGATGCTGAAGGACCAGGAGCTGACGAGTCTGCCGTGCGCGCACAACTTCCACTCAGGCTGCATCGCGCCTTGGCTGGAGGAGCAGCAGACCTGTCCCAACTGCCGCAAGGCTGCCGAGTGAGCTGGTCAGTAGTCTTCAATTTTAATCATATTTAAAGTTAAACGGGACTTGGTCGCATAAAATCAACGTTATGGTCACGAAATTACCTGATGATTTGACTGTGACATTAGCCCTTTAATCGTTTTGTTTCGTGTTTTTGTAGTCTTTATATGTCACGAATGTTTGTTGTGGATGATATATTGGATCATTTCTATATATTTAAGTATGTATTGTATTAGTATGTTTATCGTTGCCTAGTACAGTTCGCCATCAAACATATCTGTACATATCAGAGTGGTCAAAAATATCTGAACATGCACTCTAACGCCTTAACAATAGAGACGTGTTCAGATATTTGTGAGCACCTTGTTTGCTGCAATATATATGATGGCGACTGTACAAGTCTAGAGCCTAGCTTGGGACTCGGTAAATTTGTGTGATAGTCCCCTTTATTCTTTTTTTATTTATTTTCAGTATTGCCTTCGCCGTCCACTCATCGCATAACTTCCTACGCAGGCAGGCCTGCAACGAACACCTGACTAAGTTGGTCGAACTCTGATATCAAAATATTGCAGTACATGGTCATATATTATTTAAAATGTCGATAGTAGGATATAGGTTGCTGCAACTATCGAACTCAAAGTCTGTTAGAATCATGAATCTGAGAAATCGGAGAAACGCTACCTGTTTTTCATTGCATTTTCATTTGACAAAAAAATCACAGTATTTTCTTCCAGAGTAACATTTTATTTTATGAGCGAGCTAAAAAAATATACATAGTTAAGGACTCAATAAAAAATCACCGGTATTTTTTACTTTGTGTAACGAAAATTAGTCATACAATTATATGGTTAACATTCGTCGCACAAAGGAAAAAATTTTTTTTTTATTTAGTCCTTAAGTATATAATTTTTTTTATAGTTCACCCATAAAATAAAATTAATAACTGGAAAATTGTCATTTACTTATTTATTTATGCCCAAGTAGATTTGATTAGGTCTTTATTAAACTATCATATTTATTTGTTACCTACGCTGACGGATCTGACTATCAATGACGGATATATCCGTCGCCGATTTGCAGTATAAAACAAACCGAAACGCCATACCTATATAAATGGAATTTATTATGTTAAAAGCTATTCATCAGAGTTCCTAAGAGTTTTGTCATTTGTAATTCAGACGTCGACCAACCAACCGTTAAACATCGAGCCTCATGTATGGAATTAATCAATTTTCTACGAGTTAAATATAGTACATTTCGATGCTAGTGCGGAAAGTATGTCATACTTCACGAGTACCGAGATGTCTTGCCACGAGCCGTAGGCAAGTGGCAAGACTCGGGACGAGTGAAGAATGACATTTCCGCACGTGTATCGAACGACGTTTTTTAACACAGTTGCGAAAAAATAAATCAATTTCAAACACTGATTCACTCATTTTATAAGCAAAGTTTTGAAAACTTAAGATTGGTAAACAAATTTGTTGTCAGTTCGATCTTTCGCATTGAAAATTTTTGACATTATGAAGAGGTGTTTTTTTAGCTTTTATTCGACTAGAATGGATTTTGTTATTATTATTGAACCCATTTCAATGAAAGTTTTTTTTCAAATGCATGTTCTATACATAAACATAAACAATTGTAAATATAAAATATTGTACTTTTATTACCTAAGTATTGTTATTTACGATTATTTGTGTATCGTTTATTTATAAAAACAATATCGAATGTTGCCTTTGGATTTGATTTTTGCAGTAAGAAAAAACGCCTCTTCATAATGTCATAAATTTTGACAGGCGTTTCAGCAGCTATTCCGTTCCATTCAGACAACTTATTATGAACGGTTTTTCAATATTCAATATTAAAAAATAAACTTGTTATAATGATGAAGAGGTAAGTAATAAAATATGAAATATGTATATTTTTCGTATTCTTACATTAACAGTAGGTTTTTATGTTGATTACGACGTTTAAAGGAAACCAATATTAACACTCATCAATAAGTAGTCATGAATTGGAATACGTATAAATTTAAAAAAATTGGAAAAGTAAAAAGCACTAGTTCGCGAAAACCAACTTTCCGCACGATATACAGCTACGAAAAGTACCACTTTTTGAGCAACTGTGTTAAAAAATAATTATTTTGATATATGATTTCTTGTCGATGCTTTCTAAAGTAAGTTGAGCCGTTTCTCATTTTGAACTAGAAACTCCAATATTGCTCGGCAACTATTCTTTGGTATAAATACCGTTACCGTATCTTTATCGAAACGGCCGCCTTTACTGGCCAATGACGCCATCGGTATATTATGGTCGATTTTATTGATGTGGACAAACATCGATCTGCCACTTTCTGACAAGCAACGAGTGACGGACGCTTTATCCACATATATATGTATATCCACAATAAAGGCAACCATATACGGGGGTAACGTTAACAATGCAATTTAAAATCAGAGCAGAAGCGAAGTGGCCCTGCTTTTTTAGGCTATAAACTAAATAATGGCTTGCCAGCGCATCAGGATTAGAGGCGAATTTTATAAACCTGCAAGTTGCTATTTAACATCCCGAAATGTAAAACATAATTATTCCACATAAGCTGACAATAAATAACATCCGTAGGTTTGTAAAGTGGAGGTGTATCCCTGTGGATACGATACCCGTCACTTTCGGACAAGTATGTATGTGCGAGGGTGACGGATGCTTTATCCACATTCTCTCGCCGCGATAGAAGCGATCATATAATATCCGCAGCTTTCACAAATCATTCAATTCAAAAGCTTGCATGTGTTTTTTTTAGCTAACAGTAACCTTGTGAATAGTTAGAATGCGATCCCAAATATTAATGTTTTCGTGTCCACCATGACATCAATCTTAACTATTTTGCAACAGAAATCCGATAGCCTTTATTTATTGTATTAAAAAAGACGAAAGAAATAAATAATAAAAAAAAATGCAAAAATATAACAACAGAAAAAAGCGCAAAGTTGACCAAAGTTTATGTAAAATTGTAAATCATTAGTACTTATTAACAATTGAGTAGGCTCTAGGCTAGTCATTTGTTAAAAATTCTTAGGACTTATGGGTTAGTCATATTAGGCAATAAGTGCCAGGTCTTGTGAAAAAAAAAATCAAAAATAAAGAGTAAAATTAAGTAATAAAAAAAAATATGGTCTTAAATGATTTCTAACGGTGTTCATAAACTTGAGCATTTGCTCGAACAATCGACGAAACATGCGTACCGACTGGTTCTTTGAACTGGGGGCCTAGACAAGATGCATGCTCATTACCAAGAACATTTTGAACTATTAATATTGCTGAGCAAACATATGAAGCGAGAAACAATGATCTTGAATAATGTCATCTTTTCCATCTCTTTCCTTAGGAATGAAGAAAGCGATGCAAGATGTTTTTTGTTTTTTTCGAAAACTGATACGCGATAGACCGTCACTTTCTAGCGAACGCTCGAGTAATGCTCCATCATGAATATCAGCAATATAAAGGAAACACAGACTAACAAAATCAAAACCTATGGGGAAAAATGTATGAAGTCGTAAGAGAAACTGCCGGGCCGACATCCGCCGGTGGAGTCTGTGTTGCACTTAGTTTTGACTACAAATTAACTCTAAATTAGCTCTTTATCCTAATGGTAAGTTGATGCAGAAATCATTGGCAAGTCGTCATGTCATTAACAAAAATATGTGTACTATTTAACTTGTTCATCGAATATTTATTATAGATGTGTTATTTTTAATCATTATCATTGGACTACAAGAAATAACAGATTTGAAGATAACTAAGCAAATGTTCAATGACTATGTGACTAGAATTTTAAAGTTAAGCTATTCTTTGTTTGAACGCTTTTTATACAAGAAATTGTGTAATGTATAAAACTGAAAGCATTATTTTTTATACAATGTTGTTTATAATTAATCGTAACCAATTAATAAAAACTGTCTTTATTTATTATTTATTTAGTCATTTTAAAGATTTAACGCTTTGAGCAATTGCAGTTGTATTGTTTCACTTTTTCAATTACGGATAAGCTACGCCAACAACGCAGTCATTCATTACCGTTGACGGCGTTAAAAATACCTAAATATATATAACTCGTAAGACTTTAATGTAATTAGGGTAAATTTCCGGGCGTTTCAACCGCCGTCATTAGTGTATCAATGTATTGACGACTAGCTTTCTGCCCGCGACTTCGCCTGCGGAGTCAGAACTTTCGTAAGTTAAAATTTAAAATATAACCTACGTCCACCCTGAGAATTAATTCTGAATGTTGGTGACAGAATTTTTGAAATAGGTCTAGTAGCTTTTGAGTTTCATTCGTTACAAACATACAAAAATACCATCTTAGTGTAGAAACAACGACAACAAAAGCAGAACCGGGGGTGTAGTTTCTATCACCAGAAGTTGCCGTAGGTAGTGTCAGCGACTCTTCCGTCATGGCGTTGAAACGATTAAAGGTGGATATGTAGGCGGGTGCTTCCACGAGCGTTTCAACCGCTGTCATTACCTTCCTCGCATTAATGTCGAAATTCCTGTATCGTTGGATGCTATTTTCGGTTATCTTGTACAGTAAAAAGTAACTGAAAATGATGACAGCGATTGAAACGCTCGTGGAACTACCCAGGCCTTTGAAAATGGAAATTTGAAATAGCTTCGTACGTGTCGCGTGACTAAATCGCTGACTAAAAGAGACTGTCTTCCTGTTTCTGAATAGTCTGGATATTTCTCGAAAGTAATTATAATGGAATGAATGCCAAAAGTTTATTTGATTACTCTACTTATATGATCATTGATCACATTGATCACTGATATGAAATAAATAATATGAAAATGAATTAACGCTTTTCATTCTGAAAAATAACACCGAAGACTTTGCCTCTATATTTGTACCTAATCTGCAAATAAATATATGAAAAGAAAAGTATTTATTCCAATATAATTTTAAAATGGTATAAATAGAACATATCAGTCTACTTGAACTACAAATCGATATATAATAAAGGATATTTTGACGTCGATGACCATTGTAAATTTGTAAGGTAGGTAGAATCAATTTTCTTCATTAATGTGATACAAGCTTTATTTAAAATGTAGTACCTATTTATGTAAGGCCTTGAAATGTAAATTGTGAATAGATTTATTAATTAAATGCTCAATTAACAAATACGTAGCTTGTTTTTTGCTCTTTGCTCTATACAAAGAGTACTTAGTGTCATGTACAGTCGAGGACAGAAAGATGTTTACACTTTTTCACCTTATTCCATTGTAATAAGGTCCAAAAGTGTATACATCTTTATGTCCTCGACTACAGTGGTCGGAATACTTGATGCATGTTCCTCCAATAATGTGTTCCCACTCACGCGTGAATGAACATGCGTCAAGTTTAGGTAAATTAGCTCTACCTACTCTACCTATTATTATACCTTTGTGGGTCTTTTCGTCTGTTAACGCCAACGGCCCGAACAGGTAAGATAGATAGATAAGATGACAAAAAAATCCTTATTTACTTAACAAAGTTTAATGAAAACAAAATAAAACAACTGCAAACAAAAACTAACACCTCATGCGCAACAGAATAAAAACAATATCTTATTTATACATAATTTTGCTCTCAAAAGAAGCCGACGTTGTGTTCGATACTCAAGTGCCGTGACCACGCTTCTAGATTTTGGAAGACCTGAAAAGAAATGTCTTGGGTCAGAGTCGATTTCCCAAAATAGGAAAGGTACTATAGTGTTGACTATCAAATAAAAATCATTCTAAGTCAGCCAATACTGCGAAATAATACAATGGGGTCATTCGAGCCCGAGCGCATAATAGGAGATTGTTGCACCAAGCAAAAGAGCTTTAAAAAAGGTCCCCCGGGACATAGGTAGGTACAACAGGTACTGCTGCTGGGTTCGCTAAATATCAATTAACCACTTTCTCCAGGCACTAAGCGCGCAGTGCGGCCGGTTATGAAAACTCTAGAACGCGAAACTTCGCTTCGCTAGGCTCGAGGCGCTAAGCAAGCCGCCCTTCAGATGCGTCTTTCTCTAGCGGCATGTTGAGCGGCTGCTCGCCCGCTGGTACTAGGGTATCATAAAGCACAAAGAGCACTCATATTGGAGAAGCTTTATCTCTCTTTTCAAATGTTTGAAAGGTATAAAGTACCAGGCTATGATAAGTTAGAGAGAGCACTCACGTTGGAGCAGTACTGGCAGGGGTAGAGCGCCAGGCCGTGCGTGGCCACGTGCTCGCGGAACTTGTCCGCGTCGAGGAAGCCCATGCCGCACGAGTCGCAGATCCAGGCCGCCTCCTCCGGCGGCTTGTCCTGGTGGTGGACGGTGATGGACGAGACCGTTTCAGATTTGGGCTTCTTCGGCTCCCGGGGCTCGTAGTACGGGCAGGCTGGAATATCATGTGAGTAGGCTTCTAAATTCAAGGAAATAGGTATACAGTTTTCGACAAAGATAATGATTGAAAAGAGCCTTTTTGGGTCAATTTCAGGGCGTTTCAACCGCCGTCATTAGTGTCACCAAATATACTGACGAAATCAATGACACCTACCAGCAACTCCTGATGTAAACAGAAGCAGAACCAGGGTTGTAGTTTCTATCAGCATCAGAAGTTGCTGTAGTGTCGGTCAATATTTTGGTGACACTAATGACGACATTTCGCCCTGAAATTCACCCTTTTTCTGACTGCATTGCTATCGATTGATTCTCGAGACTATTCGAACCAGTTTAAAGGCAGTTAAGGCCGCACTCAGAGACGTCAATTAACGTATAAGTTGCTGCTGTCACTTTCTTTCCTATAGCAATAGAATAAGACGTAGCAACTTTAATCAAACTTCAAAAGTAATTGACGTCTCTGACGCCGGTAGCACATCTCCGCCGCGGAACTGTAGTAGCGAAACTCTGGCAACGAAATAAAGTTCAATTTCATATTAAATATCACGATTCCGCCACAGTTTCGCGGTTTCGCGGCGGAGGTGTGCTACCGGGCTGAGTGCGGCAGTAAGTCTACGTTTATTAGGTACATTGTTCGGAAAGGATCTACATTAAAGTTAAGGACAAAAATTAACTGCCGCACTCAGAGACGTTTATTAAGTTTTAAGTTTCATTAAAGTTGCTGCGTCTTATTATATTGCTATACCAAAGAAAGTGACAGCAGCTACTTTAATGAAACTTAAATCTTAATTGACGTCTCTGAGTGCGGCAGCAAGAAACTATTCCATTGCGTCATGAAAATTAGTCTTACATTTAGTAACGTTAATTTTCGTTACGCAACGGAAAAGTTACCCTTTGTGCAGTGTAACGTGGTGGCGGTACTCACGGCCGTGGCCCACGTGCGTCTTGTGGAAGGTGACCAGCACGCCCTCCGTGGTCTCGGTGACCACCATGTGCGCCGGGCACGCCTTGCCCGTCTTGTAGATCTGCCGCTCGGGCGCCGGCCGCTTGCCTTTACCCTGTGTTGCAACCACTTTCTTAAATCTCTACCCCTTGATGATTCCCTAGTACTTATGGCCAAATGTCTGGGTGATCTGGTTGGAAGAAGGAGATGGGGATGTTGTGAGGAAGGGAGACGCACGTAGCCGATACGAGGTACTTTTTCCGACATCTAGTATGTACAGAAATAAATTTTAGAAGCACATGGGTAGTTTTCTGCCATTCCACTGAGACGAGTGGAGCGGTAAGGAGACGTGCAAGAATCAATAATAGCATTATTGGTTGAAATCCACATCTTGCCTCTGGTCCGTTTTAATGGGTCCAACCGTGTTGACGAGCGGAGTCATCTCTTTTCAGGAGCAAACTCTACTCGGTGAAAAGGCAGTCCAACCCAACTCTGGGCCAAAAATCAAGGAGACCAAAACCACCCTACATGGTGTCCATTAGCTTTGGCCAATTCCATGGGGATTGGCGTGCCATATTAGACAACGCAAAAAGCCAGTTTCGAGGAGGCCTACCTGGCAAACGTAGACCCCCGACTGGCTGCACATGTAGTGGGAGCGGATGCCCTCTATGGTCTGCTTGCTGGCCGTGGTTTTGCGGAAACGGTACTTCGTCTCCTCTTGGATAGCGCTTTTGAACAACATGAACTCTGGAAGAAACGACGGTGCATATAGTACGAGGCTATCAGAAGTGAAAAGTACTCGCGGACGCGGAAAGTTACGTCATGAACCGTCAGCCGTAGCTCACGCGCGCGGGCACGGCGGGCAGGGAGCAGTACCAGGGTGTCAGGAGTGGAGCGCGGCACTCACCGTCCATGGAGTGCAGGTGCAGGCGCTCGACGTGCTCGCGCACGCGGTGCTCGCGCAGCAGGTGGCGGCTGAACTGCGCGCCGTAGCTCACGCGCGCGGGCACGGCGGGCAGGGAGCAGTACCAGGGTGTCAGGAGTGGAGCGCGGCACTCACCGTCCATGGAGTGCAGGTGCAGGCGCTCGACGTGCTCGCGCACGCGGTGCTCGCGCAGCAGGTGGCGGCTGAACTGCGCGCCGTAGCTCACGCGCGCGGGCACGGCGGGCAGGGAGCAGTACCAGGGTGTCAGGAGTGGAGCGCGGCACTCACCGTCCATGGAGTGCAGGTGCAGGCGCTCGACGTGCTCGCGCACGCGGTGCTCGCGCAGCAGGTGGCGGCTGAACTGCGCGCCGTAGCTCACGCGCGCGGGGCACAGCGGGCAGATGAACGCTTTACGCTTTTGCACCTGGGAATGCAGTTAAAAAAACTAAATTAACATTAAGATCGATGTCGTATCGCCGTTACATTGGTGGAGTTGGAGGAGAAGGGGCGCCGCTATCAATTTTTGCCCCGGTTCAGAAAATGGTAGAGCCGAGACAACGGGCTGTGAACTTGGTCGACTATAGAATCCCATAATTCATAATGGTTCGCGTGCAGTGGTGAATAAGGCACCCCCTGAAATTGCCACCCGGGTTTGGTTTGGCAAACGTTGAAGATAGGGCCAGTACGCATTCCTTTCTTTCTCCGCTACACACCCCTTCATCGCTGACCAACTGACCTCGGTCTAGCTGACTGACCTCATTCTCGCACTGACCTCATACCCGTGCGCCTTCCACAGGTGTTTGTTGAGGATCTGCTTCTGGCTGAAGTCGCGTTCGCAGATGTGGCACTTCTTGCGCTCGCGGGGCGTGTACTTCGGGGTCTGGTCGTTGCTCAGCTTCACTGGGGAATAAATATTGTTCATGCAAGCCGTCATGGTAACACATCAATTTAGCTTCTTGAGTAACGTTAGAATGACATATGGTTAGATTGTCCTAGTAGAGACTTTGCTAGGAAATCCTTTACCTTACCTCAACCCTCTTAGTTCTTAAATAGTCCATAGGCTGTACCCACATACCTACCATAATGGTGGTGGAGTTGTTTCGCTTCGACGAAGGAGGGAGGGCGATCACGGAATTGTCAGAGACGCGATGTTCCCCTGCTGTCGAGGAACCTGCTGGGAACTGGCGGCTCTCCGCTCCAGAGTTGACCTGGTGTGGTGTACACGTGTATCATGACCGGGGGTGTACTCACGGCCGTGCTTCATGCGGAGATGAGTGTAGCACGCCTTGCGGCTCGAGTACACGCTCGAGCAGAAGTGGCACGGAAACTGGCGGCTCTCCGCTTCAGAGTTGCCGCCGTGGCACCTAACAAAACACAATACCCATTAAATTCAGTTATTTTTTCATCGAATAAAGTAACTGTGACCAAAGTTTAATTAGTTCAATGTGAATCTTTAGGGTCAGTTTACATCGAGACGCGACGTGACGCAATGATACTGGAAGAGGCCAGTGATTTCGCGCCGCGCCGCGCGCCGCCGCGAGACGCATCGCAACGTCGCGAGGCGCATCGTAAAATCGTTGGCAGCACGACGCCTCGCTGCGCCGCGAGACGCCGCGCGGTTCAGCGGAACGTGTCTACTCGCCTACTACACGAAAACTGGACGGAAAAACAAGTTACCACGGCGGCCTCTCGCTGCGCCTCGCGACGTCGCACTGCGTCACGCGGCTTCGCGAGGCGCAACGCTGCGTAGTGCAACGTATTCTGAATTCTCACAATGAAATGTGTACCTTTTCGTGTAGTAAATAAAGTATATTTTCAGCCGCTCTATTAAAATGTGCGCGCATCGTCGCGTCTCGGTGTGAACTGACCCTTAGGTTAATAAGCAGTTTTAGTTGGTTTATGTACAAGAATTATTTGGCTTAACCTCACAAAGCAAAGAAGAGTTGACCTGGAGAAGGCTGGGTGGAAGGCCGTAGCAGTCACCTGTTGATGTGGTCCTCGACGTTGCTGGTGAGCGTGGCGCCGCACAGGTCGCACTCGCGCAGCTGCAGCCCGGTGCGCGGCTCCAGCCCGTGCACGCTGCGCACGTGCTCTTGCACCTTCATTTGTTTATTTAATACTTCAATAAGGTACAGTCAGGTAAGACTTTCAAGGATAAACTTTCTATGAAATTAAAATGTTGCTGTCAAATTGATACATACATTTTATGTAACTTTTAACTTCTGACAAACATATTTTATATAAAACAGTTACGTATAGCTTAGCAAAAAGTACTTTCACGTGATGACAGGGGGAACAACAATGTTATAGTTGAAACGTAACAAATTAATCGAAAAATTCCGATTACGTCCAGTTATATAATTTTAGTATGTGTGAAAATTATGTTAAATATAAACAATTTATTTTATGATATGAGAATTATAAATATTTACTCTCTAACAAGTTCCGACCGTCCCGCGGGGGCAAACGTTGGCGGGGAGAGGGGGAGGGAAGCGGTACATAACGTGAAATTTCAAAGATTTTACCTCGGAAGCGTTGGCAAGTTGCAAATCGCAGTAGATACACGTAGTTTCATCTAGGGCTTGTATAGCGTATTCCTCGTCCAGGTCTCCTGCGGGGGGAGAGGGTTACAGGAGGGGGGTGATAATACAGGAGGGGAGGTACACATGCAAATTGGAAGGGTTAAAGGTGAGACTGAACGGAATGAGGGAAGCTGTTGGATTAAAAATGGATTGAGATTAATGTTATTTGTACGTTTATACAGTAAAAAAATAAATCGGTTTTATTGTTAAGTCATCAGTCTTAAGACTAAAACTAGAGGTTCAGATAACGGACTCTTTTACGGCCTCGAACTTGGCGGGTTACAGTTTGTAATACAGTATCAGGTCCTGATACTCACCATCCAGTTCGTTGTCTTCTCCCGCCTCTGAGCCGGGGTTTGTCATGGCAGCCATGTCCGGAGGCTTCACCTCATCTTCATAAGATTCCGCTTCCTCTAAAATCGACTCATCCAGGTATTCTTCATCTATAAAAATCAAGTGTGGAAAACTCCCTTAAAAAATCATATTTGAAAATTCCTAAAAAAACTATTATTTTACAGACCACACACTACATGACCTTTTTGCTGGAAATGAGCACTACTATACTCCTGTAAAACCCCATATAGCGATTATAATTAACTACTTTTGCAGTAAGCTATTTAATTAATTAATGAAAATTAGAAGATGCCATCTTTATTTAAGAATTTGAATATATCCAACTGCATATTGTAAGATGGCTACTAGTTTCACTGACATCACAGATATACTTTGATCCAGCTGGTAAATGATACCAAATTCTCCACAGATGCACTGGTCAATTTTAATCCTTGCTTAGTCCTTTCTTAAGGCCACTTGCAGGAAAATTTAGTTTAAGTCCTAAATCTAGATGACTGACAGTTCCATATATTTTGACACAGCTAAACAACTTAAGACTAAATCTCAATTTAACTTTTTTTGGATGTGGCCCTTAACAAACATTTGGAAAACAAAGCATGTCTAGATTTAAAGCAATGTTAATTTTAGTTTTGTTTTTAATATAAGATTTGCATGTGGCTTTTACCTTTAACTAATTGCTATACACTACCTATTCTACAAAAGTTTTGCATGTTATATGTGTTAACAGTGTATGTGTTAACAATTGTTGGTGAACCTTGACTAAATAAATTAAAAAAAAAAAACATCAAGTAGATGAAAAAACTGTACCAAGCAAAAATAGGTAAGTAGGTACATTTTATTAAAAATATTTGTTGTGAGGAAAATTTTCCAAAGTTCAACTTGTACCTTTTATGCTTTGTAGCATGGCAATATTCTTCAGGGTTTGTTCTTTCAGAAGAAATGCTTCTTCTAGTTTTTGGACACATTGGGCACAAATGAATTTCGAAACCTCCAATACCTAAAAATAAACTCATAAAAACATTTTGAAATAAAGTACACTTTAACAATTTAGTTTATCTATTTAGCCGTCACAATCACGATTGTTCCTTATTATTTCAACACGATTAAGCAAAATAACATTTATGAAGCGTATTGACTTATTTGTAACGCGACAAACTTCCAATAAAATGCATTTAAAAATAAATTATTACCTTCAACTCGAAACAGGTTTCAAACATTTTTGCATAAGTTTCCACATTGTCCGCGTAGGAAGCAAATAGGTCGTATAAATCATTAGTACCCATGCAACTGATGCAACCTACGAAGTCATGCTCCTCCATTTTTTAATGTGAATAATTAGATCAGCAAACAAAAAAGGCCATTTCGACAATTTGAATTTGTTTGACAAAAGACAGTCGCGAAATTGAGACGTTTTTCAGTGCCAAAAACATAGGCTGGTTTCAAATATAGTGATAAACTTTGACCATTTCAATTACAGAAAAAAATGAGTCAAAATTAAAATGTAAATTAATATTGTTTTGTAGTTCAGTGTGATTTATGCCAAATAAAATAGTTACCCAAAGCGAATGTGTTTAAGTGAGATAATAGTTCATAGTTACCAGTCTAATATTTAATATCTAATTATCGCCGAATATGTGGAGCTCTCTTACGGATGGACTTTGTAAAAAACAAAACAACCGAATCGGCACTGTCTGTGGTAATATAATAATTCAAAATGCTGAAACTTTATAACTAGGTAACGATGAGGCGATATGGTCCTTGACCTTAGCCTGTCCAAATGGACAAAATGAAAAAAAAAATGTCTGTGGCAAAAGTTGACATAACGTAAAAAAAAACAGGAAAAGTATAGGTAGGTAGTTAGGCAGTTGTTTAAACATAGTAGTTATCGTTAATTATGCTTGTTTCTCTTTATTCCTGAAGACAAATATTTCTGCAAAACTTGTTAAGTTACTACATTGTGTCCATTACCTGCTGTAATTTAGAAATAAATCAAACTACGATGGCCTCGACTTCTGATGATAGTTGCTTGGTATGTCTTGGTGAAGCCGGCGGAAACTTGAATATCTTTACCACTTACAACATCTGCCATGAAAAAGAGGAGTCGTACGTCGAAGTGATAAAGAATTGCTTCAATATTCAGGTAACTGTTTTCTTATTCACTTCGATACTTTATTGTTTTTATCCTTTAAAGGTTATGTTGATTATTTTCGTGTTACACACCAATACAGATTATTTACTTGACAAATAAAAAAAAAGAAAATTATGATTCATGTTTTCTGTAGCAAAACACCGTTTTAAAATTCTAATTATAACTTTGCTATATATTTTTTTGATTTAAAAAGGCAACAGGTTTTGTCTACACAGCCATATGACCTTTTTTTTCCTTTGTTTCAGATTACTCCAGATTCTGGTTTGTGCGCGATGTGCAAAGACTGCAGTATAAAACTTAGAAAGGCCTATAACTTCAAGCATGATATCATGCAAGCAGTCAACAAGCTCCTCTCTGCTCAAGGTACCAATAATTTTTGACTTGCCGTGTAATTTCAAATGAGTAAATTTTGTTATACATCATTACCAATATAATATTGGCAATATTACAATGGCTTTGTGTGCATGTCTCCAGAACCACTGCACCCTGCACCTATTCTTTTCTTGAGATTCTTTCACTATTTGAAAGGTACATTATTCCAGATGGACATATAGGCTATAATTTTAACTATAGTCTATACTAATGAATAATACTAATATTAGTCTATGCTAACATGTACAGGAAAGATTTGTTTGTTTGTAATTGATAAAGTCAAAACTACTAAACTGATTTTAATATTATTTTACCAATAAAGTATTGTCTCTTTAAATAATTTCTGAAAATATTTTCACAAAAGCTTGTAGGTAACTTGTATTACAAGAGACTTCCACCTGTAATTCAAGTTATGAGCTTTTGATAAATGAGCCCCTGGTGTACTGTAAATGTATTGTATTGTAAAATATTACAACCCAATCAATAGATTGGGTTACTTTAAATGCATTTGCTGTTATGTTTATGGCAGGGCAGCAAACAAGGTCACGGGTCCGTATTAGAGTCTTGAGGCCCGAGTTAGTGTAACTAAGCATTAAATTTTTTATTTTATTGTAGTTACAGACACTGCTGAGGAAGATAAACAATATTCCGAAATAGAGTACTTAGAGGATATTCCGTTTGATAATGACTATGATATCAACACCGTACTGAACCCAGTGACTGGCCAGATATCATATACAGTAGACAAGATCAATCGGAATCAAGAAACTAACAAAACTGACCAAAAAAGCTTTATGATTGATTTAGACAATGATGAAATTGTTGATAAGAAAGAGGTAGAAAGTAGTGAAGTCAATTCTGTTCTAAATGCTGAGGATTGCCAACTATATACAGACAGATATACTGAAAATGTGGAAGATCCTAATGCCCTTTTAATGGGTGATATAGAAGATAAAGGAGTAAGTAAACAAAATGATGAAAAGAACAATAAGGATGAAACTGTTGTTCTAAATTTGAATACTGGTGAAATATCATTTTTAGAGGTAAACAATGAAAATCATGAATTAAGTAAAGCTGATAATGGTTGTGTAGATAGAGAAGATGAAAGCAATATTAATGAAAGTAAGAAAAATGTAAGCAATGATAGAATAGATATATTACCTAGCGTAGATGCTGGGTGTCCTTCTTACACTTTAGACAAAATTCATGAACTTGATCCAGGAACATATTTGATGGATGTTGATAATGATGAGTTAGAAAAAGGAGGTAGCAATAGTAGGAAGTGTAACAAACTTATTAAGAAATATATTATTAAGAAATTACCTGAAACTGTGAAGGAGAATGTTCCTGGGAATGTTGAAGATATAAAAGCTAGTGATAATGTTGAAGATATAAAAGCTAGTGAAAATGTTGAAGATATAAGAGCTAGTGAAAATGTTGAAGATAAAAAAGCAGATAAGGATAATATGAAACAGAAAAGAGGTGAGATGAATAGGCACTTTTTATTTCCATTAGATTTTTTGTGTTTGATATCCTAAACAGAGATGGGCAAAATTTATTCGAATGACGAATAACGAATAAGAATAACCAAATTATTCGCGAATAACGAATGAAATTCTCGAATGATTATTCTTATTCGAATAAATTATTCGTCGAATTATTTATTTGCGAATAATTTTATTCGCGAATAATTTATTCGTCGAATGAATTGCCACGAATAATTATTATGTACTGGAATACCTGCTCCATTTTTCTCGAAAATTGATAACTAAACTGAAAGATGTTGTTTGTACATTCTAACAGAACGGACTAAGCAAATTTTCGCCTTACATAAGACATTCTTCTATTATTTATGTATGTATGTATGTATTATTTATGTTATGTGTGTGTACTCTTTATTGCACAAAACAATTAACAAATATGTACGTACATGAACTTAGGATTAACATGTACAATGGCGAACAATGGCATGGATGGATTATTTGTTTGGTCTACAAATATTTCTAATTCGTGTTAGTTATTTGAATGGAAAAACCAAAAAACGTCAAATATTTTTCGTAAATGTATCCGAATATAATAACAAATAAGTTATTCGTTATTCGAAAAGTAGTCGAATGATTCATTCGCAGATAATTTATTCGCGAATAAATAATTCGCAAATAAATTATTCGACGAATAAATTATTCGCGAATAAAAGTATTACGAATTATTTTTTATTCGAATAATTATTTGAATAAATATTTATTCGAATAATGCCCATCTCTGATCCTAAAAAGGTCTATTTTTGAAGCATGAAGAGGGTTACACTGGAAGTTGATAAAGTTAAAAACACTATAATTGTTCAAAATTGCTGTATAAATTCTGATCATGATACACCTCAGTGCCAAATGGCTGAGATTATGGTACACCTAAATCCTAATAGCACAGATACCAAATGAATATCATATCAATTAAATTTGACAGTGACTTGTTTTCCAGCTTCATGGAGAACTTCAAAGCTCTAGGCCTTTCTGGCTTGTTGGTGGAAAAAGTGTCCTGACCTGGTTCACCGTGAGACCCTCGCGTGCTAGTTCTTACTTGACGCTCGGCGCTCTTCCGACAACTTCTTCTGCCCCGGGGGCGCATGATGGCCAATAATCCTGCTGATTTTTTTGTTTTTGATGGTGTGCTTGACCACTAGCGATATTCCGTCGAAGGGAGCGTGTACTCGACCCAACGCGTTCTGTCGCGAATGCCATAGGTTCTCTTCTTACCCTCGTTTTGGATGCTTGGAACTAAGGGATTCATAAATGGAATTTAGAGTAGTTTTTTTAAAGCTAGGGATGGGATGAATGATGGCAATTGCCAATACCTATTGCATGAATTTATCAATCTTGTCTATCCTATGATATTCTTTTCATCCTGTTCTCATGGCATGTTTGACATTTACTTTACTTTAATCTAATGTGTGATTTCCAAATCGTTACTTGGTTATAACAGTTCCGCACCGCGTCTGATCTGAATCCAGTATGCAGTAGTACTATTTGTATGAGAAATCGGATGACAGATTTCGGACCTAGTGCACAACCTCTCATACATGCTACTTCAGACCGACATTTCTCGGAATTCGGATCAGACTCAAGTTCATGTTAACTTGCTTATCTGACGGTATATTTCCAGGAAAGAAAAGCAAGCCACTAATACAATGCAAGCTGTGTGAGGCAGAGTTCAGGTCAAACCGAGCGCTGACCGGACACATGAACACACACTGCATCAATTTTGCGTGTTCTGTGTGTGGTTTGCATGTCACCAGTAAGGTAAAGTTGCGCGCGCACGAGAGGACGCACGAAGAGGGGCCCTTTTACTGCAAGTTATGTGATCAGGTGAATATGTTATTTTTATACTTGTCTTCTTGGTGACAGGATGGGCATGCTACAGACGGATGGACGGACATTTATTGACTTTTTTCTGTTTCCAAATTGGTATAACATATTTTGATCTATGGTGTGATAGGATAGGTTGTACTCATATGAAAAAGACCTAGATGTTTTTGTCATAACATAACAATACCATAGGATAACATATGATACACTGCAGGTTTATTATCAATGGATAAATTGGACGTAGCTTAGGGAAAAAGATCCAATTCAACCATTTCACACTTGTAAAATTTGATATAATATTGACAGCAATAGAATTCAAATTTAAATACATTTACTTTGTGGGTTGAATCCTTTTCCCTAAGCTATGTCCAATTTTATTCTAATGTTTTTTTTTTCCATTTCTTAAATTTGTCGATATAGTTGTAGTAGCCATTGCCAGGTTTCATGTCGGCTATGAAAACAGAAGACTCAATTACATTAGAGATATTTAAATTAAAATGTTACATCCCGCAACATCAGCAGTATGGGACAAATGTTCCTAAAAGTAACAAGTGTTGTTGTTTCAGGAGTTCATGAACGTGAACACTCGCAACGCGCACACGTGGCGGGTCCACTCGAACCCGGAGCCGTTCAAGTGCTCGCGCTGCGGGCAGTCGTTCAAGACGTTCCTGAAGAGGCTGCGGCACGTGCAGGCGGCGCACGGCGACTCGCCGCAGTACCCCTGCCCGCACTGCGAGAAGAGCTTCGCCTATGCAGGTATACTCATCGAGGGTACCAGGCTTGCAGGACGTGCGAGGATACAGCATAACGTCATTATCACCAAGTGCCACCAAGAAGCAGAGAACTCAATTACTATCAAGTGGTATGTGAGCTGGTTTAATTATGGTTTTTAGGGTTCCGTGCCGTCTGTCTGTCAGCGGGCTGTATCTCATGAACCGGAATAGGTAGAAACTTGAGATTTTTAACAGAGTGTATTTCTATTGCCGCTAATACAAATAATAAAAACAAAATAAAGTTAAAAAATTAACGTTTTTTATCAAAGTTATTATTTTGTTCTAGTAAAGTAATGCAAGCGTCAAATTTGGTGTGATTATAGTGCAAACCCTAAAGAAAAACAATAAATAGTAAAAACCGGCCAAGTGCGAGTTGAGCGGTACGGAACCCACGGTGCGCTAGTCCGGCTCGCAATAGACGGTTTTTCTTATTATATTTATCGAAACGCATTTTTTTTTATAATATACACCAACCTTTTTCACACTGCGGTGTGCTATCAAAGTAATTTAACTAAAGCTATCTTACGTTTCAGCTTACAGAACGAGGCACATCCGCGTGATACACCTGAACAAGCGTCCGCACAAATGCGAGCAGTGCCCCTCGGCCTTCGCCCGGCGCTCGGGGCTCGCCGCGCACCTCGCCTCCAAGCACGGCGTCGGCGAATTGCGGTACCAGTGCGCCATATGCAGCAGGAGGTTCTACGTCAAAACCGCTCTGGGGCTGCATATGAACACGCATAAAGAAAAGTGAGCATGAACTACGCGTCGGCACGAGAGTTGAGATGAATGATTACACATAGATACATGCAATAAAGGTAGTAAATGAACGGCATGATGTGTGCGTGACCTCAACTCTGGTGTCGATACGTATACCAGGCTTACATGAAACTGAGTCTAAAGCCAGCGCATACGCATATGTCCGTTCATAATATCCCGACTATTCCCAATCGTGGATACATTAGGTTAATTATATTATTTGGGCGGTTTTTAAAATTGTACATAGTTGAGAAATAAAAATAACAACGGTAACATTTTCATTACATCACTGAAATTAGCCATACATTTATGTACTGTCCTCATACGCCTAATAGGCGGTATCTCATATTTAATAACCGAAGCAGATTCAATCCTCGCCCGTTAGTAATATGGTTGCACTTGCTACAGGAGTTTTATCTGCGATACCACCATTTGTCTTATGAAGTATAGTTAATTTTCGTGAAATGGAAAAGGGATCGTTGTTAATTTTAGATCTTAACTATGTCATTGTTCACTTTATTCGAAAACCACCCGTTTATTATATAGGTTATTAAGGGAATTATTAAAATGTAAACAATAATGTGGCAAATGTCAAAATAACTCTATTTTTATCTGATATATCCGCAGTTTGAATATTAAAAATGGGCTTTAGTCTGCTTAGAGGTAAGTTCCAATCCCCAGATAGTATTATCTGACAGTTGAAGTTGTCACTTTCCTTTCCTTTGTCATATGGAAAAGGACGGCTAAAATTTAGATAGTGTTGTTCGGAGATTGCAAGCGAAACAAGCAACAACAGGAAGTTAGGTTTGTTCATTCAAATGTTCATAACATTGTTCCAGGTTTGAATGCAGCCAGTGTGACCAGAAGTTCAAGACGAGCTTAGACCTGGAAATGCACTCGAAGACTCACGACAGCCTGGAGAATATCTCCATCAATCTAGACTTCGTGACGTCACTGCACTTGGATGTATTAACTGACGATTACTCGCTCATAGATCCCTATTTAGACCTAAACGAGTTGTGAATTTTATTTATCTATTTGTATTAAAATTTTAAAAGCATTTTTGTTTTATTGATATCCTAAGAACTGATACCATCTGATACAGATGAGACCTTTTATTCTCCTTACGCAACGTTCGGGTGTATACGGCCGGTTTGGACTTGCTTTGCTTACTTGAAGCGACACCTACCTTTATGAACTACATTTGTCTAGTTATTCTACTCACTAAGAGATGGCGGTTTTCATATTTTCGTTACTAGCCAGAGTTTATTAGGAAAAAGACTACATCAAAATGGCTAATAAATATTCTCCAAATACATCATACAAATTTTATAATATTGTGATTAAATTAAGCCCGTAATGTATTTTCTTTTTATTACTAAAAAGCCTGTCTGATCTTTTTATTTTGTAGCCGGCTTTATAAAAACTCGAAAATACGCCTCCTCGAACTGTCAGTTGACATGACATGAACGACATGACAGCTACCTACGTTTTGTTAAGTTTGGTCGATGTATATCAACTTGCACTTAGCTTAGCACAAGTTTTGTTCTTATTTTGGCGTTAAATAGTAAGGTAAACGATTGTTTGTGATTGAACGTTTATCTCCCAGTGTTTCTATGAATCTAAACCATTGCATGACGGAGCTCTTATAAATCGTGTACATATTAGTGGCACGGTTTGTATATGTTGTGCAAATATTTTTAACTTGCTTGCGTTGCATCGTATCTAGACTATTGGTATTAGTCTATTTTTCGCCTTTTCTCAAATATACGATACAATAGGCTTATATAAAGCCGCTTCGTTTGATTTGTTGGTGTTATTTCTTGATTTTGTCTCCAGTAATTTGTACGTATTTAAAATTTATTGGTGCCACATTGATTTACCTACCTACCTACTATTAAAAAGTATTAAGTTAATAATAGATAAAAATATGATTCTGATCATTTAAAATATTCCTTTCATATTTGGCACAACTTCCTTGAGATTTTAATATAAACTAGTAATAAAATTTTATTTTGATACATTAATTTTGTAATCCTTACCTACGGTTCATAATGTTATAGGATGATCTTTGTGATGGTTCATATTAAACTGTATTACTCTTGTTTCTTTAACTTTTTATAATTAATACATTTATTCAACCTTGTGATGAATTGCAGTAATGTAGATAACTTATCACCTCTTTTTAAATGCCTTGCTTGTGGTTATGGTGTAAAATTATGAAATACAACTGCCACGAAGATCATCCTATAACAAATATACTGTAATACTAAAATGCAATAGTGTACTGTATTTGTTCATCTCTAATACCAAATAGAGTAACATACTGTCAACTTTTTCACAGATATAGTAGAATACTAATAACTGCTTTATACGTTAGAAAACTTGATTGTTTCTGTTTGGTTACTTTACCTATAAAAGTATAAACCTTCAGAAATTATATCCCTTTTCAATCTAGAGTTACTATATCAGTACAAACATTAGTAGTTCAGTGGGCGAGGGTGTTGTGCAGGATCGCTACCACTATCTTATCCAGGTCAAACTCATTCTCTGCAGCCTCTTCCAAATATATGTGATTTTTACACACCAGAGCGGCTAGCACATCTCATATTTTCTCACTTGTCACTTGGTGTCTTTTATTTGTAAACACCAGTTCACCAGTCACCAGAAAGAGATCCAAGCGACAAAAAGTCCCTGGCAACATTTTCTAGCCATAATATGTAATATGAAGGCAATATGAAACGACTAGCACTACGACGAGATATTCCATCTTTACCCTTAAGCCTAGGCCAAACCAGATGCGTGGCGTAGACGTGCAGGTGCGCGTTCGCGTTCCACTGTGTTGTATAGTATGACTCCTCATATGAGGACGCAGCTATTCAACGCAGTGGCCCAGGCTTTAAGGCCGAATCCCATCGGGTCCGTAAGTGTATGCGTGCCCGTACATTGTGTATGCGTACTCGCGTGGTGTTTTTAAACTTATAGAAAATAGTCAGAAAAAATGAATGTTTGTACGATATTAAACACAAAGACTATAAAAATTACACATATATGCTTGGTGTTGCACGGATCGGTTGCGTGCGTGTGCAGCACGGACACGCATCCGGTGGGTTTCGGCCTTTATTGTTGGCAATGCATTTAGTCTCTCTCTCTCTGTCTCTTAGGATCGCAATCGAGAGTATCATTTATGACTTTGTTTTCAAAAACTATGTATGTATTCGGTCAGGATTTTATAACACTATGGTTCTCCAGCTATCTCTGTGCAAAAAATAGTTTCAACCATTGTTCAAGGATTTATTATTACAACCACAACAAGGGTCTATTCCCATTCGTTCCATTATTAGTTCCATTGATGGAACTAGTTGGGACAGTTTTTAGTATGACTTACTGATTTAACCCCCAAAAATGGTCCAACTAGTTCCATGAGAGACTTCTCTCCCCTCTTTACTGTACTGAGAATATTTATTTCCAGTGCAGATGTGAGTATGGAGAGCCGGCACGGCCCGCCTGGCGTCAACTCGCGGTCGCTCGGCGCCGCCCACTCCGCGGCCGACCTCGAGGTAATACTGATACCCTGGTACCGCGCGTGACCTGACCATGACGGTCTGCTATATTCTTTTAACAAACATGGCTTTAAAACTTATAGTATTGACAAGATATTTCACAATAGGATAGGGAACTTTATAGTGTTTAAATAAATAATAATAACATCGACTACATCCTGACAAACTTACATTTATAATATTATATTGGGTGGGTATTGTTTCTACGTTGCAGGTGCTCCGCGAGATTGAGAATGTGTACTTCTCCCCGCCGGAGGAGTTCGACGCGGCGCGCCACGCGCTGGAGCAGGCGCCCGCGCCGCCCTCCTGCGACGCCATCGAGCAGATGTTCACCAAGCTCAAGAGGCAGCAGCAGGTTTGTGCAATTTCTCGACTTTTTATAGTACGAGTTACACCGACCGGATCGTAACGGATGCGCGCGCACGTGGAAGCAGCCGACCGCGTCCGCTGGCTGGCACGCTCTTCTGACTTTAGAGCAATTAATACAGCCGAACGGAGCCGACCGGATGCAATGGCAGCCGAGCGCAATAGTCCGCGTACGTGAAAAATGCGCTCCGACGAGGCCCGACACGCCAGCCCGTGTACATCGTACTTAAAATCAGATTTACTCAACTCTTGGTTTTAGACTCCCCCTTACTGCTCTGTTATAATGATTTTCACAGCTATTTGAGTCTGACTTACCACGCCGGACGCGTTCCATACATTTTTCCATCTGCCATTATCTCACGTCCCACTTGACTCTTTTCAGGTGGTATCAGGCAAAGCTCTTCATCTCATATCTCAACAACGCGACAACTGCGATCGCGAGTTCGCAGAAATACAGAATATTCGAGAACAACTCTCGGAAACCTTGCAGACGTGCCAACAAGCCCGCCAGCACCTGCGGACTGCTTCCAACCATCTTACCATATCCACATTCGTCATCTTGGCCAACTTCAGGAAGCGACAAATCATCAGATCAGTTCTGCAATCTCTAGAACTTTTAATGAGTTTGCGGAGCGTCGAGAAAGATGTCGCGGAATTGCTGAACAGAAAAGAGTACTGCGAAGCGATAGAGCTCATCCTAAAAAGTAGGAGAGCTGCTGCAAATCATAGGGAATACACGTGTATAGCTGATTTGACAACGCGGCTACAGGATACCTTGGATATGACGGAAGAAAAGCTGGATTCCGTGCTGGCTAGTGTTTGTTATAACTTTGATGAGGAAACGTATAAGAAGCTAAGGAAAGCACATGCCTTATTAGGAAAAAGCCAAGCTGCGATGGAGCAATTGCATATGCATTATAGTTCAGCAGTGAATGAAACGTCTTTAAAATCTGTGAAAGAGTGTATAGGTGATGTATCTATTGAAGTGAAGTTTCAGGATATGTGCCAATCGGTACCGAAAGAGAAGGCGGCAGTGTGTTTCTTGAACTTGTGTGAGAATTTATTTTTAATTATGAAGAGTTACTATTTGTTGGTGAAATGGCATTCTAAACATGAAGGGGATGTTCCGAGTTCGAGCAACGTTTTTGAGATAGAGAAAAATGTAAGCAGGGAGTATATTCGACAGAAGTTAAAAGGAGGCCTAGTGAGGATATGGCACGATGTGCAAGCGAAGGTGTCTATATTTCTAAAGAGTTCTTTCATAGAGGACTTTGCTTTTGAGAAATTCATTAAGATCTTGGGTATTTTGAGGAAACTGATGCAAACAGCTGAAGTGTTTTGTGGTGATAAATCGGATATTTTGCAGGATTTTATCAAAACTCACAGTATGTCGTACATAAAGAATTATCATCGAGGACGTATGGAGGAACTAAAGCTGTTCTTGGAAAATGAGGGATGGGAGCAGTGCCCCGTCAAATCCACTTTCAATGTACTTAATCTACAGGAGTTCAAGCAGTTTAAGAAATATTTGAATCCTAGCTTTGACTCTTCCATGGCCAAACATGGGACCCTTTCTGATGGTACGTCGTCCGTCCATTCGCAAGACGACAGCGTGTATATAACTAAATATTTTAGCCAGAAAACAAATCACACGCCATTTGAGATATTTAGTAGCGAAAATGTCACCAATGATGATATATTTGGGTTGGAACCAGAAATAGATCCCAGCGATACTTCGGACGACGAACCTGAAGAGCTTAAAAGAGATTATGTGGAAGAAAACGATGTACGAGACAGCCCTTCTAAAGTTAGATACTCTGTGATAGTAACGAACACGACCCTCTCAGTTTTAAGAAATTGCGGTCAATATTTACAAATCTGTAGATATTTACCTCAGATATCTTTAGAAGTAGTCATGCTAATGAACCAGCTCTTCGATTTCTATTTCTACGCGGTACATTTATTCTTCAGCTCCGATTTGGATGTCGCATCGTCGACTTTGTACAGTTCAAAATTAAACGCATCACTGAAAAGAATATCAAATGCTATTGATGCAAATCAATCAACAGATTCGAGGAATTTCCTGTGCCCTGAATTGCCGGATCATTTGGAGTTGACTTCAGAAGAAAATTTGCACGGATTGAGCGAGCGAATAGTTGCTGTGGAAAGCGTAATATTTCTCGCGAAACAATTTGAAATTTTGCAACCGTACTTAGAATCAATCGTTGCGAACCACCAGAGATTGGTCTTAGAGCACTTTAAGGATAATACTTTAGCTAGTGCCGTCGATTTGAGAATGCCTGTGTACATGTGTTCTGCGTCGAAGGCGGTCGACGCGCGGGCCACTCTGCTAGCAATGTCTCAAGTCCGTTGGGACGTCAAAAACGTGGCCGTCGAAAACAGTCCATATGTGGATATGATAACTAGGAAAATACAAGTGTTCGCGTTGCGTTTGGAGAACATATCGAAGAAAGTGACATTGAATATGGAAGTGTTAAACGCGGTGTGGGCTATGGTGTCCAAGTTTATTGTGCATTTGTTGGTGGAAGGGTTTTCCAACGCGACGAAGTGCTCCAACGGAGGCCGAGGGCTCATGCAATTGGATTATAGGCAGTTGTTCGTAAAGATTGAGAAGAACTCTGGTCTGAAACCAGTTCCTTATCAAGATTATGTGGATAGATATGTGAAGGCGTATTATTTGCCGAGGAATGAACTAGAAGAGTTTGTTAGAGAGAGATTAGAGTATTCTAATAAGCATTTGTCGGCTTTGGTGAGTTGTGCTTTAGAGAATAAGAGGGACAGGCAAGAGCTGACTGCGGTTATAGAAGGGAGGGACGCTTAGAAGGCTTTTGGGAGGCTGCTTTGCGGCTCATCACTATTGAGGTTTCGCTGAAATGCAGAAGACTGAACTATAACCAGACATTGTTATAACGCTTCGGCTTTACTAATAAATTCGTATGTAAATACGATTATATATACTGACAAACTCACATAAGCACCGTGTCGGGAGTTCGTCAATTTTACTGTTACATATAAATCTAAAAAGGGACTTCGCGCACAATATAAACACTTCGATATTTCGACCTGTTGCAACGGCCATGGTCACGAGCAGACTGGAAAAGGCTGGTGATTGCGTAGCGTGAGAGTTTGTCGAACTAGGTACCAGCACTTCGTCTTTGTTTTATCGGAAATACCCACCGACTGGCACACAATATTTACTCACCGTATCCGCGGATTTGTCCGACGATGCATGTCTACGCTTGCACTTACCTGATCATCGGATACACCATTAAGTCCCGTTGTAGATATATAACAAGTATGTGTGAACATCGCGAAAGTTTAAAAGAAACAGTTTGTCTTGTTCTGAATTATTTATGTGTTGGCTTTAGTTTATACACGGGCGATTTACAATATTGCCTATTGTTCGGTCTTCTGTATATTAAGCCAATATCAAATTGAGCCTGTGGTTTTAAATGCAAGCAGTGTGGGGCCGTTCGTAAGCAGATTTATTACAATTATTTACCCCCACATCCCCCTTGTCAGCAAAAGTAAGCAAAGCTCTTACCCCCTCCCCCCTATTCAATTATAAATGTATTTTTTTAAATATTATAATTATAATGCACTAAACGTATGCATTATTTGCGGGAATCCCCGAAAATGCGTTTCGTTTTCAAGCATAGACAATGTGAGGGTTGCCATTCGTGTAAAAAAGTAAATAACTACCGATGACGTAATCATCATCTAGACTCCCCTACCCCCCATGTCATCCAAAATAAGCAAAACAAAGACCCCCCCATAGTGCTTACGTAATACTTGAACGGCCCCAGTAACAAAAAAAGGAAATATAATGTAAAGCGAAAATGTGGGTATGGTGTTAAGTTTGAAATGAATTATAACGCATTGTTACTTAAAATTGTATGCAAATAGAATTATCAATTGTATCGATTTAAGAAAGTAATTTATTTTAATAATTAATACCGACAATAGATCAAATATAATAACTAGCGTCCCGCCTTCGTTTCGTTCCGAGTAGTATTATTATAAGGTTTATGTATACATGTCATAAACTTTCCGTGAAAAATGATGTAACTGATAGTGAAAACCGCATTAAAATCCGTTGCGTAGTTTGAAAGATCTAAGCGTACATACAGAGGGGCAGACGGCGGGAAGCTACTTTTTATTATGTACTATGTAGTGATTATCATAATAATTAAATATATGGGCAATGTTAACGCGAGACGGCGCTAGGTGGAAGGCAACAGATACAAAAGTAAAGATCGTTTTACAGAACTGTTAGGTGATTCTCATAAATAACTCACTTTATAATTCGTTGAAGAATTATTTAACGGCGAACCTAAGTTTCCCGTAAACTGTATATTTTATTTTTTCCCGACTGAGTTAAGAAGGGTAATGTTTTTAACATTCTATCCTCCTAAGGCCCGCCATACAACGAAATTTGCCAATGGAATATGAACATATTCTATATTTTTTTTATTGATAATGGATTTGCTCTTGACTAACTCTTGCCCTTGGAGGACGGAGATTCAGTCTACGATGTAGCGAGCGATGTAAAATAGAGTGTATTTTCTAATTTAATTGTCAGTCATAAAAACAAGAAATTCCACTCTATCTCCTTTGCAATGGATCTTTATTCCAATGGCCGTATTATGTACATTATATTGTACAAGGGGCTTTAGGTGACAAAAAATCGGTTGTAATATGATTCGTCAAAAACGAGTGCCATAGCCTGTGACTCATAGGCTATATAAAAGTTGTAAAGGTGCGTCATACTAACCGCCAGTAGGGTTATAGTTTGCAAATTTTAAATTATTTCCCATTTCCTTGTTGATTTGTGTATTGTATTTTAAGAAATCAAAAATCTAGCGCTGTCGGTATAGTTTGCTTTTAAATTTCTGTAGGCTTGGAGCTTTGTCTATAAAATTCACCGGGCTATTAAATGTATTAATATTAATACGAAATAGCACTGATACGATTTATTCACTTTTCAAGCCAGATTACCCCCTACATCCAAAAAAAGCCGTGGTAGTCTAATGGTTTGACCTGCTGACTCTTAAGCAGAGGCTGGGTTCGAACCCGGGCTCGCACCTCTAAGTTTTTCGGAATTTAAGTGCGAAATACAATTTGTAAACTTACCATGAGCTTTTCAGTGAAGGAAAACATCGTGAGGAAACCTGCACACACCTGCAAAGCAATTTGACGGTGTGTGCGAAGTTCCCAATCCGCACTGAGCCCGCGTGGAAACTATAGCCCAAACCCTCTCATTGTGAGTGGAAGCCTGTGCCCAGCAGTGAGACTTATATAGGCTGGATTATTATTATCCAAATAAACAAAAAAAAAATTACAAACCTCTTTATAATATTAGTGTAGATTATATCCCTAGATTTTGAAGCTAGCACGTCAAGTCTGCTACAGAGGCGACGTCTAACGTCTTCAACTAATAAAATGTATGTATATAAGTTAATTTTATTTAAATGGGCATAAAAGAGACATATAATCGTGTAATCTCAATCAAAAGACATTAAACGTAGAACTATTTTATTCATAGCCAGTATTTTTGAAAGATAAGCTAATAAAATTATTTATGGTGTCACAGTTATTTGTTTTACTTACATTATTCAGTTTATTTTTTATACCTATACTTAAACCCATTTATTGCCACGGTCTAAAATTCAATCATGTTACCAAAATCAAAATCAAAGTATTTATTCAGTAAATTGGCCACATACGGGCTCTTTTACACGTCGGTAATATAGAGTGAATCTACCAGCGCTTCGGACAAGACCATAATTGCGGAGAAGAAGCGCCGCAAGAAACTCCAGCAGAAGGTTTTTTTTTCAATCATAAAATACAACAATACATAAAAGTAAGTTACAGTTACAGTAAAGTAAATTACATTACAAGGTAATAAAGTAACAAATATGAATTATTAGAACTAGCACAAACGGCACGCCAAGTATTAACGACACGTTGTCGTGACCGGCGTCTGGCGCGCGCCCTGCGATCACGACAACGTGTCGTGAGTGGCGCTAATATAGTGGTTAATATATTTATTTTTCTCAAACATGCTCGGTAATATTGGTATATTGGTATTATTTTGAAATGGCGAAGACACTAACTTTCTCCACTTCCACGAGCTCTACCGGCCTAGGCCGGCAAGGTAACTATGAAAATTAATTCCTTAGATAATAATATCTGCCTTGAAAAATGTTTGAGATAAACGCTACAAGCCTCGGTCGCGCCGGGAGAAGCGGTTGCTGGGCTTTTAATATCAGAAATAGCTTTTGCTTGGGACTTTGTCCGCCGAGAGGTCGTTCTCTCGCTATAAAATTACCCTGTCCTTCCCCAGGTTCCTTGCCAAATTTAATTAACCGCGCGGGGCCCTCAAATCGAACGGAGGTTCTGCGTGTAATTAGTCTCAGTGAGTGTATTCATATACTCAAAACCTAGAGCGCACTACTTAGCCGTTGCCGAGCAAAAAACACTTATTTTTATAAAAATATAATAACTTAAAAACTATTTATTTTAACTTTTATACATTATTAAATTCGCGAGACAATAATGTATAACAGTTCAAAAGAAATTGTCTATTTATAACGAGTTATTAAATTAAAAAAATGTTTTTTTTTTCAAACTTTATGATTTTTTTCTCGGCAATGGCTAAGTAGTGCGCTCTAAGGGTTTGAGTATATGATTACACTCACTGAGTACTAACTACACGCGGAACCTCCGTTCGATTTGAGGACCCCACACCCTTGCCGTCTCCTCGTAAGATCAGTTTATCAGATTTGTCGCGCGAAATGGTAACAAAAAGAGTTACTTTCGCATTTATAATATTAAGTATGGATGGACAGCGCGGCCTAGCCCGTGGCTCGACAGCGCTAACTCACTCGGCCAGCAACCGCTTACTTTCCGGCCTCTGCAAAACGCACTATCGTCGTAAAATTACAAATACAATCCTCTAACGTCTAACCCGTTCACATGATCTATAACGCTCACAAAATCGTTGTAACTACAGCAGAAGCTGTGCGTGCCGTCGTTGCGCCACTTCAGCCACGAGATGTCGCTGCAGACGTCGTTGCAAAACGTCAGGCGCTCTGTGGTCGACTCGTTGTAGAACGACGAGTTGATGAGGACAAAGGCTGTGGCTGTTTTCCGACGCGGATCGTGGACTATCTGTAAAAAAATTGAGGCTCATTGTGGATACGTCTTTTTAGGCTTTGTTTGTACTCTGTATATATGCCCTAGTCCATACAGCTCCACGTCGCCCTGCGCTCTTGGTAGCGTCAGCGGGCTTAGCACGCATGCACGAGATAAATTTTGACAGGTGCTAGGGAAATTAATACATCTATTCCATATTCTAACGTAAGACTTAACGCTTAAGGTTTAATATAAAAGTACCTATTTCGTCCAGACTTTTATTACCTTGTATTACTAAGCGATTTTATCCGGTATTGCTAGAGTAATGAATTAAATCGTTCAAATCTAGATCCTGTGCATAACCTAGCGTTTTTGACCGAGGGTCTGAGGGCTAACAACGCTAGTGTGCATAGGCTCTAAGCTAAGCATGATATTTTAATTACTCTACCAACTTCTTATTCGTGCTGTCACTTTATCCTTGTGATGCATGTTAGGGTCGCATGGTTACCACGAAGCACTTGATTCTAAACTTTGGGTGCTCCATCCCTTTCATTTGTAATTTGAGAGAAAGAGATTCGCGTTTCATAGCAGGGCCCTTGACCTTGTAGAAGTAGAGCGGCACGGGCACGGCGACATTATTGTTCTCGTCCGAGTACAGATACAGCTCCGCGGATCCCTGCACTCCTGGTAGCGTCAGCACGCCGTGCGTCCCCGTGTAAACTGTTACGGTGGAGTTTGTTTTGTGGACGCGACGTCGAAGAGCCTGGTGTGACCAAAAATAATAGAAAATAATGAGGGTGCCACTGTCTACATATATGTCAAGTGTTTTTGACTTTTATATGGCAACTCTCAAGTTTGGCCTGGCCAAGACTGGGGCGGCGACTGAGACTTATCAGCGACTCGAGGCTTATCTTTATGCATTTGTTTGTTGCCGTCGCGTGGTTAGCCTCGTGGCCAGGCTTATGCCGCGTTACATGCAGCCACTGCCGCTGTTCCTCGCGCTGCCGGCAAGCCTTCCTCCTCCGGCGGTAGGCGCTCACATGCTGCTCCTGCCTCGCTGGACGCCGGCAGCGCGAGCAGCGGCAGGGGCGTGTGAAGGGATCCGTTTACATACTCGCGCTGCCCACTTCCCCGCTCACTGTGGCTGTATAAACGCGGCATAAGAGAGTAACTGGCTTATTTAGGCGCCATCGGCTCGATTCTCAACATGGCGCTACACATACGTCTTCGAGTGCAGCCCAGTCGCCTCCGTTGCCGCGCATCCACTGCGGCGCCGTGTTGACGTAGTGGAACGTCGCGCGTTGCTGGGCGCGCATTGTATAGTCCGCGTTGGCGGCGAGGTGGCCGCGGGTGAGGAACTGTGGACCACAAGAAGACAATTGGGTAGGTAAAGTTTTTGGAAGAGGTGTAAATTATATTTTTTTTCGATAGTCGCCATCCTAAAGATCAAGGAACTGCGGCTCTTTTATTTTTATTTCCTCTAATATTCTAGAAATATTTTTTTTAGTTAGTAAGTTGACATTTGTACACTTTAATGACCGACAAGCTTGTTGCCTTCGTACTTAATTAATTAATTAATTTTTTTGTTAAAATGGCGTCTGTCCATGAGGACAATTCTGCCAATGTCAAAGTTTGAGGTTACATATGATCGGTTCTTGAAAATGTTATTCAAACATTTAGAGTGTTATATTCTCCGAGATCAGAGGCAAGAGTGTAGGCCGCCGCTCGCGCTGACCACTCCACCGAGCTCTTCAACACCACTGAGGCACTAAAAAACGCGACAAAGTAATCGACACGTGCAGCAACCAACACTCTTGTCACAGAACTCCGCCTTCGTACTTAATGAAAAAGAAAAAAAAACTGTCACTTCTATAACTGTCATTGTCAATCAAAGTAAACAAACGACACCGAAGTCTCACTATAAGGGTTCCTTTTTACAATTTTGGATCGAAACCCTAAAAATAAATATTCGGTACCTAATCATTTTCTGCATGTCAATTATTTAACACTAGCGCGAGACACAGGAGAAAGAGATGCAAGAGTTCCGTGACGTAATTCAAGGTATATTCTTTTTCTGACTTTAATTTGAGTGTAAGCTAGGTTTGCGGGCTTAACGTGCGTGGACAAGATACAATTTGACAGGTGCTAGGGAAACGAATACATCTATTCCATATTCTAACGTAAGATTGAACGCTTAAGGTTTAAAATAAAAGTGTCTCGTCCTGACTTTTATAACCTTTTAATACTAAGCGACTATAGCGATTTTCACTTTTTTATAGCGATTTTATCAAGACGGGACACTTTTATTTTAAACCTTAAGCGTTAAGTCTTACGTTAGAATATAGAATAGATGTATTCATTTCCCAGCACCTGTCAAATTTTATCTCGTGTATTCTTGCTAAGCCCGTTGGGGCTTTAGCTGTACCTGCTTCTTGGTGATGAAATTGGGGTCGCTGCCTGGACCCAGCAAGGCGTTGATGCGGTTCTTCTGCTGCGCCAACTTGTACAGGTCCGCCATGTTGAGGTTTCCGAACAGATCACCCCCTAGAAAGTTTGGCAGTGGCAAAATGGTTGCACCACGCAGAAAGTAATTTATTAATGCACCTAGTGCTACGCAGCTGAGCTAAGTCGGTGGCAGTGGGCAGGGCACATTGCTCGTAAAACTGATGGCCGTTGAGGCGGAAAGGTTCTAGAATGGCGACTGCGTACGGAAAGTGAAGTGTTGGTAGGCCTGCCACAAGGTGGACCGACGATCGCGGGCAGCCGATGGATACGAGTAGCACAAAACCGGCCGTCGTGGAGATCCTTGGGGAAGGCCTATGTCCAGAAGAGCCTTCTTTCGGCTGATATGATGATGATGAGGTTAATATATTCAACTATTAAGTATATATCTTGGCAAAAAAGAGTTTGACGAGGTGTCGGTTGGCAAAAAAGGGTGAAGTATAAGTATACTTCAAACTCGAATTCCGTGACTCGCTCAATTCCGTGGAAGCAGTTCTATAATCCGCCATAGAACCCTGTTAATACAGAATCTACCTATATAGGAACTGAGATACGACCTTAGACTTTTAAATAGGCTAAGGTTAATAAATAAAGGGTGTATTTTAGGTCCCAGATTCAACCTGCAGGGTTCTATGGCGGTTGATAGAACTGCTACCACGGAATTGAGCGAGTCACGGTAATTTCACTCTAAATCCAAAGTCCATCTTTAGGAAATAATTCAGGCCACTCACCAGTGAATGCTGGCCTGCGCCCGGTCTGCATGTGTTTGTTATTGGAGGTCAGCTTGTGCTGGACGAACAGCGTAGTCATAGAGTTTTGGTCAAAGCAGGCAGTGTAGAGAAGGTATAACTTGCCGCGAACTGTGTAGCCCACGCTGGAACGAGAGACTCACTAGGGCTGGTGTCCGGATTTATCCGGATTTGACCAGTTTGGAAGGGATTGAGGCAGCCTGGACTAAGTTAACAGTTCAAGTAAAAACATTTCGAGGAATAAGCAATATTTTCAAAACTAAACTGGGCCCTCGGAAATTTTTAGAGTTAAATTTAAGAACTAATAAATGTCAGTGGATAATCTTACTTGAATGTATCTACCTAGTCACCAAACTAAGATCTAGCTTAGGCTCGTGCTATGAGGTAGTCATAGTCAACGATAAACATACTCGTACCGTAGGTACATGATAAATGGATACTTAATTAAATTAATTCCAGACGATGACGCCGCATCTTTTGCAACGATAATAATAAATAATAATAATAATAATCCAGCCCATATATACGTCCCACTGCGGGCACAGGCCTCCACTCACAACGAGAGGTTTTGGGCTATAGTCCCCACGCGGGCCCAGTGCGGATTGGAAACTTCGCTCACACCGTCAAATTGCTTTGCAGGCGTGTGCAGGTTTCCACACGATGTTTTCCTTCACCGAAAAGCTCATGGTAAATTTACAAATTATATTTCGCACATAAATTCCGAAAAACTTATAGGTGCGAGCCCGGGTTCGAACCCACCTCCATTTGCTTAAGAGTCGGCAGGTCAAGACATTAAGGCTACGGGTTTTGTAACGATATCTTCGAGAATTTGCTATAATCCTGAAAACGGTTTTTGTACGCTAGCCTGAAAAGGTCTCATTTACTTGACCGTCTTCTGCCCGTGGCGGTAGCAGTGGCGGTCCGTCGCCTGCGCAGTGAAGTAGGGAAGTCTGTAGCAGGAGACGTTCTTCAGGGCGCCCCGCCACGCGCCCGCGCTGAACACGGCGCCTGAGACGCACTTCACGTCCTGAAACCAGTTTCGTACACGGCTTAGAGCGTTTTTTCATTGGCGATATCGTGTCGGTGCGAGGAGGGAGCTCGATGTACTTCTATCTTACTCTACCCATAACTGCGTCCCGTTGCACCGACACGATATCGCCAATGAAAAAATGCTTTTGGCTGTGGTCTGTCTGACCTCACGCCCACATGATATCCAATTGCAGCGAGGAGTGAGACAGGGAGATGTAATATCTCGGAAACTGTTTACTGCTGCATCGGAAGACGCTTTCAAGTTTCTGGTGTGGGGGGGTTTTGGCATCAGCAGAAATGGCGAATACATCACTCATCTTCGATTCGCCGACCATATTGTCGTCATGGCTGAGACGCTGAAGACCTCTTACTTGCCTGTAAAGATCGCTTGAGTAAAAAAGTCGGACGTACCACCACGTCTGAACTGCCAGTATCGTTCCCCAGCCTGACAGTGCTCCCAGGGCAGGCCGCGGTGATGGAGGCTCCTCGAGGCAGCGAGATGGAGCCATTCCCAGTGTTGGGCTCCAAGTAGTCAGCACCGCGGAGGAACACGGGGGACGGGGAACCGAAGTCCGTGTTATGGGATAGCAGGCAGGCTGGAACCAATATGCTCTTGGTTTTTTTGATATTACTCTTTTAATGCGCACAGCCAGGATATGGAACACCTAGCCGGCGTCCGTATTTGCTAGTAGAGTTAATACCTACCTAGGTGTTTTCTAGGTAAGCCGCTTCATCGTCGACCCTGGACTTTTTGATTTGAACCACGCTGAGCATGATCTGATATGCTCTTTGTAATACAGAACATTCTACTCTAATAGTGTTAATCCCGAATAATTTCAATCTAATCTAATTGTAACGCTAATATATCAATCGTAAATTTCGTATATCAATCTCGAAAGCTTATATTTGCATACATGGACTGTTAAAATCATTACCCTTTTGCTTCGCTCAGTCGGTTAAAAAGTAGTCGCGCCGTATCAGTTTGTTAAAGATACTTAAGGCTTGGGATAGAAAATATTTTTTAACATCTCATGCTCAAAAAGTGGCTTATCAAGCGGGTGCGGGGCCCCCCGTTTACATGACATAGCACTGCATGGTTCTTCCATATAATTCTTACCGTTTAGGTACTCGTTATCTTGCTTTCATAAAATTGATAACCTCACGATTTCCTCGTATGCGAATAATGCGAACAAACGTAGCTTAGATTACAAGTATTTCCATTTACCAATAAGTACCTACATATTGGTTTAGGGAAATACGTTACAGTAAGCGAGAAAATGAGAAACACGCCGTGATTCACTACCTAATAGTGTATTTAAAAAAACGTAGATATGGCATGTTCTTACTGCGCGGCGATTAGAATTTGTTCAGCCGCACACACACATACATTCGTCGCATACATTCTTACTTCTAAACGTAGAATTGAATTAATACGGAACATGAAAGAGATATGATAGCGATTGTCCTTATTATAGGATTTTGATTCTTATTTGAACAGCGATAAAGATCTTGGTATCGGAACAGATGCGGCGTGAGCTCTACGCGCTGACGCGACATAGATTATGAGTTAGTTACTGAACAGCCAGAAGAGACATTTCGTTATGGGCCTACCACACGCGCAAGCTTCACCACAGTTTTACCTGCGCAAGCCAAAACTGAACACTTCGTGTCTATAGAGTTTTACCAACCACACGCTCCGTGATCCGTGTACATACCGGCCTGCGCAGGCAAAACTGTGGTGAAGCTTGTGCGTGTGGTAGGCCCATTAAAGGTAAAATAATTAACTCTCTCCGTTCACTAAGTTTTATTATGCAAATAATAGGTAATAACAAAAAAACATTAATTACAAGAATGTTATTATTATAGGAACACAGTGCGATGCAATTACTAACGTTTAAAATTCAAAATTTGTTTATTTTATAACGAAAAAAACTGCCTTAAAACAATTATTATGGTTTAAAGTCCTGCATGTTTGTATGTACCTAAGTGTGTATGTTTGTCTGTCTTTTTTTTTCTTTATTCCTTTAGTAACATAGGGTATGTAAAAACGACAAAAAAGGCGTGTAATAAATAATTAAAAATAAAAATTGTGAATTGCCGTTATAAAAAGTGCAGTCGGGGGACATCAAAAATATGTTCCCTGTTAAATATGTACCCCCTTAAGAGAACATTTTACGAGCGTTAAAAATAATTAATATTCTAACGAAACATAAGTTCGTTAGCTCATCACTCGGAAATCTGGAAAACAAACAAATCAACATCGTCATCATCATCATCAGCCGATATTCGTCAACTGCTGGAACCCCGGGAAGTACACAAGGAAACAAACAGTTCAGTCAGCTAGGTATCTTCGCCATTAAATATCGTCCGGACTACTACTATAATTAAAAAGTATTATTAGATTAGGTTCACGTCATTGCTACAATTGCGAAAATAAAGCAAAATAAATACCTACCTATAATGAGGTAGCCCACTACTTCCACTTATCTGCCTACGATTTCCCTTCTGTGCATGATTGATCTTTGCTATCTATCCCTATCGCACTACAGCTGCGAACGTATTCTCTATCCTTTGTTTTCGATTGTTCTGGATAATATTATGTGACTAAGTAAATGACCGACCGCCGATATTATGCGACTAAATGAAATCGTGAAATCATACCAATTCACAGGATTTGAGCGCATCACTTTCTGCGCGCTAGTGGCACATCTACATTTTTAACACATTATCAGTGCCGTGATTTCTGATTGTCTATCAATATCACACCGTTATTCTCAGCAACTACTAAATCTATCAACTTTAAGGTATAGTTAGTAGGTACCTATTATATCTTGCTTGCCCGCATCTATTTTTGGTACAAAAACATGAAAATAATTTTATAAATTTAAAATTATATCCAAATACTTACCATCTCGTTATCGTAGGTATAAAGTAAATTAACTCCAAAAATAGTGAATTACCACCTAAAGGAGACATTTTCTGGACCCACTAGAACCTTTATTTATTGATTCATATTTGTATTGGGATTCATATTTTAATTGTCATATTTTTCAGCATTTCAGTTAGAGACGGTTAATCTAATATAGCCATGTAATCTAGAGGTTAAGAGGAACAAATGTGTGGCCTACTCCCCATACAACAAAAAATTGCTCCTTTGAACCCCATTTTAAGCTGAAATGTTGTCTAAATATATACTAACTCGTTGTCCTATTAAAGTACCTAAATACACCAATAAATACTCACCAGCGTCGATGTTATCCACGGCCAAGATCACAATTAAAATGCACGAACAAATAGCCTTCATTGTAACCGCGCCGTTATATGAATATGCACTACGTACTACGTACGTACACGCGAATATCGCGAAAACTGTTCAACGGTTATTTACCGTAACCAAAACAACGCGACCGCCTTTCAACGCGACGCCGCTACTAATGGATGACCATTCTCACTAATGAATCACTTTTATTAGGGTTCCGTAGTCAAACTAGGAACCCTTATAGTTTTGCCATGTCTGTCCGTTTGTATGTCACACTCACTTTTTCTCAAAAACTAAGTGTCACAAAGCAGAAATTTTGTATACGTAACGTATATATAATCTTTTAGGCCGCAAAAATACCAATAATAAAATAATTATATAATCCAGCCTATATACGTCCCACTGCTGGGCACAGACCTCCACTCACAATGAAAGGATTTGGGCTATAGTTCCCACGCTGGCCCAATGCGGATTGGGAACTTCGCACACACCGTCAAATTTGCTTTGCAGGTGTGTGCAGGTTTCCTCACGATGTTTTCCTTCACCGAAAAGGGCATGGTAAATTTCCAAATTATATTTCGCACATAAATTCCGAAAAACTTAGAGGTGCGAGCCCGGGTTCGAACCCACGACCCTCCGCTTAAGAGTCGGCAGGTCAAACCATTAGGCAACCACGACTTATACCATAATAAAAGTTGTAAATAAAATATATTTTATGGTATATTTACGTCCCAATATGTACCTATGTAAAGCAAAAGTAAATTTATTATTTTTACCTTATAACATCAAATGAAAAGTGTCTTTTTCGCTAGTTGCGTGTCCTCACCCCCTACGTCTAAAACTACAAGTACTAAATATCTGGAAAATATTTCAAATTAAAGCTTACCTAGGTACCTATAACGAAGTTAAAAGGAAAACTATCAAGGCTAACTGCCTCGCTCAGAGACGCAATTAATTTTTAAGTTCCGTTAAAGTTGCTACTGCGTCTTACTGCCGCACTCAGAGACGTCAATTAAGTTTTAAGTTTCATTAAAGTAGCTGCTGTCACTGTCTTTGCTATAGCAATAGAATAAGACGCAGCAACTTTAATGAAACTTAAAACTTAATTGACGTCTCTGAGTGCGGCAGTTACAGCCGCACTGAGAGACGTTAATTATGTATTTTTTAATTTTATTAAAGTCGCTGCGCCTTATTCTATCGCTATAGCAAAGAAAGTGACAGCAGCAACTTTAATCAAACTGAAAAGTTAATTGACGTCTCTGAGTGCGGCAGTTACAGCCGCACTGAGAGACGTTAATTATGTATTTTTTAATTTTATTAAAGTCGCTGCGCCTTATTCTATCGCTATAGCAAAGAAAGTGACAGCAGCAACTTTAAACAAACTTAAAAGTTATTTGACGTCTCTGAGTGCGGCCGTAATTAGGTTCTTCAGTCACCTACAGACGCCTTGAATGTTTAGACCTACATAGAACACCAGCTATATTAACTTTGAATATGATTTTTGTAGATAGTTTTTTGTATTCGTAGTAATAGTGACAGAACCCTTCATTGAGCATGGTCCGACATCCCCTTGTCCGGTTTTTTTAATACATTCATTACATTAATTAGTTTGTGACCTAAATGATACGATACCGCTCAACCACAGCGTCGTTAAATTTGTTATTTACAAATCTAATTCAAATTAATCCAGACTGCTATTGGCCAAATCATTTTCGGTTGACAAATAATTTAGATTGATTTTTTTGTTGAGGTCAATAGGGATAATGATGTCAGTAGGGATAGTTTAATAATTATTACTAATGCCACTATGAATCAAGTTTAGTATGAAAATATCTGCAAAAAGTGGAAAAACAAAGAGAGTTTAGTTAGTTTTAAAAATAGTCACATAAAATTTTAAATTTTATATCTTTATAGATAGTTACTTCGTAAATCGTTGCAGTGTTGTGATAAGAAATAAACATACAAAAATGTAAACATGCAAAAATTTCCAAAATGTTAACACACGTATTTGTATAGGAGTAAAGTAATTTCTGTAAAAGTAATTAAGTACTTGCCCAAATATCGTTTACTTTTACTCAAGTATTTAATGACTTTACTCCTCTATAAATACGAGTGTAACGGCCGTACTCAGAGACGGCAATTAACTTTTAAGTTTGATTAAAGTTGTTGCTGTCACTTTCTTTGCTATAGCAATAGAATAGGACGTATATAGCAAATTAGCAACTTTAATCAAACTTAAAAATTAATTGACTTGATTGAATTGGCAGGAAGTGTTGACGTATCTCGATCAGTATTAGTTTTTAGAAATCCTATAATGGATAGGTATTGTACATGTACAGCTGCCATCAAATACGAGTATATTGAAACATACGTAGATATAAGGTACTTTTTTGGGTACAGTCGTAAGAGCACGAATTTTTTTCGAGTCATTTATTTAATCTAATCTAAATTACCCTTGTATAAATTTCTTGACAAATGCTATTGAGGACGCGGTAAGCCTTAGTAGTAACCCTGCTTACTAGCTAGATGCTAGCGGTTCCGGGTTCGAATCCCGGTATGGGCAAATATTTGTGTGATGAGCGCGTATTTTTTGGATGTCATGGATGTTTTCTACCTATATAGTACAAACTTTGGGCTTAGTTTGGAACTAGGTCAATTTGTGTGAGATTGTCCCCTGATATTTATTTATTTAATATACTTTTTCTTGGCTTCAATATTGTAGACATATTTTTGACTCTTAGGGGCTAACCATAGCAAGCGCCCGGGGCGCGCACCTCGGGCGCAGCGGATTCAATTTTGTATGAAGATGTTCGTGACGAAACATAGCAAGCGCCCGATCCGCCGCCGCGAAAGCGCCCGATCCGCCGCCGCGAAAGCGCCCGATCCGCCGCCGCGAAAGAGCGCGCCGGCCGCGCGGAGGGCGCGCGCTCCCTTTGCGCCCGAGGCGATTACAATATTGAAGGCCCTGAAACAGTCTTTTAATGCGTCTTAAATCTTTATTCAGTTTCCTCAGGTAGGATCTGAATAAAAAACAAGTTAGATTTGTACATATTTATTTTACTGGCAACACATCACCCCAATTGCTGGACCGAGCACACCTGTATGTTGTTTGATCAAATTTAGCTTTAGAGAATATAATCTCTTTCAATTCCCCCTCCTTCGTACACAACCTGCAGATGGTGTGTCCAGAGCGGACAATCGGAGCTCGCACTATCCTGGGCCATTGAGGATCATCTGATGGACGGACTCCTTTCTTTAAAATTACATATGAGAATAGTTCTGCTGCAATGTCAGACTTTGTAGGGTATGGGAGTGACTCATATTTCATTAAAAAATTGCATGGAGTCTTTTGTTCCAAGTACCTAGGGCAAACATTGTCATTCGGACAGGGTGAGAATGCAAAACCGTTGTTTGTCCCTTTTGGCAGATTCAAAACAAATTCTCTTGCCTCATTTACAACTTGGAACCCGGCATTAGAACCTTGTTCGATAATTATGAGGAAATCTTCTGTTTTCTTCCAAAGCTTTTGTATAGTTTCTAACCTCGACTTCATGCTTGGTAGTTCAAATAATGAGAATGCTGACAAAACAATATTGTATTTCAGATCAGATGATGCTGGGAGGAACTGCCGCTGAAAATAGCCTTTCAAAGGCATTGTAACATTGTCTTTTCCTTGGCAGAGAATTAGTCTAGCCAGATCATGCATGTCAGGAGACGTGTCCACACAGAAATACTCAAACAAATCACCTTTCCAATAGTTATTTACGGCCCACGTCCCCGTGCCGACACCAGAACCAAAGTCAAAAAAACTTCTAGGCTTAAAGTCTGGATATTTAATTCTTATTTCGTCTAGTACGCGGACTAGCACCGCATATTCCGGAGCAGATCTTGACATCAAATATTGTAAGGAAGTTGCTTTATCATACGATATATTACCCCAACGGTACACATTCGATTTCAAAACGTTGAAAACCTTCGATTGCACTTGCTTATTAAGCCGATCAAGCTCGTTTTCAGTTGAATTATCACCGATTTTAGAATACGCTTTCTTTGCGATTTTGTCGTGTATTTTAGACGCCTTCACATCTATATCGCCCTGTTCTGGAGGAAGCAGTCGGGAGCGAAGATAGTTATTTAGTTTCATGCTCTCCTGGTGCATAGCCTTGGCGCCCGAGTCATCTAAAACAACCTTAATAGCTTTAACGATTTCTGGCGGTATTGAAGCAATCTTCACTCTTGCGGTTCCAGGATGTTTGCGGGGCTTGTACTCTTTGCTTTCAAATTTGTGTTTTAAACTGACGTCTAATTCTACCTTCACTGAATAATTAAAAGATAACGCGGAGGACCGAATTATTCTTAGTTTTCTAAACATTTTGTTGCTCTTATAACCTAACTTTTCGTGTTATTGTTTTGGTTGGTAGACTTCGGATTCGGAAATGTCAAATGTCAGTTGTTGTTGTTTTTTAATTTATCCCAAAGGGAAAGGCAAAGGACTGTAATCCATGCAGCCTAAATGTCAAATGCCAGTCAAGATGACATTTGCTTTTTTTTTTTTCATTTTGTTCATTTGGCCAGGCTAAAGGTAAGGACCATATCGCCTCGTAATTATTATAGTGACATTTGCTGTGTGGTATCGTGGTATCTGTCTAATGGGGCAGTTACACGGGCAATTTTTTTAACAATAATTGCCCGTCAACCAAGCTTTTCTTACTCTAATTTCGTAAGATAGAACGCCGCCCATAGATTGCCGGTTAAAAATTTCCGAGAAAAGTTGCTCGTGTTACCATAATTCCGATTAGGCGATTAGAGGCGAAGGACATTTTGCCCATGATGCCGAATAAGAGGTTTTTATTTAGCGTTTTCATACTAACGAATTTAAAAAATATTTTTTTTCAACATTTGCTAGTGCGAAACGTTCCACGTTTTTCGGTGGCCAAACATTTTTATTATATAATAAATAGGGTATGAACTTTAAAGCAACCGCATCCCGCCAATTTTACGTTTTACCTGCCCCTCCCCCATTTCTCCGCCCCCGTCCATTTGGGGTCCATTCGGCCGGTTCGGGGCGGTTCGGTATCACTTCATGCCGGTAGCACACCTCCGCCGCGAAACCGCGAAACTGTGGCGGAATCGTGATATTTAATACGAAATTGAACTTTATTTCGTTGCCAGAGTTTCGCTACTACAGTTCCGCAGCGGAGGTGTGCTACCGGCGTCAAGAGCCAGATTACCAATCGCCATCCGGTTGCCTCTCCGATGAAATTTGGAGTGCCATTGTTTTGATTAGAAGCAGTAGATCTACCTGATTTTTGAGCATTCTACTGATCTCCTGACTTATTTCTAACAATTCAATAAATCTACCTTCTTTTCTTAGTTATATGGATAAATCCAAGCTACTAAATACACAAACTGTTTTGATGACGATACCAATGTCATTCATAGTACAGTCAACATCATAAGTAGATATACACTTTTGTACCTTGTCGCTATACGGGTAATTTGCAAAAATATTGTACATAGTTTAGCGACGTTACGAGCTCAATTAAGGAAACAAAACGAATTTCATTTTTGTGTAACGAAAATTAACCATATGACTAATTTTCGTTACACAAATATGAAATTAATTTGTTACTTGATTGAGCTCGTAACGTCGCTTAACTATGTACTTACAATATTTTTGCAAATCACCCATACAGCCACGTTGGCAATGTCAAACAAGATTGTCAAGTTGTTAATGCGATAAAGTACAAAAGTGAATATATCTACTTTTGACGATAACCATACAAGCCGCCATTTTAGAATCTATTCGTCGTCGATGTCTCTTTAGTGCGGCCGTTAAGGTGCAGTTACGCGGGCAATTATTGCTCGAAAAATTGCCCGTGTAACTGCACCTTTACTCTAATTTCGTAAGATAGAACGAGACGCCCATAGATTGCCGGCTAGAAATTGCCGAGAAAAGTTGCTCGTGTAACTGTACCTTTATACCCTATGAAGAAAATAAATGAGTGTAGGTATAGTACCCTATGAAGAAAATAAATGAGTGTAGGTATAGTTAATATCTAAATACATTATGTATGATACAATATGAATAGATTATTTTATACCGTTATATTTTCTTCATATAATTTGTTTTAATAAAAAATAAAACCGACTTCAAATAACCCACTAAACAAGACTAAATAATGACTCGTTTCCTAGGAATTGCCTATTTGATGGGTGCCTAATAGGCACATGGAGTATATCTAATAATAATAATAATAATAATAATAATAAATCTTTTATTTCGAGTAAATTACAACTCATATATTGTTAGTGTTTTCTTAATCCTAAATGTTAATACATTAAACTAATACTTATAACTAAATACAGGGCACGTGTAGCTCGCAACAGTGACGCATATAGGGGCAGTCTACTCTGCTCCCTATCATGCTGAGGATGATATTGGGGCTGGCCCGTACGCGGCGCACCAGGGACGCGGCCCGCTTGCGCATGGAGGTGTGGAACGTGGAAACAGTCGACCCCGGCGGCTGCGAACATCCCTGATGCGCTACAGAAGCGGGGCAGCCCCAATATCACCCGGAACGCGTTATTATACTGGACGCGGAGGGCTCCATAGGCCCGCTGCGTATATTGCCTCCATAAGCTGCACGAGTACAAGGAGGTACGTAAGCTCTAAATAATAACTTCTGTCGCTCGGTCCTGGATAGAGTTTCCCTAATAAAAGATCTTGGAGTCTTTCTAGACAGTAATTTACATCTTGATGCACATGTTAACTACATTACTGGGAAAGCTTACAGCATGTACGGCTTTGTTATGCGTCTCGGTGTGGATTTCAAACATCCCTTTACTTATCTTCATCTGTATTTCTCATTGATTAGGTCACAACTCGAATCGTCAGTGACAGCCTGGAATCCGTTCTATAATAAATATAGTGATTTGATCGAGAGGGTCCAGAAAAAATTTCTGCGCACCATGCACTTTCGTTGTTACCGCTCCCGTTTATCCTACTTTCATCTTCTCATGAGGTACGGGCTGCAAGACCTGCATAGCAGACGGGTACTTTTGGATGCCATGGTCCTTTACAACGTGTGCAACAACCAATACGATTGCAGTAGCTTGTGTGTTTCGCTTAGGGATAAATTTAAAGAAATCAATATTCTTACAGTCGCGTCGCAGTATATCTTTGAGAATATCATGTATGTACGCAAACACATACATGAGTTTAGGCATAACCGCGACGTTCATAATTTAAATACTAGAAATAGGGATAAGCTCGCTCTTCCAGGTCACCGTCTCCGTAAGGTAAGCACTTCGTTTGCGGGGAACTGTGTACGTTTCTACAATAAGATACCATCTGATATCGTCAATATGCCGTTCAATAAATTTAAGTCTCACATCAAGCGCTGCTTGATGGGTAGGGCATACTATACTGTAAATGACTTCATTGGTGACCAAGATGTATTTAAGTAGTGTCTAGGCTATTACTTATTTAAGGTATTTTCTTAAGTCTAGGATATTTTTGACGTTACTATCTTGAAACGTAAAATGCCTTTAAGCAAACTGTATTCAAACACGAAATTGTATGTATGTACTTTTGTACTCTATTAGTTCTTGTGTATACAAGACGCTTTTAAATGAGAGCACACTGTGATGTTTCTCGCCGGACAGCTATTTCACACAATATTACTTTTATGTTGTCCAGCAGCTTGAGCACGTCATGCTCGCTCAAAGGTCTTTGCTTACGGCGGCGTCGTTGATCGGGTCGCCACCTTCCCGAACATATGGTTGAGGGAGGCGATGGCTGAGATACGCGTCATGCTCGTGAACGGGTGCTGTTTGTGGGGTCCGGTCTGTTCACGTCTGCAAGGACTTGTTCAGTTAATTATTCTAGTTATGGCTTTTGACGAAGAGACCTCGTCGTGTTGTTCTCCTAGTCATTACATTTAGTGTAACGTATTTGACCTTACATTTGTAATGTTTTCATTTGTGCTAGTTCTAATAATTAATATTTGTTACTTTATTACCTTGTAATGTAACTTACTTTTAAGTATTATTGTATTTTATATTGGAAAAAATGACCTTCTGCTGGAGTTTCTTGCGGCGCTTCTTCTCCGCAATGATGGTCTTGTCCGAAGCGCTGGTAGATTCACTCTATATTACTGACGTGTAAAAGAGCCCGTATGTGGCCAATTTACTGAATAAATATTTGAATTTGAATTTGAATTTGTGCCGCGCTGTCCTTCCGCGTGCCTACGCGCGCCCGGCAGCGCACTGCGCGCCCGCATCAGCTGTTTGCGCGGGCGAGTTGCCGGACGCGCGCCGGGAGCGCTCCTATTATGCAGAGACTGGTACGCTCGTACAACTCATTCCTCAGCAGTGTAGACATTTTCTCGACGTCAGCACCCGTTTATAAAAATAATGTAATGTCATTAATACTAAAGAGCAAAAACCAAAGAATAGTAATTTCTGCACAGCACCTACTTTTTAGCATCGTAAATTGCCTTTTCATTAATTAAATGTTATGTATGGTTTCTACAATTTAGCGCTAACTTTCTAGAATTGTTTAAACATTTTAATATGTGGATAATGTCGTTGGTTGCACATATAATACGATTTACCTAAGTAATTTTAAGATACCTTGTGTATATGTATGTTACCGTTTGTTGTCCCAAATAAAGCGAAAAAAAAATAATATGTAAGCTTCACCTCCCTTGTGCAGCGCGCAAACTTACGAGCTATTAGCACGGACTGACAGAGCCCTGCGTTCCCGTTCGATGTCCTTGTCGTCTTTGAGGTCCCAGGATACTAAATGCCCCAGATATGTAAAAACATCGAGCCTGTCAAGGGCTGCCCGTTAAGTTTAATGGGTGGCACTTCGACTGTCCTGCCACGCCCAACCTCGAACACCATATATTGGCTTTTGGTGACATTGTATTTTAGGCCATGGGTACCAGCATATGTCTCACACACTCCCAATAGTTTGCGTATGCCGCACACTGATGCGCTTAGCAGAACCATGTCATCTGCGTAACTAAAGCCGGTGTCAAGTAGGTTTACACAATAGCAATGTCACATGATTCTTGCCACCGACTTCGATATACTCCTATTAGGCACCCATCAAATAGGCAATTCCTAGGAAACCAGTCATTGTTTAGTGGGTTTTCTGAAGACGCTTTTATTTTTTATTAAACATTTTCTTTTTTCGCTTTTTTTTATAAAAACTTTTTTTCGCTTTTTAGTGATACGAGTATATCACTGATAAAAAAAATAAACCGCAACAACACAAAATCGGTCGAGTTGAACTAATATATCGCTTAATAACGGATCCATGCTGATGACGTCAAGGGGTATCCATTTATTGTATACCTCTAAATCTATATATGCATCTATACACCGTGGGAACGAGGAACCCGACAGATTTTAACAGCAGATTCCTGAGATCATAATAAGTAAAAAATGTTATATGAACATAGGTGCGATTCGCTTTTTTTAATTTTCGATTTCTTCATACAAAATAAATCAAATATTTTTGCTTCTCTAGGAAACAATGCTTTAGGACGAGCTGGCAACGCTTTTTACTGCATTTCTTACTTATTACGGGGACTCCCCTTGACATTTAATGAATGTTATTTTGTCTCCTTTTATAACCAGTAATGTTAGAAAAGCCAAGTGGAAGAAAGACACAAACCCGTATCATGAAAAAGAAGATGATTGCGTAATAGGCATAGACTATTACCAGGTAGAATCTATTCACTTTTACGCATAAATCCTTTTTAACATAATGATTAATTGTTTTTCAGAAAAGAGTTTTATCATTACAAAATTAAATAAATAATGCATGAATTGTGAGGCCTGCTTAAGGCTGACTGAACCCTCCTGTGATGATTAATGAGAAAAGGTGAGAAAAGTGACAGAATGTGGCCTAATGTAACTTATAAGTAGTGCTTATAAACGTTTGTGCCACTAGACAGAAAAAAAGGACAGGAAAAAAGAAGATTCTGTATGCATGTTTGTACAGTCGGCCCATAAAAATACTTAGAGCCCTGTCATTGTGACTGTCATTATCATTGTCATACTTGTCGTTTGATTTTCAGTTTGAAGTTTATTGTGACAAGGCACTAAAGTGCTCAATATATTCGTTGGCCAACTGTATCTTCGCGATTATCTCAAAAACTACTGCACCGATTTCCAAGGTTCTTTTGGGACTTACGAGGTAGTTCTTAGATATAATACACTATGACTTTCACATGGCGTTGCTTGTGGCAAGCTTAAAACATTCCAGAGTCCGCGTGATTATGCGTATTTTCGCAATTATCTCAATAAGTATGACACCGATTTGAATGATTCTGGGTGAATCCACTTTTAAGGTACTCCTTTTCTTTTGCGGCACTAAAACTTTCCTGGTGACTTATGATTAATAATAATTTATGAATATTAAAATCAGACCATCAAATTTACAGATCCCACATGTTAGACACCTCAAATATTTCTTAATTTTCGGAAAACCCTGGTAACTCAGGGGAAAATGCACATTTTTCATACAAAACCTGGGGACAACATCGTCCGCTGCGTTACCAACTATATTATTATTTAAAATTGTACCATTTTAGAAAAACATTTTTTAAACGTTAGCCTATATGTCTGATTTTATAAATGTGTAAGCCACGACCTTAGCAAATAAATAGTTTTTCTAAAAAAATAAAAATTGTGAAACATCTCGAAAAATGGGGAGTACCTTAAAAGTTGATTCACCCTTCTATCACCAATCTAATTCTGATACTTTTGTGATAGTTTTAATAAACAATAAGTACCTAAACTAGTTTTCATTAGGTTGATTGCGGACAACTTAAAACATCCTAGATTCCGCTTGATTTTGTATATCTTCGCGATTATCTCAACAAGTAGGTACCACGGTATACTTATTATGAGTTTATGATCACGCTGAAAAAATAATGAAGTAATATTATGATGTAGGAGTCGGTTAATTGGTTTTTAAAACATGTTTTTTTTTAACTTATTGTAGTTACTGATGTAGCAAACTCGGATTTGACGAGACTACGTCTAAAAAGTATGGCTTAAAAAAGATTTGATTTTTTTTTGTTGGGGATTTTACTGGTTCAGCATTTTACCTACTATTGGCATTAGATTTCTGTTTAACTAGGATCTAGGCTAGAGGACTAGGAGGTACAATCGGAGAAGTATTGGCGGGTAAAGTGGACGAGATACCTACGTCAGGTACAATGTCGTGCAATCTTCATCAACTTCTAATTCTGCCCATTGAAGGGGCAGTTGGAAGATAATCTAAACTAGAAATAATTATAAGGCACGGTAAAGATCCAACTTAATTTAATTAATAAGAGATAACATGTCGGACAATAGATTTACACCATATCAAACAATGACCCAATTTTGGCATGGCTTGTGGACTTTTCGAAAAAATAAAAAAGGTTATTGTTTTAATTGGCCACTTGTATCTCACGATGGTAAAAATCTAGCGTGTCCAGTCCACTTTCCATGATAAAAGAAGTCCTGCATGTTAGTATCCTGAAATATCCCACTGCTAGGCACAGGCTTCGCTCCCTTTTTACTTAGCCATAATTATCTTGGATAATCTTCCACCAGTCTTATTCGAAGGTACCAAGTTCATTCTGATAATAGCGTCACTTTGGTTGGCTGCGACGTCGGCTTTATTGTACTTCGTATCTCCTATCTTCGTAATTCGGGACTGTATATACCAATATTTCCTTTAAGGTGGTAAAACATGTAAAGAGATATAGATTTTTAAATTATTTTTATTACGTAAGAAATTATAACTTTGACATGTTTTCTTCAGACATTTTTATGAATACGTTTTGTTTTCACCAGCGCGCATGACCAGTTCAAAACCACAACTTCTACGAAGGAAAAATAAACCTTTTTGTTCGATCCGAACATGCTGGGCGCGCAAATAAACTAAACAATGTTCTACAGTAGATTAAACGGCATATAGAACCCGACCAGGAAAATAAAAAACCTGCCCTGGGGGCGTTAAATTAGCAATTATTATAGCAAAACTAATTAATAGTCGTACGCATGCAAATTGGCTAGTGTAGAAATATTATAATATGTCAATATAGATTATTGATGAAATGAAATCAAGTTTAATTTACAACATTTATATACTGGGTATTATTTTATTCGTCTACAAAAATTTGGGGCTTAAATCAGTAAGTCATACTGATCAACTTTCACTATGGGACCTACCCCGAAATCGCGAAAAATAATTGACCATCCCATACATTTTGGCTAGTCAGCCAGCTGACGATGTTTTGTATGGGAGGATCAAATTTTACGGATTTTACGGGGATACGTATCATCGGTTCTTAGATACGGCCTTGTGATCTGGGGAAACTCCACTGATATGGCTCTTGATAGGGCTCTTTGTAACGTTGGTCCTCTAGAACCATGTCGACCTCTTTTCTCATTGCCCAGCATGTATATATTGGAAGCCTGCGTCTTTGTCACATTCATATATGTGTAAAAAACCAACCGTAAACGCAAAGCTGAGGCCTAGGGATCCTACTAGGGTAAATGCGTCGACATGCAAAAGTGCGTTGTATCATAAGAATTGTCACGGAATGACTGTAAAGATTTTCAATCATTTACCTGAACGCTTAAGGCAAATTATACCGATAAAAAAATTTAGACATAAGTTACATGCTTGGCTAAGAGAAAATTGTTTTTAATCAATTCAAGAGTTTTTTAACCTACACACTAAATTATTAACCTAAAAATTGTACTTATCACTATATCGTTTGACATGTTTATTTAAGTTTTTTAGGACATAACAATTTTAGAATTTGCATGCTAGATATAGCTAAGTGTGTGCTCTAGTATTCTATATAGAAAAACAAGACCAATGTAATCCACACTTATCGCAAATAAATATTCTATTCTATTCTAAATCGGTTCAGCCAAACGCGAGATTATCGCGGAAAAACATACATACGTACATACAAACATACGGGTCAAACTGAGAACCTCCTTTTTTTTGAAGTCGGTTAAAAATGATTCGTACATATCTGATCGTATATCTATGATAGTCTAATGAGGCCTCACAGAAGCCATACTTAAGAAGAAGAAGAACAATTAAGATTAACTAGTATTCATACGATGTTTTATCGTAGCAATTAGCGAACGGCGCGGTGTTTGCATCTTACAGTAATGAATGAATGAATGAAACCCGGGCGCCCAGCCGGAGACTGTGAAAGGCTGATTGAACTGATCAGACAGCACCCTCCGATATACGATGCACGACTACACTCCTACAAAGACGAAAATTTGAAGGACAATATTTGGAAGAGCATAGCTAAAATCATAATAATAATAATATACGTTTATTCACATATCTTGCTTACAACTAATAACATATATTCTTCTGCCAAACCACATAGTGGTTTGTTGGCGGACGAGGCTCCTTTACGCTTATAAATTCTACTACTTGGTTTTCCATCATGACACAGACACAACTAACTCCATCGACAGACTCTCCTTTACTGACATCTATACCTCGGTCGCGAAGAGACTTGTCGCGGTCTCCGGTCTCGGTCTCGACCTACAGTAGAGCAGAAGAGACCGAGACACTGGTCGCGGTCGCCTGTCTCTGTCGCCTGTTTCGGTCGCCTGTCTCTGTCGCGGCGCCGAACCGCTACCTTTACACTAGTCTGTCGTAGAAGATATCCATAAAATGGAATATTTAGTAAGTACACAAGTTCTTTATCAACATTACCTAGGCTAGAAGTGTTCACTTTCAACAAGTAAAAGAACGTACGTTACGTTATAATTTTCTTATAACTCTAACATCCGAAGACATTGTAATGAAAAGTACAAGCTTGCTAATTTATCTCTAAGTACCTTTGTTGAAGACTTAGATAAGAAAATGCGTTATAACGTACAGATATAGTGAATAATATGTTTCCATCAGTAAAACTCGGATCTCAATCGGAAGACGACGGGACCCGGAGTGTCAATTAATTATTATATATACTGTACCTTTACAGAGGTATACGCAGTGCCGAGACGGTAAAATTGTAAATTCTAGCAAGCGAGTAAGTATTTATCTTTATACATATACTAAGTTCTGATACGAATAAAAAGTTTAAGTCACTCGGAGAGTACGTTTTGCAAAAAATTACACGATATTTACCCATTATAACTAACATTTTTATGCAAAAACAAACTGTTAAAATAAAGTTATGTTGCCCCTGAGCACTTAGAATAGGATTCGGATTTGTACTTCTCTCTCACTCGCTCTCATATGATGTTTTTTTTTAAGTCCATTCCACCGAATCCCTTTTCCTGTTCCTATGATCCTTTACATTTTTAAGGTCTGCGACACGAATGATGGTGTTTCAGCTGTTCTTGGCATTGGAAAAAATTAAAAATGAGTATTTACAACTTAAAAACAACCGACTCAATTCTTTGCTTTGTCATAAATAAGGTCTCATTAAGAATAAGAGTTTCATGTCTGACGCACGCTGATCTCTAAGTAGAACAGTCTAGAACTCATATTCCGACACATGTATGTAAAGCTTGGCAACTGCAATGCCTACGAAGGTTTTCCTATTGTACACGTCCATAGACAACTCCAGTTCGATGGTCTGCGGGCCTTCAAGAGAGCGGATCAGCGACACATTGGCCTGGTTCCCCGTCTGGGTTAACCTGCAGAAAGATTTTTTAATACAGCCAAGCTATGCCCTGATCCTGATTGCATATCTAATCCAGTTGGTAAAATAACAGCAGTGTTTTACTAACAGTATCCATAAGAATCAAAGTTAAAGAATTTCTAAATATACTTCTGCACTCTTTTGCGAGCTGGACTGACAGTTTTATAGCTTGACCGCCATAAAAATAGTCCTTTTATGTCCGATCGCATCTGCAACACCATGAGAGGAACCGAGGCACCACGTTGAAGTTTTTTTGCCAGCTATAAGTGCCGGGATCCCAAATTCCTTCTACTTTTCCACTCTTTCTCTACAAATCATTTAAGCTCCAATAATCCTATAAATCTTCTTCTCTCTTCAAAAGCCTCAAAAGTACTTACAAGAACGCCTTAATGTCTGCCCTCTCCTGCACGGTGGGCGGAGCATTCACGTCTTTAAGGACCAGCTCGGACCGCACCGTGGCGTTCCGCCACGACGGGCCTTGCATCACGAACAAGACCACCTATAAGTGGAGAAGAAGGGAATAATCAACATATCGGTAAGTGCGGGTTACTTAGACCGTGCGGGGTAACTTTGGACGAGGCCGATAGCTTTGTGCAGACTGCTCTTTTGCATTTCAATCATTATGTATTACCAAAAAGTTTTCTTTAGCTCAATGTTAAAAAAAAAACTTATTTCGATTTCAGTTTATTATTAATGGTTTTTGTTTGGGGCAAAATGCCCACCAAAGTAACCCGCGCTTACGGTATTCATTTTCTGGTAGTTTACCCTCGAAAGATTCTTGACCACTTGCATTACTGACAAAATTACCTCGCGAGGTAAGGACTGAAATGTGTCAGAACGAGTAAATAATACATAATTATGCTTTAAGTGCGGATTAAGCACTAAGCAATAATAGATTCCTGATAAACTTAAGCTTAAAGCGTAAGCGCTTTGACGTGAGCCATATTAATTGGACGTAATTATCAATAATCAGGCAGCGACGGCCCACCTGCGGACTTAACATTCATGCACGAGATAAAATTTGACAGGTGCTAGGAAAATTATTACATCTATATGTAGTATGTACAAGCCTAGAGCTTAGTTTGGGACTAGGTCAATTTGTGTGAGATTGTCCCCTGATATTTATTTATTATTTATTTATTTATTCCATATTCAAACTTCAGACTTAAAGCTTAAGGTTGAAATAAAAGTATTTTGTCCTGACTTTTATTACCTTTTATTACTAAGCGACTATTGCGATTTTCACATTTTTATAGCGATTTTATCAAGACGGGACACTTATTTTAAACCTTAAGCGTTAAGCGAATAGATTCATTTCCCTAGCACTATCTCGTCCTTACATGCCAGGGGGCCTGATGGAAAGTGGTTACCGCTGCCTATGGGCATTAGTGAGTTGTGTACTGGTACAAACTGCTTGTTTCATCAGTTTTTTTTGCTTTGTTCGGGATTTAAAACAGGATTACCTTATTTTCAGGAAGGAAAAGTTTAGAGACGAAGGTGATGAAGTTGTAGGAGTATGTTAATGACTGGTGCGCGCATTCCCAGTCATTTGGGTGGCACACTTTCTCTATCTTCGTGCAGTGACTGAAAGAGATAGAAAGACTTAATTCCAGAACGATTCATCCATTTTCACTCAGAATAAAGCTATTTATGCCATGACAAAAATTACAATTTAGTGTATTCTTAACCTTAATATATTGGGTAAAAGTGTTAAAAACCACAAAAAATTAACTCTAATGTGGAATTTGCTAATTTGAAAACTCAATTTCTAAACGTTTTAGTCAATATTTTGTAAGAGAAAAAAATTTAAAACATGACAGACACCTTCTTCACAACAAACAGCGTTTGGAGTAGAAATCATTTTTGGGTGAATCAACTTTTAAGGTACTCCCCATTTTTCAAGATGTTTCACAATTCATATTTTTTTAGAAAAACTATTTATTTGCTAACGTCGTGTCTTACATATTTATAAAATCAGACATATAGGTTAACATTTAAAAAATGTTGTTCTAAAATAGTACAATTTTAAATAATAATATAGTTGGTAACGCAGGGGACGATGTTGTCCCCAGGTTTTGTATGAAAAATGTGCATTTTCCCCTGAGTGACCAGGGCTTTCCGAAAATTAATATTTGAGGTGTCTAACATGTGGGATCTGTAAATTTGGTGGTCTGATTTTAATATTCATAAATTATTATTAATCAAAAGTCACCAGGAAAGTTTTAGTGCCGCAAAAGAAAAGGAGTACCTTAAAAGTTGATTCACCCTTTTATACTTTTGAAAGTGTTGACTAGGTCTATGTGATCGCCAAATGCGTCCGCTTCGTTAGACTCCGAGATACCTAGTTGATTTCTGAGCAAAAAGCCTTTAGGGCAAATACGTACTTCAGTCTCTCGAGCCGGTATCCAGGGAGACAGACGATTTTGTGGCACCGGTGGCTGCCACGAGTGTTCAGGCAGATATTTCTGATATCGCCATTAAGGCCAGCGGCACAGGAGTTCTCGTCCGTCTCGCATTCGTCGATATCTGATGATAATGGAGCTTATAAGGGCTAGGTATATTGTTTATGGAAAAAGGGTGCAGACGAGCAATTCACCTAATGGTAAGTGACCCACCGTGACCCATAACGAAGAGTGTCTGGTTTTTAAGGAAATTGGACCTAATCTTGACACTTGAAATAAGGGAGGCATATAAAGCTTAAAGTTGGAACCAGGGTCATAATTTATGGAGTTAGTGGTCTACTGGCTTAAGGTGATCGTGATCGCAAGGTATGTAGTGATATAAAGGAAACACATTATTAGGAATTTGTAAAAAGGTTAATTGAAGAAGATCCTACAAAGTCGAAGGGTACCTATATATGAGAGGAGTTATCTGGATAATCAGAATTAAGAGGATTGTGAGTTGTGAGTCCATACAAACGGCGACCGTTTTCCACCCCTAAATGTTAACTGATTCCGACCAATTTTTGATATGTGGTCAGGTGAAACAAAAACTATGTCCGTATGTTTTGTTTTTTCCAATATTATCAATAAATTTCAACTTATTCCCGTTTTATTATTTTCATACAAAAGTAATTTCGATCATAATCTTTTTTTAATTAATAAAACGAAACGTATGGACATAGTTTTTGTTCCGACTGTGGTCAGTCGGAACAAAAACTATGTCCATACGTATATCAAAAATTTGTCGAATTCGGTTAACGTTTAGGGGGTGTAAAACGTTATCGCCGTTTGTATGGAAAGATTATATTTTGCTGTTGGTTCACAGTTCTCTTAAGGCAGTTCTTTTTGATATGGTAGTCTAGAAAGGCTGCCTTGTGTCTTATTCTCGAGCTTCAAAAATGTTGTCAGTTCCCAAATACAAATGCTATATTCATAAGGCTTAACCAATGCAGCTTCTCTTGTCTTCCGAGAGCCTGTATCCTCCCGGGCAAGTACAGCGGTAGCTCCCAGGCTCGTTGTGGCAGCGCCCGACGCACAGCAACTTGGATCCGAACTCGGTACACTCATCGACATCTGAACAGGTCCTGGCACAGCAAAAATATATGCCTGAAGAAAGGCTACATCGAAAGAAATATCCAAGCCGCGTACAGTCTAAGCTTAACGAAAATTTTGTCAAAAATCAAATAATATCTCACGCGTTCTTATGCCTCTTTGAATCAGATATGTTTGAGCCCAGAACTATAATATTGTTAGTGACTGTTCAGTCACTACCAATAATGTATTAAGTATCCAAAATAGGCCTCAGAGTTTCTGACACGTACACGACTAGAGAAAATTTGAGCACAATGTTGGACGATATATTATTGGTGGTGACTGTACCAAGTCATTTAGCGGGTTGTAAGGTGCTTAGATTAGGTTGTTGTCCTATTCTCCAACTGTCTCATCCACGACACGGCGATTTTCAGTGAAATATTCCTCATGGTAATCAGAGGCAATTTTAGTACCTGTTGTCTGAATTGAGCCGGTACCCGCTGTGGCAGGAGCACCGGTAATCGCCCCACACGTTGTTACAGCGGTGCTCGCACAGGGACCCTGCGCGTGACTCCATGCACTCGTCTACATCTACGCAGACCTATTCAAAACAGATATCTTTGTACAGTGTTTTCAATCCACGACGTCCCGCCTTTCATTTTTTATTAATTGGCGTAACCGTGCAACGTCATTGTGATTTGTGGTGCGTGCTATCGTAGAGTGAAGACACTATAGCAGGTAGTCGGTAGTCAGTAATCAACGGTCACGTACAACGTACTGTAACAAACCTACCCTACCCTTATTATACTAGTTGATAATCCAGTGTATACTTGCATATATCCTGGTCTTCGTGATATCAATTGTAACGAACCAAACTTTTAATTAATTACTTGATAACAATTGAATACTAACTTTGGCTTGTGATCGTCTAGATAATTACAAAATGGACCATTCGTTGTGAACCTACCAAATAGTAACAATTTTTTTTTTAATCTTTGTGTTAAGTAATAACTTACTATGACTAATTCAACATGGGTTTACTTCAAATAATACTTTCCTATTTATTAATTACTTAACTTTAATGAGAATTATTTGTCCTACCTTGCTATAGTGGAATCACATGTGGTCAATAGTTCTTCAAATTTGGTTTAGCTTTTTGTTAGATAAATTGTCGTTTAATTGTAGATTATAGTTATTTATTTCCCTATCATTTCTAAATACTAGAGTTAAATTTAAATTATATTTACTGTTTTAATTTCTGTGTTTTGTTATTATGATTTTGTTTTATTCAAGCTTAGACAGCTTGGTGAGGCCTCTTTAAGAGAGAAACTAAGGCTCCGCCTCCGCTGGTCATCATACCATTGACTGAACCAGAGTATAGATAGAAAAGTAGTTCAACTTCAAACAAAGGTACATCGCGCGGCTTGCATGTGTGCGTACGCGTCCGTACGGCTGTGGGCGGTGCTAGCCACGCACACGAAACTACATCTTGGGACTGATTCGTACTGATTGAGTCGGGGCCGCAGCGTCATTGCGTTCGGTCACATTTGGGTCAGGTGCGCGTACCTATTTAATTTCGAGCGACAACATATGTCGTCACCGAGAGGTCGTATTTATTGTTCAGTGTACGGGTGCTTAAAAAAATGGTACGCAATATTCGGAGCTATCGTTTTTCAAGATTATCAAAAAGCGGCATTATCAAAAGATGCCGAAAAGGAATTTACATATCACATACCTATTATAAACATATTATTTAGTGTCAACACTTAACAAATACGCAAGTAAAATAATTTAAATTAGGTAGGTACTTACCTAACAATATTTATACTTAACTTCTTCAGGTTTGTGTACTTAATTTATAAAAGTTACTATGATTATAAATCATACATCAAAGTATGGCCAAGTAGGTAGGTGACTAAAATAGAAGAACAAAGTTTGGACAACCCTAAGCGCCCGAGCGGCGATAGGTATCAGAATCTCCTAAAGGGCCGGAGTTGAACTACTTTTCTATCTATACTCTGACTGAACTGACCCCTTGCCATAAAAAAAATATTATACATTTAACATAAAAGTTATAACTCTGTTTGTATGTTTGTCTAATTTTGTAGCAAAAGAGGACACAAATTTATTTTCATATTCAATACAAATTCCTTTAGGATCTTTCATTAAATAACTTTCATAATATAATTTTTATAAATATAATTTTAATGTAACTTTCATTAAATTAAATTATTGTCTTATCTGTAATTTTATTATCATTACAAAAGTGACTCTATTCTAACAATAATAAAGTTCAATGCATCAAACAATTTTTAGATTTAGCATCATAAATATTTCTGTAGATATTATGAAATATTCAATTTTCTCTACGTGAATAAATATTGTTGTATATTGCAATCTGGCTTAGACACAAGACATAGTTTCGTCCTATAGATAGATTGAAATCTCATGATAGTTTTCATGTTATGTAGAAATAAAAATGTAATCCAATAGTGCCATTTTACGTTGATTTTATATTGCTTATAGTACTGAAAATTATTTATTTAATTCAGGAATACGATCAAATATAATATTTTCTATATATGTCTAGCTTTATTTTATTTAATGTTTAACTAGAATATATATTTTATAATAATAAGTTAAATTTTATTCAGATCTTTAACCAGAATATAGGTTTCTTGTTTCTATTTAGCCTTCTAGTTTTATTTTGTAATATTTTTAATTATATATTGTATATTTAAAAAAAAATATATTATAAAAAAAATAATTGTATATTTAAATTTTCATTTTATATTAAATAGCTTTTGCCCGCGACTTCGTCCGCGTAGAAGTCGTTTATCACTGCTCTCTCGGGAACTGTTCAATTTTCTGAGATAAAAAGTAGCTTATGTCCTTCCTCGAAACTCAGGCTATTTCCATACCAAATTTCATCGAAATCGGTTCAGCGAATTAGCAGGGAAAGCTTTACAGACAGACAGACGCAAAAGTATGTCTACTTTCGTGTTTATATAATATCAAGTATAGCAACCCGCCCTCGATCAGCTTCGGTTATAAGTTAAAATATAGTCTATGTCCACCCTGAAACCTCATTCTGAATATCACTGAAAGAATTTTAGAAATCGGATGGGTAGTTTCGGAGATTACTCCCTACATCCAAACTTATTAAGTACCTCTTTCTCCTCTTCTTAAGTAAGTCGTTTATCGTTTTTACCCGGGACACTATCAAATTGTCTGGGATAAAAAACACGAAAACTCATATTTTATATAATAAGTAGTCTAGAAACGTATTTCCAAAATAACCAAACTCTAACAAATCTACACCCTCAATTTTACCCCCTTACGGTAGTATTTCCAACATCATCGAACGTAATACTTTTAGTTTGTAAGCAGTAGCCAAAATAAATTTCCACGTTCCTAACTTCAAAATTGACCAAATATTACCCCCATTTCATCCCCTGTAGTTATCCAAAATCACCGAAAGTTGTATTACTTTATTTGTTAACAGTAGCCTATATGCTTATTTCCACGTTTCTAACTTCAAAACGAAAATAGTGTTTTTTATTTATTAACAGTAAGTAGCCTATATACCTATTTCCACGTTTCTAAATTCAAAAATGACCAAACGCCCATACAAACTTTCACCCTTCCCGTTTCTCCCCCTTAGGTGTAGTTTTTCCAAAATCACCTAAAGTGGTATTTTTTATTTGTTCATTTAGCCTATACACAAATTTCCATGTTTCTAACTTCAAAAAGGACCAACCTCCTTCCCATACAAACTTTAACCCCCCATTTCATCTTCTTAGGGGTAGTTATTCAAAATCACCGAAAATAGTATTTTTATTTATTAACAGCCTATATACATATTTCCACGTTTCTAACTTCAAAAATGACCAAACTGCCATGCAAAGTACCACCCCCCATTTAATTTCCTTGTTGTTTTAAAACTTCAAAATTGACCAAACTCCTATACACACTTTCATCTCCCCTTTTCATCCCCATACGGGTAGTTTTTTCAAAATCGCCTAAAGTAGTATTTTTTATTTGTTAACAGTAGCCTATACACAAATTTGCATGTTTTTAACTTCAAAAATGACTAAACTCCCATACAAACTACCATCCCCCATTTCATTCCCTTAGGGGTAGTTATCCAAAATCACCGGAAGTTATTTTAATCTGTTAAAAGTAGTCTTTTTAAAAGTTTTCACGTTTCTTACTTCAATATTGACCAAACTCCTATACACACTTTCACCTCTCCTTTTCATCCCCATAGGGGTAGTTTTTCAAAATCGCCTAAAGTAGTATTTTTTATTTGTTTACAGTATCCTGTACACAAATTTCCATGTTTCTAACTTCAAAAATGACCAAACTCCCATGCAAACTACCACCCCTAATTTCATTCCCTTAGGGGTAGTTATCCGAAATCACCAAAAGTTGTTTTTTATTTGTTAACAATAGTCTTAATAACAATTTCCGCGTTTCTAACTTCAAAATTGATCAAACTCTCATACACACTTTCACCCATCCGTTTCATTCCTTTAGGGGTAGTTTTTTCAAAATCGCCTATTTAGAATTTTTTATTTGTTGGCAGTAGCCTATACACAAATTTCCATGTTTTTAATTTCAAAAATGACCTAACTCCCATGCAAACTACCACCCCCCATTTTATTCCCTTAGGGGTAGTTATCCAAAATTGCCTTAAGTCGTTTTTTATTTTAATAACAGTATTCTTTATAGCAATTTTCAAGTTTCGTACTTCAAAAAGGACCAACCACCACTCCAAAAGGAACTACCACCCCCCCATTTCATTCCCTTAGAGGTAGTTTTTCCAAAATTGCCAGTAGTACTTTTTTTATTTGTAGCCCATAAACCAATTTTCACGTTCCTAACTTCAAAAATATCCAAACCCCTATACAAAATTTAACCCCCCATTGTAACCCTTTAGGGGTAGTTTAGCCAAAATCGCTGAAGGTAGTATTTTTCATTTATAATTAGTAGCCTTTATACCAATTTCCACGTTTCTATCTTCAAAAATGGATGACTTTCATACAAACTTCCAACCCTATTTTTACCCCCTTAGGGGATGAATTTTGAAAAATCCTTTCTTAGTGCACCCCTAGACCTCATAAGGAACCTACGTGCCAAATTTGGAATCTCTAGACCCAGCGGTTTGGGCTGTGCGTTGATATGTCAGTCAGTCAGTCAGTTTCTTCTTTTATATACATTCAGTCAACAAAGTATCGGGAATGGATGATTTGTTTATGGTTCCAAATTCAAATTTTTGTTTTTTTTGTTGTTGTTAGATTGGCACAACTGTTTTCTATTTTGGCGCGGAGTTTGAGTTGCATCTGTTATTTATATTAAATACAGTGCTGTTTTTAGTTATATCATATCTAGTGTGTATTGCGAATTTCATAATGGACAAAAACATTGAACAAAGAGTTTGTCTTAAATTTTGCATCGCCAATGGAATTTCGTGTTCGGAGTCACTGAAAATGTTACAGAAGGCTTACGGTGATTCGACTTTATCAAAAACACGTGTTTATGAGTGGTACAAAGCGTTCAAAAGCGGTCGAGATGTGATGGAAGATTTGCCTCGCTCTGGTAGGCCATCAACGTCTGCAACTGAAGTTAACATCGCAAAAGTGAAGGAAATAGTGACTGAAAATCCTCATTCAACTTTGAGAGAGATAGCCGCCGAACTTTCTGTATCTCACGAGTCGATCCGTACTATTTTAACTAATCATTTGGGTATGAAACATGTTACCGCTCGGCTAGTCCCAAAAGACCTGAATTTTCTCCAAAAACTCAATCGCATGAGAGTCGCTGAGGACATGCTAGAACGAGTCAATTCCGACCCAACATTCATGAAACGCATTGTTACTGGTGACGAGACGTGGGTTTACGAGTTTGACATGCAAACTAGTCAACAAGCTTCGGAGTGGCGCTTCGTGGCACCCGTTTTCAATCGGTAGAAGACATAAAGGAGAATTCGCGCCGAGAACTGAATTCAATTCCGGAAACAGCGTTTAAAAAATGTTTTGATGATTGGATTATTCGTTGGCGTAAGTGTATCGTTTCTGAAGGAGCATACTTTGAAGGTGATAAAATAAATTTGGATGATTAACAAACAGTTTGTGTATTATTGATCTTTTCCCGGTACTTTCTTGACAGAGTAGTATTTAGATAAATTGTATCAGGTTCCGTCAATTCGACTGCTTACTTCAGAAATGAATTCAGCTTTACAAAGTAGAAAGTTAATTAATAAAGTCTAATAAACTCAGTCTCAATAAAATACCTTTGTTTACTCTAGTCTTTGTATCTATTTACTACTTATTCACTATAATATTTAATATATTTTAACTATGTTGTATGAGTTTTGTATTCTTACATAAACTCCTCTTTTATTCAATCATATTTATTATATAACATATTACATTTTCACAATATCTTTCTTTCTATTAATTTAAATACCATTATGAATGTTGGTTGAATAATTAAATCAGTTAGATATCGAAGAATAGTTAATGACGATATCAGGCAATTAAACCTGTTAGTTAATGAAGATAGTATGTACATATACAATATTCTTTCATAAAAATATATGAAAGACCAACTAGTTTATATAACTTATTGCAAGTTTTGGAATTTATGAAATGGACTTGTTTATTCCAAAACTATACTTTAAATAGTGTACCCAACCCTAGCAGTTTCTAGCTAAATTCTAAACTAGGACCGGTCCACATTTACTTTAAACGTGTTTCTAACTGTAAAGTTTGGTCAGGTGAACCAAAGTGAGACTATCTAAACCTTGTGTATTTTTCCTCTTCCGGACTAAGGATAGCCAGATTGGAAGGCGAAACTCACTATCTGTGTATATACGTTTTCCTCATGACATATAAATATATTATAATACAGGGGTCACCAAGCGAGACAAGAGGACTTTTGAGATTTGGCACGACCCGCTTACCACACCAATGTGCTGGAATCTCTCATCAGTGTAACCTCTGTTGGACTTTGCAAAGTGAGTTAGTTCTTGAGCCTGTTATGAGCGCCAGAAATAAGCCTCAGTTTCCTGAGAATTTAGCTCCAAATTAAACGAATTTAACACAGCAAGGTTCCTTGTAAAATGTCATGAACACCAGTCATAGGTAAAAACCGATGTCATAGCGATTACGTCTCAACGATTGTAAGCTGACTGAATTACTCAAATCGCCCCTCAACAAATTGACCCAAATCAAGTTGAGTGAACATTTTATATGACTGTGTACCAACTCCACCGGAGAACAATACCTCAGCCACCCGAAACACTCCTTTTAAACTCGGAATTATTACAAAACCCACTAATGATTAATTGCTAGTGTTGAGAACTAGGTCGCAGCTAAATCACCCTTGTATGAAGATAAATATCAAGATTAGCTTCCCTATACCCTTCTAACCCTTAATATTCCCTTAAATAAAGTATAAATCGGACTATACATTTTAAATTATCACAAACTAATTTTAACCACTCCGCGATAATAGTAAATCCCAACATTAAACACTATAAAATATCATGACAACAAATTCTAATAATTTAATAGGTTCCGTAACCCAACAAGACCCAACTAACATCATAACTAATTAAAACTGTATTCACTTGGTACGTAATATTTAAACGTAACAGAAGCAAAACTATTCAGAATTAACTTTTAACTGTCAAACTTCCTTCCATCTATACTCCCTCTATTTGCGTTATATTCCCCTACTGTTTGGTATTTATAGGCACCATGTCTTGTGGCCCCACACTAAGAAGCAACGTTCTAGCTACGTTATCTGCATCTGTTTTGCCCTATTAAGCATTATAACTATTATAAGAGAAAGGGATAGGGGCATCCTAAGCTTCGAATTTATTACTTTAGTGCGTCGTATGGTACGTGGTACGTTTATTGGACATCGATTCTCGGCCACCAAAAATATTGTCCTTAAATATAAGAAAAACGATTAATTTACACATACATGAAACAAATTCTAAAACTTACCTTATCATTGGCTGGTGCGGCTCTAAATCCGGTGTGGCACCTGCATTGATATGAACCAAGAGTATTCAAGCAATCCGCTTGCTCCGAGCATATGGACTGAAAGAAGAAAGTTTTATTGTCTAAGGGAATAAATAATAGCAATATATCAATGAATGTCTTCTTTCTAACACAATATTATCATCCTGTTTTAATAAAACTATACGCTATTTATTTGTTTATAGAAATAACTTAATGTTAATAATGTTTGGAACCCTCACTATGGGCCACAAGAGATTAAAATTAAACCGTCACTAGGTGCCCTAACAATCAGCCAAATAAAATTCGTTAGGTTAAATCTGAGCTAAAGACGGCCCACTTAGCGGCAAGCCTTCACCCCGCATAGGAACTATTACTACAACTACATTATCCTACTAAACAGACATACGACGTTGCTATGTTATGCTAGGCCAGGGCGCCTGCCACACCATGCGTTTACTTCTTATTGTCACACCACTATAATTCGCGCTGTCCAATTTAACTTGTGCCAGTGTGGCTAAACCTAACATTGTCAGTAACTAACCTGACTTCCAGCCAGTTGGCATTCATCCACATCCTCGCACTGGTGGTCCCCGACCAGGCGATGGCCTCGCGGGCAACTGCAGGTGTATCCGCCAAGGGAATCGGTGCATAGCTGCTGCTGGCCGCACCTCGCTTCACCCGTCAAGCATTCGTTAATATCTGCAGGAAATTAAATGGTGTTAACACCGTAGATTGGACTTTCTAATGCGATGACGTGTAAATTTTTAACTGTGAGTAGAGAAGCCGAGGCCGCACACCATTGATCTGGTGGTCGAACATGGAAAGTGATCTCAAGAAAGCACAACTAGGCCCTTAGCCAAGATGCATTACGCTAACTAGCATTTCTGTTCGTTTCGTTTCTAAACCAATCACGTCACTGGTAGATCACGTGACTCTTCGTATCACGTGATCTACCAGTGACGCGAGTGGTTTAAAAACGAAACGAACAAAACGTTACGGAGCGTGTGACACTTGACTAGACCCCCTGGCTGTGTAAATATTGGCTTTGCGTAGAAAAGTAACGACATAGGTAGTCTAATCTCCAAATAAAGAGAAGGTTTTAAGATTTTGTACTACTTTGAGCGTTAATTATTCTTCGTAATTTGCAGTTTAATTGTTTATATGGGTCAATTTCCCAAGCAATAAATTAAGGTGGCGGGGCTGAAAACGTAGGTGAACCAAGTTTAAATATTAAACTGTTATTTTTTTCTGAAAACTTCACGCAGTTGCCTAGTTCGAGCAATAATTAGAATTAAAACATCAATAGAAAATAATAATTAAAAAAGAAAATTAAGACCTAATTTCTCATCACAGTGGGCTGTCTGCAACCCAGTTTTGATTGCAAAACGTGGAATAAATCGAATACTAATAGGTCGGGGCAAAAGTATTTTCTTTTTCGGACCGTAGAAGTTGTAATCAAACCTCTTCGTCTATACTAAATGTACCTGGCTGGTTTTAATACCATTAAAAGTCAACATTCTTAAATACAATAAAATTAAAAAAAAAACTGGTTCTCGGCATTTTTCAATTGTTTTTCAGCTATCAAAATGAACGTGTGTGACGAAGAAATTCGGTACATTTTAAAGTTTTATTACAAAAAAGGCAAAAATGCGACTAATGCCGCGAATAAAATTTGTGCGGTTTATGGACCTAATGCGGTATCAATAAGAGTAGCACAATTGTGGTTTAAGCGTTTTAAGTCCGGAAATTTTAGTGTGAAAGATGAGGTTCGCTCTGGACGCCCTGTTACTGATAAAATCAATGCCATCTATGAAAAAGTGGAGCAAGATCGACATATTAGTAGTTACGACAGTTACGACATTGCTGAAGAACTGGATATTGATCACAAAACAGTGTTACGTCATTTACAAAAGTCTGGGTACAAGAAAAATCTCGATATTTGGGTACCACACGATCTCACTGAAAGAAACCTAATGCAACGTGTTTCAATTTGCGATTTATTGTTAAAACGAAATGAATCCGAAACATTTCTAAAACGGTTGATTACGGGTGATGAAAAATGGATTACTTACGATAAGAACGTCCGAAAAAGATCGTGGTCGAAGCATGGACAAGCTCCACAGACAGTGGCAAAGCCCGGCTTAACTCGGAACAAAGTGATGCTGTGTGTATGGTGGGATTGGAAAGGAATTGTCCACTATGAGCTTTTGCCGCCGGGTAAAACTATCGATTCTGACCTCTACTGCCAGCAACTCATGAGATTAAAAGAAGCCGTTGAGAAAAACCGGCCGGAGTTAATAAACAGAAAGGGCGTAGTCTTTCATCATGATAACGCCAGACCGTACTCATTTATTTATAGCCACCCAGCAAAAATTGAGAGAGCTTGGCTGGGATGTGTTGATGCATCCACCGTATAGCCCCGACCTTGCTCCATCGGACTTCCACCTGTTTCGGTCACTTCAGAATTCTTTAGGAAGCATAAAGTTAATATCAAGAGAACACTGTCAAAACTACCTGTCAGAATTTTTTATCAAAAATCTCAGAATTTCTCCAGCAATGGAATCATGGTACTACCCACAAGATGGCAACAAGTCATCGATCAAAATGGCATGTACATAATTATAAATAAATAAAAAAATATAACTTGAAAAATTGTTTTTCCTTTGTACGAAAAATACGAAAATACTTTTGCCCCGACCTAATATTTATAATTATGAAAAACGTTTACCTTCATTTAAATACTATATAGTTAATGTACAAAAAGAAATCCTTACTTTTTTTAAACTAAGTATCACACATACCGTCTGGCACGAGTAAATATATTACGTTTGTCCGGAGAAACGTTCTCATTACCACCGACAATATTCTGTGCGTTATATTATCTGCTAAGCTTCAATATGTACGCACCCCATCTCCCGCGCACTCCTAGAGTTAGTCACGCGCAAGAGTTTGGTGCGAGCAGTTGCGCTGTGCGCGTTTATGTCGATCAGATATAAAGGTAAGTATTTGGTTTCGGTGGGGTGGGGACAAAAAAAAACCTCATTCCGACGTTTGATTTATTTTCGTTGTATTTTGTTTGTTTTATTTAAGATTCATGTATAACATACACTAAGGTAAGGAGTAAGAAATATAACGTACGATGTTTTTTACTCCTGGAGTAACGTTAGTTTAAGAAAAAAGGACTCCATTTTTTTTTAATAATATTTTTGTTCTGTTATTCTCATTTCCACGTTCTCATTCCGATGTTTCCGGTGTATGAAATACCCGCTATATTTTTTTGTATAAAGCAAAGGTATAAATAATTTAAGCGTTTAAACATAAATTATTTTTATTGAAATAAATATACTGTGTCCCTTTGTTTGTCAACACTTATTTCATAGAATGTGTCGTTTCACCGAATTTCATTTCATCGAATGAATGACGTTTTAACGTTACCCCCAAAAACATTAAAATTAACTGCTGCACCGAGAGTTACCGAAAAAGATATTACTACCCAAACCACTGGTAGGTACGTCACCAAAATCCTGGAGAAGTATGTGGTCCCTTACGCCGGTTTTTATAACGAGAGGTTCATCCAGATGCAGAATAATGCCCCTTGTCATACCGCAAGGCCCACACGAGCTTACCTTGCCGAGCTCGGCATCACCACTATGAACTGGCCAGCTCTCAGCCCGGACCTTAATATGTGGGACTAACTGAAAAGGAAGATTTGGAGCCGGGATCCAGCTCCATCAAATGAGGCTGGACTGAAAGCCGCTGTGCAAGAAGAGTGGGATGCCATCCCTCAGGAGTACATCAAGAAGCTGATAGATCCACGAATAACCGATTAAACTGCGTGATAAGGGCAACGTGTGAGTTGGCAACACCAAGTACTGAATTACCTAGCGAAATACACTCTTTTCTACCTAAAATTGTCTATATTAAAAATCTAGACCGGCTCAAATCTTCCCTATTAATGGATCCATACTGTTAAAGTCGCTATGTCCCATATTAAAATTAATTATTTGTTTTATGTTTGTATCCATCATGAAACTGTTTCAATGGTGTAGTTGGGTTGATCAACTTTTTCTTGTACCTCGTTGTCATGGTTACGTCCGCTGGACAACTCTTTAACACCATGATTCTCTATACGTTTTCTATGGTTATAGTTCATCAAATGTATATTTTTGTCGTAGTTATAAGCCCATTATTTTATGGAATATTTCCTAAGCACATTAGTAGCATATATTATAACAGTTTTCTTTGAGAAACTCGGTCACTGTTGTCTCTTGGACAACGGGACAGAATAACAACCAAGAAAAAGTTGATCAACCCAGTTATTCAATTTTACTAAACATAATTCTAGACTACAAGACCCTTAGTGTAAGTTCAAATCATGACAAACGTCTCAAACGCATTTGCATATAAGTCTCTGTTTCTATATGGAAAAAACGCAAAAGTGTTCGAGACGTTTGTTATAGCTCAAAACTTACACTAAGGCATGTGGACTTGTTTTTTTCTTTTCAGTTTTTATTTAAAGTTAATTTTTCACGCAGTCGGGTTTTTTGGTTTTTGTTATTTATTTTTTGTATGTAATGCCCACCCTGTGCTCCAGTGTAGGTGATACGGCTTGCAACTTAGTTATTTTGCATGAGGCACCATCACTAAGTAATATTGAATAAGATACTTCAAATACGGAATTTTGACGACTAGTTTTGTATTACGTCTATTTATTTTTATTTTAAGCAACGGACGGCACGTCCGCCTCTAGCCGTATTCTGACGACCCTGACGACGACGAAAAGTAAATAAAATGTCCGTAATCTGTACAATTCCAAAATATGGGTTCCACGGATGTTGCTTACATAATTTCGTCTGTCAAGGTGTTTCGGTAGAAAAAGCCTTGGCAGACTTATATATTCCTGAAATGAGGGTTCATACCAAAGGGTTCTGCCAAGCACTTCCAGCAAAAAAATACTGACAGATTTCGCTTTTCTGTATCTACCAGTAAATTTCTAACTGATGCCATAACTACACTGGCCCGCAAAACTAAGTATCACACTTTTAAAATGCAATAACTAAAAATGGCTATTTTATTGTTTTATCTTATTTTTAAGTTGAAAATTTTACTGTAAATTTTAGTTATAGTTGGAAAGAAAACTCATAAAATTTGCTATAAAACGTTTTTTATTTTAAATCTGTAACTTCTATAAGTAGTTTAGAAAAAAATGAAATTTTAAAAGTGTGATAACTACTTACTTTTGCGGGCCAGTGTATTATTTCAGTATTAGATGGGTAAAGTAACGCTCCCCTTTTCACCCCGGAAATGACTTTTTTTTTACTTTCGGCAAGTTCCGCCGTGACAGACTGTCAAATTCGGACTTAGCATCACTTTTATGGGAAACCATTGTGCATTTCATCGCGGTATCAAGTCAGTACGAAATTTTGCAGTCTGCTCTCCTACTAAAAAGACAGTTGTTTATTTTCTAAAACAGACTAGCAGTAATTTTAATTATTAACATTTCAATCAATCAAAACATATTTATTTAATTATATTTACGCACATAAATGAAAAAATATATATAAATAGGTAATGAAAAAGGTGTGATCACAGCTTGGCTGAATTTAAGCTCGCCTTTGGTCAGCCATGGAGAGATTTAACTTTATACATTACGTAACAAAAATAAGCTCTTATATCAAAGCGTATTACTTAATGCTTATTACAAAACTATATCAATATTACCTCGAACATAAATAACCTAATAATAGTGACCCTTATTCTTACATTTTCAGTGACCTTAAAATTTGAAAAAGGCTTGAAAAGATTCAGATGAATCTAAGTTTAAACTTGAGTATTTTTATTACTGCTGACCACTATGTGTCGATGTCTATCTTTACTTGCAAAAAGAGAACTTTCAAACTCACTGATGCACTGAGACACGGGATTCAGCCACCTCCCGAAGGAGCAGATGCCGGGGTTGCCTCCGTACACCTCGAAGCCGCGGTCGCAGGAGACTGTCAGGTTGACGAAGTCCAGAGTGTGCCCCGGCCGCGCGCTCGGCGCGTTGGTGACCGCGTAGGAGCCGTGCTCTGGGTACGCCGGGAGAATGCATTTGCTTGAGGACAACCTGTCGGTGGTGGCAAGGTTTCATACCATGTTGTAGAAGGGCGTAATTTAATATTCTGGATGACCCTGGTGACCCATGGATAGTCTGCTACGCTACGCATTGCATTGGAACTATTCATCTAGTTGTGTGACGCTATGTCCACTGAGACCTACACACTGGATTGGACATGCCAGCTGGATAGATCCCCTTGTTTGGCTGCGTGGCTCTGTTCTTACTTAGATCCCTCTATGTGGACGCATACAGAGTCGAGTTCGTGTCATTATCTTGTCCCACTAATATCGTTACATGGCCCGCACATGTACAGCTCGTTTGTCTTCTCCATGACATAGTGGCACCAGCTGCAGTGTCGGTTACACTCGTTACACTGCAGCCGGGTGGGAGGCATGACATAATACATATACCATACCAAAACTAAAAAACTTTTGGCACACAGATTGCAGATTGGACTAAAGTGGCTTTTCAAATGAATGTATTGTCATATTTTCCAGTATTACCTCAAGTTACTCCATTTTAAGCATAATATTTTGCTTTACGTACGCAATGTAAACATTTAGGTTAATAGGTATTGGTAAGGTACTCACTGTTTGATGAAGTATTTGTGGCTGTGTAGATGAGTGAAGGTGATGTAGGAGTTAGCGTTACACTTGAGGATGCCGGTCGGGGCCCTGGCTGAGGACACGACGCCACGCAGGTAGTACCGCCGAGTATATTTCACCACCGCGGGAAAGGCCAGACCCCCTCCGCTGTCACCTTGGCATAATGTTGTCCCTGAAACTCTGACAATGTTTTACTGTGTGGAGCCCTTACTATTCGATTCATATTAAATCAATCGAGAGTATACAAAGGAAATTCATTAGTCGTATGAAATACAAGTTCATGTCCTTCAAGCCTAAAAACGTTGAAAGTCTCCTGGTGCGCAGAGAAAAGAGGGATGTTACGTTTTTATTTAAGATACTAAACAACTTGATTGACTCTCAATATATCATGAGTAAGGTATCATTTAGATGCCCTAGCTTCCGTACTCGGTCCACAGATTTGTTTTCTACGCCATTTAGTAATAAAATATATGCAAATAATAGATACCTTGTGAGAGCATGCAATATTTATAATAAGAAATATTCTCATATCGACTTGTTCCAACTTAACTATAGTCAATTTGTTTCTGCAATTAAGAAGATAAGAAAATAATGTGTTAATGTGTAAATGTAAAGGCATATTATTGATTTAAATGAGGAATAAAGTGGTATAAAGTAATGTTCGCAATGCCACTGGTGCGTATTGACATGTTTCATTCATTCACATGTGTTTTGCGCCATTTAAAATTTTTCTCTCTTAATTTTTTTTTTCTCTTAAAATTCAAAATATAGTTTTAAGTTTTAATATAAATGTTAACTCTTTGAGCAAAATTAATGTAATAACTTTAAGTGGAAACTGTTTTGGCTTATGCATTTAGTATATTTGTTAATTTTAGTTGTAATATATCTGCTGTATGTTTCCCTTGAGTACGACGTCCTCAAGGTCAAGAATTGACCATAATTTCCTTGTGTCTCAAGTCTCCAAACTACGATTTTTCAATCGGTTTTAAGTTAGTAGGTAGATACTTGCCGTTCAAAGTGCCGGCGCAGATTTTGTCAACCGTTATTAGCGGTAAGAAGTCAAAAGGCAGATCTGCCTTGCATTGCTCTATGTCGACGTAAGGTATAGCCGTGGTCTTCAGCATCTGGGAAGCTTCTCCATCCTCCGCTGTCAGCCCCCAGCCTGCGACCTGGATAATATTTAATTAAGATAATACCGACTCACAGATCTTTTCAATACCCTGCTAATACAATAGAATTGTGCCCTGCTAAGTCAAAAGGCGGAATATTAGAAAAAACTCCGACAATCGCAACTTCACAAGATTAAATCTCTTTTGGCTATTGAATAATAGATACGGCTTATTGACTTCGAGTCACTTGAGCGTGCCACAGAAGTTGCGTTGAGGAGAGAGCTTCCGCATCACGTCGAATTTTAGAAAATACGGTTCAAGAACATTTTCTGTGATAAAAATTTCGTTCAAATATATGCAGCTCTGGTTATTGTAAAATGATTTATTATCACATGAAAAATATACACGGTATTACCACACATAAGTATAAATTGTTCGCCAATACATAAACTGTTCAGCGACAACAGGCTCAGGTCTCAGTATATGCTGCGAGCTGGGTCAGCTGCACAGCGCTAAGCTGGTTTTCAGCCTGCACCTAGCTCTCGGTTACATTTCAGCGAGTTACAGGGGAAACATTACACTACGCTGTACCTACCTATAGCTACTAAAGAAAGTACAGTTGCTGATTTGCCATGAGGAAAGTACCGTATTATAGTATATAGGCTAGTTGAAATTTTCACAGATTGTTTATTTTAATTGCCGCTATATTTGTATTCATTGTATTCCTTGTAGGAATACAAATAAAATAAAATTTTAAATTAAAGGAGGCTCCCATACAAAAAGCGTGATTTTATTAAATTTTGTCACTCCGCGGGCTGTATCTCATAAATCGTAATACTGTTGGACTTTTCATAGAGTGTGTGTCTCTGTTGCCACTATGACAACAGATAATAAAAAGTACATAGTCTTAAATTTTGTTCGATGGTACGGAACCCTTCGTGTGCGAGTCAGACTCGCACTTGGCCGATTTTTGAATCTAAAATACGCATTTCTCACCTTAATACTGACGTGTTCCGAAAAACGTAGCTCGCTATCCATTAACATACCTACATACCTAAGTTTTTTGCTATGTCTACTTGCTCAATTATTTGCTGATGTAGTATAATAATTGGGTATTTTTCTTTAATATTTTTACACTATGATTCTTGGAACTACCGCACAGTTCCAAGAATCATATATTTTGTTTTTAAAGGGTTCAAAGGAAGCGTTATTAACCACCATGTGACCCGTCTTTCCCCGTTTTCTACCAACCTTGCCCATGTTCCCACTCTGCAGCTGTTGGCTGTCGAAGGTATACTCGAAGTCGACGCACACGGGCCGGATGTAGACCGTCAGCTCGACGGGCGTCGCCAGCACCACCAGCGCGATGTCTGCCTGGAAGTTCGCCGCCGAGCCCGAGAAGTGGGGAGGGGTTCTTATCACGCTCACCTGGAAATAACACGTTCATATGGAGGTTTTACTTTACGGTATTCTTAAGGCGTGGCGTGCAAAAGATCCCCGTTCGTTCCGTTAGTCCCATCCATGTGTCATCCACGTCACACGCCTGTTTAGGACTGCCATCCGTGGCTACCCAAAAACTAAACGTAATGAATAAGAAAATAGTATTTTCTGATTACTTACATTTGATTTCTGCGCTCCTTCGTCTTTGGGGTTGTTCCAGGGTCGATAGATCTTGCCCACAGCTACTGCGAAGTGGTTCGAAGGACGCAAACCCACGGCATCCTTCCAGAAGCAGTGCGCCGCTGCAGCAAACAGTCAGAAGTAAAGATCATCAGCATCACCATCACGCCTTCCTCGAGGATTAACAAAATTACTAGCCTTCATCTATCAGTCTCTCCCAACCTTCACCAGATCACTAGGTCAGACAAGGAAGACCTGCCCTCACCGTTATTCAAGTGACTTGATGTCAAAAGTTATACCTATCTATATAAACCCCACAGGCTGCTGACTATTTAGTCGGCTGTTTTTGTTTAGTCTTTAAAAACTTTGTAAAAATGGGTAGGTAAGGACAACCATATAATCGCTTGATAGAAAGTCTGCAGCGTGCGGTGTGGTAAATGTTAATACAGGCTTGTGTACTAGCCTGATATGACGACAGTGGTGGAGATGAGAGACCCCCCGCAGATCTGCTTGTAGGGCGTGAAGGTTGTGTCGTACACGCCGGCGTGCCACGGCAGCTCCCCGCGCTCGGCGCTCACGCCGTTAAGCACTAGCTGCAACCCTTTCGGCGTCGTCGTACCGCATTCTAAAGTTTTCCGGGATAGAATTTGTCTTAAACGTGAGCGAACGAAAGTCACATGATAACCACCATCCGGGCGTCAATGTTTTTAGCATGATAGGTCGGGGCAAAAGTATTTTCGTATTTGGACCGTATAAGTTGTAATCAAACCTCTTCGTCTATACTAAATGTACCTGGCTGGTTTTAATACCATTAAAAGTCAACATTCTGAAATACAATAAAATTAAAAAAAACTGGTTCCCGGCATTTTTCAATTGTTTTTGAGCTATCAAAATTGACGTGTGTGACGAAGAAATTCGGTACATTTTAAAGTTTTATTACAACAAAGGCAAAAATGCGAGTAATGCCGCGAATAAAATTTGTGCGGTTTATGGACCTAATGCGGTATCAATAAGAGTAGCACAATTGTGGTTTAAGCGTTTTAAGTCTGGAAATTTTAGTGTGAAAGATGAGGTTCGCTCTGGACGCCCTGTTACTGATAAAATCAATGCCATCTATGAAAAAGTGGAGCAAGATCGACATATTAGTAGTTACGACATTGCTGAAGAACTGGATATTGATCACAAAACAGTGTTACGTCATTTACAAAAGTCTGGGTACAAGAAAAAGCTCGATATTTGGGTGCCACACGATCTCACTGAAGGAAACCTAATGCAACGTGTTTCAATTTGCGATTTATTGTTAAAACGAAATAAATCCGAACCATTTCTAAAACGGTTGATTACGGGTGATGAAATATGGATTACTTACGATAAGAACGTCCGAAAAAGATCGTGGTCGAAGCATGGACAAGCTCCACAGACAGTGTCAAAGCCCGGCTTAACTCGGAACAAAGTGATGCTGCGTGTATGGTGGGATTGGAAAGGAATTGTCCACTATGAGCTTTTGCCGCCAGGTAAAACTATCGATTCTGACCTCTACTGCCAGCAACTCATGAGATTTAAAAGAAGCCGTTGGAAAAACCGGCCGGAGTTAATAAACAGAAAGGGCGTAGTCTTTCATCATGATAACGCCAGACCGCACTCATCTATAGCCACCCAGCAAAAATTTAGAGAGCTTGGCTGGGATGTGTTGATGCATCCACCGTATAGCCCCGACCTTGCTACATCGGGTTTCCACCTGTTTCGGTCACTTCAGAATTATTTAGGAAGCATGAAGTTAATATCAAGAGAACACTGTCAAAACTACCTGTCAGATTTTTTTAATCAAAAATCTCAGTTTTTCTACAGCAATGGAATCATGGCACTACCCACAAGATGGCAACAAGTCATCGATCAAAACGGCATGTACATATTATAAATAAATAAAAAAATATAACTTAAAAAATTGTTTTTCCTTTGTACGAAAAATACGAAAATACTTTTGCCCCGACCTAATATTAGTATAATTTTGTACCACCGCGACTCTTTCATTCACATGAGTAACCTGGATGGCTAGCATAACTTTTATTTTCTCGTTTGTCGCAAACAAGGCAAAAGTCAAGCAGTCAAGATATGCTGGCCACCCGGTTGTTCCGTAAAGAAATAATGCTTGTATTTGGAAGGTGCTGGTAGACTCAGGGTTTTGAAAGTGCCCTTGCAGCCTACTTGCAAAATGGAAACTTTATTTTATGGCGACCACCATCGATCACAGGCCACCTCAAGGTGAGTGGGCTCTGAGGTTCATGAATATTTGCAATCCCAAGATTGCAATCAATCGCGTTGCCACGCGAAACCAGCTGATTGGCGCCAGTATAACGGAGTGGATGGTAGAAGTGGCCTGGGCGGACCGAGCACTAGGTTCTACCACCGCTAAAATCATCATTACTGGTTTATTTATACCCGACTGAGCGAAGCCAAAAGGAGGGCAATTTATATCAAACTATATGAGGTAGGGGCAAAGCTACCTAGTTCGCAGACAGCGACGTAGTCCCAAGAGCCGTCGCCGCACAGCATGTCCGGCAGGATGCCGGTGTGGTAGTAGTTGGGCCGGCACTCCGGCGTCACCACCGTGCCGGTCGGCTCGGACTCGTTGCAGCGCCGCTTGCCCTCCACTATGCTGGGGTCGGTCACTTTGCAGAAGTACGTCACGCTGGGGTGCCGAGTCAACTTGCAGAAAGCTGTAGAGATTATTTCCATTCATTCGTTGTTACTTAAGAGCTCTTGTCGGTAGAGTAAGTAAAGTGTAACAGGGAAATTTTTAACAGAAAAAAATTCACAGGGCAGTAAAACTCCGAGCTTAGTTCAAAAATATTAACCTTCATTAAAGAAAAGTGGAATAATTTAATTAAAAGTTAATGTTTATTTACGGAGTACACTTCCTTCGGGCATCCAAAAACTATACTTATCTAACTATGGTAGAGGTGACGGTTCAGATATGCCCGTCCAATTCTGAAATATATTTCAGATACAGGTCAGGCTTCAACTAGAGATAATACAACAAACATGAAAGTTTTAAAGGGAATTGAATCAAGTTTAAGCACGTAAGGCTAAAGCGCCTGCGAAATGTTTTAGCATTGCGCAGAGAAGAAAAAAAGTTGTGCGTAAATTTGCAATAAGGAACTTGTAAACACGAAACAAAATTTAGAATTAAAATACGAATATTTGATTATGAAATGTAACATAATGCGTGAGATGAGTTATTTGAAAAATTAGGTAATTTTATGACTCCCGAGCTAATTTTATGAAGTGGGTGTTTACACATTACTAAACTCCATAATACATCTTTAATACATGTTTTAAAATCATATTAAATGCCTATAACCAGTATAGGTAGATGTGCCACTAGCGCACAGAAAGTGATGCGCTCAAATCCTGTCAATTGGTATGATTTCACGATTTAATTTAGTCGCATAATATCAGCGGTCGGTCATTTACTCGCATAATATTATCCAGAACAATCAAAAACAAAGGATAGAGAATACGTTCGCAGCTGTAGTGCGATAGGGATAGATAGCACTCGCGTCATAGATCAATCATGCACAGAAGGGAAATCGTAGACAGATAAGCGGAAGGAGCCCATTCATTATATTTATTTTGCTTTATTTTCGCAATTGTAGCAATGTTGACGTGAACCTAATCTAATAATACTTTTTAATTATTGTAGTAGTCCGGACGTTAGTTAATGACGTAGATACCTAGCTGACTGAACTGTTTGTTTCCTTGTGTACTTCCCGGGGTTCCAGCAGTTGACGAATATCGGCTGATGATGATGATGATGTTGAATTGTTTGTTTTCTAGATTTCCGAGTGATGATCTAACGAAACCTAAGTGGGTAATTAATTATTTTTAACGCAAAACTAGTTTCTAGTTTATGAAGCAAAACTATCTACTTTTTATAATGGCAGTCCTTAGTGTTTCACAATTTTTATTTTTAATTATTAATTACACGCCTTTTTTGACATTTTTACATACCCTACGTTAACACACAGGATTTAAAAACATAATATTGTTTTGGGGCACTTTTTTTCGTGTAATAAATACACGAATTTTGAATTTTAAACGTTGCATCGCACTGTGTTCCTATAATAATAAATAACATTCTTGTAATTTTTTTTAACTATTATTTATAATAGCAGATTTTTCTTGTGTATCGGATATATTATAATTCTAGTAATGACTAATTAGGTAAAAACATAATCCAACTAATTATGAGTCAATAAGTTATGTATTACAAAAAAAAAACCCGAAAATTTTGTTAAAAATAATTATATTTTTTTTTTCATATTGCTTACTTAATATTCGATCTATAATATTCAAGATGAATCGCACAAAAAATAATTAAGGATGTCTCAGTTATATTCGATTAGCTAGAATATTGTTTTCATCTTGCATATATTTCCGTATTTATAAATCATAATTGGCTATAGTTTTCTTCATTCCTTGTTGATTACAATAAATATAAACGTTGCAAGCAAATCATACACAAAATTATACCGGAAGGTATATTGTATGGTGGTAAATAATAATTCCTTATAAAAAATACAAATTGATCAGTGTTTTTTACAACTATAAATAATAATAATAATAATCCAGCCTATATACGTCCCACTGCTGGGCACAGGCCTCCACTCACAATGAGAGGGTTCGGGCTATAGTTCCCACGCGGGCCCAGTGCGGATTGAGAACTTCGCACACACCGTCAAATTGCTTTGCAGGTGTGTGCAGGTTTCCTCACGACGTTTCCTTCTCCGAAAAGCTCATGATAAATATACAAATTATATTTCACACATCAATTCCGAAAAACTTAGAGGTGCGAGCTCGGGTTCGAACCCACGACCCTCAGATTAAGAGTCGGCAGGTCAAACCATTGGGCTACCATGGGTTTCCTTAGACTCTTAGGTAATGTATAGCTAACGACGTTTAGGCCAAAATAATGACAATAGGTACAATAATACCATCGAGTTGGTGATGGTGGAGACGGAATGGAGGCCATACGAACTCCTCAAAGGCTAAAGGTACAGTCACACGAGCAACTTTTCCCGGCAATTTATAGCCGGCAATCTATGGGCGTCTCGTTCTATTTTACGAAATTAAGAGTAAGAGGGCGTTTGACGAGCAAAAATTGCCCGTGTAACTGCCCCTTAATAGGAGGTCCTTCGGGTTTGGATCCGTTTTGCGGGTATTTGATAGTGAGTTACTTATCTTATCAGTAATACAAGTATATAGTCAGCAACAATACATAAGAATGTTTTTTCAACCGATTTCAAAGCGCCTGTTCTTTATGTGTGTAGGCAGGTAGTGATGCAATATCTTCGACAATTGTGGAACGTTTGCTCGTATCGAGTATACGTAGGTATGTCTCATAGATGATCCCATTAAAGAACTGGTCATAGGATCCATGAAAAATTAACGAAACTTTAATAATTTAGAAAAAAACTTAACATAAATGTCTCACCTTTTTGAGCTACGGCTCCGTAGAGCACGCACAGCGTGATTGCGCAGGTCAGCTTCCACATCTTACTGGTTGGATCACCCCTGGTCGTGGCTCTTATTCATAATGACTAGGTACCTATTTGGGGATTAGGTAAGCCAGGAATTTACTAGGGGACAAAAGCCCCGGGACACGAGTCGCCAGCGACGTCGGGTGAAGTGGCGCAATGTTGCCGGACTTCGCTCGACATGTCTGGTAACATCGTTTTCTGCTGTCGCCGACACGCAGTTACGTGTCGCGAGACTTTGTCTCCTAGCCCAGCGACCTGGCCACGACTGAGGCGGCGGCGGCGAGCGAATTCTCTTCATTGCTCGGTCGAGACGCTCACCGCGCAGTTGTTAATTGACATTCTAGTGATCGGAATAGGTAGAGTATATTTCCCTAAAGTTCCCAAAAGGACATAATATAGAGTGGTTACAACCGGGTATATTATTGAGTTCCGGATATCCGGTATTTTTTTGTTACTAATCGTAATGCTTAATATACGTATGTATATTTACTTACAGTACGGTATTTTCTGTTAGTTAGTTAGGGGCCTGTAACTCATTGCTTTTGTGAAAAGGGTCTTATTTTGACACCTGTGTTAAATTATTTCATCCTTTACAATACGGTTATAGGAGTGTCTTTAATTTAAAAAACTTTTCTCTAAAACCATATTTCGCCGAGATAAGGAATCCGAAAGTATGAAGTATTTTGTAATGACGTCGTTACAATATACTTCAACACTTTCGCTAGAAGTAAAATAAATATTTTGTGTTTTCTCACTCATTGTTTAATGCTTCTCAAAAGGACGAGTAAGCGTCAAAAAAGTTGCGTACTGCTAGTGCTAGAAAGAGAAGGAAGGAGATAAAAGGGTCAAGTACTCAGGTAGGCGGGTGGATTCATTCGCTTTGGAATAAGTTGGAGTCGGCTTCTTACAAATATTATTTTAATAATATAAATTCCGTGATTCCGGGATTCTACAAAACATTACGATAGTTCGACCGATTGCTACCCAAATCGATTTCTGAGGATATGTGTGGTCTCAGACAGCGAATTCGTTAACAGATTGAGTAAAAGCAGCCACCATCTTGAACTTTTTAGCTATCCGACCGATTGCAACCGAAATCGATATCTGGGGATTTGTGTGGTCTCCGACAGCAAATCCGTTGACAGAGAGAAAAAGTAGCCACCAGCTTGAACTTTTTAGTTATTCGACCGATTACATCCAAAATCGATATCTAGGGATCTGTGTGGTCTCCAACAGCGAATCCGTTAACCGATTGAGCAAAAGCAACCGCCATCTTGAACTTTATTGCTATCCGACCGATTGCTTTCAAAATCGAAATCTGGGGATCTATGTGGTCTCCGACAACGAATCTGTTAACAGAATGAGCTAAAGTAGCCGCCATCTTGAACTTTTTTTTATTTAGTTATTCGAAAGAAATGAGTTACAGGCCCCTAACTTACTAACATAAAATATCCCGTACTGTACAGTAAATATACGTACGTATATTAAGCATTACGATTAGTACCAGAAAAATACCGGATATTATCTGGAATTCAATAATTTACCCGGTTGTAACCACTCTATATCCTTTTGCGAACTTTAGGTAAATATACTCTACCTATTCCGATCACTGACGATAACAACAGGGGTAAGGGCAACACAGGCCAACAGTCTGCCGCCGACTCCGGCCTGTCGGTTCCTCGTATAGAACACAGACTATCAGTTTCTCGTATATACTTACGGTTACATACATTTCTTGATAGTTTTTGGCCGGACAGACTTTGGAACTGCCGGCGGAGTGTTAGACTCTACATAAAAGTTAGGTTAGGTCAAAGTTGCAACAAGACGCCATAACTACGCGGAATAATTTAATTTGCGAACATGACATTAGATACACGTACAATTAGGTTTAATAAACGTTAGGATATAAACATATTTACGTATAGTAATTATTACGAATAGTACCTATTAGGTGTCCGAAGAGATCGGTTAAGTAAAAATAGGGCTATTGAAATTTCAGACGTAAGAAAATAGGCATAATGAAAATTAGGGATTCTAAAATTAGGGCTAATTAGGGTTAGGAAAATCAACATTTAATTTGTGATTTTAGGTTTAGTGAAATTAGTGCTAGTGAAATTAGGGCAAACAAATTTCGGGCTACAATAAGGGAACCTACAAAACCTTCATCAAAAACTACGTAAAAAGCAACCTTAAAAACACTTTTATAAAAAAACAAACTTTTAACCAAAAAAAAAAACACTTTTTAAAATACCATAAGCTCCAAGCTAAACGACAAGTATTCGCAAAATAGTTAAAAAAATTAACGGCCGTCGTGCCACATCGCGCGCGTATTTCGTACTGTCATGTCATGTCGCTCAGACCGTATAATAATATATATGGCCGTCAAGTAAGAAAACGAATTACGTTTGTTAAGTAAATTCTGCAAAACAATCGAGATAATTAGCTTATAAAAACATCGTCGGGGCGTTGTTATGTGGCATATAAATTCAGAGAGATTTATAACTTCTCACAAAAAACCCAAGTGTATAGATATTTTTGTTGGTTCGGATAAAAAAGTAGGGTATCATTAAATGCTTATCCCTATTTAAGCTTATTCAATTTGTCAGTCAATTTGTGTAAAATTATTTTATTTCTTATTTATATCTGCTGTAGTTCATTGCTTTTATTACTTGATTCACAATTTAAGTATTATTAATCGACTTAAAAAAAGGTTTTAATTTTATTTTAAGGAAGTTTTTACTTGGTGCCTAATAATTATGTACATGAAATAAATAAATATATATACGAAGTCATAGGCAAGAATGACATGACATTGCTATTGTGTATGTATCTTAATACTTGACAACGGCTTTCATGTACAGTCGGCCAAATAAATGGTCTTTAAATTTTGGCACAACTTCCTGTGAAATTAAAATGTCACTTAAGTCGGCCCTTCAAACTGACAACTGACAAAATCAACCTTATTATTTTATGATGTGCAAATAGATTTCATCCTTAGGGTGGGAGACCACATATTTGGTCGACTGTACCTATTAGGCACCAAATAGGCAATTCCTAGGAGGCCGGTCATTATTAACCCGTTTTCAGTGGGTTTTTGAAGACGGTGACCCGTGAACCCTCACGGCGATAATATGTCGAATATAAATAATCATAAAACGTAAACACATTTGCGATAACATTAGTACTTGCGACGATTTTGCATTAATGTTTTGACAAAAAATAGGTACCTACTTAACGCAATATCTTTGCGTTTTTGTTATTTATTTTATATAAGATCAATTTATTAAGAGAACATTTATACAGAACGCATGAACAATAAACTGACGTTCACTGTGCGTGCCGCACACAATATGATATGCTTCGAGGTACAGTCAGCATCTAATAGATAGGAGCAGCGAAATTGGACAAAAATATCGCAATCGCAACACGTCTTTATTTCTAATAGAAATAAGGATTTGTTGCTATATATTTGGCCATATTGGCTGCTCCTATCTATTTGACGCTGACTGTACACGCCATACGTGAGGGCACCACATGTGAGGCACAACCCCTTTTGAGATTGCGTGCCCCTATGTAGTGTATTCACGTGTCGTTTTACCTCTAATATGGACCACCCAAGAACGTATTAAAATAAAATAATAAAAATATGCAGCAACGAATGGTCGTAGAGTCGCGAGAGTGAGAACGAACGATGAGCGATGATGAAACGAGTGTGGCGATACTTTTCCCAAAATCGTTTTATTCCGGTAGCAATCTTTCCATTCGCAAAATTTACCACTCCTCATTTTTTTCTGTAGCTTATTTTACCGAAGATTATTATTATTCGATTATTATTCACGTGAAAACGGAACATACAAACATACATACACACTTTCGCATTTATAATATTAGTAGGGATGCTAGCAAAATCCACTGAGTATTTGGATAAACTCGAGTTTAGACCTTTACACTGGGGGTACATTTCAGGTACAAAAAAGGTACTCCAGTTTTTCAATTCAATCGGGATGCTGACTGGGTAAAGAAAACGAAATTCTAATTAGTCCGTCAGTTAGATTATCAAAAAATATTGGACACGTGTTTCTTCTTTTGTCAATCAAATAAAAAATAACAAAGATAAAACGCGTCAAAGTTCGGGAGTGGGGGCTCGTGACGTCAATAAGTGTCCAATACTTCTTGATAATCTACCTGATCGACAAAGAAAAAAAATAGTAATCATCCCTATTTCATTGCGCCCGGTCAGAGGGCCGTATTAATAAACTCATCTCAACTCTGATCCCCGTCTCAAGATACGTCAAAGTAAACGTCAATCCATAGAAATCTGTCATTTTAGACGCATCTTGTGACGGGCATCACAGTTGAGATGAGTTTATTAATACGACCCAGAGTCTATTCATATTAGTTAGGTTAGCAGTTAGGTCCCGACTTCCTATAGTTATAACAGTTACGAACTGACTTAGGATCGTAACTAGGATACAGTAGCTTGGGATAAGTAGGTTAAGTGCGTTTTAAATATTGCTTACCCAATGTTTTGCAATTATAGTAGATTGTACAACAAGTGCATAAAACGCACCATTTTACGCGAGACGTTTATCCATCCAAGCGAGCTTGCGAGCGAGGATGGATATAAAGTCGAGTGTTAAATGGGTTTTATGGACGAGTTGTACACTCTACTTTTCACTTCGATTGCGAGGAAATGAAACAGCAACATGATAATAATAATAATAATAATAAATGCGACGAAATAAAAATTATAAGTTTATTTCATGAAGCTTTATTGTGTACTTTGGCTGTTGGTATCGTTGCCTTGGTCTTAGAATACGAACGAAACGAAATAAAATAATGAGGTTATTCTATGAAGTTAAAGTTGTTCGTGTGGCTGTTGGACCGATTGCCACGGTCTTCGACGAAGATTTTACTTTATGCACTAGAGCATAAGAAGCGACTTTATGTCGCCTACGCACGACATAAACACGAACTTTACGAGCATGAGAAGTGAAAAATATATTTTTCTTTCAACTATGCAATCATTTCATAATAACTGCACTAAATACTGAGCACAAAGTGGCATTTTTCTGCTCTAAAGCAATAATGGTTAATACAAATTCCATTACTACACTGTTTTATTTCCTTATCGCAGGACAAACGGACATGAATTGTTTTTAGGGTTCCGTAGCAAAATGGTACAAAAGGAACCCTTATGGTGAGACTTCGTTGTCTGTCTGTCTGTCTGTATGTCACAGTTTTTCTCAGCAACTACACAAGCAATCAACTTGAAATTTGGCATATTTGTATAACTTGCTTTCCCGCATCTGTTTTTAGTAAATAAAATATGAAATAAATTTTATAAATAATTAAAAAGGGGTCTAGAATAGAGGGTTAAAAAATGAAAGTGATTGTAGCAAATGGGATGTCATATGAAAGGGCTCAATCTGCACATTTCAAAACAATTTTTTTATAATTTTCTGCGACGTACTTTTTGATTTATAACCAAAAATGTTGGGAAAATAACCGTCCCCCCCCCCCCCCCCCCCCCCCCTTATCTCCGAAATTTATGAACCGAAAAATCTGAAAAATTCCTAACTTATAGATAATTGCTTATATTTTATGGGAAAAATTAAACGAAGTGTTCAAAATTTATAGTTTTCGAGAAATTGACAAAAATACTTTGAAAATTTGTGTTAAATTTAGACAACTTAAAATAAACCTTATTGCATACGAATTAAAGTACATATATAAAAAGAAAACCCCGGCACAGAAATAAAACTCTAAAAAGTAGATAAATAATATGGCCCTTAAAGCTTAATGTCAGTAATATTTTGATTCAAGCGTCGGCACGTCCGACAAAGACATCAACGGGCTCCGAGCACGTATGTACGTCACAGGACGAACTTACAGGATTTCAAGTATTAAAAACTCCCGACAAAATCGCTTTCAGAACTCATAACTTTTAAACGGCTTATCAAATGTTCATCAAACCAAGCTAAGAACACTCTCGATTAAGTCACCTTTCTATTTTCTTAAAAAAATTAAATCAAAATCGGTCCATCCACATGCCACAGACAGATACACAGATACACATGTCAATTTTATAACATCCCTCTTTTTGCGGCTGGGGTTAAAAAGGTATATCTTTGAAGTACAGACGTAAATACGGAACCCTCGGTGCGCGAGTCGAGGTTTTTTATTTTTTATCCTGCCAGTTATGGGACTCATTTGTCATTTCCTACATTTTTAGGACGCTGATTTCGAAAATGATGTAGATTTTGGAATTCTAGAAGGCGGAGATGACTTTTTTGGAAAAGTCTTCATGGGACTCCTTTTGTAGGTTTTCAGGAATGCCGATTTAGGAAATGAGGTACATTTTTGGAATTTAAAATGGCGGACATGACATTTTGAAAAAGTCTAGCGTCTAGGTTTTCTGGGATGAAGATAACGAAAATGAGGTTCATTTTGTATTTCAAGATGGCGGACGTGACTTTTTGTAGAAGTCGTCATGGGAAAAATTGTTTAGGTTTCGGGGACGCCGATTTCTAACATGAGGCCAATTTGGGATTCTGCTTCGATTTGGATCTCTTGAGCGAATATAATTAAACCATTGAAGAGTTGATTTAATTTACTACAGATTTATTTCTCATGCTTGATTTAATTCTCCTGCAGTAGTTGAAAGAAAACCAGATTATGAACCCCGCATTAAGTAATTTATTATTGCACTCGTGCTTTTAGAGGCTCGGTGCGGTCTCAGTCAGCACTCGGTGTAACAATATAATAAATTACTTTCTGCTTGGTGCAACAATCTACTGTTTTAGCAGAATGGGCCGCGGGGCTGTTAAGTTTAAGTAGACTACTATAAAATGACCTCACTTGCCCATTCCAGGGTTTTTTGTGAGTTAAGTTATAATCTCTCTGAGTTTGTATGCCTAACGTGGCGATGTTTTTATAAGCTAATTATTTCGATTGTTTCTCAGACTTTACGTAACAAACGTAATTCGTATGACAGTACGTAGTACGCGCGCGATGTGGCACGACGGCTGTTAATTTAAAAAAAATTGCGAATACTTCACGTTTAACTTATGGTATTTTGAAAAGTGTTTTTTTAGTGTAAGAAGTTTGGTTTTTATATAAGTGTTTTAAGGTTGCTTTTTTGCGTAGCTTTTTAAGAAGTAACTTACTTAATTGTACATACATTACTTCGTTTTTTTCACATTAGAATAATAACGGTCAAATCCGCCCGCGTTTCTTTTTATAACGCCGATAAAACTGAAAAATATTTGTCTATATTATGTTATAATTCTTGTTATTGATTACTTATAGCAGATACCTACAATTTCATTTCTAATTTTGACTTCGTTAATGGCGAAAACGTTTGCAAAACAACGGTCATTTATTCTAATCTTAAAAAAACCGGAGTATATAAGTCAAGAGTAAGTATAAGGAGTAGCGGGACTTAACATTTGCTTTTGCTTTATTTACGGAAACTTTAAGCGTATGGTTGTTTAAAGCGTTTTCAAAGCATATTAATAGTATTTTTATCAAAAAAATGTAATCACTACAAAGTATTATAACAAAGTCGCTTCCCGCCGTCTGCCCCTCTGTATACGCTTAGATCTTTCAAACTACGCAACGGATTTTAATGCGGTTTTCACCATCGGTTAGATAACTTTTCACGGAAGGATTATGTACCTGGAGCGAAGCGAGCGCAGGTCGCCAGTATTCATATATTTATTTTTACTTTAGTAACAAGAGCAATAATAACACTGATAATGTACAGCCACAGATCACAGGCTATCTGCCACTATCGGTCAGTGGGTACAGTCTTATTTTATATGTGGAGTAACCGTGGAGTAGCTAAGCTACATGCTTTGTCCTTCTCTGTCATTGTGACATTTGAATTCGATAAATAAGGACAGAGCCCTTAGTCAAGATGATATTATCATGTATTCGTTTCGTTTTTAAACCAATCGCGTCACTGGTAGATCACGTGACTCTCCGTATGACGTGATCTACCAATGACGCGATTGGTTTGAAAACTAAACGAATAGAAACGCTAGTTACCGATGGGCATCTTGGCTAAGGGCTCAGGTCTAGGACAGGACAGGACTAGTACCTATACAACATTTTGTGTGAAATTGTCCACTGATTTTTAATTATATAAGTACTATAAATGCGAGTGTGTGTTTGTGTGTCCTGTCTTCACAGTAAAACGCCTTAACTGATCGACGAGAAATCTATACAGAGATAGATTATAGCCTGGAGATGGACGTAGGGAAACTTATTACCTACCCGGTAAATCGCATAGTTCCTGAGGGAATCGTAGGTCGTCGCGGACGGATTCAAAGTAAAAGATTATTATCTTAATGCAAATTACATAGGTATTATGTATATGTATTTAGATGGTATCCAGTCATTTCACCAAATAACGTTTCTCATACTGATTCATTTCACAAACATATCATTTGGCCAAACCGCTTTTTTTCCGAAACTGTTAATATTTCAGGATTTATTTCAGCACAATCGTGCAGAACACTATAGGTTAGGTTAGTTTTATAAAAATCCTGAAATATTTACAGTTTTGGGAAAAAAGCGGTTTGGCCAAATGATATGTTTGTGAAATTAATCAGTTTGTGGAACGTTATTTTGGTCAAACATTAGTGAACCATTTAGATAGGTAGTTGTTCTATTAGAAATCTTTCATTAATATTACTAAGCCGAAAAGGGAAATTTTCTCTCTCCCTTTCTTTCCCTTAAGTACTTTTGCCTATGGTTCTGCGTTGGTGACTCCCTGGCGTGTTTATTAGATTTTCCCCTTAGCGAGAATGGAACCCGGGTTCCAACAAGACGGAATTTACTTAAATTTAAAAACTTAGCCTAACCGCCGGCAATGCTGTGCGCGACAACTGATGAGGTTTTAATTATAAGTCATTGTTTGTGGTTTTGTAACCTAGGTAACTGTTGGTTGTTGATTGTCATGTCTTAGAGTTTTTTGAAGAAATACAAGTTTTCGGTACAACAATGATTTTACTTATAATTAGGAATATTGAGTTAAAGTAAATAGTAAAGATAGAAACTCAAGAGGTTATGGGCCGCCCCATATTCCTAATTTTCAGTAATTCGGATAGAAATTGATCAAATTACGTAACAAGAGCGAAATATGGCTCAGTCGAAAATACAAAAGGTTTGTCGGTTAGAAGATGGGAATAATTTTCATAATTGGAAATTTAGATTGGACTTATTAATGGAGGAGAAAGGCCTTAGTGATATATTGATTTGTGCTAAAGTAAAGGAGGAAGATAAAAAGAAGGATGCGGAAGCGAGATCGCTAATAGTACAATGCATAGGAGATAATTTTCTGGAAATTGTGAAAGGGTGCAAAAGTGCAAAAGATATGATGACATCTTTAGAAAATATTTTTACACGAAGAAGTATTATGAATAAATACATTTTGAAAAAGAGGTTAATAGAGTTAAAATGTGATATTAATGAAAAGTTACAAGCTTTTTTTTTGAAATTTGACAAACTGGTAAGTGACATTGAAGTGATGTCAAAAATGGACGAGTCTGACAAAGTTGTACATTTGCTACTCGCCTTACCCAGTAAATATAATAATGTTACGACAGCCTTAGAAACATTGAATGAAGAACTGACTTTAGAAAAGACAAAAAATACTCTACTTGATGCAGAAATTAGACTGGAGAACATGATTGCATCAAACCAGGATAGTGCACTTAATATTGAGTGCTGGAATTGTAATGAGAGAGGACACACAGCAAGATATTGTGACAAAAATGTACAAAACAGACAGTATTATAGTTCCCAGAGGGGAGCTCCTGTTCGAAGTGGTGAAGTATACAGACGGGGTCGTGGCAGAATGCAGGGACGAAATCGAAGTGTGAATAGAGCATGTACATCGAGAGACGATGCAATAATAGTCCACGAAGAGACTCCAGAGGAAGTGGGCTGCATTATTGATGGAGAATTTAATTTAACTTGTAAGGCATTCTTAAATCAGTCAATTTCCTTTGTAATAGATTCTGGTGCATCACAAAATTTTATTTCTAGTCTATATACACCATGTATGACAAATGTTAAAAACCTAGAACATCCCATGAAAATTAACACAGCTAATGGTGAAAAATTAATTGCATATAAAAGCGGCAGTTTACTAATAAAATGGGGTAAAGTAAAGTTTACTATAGAGGGATTTATAGTGGAAAATTTAGCCTATAATCTCCTATCTGTACGAAAATTACTGGAAAAACCTAACAAAATCATATTTGTAAATGATTATGCAAAAATTACCTTTTATAATGGATCTATTATATGGGCATACAATAATGGCAAACTATATATTTTACAGGGTGAAATTATAACAGAGGACGGAGTCGCAGCTATATGTTCGGCGGATGGCATGTTATGGCACAGACGTTTAGGACATACCAGCTCCAAAACTTTGCAAAGGCTACAGCTACCAATTAACAACAATGTATGTAATGCGTGTATGAAAGGTAAGGCAACACGGTTACCATTCAAAACGTTAGAGCGACCTAGGTCACGTCAGATCTTAGAACTATTACACAGTGATATAGCGGGTCCATCCACGACTCCAACTATACAGGGTGAATTTTATTATCAAACGATTATAGATGATTTCTCCCACTTCTGTGTAGTTTTCTTGTTAAAGAGAAAATCAGAAGCTGTTGAGAACATTATTAGCTATATCCGTCGATACGAAAATGAATTTGAGAAAACAGTTAAAAGAATTAGATGTGATAATGGAGGAGAATACACATGTAATAAATTACGTCAATTTTGTGATCTGAAAGGTATAGCTTTGGAATATAGTTTACCATATTCACCGTCTAGCAATGGAGTTGCAGAGCGAATGAATCGCAGTTTATACAACAAAGCAAGGACTATGCTTGTTGAAACGCAGCTACCGAAAAGTTTGTGGGGTGAAGCTATAAAATGTGCAGCTTATCAATTAAACCGTTGTACCTCTGTGGCTGTTAATTACAAGACTCCTTGTGAAGTTTTACATGGGACAAGAGACTTAAACAAACTACGAGCGTTTGGTGCAAAGGCGTGGGCTTACATTTTACCTAAATCTGATAAACTTTCAGAAAGAGCACGTGAGTGCAGAATGGTAGGGTATAGCAGGACAGGGTATAATTTATGGGATCATAAAAACAATAAAATAATTGTGTCACGAGATGTGAGATTCGACGAAAACAACATTATATATAACATTAAAAGTAATCAATCTGAAAGCGAACAAGAGTGGCAAAGAGTAAGTATGTCAGAGGTCAATTCTGAAAGTAATAATAATATTACACAATCTGAACCAGATAATGAAGATAGAGAAGAGGTTATCGTTGATAATACAAATGTTGATGAAGAAATGTTTGAAGATTGTATGGAAGAAAACTTTAGTGAGAGAATTGACACAAATGAACATGTGATAAAAACAAGAAGTGGCAGGATTGTTAAGCCTCCGAAAAGATTAGAAGACTATGAAACACATGTGGCCTATTGTTTATGTACGGGTGATCCAAGTTCTTACAAAGATGCTGTTGAAAGAGGTCACGAGTGGCAAGATGCTATAGACAAAGAATTAAATTCCCTTAAATGTTTGGGAACCTGGGAAGAATCGAAATTGCCAAAAGATAAAAAGGCTATAGATACCAAATGGGTATTCACGACTAAAAAGGATGGTACAAAAAAGGCTAGATTAGTGGCGAAAGGATTTCAAGAAGAAACACTATTTAATGTATATTCACCAGTAGCTCGTATGCCTACAATCCGTTTGATGCTAAGCCAAGCAGTACAAAATGATATGTATTTAAAACAATTAGATGTTCCAACGGCCTTTTTAAATGGTTATTTAAAGGAAGATGTCTATATAAAACCACCTCTAGGAGTAAAAGTTGAAAAGGGTATTGTTTTGAAACTAAAACGATCCCTCTATGGATTAAAACAGGCACCTAAATGTTGGAACGAAAGACTTCATTGTTTTTTAATGCAGAAAGGTTTTGTACAATCAAAACATGATTTTTGTTTATATGTTTTAGAAGATGTATTTCTGTTAGTGTATGTCGATGATATTATTCTAATGTCAAAAAGCGAAATGAACTTAAATAAGTCACATGAATTTTTAAAAACTGAATTTAATGTTAAGGACCTTGGAGAGGTGAGTGCTTATTTGGGACTAGATATTGTGAGAACGCAAGAATCAATTTCTATTTCTCAAGAATCAGCAATAAATAGACTGCTTGATAAATTTAACATGACAGATTGCAAAGGAGCTGAGACACCGATGGAAGTAAATTTCACAACAGAAGACAATGAAAGTATTACCTTGGATATACCGTATCGTGAGCTGATAGGTAGTCTTCTATACTTAGCTACTTCGAGTAGACCTGATATTTGCTTTGCAGTGTCTTACTTAAGTAGATTTTTGGATGAGCCCACTTTATCACTGTGGAATGCAGCTAAGCGTGTTTTACGGTATCTAAAAGAAACGAAATCAAAATCTCTCGTATATAAACGGGATAGCAAGTGTAACTTAGTTGCCTATACCGATGCTGACTGGGCTGGCGACAAAAAAGACAGAAAAAGTGTGAGTGGTTCTGTAGTTTTCTTTGGCAATAATTTAGTGGCCTGGTTTTGTAAGAAACAAAACGTTGTCGCCTTATCAACAGCCGAAGCTGAATATGTAGCTGCGGCCCTAGCGTCTGCAGAATTAATTTCTTTAAAGGGCTTGTTAGGAGATTTTAACTGTCCTTCGATTTCAATGTTACTTGTAGATAACCAAAGTGCAATTAAGTTAATGGAGTCAAATGAAAATGGTAAGAGGTCTAAACACATTGATATTAAATACCATTTCATCAAGGATTTGGTTAGTAAAGGAGATATAATTGTAAAATATGTAAGCACGAATGAAAATGTAGCAGATGTTTTGACAAAGTCTTTAGGAAAACTGAAGCACAACTACTTTGTACAAAAACTGGGCTTTAATTGAATGATTATTTTGTATGATTGTGTGTGGCTATATAGAGTTGCTATAATGAGTTATAATATTTTATTTGTTACTGTAATTTAATTGTGTTATAATGTAATCGAAGATGAGTAAAGTTCTTGAATTTGAAGGGGAGATTTTGTTAAATGAAAACATATTATATACATTAGAAAAGTATCACTTATTTATTTGATGTTTAACCTTTGTTTTACATATAATTATTTAATTGATTCCTATGTTATGACAATTCTTATTCTGTGGTGAATTAGAATTGAGGAGGGGTGATGAGGTTTTAATTATAAGTCATTGTTTGTGGTTTTGTAACCTAGGTAACTGTTGGTTGTTGATTGTCATGTCTTAGAGTTTTTTGGAGAAATACAAGTTTTCGGTGCAACAATGATTTTACTTATAATTAGGAATATTGAGTTAAAGTAAATAGTAAAGATAGAAACTCAAAAATATGTACCTTGTCAAAGTGATGCCATTGCTGCACACTTTAGTTATTATATTTACCTATATTGAAGCCAGTAAGATTGATAAATAATAAAATCATAACAAAGACAGATGATCAAATACCGCCATCCAAATAAGGAACCGCTATCTCCATAAATAAAAGAGAAATCAATAACACAAAACATATAAACAGCAAAACCATTGCAAAATGCAACAATGCACTTCATAGCCATATAAGAAACATGTAATAACATAGCTTAAGAATGTATTAAGATAGTTTAAGAACATATGTAAACCATAGCCATAAGTAATTAAGTATAAGCCAAAAATAGTTTTTGTTACAATTTTTGTCTCAAAAAAAAAGAGGAAAGCTGTAGTGAGGTACCATTGTAACAGCTGATAGTTATACAGCTGATACTTATGAAACATATGTTGAATAATGTTATATGCCTTGACATTAATACCTATTAAGATTTATTATCCACTTATCTACAGGCCATTAATTTAACGATGCTATAAACTTATGATTTATGTTACGACTTCCTTAAATGGATCAAAACTCTAGTATATAAGCAGAACCTTTTCTAATAAAGATAAACAGTTTACTCTCGACTCTTGAGTTGTCATTTCAACGCAGCACCCTACACTTCAGGGGGGTGAAAATTTGTATGGGAGTTAAGTCAATTTTAAAGAAAGAAACGTGGAAATTGGAATAAAGGCTCCCGTTAACAAATAACTTTCAGTGATTTTGGATAAACTACCGCTAAGGTAATGAAATGGGGGCTAATATTTTTATGGGAGTTTGGTCATTCTTGAAGTTAGAAACGTGGAATTTGGTATACTTATAGATTAAGAAAAAAAACAATTTTTGGCGATTTTGGATAAACTACCCCTAAGAGGATGAAATGGGGGGGGTTAAGGTTTATAATGGAGTTTGGTTGTTTTTAAAGTTAGAATCGTGAAAAATTGTATTTAGGCTACTGTATACAAATAAAAAATATCACTTTCGACTATTTTGGATTTACTACCCCTAAAGGGATGAAATGGGAGGTGTTAATTTGTATGAGGGTTTCGTCAATTTTAAAGTGAGAAACGTGGAAATTGGTATAAAGGTTACTGTCAACAAATAAAAAATATTACTTTTGGCGTGTTTGGAAACATCTACCCCTAAAAAGGTGAAAGGGGGGGTAGAAATTTGTATAGGAGTTCGGTCAATTTTTCAAGTTAGAAACGTGGAAATTGGTATATTCGCTACTATTAAGAAATAATAAAAAAACACTTTCAGTTATTTTGGATTAACTTCCCCTAAGGGGCTGAATGACCAAACCTCCCATGGGTTTGGTCAGAACAGCCCCTAATGAATGTGGTGAAATGGAAGTTTCGCAAAGTACCAGGAGAGTTCTTCAACGATTAATGTCCCTGCATATTATATTGGATAGCCCCATTTTGTCAAGAGTGATGAAGAATTGGCAATAAGCATTAATGGCATGAATGTAGTGTATATGTGCTGCGTGTAATACATAATCACATAATAATTAAACAAACACTAAAAGCGAACAAATGTTAGGAAACATTTCGATTTTTTTGGAAAGTCTGTCCCTTTATGATACATACTTAATGAACATTTTATTTGTACCTACCTATTTTTTAACGAAATTACTGACTCTCCGCAGACGAAGTCGCGGGCGGACAGCTAGTTGTAACAATAAATTTGATGATTTAGCAAAGTTAAGTCTTTCATTTAGTAAAGACATAGTTGCTTTTATCCAGAGTAAAGGATCTACAGTTATGATTATTAAGCTTCAGTACCGTTTTTCGAATCCTAGACATAATATTGAGAGAGCAACTTTGATTCCGGAAGTGACATGATGGTTGTTCATTGGTCGATATCCCCGCTATTTCCCACCAGCCATCCCTACCAGGCGGCCACCCCGTAAGAGGCGATGGCGGCATTTAGGATCATTGGATTTTTTCAAATATTAAGAAATTAATTAAGTATTAGCAAAAGTAAAGAAATAATATACATCTTGGTGAGTGGCCTCAGCTGCCACGCTCCTTTGATCGACTTCGAGACTGAGCGCACGCACCTATTAATATGAATCGGCGCGGCGGCCATTTTGCATACTTACTCCAAAATGCACATTTATACACAAAATAGGCTCACAACAGCCTGAGGACACCAGATGACGACCTAGTACTTAAAATAAATCCCATTCATGTAAGTAGCTTACATTTTGTTTTTTTTCATCATGTAATTCTAATGGTTCCACATGGGTCCACGTGTCTGGATAGAATTTGCTTTAGCCTATTGGATGGTATTCCTTGGAACTACATCACCTGATCACGGAATCAGCACATGGGGAACTGGTGGACAGGAGTTGCTCTGGACCCGGGACAAGATTGCCGGGAACAGCTTCCTGAGCTCATCCGCGCCCGCTGTTAATTTAAATAAGGGTGTTACCCGAAGGTCAGTGTCAAGTGTGTGTTAAGACTTGATTTATACAGGGTGACCTCGAATTGGTAATACAAATTCAAAGTACTACAGAGAGCTTCCCTAAACCAATCGCTTCTACGAGGTCTCACGCTTAATTTTAAAACATAAGTACTTTTTTTTAAGTTTTCTAATTATCCCATTTTTTTTTGCTTAAATTGGTTACCCTACCATTACCTTTAAAATGAAAGAGGTTTAAAGTATTTCAAATGAACACTTTCCTCTTTGGTTCGTTATCTGACACATCATTTATGATAATAGCGTATCTTGATTAGTAAATTGTCACTTGTCTTGTCAAAGAAAGTAAGAATTTTCGTATTTAATTAAGATAGTAATTAAACAAAATGCCCCGAGCTTATCCTTATACGAATATTCAGCGAATGGATATGTTATCTTTTTATTTTACGTCACGAAGTACCGTACGAACTCAAGCATTGTTTCATGAACGACACCCTGACTGCCCAACTCCTACTCGTGTTCTAATAAACTCCATTGTCCAAAACTTAAGAGATTTTGGACAGTTTACTGTCCCAGTGCACGCTCAAGCTCCGGGCCGGCGGCCGCGGTACTCGCAGACGTTTCGGAGACGAGTTCTCGATTATTTTAGCCACCACCCAGAGGCGAGCTCAAGGGACGCTGCCGCAAGATTCGGAACGAGCCAATGGTTTATTTGGCGATTACTGAATGCTGAAGGAAAGTATCCGTTTAAATTCCAAAGGGTGCAGGATATCATATTAGCCGATTATCCTAGAAGAGTGCAATTTTGTCGTTGGCTGCTGCAAAATCTACACTTGAACATTTTATGGACCGACGAGGCAACATTTACAAGAGTAGGCATGTTCAACGTTCACAATGAACACTGGTGGTCTGATCGTGAAGCAAATCCTCACGTAACTCGCAGGGACTCCTACCAGACACGTTTCTCGGTAAATGTTTGGGCAGGAATACTGAACGACTGTTTGATTGGTCCTCATTTCATTGACGGAAATTTAAATGGACCGAAATATGAAGAATTCCTGAGAAATGTGTTACCGGTATTGCTACAAGAGGTGCCACAGCAAAATTTGGAGGCTCTGTATTACCAGCAGGATGGGGCACCAGCTCATTTTTCCCTGCGTGTGCGAAGCTACTTGGACCAAGAGTTCCCTGGGAGATGGATTGGACGCTGTGGCCCAGTCGCTTGGGCTCCTAGAAGCCCTGATCTCACACCTCTCGACTTCTTTTTGTGGGGCGAAATAAAAAGGAGAGTGTACGCACGGGAAACAGATACTGTGGGTGAACTTCGCCAAAAGATAGTTGAGGCATTTAATAATGTAAAAACCAATGAATTTGTTCTCCACAGATTGAAAGACAATCATAGGCGACGGGCAGAGTTATGTATCCAAGAAGGCGGGGGTCATTTTGAGCACATTTTAAAAGTTGTTTTACAATTTTGTATTTTGTACTGTACGTTATTCAACAATAAATTATTTTTAATAATTCACTCATTATTCAGTTATTCACTTTATCAGATAATTTATTAGGGTACCTACTTAAAACTAAAGGGTTGGATGGATATCAGCACCTAGTTTATTAATAACATCGAGTGATAGATACAGGAATGGAAATTGAGACACATTTTGTTCCTTGTCGCTTTGGATGGCAGTGCGTCACGTTGAATGTCCACTGTCATTATCTCCGTCGTTGTTGTGACAGAGTACAAAATGGTGCGAGAATCAATTTCCTTGTCTGTACGACAGATATGCATGACGTCATGTAGGTTAACCACACTTGGGATTTTAAATTATTTTTATTATTTTGTTTTGTTAGAAAATTAACGATAATTAAGGAAAGCTAACTTTAACAACTGAGTTAATGCAATACACTATTAGTGATTAACTGAATCATAATCAAGTATTTTGTATTACCAATTCGAGGTCACCCTGTATAACCAGTGTGATTAACTGAAGAACTTGGAATTAAACGGCGTTATCTGTGTCCCAATTATTGGTTTTCTTTAAATCATCGAGCGACAGGCGCCCTGGGCATTAGAATATTTCAACGGAAGAGATTGCTACCGCGGGTGATGCCGTGAGGTAGCAGCGATTTGCCGTTACAAAGTAGAGATGCTGAATCGATACCATCGCGCGTTTGAATCGATGCAGAAGCGATACTGAATCTGAATCAAAACAGCGCGACTGCATCGCGACAGTCACGCGTTTGTATCGCTACTGCATCGTTTCTGTCACGCGTTGCAAATGCGACAACGAGGCGACAGTCTCTATGCAATCGCGCGTTACGTTCACGAAACGCGCGACTGCATAGCTACAAAAAGTCCCCGTGTACCGTACCACCCTTAGCGGGTCGTAAACGATATGCAACTACAAATTCAGTTAATTGTACCTACTCTCGATCTATTGAGGTACAGTCAAGGTCATAAATATTGTGTACATTTTAGTACCTTTTCTATTTAATGTCATGTTTTAACTGCCATATATGAATGTCACAGCGATTAAAGTGACAAGGTACTTAAGTGTACACATATGTACGACCTTGAATACATTAAAAAAAATTACTGATTCAGTAAAAATTGGGTACATATCAGCGTTGTTTTAATAAATGACAAATCAGACAGTGGGATTTCCAGGGAGCATGATATAATATTAAAATCCATGTAAGTTTCATAAAATGTTGTATCTATTTCCAGTTATTTTGTAGGGCACAGAGAAGGCGAACGATCCCCACCCCCCACCCCCCCTCCGGCCTAAGAACGGGCAGGGGCTATGGGTGTCTCCTTCACTTTGTTGTTTTTGCCCATATGTTTTAGGGTCATAATGTGAATATGTGTCGTCTGGTCGTTTACGAGGCCACATTAATCTAGGGCCAGACGACGCTCTCGATCCAGGGCACGTAGGGCTCCACCCTCGTGTACACGGCCGGCTGCCCGGCGACCCCGCAGCCCTTCCCGAACGACGTGATGCCCACCACGCTATACATGCAGCTGAGCCGGGGGTTCCTGATGGTCAGCGGCCCGCCGCTGTCACCCTGGACATTCAAATCTTTCGGATACACTTCAACCCTCTAGGATCTTTTCAGCAATTATCGTAATAAGTTGGTACACACCCGTTGCTCGAATGTGCAGGTTTGAAAGGTAAGAATATTCTTCTCTTGGCTCAAAAGCTTATATAATATGAGAAATTATCCTCTTCTTCGATAGCCTCAATACGCAGGCATGTTTATCCTGAAGGACCAAATTTACATGTATATACCAATGTTTCCTTTAAGGTGGTACAACATGTAAAGACATATAGATTTTTAAATTATTTTTATTACGTGAAGAAATTATAAATTAGACATGTTTTCTTCTGACATTTTTATGAATCCTTTTTGTTTTTACCAGCGCGCATGACCAGTTCAAAACCATAACTTCAACGAAGGAAAAATAAACCTTTTTGTTCGATCCGAATATTTCTCACGATATTTTTCTTCACTATACGAGCATCGGGTCATGTAGGTAGCTTCATTAAACTCCTCGCTATTTATTTATTTAGATATAATCACAACCTTCACAGAACCACCCTATACCTATTACTATGCAAATCTTGGGTTGGCAGGATGGAAGTTGGGAATCACCCACAGTTTACACCAATGCGCTGAGAGATTCAATTAAACTCACTTGTACATTTAGTAAGTAAGTATTTATTTATTGTAAACTGTGTACAAGAGAAGGAAAATGAAATAAATAGCATCAACACTTGCCCATTGGAGTATACAATTATTTTTCGACGTCTAAAAACATATGATTTTTATGAATTAATACATGTAACGTGGCCAAAGTATTCGTTTAGATCATGAAATACATTACTAGTAAGCCAGTTTTTTTACTTGATTTACTCGTAGGAAGAGTATCCTATGCACTTACGTGCCATTTTTATTGAAATGCGACTGACCGTAAATAAATAAATATTAAAATAGGGATAGCAAGGAGGTAAGGACACTTATTTACCTGACAAGTATCAGCAGACCTGGTGTAGTCTCCGTAGCAGAGCTGAATCGTCGAGTTGATCCCCTTTTGCAAATGACGGTTAGGTAGAAACGTATCTCGGCATTCCTGCTCTTTGAAACTCGTCAAGAGCACCTGCAACCAACAAATGCAACAGTACTGTAACAGATAAATACTCGTACATTGCATCGATTCAGAGTTAAGCCATTTGTTACCAACAATCTGTTAAGACTACGTTGTTTTAAACTAACAAGATTTTCACAATACATCGCGTAATAAGTAACATTCACATCTACTTGACATTGTGATAGCCATGGTCACGATATGAATGAAAGATGTTTGTGTGTGAACACCTTAGTCCTTTACTAAGCGGTGCCGTGCCGTAAAAAAAGCCGTGGTAGCCTAAAGGTTTGACCTGCCGACTCTTAAGCAGAGGGTCGTGGGTTCGAACCCGGGCTCGCACCTCTGAGTTTTTCGGAATTTATGTGCGAAATACAATTTGTAAATTTACCATGAGCTTTTCGGTGAAGGAAAACACCGTGAGGAAACCTGCACACACCTGCAAAGCAATTTGACGGTGTGTGCGAAGTTCCCAATCCGCACTGGGCCCGCGTGGGAACTATAGCCCAACCCTCTCATTGTGAGTGGAGGCCTGTGCCCAGCAGTGGGATGTATCTTAGGCTGGATTATTAAGCGGTGCCGGGGACGCGCACGCGCAGCCACTCCCACTCTCCACTCCATCGCGCGCTAACGTTGCTCAATGACATCTTGTTCAGTGACAGCGATCTGGATATGTCATGGCTCGGAATCAAGGTTTGTGGCCTCAGCCACCAGATGTCTGGAGGCCAGGGCCGCACAAAGTTCCGTCCCTATATAACTTAATGTAACTCCTTACCTACTGTATGAGTATATACTAAGTTAATTAACATGTTTGGTTTAACTACTGTTAATTTTAATTCTAAACTTACTCAATAAATAAATAAATACTCAATAAATACTATTTTAACCCATTCATGGCCAAGCACCCGCGACGCGAGCGAACACTACACGCCAGGCCCCCATACAATGTATTTTACGCTAAAAACGATGACGAGCGAGACGCATGCGTCATGGGCCCGGCAGGTCCGGATGAGGATGAGTTTATGGAACATTTTACGATTTGTTAGATCATTCTCCCGAACTCATTATTTCTTCGTAGTAAGTTTTCCGTTCGCATATTTCCCCGAAAGTTTATTTTACACTCTTTTATTTTACGGGTTCTTTATTTTCGCTCTTGATTTTTTGTCCAAAAGCATTTTTTTTTTATTGCCCTTTTTCAATGCAGCATATTTACACACTCGGGATTGTATCTAAACGATTGTTTTCAATAATGGTTCATAGTAATATTGGAAAAAATCCATAAGTTTACAATGCATATGTTTAGAATGTATACGTTCAAAATACATAAAATTAGAAAATATAATAGTTAGCTATATGAGTTCCCAGTAAGTATGTCCGTTCCCGATTATGTCTAAGATCGCAAATTTTCCCAATACGTAGGTAGGTTAGGTTCTGACAGTATGGGTAAGTATCACCATGTCCAGGATGACGAGATTATAGGTGATGGAATAAATAAATCTCTTAAACTTTTACTTGAATTTTAATTATTTTTATATTTCAATAGGTTAATACTCTAATACATCAATCTCATTTTTAATAAAATATAATATTAAATTAATATATATTCTAGATTTTGTATATCTTTAATTCAATCAGCTCAGACACTGAATACCTTATCGATCAGCGAATCGATCATAATAATTTTGAATTTTGAAGAATTTAAATCAATAAAATTAAAGAAACGTAAGAGTGGCCAGAAATAAAATCAATAAATAAAGGAGGTTGTAACTACCTTGTTACAAGGTTACCTAACCTACCTACGTATTGGGAAAATTTGCGATCTGAGACATAATCGGGAACGGACATACTTACTGGGAACTCATATATCAAGCAGTGGTCATATCGGGAGGTGGTCATATCAGGAAGTGGTCATCACCAACCGAAACCATCCGACCCTCTCTCTCGAAAATATAAATTGTGAACATAGGCATTTTGATTTTATGTACTTTGACCATTATGGAAAACGTACTTTAAGAATTTTAATTGTTATTTCTTTCAATTATTATATATTCTGATTGTCTATATTCTGAACATATATATTGTGAACATAGGCATTTTGATTTTAAGAAAAAATAACTATTACGAAATAAAGTAACGTAAAAAGTCTACGAAAAGTCTAAATTACGTTTAAGAAAAAATGCGAATCAAAAAAAACGACGAAAAATAAATTCTGGTAAATGTGGACTTTACTGATCGGGGAAAGATGCGAACGGAAAATGTGCTACTGACTAAAACAACGAAAAATAAATTATGGTAAATGTGGATTTTACCGATCGGGGAAATATGCGAACGGAAAATTTACTACGAAGAAATAATGAGTTCGGGAGCATGATCTAACAAATCACTTTTAGGAATAGAAGGGACAATTTTGAACCTAACTCTGTGTATGACCCAACAAGTGTTTCTATTCGTTTCGTTTTTAAACCAAACGCGACACTGGTTGATCACGTCATACGAAGAGTCACGTGATCTACCAGTGTCGTCATTGGTTTAAAAACGAAACGAATAGAAACGCTAGTTAGCGTAATACATCTTGGCTAACGGCTCGGGTCCGGGTTGACCGTGGGTCTAAGGGCTAAAAACGCTAGTTCACAGGCTCTAAGCTAATTATAATATTTAATAACTCTAGCAACTTTTTATTCGTGCTGTCACTTTATTATTGTGATGCGTGTTAGGCTCGCTGGTGTCATTACCTTTTAAAAGCCACACCGCACGACACGTCTACAGCTTTTATAAGTAAACAGACACCATAACTAGATTGAAGTCTTAAGATTGCATATGTCTATGGGTCTCAGGTCCCACTTGCCATCGGTGACCGGAGCGCTCGTTCGAATTCTTCTAAAAAGAATGGAACGCGTAGGTAGGCGTAGAATGGAACTTACCTTTTGCAAAGTCTCAGCGGTGTCCCCTTGAAAGGTAGTTCCGCCCCAGCCGGTCGCGACGGCCTTAGTCTTGTCTCCGCCAAACACATCCAAACAAGCCGGGACCGCTGACTGGCCCAGGGTAATCCTGATGAAGCAGAGGGAGTTTAGTCACAAGTCTACTTCCAACAGACGAGGTATAATCAACGACATACTCCTGTTTTCTTTCTGTCACGGTCAGTTCATCGCATCATTGGCGCTGCGTCCTGCCAAATTTGATCTTGAATGCCAAAACTTAAATCAAAATTTTGGACGGATTTTTCCGTGCCCGCCGTAATTCTTATATGATATATTTGATTGTAAATGTAAACTTGGCAACATGGCCTCAAGGCACCCGGCAGTGCAGCCGTGAATTGACTACGGTTGGACTAATGGCAATACAATCAATGGAATGTCCACCCTTAGGGACCTCATCCACGGTCAGTTTAAATCTACTGCAAATGAGCGCGGTTAGTCCATATTCAATTAATTTTATGTGAATTGTCCAAAACAGTACATGTTCCTTACGGCTAATTTACAGCGGATCTAAAAATACTGAGTCTGTAGGTAGGTATCATGTACTAATAACAACTTTTTTGAATTAATTTAGTTTGACTATCGTATACTTACGTGGTTTCTGTCTCTAGGAGGGCGATGTCGTTGTATTTTTTGGGAGGAACGAACTCCGGATTCCAGATGATGCGCCTGATGCGGTACAGCCCCTGGCTGGGCAGAGTGTCAGGGCGCTTCAGGGTGCCTACGAGGGCAAAGGCCACTGGGCCGCTGGAGTTATTAGAAAAAAAAACTCGTAGAAAAAAAAAATGATCGGCGGACAAAGGCAATATCAGATCGTGGGGAGCCCCCGTAAGCAGTGTAGCTCCAACTAGGCTGATGCGTGGTCAAATGAGGTCACCAAGTGGTCCCAGTGCAACACCACAGCCCTGGCTTTAGAACCAGCCACATGCTGAGCTGGAACCACGTCATCTGGCATCAGCTCAACCAAATGATTTAAGTTTTTGTTTCTCTGTTAGATGTCTGAATAAACGTTTTTCTTTCTTTCTTTCTAAGTCCTCACAAACTTGCCATTTTAATATTTAAAATAAATTCTTACGTGTAGCGGTCCTGTGTGCCGATGCCAGAGGTCAGAATGAACCGGTTACTGATTAACGTTCCGGCGCTATCCCATGACACTGAGCCGTTGGAGCTCTCAAAGCCCAGCAGCACCTGGAAACAAGCATTTATCCTATCTTTGAACAGATGGACCCGTTCAGAGTAAGTATATCATTTCGATGCACCCTAATAACGACAAAAAAAGCCGTGGTAGCCTAATGGTTTGACCTGCCGACTCTTAAGCAGAGAGGGTCGTGGGTTCGAACCCGGGCTCGCACCTCTAAGTTTTTCGGAATTTATGTGCGAAATATAATTTGTAGCTTTTCGGTGAAGGAAAACATCGTGAGGAAACCTGCAATACACCTGCAAAGCAATTTGACGGTGTGTGCGAAGTTCCCAATCCACACTGGGCCCGCGTGGGAACTATACCCCAAACCCTCTCATTGTGAGTGGAGGCCTGTGCCCAGCAGTAGGACGTATATAGGCTGGATTAATATTATTATTTTAAATCTTTCGATCCTATGAGCTTTTAGAGTTCAGTTTTTAGACCAATCTGAAACATTTTTAAATGTCAGAGAAAATCAACTTTGCATGAGTAGACCAGTGGTTTTTTTATTCAGTTCAGCTCTTATCCACAGCATTGCTATGTTTTTCTTATCTTTTGTGGTGGGGTCATTTCGTATTACCTGGATCTTTTGTGTAGTTACTATGGTATCCCGGAATTGTCAAGTTAGTGATCAAAAACGAGCTCGCAGCCGACTTGATGGTAATTTTTATGTATAACGGCAGCCCACATACACACACACACATATATAATTTAAAATTTCATAGTTAAACTTTAAATTTAAATTTGGTTAAATTTTAATTTTATTGAATTTTCTATATTCCGAAGTGGGCGTAAACACTGCTACACAGTTTTACTAACTTCTGCTAACTTCTTACTGCTAAGCTTCTTACTAACCTGTGTCCTAAATACAATGTTGCATCTACTTTTTTTATCTTTTAATGGGCTGTGGGTTAATACAGTCTTAACCCGAGGGCTAAGTGGGAATATCTTGATAGCTATTTCACCAGCTGTCAGCTCCGAAACACCAGTAATGAAGAAAAAGCGGAGAAGATTACAGCGGCGGCGGCGAGCGAGCGGAGAGATTCTCTTTTCATTACACGATCGACACGCTCCAGTACAACGGTTATTTGGCAATACACGCAATGTATTAGGAAATCGCTCGCCGCGCCGCCGGTCGCGCAAAGTGGCCAGGGCGTTAGGATGAAGGTTACGATCTGTTACCATGTGCGGGAACTCGTCCTGGTGGGCGTCGGTGCCCCCCACGACCAGCTCGAGGGCAGCGTGCTTGCAGTAGTTGCCCCGCTTGCCACTGCGCTCGCAGGGGAACACCACCTCTTGCTGGTATTCTATGCATTCTGGAATGGTGGTATTGGAATCGTCATAATCAAAATTAATGGAAAGGTTCTAAAATGGCAACAAGGTGACCCGACGAAGGAGGGAATCGCGGGAAGCCGACGGATGGGAGAAGCTCAAAACCAACCACGTGGAAAACCTTAAGGAAGGCTCATTAAATCTGACATTACCAGTCTTAAAACTTTCCTTCTAGACATAGGGCCCCCCCAAAGATCGCTGTATTAGTCGGTAGCATCCAGCAGATTTCTCGAACCTTCGTGCACCAGAGGCCGTACTATATAGACGGCTATAACCAGTTATAACATGTCAAGTTCCAGACAAAGAAAGGGACAGAGTTATAACAGTCATATAGCTGTGTAATTTTCTTTGCCTGGTAGATACATGGCACGCTCGTCTGCCTCCCTCTTTGAGAAGGTCTTCAAAAGTCGGTTAAATTAGCGCAAGACTTATAGGTGAGAGCAAGTGAGAGAGAAGTCCAAGCCCGGAGTGCTCGTCGTCCACCAGCAGGCTTAGCATGAATGCGCATAAATACATCTAGGGTGAAACAATTGCATCCCTGGTAGAGGAGGGGTGTTTTAAAAATTTATAATTTTAAGAAAACGAAACGCACTACTTTTATGCAGCAATAAAGTTGATTTGCAATTTCAGGACTTCAGGTAATGCTTTTTAGTTTTGTACTCACTGTCCCAAGCTTTCTGGCCTGTCTTCTCGGCGGTGAGGTTCGCCGGCAACGCCGGGCAGCTGACCACGTCCGGCACCTGCTCCATGTAGTCGTACACGGGCGGCGTGTACTCCGTGGTCGTCGTCCTGGAACGAATACTTACTGGTTGGGGGCACTCCACAAATTATGTTACATGTTAAGGCTAGGGGAGGGGGTCAACAAAGTGTGACATTGTGGGAGGAGTCATAAGCATCGTGACGTGTTTGTTAATAATTGAAGAGTTCTCTCGGTACTTCACCATCAGTTGCACTTCACCACATGCAAATGAGTATAAAAGTAGCTTCATATTCTTAATAAAGAAATCTCATTGCTGGCGTCAATCACTTACGACTAAGGAGTTCCGTTGGTCATCTGTGATCTTTATCATCAGTTCCTCTTCACCAAGAGGTGCTTTTAGAATGAACATTTTTAAGGTCTTACTGGAAATACCAAAACAGCTGTATGTGTGGCTATAACTTTTGAGGAGTTCCCTCGATTCCTGATTCCATAGATTCCATCATCAGATTCTGATTTCGTGACATTGGCACCACCTCGGGAGTATACCCTTTCAAACAAAAAAGAATTTTCAAATTCATTCCACAATTGACTGAGAAATCGGTAAACATACATAAAAAAAATACGAACAGTGGAACATAGAACCCCCAAGGTCAACGCTGCACCAGACATCATCGTAGTCGTGTGCGTTGGCAAAGACAAATGATCACTATTAGCTCCCGTATTTATATATATACTGCAAAACAACAAATAATAAGAGACATTTCATACCCTTGCGGTGTAGTAGTGGCGACTGGTATTTCAGTAGTGGGTGTGGGAGCTTCCACGCAGCAGACTATTGGTTCGATTCCATCGAAACCACATTTCTATAACATAAATATATGCATTAAAACTAAAACGATTCGTCTGTAAAGGCCTGAGCGGCGGCGGTGGCGACCAGCGAATCCTCTCTTCATCGCACGGTGGAGACGCTCACCGCGCAGCGGTTAATTGACGTTACACGCAATGTATTAGAAAATTAGCTGACCGCTCAGCTGGTCGCGCTAAGTCGTGGCCAGGCCCTGAAGGAAGCAACACGCACAAGCCTTAATGTTGAGACACGGCAGAGTAAAATACTTACTACTTTTACGGGGCTCGCTCGAATTCAGTCGATTCTTTACAAGGATATATAAGTGCCAGCACTGATGATAGCGAGGTTCTAAGTATTATTTCTGATACTGACTCCGTAGGTTACTATGGGTAAACATACAGTAGGTACTGTAGTAAATAGAGCTGATTTCTTTATGCTGCAGTACATAGAAATGCATGGAAAACAAACGAGGCTCAGGAACAAATACTCGCGCTAATCGCACAAGTTTGCCCTAATCAAACAAGGATTGACAATTTAACATAGGTAACCTACCGTAAACTGCAAGGTGAACTCACGTTTAACTTCCACCACTGACTGTGGGGGTTGTTGACCACATGCTGGCACTGGCTCAAGAGTCTGCAGGTTCCCGAAACTTCGTCTTGAGTGCAGAAATCACCTGTACGTGAAACCAAGGCGTGTTTAGGCTGCGTTATAATACCACCAGACCTGAGCGAGGCACCTAAGCAGTGGGCAGGAAATAATCCACCAATGGGATAGTCGCGCTGTATGAGGCTAGAAAAATAAAGTAATCCTATTGGTGGATTTTTCCTCGCACACCGCTTAGCTGCCTCGCTCAGCTCTGGCAGAAACTTCAAAAAGGAAAGTTGTTTATTTTCCAGAACAGACTAGCAGTAATTAAAGTTTTAACATTCATCATCAAACCAATCAACATTTATTTATTTAATTACTACATTTACGCACATACCTATATACAAAAAAAAAATTAACAAAAAAATAAAACCGTCTTCAAAAACCTACTAAAAAGCGTTAAACAAAAACCAGCCTCATAGGAGTCCTAGGAATAGCCTATTTAGTGCCGAATAGCTACATAGAATATATCCAAGCCGGTGTCAAGTAGGTATACACAGTAGCAATGACACCATGATTCTTGCCACCGACTTCGATATATTCTATGTACCTATTCGGCACTAAATAGGCTATTCCTGGGACTCCTATGAGGCTGGTTTTTGTTTAACGCTTTTTAGTAGGTTTTTGAAGACAGTTTTATTTTTTTGTAAAAAATTTTTTTTCGCTTTTTAGTGATTTACCTCTTATTATTATGTGATAAACTAAAGCACATAAACACACATTAAGAAACAATAGCCTAATACCAATCTCTCATCACCCTTAACTAAATGTCGCTGCCCAAGATGCAGGGCCGTTAATCATTGAGGAGTTCTCCCGGTACTTCACCATCAGTTGCACTTCACCATATGTGTTATAATGAGTATAAAACTAGCTTCATAGCTTCATAGTCTTAATAAAGAAATCTCATTGCTGGCGTCAATCACTTACGACTAAGCCAGTTCCGGTGGTCACCTCTGGTCTTCATCATCAGTTTCTCGTCGCCAAGAGGTGCTTTTGTAATGCAATTTCTTAAGGTCTTGCAGGTAATACCAAAATCGCTGTATGTGTCCCCATAACTTTTGAGGAGTTCCCTCGATTTCTCATGGATCCCATCATCAGATTCTGATTTCGTGACAATGGGACCACCTCGGAAGTATACCCTTTCAAACAAAAAAAGAATTTTTAAAATCGGTCCACAAATGACGGAGTAATCGCGTAACAAACATACAAAAAAAAAAAAAAAAAAAAGCAACATACAGACGAATTGAGAACCTCCTCCTTTTTTGAAGTCGGTTAAAAAGATACAAGATATAGGTAACGAAAAAGGTGTGTGTACAGCTCTGCTGAATTTAAGCTCGCCCTTGGCCAGCCATGGAGATTAAACTTTATATACTTATTACACTAGCGGCCGGCGGCTTCGCTCCTGACAATTTCAAACTCAACAAAAAAAGAATTAGCCAAAGCGGTCCAGCCGTTCTCTAGTTATGCGCGAACATAAAAATAAAGCGTATTATTTACTTAATGCTTATTACGAAACTATACCAATATAGTGTATATAGTATAGTGACCCTTATTCTTACATTTTCAGTGACCTTAACATTTGAAAAAGGCTTGAAACGTCTGAATCTAAGTTTAAACTTGAGTATTTCTATTACTGCTGACCACTATGTGTCTGTCGGTCGCACTCAGAGACGTCAATTAACTTTTAAGTTTGATGTAACGCAACGCTTGCCGCCAATCTAAGTGGCAACCATGCATAGCCAGCCCTGCTACAGCCAGCCCTGCCACGTCACCCTCCCCGCCAGCCAGGTCTCACCGCGCCACGGCCGCAAGCCAGGGGAGGGATGAATGCCTTGCTCATTAATTGCTGATTTTTGCTAGATACAACATTGACAAATTGTTATGGTGTTCAAATATATTTAAATTGATTATCTGCATTTCCGGCATAGTATTTATGCCACTATTCTGCTATGTTGATTAAAGTCAATGTTGTCATTTTCTTTGCTATAGCAATAGAATAAGATCCAGTAACTTTAATAAAACATGAACATTAATTGACGTCTCTGAGTGCGGCAGTTAGTCTATCTTTTCTTCCATAAAGGGAACTTCCAAACTCACTGATGCACTGAGACACGGGTCTCAGCCACCTCCCGAAGGAGCAGATGCCGGGGTTGCCTCCGAACACATTGAAACCGCGGTCGCAGGAGACCGTCAGGTTGACGATGTCCAGGGTGTGCCCCGGCCGCGCGCTCGGCACGTCGGAGACCTCGTAGGAGCCGTGCTCTGGGTACGCCGGGAGAATGCAGGTGCTTGAGGACGACCTGTCGGCGGTGGCAAAGTTTCACACCATGTCGTAGAAGAGCGTAATTGAATATTCTGGATAAGCTACCCATGGATAGTCTGCCACGCTATGCATTGGATTGGAACCATTCATGTAGTTGTGTGCCGATATGTCCACTGCGACGTACACATTGGATATGCCAGCTGAATAGATCCCCTTGTTTGGCTGCGTGGCTCTGTTCTTACTTAGATCCCTCTATGTGGACACATACAATGTCGAGTCCCGTGTCATTGTGGTGTCACCACCAACATCGTCACATGACCCGCACATGAACAGCTCGTTCGTCTTCTCCTTGCCATGATGGCACCCCATAGTGTGAGTTACACTGCAGCCAGGAGGCATGACATAATATACCACACCAAAACTATCAAAACTTATGGCTGGCACATATATTGCAGATTGGACTATTGGCTTTTCGAATGAATCTATTGTAATTTTTTCCAGTATTATCTCAAGTTTCATTTTAAGCATTTAATAGTTGCTTTACGTAGGAAATGTTAGCATTTACGTTAGTAGTTATCGGTGAGGCACTTACTGTTTGATGAAGTATTCGTGGCTGTGTATGCGAGTGAAGGTGGTGTAGGAGTTGGCGTTACACTTGAGGATGCCGGTCGGGGCCCTGGCTGAGGACACGATGCCGCGCAGGTAGTACCGCCGCGTATGTTTCTCCACCGCGGGGAAGGCCAGACCCCCTCCGCTGTCACCTTGACATAATGTTTTCCCTGAAATATGATGCTCAGTCAAGAAAGTGGTCTTTCGGTCTTTACACAATTTTCCATCAAATTAAATATCAGTAGGGGCCGATAAGTACAACCCTAAGGTAACTTTTGAATCAGCTTCCGGCTGACTGCAGACATGACTCATACGATGGGTCGCGAATTAACCATAAACTCCTTGTGCCTAAAGTCTCAAAACTACGACTTTTCCAACGATTTTCAGTGAGTAAATACTTGCCGTTCAAAGTGCCGGCGCAGATTTTGTCAACTGTTATTTGCGGTAAGAAGTCAAACGGCAGATCTGCCTTGCATTGCTCTGTATCGACGTAAGGTAAATCCGTGGTCTTCAGCACCTGGGAAGCTTCTCCTTCCTCCGCTGTCAGCCCCCAGCCTGCGACCTGGATAATATGTATGTAATTATAATAGAATTGCTAAGTCAAAAGGCGGAATCACAGAAAAAACTCTGTGACAATCGCAACTTTTTTACTAACTGTAGAAAATTGAATGTACTTTGGCTATTGAATTTGAGATACCACTTTTTGGCTTCGTGTCACTTGAGCGTGTCATAGAAGTTGCGTTGAGGAGAAAGCTGAATCACGTCGAATAGTAGAAAATACGTGCGGTCCACTAACTTGTTAGTTGATAAAAATGTAATTTCCCCAGTGGATAGAAACCCACCTTGCCCATGTTCCCACTCTGCAGCTGTTCCCTGTCGAAGGTATACTCGAAGTCGACGCAGACGGGCCGGATGTAGACCGTCAGCTCGACGGGCGTTGCCAGTACCACCAGCGCGATGTCTGCCTGGAAGTTCGCCGCGGAGCCGGAGAAGTGGGGAGGGGTTCTTATCACGCTCACCTGGAAATAACAAGTTCATATGGAGGTTTTTCTTTACGTTTTTCTTAAGATGTGGCGTGTAAAAGATCCCCGTACGTTCCGTAAGTCTCATCCATGTGTCGTCCAAATCAAATGCGTGTTCAGGACTGCCATCCAAGGGTACCCAAAAACGTAATGAATAAAAATAAAAGAAGCAAATAGTTTAATCTGATTAAGTTACTTACATTGGATTTCTGCGCTCCTACGTCTTTGGGGCTATTCCAGGGTCGATAGATCTTGCCCACAGCTACTGCGAAGTGGTTGGAAGGACGCAAGCCCACGACATCCCTCCAGAAGCAGTGCGCCGCTGCAGAAAACTTCAGAAGTAAAGCATCATCATCATCATCACGCGTTCCTCGAGGATAAACAAGAATACTAGCATTTATCTATAAGACTTTCCCAACCTTCACCAGATCATCGGACAACCCTTATTCAAGTGACTGGATGTTAAAAGTTATATCTCCGTAAATGTTAATACAGGCAGTGTAGGTACTAACCTGATATGACGACAGTGGTGGAGATGAGAGACCCCCCGCAGATCTGCTTGTAGGGCGTGAAGGTTGTGTCGTACACGCCGGCGTGCCACGGCAGCTCCCCGCGCTCGGCGCTCACGCCGTTAAGCACTAGCTGCGTCCCTTTCGGCGTCGTCGTACCGCATTCTGAAGTTTTCCGGGATATAAAATATCTTAAACGTGAGCGAACGAAAGACACATGATAACCACCATCCGGACGTCAATGTCTTTAGCATATTGGTATAATTTTGTACCACCGCGACTCTTTCATTCACTTGAGTAACATGGCTGGCTGGCACAATTTGTATTTACTCGTTTGTCGCTCAGTGTCGCTGAGAACCGCGAAACTATGGTATGTTCGTGTGAACGAACGGTTCCGTATAATGTTTGATTGGAGATGGACTGATGTGTGCCGTGAATGTTTGCGATTCTGTGAGAAGATGGATGATAGGCAATCGAGTGTACCGATATAAGATTTTATCACTTTTATTTTGTTCAATATTTGCTACCACTGTATTTTATTTTTAGTGTAAGAAAATTTCGTTTGGCCTTTTCTATCGCATTAGGTATACCTGTAATGATAGAATAAGTTAATGAAATAAATAATTTTTAAGTGGTAACACTGTTCGAGCATAGTAAAGAGAGAATGGCGTTGTGTCAGTTTGAAGCGGGAAAATTGTGAGAGAAGAGAACGTTTTAACCGTTAAGAAAGTGCTGATATCCTGGGCCTGAGGAGACACGTGAGCTAAGTAGTAGACTAAGGATTAATTATCAATTTGCTAAGATATCAAAGTATTTATAAGACGTAAATGAGATCTCACTTACTGATTGACACCAATTAGATCGTTTGTCGTTTTCACTCGACTGTGCGAATTTATATGAGGTAGGGCAAAGCTACCTGGTTCGCAGACGGCGACGTAGTCCCAAGAGCCGTCGACGCACAGCATGTCCGGCAGGATGCCGCTGTGGTAGTAGTTGGGCCGGTTGCACTCCGGCGTCACCACCGTGCCGGTCGGCTCGGACTCGTTGCAGCGCCGCTTGCCCTCCACTATGCTGGGGTCGGTCACTTTGCAGAAGTACGTCACGCTGGGGTGCCGAGTCAACTTGCAGAAAGCTGCAGAGAGTTAGAGACGTTATTAAAGAGTTCTTGTCGGTAGAGTAAGTAAAGTGTAACGGGGAATTTTTTCACAGACAAAATTTCGCAGGGCAGTGTAACTTTGAGCTTAGTTATTTAAAAATATTCACCCTCATTAAAGGAAAGTGGAATAAATGTTAATGTTTATTTACGGAGTATTTGGCCTTCGGGCATCCAAAAATTATACTTACGAAAGTATGCTAGAGACGAGTTGACTGCTACTAACTCAAACACTTTTTTGGTAGTTTTTTTCTTTCTCACCACATACTTTCCCTGCACATCTCTGGTGAAAAGCCACCGTTTGAAGAGTTTTTTGGATAGACACTCACGGCTACACTGTGGCATCTGCCCGTACCACTTTCCGTTGAAACAGTAGTAGTGGCTGCTCCCGACCACGCTGTACCCTGGGCGACAGGCCGCCATCAGCAGCACGGCCCCGCGGATCTGGCCCGGACCCGCGTTGGGGTCGCCCTCCACAATGTAGAACCCATTCTGCGGGAACTCGGGGAGGACACAACTCGAAGTCGACCTAATGAAAAAGATAATAAGACGGGATGACGTGAGTTAATGAAACCACAGCGGCGCCACTATCTACGTAAAAAATTCACAGTTGTAAAGGGATTTTGTGTTTTGAACCACTGTGGACTTAGGGCCTGGCAACGATTTTGCGCGACCGGCGTCGCGGCAAAAGATTTCTAACACATTAACCGCTGTGGGATGAGCTTCGAGCGTGCAAGAAAAAGAGCGTTCATCTCCCTAAAAGGCCGGCAACGTACCGACAACTCTTCTTGAGTTGCCGGTGCTCATGGGCGGTGATTACTTCCCATCAGGTAACCATGCGGGTTACCTGATGTTTTCCTCCCTCTCTTATAAAAAAAAGCCGGTCAAGTGCGAGTCGGACTCGCGCACCGAGGGTTCCGCACAAACTTGCAAGTTGTAGGTATGTTAATAGTTCGTAAATCACGGGAATACAATATAATCGAAATCTAGTATAAACTGACACGCAATAAGTATGCACTTTAGTACTTAGTGTGTGTCAGTTTATACTGGACTTATTTTTATGTGATGTAACTACAAATTAACGGTTTTTGGGTTTTTTCCTTTACTTGTGCTATAAGACATTGCTTCTTGCCAGATTTCATGATTCTAAGTCAACATGAAGTACCCTATAGGTTTTGATTCCCTTGAGAGTCCCTTAAATAAGCGGCATAAATGGCCGTATCTTTTGATTGCGTTGACTTAGATGTTTGATTTTTTCACTGATCCAAGGGATTGCAGACCTAAGTATTTGATATTAATTTCAACTTGATACCATCACGCGTTTCTGAGAAAAAGGGTCTTGACAGACACACAGACAGACAGACGGACAACAAAGTGATCCTATAATGGGTTCGTTTTTTAGGGTTCCGTATATAAAATGAAAAAAACGGAACCCTTATAGGATCACTTTGTTGTCCGTCTGTCTGTGTGTCTGTCAAGACCCTTTTTCTCAGGGACGCATGAAGGTATCAATCCGATTACCGTTACCGGATTACCGTTAGACAAAACATGTGTCTCATTCTGACAAGTAAAGTCTCTGTCTATAGTGATGAGTGCAGTGATAAACGCAAAGCTTTTCAAAGGAGTGTTATTTTCTTGAGCAACTCGCTATTGAATTCACCAGCGAAGTATAACTGTGACTTTTGGTTTTCTTAAAGGGAAAAAAGTCTTCTCGCACTGAATTCATTTTTGGAGCATAGATGGAATTTACCTACAGCCAAAGCTTTAATTATTATTCCTAAGCGCTCGCAGACGTGCTCTTTCATAGGCAGCCGTCATTCGTCTCTCTCACTCTCACATCGTAAAATCATCAAGGGTACATAACTGCCTAACTTTAGTTGCTAACAGTACACAAGGACCGACGCGAGACGGTGATAGATGCAGAGCACAAAACTGGCCGTCGTGGAGATCCTTGAGAAAGGGATATGTCCAGTAGTGGACTCCTTCGGCTGATATGATGATGAAGGATTCTTTACGACGCCTAATTGGTAGTGGTAGCGGTCCCGGGTTCGAATCCGGTATGGGCAAATTATGTGTGATGAGCGCGAGTTTTTATTCTTGGGTCATGGATGTTTTTCTATATATTTAAGTATGTATTTCTATAAATATGTATCGTTGCCTAGTACTGTACTGTGATAGTACAGTCGAGGTCATAAATATATGTACATTTTAGTACCTTGTCTATTTAATATTATGTTTAAACTGACATATACGAATGTCACAGCAGCGATGACATTCATATACCTATGGCAGTTTAAAGTTTTAAACATGACTTTAAATAGACAAGGTACTAAAAAGTGTACATATTGACTGTATAGAAGCCTAGAGCTTAGTTTGGACTAGGTTAATTTGTGTGAGATAGTAAAAAAAGAACTGTAACAGGAGTGACAGTTACCGCTTGTTCCTGGTTGCGCACGCGCCGGCGCAGGACGCGCTGATGTTGCCGTTGCTCAGCCACTCCCGGCGTAGCGCAGCGGGGCTCAGAGCTGGCGAGGACGCTGAAATGGCGTGAGCATGAAGCCATTCACTAGATAACAAATATCCCGCGACACGTGTCGCCAGCGACGTCGGGCGAAGTGGTACAACGTTGCCGGACTTCGCTCGACTTGTCTGGCAACATGGTCTTCGCTGCCGACACGTGTCGCGCGATGTCGCTGGAGAAAAAGTGTCCTCACGTAAAAATGAGATTAAACATTAAAGATTATTAGATTTGATTATTATTTGATTTGATTCAAATTAATATTGTAAATAATGTATATAATGCTGATTTAAGAATAAAAATTAATATTGATGAAATAAATTATATAAAATAAGAATTAACGATTAAAAATAATTATTTTTAAACGATTCTTAACATAAACGGCCGTATCTTTTGATTGCGTTGACTTTGAAGTTGATTTTTTCACAACTCCAATGAATTGCAGACTTGAGTATTTGATATGAAATTCAACTTGATACCTCCTCGCGCTCCTGAGAAAAAGAGTCTTGACAGACAGACAGACACAGGTAGACGGACAACGAAGTGATCCTATAAGGGTTCCTTTTTTCCTTTTGATGCATGGAACGCAAAAAACTACTTATTGCAAATAAGTTGTTAGTATTGAGTAAAAATTAATTTTGTGTCGTAATTTTGTAATAGGTATTATACTTAATTATAAAAAACTGGCCAAGTGCGATTCGGACTCGCACACGAAGGGGGTTGCGTCCGTAGACATCGTACGAGACAAGAGATACAGCGTTCGTTGTAGTAGAGCAAAAAACGCCAAAAAAAAGACGTTTTTGTATAGATTAATGTTTCTTTAATTAACCGACTTCATTTTTAATTTGATTTCTATTATTTGTTGTTATACCGACAAATACACAGACATCTGTGAAAATTTCAACTGTCTACCTGCGGTATATGATATGACAATTATGACATACAGGCCATGCAGCCCGCTGACAGACAGACAGACAGGCGGACAGCGGAGGCGTAGTAATTGTTGGCACCCTATGGGAACGGAACCCTAAAGATGATTACTTGACTTATTATTTATTTATTTATTTATTTATTTATTTATTATTCCTTGAAGACTCTCCCTACAAAATTAGATTAATGTATGGAAAATTTTACAAAATAAAAGGAGTTCTTTTCTCAATTGGGATATGTCCGTACTAGGACGAAGTTAAAATTTATCAATTCTCCCCCCTCCCGGGTGAGCTTCCCCCCAGCGCCCCGGAACGTGTCCCGAAACGCGGCTTTTTTCCGGTTCAAGGAATACCGTACGCGTTACATGAAAATTACACTGTTAAAATCATTACCCTTCTGTTGTCTTCGCTCTGTGTCGGGTAAAAATTGGCGCGCGCGCATCACCAAGTTGCGGAGATTAACCTTTTGACCGCCGTAGTCTGATATATAAGACACCACACCATAGCTAATGTCAACCTTCCTCAAATAACTACACTTAGGTCTATTTTACGCTGTCAACATGACGGCTATAGCCGTCAATGGCGGTCAAGAGGTTGATAGATAATTGAGATTAGCGATTATTTATAGAACTATGGAATTTAAATAAAATACTTACCAAAAAGCGCCAACAAGATCCAACAAAACATCACTCCTTGATCATCAGACCATTATGCTATCACCGTGGTCAACACAATTTGAGATTCGATATCGGGTCGTAAAATTAAATGATAGAGGTGATATCACGCGCGGTCCATCTTCGCCGAGTTCGCCTCAAGTACAGATACCGGTTTCAATATTTTCCTGTTCAAAGCCTTACCCATTCGCACACTATGGATATATTTAGCGAATCACAAGATATGAATTCTTCATGATTAAAGCGCGTCACACACGGAGCTATAATATATAATTTGGTATTTTAATATATATTATAGCAAGGCATCTTACGATATATTTTCGTATATTTTAGGTATATTTTGCGTACTAGTTGACGGAGTCCACACACGCAACTATAATTTATATAAATATAGGTATACCTATTATAGCTGCGTGTGTGGAGTCTGTCAACTAGTACGGAAGATATATCGTAATATACCGACCTATAATGTATATTATAGCTCCGTGTGTGACGCGCTTAACAGCGATTTAAATGACTTTGCAGAGCTAGCACATCTTTTGTTTTCTCGTTTGTCGCTCAGTGCGTCTCTATCGTTATGACTAGTTAGAAAGGGAGATCCGAGCGACAAAAAAGTCGCGGATCACATGTGCTTGTTCAGAGGCAGGACCGTCATGGATCGCATGGTATCGGTGACGTGGGCTGGGCAGCGGGTTACATAAAACAATTTATATCAGGATCGCGTATATTGGCAGTTCAACTATGTTGTATTAAGTACATTTAATACATGTTCAGAGCCGACAAATAATATTACTCAAGACTGAGATATTTCGGAAGATATCGGATAACGTGCCGTGTGGTTCAGAGGTTATCGAAAGAGGAAGCGCAAAAAACAGTGTTGCCCCGTCAAAAATATATAAATATCTGTCTGTCAGAGCAAACCCATAAAATACAACTAAAAAGTGTTAACCATTATAAAGCATACACATTAAATAGGTATTATTCTAACATTAACAGTGCTAGCCGTCCAGTGTTATTGTGGCAGATATGTATTTAATTTATAACAGTAAGATCGTTTACAATATTTAAATATAAAATAATAATACCATAAAAAATCATTTAGTAGTTTAGAAACCAATTTTCATATATCTAACTTCAAAAATAACAAAACTCTCTTACAAACTGCCACCCCCATTTTCACCTCCTTAGGGGTAGTGTTTCCAAAATCACCGAAAGTACTCTTGGTTTGTAAGCAGTAGCTTTAACACTAACTTCATTAACTTCAAAAATGTCTTCATTCCCATTAAAACGTTCACCTCCCATTTCACCCACTTAGGAATAGTTTTTCGGAAATCCCAAACGTTTTATTTTTTATTTGTTAACAGTGCCTTTTATACCATTTTCCACGTTTCTAACTTCAAGAATAACCAAACCCCCATACAAATTTTAACTCCACATTTCAGCCCCTTAGGGGAAGTTAATCCAAAATAACTGAAAGTTATTATTAAGTTTTTTATTATTTCTTAATAGTAGCGAATATATCAATTTCCACGTTTCTAACTTCAAAATTGACCGAACTCCTATACAAACTTCTACCCCCCATTTCAGCTTTTTAGGGGTAGATGTTTCCAAACACGCCAACAGTAATATTTTTTATTTGTTGACAGTAACCTTTATACTATATTCCACATTTCTCACTTCAAAATTGACAAAACTCTCATACAAATTACCACCTCCCATTTCATCCCTTTAGGGGTAGTTAATCCAAAATAGTCGAAAGTGGTATTTTTTATTTGTATACAGTAGCCTAAATACCAATTTTCACGTTTCTAACTTTAAAAACAACCAAACTCCATTATAAACTTTAACCCCCCCATTTCATCCTCTTAGGGGTGGTAGTGTATCCAAAATCGCCAAAAATTGTTTTTTTGTTAACCTATAAGTATACCACATTCCACGTTTCTAACTACAAGAATGACCCAACTCCCATAAAAATTTTAGCCCCATTTCATTACCTTAGGGGTAGTTTATCCAAAATCGCCGAACGTTATTTTTTTCATGTGTTAACACTTAACAGTAGCCTATAAGTATACCAATTTCCGCGTTTCAAACTTGAAAAACGACCAAACTCCTATACAAACTTTAACCCCCCCATTTCATCCCCTTAGGGCTAGTTTATCCAAAATCACAGTAAGTAGTGTTTTTATTTGATAACAGTATTCCTATAGCAATTTCCACGTTTCTAACTTGAAAAACGACCAAACTCCCATACAAACTTTAACCCCCCCTTTTCACCCCTTAGGGGTAGTTTACCCAAAATCGCCGAAAGTAGTTTTTTTAATTTGTGATTTTAAGTATATGTAGCAATTTTCAAAGGTCAAACTTCATTGGTTTTTATTTTATAGTTGTATGAATTCCAGTAATTTGAAACATAAACCCTCTTTTTGCGTTTTGGATGGGATTAAAAAAAACTATGAAACATGTATTTCTTTATTTAAAAAAATAAGTATTTATTCTGAGTTTCATGATCCTAGAAGATCCTAGAAGAAGAAGAACGAAGTAACCTATGCTGCGAACTAGAGTCTTACGAAGATCCGACTGAAACGATATTTCAGCTGAAAACGCTTCCAAAGCACCGAAAATCGCGATTGAAGTCAAACACCTTAATCCACCGGCGTAACAGTATTGTACGCGACTCTGCGTAATTGGCATTACGCAGCTGTCACGTAAACTACTATTTTGTGGATTGGCTCTATCATTTCGACAGGGTTATGTGGTGGGCCAATAAAAGTCTACGATGGTACGTAATGCGCTTGTCAATTTAATTATTTTGATACCAATCACATTAGCTAATTGAACAGCAACATCTAACAGATATAATGGCGTAGAAGACAGCACCATCTGCCGTCGAGTAGCATCACTCAGACATAGGTACACTCGAGGCCTTATTTGCATGGATAGCTATGAGGCTTCTTAGTTCAATAAGATCATGCTAGATGGCGCTGTATCACCACACAATGTGAAAAATACTTTTTTCTACAGCTAACCGTGTTTACTTACTGTTTTGCCGAAACATAATATTATCATGTTCCTTTAATGTCTTTACGTTATAAACTTATATAACTCCCAAAATATTTATAATTTTAAAATTAAATAGTAGAGGTGATATCACGCGCGGACCATCTTCACCGAGTTTGCTTCCAGTACAGATACCGGTTTCAATACAATCCTGTTTGACTACTCGCACACTAATGGATATATTTAGCGAATCACAAGATATGAATTCTTTATGATTTACAGCGATTTAAATGACTTTCAGATAGTTATTGTGGCAGATATTTATTTAATTTATAATAGTAAGATTGTTTACAATATTTAAATATATAAAATAACAATGCTCAAACTCAAACTCAAGTCAAACTATGGAATAGACTATATATATACCGCTAAGCTTAAGGCGGTCTCAATCAGTCAGTTCGCTTAAAGGGAAGTTAAGAGAGTTGTGCTTAAATGAGTACGATGTTTTTTGCTGTTTCACTCCTTCGAGTTCATAGTAGTGTTTTACATTTCATGAATTTAATATTTAATAGAAGAACAAGAAGAAAATCGTTTATTTGGTGCATAAAATAAGAGATAACAGATACCAAGTTAAAATCGAACTTAACTACTACTCTAATTTAACTATTTACTATTTCACAGTGCACCAAATTGGGTGCCACTCAGCATAATAATATGTCAGAAATGCCTAGACGCTGATTTTCAGGGCAATCAGACGAGAAGAAAGAGTGCTTTCTTCCATCTCTGAGCACTATTCGCGGCACATGCCTCGCGATATCGGTATCCTCCCAGAGAAAGAATGCTTGAATCCCGGGTTCCTGACAATGCATGCCGTGTGGAGGAGTACTGCTTGATGTATGTACTCGTATGTGGCCATTCGGGCCCTAGATTCAGCCATCTAGCGAGTCTCTTGAGGTGTTGGTGGAGCTCTTCGCTACTCGCTCCGAAACTATTGGCACAATGATCGATGATGCCGCCTATAATTATAAGTTAGGTATGTTACAGGTTACGTATCAGCTCAGTCAGCACCAGAGTTGAGGTCACGCACACAACATCATGTCATGTATTGACAGCGGAATTTTGTTCACATTCACTCCTTCGTTCATTCACTAACTTTGTTGCATGTAGCTGTGTGCGCCATTCGCCTCTACTCTCGTGCCGACACCCATATGAATAGCACCCAAGGACTGTAATACTGGTATAATTTGGACATCAATATCGGATATCGTTATAAATATCGATAATTAGGTATATGTTTTTATCGATATAGTATCGATAAAAAAATCGGTATACATTAATATCGATATTTTGACAGAACTCCGCCATTTATGACCCGATTTGAAAATATTTTTTTATTCAGTCAGGTAACATTCGAATGAAACATACCCGGTTCAGATTGGTCTCATTTCTATAAGAATGATAAATTGACGATGAAATCCATGAGGAATCGACGGAACTCATCAAAAACCGTAGGTACAGTCAAAATCACTAATATATATATACACCCATCGCGTCGTAAGTGGAAATATTTGGCCAGATGATTATGTATCTGATTGATTGCTAACACGATTTGCTAAAAAAATATGTACCTATTAGTATCGGTACCAAGATTGATAAAAGTATCGATATCTGTTTACCGATATTTAAGTTTACCGATACAATTATCGATATATTCGGGAAGTATCGATATTGTTATCGATATTTTCTTAAAAATACCGATACATCTCGGTTATCGATATGCAGTCCCTGATAGCACCTTTAAAACAATGATATATCAGCAGACATTGTCTTTCGATGAAATGAAATTCGGTGAAACGACACATTCGATGAAATGAGTGTCTGCAAAACAAGGGACACAAATAATAACGCTTAAATAAATATAAATAAAAACGCAATTTAATGGTAATTTGACAACAGTATAAGTAGTTATTTTTAAACAAAGTATTCACAAACAATTATTAACCGACTTTCTTTCTCGGAGACAAGTCATTGTCAAAAAAAACGACCCATTTACTGTTATGAATCATACCATATAATAAGTACAGAAATAAAACCAGTATTTGTCAAAGTACTAAATTATTTATTTTCTTTAGTCATTATAAAACATATGGCACAGATAAGAGAGAGAGACAAGAGAATAAAACATGTTTTTATTCATCATCAGTCCCTAAAGGGAACAAAACTAGGCCCACACGGTTTCTTCTATCCAGGACACGTAAGGTTGCACTTTGGTGTACATCCCCGGGTCCCCGGCGAATCCGCAGGCCTTGCCGTACGAGGTGATCCCCACCACGCTGTACATGCACTTTATCACAGGGTTCTTGATGGTCAGGGGGCCGCCGCTGTCGCCCTGCAGACGAACAACTTGATCAAACAATTTTGAAGTGAACTTTATTCAAACTTAAAAATAATTATAGTTAATTTTCGTTACACCGAAAGTAAGGAGAGTTGGCGTGTTATTTTCGTTTGCCTTTTCCATACTACGCTAAGTATGATATATGGAAATCAAGAAATGTGTACCTGGCAAGTGTCAGCGGCCTTGGTGTAGTCCCCGTAGCAGGCCTGGATCTGGGAATCGAACCCATAATTCAAGTACCGTTTAGAATATGGGTACTTCCTATTACATTCCTCGTCTGTGAACTTGGTGAGGGTCACCTGTGGACATGAAAGTTGAATCAGCTGAGGTTCTGTATTTGTGGGTAATTCTTATTTCAAAATAGTTAAATGGGCTCAGTCGAGTCCGAGCCGAAGGATTCTACGTGAAAACTGTAATAATAATTAATTTTTGCACCTAGCAGAAAGTAATTAATTTAAGAAAAAAATATGTATCCCGATCGCTTTGAAAATCAATACCTGACGCTTCGTGTGAACTCCGAATTCGAACCCTTTATCAGAATAACACGCTAAGACGATATAGATTTTCAGATATAGATTTCCAAAGCAATCAGTTCAGCAAGTAAAAAGTTGAAAAGGCGGCCACTTTTTTTAATTCGAAGAAAGGGTTTGTATTTGGAGTATGGGAGCCGCTTTTTTACTTTTTTGAATTCCGATAAAAGGTTCGTATTCGGAGTCCACACGAAGCCCCTGATATCGATTTTCAAAGCAAGCAGTTCAGCAAGTAAAAAATTCAAAATGGCAGGAAGCCGGAAATCATTCCAGAAAGATACCGTAAAGCAACCGTAGTTTTTTGTTTAATTCAGAGACAATCTAGAGTCGGCCTCTACTATCATATCGTTCGATATCAAATTATCAAGTAACATACGAGATTTGTCAAAATTGTATGCAATTGACATTTCATTTCGAATTAAATGTCATTTCGAATGATATTAGAATTGAGTAAGGTCAAATAAAATTGTTTTGTTTTTCAAAGATGTTCGGAATTTGAAACTGAATTTGAAATTTTATATCGTTATAAGAACATTATGTTACTGCTACAGATAAGAAAATTATCATAGTAAAATTGATTGTTGTAATGCTGGTCATTGCCAACGGATTCTGAACGTTTTATAGAGGACTTATGATATGTGTGTAGATAAATATATTAATATAATACTGTTGATGATGATGGCTGTACATACTTTCTGCAAAGTGTCGGCGTTGCCGCCCCGCCAGGCGGTGGCGCCCCAGCCGGTGGCGACGGCTTTGGAATGGTCGCCGCCGAACACGTCCAGGCAGGCCGGCACCGTGGACTGATCCAGGGTTATTCTGAGGACATGACTTATTTTATCGCATCCAGTTCAGGTACATACTTCCATACCCGAATGAAACACCAGGTTCAGATTGGTCTCATTTGTCGAACAATCTACTATTCAAATCAAAATATGCCGTATGTACGTATTTTACTTAATATTTTATTATAACTTTCATAATTTAGTATTAATCTTTTTTTCGGATTTTAAACTTCTTTTCAATACCTAGCAACACGTATAAACATTATCAAGATCTCCTTGAGTTATTTAATTTTGAAAAACTATTTATGTCGATGTCGATAAAACTTTAGTCGACACCTATTTAATTAGTCAGTAATAACTTTCTTTAACCTTTTCAACGCCCTGTAAAAAGTCGTCACTTACACGCCAATGACAGCTGAAAACCAGAGCGAATTTCAACCTTACGTTACAGGGACTCAGGTCTATTTTTCGCTGTCAACCATGACGGATATATCCGTCGTTGGCGTTGAACCAGTGGTGCGGATATATCCGTCGATGGCGTTGAAAAGGTTAAATGCCATCGCGAAACTGGGGTACGATCAGACTCACGTGGTCGCAGTCTCCAGGAGGGCGATGTCGTGGTATCTGGAAGGAGCCTTGTACAGCGGGTGCTTGATGATGCGCTGGATGCGGTGCACCTGAGTGGCCGACACGTCGTCTGTTCGCTTCAGGGCGCCCACGATGGCGAACGCCACGGGGCCACTGGGGGTTCGAAATACACAATATAATATTATAACTGCGAAAGTGTGTGTGGGTAAAATTGTTTTGTTACTCCTTCACGATGAATCGGCTGGACACAACGCATGCATCTAATGCACCTTCTTTAGGCCATACGTACACGTCTCGCGCCCAGGTGCAGTGGCCCGCGGTGAGGATGAACCTGTCGCTGAGCAGCGTGCCGCCGCACTGCCACACCGTCGCGCCGTCCACCTGGCTGTAGCCCAGCAGCACCTGAACCAGTGCAGTGTCGATTACTATGTATTTTAAGTGTACATTTTTTGTCAAGTAATAAAACCATCTTCAAAAACCCAGCACAAAATTGGTGTTCCGGGTTCAATTTGATTTGTTGTTTTACAACATGCGCGGGCCCGCGTTCAAAGCGCGACGCGCCTGACACGCGTTTGGTGTGCCGAAAGCTTAAAACTTTGGGTGAATTGAAAAATTGTATTTGCCACCACTCTTTTACTAAATTACAATAAAATTAGAAATCGTCAAGTTATCATCGTCGTGGGTTCAAACCCGGGCTCGCACCTCTGAGTTTTTCGGAATTTATGTGCGAAATACAATTTGTAAATTTACCATGAGCTTTTCGGTGAAGGAAAACATCGTGAGGAAACCTGCACACACCTGCAAAGCAATTTGACGGTGTGTGCGAAGTTCCCAATCCGCACTGGGCCCGCGTGGGAACTATAGCCCAAACCCTCTCATTGTGAGTGGAGGCCTGTGCCCAGCAGTGGGACGGTATATAGGCTGGATTATTATTATTATATCATCGTCGAACAAATTTAAAATACAAACTTACTAATGCCGGCTCAGTTGACCCTCGGACTACACTTCCCCTAATCGAATAATGCTCACCATATTATGTACGGGAGCTCGTCGCGCTTGGTCGACGCCCCCGACGACGAGCTCGTCGGCGTTGTGCTTGCAGTGTCAGTCACCTCCCCGCAGCCCCGCTCGTCCGCGGACGCTATAAACTAACGCTCACCATGTGCGGGAGCTCGTAGCGCTTGACGTCGACGCCGCCGACGACGAGCTCGTCGGCGTTGTGCTTGCAGTGTCAGTCACCTCCCCGCAGCCCCGCTCGTCCGCGGACGCTATAAACTAACGCTCACCATGTGCGGGAGCTCGTAGCGCTTGACGTCGACGCCGCCGACGACTAGCTCGTCGGCGTTGTGCTTGCAGTGTCAGTCACCTCCCCGCAGCCCCGCTCGTCCGCGGACGCTATAAACTACGCTCACCATGTGCGGGAGCTCGTAGCGCTTGACGTCGACGCCGCCGACGACGAGCTCGTCGGCGTTGTGCTTGCAGTGTCAGTCACCTCCCCGCAGCCCCGCTCGTCCGCGGACGCTATAAACTACGCTCACCATGTGCGGGAGCTCGTAGCGCTTGACGTCGACGCCGCCGACGACGAGCTCGTCGGCGTTGTGCTTGCAGTGTCGGTCACCTTCCCGCAGCCCCGCTCATCCGCGGACGCTATAAACTAACGCTCACCATGTGCGGGAGCTCGTAGCGCTTGACGTCGACGCCGCCGACGACGAGCTCGTCGGCGTTGTGCTTGCAGTGTCAGTCACCTCCCCGCAGCCCCGCTCGTCCGCGGACGCTATAAACTACGCTCACCATGTGCGGGAGCTCGTAGCGCTTGACGTCGACGCCGCCGACGACGAGCTCGTCGGCGTTGTGCTTGCAGTGTCAGTCACCTCCCCGCAGCCCCGCTCGTCCGCGGACGCTATAAACTACGCTCACCATGTGCGGGAGCTCGTAGCGCTTGACGTCGACGCCGCCGACGACGAGCTCGTCGGCGTTGTGCTTGCAGTGTCAGTCACCTCCCCGCAGCCCCGCTCGTCCGCGGACGCTATAAACTACGCTCACCATGTGCGGGAGCTCGTAGCGCTTGACGTCGACGCCACCGACGACGAGCTCGTCGGCGTTGTGCTTGCAGTGTCGGTCACCTTTCCGCAGCCCCACTCGTCTGCGGACGCTATAAACTAACGCTCACCATGTGCGGGAGCTTGTAGCGCTTGACGTCAACGCCGCCGACGACGAGCTCGTCGGCGTTGTGCTTGCAGTGTCGGTCATCTCCCCGCAGCCCCGCTCGTCCGCGGACGCTATAAACTAACGCTCACCATGTGCGGGAACTCGTCGCGCTTGGCGTCGACGCCCCCGACGACGAGCTCGTCGGCATTGTGCTTGCAGTGGTCGCTGCGTACCATGTCGCCAGTCAGCGCGGCGCTGCGCTGGCAGGGGTATATCAGCTTCTCCTGGTACTCTATGCATTCTGGAAGCCATACCGCAGCATAAGGATAAGATACTCGCACTCATACATCCACACCATGTTAAATTAACTGCAATATCTATTTCTTTAATATTCACCATTCGTAACCTAAAATGAAATGTGTTTTATTTATTTACTTATAGACACACATTGGTGTTGGTGCGGTAAGCAAACTTACAAAGAGAACAAAAAACAATCCAGCAGGGTGCCTAATGCTCACGCACGCACCAATAACAGTGACAGATGTGACAGCATGATACAGCCCGGGACTTAACACTGAAGTAAGCTAAGGTACGAGTGCATTAAAAGTTCAAGACAGTACAGTCTAGATCTTATGTCGCCGTAATAAGGTCGTGGTTACATATTTTTGCCTCTGAACGTATCTATGTTTATAACCTTGACTGTACAACAGTCAACAAATATCGGGTGTTCAAAAAGGGATTTTTTTTCATATATTTTAGTTAAAATATTAAGATTCAAAATAGAGGATATATACAAAAAATATGACTGAGTTTACTGTTTTATAGATTTTTACATAACCATGGCTTCGTTTAGTGGTACACAGCAAAGTGTACGAGAATAAACCAAGAACATCGACTCAATGAACCTTTTCAACGCCATGTCAAATACAAAAGACGTTACTCACACGCCAATGACAGCTAAAAACTAGAGCTAATGTCAACCTTAACTCATAGAAACTCAGGTCTATATTGCGCTGTCAACCATGACGGATATATCCGTCGTTGGCGTTGAACCAGTGGTGCGGATATATCCGTCAATGGCGTTGGAAAGGTTAAGAGACAATACGACTAGTGAAATGGCAACAATATCGAGAGCAACTTGTGAACGTGCAGGCTAGAAGAATGCAAGTGCCGTAGCTGCCGGCATCTAGACAACATTATTTTTGCTAAATAAATGCCCATTTAGTTTCGATTCGTTTTCATTAAAGGTCTTGGTAGAGTTTTGTGTATTTTTTAAATACTTCACCTTAAAACTAGGGTATTTTTGGACATCCTGTATATGGAAACTAAGAACAATTATCTGATTGATTGTGAGCAGTAAGTCAGCATTCTACTTGGTAGAAGGTATAGTTTATATTTTTTTAGCTAAGCTTTTCCACTGCAACGAATCTAAGGGCAAGCCCACAGATAATTTAACACATCATGGTCACGCGTAACAGTTGTAACAACCTACCCTACCCTAATTATACAAGTTGATAAATCTGAGTTTACTTGCATATTTCCTGGCCTTCAAGGTTTCAAAAGGAATCAACACTCGATAACCGTCCAGGACACTTAGATTCTAAATGTACTCAATTGATAAATAATTGTATACTGATTATGGCTTGTGATCGTCTAGTTAAAAACAAAATGTACCTTTCGTTGTGAACCTATAGTAACTCTAAATTATTTAAGGTTTTGTTTTAATTAATTAAATCAAATTAATATGGGAAACTTCAAATAAAGATCTCCTATTTACTAAATATTTTACCTTCTTGAAAGTTAATTGTTTTACCCCTTTTAAAGTGGAATCACATTTGGTCAATAGCTCATCAAAATTGGTTTAGATTTTTTATAAGGAAAATTGTCGTTTAATTGTAAATTTTTGTTAATATTTTCCTTTTAGTTTCTTAATGCTAAAGTTAATTTTAGAATATAAATTCCTGATTGAATTTCTTAAGTTAATTGATTTATGATTCTACTTTATTCAAGCTTTCTTAGCTTGATAGGCCTCTCTAATTGGACAGAAATTATAGCCCCTCCTCCGCTATAATTCAATGATCATCATCCAAAAGGACTGGGCAGATCCCTTGCCATAAAAAAATAGATTATTAACATAAAAGTCTTATGTAAGTCTGTTTGTATGTTTGTCTAATTTTGTAACAAATAGAGGACACAAATAAATATTAATAATAATAATAAATAATAATAAAAAGCCTCTTTATTTCATATCCTTAATACTATGTTACATACTAGCAAGATAGGTAGAACTATTTAACTTTATACATTTATATATTATGTTTATAGTTTGTTTTAAAGCGTTTTAATTAATTATTATTATTAAAATATAGTTTTCCGTATGTAGCACATTTATGTATATAAATCTAGGATAGGAACCCCTCTTTGGGTATAGGCCTCCTCCAATTTATCCCATTTCTCTCTGTCTTCTGCTACGTTCACCCAAAATTTTCCGGTTGTGGCCACAATGTCGTCAGCCCAGCGCATTCTCGGTTGGCCAAGGCTTCTTTTTCCATTCGGTCCAGTCCATTGTGTCACCTGCTTGGTCCACCGATTGTCTTTATATCGCGCCAAGTGCCCGGCCCATTTCCATTTCAGTTTCAAGGCGTATTGTAAAGCGTCAGTTAGTTTTGTTCTACTTATGTAATCGCTTCTTATTTTGTAGATTTTCCTTAATTTGAGTATGCTCCTTTCCATGGCCCATTGGCACGTGGTTATTTTGGATTTGCTCTTCACTGTGTGGGTCCAGGTTTGGCATCCGTATGTTAGTGTCGGCAACAAGGTGGTATCCATCACATTTTTTTTTTTTTAATAAATATTAATATCCAATACCAATTCCCTTTTGGATATTTAAATCTAGTGTACTAAATTTAGTGTGATGCTATCCCTTCCGGACTAAAATAGCCAGATTGGAAGGCGAAGCTCCCTATTATGTTTATAGGTTATCCTCATGACATATAAATATATTATTTTATGGGGATCACCAAGCAAAATGACAGGACTTTTGAGATTTTGTATGATCCGCTTACCACACTATCGTGCTGGAGTTTCTCATCTGTGTAACCTCTGTTGGACTTTGCGAAGTGAGATAGTACTTTTCTCTGTCTTATGTGCGCCAAAAAAAGCCTCAGTTTCCTGAGAATTCAGCTCCAACCCAAACGAATTTAACACCGCTAGGCACGTTTGAATCGTCATGAACATCGGTCATAGGTAAAAACCAATACCACGGCGAAGAACTCTTAACGAGTGTCAGCTGACTGAATTATTAAAAACACCCCTCAGCAAATTGACCCTAATCAAAATGGGTGAACATTTCAAATGACTGAGTACCATCTCCACCGGAGGACAATACTCTCACTAGCCATCCGAAATACTCTATTTTTAAACCTCGTGATTAATTAAACCCCATTAAAGATCCTACCTCCTACTGAGCATGCTGGGCGCGCCAGCTTCGGCGCCGTGCCGCGTCTACCCCACCCCCCCGCTACCCACCCTCGCGCCCCCTACCACTACTATGATCGCCACTAACATCACCCACCTCGTAACTGCTTTCCACTAAACGTAGTTGACTTAAATGCGTCACCACATATAAGACAATTTGTAATTTTTTTCTGGCTGTTATATATTATTTTTATCTAACGAGGGCAATGTTCTAGTTTTTAAGCCATCGAATCTCACAGTTGAATCGTAACTACATTGATAGTTTACGATGTCACGGTATAAACCCAACTATCATAGGTGGACCACGTAACTTTCTTCCTCGCGACGAAGTTACAGTGACGCAGATAACGGTAGTAGGTATGTCAAAAAACGGCTATTATAACCGCCACGACTTATGAGTATGGACGGGTAAAGATATTCAGCACGCAAGATTTCTATTGGACGGTCGAATGCAGGAGGACGGCCCAAGGTCACCTCAAAGATTAAGAACTTGATCGCAGCCAAATCACCCTTGTACGAAGATAAGTATCAAGATTAAGCTTCCTATATCTAAATCTATAAATCTAAGCTATAAATCGATCTATAAGATTCAAACTAAACTCAATTATTTCGCGATAAAGAAATCCCAATTAAAATTAATTTATAAAATTATCTCAAACAAAATACTACTTAAATATAGGTTTCGTAACGCATGAACTTCCAAACTATAATTAAAATTGTTAAATTAACAGTTATTATCCTAAAATTCAAACGTAAAAGAAGCGTTTCTAATAACTTGAACACTCGCAAATATTATTTAATTATTAACACGAACAAATTATAAAACTTCTATAAACCCCAACACACAATTAAAATATTCAAACAATTAACGCGACGTTACTATGAAACATTTGCATTATACGATTTTATATACTTAATCTTTACATCTTAATTTACCATTTCTCTTTGTTTTCGTAGTTATTTTAATTACTTTTAACCTATTATTTTGAGATGCAATAAACTAGTTATTTATTTCTATTGACTTTTTTAAATCATTCAAGTTAAATATAACTCGTTAAATTTATTGTTTATAGGTAAACAGTATTGTTTATTAAGTTTAACATTGTAGATTTTCCTCTATTTCCCTTTATGATACGACAGTCTGTCCCTTTATGATACGTACTTAATGGAAATTTTATTTGTACCTACCTACTTTTGAACGAAATTACTAACTCTCCGCAGACGAAGTCGCGGGCGGACAGCTAGTGGATTATAAAGATTAAAAATGCTTTAAAAGAATAAAATCGCTTCACGCGTAAGTTGCGGTTACCAGAACAAAGCAGTTAATAGTACCTATTGTATCTAGATACGATTGGTATTGTCTATTCATAAGCTCGGTTCAAAAAATGAAGACTATACCTATGCACTACTGTGTTTGTAGGTACTCACTGTCATGGGCCTTCTGCCCGTTCTTAGGAGCGGTGTGGTTGGCGGCCAGCGGCGCGCAGCCCACCACCTGCGGCTCGTTGGTCACGTAGTCGTAGTCCGGGGGCTCGTACTCCGTCGTCCTCGACCTGGAGTGTTACGTGGACACTTGTAGTTTTTCGGTCTTTGGTATTCAGCTATCGCCATTTACGCTAAACACGTTACGATGTCGTGACGTGCCACGTCACGATAACCCCAAGTGACACAAAAGCTATATAAGAGCTTATACAGCCATTATAACTCTAGTTTCAGCATTTTAAGGGTTGTATAAGCTGTTATACAGGCTTGTGTGCTACTTGGGGCATGCAACGCTGCGCCAGCGTGACGTTGATACCGTAATAATCCACGTCACGACATCGTGACGCGCAACGTTGCCACGACGTCGTGACGTGAGAATTGTCACAATCAACACCTAATCATAGTATAAATAGGGTCATAGTTTGTTTAGCATCATATCAATGACGTCGTGATGTGCCACGATGCACATGTCATCGAAAGCTAATTTCTGCTGAAACATTCAGCAGAAATTCAGATTATCTTAATCATGGGTTACGTAGGTTAGGTTATCGTGTCAACCAATCTTGCTTCGGTATCGTTTATAAGTATGAATAAATAGTTTTAGGTACACTGTTTACAACCCAGATCAAAGGCCATGCAAAGGACAGAGATATAGTAATCCTGATGAATTTCATGCAGAAGGAGCAGATATACTTAACTATATGACTCCTTTAGTTGTGACCCTGTCACGGACTGGAAATTGGCAGGTTTACCGGTTCATTGCGGTCTCTTAAGGTGAAAAATTTTTCTAGACGAATGTCTTTACGAGTCTCAGTGACTTTATTTGAATTATGCCTATTTTCTCGAGTCAGAACCGTCAATTAACTTTTAAGTTTGATTAAAGTTGCTGCGTCTTATTCTATTTCTACAGCAAAGAAGGTAACAGTAGCTGCTGTCACTTTCTTTGCTATAGCAATATAATAAGACGCAGCAACTTTAATGAAACTTAAAACTTAATTGACGTCTCTGAGTGCGGCAGTAAGACGCAGCAACTTTAATCAAACTTAAATATTAATTGACGTATCTGAGTGCGGCAGTAAGGGGGTCAAAATAAATGCAACATTACCCTATAGAAGGAGTGGTGGCGGCTGGCCTTTGAGTGGTGGTGGTGGTGGTGGTGGTGGGAGGCGCCGGCACGCAGCACACGACGGGCTCCAGACCGACGAAACCACATCTCTGAAACGGCAACCGCGTTAACTTCACCAGGAGACCTTCACTTCGAAGATGACGATGTAATAGCTAATAGACTTCTGTCCATATTAAAAGCAAACATTTAATTGAAACTTAGATAAATTGTTTAAGTTTATAAAAGAGAAGGAAATTATTTTCATATAAAACTTACTTTGAGAGTTATAAAAATAGATGATGGAAGTAATATTATATTAGTTTAGAGGGTTTTGAGATTGAAACAGATGAACATACAAGATGGAGAGTCTTTGTTATATAATGTATAGAATAAATAGATCGAAATAAAGGAAAATCTAAAATATTAAACTTAATAAACAATACTGTTTACTTATAACTTATAAACAATAAATTTCACGAAGGATATTTAACTTGAATGGATACTTTAAAGAGAGTCAATAGAAATAAACATCTAGCTTATTTCATCTCAAAATAATAGATTAAAACTACTTATTACAAATAAATACGAAAACAAAGAGAAATAGTAAATTAAGATGTATAAATTAAGTAAATAAAGTCGCATAATACAAGTACAAATTCAAAGATGGAGGCCGCTTATAGCTCGGTGAAACTAGGGTGTGGTCTATCGTTACCTTCCTTACCATCGTTACCATAGTTACCTTAGTTACCATAGTTACCATAGTTACCATCGTGACCATCGTGTCCGAGTTCAAAATGGCGGAACATGAAACGGTTATAAATAGGGGGAGAAGTGAAGGCTAAAGTATTTCTTGAGATAAGCTTCTAGGAGTAGGTCGCGTATACAGAGGTTGAACTCAAAATTAATTTTCCTTAGAAACGTCGCGTTAATTGTTTGAATATTTTAGTTGTGTTTTGGGATTTATAGAAGTTTTATAATTTGTTCGCGTTAATAATTTATTAATGTTTGGGAGTTTTCGAGTTATTAGTAATTCTACTTTTACGTTAGAATATTAAGATATTAACTGATAGTTGAGGAGATCCGCAGGAGAACTAAAGTAACTGATATAGCTCACCGAATAGCAACATTAATACAACAACAGCAACAGAAATACATTAATATTAGAATAAAATTATTTAAATGAATAGAAAGAAATATTTTGTGATAATGTAATATTATTGAATAATAGTGGAGTTTATGTAAGAATATAAAACTCATACAACATAGTTATCATTTATTAAGTAATATTGGGAATAGTCAATAGATACAATGACTAGAATAATCAAGGGTATTTTACTAAGCCTGAGTTAAAAAACGAAATAACTAAACTTTATTTATTAACTTTGTACTTTGGAAAGGTTGTCAATTCATTTCTGAAGTAAGCAGTTGAATTGACGGAACCCGATCCAATTTATTTGATATAAAATGGAAATGTAAACATAAAATATCTAGTTAATAAATAGTATAAACTATATTGTCTAACAGAAACCAGAACCCTATATTCTAGTTAAAAACTAAATAAAATAAAATTGTAATATAGAGGAAAGATATACTATAACTAACTATATATTCTAGTTAAACATTAAATAATATAAGGCTAGAAATATATAGAAAATATTATATCTGATCAAGTTCCTGGATCTTGAATTACATGAGTAATTTTTCAGTACTTAAAACAATATAAAACCAACATAAAGTGGCTTTATTGAATTACATATTTAATTCTGCATATCATGAAAACTATCAAAAGATCTTAATCTATATATCTAGAAGACTTTAGTCTTCTAGATAGATTGAGATCTTGGACGTGGTTTACCACGTCTTGTGTCTAAACCAGATTGCAATATACAACAATCTTTAGTCACGTAGAGAAAATTGAATATTTCATAATAGAAATATATGATGCTAAATCTAAAACATGATTGATGCATTGAACTTTATTATTGTTAGAATACAGTCACTTTTGTAATAATGATAATAAAATTACAGATAAGACAAATATCATTTAATGAAAGATCCTAAAAGGAATTTGTATTGAATATTATTATACATTTGTGCCCTCTTTTTGTTACAAAATTTAGACAGACATACAAACAGACTTACATTAAACTTTTATGTTTTTTTTTTTTTTTGAGGTAAGGGATTTGTCCTGTCACTGGAATGAAAATCATTGAACTAAGGCGAAGGCGGAGCCTTAGTTCTTCTCTTAAAGAGGCCTTACCAAGCTAACTAGCTTGAATATACTAAAATCATACCAGCAAAATAATTTTAAGAAATTTAAACTGATTTATAATTCAAATTCTAACCCTATCATTAAGAATTGCTATAATAAATAGTTATGTACAGGATTACCACTGAGTAACAAATTCTTATAAAAAAACTGAACCAATTTTGATGAGCTATTGACTAAATGTGATTCCACTTGAAAAGGGTAAAACAATTAACTATTAATTAAGTTAAGTATTAGTAAATAGGAAATCTTTATTTGAAGTATCCCATATTAAGTTAATTAAAGTAGAATTAATTAAAACAAAACCTTAAAGGATTTTGAGTTGCTACGGGTTCACAACGAATGGTCCATTTTGTTATTAACTGATATTTATTTATTTATTTTAAGTGCTCTATCTATATAAATAAATAAAATATTTTGCCTTTATTTGAAAAAGAACCCGGGACAGCTAGCTTCGTAGGCAATTTGTAGACTAAAAGGGCTCGACGGATTTTGAACGGATTAATTAACAAGTTGGCTGACTTGCTATAGAAAGTAAAAGAATCACCTTCAGCCGCCACCACTGCGCCCGGCTGTCCTTGGCTGACTCGCACTGTGACAAGATCGTGCAGGTCCCCGGGACTGCATCCTGAGTGCAGCTTGCACCTGATGACGAAAGGACGTTGGATTACTCTCGTGTCCGAACTTCATTCATAATTAACCTTTTCAACGCCATTGACGGATATAACCGCACCACTGGTTCATCGCCAACGACGGATATATCCGTCACGGTTGACAGCGAAAAATAGACCCGAGTGTCTATGGTGTAAGGTTGAAATTAGCTCTGGTTTTCAGCTGTCATTATGTGACGTTGTGTAAACTATTACACCGCGCGCCCCGTCACTTAAATTTAGTACCAATCGACTGTTAGATCATACATTTTGACAGCTGTTAACACTCTAATCGTCTGTTAAGTGGTTGGTGAAATCTAACATTAAAGTACGTTAATGTACGCAAAATTAAGTAGTGGGGTGGGACTTGGATTGAGGATTGAAAGCACTAACTACTATAATGAGTTTTAAAGTTTTTACATCTATTTACTCACGCTTCATCGACACATTATCCATGTTTTATATTTGGGCGAAACGCGGTTACGCTGGTTGGTAGTGACCCTGCCTGCGGAGCTCGCGGGGTCAGTTCGATCCCGGTAAGGGCAATATTTGTGTGTTGAACACACACACGCAGGAATTCAACGGCAAGTAAATCCGTCAAGTTTGGATTTGTTTGGCAACAAAAAACGCGTCATAAAAGTGTTTTTTTTTAGGAAATCTTACAATTAATGCGTTAAAGAACCTCACCTTCTTGAGCTACGGCTCCGTAGACCACGCAGAGCGCGATGGCGCAGGTCAGCCTCCACATCTTCCTGGTCGGACCCCTGCCGGGCCTCGTACTCACTGTAATAAAATGTATTTACGAGGCCCTTACGGCCTCGCCACGACTTTGAGCGGCGGCGGCGGCGAGAGAATTCTCTCTTCATTGCGCGGACGAGACGCTCACCGCGCAGTTGTTAATTGACGTTACACGCAATGTACCTATTAGAAAATTTGCTCGCCGCTCAGCTGGTCACGCAAAGTTGTGGCCAATGACCTGGCCACAATCAGAATAGGAATGGAAAGTACCGTTAGCAGAGCAGTACTAATTAATACTTGGGTCAATAATGGATCCTATTATCATTTTTGTAATTTAGCTAGCGTTAACAGTGATCATTTTGATAACAATGATCTTATGGGCTATTTGCAAGAATCCTTTTTGGTCTTTTTTATAGGTACAAAAAAATTGACATAAGCTTGTCATTTGGCGTTCAATATTAGTTATGATAAATTGTGGTAGAATATTATAAGGCCGGTGCCAAGAAATAGTCCCGAATGTTGTGGATTGTTGCATGATTGAACAACCATAGACAGATCTACCATTAACATTTCGAGTTATGAGTCATCAGCACTTTATTCGACGAATATAATTCGATGTCGTTACTTTCAACGTAATGTAACAACGTATATCATCTAAAAAGCGTTTACGTTTCTCTGCACACGTTACTTTGATAACTGTCATTTCGTACACTTTCGTCAAATTGGCGATAGTACCTACAGGCATGTGAGCCGGCCCTTATTCTACTTTGTTTTTACCCTTTTTGCAATTGTATTAGTTATTCTTTTTTTTTTCGTCCGCGACGATAAACTGCTCCTGTGTATATCGCTATCCCTTCGGGAACCGTCCGATTTACCGGGAGACGAATTACCTACCCTCTGTCAGTCCCCAGGATAAGTCTGTACAGATTTCGCGTCGATCGTTGAAGCGCTTAGCCGTGAAGACGGAATAAACAAACAAACACACTCTCATTATAACATTAGTAACATATACATGCATTCTTAATTTCCATTTAGATATTTAAATAGAATTCAGATTCCTCTGACTGACACATAAGAGTTTAAATAACAGGAAAATAGGTATAAAAACATTTTGTTTTGATCAATTTGAACCTAGAATTTGCACTCATTTAATAAAGTAAGTACCTACAGTTTTTTATGACTTGACGCTTACTTTGAAGTAGACGTATTGAAACGGGCATCAGTCAAGATTAGTTTATTAATCCGACCCTGAGTCATCAAATTTTAATGTCATTATTGGTCTTATTAGGTACTTATCTACTTATAGGTAAATATTAAATTTTTCTATAAAACTACTATTGATATGCTATGAGAACAGTTTAAATAAACATACCTTGCGTAAATAAAGCAAAAACGAAATTTTATGTTAAGTCCCGCTACTACAAGTAAGTTACAAAAATTTCCTCAAAAACTATGCAAAAAGCAACCTTAATCTAAAACACGTTTGTAAAATAAAAAATGAAACTTCATACACTAATAACCACTTTTCAAAGCACCGTAAGCTTAACGTCAAGTATTCGCAAAATACAGTTTATTTTTTAATCTTATTTTTTTACGGCCGTCGTGCCGCGTCGCGCGCGTCTTTCGTACTGGTCATGTCGCTCAGACTCAGACCATCATGGCGGTCGAGTAGGAAAACGAATTACGTTTGTTATGTAAATTCTGAGTAACAATCGCGATAATTAGCTTATAAAAACATCGTCGCGGCGCTTTTTTTAGGCATTCAACTTTATTTAGAGAGATATAACTTATCTCGCAACCCAATTAAGTCTATACCTACAGATTTTGGTTGGTTAGAATAAATAATAAAAACCTGTTTTCAAATGATCGACTGAAACCTTAGCAGATAGATAAGCAGTGGAATTTTTACTCCCCATTTTGTAAAAAATATTTTTCAATTGCAATAATGTTAGGCCAGCAGTTACTTATATTTATTTATTTTTAACGAACTATCTCAATATATCTAGGGCTAGACAAGTTGCATTCAGTGAACTTTTTTTTTATAATAGAGGGAGGCAAACGAGCATGCATTACCTGATGGGAAGTAATCACCACCGCCCATGAGCACCGGCAACTCAAGAAGAGTTGTCGGTACGTTGCCGGCCTTTTAGGGAGATGAACGCTCTTTTCTTGAAGGCCCCCATGTCATATCTGGCCGGAAACACCGCAGAAAGAAGTTGGTTCAACAATTTTACCGTACCTTTCTTTCACCTTATTATACCTACATGGCAACCGCTGGCGCTTGAAGTACCCTACGCCACTATGTTAGCTCCTTCCCTTTCTCACGATTTAACCTCAATTGACGAGTGAAAGGGGTGGTGCATATCCGAACGTCCGAAATAAGTGTTTCGTGGTAACCATCCAGGCCCCCTAGCATGCAAGCACGAGATAAAATTTGACAAGTGCTAGGGAAATAAATCTACTCCATATTCTAACGTAAGACGGGTTTAAAATAAAAGTTTCCCGTCTTAATAAAATCGCCATAAAAAAGTGAAAATCGCAATACCCGCTTAGTAATAAAAGGTAATAAAAGTCATGACGAGACGCTTTTATTTTAAATCTTAAGCGTTGTTCGAGCTCTGTTGTTCTTTTATTTACCGCCGACGCATAAAGCGGGATGTTATAAACCGAAACTCATAACATGTATTTGACAAACACACTAACACAACAGACATAGTTCAAATTTATATCAGACCAGCTTTCCGCCCGCGACTTTGTCTGCGGTGAGTCAGTACTTTCGTAAATTAATATATAGCCTATGCCCACCCTACAAGTCCATTCTAAATTTTGTGAAATAATTTTTGAAATCGGTCCGGTAGTTTTCGAGTTTATTCGTGACAAACATACAAAAATACAAATCCTTCCTCTTTATAATATTAGTGTAGATTAGTGTAGAAATAATAATAGCTAGAGTAATGAAATAAATCGTACATATCTATTAAGAGCCTGTGCACACCTAGCGTTTTTGACCGGGGTCTTAAGGCTAAAAACGCTAGTGTGCACAGGCTCTAAGCTAAGCATGATATTTAATTACTCTAGCAACTTTTTATTCGCGCTGTCACTTTTTTATTGTGAAGCATGTTAGGCTCGCTGTGGGTGGCCCATATTAGAGGTAAACTCGACACGTGAATACACTACATGGGCACGCAATCTCAAAAAGAGGGGTTGTTTCTCACATGGTGCACTCAGGTTTGGAGTGTACAGTCAGCATTAATACATAGGAGCAGCCAAAATGGCCAAATATATCGCAACACATCCTTATTCCTATAGTAATAAAGATGTGTTCCAATCCAGCCTATATACGTCCCACTGCCGGGCACAGACCTCCACTCACAATGAGAGGGTTTGGGCTATAATTCCCACGCGGACCCAGTGCGGATTGGGCACTTCGCCCACACCGTCAAATTGCTTTGCAGGTGTGTGCAGGTTTCGTCACGATGTTTTCCTTCACCGAAAAGCTCATGGTAAAACCAATTATATTTCGCACATAAATTCCCAAAAACTTAGAGGTGCGAGCCCGGGTTCGAACCCACGACCCTCTGCTTAAGAGTCGGCTGGTCAAACCATTAGGCTACCACGGCTTTTTATCTGGCCACTTTTGCTGCTCCTATCTATTTAATGCTGACTGTACCTACTAATATTATAAGCGCGAAAATGGTGAGGATGGATGTATGGGTGTTTGTTACCTCTTTCACACAAAAATTACTGAACGGATTTGAATGAAATTTGGCACACAGTTCTGATACTTAACACTTAGGATACTTTTTATCCCGGTAAATTCGATAGGTCTTACGGGATTAGCGATAAACGGTATCTACGCGGACGAAGGCGCCGGCAAAGGCTAGTATCATACAGGGTAGGGTGTTTCATATTTGTATGGAAAAAAATAAATGTCATATTTTTTGCAGAATTTGCTTAAGTCTATATAACGTAAAATTAAATGTCAAATTTAAAGGTAATTGGACAATATGTAGAGGTTGCACAAAATGGCCACTTCGGCGATAGCTAATTTTCAATGTTGACTGTTTTATTTTTAAAACAACATACAATAACTAACTTTTCTGTCGACTTATGTTAAACACTAATGCTTTTGATCATTATAACCGGTTTTTCGGAATGTTGAGGTTTCTGTGAATTGCATAAATATAAAAACGGATTAAAAAAGTTGTCAAAATGTGCTACCTCTAAGTACTAACCGATTTGACTGAAATTATGAACAATGGTCTTTTAGGTAAGTAGGACCAAGGATTCGAGCGAAGTCATTAGATAATACAAAGTTTGGAAAATGAAACACCCTAATACAGGGTGTCCCAATATCAGTAAGCCACATTGACACCGGAGGTAGCCCAGCCTAAGATGGACCGAACCAGCCTAACATGACCTCAGTAAAAGTCGCATGGTTTTCGAGATATGCCAGTTTAAAGTTTGTACTGGAAAAGAACTTTAAACTGGCAAATCTTGAAAACCATGCGATTATTACTACGGTCATGTTAGGCTGGTTCGGTGTGGGGACAATGCGTAACGCATTTCCACACCGTTAAAAAAAAAAAAAAAAAAAAAAGTATCTGGTTCGGTCCGTCTTAGGCTGGTCTACCTCCGGTGTCAATGTGGGTTACTGATATTGGAACACAGTGAACAAGTTGTTTATTATATTATATAAGAAATATCTAAAAAAAAAAACAAAGATATTGTGTTAAGTAGGTACCTATTTTTTGTCAAAACATGCAATATCGTCGCAAAGACTAATGTTATCGCAAATGTGTTTAATTATTATAACTTTGATTTCTTTTAGATATCGCCGTGAACCCAGGTCACCAATTGAGTCTCGATTTAGGTACTTACTAAAAATAAGACTGACATCATAGGAAATTCACAAAGTGCAATAATAAGAGGAAAATAATAAATTGTTTATCAAGGAATAAAAGTGATGAATTGTAGCAGATGAGAGAGAGAGATGGAGGGATGACTTGGACGCGTTTCGGAGCGAGTGGCGGGAGCATGCGCTCAATAGGGCCGAATGGCGGAAAAGAGGGGAGGCCTTTGCCCAGCAGTGGGACATTAAAACAGGCTAAAAAAAAAAAAAAAAATTGTAGCAGAGATATAATAAATAAATTAATATTGATAATCTTACAATAATTGACCTAATCCCAAACTAAGCTCAAGGCTGGTATAATTTACTATTAATACAATTTTAATTAATTTAATAATTAATGATACAATTTTTTGTGAACGATTTTATGATGAAATGGTTAAACATATTTATGTATACCTCTCACTGCCTGGATACAGGATCATCCTCGTTCAGGTAAATCTAATATTAATGTGAATTTCGTGTAATACACAAGCCCTATGATGCCCTGCTAAGGTAATAGGCAGTTTTTTACACAAAACTAATGTTACAATTGCAACCTCATTACTGGGTAATAAGGTTGTAATTGCAACAGTAGTTTTGTGTAAAAAACTGCCTTTTACCTTAGCACTCTTAGCAGGGCAGTATGTCATTATTATCAATAAGTTTTTATCAAAGTAAAGTTATAAGTTATACCTAATTGGCACAAGGCCACGATAAACATACTTCTATAGACAAAAACATAACACCTACATGGGTCATACACAGAGTTAGGTTAAAAATTGTCCCTTCGGTTCCTATAAGTTAACGACGTGGGAGTTATTAACTCATATAATTTCGATACAGGCCAAAACTACACCAGACTCTCATTACGCGGATATATCCTAACCCGAAAAATTTGGTTTCAAACTCCTTAACTTGACTTAAGAACAAAAATTCGCGCTCATCACACAAACATTTGCCCATACCGCGCGGAATTCGAACCCGGGACATCTAGCTTCGTATACACAGATATTTAGAGTCACGAGCGCTAGCGAGTGCGCTTCTAATTTGCAGGTGCAATTGATATTTTCACCCAAGTCAACTAATCTGCTTCTCATTTAAGTAAACTACTTAGGTATACAAGAATTTTGTCGAAATTAACTGAATATATTTTGTCTTATATATCAGACGGCATGGTCATACATGCGGCAATTGATTTTCACCTGACTACGGCGAAGCAAAGGAAGGGTAATGATTTTGACACCCTATGTATGTATGTAAGTATGATCCACTCTAGCGTCGATCCTAATGAACCGATTTTGACAAATGAGGTGTCTATAGATTCGTCTGTATTGTGCGATGGTGTGGACTTTTTTGTAGTCGGGTTTTAGTTTTTTTTTAACTTTATTGTTATTATATACATAGATTCAGATTGAAACCACAATTTCAAATGATACTCATTTAATCATTAAAACAAGATATAGTCTTACAATCAATTGATTTACAGAAAAAACATTTATAGTAATCTACATCAAATACAATTATACTTCGAACGATTACGACGTAAGGGCAGACTGTAGTGTAGCTCGTGTAGTCCGTGTAGCTCACAAGTGTAGCTCGGTCCCTTTTACACAAAAGCTTAGTAACTAAAGAGGAAAATAACAGAGCTTCTGAAATTTCGTTCCTGCTACTTCGGTGTAGGTGGGTCCTCGAGTCCATCTGACATCTGAATAAATAAAATAACATAAAAACAAAATGTCCTATGAGAAGGAAAATATACCGAACCATTTTTAAGACATATTTTTCTTCTCATATGACATTTTGTTTTTATTTTATTTTATTTATTATCATGTTATAAAATGTTATATAACATTTATAACAGCTAGTGTGGGAGCACCATAAAATTCGTTGAAGCTTTAACTTAACTAACGCAGATTAAACATACCAAATAGCATATAGCCAGGCAGAGTAAGAAAAAAATTAAGTCGCTGTTCGGAATGAAATTGGCAACATGAACCAAGGTTACCTGTGCACGTACTGGTTCTGGTGCCATTTCAAAATATTGTAGTTCCAACTGTCACCACGATGCACTCTTTTGTGCCAGGCTAGATAGATAAGGATACCTTCAGTTGAAAATTGACATTTGCCACATAAAGCACGTGTCAAATTACAATCTGTGCTTTGAATATACTCACAGGATATAAATAAGGTATCATGTTTGAAGCAATGTATTTTTATTGAACTTCACCATATGACAATAATACAATAATGACGATGTAACACACAAACAAACAGTTATTGTCGTTGTACATTTTTTATTCTCTTTTGGGTTACAATAAAATTGTTCAGTGTAGTTTAAATATTCGTATCCAATCACTCGCTCAACAACATTTCACAAACTGTTTCATTTCACAAATAAATCATTTGGCAAACCGCTTTTTATTCCGAAACTGTAAATATTTCAGGACCCTCGTGTTACCCTTTAGGTTAAGTTAGTTTTACTAAATTATATGTTTGTGAAATGAATCATTTTGTAAAACGTTGTTTAGCAAATGATGGTAAACCCAAAAATGTGACGTTCTCAATATAAAGGGACCTTATGGAGGAAGGCAGTTACGCTCTTCTTATTCTTGTAACTATACGAATACTATAGGCCTCCATAAGGTCCCTTTATATTGAGAACGTCACAAATATTTATTAATAGATACATGTTCATGGTCTATACATTAGTGCTCTACCTATTTATTTCTTTATTTATTCTATATGTGATGGGTGTGTATAATTTTACATTTCACGCAAGTCGCTTCAACCAAGCGAACTAACTTTTATAAATATTGTATACCAACGACCCACCCTGGCCTCGCACGGTTAGCACTAAATTAATAAACTATAGTCTATGAATGGACTATAATAATTGTGACGTTCTCAATATAAAGGGACCTTATGGAGGAAGACAGTTACGCTCTTCTTATTCTTGTAACTATACGAATACTATGGTAACAATACTAAAAACGGCGTAACCGTCTGCCTCCATAAGGTCCCTTTGTATTGTGAACGTCACTATTTAATTACATTATATTTAAGTACAATGCCTAAGATTACTAGGCCGATTCCAAAGTACGTAGCATATTGCTAATTGGGAATATGCATGAATTTTTTTTATCGCATTTCTTAATAAAATATAAAATTAAAATTAAAATACGAATAATATAAGCATTTAAAACTACTAATTTAACTCCATGTTAAATTCTGTTTTGCTAGAAAGAGATATAAACAAATATTTAATGGCTTATATCTTGGTTATTTGTATAGTTACTCGAAAAATAATTTATCTCTAATGTTTGTTACATGAATTACTTTTTAATAAAGCAAAAAAAGTCATACACATTCCCTATTCTGCCGCCTGTACATTTTGTTGCATAATTATTATTTATTAGGTATTTGCTGATACAAAACAATCTCACGATTCCAAACTAAAGTCGCCGTCAATAGAACTTGTGAACGATGTAAACAAAACCAAACGAACCAATTCACCATGATCACTCGATAATCACGTACTTTTAAAGATCAAGTGAGGTCTTTGCAATGATTTATACACTAGATCATTATTTTCATAATAAGTTTAAGATGAAATAACTATTCAATATACGTTATTTTGAATAAAAACACGCTTGGTGAATATTTGAGGTTATGTGTCAAACAGTAGTAATTTGTTTACATCTTTTCCAAGTTCTATTGACGGCGACCTTACACCATCTCGATGGGTCTGTGTTGTTCGTTCTTAAAGTAAAAAGCGTTTTTAGCACAACTTATTTATAACTATTATCATTACTTTGGAGACCTCGGAGGGAATTATTAACAAAACAAGGTAAATACTTACTTGAGGTCTGACATCTGCAGCAGGTAAAGCATCTCTATCAGGTTTTTTTTTTTAAATAATCACGTCAACCACACCAGTTATTATGATACTCCAGTCAAGTTACAAGATATGTATACACTTTACATCTTATCATTGAAATTTAAGATTTTAAAGATTCAAAGATTTTTATTGAACATAACAACATATTATAACAGTTAATATCGTAAGCAGCTGCAGTATAAACTGTAAATTGTGCAAAAGTGCGTCTCAATAAGGGTGCACTGTTTAAATAGGGATGTAGACGAATTTTTTATATTTTTATTTTATAGATATACATGAAATATATCTAAAAACATATTTAAAAAAAATCACTCGTATATTAATTTAAAATGCCTTAAAATAAATTTCATTTTTAAATTTCCCGCTAAAACGCTAACTTCTGTCATGGCGTCGCTATGACGTCACGATCCTCTAAACGCTAGTATATTCTAAAGCACTCTGTGGGCTCACGCAAATCTTGTTTATTGGCAAATGTCAAAATGTTGTTTGTTTAGAGGAAAGTGACGTCACGCGCTGTTTGCGGTCACGTGATAACGAGGATGAAATATTTATTTTTTTATAATTAATTTATAAGATATTATTAAAACAATAAGCATGAAAGTATGATTTTCGGTAATTGTATATTAAACACTACCGGAAAAATATAATATGTATTTATTTTCGTTCAGTGTCTACACCCCTATTAGCAACTCTGAAATGTGACAGCTGTCATCTATGATTAAAAATGGAGCGCTATTCAAACACCATTCACAAGAAAAATATCACAGAATACGTGTTTTTATTTTGTTTTATTTTTATATGAACTCTTATTGAGACGCCCTGTAGATACATATCTTCCTACTCAGCTGTGCAAGTACGCACTCACCCGGCTACTTGAAACCAGTAACCTACCCTTTACAGTAACTTGACTTCGACCTAGCGATTACAACCTCCTCTCTATGTATGTACTACATAACATTAAACAGTGCGTATCTACAGTTAATTCCTTGTATGCACTTCAGTACGTTTAATTCTAAATGTATGTACTTTATTATTAATATTATTATATTAGCGCCACTAACAGTAAAACTCTATGTGAAATAAAATTATAACTTTATTCCTAGATTCATTTGACTAGATTTGGTAAAAGATTAAATTTAGAAATATGAAATCTGCTTGGAAAATACAATAGCTACCAAATATTAATATGCAGATTCAGTATGTTCAGATAATTTTGAACGATTGTATTATCTAATATATTTGATTGAATGGCTGTTTATAAGTAATTCAATTAATAAATATTTACTCTTGTTAATGGCGCGTGAACGACAAAATACAACTATTCTCTATTATATTCTATTGAAAGTCACTAAATAGGTATATTATAAAAAATACATTATGACTAATAAAGTTGGAAAATACTTCTTGTTACATGACTTAGTTTTTATTGGCATTCGTATAGACTATTTTAGTGTGTTGTAATACTATGTGTTTCATAACTGGAACTTGTTACATGAGTGTTATAATAAAACCTACAAGTAAACGTATTGTTTTACAAACTGAAGTCAACGATCCCCGGGCTAAGGGCCGATTTCGATGGCAGTTAAAGTTATCACATTCCTTTTCATACGATAGATAATGAAACTATAATTTATCTGACAGATAGATTTATCTGAAGATTTCGAAATCGGCCCTATTTTAAGTGAAACACCAAATCAACAAATAATGTTCACACTAAGTTTTGGATCTTTACAATTCAATGTATTCGTATATTAATTAAGTTCTTCCAATCGAGCCACAGAGGGCTTAAGGTGCTTTTTCACTGGCGAGGCGAGGCGGGTACGGGAGGGAATTGAAATTTGAATAGTACCTGGCTCGCTCGGCTGGAAATAGTCTGGATGGTCGAGACGAGAATTGAAATATTTGTTGTTAATATTAAACCGTATTACTATAACATGTTTTTATTGACACTGCAATTTAAACAAAAGCGCCACGATTTTCCCGCCTCGCTTCGCCTCGCTGGTGGCGCCACTAGAATCGTATTTTTCATCCGCCGAAGTAACGTTCCGGGTTGTTACTTTTCTTGAGGGAAAATAAATGGGTGCTCATTTTACGAGGACAGATCTTATAAGACATAATAATAATCAAACACATACAGTACTTCCAGTATCTTAATAGCTATCGGCTTCATTTTTAGGGTTCCGTCCGTACATGTAGGGTGCCTACAGGACCCTATTATTAAGCCTACACTGTCCGTCTGTCCTTTAAAGATCTTTTTGGTTTTTTTTTCAACTTTTTTTTGTACTTGTTCTATAGTAAAAACAGTAATACATATTTACAAGCGTCGGTATGATTATAGAACAAACCCTATAGAAAAACAAAAAATACTAAAAACCCGCCAGATGTGTACGGAACCCTCAGTGCGCGAATCCGACTCGCACTTGACCGGTTTTCTATGACACGCGAGTGTCAATTATACTGTCAATTGCGAGTGCAAGCGTGATAGCGATAGCCAGCCGAACGCTATTAAGAAGCTGGGAGTACTCTATGTATGGGTCTCTATTGTTTGTCATAAATTCATATGCCATAATGTATCATTTGCTATAATCATCACAATCAAAGGCTTTTTTTTGTTATAAAATAAACTTAACCTAACCTAATGTTTAAGGTTCTAGAAAAAAAAAATCTACGAGAAAATGAAAATTATGGCAAATGAAATTATGGCAAAAGAATGGATTCTCTGTATTTATATATCCTGTTATATTACAAAAGATAGCACTTATATTTTTTTCCGTCCCCATATGATGTTTTTTTAATAAAATTACTCAGTTTGAGCACCGTTTTGAATGCACTCTTGTTTACTCTGTGTTAATGAACATGGGTCATTTTAAAATTTTGTGCAGGTAAACTTGTCCTAACCTAAAAAAAGTTGTTTCCGTTTATACTATCCATTATCTGCGGTTAACTGAGTGAACTGATGAATGATTTGCAGTCAGCTATATACCAGATAATTATTGATTATCGGAATCGAAAAAAGATGCTTAGTATTTATGTAATATTTGTAATAATGCATGGTACCGGAGGTAGCTCCGTACACATAGTAACAGAGTGCGGCGCTAAATTTGATAATGACCCACTTATTAATTTAATAGGCACCGGTCAATGTACTTCGTCGTTTTAATAACACGACTACAAAATTTATATTTGTAATATCAGTTCAACGCCGTGAAGATAGAATAACCAAAACTAGTTTCACTTCAAACTTTTTTCAATATACATAATGTATGTCGAGCGTTCGTTCGCTTTCATAGTTCTATTTTAAAATTCAAACAAAAGGTACCAAGTATAAGTAATCTACAGAGATAGGTTATTCAGGAGCTAAAACCTTAAGATCGCGTAATCGTTAAAAGCTAATAAGTGTGGAGGCGGCTTCATAAAATAATTTATTTTATATGTATTTGGGTCGTGGGTTCGCCGGGCTTGCACCTCGAAGTTTTTCGGAATTTATGTGCGAAATATAATTTGTAAATTTACCATGAGCTTTTCGGTGAAGGAAAACATCGTGAGGAAACCTGCACACACCTGCAAAGCAATTTGACGGTGTGTGCGAAGTTCCCAATCCGCACTGGGCCCGCGTGGGAACTATAGCCCAAACCCTCTCATTGTGAGTACAGTACAGAAAAATTTCAAAATCGACTTTTTAAATTGCAATAACTTTGTTGTAACATGAGATAACGGTTTTCGTTGATTCTGGAAAATGAAATATTTTTACTTAGTGCAGTGTTGTACTGGGGGTATATAGGCTGGATTATTATTATTATGTATTTATAAATCTGGAATCTTATAAATCTTAACTATTTAAAACTAAGTACATGTAATCATTACTGTCTTATTATTTTTATATGCGGTTCACGTAAATACGCCACTGATTCGATCAAGAAGTTATTTTATGAAGTAAATATAAAACATTGCTATAAAGCATTGATAAATAACCTTAAGCAATTATTTTGTATGGCTAAATCTGTCATACAATCAAGCTCCGCTTCAATAACACGGAAATATAAGTGAGTTAGCTCCTAAATATCCGATCTAAGCCAATCTAACACAACATTAAGTACACAACCTTAACTAAAAAAAACCGTATTTTATTTTTATTTAGTACTCTTACTTTCTGCCAGTAACAACGGCGGCCGACGTGTCCGCCCGTCACTTGAGCAGCTTCTCTTGCTCGTCGCGCGCGCCGGCGTAGTCGCCGCGGTCGGGGGAGCGCGACACGAACGACGCGCGCGTGTGCGGGGACGCCGACACGGGCAGCGGGTTGGGGGATACCTGGACGAGGCATTAATATAACATAACAAGTCAACGTAAAGTTTTGTATGGTTGGTTATAAATAAGCTGGCGAGATTCCACTTGAACGTAGACAATAGGGATAATAAAGTAGAGCCTCATAAAACTATTGTATTTTGAAGTGAGGTGTTTTGGCGTTATCTTGTTTTGTACTATAGTAGAATTTATTTAAAATGTCGGAATCCACTTGAGAGCTTATTTTCCAATGAATGGCTTTGTTATCTATTGTGAAGCCCGACCGCTAATTAGCAGTGCAAAATGAAACGCATAAATAACAAAAGAGTTCATATGAATAGCAACTTTACCGCTTAAAGAAGAAGGTTCAAATTGCAATGGCAACGCATTCGAGATAGTACTGTTTGAAATTGAAAGCGGCAGCCAGGAAGTTTGTTTGTGTCAGGTACAGAGTGATTCAGGGATAGCTTTCTTATCTTAGTATAGTACGCAAGCACGTCTGCTTAGTTCTCAGTCGCTACCAAGTATCGATATCGTTTGTTTTACTGTGTTTTATTCTGGATATTTCTTTAATTTGACCTCTGGCCTACGTATTATATTATGTGGCTAGATAGTATTTTTTGTAATTTGTACCTATTTTTGTTATAATTATATATATATAGCAAACGATGTCGTTACTTGGTGGCGACTGAGAACTATGCAGACGTGCTTGCGTACTATACTACGATAAGAAAGCTATCCTTGAATCATCCTGTAACTGACACAAACAAAATAGTACCTGGCTGCCGCTTTAAATTTTAAACAGTACTATATCGAATGCATTGCCATTGCAATTTGAACCTTCTTCTTTAAGCGGTAAAGTTGCTATTCATATGAAATCTTTTGTTATTTATGCGTTTCATTTTGCACTGCTAATTAGCGGTCGGGCTTCACAATAGATAACAAAGCCATTCATTGGAAAATAAGCTCTCAAGTGGATTCCGACATTTTAAATAAATTCTACTATACTACTACCACCGTATCTTGATACTTTTCAATTATTATGGGTACATTTATTTGATATTAGTTTGTTTTTCAAGTCGCAGCCATAAAATACAATATTATGTTATGTTATTTATTAATAAAATCATTAAATATATAATTATAAGAGATATTACTGAAAGGTTAACATGTTATTCAGATTTAAAGCTTGTATCCGTGTCCGAGTCGCTCCCAACATTTATTACATTTTGATTAATACTGAACTGAACACCTCAAAATAAAAAAAATAAAAAACAATTGAGTAATATCTAAATTTGCTAAAAAAAAGTACCGCCCATTGCAAGTGTTTGCAAAAAAATTACCTGGGTGCACATAATCCTATTTTTGTTGCTAATGACGGTCTCAAGTGGAATTTCGTCAGCTCATTTGGAACCAACTATAACTAACACTCCCATTTCACCCTGTAAAATAAATAGGTACCGCACCTGTCGCGATGGCGTCTTGTGTTCACCGCTGATGCTAATGTCTTCATCAACCGACTGCAACAACTGCAACAAACAATTTTATTTAATTTATACTGACGATCATTGTTTAAAAAATAATATATAGATTGTTTTTCTAAAACTACCGTAAAGCCGCTGGGTCACTAGAGGCACCTGTCGCCAGATATGGCAAGCGCAGACGCTCCACGTCGCCGACACGTCTCGCGCGATTTCACCAGATATGGCAAGCGCATACGCTCGTGTTCGCCTGATATGTCGCCGACACGTGTCGCGCGATGTCGCCAGATATGGTAGGCGCAGACGCTCGTCCTCGCCTGACATGTCGCCGACACGTGTCGCGCGATGTCTCCAGATATGGTAAGCGCAGACGCTCGTTTTTGCCTGACATGCCACCGACACGTATCGCGCGATGTCACCATATATGGTAAGCGCAGACGCTCGTCTTCACCTGACATGTCGCCGACACGTGTCGCGCGATGTCACCAGATATGGTAAGCGCAGACGCTCGTCTTCGCCTGACATGTCACCGACACGTGTCGCGCGATGTCACCATATATGGTAAGCGCAGACGCTCGTCTTCACCTGACATGTCGCCGACACGTGTCGCGCGATGTCACCAGATATGGTAAGCGCAGACGCTCGTGTTCGCCTGACATGTCGCCGACACGTCTCGCACGATTTGACCAGATATGGTAAGCGCAGACGCTCGTGTTCGCCTGACATGTCGCCGACACGTGTTGCGCCATGTCACCAGATATGGTAAGCGCAGACGCTCGTGTTCGCCTGACATGTCGCCGACACGTGTCGCGCCATGTCACCAGATATGGTAAGCGCAGACGCTCGTGTTCGCCTGACATGTCGCCGACACGTGTCGCGCCATGTCACCGGATATGGTAAGCGCAGTCGCTCGTCTTCCGCGATTCCGTGGCTTCAAGGTCAGTCAATCCACCTGTTTACGTCAGCAAAATACCTAAATATTAGACAACCCAGTATGATCTCACAATCAGGTCTGATCCTTCTCCAAGATCCTCAGTATCCTGGACAACTTCCTCAGGACCTGATCGTCCATCTCTATGCGCTTCCTCTCTACAGCCAGCCGTTCGTCGAGGATTATGGGAGCAGTTAGGTTCGATTCCTCGGGCGCGGACAGGTTATGGATGGTCAGGAGGGAGGAATCGTTGTGGAACGTGGTCTTTTTTTTCTTGTGGTCTGCAAGGGATTGTTGGAAGGAAAGATTAAGTTTTTTTTTATTTCCTTAGAATTCTGGATAAAAAATTACACAAGCAGCTCGGTGAATCAGTTTTCTGCCTGTTTAGATATATTTTTTGTATATTATATGGGTTTGGTTAAGGGAAGAAATGCTTCCTCACAGCTTGCCCAATTATCAAATGGGATTTTATTTTTCTCGTAAATAATTTCTCACTACACTACAAGGAAAATATCCCATTTTTAAAACAGGGTTTGATGCGAAAATACCCTACTTATTTCTTATACAAAAAACGAGTGCTTTCCTGGTTCTCATTGGGAATAAAATAATAATCAAATGTTAAAAAACCCCTTCAATATATTGAGGAGCTCCGTGGGTTTTCCATGGACCCCATGGTCTTGGCGAAATTTAAATGGGACTTCCCTTATAATCAGACACCGGAATTTTGGGAGCAAAATTGAATGACAAGTAGGGAGTTCGTATATCGATAAATCACTTATCGATGCTTTTCGCCCAAGCTAGTGATCGCTCTCCGCTTTGTTTGTAAAATAGTTAAAAATATATTACCATTTAATTACTAGGTTAGCTACGAAGAATTATTTTTTTGTTATAGCTAACCAATGATTATATGTGACGTTCTCAATATAAGACCTTTTGGGGGCAGGCGGTTACGCCATTTTTAGAACTGTCACTATAGTATTCGTATTGTAATCTCAAAACTTAGCAGTCTTCAAAGAACTGCCTGTATTATCGCTACGGGAGCCATGTCTACCTCTCCAACATTAGCTCTGGAAGCATTGCTAAACCTGCCGCCCCTGCACCTGTACTTGGAAAAGGAGGCGAGGGCTAGTATGCACAGAATTTCGAGCTTGAATAAAGGGAACTGGCTTTCCCAAAATATGAGATCCCTCGAGAACTCTATAAGCGATATTCCTGTGATGGGGATGCCATCTGACACCATGACCCCCAAACACTGTCCACAGAAAATGTATTCTGTGGAGCTCCCATCTCGGGATGATTGGCAAAACAATCGCATAACATGGAAACCAGGCAGCCTAAAGTGGTACACTGATGGCTCCAAATCCGGTTCTGAGGTAGGCTGCGGAGTATACGGAGAGGCGCCTAAAAAGGCGTTAAGCCTGAATTTAGGCAAGTACTCATCCATATTCCAGGCGGAGGTGTACGCCATAATTGAGTGTGCGGCAGCCAATCTGCAAAGCAACTATCTCAACAGTACTATCTATATCCACTCGGATAGCCAGGCAGCTCTCTTGGCTCTAACCTCTGATGTGATAAACTCAAGGCTGGTCGAGAACTGCAGGCAACTTTTAAACACCCTGGGTGCAAAAAACAGGGTAATCCTACGATGGGTCCCAGGGCATGCGGGCATCGTCGGCAACGAGAAAGCAGACGAACTTGCACGAGTAGGAGCTAAGGGAACACAGTTTGGACCGGAGCCATTCTGTGGCATCCCCAAAAGCCTAACAAAACTCACCCTGCGGACATATTGCTATAATGCAACCATTCAACATTGGAGGGCAACTCCAGGCTTAAACCATTCCAAGGCCCTTATAAGAGCATTTAGCAAAAAGGCAGCTACGGAGGCCTTAGCGCTAAGTAGGAACAAACTTCGCAACCTGGTTAGAGTGCTTACAGGGCACTGTTGCCTAAACAAGCACATGCAGACGATTGGGAAATGTGACACAGGGTTGTGCAGACTCTGCCATCTGGCGGAGGAAACACCCCTGCACATTCTCACCGTCTGCCCGACCATAATGCGTCATCGTAGCTCTTCATTGGGAAAGCACATAATGTGCCCAGAAGAGATCAAGTATCTCGGCGCCAAAAAAGTCCTGCAATTCCTAGAATTAACAGGGCTTAGCGGAGAACTGTAGGTTGTGGCGATCACAATAGATCAACTCTGGTCGCAGTGATACTAGGATATATTTAAGCCTTGAATAGCCGCTCCCTGAATAATAATAATAATAATAATAGTATTCGTATAGTTACAAGAACAAGAAGAGCGTAACTGCCTCCCTCCATAAGGTCCCTTTATATTGAGAACGTCACATATATAGGTACGAGTTACAAGGCAACTAACCATTGCTCAAATTATCCAGACTCTTATTCAAAATACTTTTACTCATCCAGAAATTATTCTCGACGCACTCCGCACAGCTGTTCGCGTCAATATCATTCGCTAAGAACCTAGCGCCATCGTTCAACGCCGTATCGTAGTCGCTGTTCGCCAACATAGTGGAGTCTGTATTGGGCCAATAATATGATCTGTCATCACAAACATATGCCAATGACTTCGTTATAACTTCACCAAACTCGTCATAGTTGGCGGATTTAGTTGGTAAATTTGGCAAACATTTGGTTGGCTCGCAGTTCGCTAGGGACTTGGACATGTTCGGCAAATATTTGGACCCGCTGGCGCTGGCCAGGTAAGAGAGGTTGTTGTATTTCTCGTAGGATATTTCTAGTTTCTCTGAGGAAGGATAGTTCTGGCTGGGGCTGACTTGCATTAGTTGGATAATGTTCGTTCTTTGAGAGTTCTGGAATAAATAGGTTACTTGATTTTTTGGACTTTCACATGCAAAATTAAATTGACTGGCAAATGCGTTGCTGGATATTTTTAACCGAGTTTAATATTAACATCAATTAGGAGGTACAGTGCAACCACTTCGTGCGCGAGCCTCCCGCTCGGGGGTCACGTTGGGGGAGGCGAGGCAACTACTATACTCCATTTGCTTTTTTTTTATCATATTATGGGTTTGCGTTTGACCTCAGTCTCACCTGATGTTAAGTGAAGACGAGGTCGAAGATGGTACACGCTTACCCAGAAAATGCCTGTTCACTCTTGCCTTGAAAACACCAAGGTTATAGGATTGCGGCAATACAGACGCAGGGAGAGCATTCCACTCCTTGGCACTATTGCCTTAGTAACTATTTAAACAGCCAATCAAAACTGTTTTGTCTCTATCGTTTGGCCGACATAGTTTTTGCCAATAAGCTATTTCCCGTCGCAGCTGTTTAAATTTTTTTGTAGTCACAAGACTCACAAGTCTAACCTAACTTAACCGAGGCAATAAGCGGAAAGAAAATACAAATTATTTTTTGTAAATGAGACTTTAGGTAATGATGCGTCCTCGGCGAAGGCCTCGTCCCCACCAACGCCTGCCCCCCGCGGGAAGGTCGCGCACGAACTTGTCGGGCTGTAATAGTCCAAGCACGACGCCATCTACCTGCGGGTCCGCGTTTTCCGGTTTATTTGACACCGAGCTGGTTGAAATTACTAGTTTTTTTGTGGAATCCATTTGCTGTAAAGGAAAGGGAAGTTAAGGATACGGGATATCTGTTAGGTATGTCTGGTGATGATGATGGAATTATGACGAAAAAAAAAACCGGGCAGTGGTAGGGTTCCGTCGGGATTACTACAAATACAAACAAAGTGCACCAGCAAAAGAGCGTATCTTCATGGCACTTACGTCCTCTTGTTGAGAAGCGCAGTTTTTCGGCAATAGTCCAGCACGATCGTCGTGCATCATGCACGCGCGCTGTCCACGTTTATATTTTAAAGACTGCTTATTAAGACTCTTATCGACCACTATACTTTAATAAACTAAAATGCCTAGGCCGTACTAGCCTAGCGCAAAAATGACTGCATAGCGTAAAAATAACTAACTAGTGTATAAACGACTGTATAGCGTAAAAATGACTGCCTATTGTAAAACTGACTGCCTAGTGTAAAAAATACAGCCCAGCGTAGAAATTACCGCTTAGTGTAAAATTGACTGCCTAGTGTAAAAAATACAGCCTAGCGTAGAAATTACCGCTTAGTGTAAAATTGACTGCCTAGTGTAAAAAATACAGCCTAGCGTAGAAATTACCGCTTAGTGTAAAATTGACTGCCTAGTGTAAAAAATACAGCCTAGCGTAGAAATTACCGCTTAGTGTAAAATTGACTGCCTAGTGTAAAAAATACAGCCTAGCGTAGAAATTACCGCTTAGTGTAAAATTGACTGCCTACACTTATAAAACGAGAAACATTTGTACATATATTTGTACTCGCGTTCTCGAAAACGGCTCTAACGATTTCGATGAAGATTGCGACATGGCGGTTTACGGGGGCGAAAATTCAATCTAGCTAGGTCTCATATCTGGGAAAATTCGTTATCCCCGTATGTTCACGCAAAAAGATTTCCCGCGCAATATGGTTTGTAATTTTGGGGCGGCTGCCGCCGTTTGAATAGACTGATGGTTAGAGCGTTGACCTATTTTTTTTGCTTTTGTATAGAAAATCGATTAAAATTCGATTTCGACCCGAGCGACGTCGCCCCGTCTCCCAGGCACCACATCCTGAAGTGACTGTCTCAACAACACCACATAGCAAGACTGCCTGTTCCCAGCCCCCACTGACCTTGTCCAGCTCCCTGTCCAGCTGGTCGCTGACGGCGCCCTTGGACAGCGCTCCCTGCTCCATGAGCGTGGCGCGCTTGGCGGCGAGGTACAGCGCGCGCTTCACCGTCAGGTAGAACAGCTCGGCGGTCGCGCGGACCGAGTAGTCCGGCACGAACGTGTGCCGCAGCATGCTGTCCACGTTGATGTTCTGGAGGCTGCCCATGGCTGACGGGGTTGGGGATTCAACTGTAAAAAAAATAGTTGTACAGATTTCCTTCGTACTTTATCGGAAAAGTTCGTATTTATCGTGCTCTCTCAATTAGCTTCAGTACCCATCTTACAGCCGTAGGGGTGTTGCATATATATATATATATATATATATATATATATATATATATATATATATATATATATATATATATATATATATATATATATATATATATATATATATATATATAGAGTGGCTAACACGTAATTCAAATATTCGCTATAGTTTGATTATATTTACAGTTTTCTTATAAAAAGGTAATATTACCATGCCGAAACCTCGAAAATGGTTATTTTACTGCATTTTATTTTAACGTAAGAAGAGTGTTTCGTTTACGAATGACAATAAAATTACTACTTACCTATGAGTGTATTTCTAAGTTTCTTAAGGTGGTTATAACATCTCTATATTATACATTACCATATGCTGTCATTTTTCATTTTGACATTTGACACTAAACAATAAAGTTCCATATTAATGGGGATATGAAAACGCCACTCATTTAATACAATCATTGATTGACAGTTCGGGTGCCATCGATTTCCGATTGAGATCCGAGTTTTCCCGAAGGAAAATCATTTTGCATTACATCTGTAACATCCCTTTTTTATTATTTTAAAAACTGTTATGTTACTGTCGACGCATCTAGCACGACGCACCATTCCACTCCCGGGCCCCGGGACCTCCACGCGGCCCTCCAGGATCAGCGCGGAGTAGTCCGCCTGTCCACCGTCTTGTTGGAGTACACAAGGCACCGGGCTCCATGTCCTGTATACGTACCGACGCCGATGTTCTGCGTGAGCGCCTGCACGCCGAAGTAGGTGAAGGGCCCCGCCTCGAACACGAGGTTCTCGCGGCCCACCGTCACCTCCACGCGGCCCTCCAGGATCAGCACGAAGTAGTCCACCTGTCCAACGTCTTGTTGGAGTACACAAGGCACCGGGCTCCATGTCTTGTATACGTACCGACGCCGATGTTCTGCGTGAGCGCCTGCACGCCGAAGTAGGTGAAGGGCCCCGCCTCGAACACGAGGTTCTCGCGGCCCACCGTCACCTCCACGCGGCCCTCCAGGATCAGCGCGGAGTAGTCCACCTGTCCAACGTCTTGTTGGAGTACACAAGGCACCGGGCTCCATGTCCTGTATACGTACCGACGCCGATGTTCTGCGTGAGCGCCTGCACGCCGAAGTAGGTGAAGGGCCCCGCCTCGAACACGAGGTTCTCGCGGCCCACCGTCACCTCCACGCGGCCCTCCAGGATCAGCGCGGAGTAGTCCACCTGTCCAACGTCTTGTTGGAGTACACAAGGCACCGGGCTCCATGTCCTGTATACGTACCGACGCCGATGTTCTGCGTGAGCGCCTGCACGCCGAAGTAGGTGAAGGGCCCCGCCTCGAACACGAGGTTCTCGCGGCCCACCGTCACCTCCACGCGGCCCTCCAGGATCAGCGCGGAGTAGTCCACCTGTCCAACGTCTTGTTGGAGTACACAAGGCACCGGGCTCCATGTCCTGTATACGTACCGACGCCGATGTTCTGCGTGAGCGCCTGCACGCCGAAGTAGGTGAAGGGCCCCGCCTCGAACACGAGGTTCTCGCGGCCCACCGTCACCTCCACGCGGCCCTCCAGGATCAGCGCGGAGTAGTCCACCTGTCCAACGTCTTGTTGGAGTACACAAGGCACCGGGCTCCATGTCCTGTATACGTACCGACGCCGATGTTCTGCGTGAGCGCCTGCACGCCGAAGTAGGTGAAGGGCCCCGCCTCGAACACGAGGTTCTCGCGGCCCACCGTCACCTCCACGCGGCCCTCCAGGATCAGCACGAAGTAGTCCACCTGGGGGCAAAGAGAAATCACACGTAAGTTTTTGCAAAAAAAAAAAATCTTAGGCAAAATACTTAAACTTAAAAATTCTCTTTCGCAGAACTACCCTTCTGCAATATATTTCTTTCTCAAAAGGTTCCGGCTTGCGAAATCGGTCAGCAGAAGTATCAGCATAGACTCAAGCTGAAAAAGAGCTACACACACGACTTTATTATGAAAGTTTACCGTATACCCTTTATTTGGCAATGTATATACATATCATAACATTCACTTTTTTGAGGTATGAACACCCGTTTTTAAATATTTGCCAAATAAATGGTTAACTCATTAAACTTATTCCTATATTTTATTTAATTAAATTAAAACTAAAGGAAACGGATATTTTGCGAAAGATACATCTTGCAAACAGGACGTTTTGTGAAAGGGAATGTTTACGATAGGCTAGTTTTGAAAACGGGACATTTCGCAGAAGTTAATAATTTGCTAAAGGGGCATAATGGACCTTTTTGAGAAAAGGACATAGATTGATGGCACCAGTGTTGGACACTAAAGCTGACAGGCACCAATAATGGACACTTAAACCTTAATTCAAAGAGCATTCAGTTATAAATGTATTGTTGCAAAACAAATGAATAACCCTTATCTTCTTCAAAATAAGAATCATGTGTCCATCATTGGTCCTTGTCCTTGTTATAGTGTTTACTCACCGGTTTGCCCTGCTGGTAGACGTAGGTGGTCGGGTCCTTTTTGCTCTTCCCTTTGACCTTGATGTGGTGTATCACGTCCTGCCTCAGGAGCCGACGCAGCACCGTTTCAGAGATGACCTCGGGACGGAAAGCGTCCACGCCTGGAATAAAGTCGCATAATTAATAAAGCACTTTTAGCTTTATATTAAAAGTTTTGGACTAATAAGTTTTTGTCAAAAATTCTGCCAACACCGTCCTGGCGATGATAGCGGATCGGCTGGATTGTCCGTACATGTCACTAGGATAAACTATAGGATTTAAATATTTATTATATATGTTGCAATTTTAATTTTATAATATCTGACATTACATTTTAATTACAAATTTAATTTAATTTACATTATTTTAATTACATTTTACTATTTTACTGACATTGTGAATTAAGAATGAATATTGGTTTTATTGATTATTGTTTAATTTAATTTTTATTGCGACATGTATATTTAATTTTTAATTTTTTTTTTTATTAATATTGCTGTTTTCTGTGTATATATAGATATCATTATGAGTCTTGTTACTTGACGTAAAACCTTATTGGAACTACAACCATCGCTGGGAGCTGAACTCGGCTAGGAGTACGTCCACTGCTGGGAGTACGACTGCTGCACTGCCTACCCTCCGGATTCCGGCGCCGCGACCCATCGCTGCGTGTTACCGAGGGAAGTCCCACGCGTATACGAAAGAAGACCATATCTACCTACCCACTCTAAATTTCTTATTGTTCGAGCCACCGAGAGATACGTGATTATACGTCTTTAACTTTCGACTTGTTTCTTTTAACCGCCCCGGTAGGTTGCGACAAAAGTGATCCTATAAGGGTTCCATTTTTTTCATTTGAACCCCCTTACTAATAAACGTTGAGTAACGGCTGAGTAGTTATACAATGCTTTGTCCTTATCTGTCGAATTCAAATGTCACAATGACAGATAAGGACAAAGCATTGTATAACTACTCAGCAGTTACTCAACGTTTATTAGTAAGGGGGGAAGTAAAGAACCCTAAAAGGTTGTAAAATGCACTTTACTGACTTACTTTGTAAGGTATTTCGCCCTTTTTTAAATTTGTTAGTTGCGCGGTACTGCAGTTTCACCGACTATTGGCTATCTCAAGACATATGCGTCGCTAACCTACAGGACTATATACAGTGTATTTCGGTTATAACGACGATGAAGGGACCACTATAATGTCGTCGTTATATCCGCAAGTCGTTACAACCAAAGGTAAACAGAAGTGCCCCTCAGAATATCACTTTGTAACAGAACCATAAATTTAACTCCGAAACGTACACGCTTATCTACCTACCTGGCTAATTTCTATAAACAAAAAGTAAGGTCACCACAGGTAACTGACCATCTGTGAATTTAAACAAAAGATAAGAAAGCTCTTTGTACCTTTGGCGGCCGCCGACTCCGGTCGCAATATCTGCATGGGATTTCCAGGAATTTGTTACAAATGATTAATTAAAAACAGCCGTTACACCCGAAGTCGGCGTTACATCCGAAGTCGCTATAGCCACATGAATTTTGTACTAAAGTATTGTTTCAATTCAAGGGACTTAGATTTTACGTCGCTATAGCCAAATGGTCGCTACAACCAAGGTCGTAATAAATGAAATCCACTGTAAATGAAGAAAAAAATATGAAGACAATGTCACTTATGACAGAACTAACCTAACCAAGTTAAAACCCCCGACAAAACCGAGACCTCTACTTCCAAAATTCATACCTCTTAAATGGCTTGACTGATTTTCATCAAACCAAGCTAAGAACACTCTAGATTAAGTCACCTTTCCAACAAAAAAAACTAATTCAAAATCGGTGCCTCCGTTTAGGAGCTGCGATGCCACAGATACAAAAACACAAATACATAGCCTAAAGAATTGCTAGACTTAAGTGGCAGTGGGCGGGGCACATCGCTCGCAGAACAGATGGCCGTTGGGGCCGAAGAGTGCTCGAGTGGCGTCCGCGTACCGGAAGACGCAGCGTGGGCAGACCCCCAACAAGGTGGACCGACGACGTGGTTAAGATTGCGGGAAACCGATGGATGCAAGCGGCGCAGGACCGGTCCGTGTGGCAAACCTTGGAGACCTGTGTTTCGGCTGAAATGATGATGATGATGATTACAGATACTCAGGAACAAATACTAGCGGTCATCACGGAACTATTTGAAAGAAAGAAAGAAAGAAAGAAAGAAAAACATTTATTCGTGACAAATATCAACAAAGGACAGAAAAAATACACGCAGAAAGAATGTAGTCACGAAATGGTCCCAACTCAGCGTAATGCCGGCATTAAAGTCGGCGCTGGTCTTCCATTGGAACCATCAGGTGAAACCACGGAAGGTTACACACACATAATTTTGACAGATACATAAAACATAAATTACAAAACAAGAAGGGGGAAAAAGAAACAATAAAAAAGGGAAACCAAAATTAAAAAAATTAAAATTTAAAATCACACGCAACCTTTCATGCCCCGCCTTATTTGGCAGTATGGGCAAGAGTCCCTTAGCCTCACTAAGCAAGCAGAAACAGATTTCACAACTTGATCATAACCTATATATCTTATATCACTTTGTTTTGGTGCAAAAATACGCAGCAAAAATAGTTAACAATACATATTCCAGTAGATTATACTAACATAACAATACCTAATTTAGTGAGTTACCTGAATATAAGATCGAACATGAAATTAACCTAATAAATTCAGTGTATGAATCGAAAGAATTAAAAACTACGTTGTTATGCTACGGTAAGTTGATTTGCCTATATGCTTGTACAAGTACAAGATCCCGGCTCTATGTCGATTTGCAAACCCCGGAAAATATTTTAACACATGCTGCGTGCGAGACAAAAACTATCATTCAATTGCCTTCTCCTACAGAATTTACATATATTATTTGTAGAAATTTTACATATATTATTTGTTTGGTTCTATACTTACTGGAGTTGAGGTACTGGAAGGTGGCCAGCGTGAGCTGCGGCGAGATATGGGTCCGCTGGTTCTCGTGGCGCTCGGCGAACGCCGCGAAGTCCTGCAGTTTGTTCGTGGGCTTCTTGCGGCGCCGCTTCGTTCTGTTGTCCACTGTTGGGCAGAAATAAGTTAAATTAAATAAATAAATTATCAGCCAAATTGACATAGTCCCAAACTAAGCTCTAGGCTTGAATTATAGTAAGTAAGTAAGTAAGTAAGTAATGCTTTATTGACAAGAAAATACAATTCTCTTAAAAGTATTATCCGGCGGACCCCAAACTAGGCTGAGCCTGTATCTTGGGCATCCTCGAGTGGAGTTATACATACATGATCAAATAAACTATATAACCTTATAGGACCTTAACACATGGAAGTTAAAAGCTAATCGTCACAGTACTACGTGCACACAAGTACCTATAGTTGTGTACAATTACACGTAAGAAAAAACAAATAAGATATGTGAATGGAAGCATGCAGTGCGCGCGCGCGTGTTTGAGTGTGTGTGTGTGTGTGTGTGTGTGTGTGTAATGTGTAGTGTGTATGTGTGTGTGTGTATCTGGGTGTGTTTGTTGTAACAAATCTAAACCAAAAGCTTTTCCGTGTCTTCATAAGATTGCGTTTTGAGCCAACATTTGAGATTTTTTTTTAGTTTAAATATAGTCAAATTTTGTATCTCACAGACCTTATTGACAGCATTATACACCAGGGTGTGCGAGAAAGCGGGAGAGCGACGGGCAAAAAAGGATTTTACAGTCGGTAGCAGAATATTCTTTCGCCGTCTTCTATTTAATTGTGCGTGACTCGGAATCGAATGTGTCCTGCGATGTGTGCGTATCACTGCTTTCATTATGAAAAGCTGTCTCACTCTCAGTAGGCCCGCCTCTTTGTACAGCAAGTCGGTTGGGTGGCGAAAAGGTTTTTTTAACATAACCTTGATCACAGCACGTTGTGCTCGTTCCACTTCTAACATTGCACTCTTTCCGCCACTGCCCCATACCGCTGCACAGTATTGCAAGATGGAGACACATAAACCGTCATACACACGCAAAAGCACATCCGGCGGGGAGCAGTCTCGTAATCTTTTAAATACATAAATGAGCTTCCTGACCCTTTTAGCGAGTGTTGTGATGTGTTGCTTAAACGTCAGGTGCTGATCTATGACGAGACCCAGGTACTTAACCGAGTCGCTTCTTGTAATTTTATCGCACGAACAGGGCTGGGTAGAGTTCCTTGGCAAGACTGAGTTACTTAAATGGCATCGGTGAATTTGAAGTTTCACAGAACAGGGGGGAGAACCAGTTGATGTTTTAGAGAACGCTATGTAATTAGTCTTCTCAACATTAAGAGTGAGCAGGTTACTGTCGAGCCAGACAGCGATTTGCGAGAGACCATTTTCAGCTGTAATGAATACTTCCTCCCAAGACTCGCCGCGGAAAAGAACTGCGGTATCGTCTGCATAACATATAATATCAGTGTTAGTGAGGTTTTGCTTAAGGATATCATTCATGTAGATCGTGAAAAGCTTCGGCCCGATAATGCTCCCTTGAGGGACCCCAAAATTTGTGTAACATAAATTATGGGTACTAGGCTACGATAACCACTTGACTCAGGAACAAATACTCGCGCTCATCACGCGGTTTAACTTCGAATTGACACTCAGTTCATAGAATGTTTTACTTCGCCGAATTAATACGTGCTGGAGTTATATTTTTTGGTGGTCACAGGTCTAACCTAACCTAACCTACGTAACCCACGCTTAGGATAAATAAATATCGGGAAAAATTTCACACAAATTGACCTAGTCCCAAACTAAGCTCTAGTACAGGCTTGTACTATGGGTAGATACTTAATACGAATATATAGATAAATACATACTTAAATATATAGAAAACATCCATGACTCAGGAACAAATACTCGCGCTCATCGCACAAATATTCGCCCATACCGGGATTCGAACCCGGGACCGCTAGCTTCGTAGGCAGGGTCACTACTAACTAGGCTGCCCACGTCGCCATACCCTGAAAACAATAAGGTTTCAGCAGAAATTAGCTTTCGATGCAATGAAGTTCGGTGAAACGACACATTCAATGAAATGTGTGTCTTAAAAACAAGGGGAAGTTCTCTCAGTGGCGATCTACCAGCCCCCAGCCAACCAGCTGATTAGGATTAAGTCTGAGGCGGTAGATTTCAGGGACGGCCAAATTTTGAGGACCGACCGTTTTACCCGTCTTACACGAATTAAAAAGATTTTTGTCAGACTGTTTTATTTATTTAAACTTTATTGCACAATAAAAATAAAGTAGAAATGGCGGATAATGCCTCAAGGCGTTCTCTACTAGTCAACCGACAGGTCAAACAGAAACATATCAAGGTTGGCGCTATTTTTAGAGAAACAGTAGAGGTTTTCTGATAGGTTTTTTGACGACGCGGTTAGCCTAGTTGGTAGTGACCCTGCCTACGAAGCTAGCGGTCCCGGGTTCGAATCCCGGTATGGACAAATATTTGTGTGATGAGCGCGAGTATTTGTTTCTGAGTCATGGATGTTTTCTATGTATTTAAGTATATATTTCTCTATATAAGTATGTTTATCGTTGTCTTGTACCCATAGTACAAGCCTAGAGCTTAGTTTGGGACTAGGTCAATTTGTGTGAAATTGTCCCCTGATATTTATTTATTATTATTTATTTAGATATGTAAATAGTACGTAAATCACAGTAAAACAATAGAAACATATTCTAGTATAAACTGACACGCGCTAAGTATGCACTCTCGTACGTAGTGAGTGTCAGTTTATACTGGACTTATTTTTTATGCGATGTAACTACAAATTAACGGTTTTCGGATTTTTTCCCTTTACTTGTGCTATAAGACATTGCTTCTTGCCAAATTTCATGATTCTAATTCAACGGGAAGCACCCAATAGGTTTTGATTCCCTTGAATATGCGGCATAAACGGCCGTATCTCTTGACTGCGTTTGACTTGGAAGTTTGATTTTTTACAGCTCCAACGAATTGCAGACCTGAGTATTCGATATTAATTTCAACTTGATACCTCCACGCGTCCCTGAGAAAAAATTTCTTGACAGACACACAGATGGACAACAAAGTGATCCTATAAAGGTTCCTTTTTTCCTTTTGAGGTACGGAACCCTAAAAATGACTAACTGTTGAGTTTCTTGCGCTTCTTCTCAGCAGTGGTCTCCTCTTGGGAAGCTGGTAGATTTTTTACGTGTAAAGGTGTCCGTGCGCGCTTACTGAATATAGGTACATCTTTGGAAATGTATAAATCTGCCATTGGGGTCACTAGCAACTGGACGCGCGTCGTCTATTTGCTACAACTCACTGAACACGTCGGTCTCGTCGACGATCTCGGCCTGGATCATCTCCTCGATGACGTCCTCCAGCGTGACCAGCCCGACGGTCTCGTAGAACGGGTCGCCCTCGCCCTCGTTGTTGATCCGGTGGACGAACGCCATGTGCCCCTTGTGCCCTGGGGACAAGCGAATATTTAACTAGGTATTAAGTTATTATTTGGGCCATTCTACTTTTCATTGACCACTTTTGTTATCGTCCGATAAAATCCGCGTATAAATAAATAACATAAACCTAGAATAATTAAGTTTCACAGTTTCAAAACACCACTCTTAATTTACTCAATTATCGTTGAAAAAACTCCATAGAAAATCTATAAAAAAAAATCAAAAATACACTGTAAATTTGTAAACAAATACGACGTGAAAATCACGCCGCGCCGCGCCAAGCGCGACGTGACTATGTGTGATGGTCTGCACACAACTCTTTGCAGTTCGCTTTGCAAAAACGATTTATCATAAAAAAAAACTGTGATCCCTCTCGGAAATATATCAACCGAGATTCAGGCTCAGCCTAGTTTGGTATCCACCGGATAATGCCTGTGTTTGTAACTAATTTGTTCAAACAAATTTATTCTCATTCTTACTGATGCGTCGAGTCTTGGTTTAGGTGCCGGTGTATCACACGTTCTATCTACGCCACTGCCTTACAACCGGAACATGATCAACTTTCAATACTCACCGTCTTTGAACTGCTTGAACATGACATCGAGCGTGACGTCCTCGAAGACGAAGTTGCAGGGGTTCTGGTAGTACTGCGCCAGCGTGCGCAGCGGCGTGTTGTCGTCAGGGTCCACGAACGCCAGGTCCTTGATGAACAGCACCGTCACGATGTTGCCGCGCCCGCCCTCGAACACCGGAATGCGGGAGTAGCCTGGGAATCAAATCAATCAACACTTTTTACTGCCCTGCTAAGGTAAAAGGCAGTTTTGTACCTTATTACTGGGCAATAAGGTTGCAATTGCTACAGTAGTTTTGTGTACAAAACAGCCTTTTACCTTAGCAGGGCAGTTTAGGGTTCCATACCCAAAGAATGCCAACGGATCGGGTAGCTATCACTTTATCGAAACTCTTTTCATCGAACGTATCATTTCATCGAATTTCATTTCATCGGAAGCTAATTTCCACGTGCAGGAGTTATCATTTTTTGGTGGTGTCAGGTCTAACCTAACCTAACCTACGTAACCCGTGCTTAAGATAACCTGAAAACAATAAGGTTTCAGCAGAAATTAGCTTTCGATGAAATGAAATTCGATGAAATGATACGTTCGATGAAATGTGTTTCGATAAAGTGATGAAATACCCAACGGATCCCTATTACTAAGCCTCCGCTGTCCGTCCGTTCATCCGTCTGTCTGTTATTTTTAAATAAATCATCACTAAATGTCAATAAGCACTCACCAGACTTGACAATCTCGCTCATGGTCTCAAAATCCAGCACCGACGTGATCGGCAGCATGAACACGTCTTCCAGTTTCGTCATCACGTCAGACACTGTCTTCTTGCGGAGCTCCAGCGCCCCGGAGATGATGTTCACCTCGTCCTTGTCGAGATCATTGACGTCTGTGGTCACCTGTGTTTTTTTTTTAATTTTAGTGGTTGTTTTGGTGGGATACAACAGAAAATGAAAGCTAGAGTATTTAATGATTAATGGTTAATTATATGAGGTTATATCTTGATATTGACCACGATTAAAATACACTAAATTTGGCACAGAATGGGTGGAGTTGTATTTGTATTTGACCCGCTCCGGTATCGCACGGATGACATTTCCAAAAATATGTTTTTCGTCCTAGACAACCTGAAATCTTTTTTTTATGTGTAATCCAGGATCTGCGTGCCAGAGTTCACCCAAATGCGTTGGATTTTATGCGTGATGAAACGCCCAAACATGCTCACAAACTTTCACATATATAATTTTCGTGAGATTATGAATGTTTTTTATTAAATAAATTAATTTTATTAATTACCAACCTCAGAATAAAAGTAAGCGCATTCCAAACAAAACTAGTTAGTAATTAGTACAAATATCACCTTCGAGTAAACAAGTTCCCAGATCACCTTTACTAACTCCTTGAGTCTCTCGCGGTTGTACACGTTGCCTATCTCTTCGCCTAGGAAATAGTCCAGGAGCTTGCTGACCGGATACGCTAGAGGCGCTGTTAAAGCCATCACGCCCTAAAAAAAGAAAATTATTATTCGTTATTATTACCTACTAGTGGCTAAGCTGTAGACCTCGCGACCAACTTAACTTTGCTGTTGGAAAACTGTTATCCCCATACATCGACATATGTCGCGGTCAGTTTACCAACACCGCAAATAAGTTTGTAATCGCAAAAACCCCCATAAAACCGCCATTTTGGAAAATTTCGAAAAACTGAAGCGACAAAAAAATTGCATATAATTATCGAACCTGCTCACAAAATTTCACGAGAATCGGTTGAGAAATGTGACCTGTAGAGAACAGCCGGACATACGAAAGCATTTTTGCCCCAAGCTGAAACGGAGACGCTTCGCGCTCGCTCGGTTGAAAAGGATAACAATATAAAGGGCCTGTATCACACTCGTCAAGTAAAACATATCAGACAAATAAATTTAGCCCTTTCCCTTTCTTACACTTGAAAATAGACACCGTGCTAACTTTAACTGGCAGATAAATTTACTTGTCGATTTTGAAACAGGCCATAAATATTTAATATTCCCATTACTAGATTAGCTTGAAAAGATTTAGCTACATTAGCTTGAAAAAGTCTTGGCCGTAAATCCTAGTACAGTAGAACTCATAAGTAGCTAGCTGAACATTTTGGTACCTTGACGCAGTATTGACATACTAAATTCAAACTATTGACACTTATAACTTATAATACGTAACTGCGACATGGTACTAAAATGTAAAGCTACTTATGAGTTCGACTGTACGTATTAGAGACATGGGTTGACCACTTTAGTAACTACGTATATACTTACTAATGCTGCTGACATATCATGATGACAGGGTGTCACTAGGCTAATAGTCCATACGCGTTCCCAGTGTTGATTGATGATGATAACGACGCCATCTTGCCATTTTCGACCTAACACCAGCCATACAACGATATACTTGCGCAATGTTCCACAGTAATTTCTACCCATTTCATTCTAATACAAGGACTAATAACCAGAGCTCGGAAATGGTGAACTTTTTTGAGTATGCATAACATGGACATACCTTGTCATTTAATTGTAGTTGTCCCATGTAATTTAATTACTAATGAAGTGATTGTATTTAGGCTGCCTTTCTATTTATCTTTTTATTTTCGGAAAGAACGGAAGTGGACAGTATTTTAATGTACAATTTCGCTACACTCACTTCAGTGGATGTAGAAAGATCTTTTTCCATCTATTAATGGATATTAAACGCAAGAAAAATTGCATCGAAAATAGAAAATATAGAAAAACTGACAGTCTCTTATTAATACAAGAATAATTACACAGAAACTTTAGAATAAATAAAAAAAGCTGAGTCAGTACTCGTTTTGCAATGCATTGTCATAATGAATAAAGTTTTGATTTGTTTTAATATTTATTTTCAGGGTGTATCCATATTCATATCTACACATGACATTAATGACATAAGAATAACTGACCCCTTCCGAGCTCTGCTAATAACTATTAAATAGATAACTTTCCCCGACAAAATCAGAACCCCTACCTTCGGGGCTCATAACCCTTAAATGGCTTGACGGATTTTCATCAAACCAAGCTAAGAACACTCTCGTTTAAGTCACCTTTCTAACAAAAAAAACTAAATTAAAATCGGTCCATCCGTTTGGAAGCTACGAAGACAGATACACAAACACACACGTTCAACTTATAACACCCCTCTTTTTGTGTCGGGGCTTAAAAAGCTAGAAAGATGGAAAATTTTATGTAACACACGCACGCACGCACACACACACGCACACACGCACGCACGCACACACACACTTTCGCATTTATATTATTAAAAATGATTATTGTTGCGTGTACGGCTGGCATAACGGACTCCCAAAAACTGCGAAGCTAGGTTGTGAACATGGTGTGCTATCCAGTGGCTTGCCAATTTTTGCTGTAAAAGTACATCCACAGTAGACTAGAGACTTGGTTACCCGCTCTAGCTCGACGAATTCCGACTGTAGATTAGAGTCTTGATGACCTCACACCTTAGCCTCCACTTAATATGTGTCTGGACCGTTTCCAAGCAGTTCCCGTGTGGATTAGAGGCCTGGTAACCTCCCCTGCCTTGACCTTCTTCTCATGACCCTGGACCAGTACTGACTAGAGCCACTCGCCTTAGTAACGACGATGCTCCTCGCGCCGACCATGAGCCCGTGCCGCGAGCAGATGGCCTGCGGCGTGATCTCCCCGAACAGCACGATGGCCAGCGTGGAGAAGATCACCGCGAACAGCCCCGAGGTGAGCTCGTCCAGCAGGATGGTGAACGTCGAGTTCACCGCCACGTTGCCGAGGAGTATGGAGCAGAGGAGGTAGTTGCCGTGGTCGCGGACCGGCATTATCGCGCGAGCGTATTTTCTTTCCTAAGAATAAAAAGAAATAAATAATATGGACGCGCTATGCTAGCGAACACTTTTCGAGTTCAATATTTCCTAGACGGTGCCCTAAATCTAAAAATTCATAATAATATATCCATAATTATTTTATGATATTTCACTAGATGTTATTATAATGCAAAAAAAGCACCTCAAAAAATTTTTCAAGATTTTATTTTACAACTTTTTCGGCGTAATTTAAATGTATAACTATGCCAAATCACCACTTTGTAATACCATGAATCTAGGAGTTAAACCGCGGACAGACAGACGGACGGACAGACTTACATGTTTACTACAGAACCCTAAAATATTTACTCAAGGCCGCGTAATAAACGCTGTAGCGAGTGTAATAAGAATGAAAGTTATGTTATGGAGGCAGGCGGTTACACCGTTTTTAGAACTGTTACCATAGTATTCGTATAGTTACAAGAACAAGAAAGGCGTAACAGCCTTCCTCCATAAGGTCCCTTTATACTGAGAACGTCACATATACAGAACGCTCACCTGCTCAGTGCCGGTATTAGATATAATCTTCAGCTCCGTCCTGTCCAAAGACATCAACCCCAAATTCAAGCCAGAAAAGAGCGCAGAAAACATCAAACATATCAATATTAATATCAAGGTCATCCACAGAGGCAGCAGAGTGTGGTGGGTAGCGTAGACCTTCCAGCTGTCAGTACCCTGGTGGCGGTACTTTTCTTCGTCTTTTGTGGGGTCTGATATGTCTGGGGGTAGGTTTTTGGCGCATATGTAGAATGTGGAATCGGCTAGGGGCTGTGGCGCGACCACGTCGAAGAGTGCCGAGGTTTTAGTCACGGATTCTCGGTCTACCTGTAAATGTAAGTGTTAAACTAAGCCAAGTTGCTGCCCGGAGCAGACCATCGCTCACATCGTGGAGAGCTCCGGGAGACGCTTTGCAGGGCGACTCAGTATTATGCGCGCTTACGACGGATGCTACCAAGATTTGATATAAGATTGTGAATAGGAGACAAAGCCATACTATTATTATTATTATTAGCTACTTGAGAAAGCAAGACTAATACGAAATTATCCAACAAAATACTGTACGCTTCTAGCTTCTTCTAAGGTCGTTCCGAAAGTTTTTTAGCTGTGTCGACATTTATTGAAATATTTTTTATATTGTTTTGTTTACGATTTTTTTTTATCACGAGACATGTTAACGCAATGAAAAATTTGCAAGCTACGTATTCCTGCGCTAGATTTTTGCTATAATTAATTCGGTCTCAAAAAATAGTAACCTTTTAATTTTTCCCAATATAAATATAACAAAACGTGTGATTTATCAGTCCTATTTTAAAACATATTAGAATATGGAGTAATGCCTTGAAGACATGTCAAAAACATTTTGTGCAGTACTATATTTGGGAACAGAGTAAAACAAGCTGCTCAAATATATTTAAAATACTTACGATTCCATCACGGGTAATATCATCAGAATCTGACGATCCCTTTAAATTTTAGACACGTTTTAATACCAAAAAGCTGATTTTTCCAACAAAAATTCAAATTTCATAGAAAACAACTCTGTGAAAAAAAAAAAAAAAAGGAAACTTTTTTTTACCATTAATTTTGGTAAAGTTGTTCGTATTCGTTTTATAAATGTATCGACAATAATTTTAAATTACGTTTAATGCCAGCACAGCTAACGACTTTCCGAACGGCCCTCGTATGTCGCCTTTTTAGGAATATTACTCAATCGGATTATTATATATTATCATGCCTACGTGATATGAATGAATGTAAGACTGACTATTTAAGATTTTTATCTTATTCTTACCAAGTACTCCCCGGGCACCAGGAATTTGCAAGGTTTGTCGTACTCCTGCGCAACTTCCGAGAAAGCGATAACGCTGTGTGTCGTGAACCCTTCTCCGAATAACCTGTGAAATACAGAATAACAACGGTCACACACGTGATCAGTCCTTTGCTGCGTATTCATCTGTTTCCCGCCACCTTTACCAGACCGTCGGTTCACCGCGTGGGCACCAGAACCTTAAAGTCCCAACGGCCATCGTTTTTACGAGCTTCGTGCCACTAATGCCACTTGATCTTTGTAACGTGCAAGATCTTGGTGTACATTTTTGGGGAAGGCCTATGTGTAGCTGTACGTGTTTCGGGTGACATAATGACGATGATGATGATGATGATGATGATGAATATCTCAGCATATCTCAACCTTCATCAAGTTATATTTAACCTTCTCCATACCAATATATGAACGGCGAGGATCGGAAATGACGGCCATGGGCCCCGAACCGATCATCCCAACGCCCTTTAGCAAAGTTCGATCTCTGCTGCTCAACCGCACCAAGAGATTACACAATGAATACTGGGTGAGTCACGATAAATGCAGGCAGGCGAGGGAAGCACTGCCTACCATTAACAGTCGACTCTCCAAGGCACTCCTCCGTCTTAGCAAATCTCGACTAAGGACGGTAACCAGTGTCTTAACAGGTCACGGACCTTTTAACAAACATCTTTTTAATTTAGGTGTTACAGACAGTCCTCTGTGCCGTGCGTGCATGGAGACAGAAGAAACAGCCGCCCACGTCGTACTACACTGCACCGAGGTGGCGCAATACAGGGCTAAACACCTCGGTCTGATGAGGTGTCTCCCCGAGGTAACCATCGACATTAAAGGTCTGGTGGGCTTCCTCGAGGAGCTGGGATGGCTAGAGTAACATGGTAATCCCACCCACACGCAAAATAGGCGCTAGTCGTCGAGTTGCGGAAACCAGCCCGCCCTCAAATACAATACAATACAATACCAATATATGAAATGAAATGAAACAATAAAAACATCTTGGAACCCCATCTCAAAACATTCAAAAAGTAGTCTAAAGTCAACTTGCCTCAGCTTAAACTTCGTATTGACCAAAACACTCGGCACACCGTCCACAATCTTCGGATCCTTCTCCGATTCTTCCACCCTCAGACCTTCAATCCTGATTCTAACCGGCTCAGTCTTCGCGTTTCCTACATCCATGGTTCCATCCTTATTAGTTCCAGCCGTTTCAGGTGTCATGGAAGTATTCTGGGTTTCGCGCTTCCTTCTAAACTCTTTAGAGTCTAAAGAGTTTGGATTGCTTTTGAGGATCTCAATGTCATCTTTCTCCCAGTCGTTTGGTTTAGTGTCGGATATGTAGTTGACGTCTGTGTCGTGAGATAGATCCCACGTTTGGGCTTGTTGCAGGTCCGTTGTGCTGTTGGCAATAAGAAAATTATGTTGGTTATTAGCTATGTCCACACCTGTGCGCTTTCATGTTCATTTTCAACTTTCAATTCGACTTGCGTCAAGCGCATGCAATACGAGGGTGACACTGAATCTTCAATAAAATCCAATGTTTTGACTTTATCTCCTAGCTTTAGAGGAATGCGTCAGAGGAAAGCGCAAGTTGAACTTGAAAGCGCACAAGCGTAGACATAGCTATTAACCTTTTCAAGGCCATTGACGCAAATATCCGTCACGGTTGACAACGCAAAATAAACCCGAGTATGTATGAATTAAGGTTGACTTTGGCGTTGAAAAGGTTAAAGAAGTTTAATTATACAGGTGTCCCATAAGTCGCACGTCACAGAGACACCGGAGGTAGACCACCCTAAGACGCAACATGAACTGTAGTAATGTATAGTTCACTATTATCAAACCGCGATTAGAAAGGGATTCGAGAGTACCGTTAGCACAACAGTACTTATAAATGATTAAATATAATCATAAGTCAATCTTTGATATCTTCATAAGTGAAGACACTTATTGATAATTAGATTTACAGGGTACGCTTTGCATATTTGACTCTATTCTCGGTAAATGCTGTCATTTGTTTTATAAAAAATATTAATATCGTATCTGTCAAATCTGTCACAAATTCACATCATATTCGCGTTATAAAATATGAATCGCGGTAAAGTATTAAACGGTCGGTATAATTTTTATGGTCTTTCTAAAAGTAATTACTTATTTACAAAATTTTTATTTTATTTAAGTAATATAATTTGAAGTTTTTTCCATACTTTAATAACTTCATTGTACTAAAATAACAATTTAATTTATCTGCACATTCTACCACTGACAATGTCATATCGTGCATTAGTTCAAAAATGACATATGAGCTCAATCCCTTTCTAAACGCGGTTTGATAATACCTTAACCGTGTTTCGCAAAGCTTATCTGACAGATAAATATAGCCCTTTCCCTTGAAACTACTTACACTTGAAAACAGACAAGGAGAGTGCTAACTTTACCTGGCAGATAAATTTACTTGACGATTGTGAAACAGGTCCTAAATTACCAGTACTATAAAAGATGTATTTATTTGCTATCTGACATTTAAAAATTTCATTTCATCAGAATTAAAAGTTTAGTAAAACGTTTAGTAGAGTAACCTTTCTAATATTAAAACGAAGTATTGTTCAACACGCGACTTAAATAAATTTCCTCGTTGATTTTCATGAATGACGTAGATATTATACGCGCGTCTCTTTTACACGTCGATCCCTCGATTTGAGTAAGAGGGACAGCGATAATTTCAAGAGTTTTGTTGATTGCGTGTACACCTACAATTATAAAGAAACGTAAACAAACTGTAGTAATGTATACCATTCTGAAAGTGAATTACGAGTACGTAAATCCACCATTTGTTTTTGTTAAACACGGAAAGAATCAAAAATAACTTTTTCCTTAGATAGGTTCAGTCTGGTCGAGCTAGAAGTCCGAGAGTGTCGTGCCGGCTAAACTTAAAAAAGCTGGTGGTTCGCACCGCGACAGAGACAGGAGACTGAGACGGGAGACATGCACGGGAGGAGACCGTGGCTTTCTAAAGAGTGCGGTCATCTGTCTGTCGCGCTCGCGATTACTTTACTCTATAGAAAGCCTAAAGATATCGCTTTTATAATTTGTAAATTCTTTACCGATTTCTATTAAGTACGTCGTTTTACACCTGCTTAAATTAAATTATTTTGTCATCCTTATTTTCAATAATTTATTATTATTATTATTATTATTTATTTATTTAATTGTGTTTTTGTGATGCAGCATAAAACATTTCGGCACTTTTTCGGTTCATGCGACCGCCGCAGACTTGCCTCTTTTGGTTTTGGTTCTGGCAGAATACCAGCGCTGCAGTTTCTGCAGCATTGTGCTGAGTCAGCGCCCTTTCGTCGCGCGACACATGGCTCTGATATCGCTGCTTAAAGCGATCGAAGCGAAGTTTATAAAACTCAATTAATATATTGTTTTCTTTGTCCACTTTCATTTTATCTGTTTTTCGTGTGTTTTTTGTTTTCATTTTATATTTATTTTAAGAGCCCTGTGTGTTAGATGAATAAAGTTTTTATCTAGTTTTTTTAGTTGACGACGCGGTTAGCCTAGTTGGTAGTGACCCTGCCTACGAAGCTAGCGGTCCCGGGTTCGAATCCCGGTATGGACAAATATTTGTGTGATGAGCGCGAGTATTCGTTTCTGAGTCATGGATGTTTTCTATGTATTTATGTATATATTTCTCTATATAAGTATGTTTATCGTTGTCTAGTACCCATAGTACAAGCCTAGAGCTTAGTTTGGGACTAGGTCAATTTGTGTGAGATTGTCCCCTGATATTTTTTTTTTATCTTTCTAAAAGATACGGTCTCGGTCTCCCGTCTCGGTATCCTGTCTCTGTCGCCAGAGACGTCGGGCGAAGTGTTGCAACGTTGTCGGAATTCGCTCGACATATCTGGCAACTCGTCCTCGCTGCCGACACGTGTCGCGCGATGTCGCCAGATACGACAAGCGAAGTCGGTCGAGTTCACCCGACGACCCTGGCGACACGTGTCGCAGGACATTTGGCCCCTATCGTAAATCCGTGACTTTAACATACGTGTTTAACGGTTAAGTTTAAAACTATGAAATATATTTTTTGCTTTTTTTACTCTCGCTACAACGGCGCTTGTTGACTTTAAGAGGGCTATATTCCAATTTTTTAGCCCATCTTGTTTCTATATCGATATAACGATCATATCGCTAACGGAAAAATGTTTCGTAATTTTTGTGTGCCTAAAGACAACTAAAACAGACTACGTACTCAAGTTCCAAGTGTTCCAAATATGTGCAGACACCGCCGCCTATTAGTCGTGACCTAAAAACAGGCAGGGGAACTAGGGGGGCAATGTCACTTAGGGGGGGTGACGGTGGCCGTGGAAAGGGGCACCCTTGTATGGATATACTGCGCAAAAATGAAGATTAGATCGACAGTCATTAGAGTAGAAGGAAATATGTTTTGAAGTACATATTCCAACATAAAATTGCACGCGATCGCGTTGAGAACTTGAGATAGACATTGGGCTGTGGAATGGGAAAAAATTGGACAGAAATACCAAATTAGCGCGAAACTCTCTTCTCTACCTAAAATTTTCCAGTAAAGCGTAAATGTTAATGTGTATTTTGACTTTGATCGCAGGATTCGTCGACGAAGCAGCTCGGCAAGTGATCGTAATAACGAACGAGCAGGGCAACTTGAAAAATGAACCGTTGCAACTAAAAAAAAATTTTTGAAATTGATTTTACAAATCCCAACATACTTAATACCTGCAATGATTCCCAGCTACATTACTAGTCGAATCTAGGCTTGTATACCGTAGAATTTGTCGGTTATCTCGTCATAAATAACACCACGTGGAAAGTAGTCAACGGTCTTCTCGTCCCATTGACAAACAGCAGCCATAATAATTGCAACTACCTACTCTAACTCTAACCAACACGGTCGCCTGGCGTAGCGCCAAATCTATTTACGACCTTCCGCTATATACTTCTTTTATTGATATCGTAAGACGTGTCTTATATAAATTATCTGTTCTAGGTTAAAAAACGTATCTAAAGCATTTAAGGGTCATACTTATTAATAAACTGACCATTTAGAGAGACGCGTCAGGAATTAGTTTTCTAGTTGACGTTGAGGCTACCACCTTTCACGCTATCTCTTACACCAAGCAATGTTTCCACCATGGTGTGCCTTTGACGAGGATTAAAGATGCTGAAATGCCTGCAGCAGCGTAGAGTTCATCTATATCCTGTGTAGATCCAATTTCGAGGGTAGTAATTATTATGTTGACGACCCAACAACACAAGCTTTTCTTGAATAGATGAATTTAGAAACATAATGTATTTCTAAGGTTTTGACTTGATATCCCGCTTTTTCCCACAATAGATAAATTGAATTTTTAAATTTTATTTAAAAAGATCAATGAAGAAGTAAGGAATGAATGTATGAAAACAAAGAACGCTTATTCATTTGTCTATGAATAATTTAAAGGCTGCAAACTATAACACGACTGACGACTAGTCCCTTGAAATTTTTAGGGTTCCGCACCCGAAGGGCGCCCAACGGGACCCTATTAATATGTCTACGCTGTCCGTCCGTCCGTCTGTCTGTCTGTCCTAACTATAAAGAGCTGTATCTTTTCAACCGTAACAGACAGCGGGTTGATTTCTTTTCAGAATATTTGATATTTTAATTACGACGGATTTACTAACAAATAATTAAAAAAAAAGTGAAATAATAAAAGGGATCCCCATACAAGAAACGTTTTTTTTTCAACGTATTTTAATTTTTGTTGTATCGTAAAAACGGTACCGGACCCCCGTTGGGCGCCCTTCGGTACGGAACCCTAAAAAACAAGAACGGTCACGCAAACCGTCCTTGAACTATTTCCACGTAACGTACCTACTTTGAACGCGAGGCCGTTTTACGTTTTAGTGTTTTTTACAGTTTCGTAGTACTATAAAATGTTGAACGAGTGCCAGAGTGAGTAAAAATTTCATTGCGCAGACTCAATAAAAATAAATCTTTTTTTTTAGTTTATTTTGCGGTTTGCGTATAGGTTGTTTTTGTGGTGTAAGGCAAGGAGCGACGTGACTGGACGAATGTTTTTTAGGGTTCCTTACCATAAGGGTGTCCAACGGGACCCTATTAATATGCCTACGCTGTCCGTCCGATCTGTCCGTCTGTCCTAACTATAAAGAGCTGTATCTTTTGAACCGTAATAGATAGTGGGTTGATTTTTTTTTTTCAGAATATGTGTTATCACTAACGAATGAAAAAAAAAGAATAAAGTGAAATACTCGTAATAAAGGGAGTCCCCATACAAAACTTTTTTTTTCATCGTATTTTTATTTTTGTTGTATCGTACAAACGGTAAAACATACAAGCGTCAAATTTTGTATGATTATAGAACAAAACCTATAGAATAACAACAAATACTAAAAACCAGCCAAATGTGTACGGAACCCTCAGTGCGCGAGTCCGACTCGCACTTGACCGGTTGTTTTATATTAATATTAACAAATTAAAGGGCAACACAAGAGTATTGACATTGATAGTACGTACAGACAAATATGTGACGTTCTCAATATAAAGGGGCCTTATGGAGGCAGGCGGTTACGCCGTTTTTAGAATAGTTACCATAGTATTCGTATAGTTATAAGAATAAGGGCCTGCGCAAACCGGCGGAGCGCAGCGCAGATCACTTTAAATTTATCAATGTATATTCTTTCCTATTTTAATTACAATAAGGTATAAATTTGAATGCTCTGAGACCGACCTCGGAGCATCACGGGGGATTTCTACTCTGCGGCTGCGGCTCTAAATTTATACCTTATTGTAATTAAAATAGAAAAGAATATACATTGATAAATTTAAAGTGATCTGCGCTGCGCTCCGCCGGTTTGCGCAGGCCCTAAGAAGAGCGTAACTGCCTTCCTCCATAAGGTCCCTTTATATTGAGAACGTCACATATAAATACTAGAATAGTGATCATCTTTCTATAGTTATTACCCGACTGAACAAAGCAATAAGAAGGGTAATGCGGTTAACAGTCTATGTATGTATGTATGTGGCCGAAAATCGTATGTTCCACTCTAGCTCCTTAACTATTGGACCGATTTTAATAAATGTGGTGTCATATGATTCGTAAAAAACGTGCGAGTGTCATAGGCTATATAAAAATTATAAGGGTGCGTCATACTACTCGCAGGTCGGGTTGTTGTTTTTAATAATAAATAAATAAATATCAGGGGACAATCTCACACAAATTAACCTAGTCCCAAACTAAGCTCTAAGCTTGTACTATGGGTACTAGGCAACGATATACATACTTAAATACATAGAAAACATCCATGACTCAGGAACAAATACAAAATTATTTGCCCATATCGGGATTCGAACCCGGGACCGCTAGCTTCGTAGGCAGGGTCACTACCAACTAGGCTAGCCGCGCCGTCAAGTCGTTTTGAAGTTAGGTTAGGTTAGGTTAATTGACATCCAGTGATATTCCGATCTTAAATACTCCCCTTACAAGGTGCTAGACCAGAAGCAGTTTCCAAAAATGGACGTCTATATTTGGATCGCCCAAGTCGCCAGACGCATGGAAATACATTGGCTGGTGTCCACGAATTATGTAATAATATAGGAATGAATGAAGTAACGGAACTAAAGAGCTTCTTAAGAGGACTGTGAACCAACTGCAAAATCTAGCCTTTTCATACAAACGGCGATAACGTTTTCCACCCCCTAAACGTTAACCGAATTCGACCAATATGAACAATAAAACGGGAATAAATCGAAATTTATTACTAATATTGAAAAAAAAAACGAAACGTACGGACATAGTTTTTGTTCCGACTGACACCGTATCAAAAATTGGTCGAAAGCGGTTAACATTTAGAGGGTGGGAAATGTTATCGCCGTTTGTATGGAAAGCCGTCACCTCACAATCCTCTTAAGGCATTAATTTTATTACTCGACTGCCGAAGGGGGGATAATTTTTTGACCTGTATATACATATGTATGTATGATTATTTGTTCCCTAATTGAGGCTGAACGGCAGGGCTCGGATACCGGTTAAATTTTCAAACCGTTATTACGTACGTGACGCAAAACCTTTTTATTCCGGTTTTGTTCGCATAAACCGGTTTTTGAAGGATAAAGTTCTTTTAGAATTAACCGGTTTCGAGCTAAAAAACCGGTTAATCCTGACGCACGATAAACAAGCGCCTCCATCACAACGCAAAAACCAGTTGCAACGCGTTTGTTTACCGACTGACCCCGCACGACCCGCCGCTCGTGGATTAAACCGGTTAATTTAGGTTAAAATAAAGTTCTCAAAACCGAAAAAAAACCGGTACTAACCGGTATTTTTAAACCGGTTCCGAGCCCTGGAACGGATGGCCCGATTTTTACAAACGAGGAGTCATTAGATTCGTATTAGCGTCGCGAGTATAACAAGAAACAAAAATAAACAAAATGGCGAATTTAAAGAAGTATATACACTTATAGTTTCGTCATGTCCGTCCGTCAGTCTGTATGTCACACTCACTTCACTCACTGTAGGCTTAGTAATAGGGTCCCGTTTGACACCCTTTGGGTACGGAACCCTAAAAATTAACTATCGCATGTATGAACTGTCATCACTTGAGTACGGCTCGACCGATTTGGGTGATTTTTGTTGTGTTCGTAATTGTCAGTACCATCAGCAACACAGTTAACTGACCACTTGTGAACAGTGCCGTAAGCCAGCGCGGGGCCTGTAGCAAACTCTATCGAGGGGCCCTTGGATTGCTTTAGGTTATCAAGTTTATGGCATAAAATAAAACCTCGATATGTGACGTTCTCAATACAAAGGGACCTTATGGAGGCTGGCGGTTACGCCGTTTTTAGAACTGTTACCATAGTATTCGTATAGTTACAAGAACAAGAAGAGCCTTCCTCCATAAGGTCCCTTTATATTGAGAACGTCACATATATAGAAAAAATCGATGTAAATAAATACTTATTTACGATCAAAAAGCGTTGGTGCGCGGGGCTCCCAGATGCGCGGGGCACGTAAGCATTTGCTACTCTTGCACGTGGCTAATCCGCCACTGCTTGTGAATCTTATCACCTTACGATAAGGCTCACTATTGGTCAATTAACGGTAGTGATGCTGTTTGTACAAAGTTGGTACAAAAGATTTTTTTAGAAAAAGTCGCTAGTTACGAATAACAACAAAAAATAAAACCACTTTCAAAAACCCCCTTAACAGCTTTAAATAATGGCCTGTCTCCGCATTGTCCAGGACGGGATCCCTTTGTCACCCATAAAGTTGTTGTATCGAATTTTGAAAGTCAGAAATTGATTGTCATACTATTTATGCTCATAACTATCGATAGTCATAAAAATTGTAAAGCATAACGCTTAATAATGCTAAAGTGAATAGTCCATAATGTTAAGGATTATAATTTTCATGAGGCATAAAAATTATATCTATAACATTCAAAGGCATATTGATGATTAAACAGAAATATTTTTAAGCATATATTTTAAACTACTAATTATTATTATTCATACCGTTTCATTGTTTTAGTACATATGTAACTTTTATGACTCCAAATGTTCTTTCTTTTTTAATTTCAAATTGATGATATTATGAATATGATGTAGATATATAAGGAAGGTCTCCATTAGGTACGAAGACGAGCGAAGCGAGGAGGAGTGTTAGGTAGAACTGCGACCCTACAGCGCGCGAGCCGAGCGAGCGAAGCGAGCGTGCCGCGGCAGCGGCCGGCGAAGCGCCAGAACCGAACATATTTTTTAACTGATACTTAATATAGTAGGCAAAACTTTGTATTTTACTTTTATGATAAACAAGTTTGGACCTTATAATCACTATGTCAAGCAATATTATTACCTTTAACATTATGAGGTGTAATACATTATGATGTAAAAAGTTATGAATAAAATTTTTATGACTTTCGACAAATATGACCAGGAAAAATCGGAAATACAAATTATACCCTCAAATATTATGACAATCAATATTATGACTAACAATATTTATGACTAAAAACGTTATGGAATCTTAAAAACGGAACTAAAACTTTATGGAAGACAATATAGACCCGTCCAGGACATTATTCGCCCGCCTGTTTTCTACTTTGCGATCCTTTGTCCTGTGTCCTGTCCTGTGTGTACTACGTCAATGTGCACTCGGACAGGCTTATCTATTGTTAATAACAAGACATTTTTTTTACTGAGAGCTGAATCATTTAAGTCCGTTCCGTTTTACACGCGATTATATTGCTAATAACTAGGAGCTTATATGCTACAATGGCGTAAACAATTGTCGACTTGTAAGGTTTGAGAACGGATGCGTTTTTACAACTAAGTAGACTTGTTTGATACTAACAATGATATCAGTGAAGAACAGACAGCCAAATAATAATATTGCGTGGGCTACACGGTTTCCAACAACGGTTTAAAACAGGTGGTTTGAAACCGTGTAGACAATGGTTTTAAACCAAATTTCACATGACCTTAAACGCCCTTGGCAGATGTCAAACAAATGGGCTTGTTTGAAACCGTGTAGCAGCTCGCTTCTACCAAAGTCATTTGGTTTAAAACCATGGTTTGAAACAGTGTAGCACGCGCATTATGTCCTAAACTTTTTATAAGTAGGTACTAAGTAGATTTGCCTGCCGCAAAAGTTTTCCGCGTAGAAGTTGTTTACCGTTTTTCTGTAGGAAATTGTCAAATATTCTCTGTACAAAATACAACATCAGCGCTAGCCTAGCACATGTTGTATTTTCTCGCTTGTCGCTCAGTACGTCTCTATCGTTACAGACTAGTTAGAAAGAGAGATCTGAACAAACAAGTCGCGGACAACTTGTGCTAGCCGCCCTGGAATAAATTTCATGTCAATCAGTTTAGGTGTTGAATCATGAAACAGGAACAGACAAACGAATGAGACTTTTGCCCTTATAGGTAGTATTTATTATAAGTATTTAAAACCTTGTAGGAATGCAAGCAGAAGCTATAATTGAATATTTTATTTCCAGGCCACAAAGGCTTTTCAAATATCGCTACATATAAAACAAAGTCCCCCCGCCGCGTCTGTCTGTATGTCAGACAGTCTGTCAAACTCAAAAACGACTGAACGGATTTTCGGGTGCCTATCGTTTCGTAGAAAGTCAATACCTCGAATTTCGGTTCTCCGACCACGTTTGTCAGAATTTCCAGTTGTTCGAATCACGATAGTTAAAATTTCATTGCTTTGTAATTTCATTTACTCGAAGTCATCTGTTGTCCGAAACCACAGTTCTCCTAATTTCACTTGCTGCTTTTTCAATACATCGAATATTAATAGGCAAAATTTTCTGTTTCTCGAAAACGTTTCACCGAAAACGGTTGATTCTGATAGTTGGAAATCCTAATTAATACTTTTCGAATGGGTTTCGACTTCGAATGTTGAAGGCGGAGTGGGATAGCTAGGCGGAGGGGGGTGTGGGGGGCGAAGCCCCCCACAATGGGGGCTCGGGGGGCGAAGCCCCCCGCCATAAAAAAAACCAATACCCCCCTCACTAGGTTGGGTTAGGTTAGGTTAGGTTAGAACTGTGACCACAACAGCACGCGAGCCGAGCGAGCGAAGCGAGCGTGCCGCGGCAGCGGCCGGCGAAGCGCCCGAAACATAAATAAGAAATCATAAAATCTTTATATTCCGACTTTGTGTGAAACCGCGTACAGAAATGAAACTTATTCGGGAAATTAAACAATCGTTTAACTGAACAATCGGGGAAAACCTATTCTGTGAAAAGTGCATTCGGGATATTAAAACTTCGTAGATTTGAACATATTTTCAATTAAAAATCGGAAATGTAATAATCGAAGTAATGAAATTCGGAGAAACGAAAATTCGAAGAAGTAAAAATTCGCGTTACTGAGAATCGAAGTATCGTGTTCGGGCAAAAGAAAATCGAGCTATTAATTTTCTACGAAACAATACCTACCCCGGATTTTCATACAGCTTTCAACAATGGACGGAGTGATTCAATTGAGTGACGGTAATGAGTACATTTCGGTTACGAAGAGTGTTGAAAAAGGAACACCCCCTATTTGCCCGAAATATACCAAAATATATCGTAATATATCGTAATATACCGACCTATAATATATATTATAGCTCCGTGTGTGGAGTCTGTCAAATAGTAGGGAAAATATATCGTAATATATCGTAATATACCGACCTATAATATATATTATAGCTCCGTGTGTGACGCGCTTAAGTGTATAATTCATTAGATACAGTTTAAGAAATATTATTGACGATGACACAAACTTTAAAACTTACTTTACAAACAAACACGCAATATGCATTTCAATTTATTAGGTAGTTTGCGTTTATTTATTACCTACCAGTGTTGTTTCTAAATGGTTAGTTGCGTATTAAATAACACACAATGGTTGAATCGATTTATTTATTTAAAATGGGCGGCCCGCCCTAGCTTCGCTTGGGTGCAATTAAAAAAAAATTACATAAAAACCTTGTCCTGACAATTATAAACACAAAAAAAGCCAAATTATTATAAACACAAAAAAAAACCGAATTAGCCAAATTCTCAAATTATGCGCGTACATGCATTCGGCAATTTATTTTTATTTATATAGATACAAATGGCGGACTTAATGCCTCTACCAGTAGTAGTAATGCCTCAACCAGCAGGCCAAAAAGAAAATAGCAAAAGTCGGTGCTAAGAAAATTTAATTAAATTAGTTTTAGATTCAATTACATTTAAGAGGCAGATCATAACACTCTAATTATTATATATACCCACTTGCAAAAAAAAATATCCTGAAAATTGGACAATACTTTGTGATTAATGGGAGGAGGAGGAAATGGAGGAGGAGTTATGGGTAAAATAGTCAATAAACTTAATCTAGAAACCTACAAGCCTTATTCTTTAAGTGCTAAAGAAAGATGGGTAGTGACTTGGAACTCAAACATAAATTGTTTTGTAAAAACTTTCTCTTAAAGACCTAACAGTCCAAATACTTTAAAAAAATATATGTATGTATAAATATAAATAAAATATGGGACAGTCTCACAGAAATTAACCTAGTGTCAAACTAGGGTCTATATTGTCTTCCATAAAGTTTTAGTTCCGTATTTAAGATTCCATAACGTTTTTAGTCATAAATATTGTTAGTCATAATATTGATTGTCATAATATTTGAGGGTATATTTTTGTATTTCCGATTTTTCCTGGTCATATTTGTCGAAAGTCATAAAAACTTTATTCATAACTTTTTACATCATAATGTATTACACCTCATAACGTTAAAGGTAATAATATTGCTTGACATAGTGATTATAAGGTCCAAACTTGTTTATCATAAAAGTAAAATACATAAAATGTAAGTTTCGCCTACTATATTACTTAAAAAATATGTTCGGTTCTGGCGCTTCGCCGGCCGCTGCCGCGGCACGCTCGCTTCGCTCGCTCGGCTCGCGCGCTGTAGGGTCGCAGTTCTACCTAACACTCCTCCTCGCTTCGCTCGTCGTCGTACCTAACGGAGACCTTCCTTTATATATCTACATCATATTCATAATATCAATTTAAAATTAAAAAAGAAAAAACATTTGGAGTCATAAAAATTACATACTTATGTACTGAGGCAATGAAACGGTATGAATAATAATAATTAGTGGCTTAAAATATACTATGCTTTAAAATATTTCTGTTTAACCATCAATATGCCTTTGAATATTATAGATATAATTTTTATGACTTATTAATTTTATAATCCTTAACATTATGGACTATTCACTTTAGCATTATTAAGCATTATGCTTTACAGTTTTTATGACTATCGATAGTTATGAGCATAAATAGTATGACAATCAATTTCTGACATTCAAAATTCGATACAACAACTTTATGGGTGACAAAGGGATCCCGTCAAACTAAGCTCCAGGCGGTCACCACCGCGGTCATGTGAACCTAGGCTAAATATATGTATAATAAATAAATAATAATCCAGCCTATATACGTCCCACTGCTGGGCACAGCCCTCCACTCACAGCGAGAGGGTTTGGGCTATAGTTCCCACGCGGGCCCAGTGCGGATTGGGAACTTCGCACACACCGTCAAATTACTTTGCAGGTGTGTGAAGGTTTCCTCACGATGTTTTCCTATACCGAAAAGCTCATGGTAAATTTACAAAGGAAGGACTGTACAATATCTGACGTCGAGTTGAGAGTTCATATTTTTTTTATAGATAGTACTCTTTAATAGAAGCCTCCTCGTAAAATTTCAAGTTGCGGAAACGCACGGTTCGCGAGAATTAAAATATTAAAGTTACATATTAAATATTAAAGTTAAGTTATTAGTTAGTTAGTATATAAACTGGTAAATTAACACTAAATTTGGACGCCATGACACCTGATTCCCATTACAAAAATCTAATCTGACAGAATTCTGGGTTGTTGTGGCCCTCCGGGCCTGATATAAAAACGAACCTAACCTAACCTACCTACGTATTACGATGTAATTACTATTGGGAAAATTTTTGATGGGAAAAATTGGGAACGGAAAAAATGGGAATATTTAAAATCACTAACATTAATAAAAATTCACAATATAACGAAAGAAACACAAATAATAAAATTAGTGATCATGAAAAATCGCGATAGGTATGAAAATTCGCTACTATGAAAGAATGCGTTAGTGAAAATGATCTTACAAACCTATTTAATACTTACATTACAAACTGCGTTTCATTTCACACATTTTTTTTTTTATTGTAACATCATATTTTAAGTATTTATAAAACGTACTTTAGTACCGCCGCTTTAGTGCCGTTTACGGCAGTTTCAATTATTAACTTTACTTATAACAACAGATTCTCAACAAATAATTCGTGATTTTGTAATTAAATTTATTATAATTGCATAAAATTACGCAAAATAATGTCACTATGGAATAATCAAAATAACACAAAAAACGGAAATAACCAGAATCTCGTCTGTGACGTTTGAATCAGGTGTCATGGCGTCCAAATTTAGTGTTAATTTACCAGTTTATATGGAAACTTTAACATTTATTTCTCGCGAACCGTGCGTTTCCGCAACTTGAAATTTTACGAGGAGGCTTCTATTAATGAGTACTATCTATTAAAAAAATATGAACTCAACGTCAGATATTCTACAGTTGAGCCTTTACAAATTATATTTCGCACATAAATTCCGAAAAACTTAGAGGTGCAAGCCCGGGTTCGAACCCACGACCCTCTGCTTAAGAGGCGGCAGGTCAAACCATTAGGCTACCACGGCTTTTTTTAAATATATATATGTATGTAAGGAAATAAATATGTATATACACATTATACACATTGTAACATTACATTGATGAATAAATTAACTAAACTATATTCTCTTTTACTTGACACAAATTTTACCCCAGTTTAGAACTAATTTAAATGTTAAATTGTACCTGTCCCTTTCCTAATATTTATCTTACAGCTTCTTTTCTAAACCATTTCCTAAACACATTTTTTTTTATGTGTAGAAACCAGTCAACAAAAAAATAAATCATGTATGATTGATCTGATCAACAACCAATACCATATGTTTATTATTCAATGTGCAAATAATTCTGCGAACTGTGACACTAATAAATTAATTTAATTACTGGAGTTTATCTAGCAAATAATATTCAAACAAAGACTTACATTTCTCCACATTCGTGCGTAACTCCGTCGTTTTTGGGATCTAGAAACAATTGTCCCCCTTGGTGTACCCATGCACCTCCAAACGGATGAGTCTTTGAATCAGCGTGATGCAAACAGAAGAATATTTTCGAATCGAAATCAGGCACTGTTACTTCTATTTTCGTTTTCCATTCTTCAGTTATAATTTCTCGTAATTCGTAATTAGAGCTAATTACGTCACAGCTACCACCACGTAAGGCTTCATTCGGGGTTAATCTCCAGGAATAATGACCCAAGAACTGACCACCACGCACATTTAATAAATATTTACATTTACTTTCAACACACGATTTTTCAAGCACTTTAAACGAAACTATCCATGGTTTCGCTGGTGTTTTCACCGTAGCATGCACACTTATCAATAAACATAAGATTAAACCACAAGTCCGAAATACTTTCGCTGTTGAAATCATTTTTTCAAACGCGTAAATGCGAAAAATAATATATGCGAACGCATATAGCTATAAAGACATGTTTTGCTCGCTTGACAGTTCGGCGGCAATTGTTGCCGGAACTGCAGTAAAACTTGAGTACTAGAATATTTTGTCATATCCGGACATTTAAAACGTCGCTTGTTGATCAATGTTAAATTAGTTCCAATTTTATAATTGAAAATTATTTTATTATTTTTACTGAATATAATACAGTTATAAATTATGTAATCATATTTTTTTATAAACATAAGATATATTTCAGTCTAAACTAAAAAAGTACAAAAGCACGTTCCAAAGACACCATTGAATATTAGCGATAAAAGAGGTTGACGCAAAATAAGCCCTAAAATGTGTTGAAATATTGCCAAAATAATATCTTCTAAAAATTTTGGATCAATTACCTGAATTTGTATAGAAGCGTCTAAATACGAACTTAAAACTTTAAAGAAAAACCAACGTTACAATATATGGTTTTCGAACGCAAGGAAAAATAATTATTGCCAGCATAAAAACATCCCTAAAAATTAAAAATATATTTTTTTTGTTATACCACAACAAATTTAAATTTGTGGACAATAAAGTATAAACTTGATCTAGAAGCATTTATTTTTTCACTAGATTTAAATTGTAATATTTACTTTTAAGACACAGGCTTAGCTTAGTTGTATGCCTTATGTAACTTGTAAATTTGTACTGTTTTTACTTTAAGTTATATGCAATAAACGCAGGCCCGGACTAAGAGGGCCAGGGCAGGGCCCCTAGGCACTTGGCATTTGGGGCCCCCGCCCCCATCTCGCAATCATTCCATGTAAACTATGCAATATAGTGAGGTCATTTCTGATAATTCGAATGCAGTAAGTCTTTATTAATGGGGAAGTGACGCGGTCGTAAGACAAGGTAATAAATAGATGTTTTTTTTCATGTAACGATCAATGACATCATTGCATTTTTTTCTATTAAGAGGTTTCATTATGTTTAGATAGATAAGATAAGGAATAAGGTCTAGAAGGAATATAAGGAATAGAAGGATAAGGTCACATCAATCTTATCTCATCTTCATTATATTTGTTTGATGGTTGTGCAATTATGTCTGGAAACGACTGTGAGGACTTTAAAATGAACTTTTCTTGGGTTTCCACATTGACTGTGGTTAAGCATATATATAAGAGTTAAGCATATTAAAGCTGGTCACGGGTAGAATAGCGTAATATACTATAATATGTAGCATCAACTCCACTTCTTATCGGCATAAAATTTTGGAACCTAGCTAGCCATATAAAAAGATTTTTCATGATGTCAAAAAGAGCGTGTTGTGAAACGTATGATTTTGATTGCGTATTATTATGTGCTTAAACTTGATGACCATGAGGATGATGATGATAGATGTGGATGCTCGGCCGTAGCAGGTGGGAGGTCTGGCGTTCCTTCAGTCATTCCACCCTTTTCCTTTTGTTTGGCTTGAGCCGGCGACGTTGCCATCCAACATGAATCCTATCTTCTTGTTCTACTATAGTGCAGTCGCTTACCCTGTACCATTATTTCAGTAGGCTTAGGTTCAATTAGAAGTTTATAGCTTGACAAAAAAAAAAGAGTTTGACCTGGACATTTGAATTTTGTTTTTTTAGGGGTTACAAAATGATATGCATGGCAATCCAATTGAAATGTCAAATGCTCGTGATGTTGGCTACTTTGATTAGAAGACACCGGAAGATTTCGGCCGTCGAAAAACGAGTGTGTTGGCTCAATTTTTAGGCAAATATTAATCAACTATCACCCAATTACATTTTATAATGACTGTTACATTGTTTATATAGTCTGTAATTAGATTAATTGTATTAACAACGCAGCCGCGTCGCTGATACCACACCGTTTTCTTTGTTTAAAGTTTTTGTTATATCATCATGAATTTGTGAAGTGAATATATTATTGTTTTGGTGAATTTTCTAATGGAAATTGTTAAAATGGAGGTGCGGGAAGCTGGAGATGGGGCTGCGGCGGGGGAGTTCGTGCGGGTGCCGTCGAAACGGTATACCTGGGCCGAAGTAAGGCAGGCAGTTCACGACTTGAGAAAGGAATTGTCTTCTCTGTCCACGATGGTTCCTATGGCGATTTCTTTTCGTAAACTGGGCAATGGGAAGACCAGGATCTATTTTCTGAGGACCCCGCAGAATGGGTGGGAGATAACACTACTTTACACTGATGTGACTTCAACTCCTCATCCCAATAACATGAGGTAAATTATCAGGTTTGATTTCTAAACGTATTTCAGTCACTCCCATTATAAGATTTATTATATCTATGTATTTGAGAATATTTAACATTGTATTTAGAGCACACAAAGTACCTTAATTTTATTTCATTAACATAATTGAAACAGACTCAAAAATCTTTAATAGTTTTGTTATACATAAAATGAATTACAAGTATCAAACTTTTTAGTGGAGCCTGATTCAGTTCAGCTAAACACAGTGCTAAAAACTTGATTTTTAACACATATCTTATTGTGTTGTATCAAAAAACAAGTTTTAAAAATCCTACAACCCTATTTTTTCCTGGAACATTTACAAAAGGTCATAACAAACGAATGAATACATACCAACATGCAAACATACATGTATAACAGTAAAACAATACCTTTGTTCTTGTAAACGTGTTTGTTTATTGGTCTTTCCCATTTTCACAGAACACTTCCAATTGACGTGAAATTTAGTACAGAGATTTGTATTATACCCCAGAGCCATCCGAGGTGCTGTTTATCTTAGAAAATTAGACAAATCCAGAGCCATAAACAATAGCTACACGGATGGAGTTGAGTGTATGTAATTAAGGACTAAAATTACTAACGGATGAGGATTGAATCTGCTTCAGTTATTGCATTTGAGAAGACAAGCCACCTATGTACTTATGAGGACAGTATTTAAATGTATGACGAATTTTCATGAAGCAATAAAAAAGTAACCATTTCTTAATTTTAGTCTTTAACTATGTACACTTTTTCTTTTTTAATTTAAATTTTAAAATTCCAACAAGAGTTCAAATTGAAATGACAAATTAAACTTCAGCTCATTAAAATAATATTTGTGAAAGTAAAAAGTTGAACAATGCTTTTAAGTAATTAATGCTGGCATGGTTAAGTGCCGTTTTAAATGTATAATGACTTGTATAAGACAAAGAAAATTAAAGTGTTATGCAATGCTTTATTGAAATCATAAGATATAATTTACATCTACTCCAAGTAAATAAAAGGGACAATACGCATATGACTCGGGTTTAAGTTCTACTTTACACTTGAACAAGGGTAATTGCCTTTTTTTACAAGTTTTTATTTAACTTGCAATGTTTGTTTATTGGTTTAGGTCAAATCTTGCAACTAAAGTTTGAACCACTTGTCCGATTGAACTGAAATTTGGTATACTTCAGTGACAATTTAATAATATTGTACCATGTAGTTGGTCTTATGATGCAGTCATAAAATGGCCGTTTTAACTCCACCACGAAACAAGATTGTCCCGCTGTGTTTTGTTGAAAAAAGTATAGTAGGCAAGAAAAGCTTTGAAGTATAGTAGAAATCTTTAAATATGTGACATTCTCAATATAAAGGGACCTTATGGAGGAAAGCAGTTATGCTCTTCTTATTCTTGTAACTATACGAATACTATGGTAACAATTCTAAAAACGGCGTAACCGCCTGCCTCCATAAGATCCCTTTATATTGAGAATGTCACATATGTCCATACCTCCTACATGAGGTGATTCCGATGTCCGTTGAGATGCTCTACCTCTGGAATTAGGGTTTAGGCTTTCAGGGACCCTGTGTATATTAATTTTCTGAGTATTGGGCTACTCTACATTTTGGTGCCTAAAATAAAAATTATTTTAAATATTAATTTTGCTTTGAATGTTTATCCAGCAGTCTCATGTTGAATCTCAACTGGGTCTCACTTTTTATTACGGATTTAACGACTATTTTACTTTTATATATATATATATAAAAAAAAGGAATTTGCTGCCCACATCTCCTTGCAAATAAGGTAACGTGTTATTCACGTATCAGTCATGTCAGTCAGAATCTTAAAATCGTGTTTTTCTAACATTCCAATTCTTTACGGAAATTATGCTTTTAAATATGTATACATTTGTGTTAAGGGACATTTTCTTAGGCATCGCAAAGTCGAACGGCCCTAACGAGTAGAAGCAATGCTGTAACGGAATTTGGCACGGATGACATCATCAGAGTTGACAGGGATTCCTAATTAATAACCAGACGCTATTAATAATAGTTGTCATAACAAAATAACTCCCTGATAAGGTATATTTATAAACAACCGATTATCGGGGCAATGACTTCTTAATGTTCTCTAATAGCAAAGATTGTGCCATAGATTGCGAATGCTGTACAAAAAAATTTACGCGCTTATATTTATATCCATTTATTCTTTGCAAACCGTGGTACAGCAGGACACAAATAATTATGGCGCGTGAATTGATCAACGGCGTAAGTGCTTTCACAAGCGCCATATCAAATTGTGTCCTGCTATAATACAAAGTGGCTTAAAACAATACAGTACATAAATGGAGCCTACGATGGTGTATTTCAAGTAGATAATTTTACTAAAAATAACACTTATAAACTGAAAAATATACTTTTTGCTGCACTGCTCAGAGATATCGCCAAAGATGGGCTCGAGCGACTCGTGACCGCAGTCACAAAACAGAATATCTAAAAAACACCAATTTTTTTTTTTTGCCAACCTCTTTGCCTATCTCATGCAGTCCAAGACTATTTTCGCCGACCTGTTAGCAGACGAGCCATTGATAAATAAAAAGATATAAATGATATAAAAAGTTGGTTTTATAAAAAATCAATTCAGCTCTATAACGTATTGTCTTTTTTAAACCAACTTTTTCATGTTTTTATTACTTCTTTGCAGTAGTCGTGAAAAATGTCAGCCTCGGCAGAAAGCACAATACTAGTACACTTCGTTTTAGCCTACTGTCCAATAAACCTTAAAGCTTTCGGCACACCAAACGCGTGTCAGGCGCGTCGCGTCGCGTCGCGTGGCATGAGCGACGCAGCACCCGGCACACCGCAGGCAGGCGCAGCTTCAACGCGTTTTCAACGCGTGCCAGCGCTGCGCACGCCTCGCGGCTGCGTTCGGTGTGACTTGCTGCGCGGCGCGCGCGTACCCCCACCACGCGTTTGTAAAAAAATACAACGACTAGTACCTGCGCCGACGCCGCACTGACGCGACGCGTGCCAGCGCGCGCGACGCGCCTGCTTCGCGCACGCCACGCGACGCGCTGCCCGAGTTGTCTGCGGCGACTGCGGCGCGTAGTGTGCGCGAAGCAGCTCGAGCGCGTGCCCTGCGCAGGCACGCGTTAGTTTTTGGTGTGCCGGGTTCAATTTGGTTTGTTGTTTTACAACATGCGCGGGCCCGCGTTCAAGCGCGACGCGCCTGACACGCGTTTGGTGTGCCGAAAGCTTAAAACTGAGTTCACCCATCTTTAATTCTAACCTCCCTTTCCAGGCAATGCCGTCTTAATCATAAGGGCACACGGAGCCCGTGCCCAGGGCCCTAACCTTATGGAGTCCCGAAAGGCCGATGTAGTCGCTTATACAAAAAGAACATTTTATTAATATAGGTATCCAGCGGAGCCCTAAATTCTTGTGCGGCCAAGGGCCCCGCCATACTCTAAGACGGCCTTGTTTCCAGGTTAGAATGGAAACCGCTCATAGAATCCAACGTGGCCCTCGGAGTGAATTCTGGGAAGTGGTCGAGAGAGGAGCAACTGCTCTGGGAGCGGCAGCGCGTGGCCGCCTGCGGGATAGCCTCGTACGAGCTGCACGCCAGCGGCCGCGTGTTGTTCCCGTGCGCCTCCTCGCTGTTCGCCTGCGAGGAGGGCGAGGGGGGGCAGGTCAGTACCTCTTCTTTCTCATTTTGGCCAATACCCTCTCATAGCTGATTGAAGGTCTCCTTCACGGAAGGTTCTAGAGCCTGGTAGAAGTCCGCTAACCCAAATTACATATTATTATTATTTTATATTAGACAGGCAGTTAACACTGATGTCTAAATCACTGTTCACTTAACAAAAAGTCACGCTATTTTGGAATGTTTGTCAAACTTATTTTTGAACTGGTTGACACTTATAGAGTTCACAACGTCAGAGGGTAATTTGTACCACATTTTTATTATACGGTTCGCTATAAAGTTTTTTTCCGATATTTGTGTTGTGTACTTCCTTAATATATCAGCTAATGTCATAAGCAGATACAATGACCGGCTTGAGAATCACCCAAATGCACTCGCACGTTCAATTATCACATCTGAAAACATGAGACTAATCAGACATAGCGTCACTAGTCTTTTATATATATAGATTCGGCTGAAAATATTAACAGTAACGACAAAGTAAGAGGCATGCGACTAATGGCTTCCTCTCTGTGACAACTCAAATTACAGCGATAGCAGACAACAGTGATGCCTATTTTAGCCAAGAGCTACAGATTGCGCCGGAATGCAAAAAAAAATCCTCTTTCTTGGACAACTATTTTCTCGAAAGATCCGCTCCAAAATTACTTACCACCTTGGAATATCCGCTTCAGGACACAACTACTTTGTCGTTACATCAGCTTTCTTCGACAATTTCTTTCTCGAAATATCGGCGTCTTATATTCCAATTTTTTAATTTGTAAAAACGCACATACGCGTTTAAATCACTGGGTGGGAAGACGGCACGTTAAATAGTGGGGCACGTCTCTACACGCGATCGCTTTTAGTGCAGACGGTCCTTTGGAATATAATTTAATTTCGCAGACGCCGCCGCTCGTCCCGCGCGCGCTGCACCTCGGCAGCGGCGCCCCGCTCACGCCCGCCATGTGCCCGCGCCTGCCCACGCTGGTGGCGCACGCCGCGCGCGGCGACATCTGGCTCGCGGGCAGCACGCACACCCCGCCGCGGCTCACGTACGCTTGCGCTCGCTCCGACACAGCCAGGTTAGACCAGCTGTAGTATCTACCCGCTCCCGCCGGCGGTGTGTCCTCGTCTACCGAGGCTAGTGGCGCACGCCGCTCTGGGCGACATCTGCTCAAGAGTTTCATCCCATCCCTAGCTTAAAAAACTACCCCAAATTCCGTTTATGAATCCCTTATGATACATTCAGTCAACAAAGTATCGGGAATGGATGATTTGTTTATGGTTCCAAATTCAAATTTTTGTTTTTTTTGTTGTTGTTAGATTGGCACAACTGTTTTCTATTTTGGCGCGGAGTTTGAGTTGCATCTGTTATTTATATTAAATACAGTGCTGTTTTTAGTTATATCATATCTAGTGTGTATTGCGAATTTCATAATGGACAAAAACATTGAACAAAGAGTTTGTCTTAAATTTTGCATCGCCAATGGAATTTCGTGTTCGGAGTCACTGAAAATGTTACAGAAGGCTTACGGTGATTCGACTTTATCAAAAACACGTGTTTATGAGTGGTACAAAGCGTTCAAAAGCGGTCGAGATGTGATGGAAGATTTGCCTCGCTCTGGTAGGCCATCAACGTCTGCAACTGAAGTTAACATCGCAAAAGTGAAGGAAATAGTGACTGAAAATCCTCATTCAACTTTGAGAGAGATAGCCGCCGAACTTTCTGTATCTCACGAGTCGATCCGTACTATTTTAACTAATCATTTGGGTATGAAACATGTTACCGCTCGGCTAGTCCCAAAAGACCTGAATTTTCTCCAAAAACTCAATCGCATGAGAGTCGCTGAGGACATGCTAGAACGAGTCAATTCCGACCCAACATTCATGAAACGCATTGTTACTGGTGACGAGACGTGGGTTTACGAGTTTGACATGCAAACTAGTCAACAAGCTTCGGAGTGGCGCCTTCCAACTGAACCGAAACCGAAGAAACCACGCCAAAGTCGATCAAAAGTCAAAGTCATGTTGACTGTTTTCTTTGACTATCGCGGTGTTGTGCACTCGGAATTCTTGCCGGAAGGTCAAACGGTAAATAAAGAATATTATTTGAGCGTTATGCGGCATTTAAGAGAGCAAATTCGACGAAAAAGGCCAGATTTGTGGAATGAAAATTCTTGGATTTTGCACCTCGATAATGCGCCTTCGCACAAGGCCATCATTGTGAAAGAATTTTTGACCAAACACTCAACAAATACCATCGAGCAACCACCATATTCACCAGATATGGCTCCTGCCGACTTCTTTCTTTTTCCTAAACTCAAATTACCACTTCGTGGCACCCGTTTTCAATCGGTAGAAGACATAAAGGAGAATTCGCGCCGAGAACTGAATTCAATTCCGGAAACAGCGTTTAAAAAATGTTTTGATGATTGGATTATTCGTTGGCGTAAGTGTATCGTTTCTGAAGGAGCATACTTTGAAGGTGATAAAATAAATTTGGATGATTAACAAACAGTTTGTGTATTATTGATCTTTTCCCGGTACTTTCTTGACAGAGTAGTACTCATTTATGAAGAGAACCTATGGCATTCACGACCTTTCTGAGCGGTTGGGTCGAGCACACGGTCCCTTCGACGAAATATCGCTAGTGGTCAAGCACATCATCGAAAACAAGGAAATCAGCAGGATTATTGCCCATCATGCGCCCTGGGGCAGAAGTTGTCGGAAGAGCGCAGAGCGCCAAGTAAGAACCAGCACGCGAGGGTCTCACGGTGAACCAGGTCAGAGCCCCTTTTAATTCCTTCCCGCTTTGTCTCCGCCAGTTACCGTAACGTCAAAGAACGATATAGAAGCGAGATGGCGATATAGAAGCGAGAGAACCCTTCGAATAGCAGCGCGGTTCCGCGTTCGATCCATAGAGCAAATGTTTGTCTGTTGAACACGTGCGTTTATTTCTGAGTCTTGAATATTTTCCATGGATTTAAGTACGTAGGATGTTCCATAAGTCTTGCAAAAATCTAACTATTTATTAAACTTTTTCAAAATAAGACCCATCACTGTTATGCATGCGTTCAAACCACGTATTAAACATAATCTTCCACTGATCCTTTGTGACACTGGCGCAGGCCTCATCCCATGCACTTATTAATTCGTCATCAGTAGCAAATCGTCAACCGTTCAACTGGCTCTTGATCAGCGGGAAGATACGAAAATCATACGGCGCGAGGTCGGGGCTATAAGGAGGGTGGTCCAGCACAGTAAGCCCCGATTGCTTCAAAAACTCCTGAGTAATGGTCGCTCGATGAGCAGGAGCGTTATCATGGTGCAAGTGCCAACTGCTCAGACGCGAGTTTGGTCGCAGTTTCTTCAGCTCGCGGATAACTTGCGGCAAACAAACATCAGTGTACCAGGTAGCTTTGACAGTCTTCTTTGTCTAATACATATGCTCAGTCATACATGTCCAAACTTGTTACATTCTTTCTATTGCAACACTTATGGAACAGCCTACGTATGTATTTATCTCTATAAGTATGTTTATTGTTGTTCTAGTACCTATAGCCTAAAGCTTGGAAGCTTGGGACTATGTCAATTTGTGCGAGATTGTCCCCCTGATATTTATTTTATCTTGTTCCAGACTGGCGGACGAGCCGCGGCAGGCGGGCGTGCCGTGCTACGTGACGCAGGAGGAGTTCTCGCGGTACACCGGCTTCTGGTGGCAGCCGTGCTCAGACGGTGAGCACATCTGTGGGGTTCAACTCCCCGCTGTTACATTCACTTTTACCGTGATTATTTGTTAGCTAATTTTTTTTCTTTGTCCATCAGGTAGATTATCAAAAAGTAATGGACACGTATTTTTTTTTTTTTATCACATAATCAAAAAAATTACGGAGATATATTGAGTTGAAATGTCGCATGACGTCACGTCTTGGTACTAGTGACGTCACGAGCCCCCACTCCCGAACTTTGACGCGCTTTATCTTTATAATTTTTTGTTTGATTGACAAATGAAAAAATAAGTGTCTAATATTGTTTGATAATCTAACTGACGGACTAAATAGAATTTCGTATTCTTTACCCAGTCATCGTTCATTTACATCTTTATAATAATAATAATAATATTGGATACAAAATATATACATCTACACTAATATTATAAAGATGTAAAGTTTGTAATTATGTTTGGATGTAGCCCTTTCAGACCCAGCTTAGTATCAAGAGACAGATATTGAATTTTAGTTATTAATAACTGGTTATAGGATTCATATTCATTTGTTTTTATGGTTCACATTTGTCCACTAATTCCGTGAACATCCCGTATTGGTCGATTTCAAAAATTCTTTCAACAATTATGTAGAATGGTTTTTCAGGGTGGACATATGCTATATTTTAACTTACATTAACTGAAGCGAGAACGAGTCGCTAGTAAATACATAGAAAATATCAATTGAATGAAAATATGTATTAAATTTCTGTTTTTGGGAATAATTTTTTTTTTTTTTTTTAATTACAAAATTCTGGTTAAATTACCATTACCTTTGAATTGGTTTGGGTTATTTTAAACATTTAAAGTGTAATTACCAGTGGTCGGAATAGGTAGAGCTAATTTACCTAAACTTGACGCGTGTTCAGTCAATAATGTGTTCACTCACTCACGCATGAATAAACACGCGTCAAGTTTACGTATATTAGCTCTACCAATTCCGACCACTGGTAATTATATTGAGAAATATGCTAAATACAAACCTACCTCTATATACCTCTGTCACAATTTCTCACCATAATATCATAATAATTTTGTTTAAAAATCAATGTGCACAATTATTTATTTGTTTAAAATTGTATTTATTTATATTTATAAGGCAACGTTCTATCCACTCCCAAGAGTTATTTAATTAAGTATATTTAATTTATCTTTCTTTATACTCGTATCAGTATTATATGGTTTTGCCATATTTTATATTATATTTATTTTATATATTTCATTATTTTTTTCAGACGATGTGTTCAGAATAGTGTACGAAGAAGTAGATGAGAGCAACGTGAAGATATTCAGTTTTCCATCCTCGCAGTCCAGCAGCGGTGAAGTTGAAGAGTTCAGGTAATTATTTATTTATTTATTACAACAATATCTCAGGTGGTAGGTAAATAAAAAAATTCGCCAAACTGGGGCCAGTTTGTTGGCGAATAGTGCGCTCACAATCTAAGCTATTATTGTGTTATACCTGCTTATACAAACTAACTTAGGTACTAAGCTAAGTTACTAATCTACTTGAATCTAATTTGGTTACAAGACTAAGGTAACTATTGCTAGTGGCTCACCTTTATTAGGTTAGATTAGGTCACCTTAATAATGAAAAAAAAAGTATTTTTTTTATTGATAATGGCTTTGCTCTTGACTAACTCTTGCCCTTGGAGGACGAAGATTCAGTCTACGATGTAGCGAGCTCACCCAGAAGATGCCTATTCACCCTAGCTTTAAATAGGTTCAGATTGTATGCACTCGGAAATACAGACGCCGGAAGCGCATTCCACTCTTTTGCAGTACGCATTATGAAAGATGATGCAAAGCGCTTCGTTCTAAAAGGGCGAATTTGTACCAGGTACGGATGGCATCCCGCAAAATCAAAATCGGTCCATCCGAGGACCTACGATGTCACAGACATGGGGGTTAATAATAATAATAATTATACGGTGTAATAGGCACTTGTGAAGAATGTTATTCTGCCAATAGGTTCCCGCGCGCTGGTACTCCCAACGCCAAGTCCATCCTGAGGCTGGTGACCTTCCGGCTGCAGAAGGCGTCCCCCACGGTACTGGATTACTACTACGAGGGCAATAAGGACTCGCAATGTAAGTGTACCTCGCCGTGTCATCATTGTCATCATTATTGCCACCATCATCATCATTGGCATTATTAGTATAATCATCATCAGCAGCAGCAATATCATCATCTTCATCATCATCATTATTATCAACGCCATCATCATCATTATTACCACCCTCAGCATCATCATAATCATCATTATTATAATCATCATCAGCAGCAGCAATATCATCATCATCATTATTACCACCCTCAGCATCATCATAATCATCATTATTATAATCATCATCAGCAGCAGCAATATCATCATCATCATTATTACCACCCTCAGCATCATCGTAATCATCATTATTATAATCATCATCAGCAGCAGCAATATCATCATCATCATTATTACCACCCTCAGCATCATCATAATCATCATTATTATAATCATCATCAGCAGCAGCAATATCATCATCATCATTATTACCACCCTCAGCATCATCGTAATCATCATTATTACCACCCTCAGCATCATCATAATCATCATTATTATAATCATCATCAGCAGCAGCAATATCATCATCATCATTATCACCACCCTCAGCATCATCATAATCATCATTATTATAATCATCATCAGCAGCAGCAATATCATCATCATCATCATTATCATCAACGCCACCATCACCATCAGCATCATCATCATGATGGTGATGTTAGCTGATGTCATATCGATAGCTAATCAACTGTGTCGCTACAAACCGTATTACAAATACATACCGTGTTTAAAACTTAACAAAAAGTCTATTCCATTCTCTGAACGCGAGCTCTCCCGAGCTAGCTGGTCACCTGCGTTGATATTAACCGGTTCTATTCAGCGACAGAGAGCGCAAGCGACGCGACAGAGGTGACGGATATCCGGTGGTTCGACCTGCGGCACTCGCTGAAGGAAACCTTCCCCTGGTTTGAGTATCTGGCCAGGGTCGGGTGGACGCCTTGTGGGAAATAGTGAGTATAAACAATAAAACACATTTTTAAATACACTGTTAGGCCGCCCGCACATTGGGCCACTAGTCGTGGCCACAGCGTAGCCACTAGTGGCCGCCACAAGCTGCGGACGAGTTTTTTCATACATTTTGTATGGCATCGGCGCACACTGAGCGTTCGAGTGGCCGCGTCTGAGCCACAAGCTGCGGTAGTCGCCCGCGCTCGCTACTAGTGGCCGCGTTTAGTGGCTCGCCCGCGCGCATACTCGGCTACAGTCGCCGGCTTCTCCAATAAACAATAGCCAATAGTGGCAGCCACTAGTGGCCGCCACTCAGCCACCGGTGGCCGCGATTGGTGGCTACGTTTAGTGGCTTAGCCGAGCCACTAGTGGTCGCGTTTAGTGGCGGCCACTAGTGGCCCAATGTGCGGGCAGGCTTACTGTTAGAAGATGAGTCAAACGAGTCTGAACTCGACGGGTCTGCTGTTGGCCGTTGAGGAGTTCCTATCACCTTCTGTCTCCACCATCATACCAGCTCGATCGTACTACCTTATTATTTGAATGTCATCGTAAGGCCAAGTATAATAATGATAACAGCTTTTTTATTCGTATACCGTAATTTTTATTCTCACGGAAAAAATGTAAACAAAGCTACGTCACTGTCAAAGTGACATTTCAGGGGAGCTTAAAGTTTGGACCAGCAAGAAATATAATATAAACTATAAAGTTATCATTTCGCTCGAACCGTGACATTCAAAATATATTTGAGAAATAAATCTATGAAATGAAGCAGGATTGTGTTTTTTTAATAATAATAATAATAATCATGTTTTAACATTATTATTATCACTAACTAACGAAGCAACATAATGGCCCGGGTGTATCGAGACAGTGATACCAGTGCAATAAATAAATAATGCATACGAAAACAGTATTCCTACATTAAATTAATATAACAAAGAATTTATGTCAAAATAAAGTTTGCCATCAACAAATTAAATTTTATCTTGATTATTATTGATTATTTCTTATAAATGTGCAAAGTATAAATATATTGAATGCTTTAAATGTTTTTCGTTAAGGGCAACAACTTTGTTTAAATTTTTTCCGTGAGATTAAAAGTTCAGATATAGTATTTTTATAACTTTATCTTGTTCTCTCGTAGCGTATGGGCGCAACTACTGGACCGCAAGCAGCAGCACTTGGAGCTGGTGCTCATACCGGTCTCCGAGTTCTGCGCGCCCGCCCACTACCCCGCCGCGCCCGCGCACGTCTCGCCGCCGCGCCCCACGGAGCCCACCGAGGAGCAGGTGAGTGGCTTCTTCCGCTTTATGTCCTCCTGGTACTTTTCTTTGGATCGGCAACTTTTGAACCATGAGGAAACAAAGGAACGAATTGATATTCCACTGTTTCATATTATCCTAGTACCCTGCCTTTAATATTGATGGCGAGAACGTACATTTTTTTTACAGCAAATACAAATCCTAGTTGAAGAGTCAGCGCCCGACGCATGGATCAACATACACGACATCCTCCACTTCCTGCCGTCGCCGGAGCCGGGCGTGGTCCGGTTCATCTGGGCGTCCGAGCAGACCGGCCATCTGCACTTGTATCTGGTCACGTGCCGGGTCACGCGCGCGGAGGTCGCGAGATGTGAGTATATCAACATACACGACATCCTGCACGGCTGCCGGCGCCGGAGCCGGTCGCGGTCCGGTTCATCCGGGCGTCCGAGCAGACTGGCCATCTGCACTTGTGTCTGGTCACGTGCCGGGTCACGCGCGCGGAGGTCGCGAGATGTGAGTATATCAACATACACGACATCCTGCACGGCTGCCGGCGCTTGACCCGGGCGCGGTCCGGTTCATCCGGGTGTCCGAGCAGACTGGCCATCTGTATCTGGTTACGAGCCGGGTCACGCGCGTAAAAGGCAGATGGCGGGTTCAATTCGTGCAGATCCTCGATTTGAACATGGACCCTCGCCTATGGCTCGGGCGAATATATCGGATAAAGTGGTTTCTTTTATCCTTCTTATACAATTAACGTTTTTGTTCCTGCAGCTGTCATTGAAATGATAACGGAGGACGAGAACCTCGCGGCTGGGCCCAACGTCATCAGCAAGGAGGCCATCACGGCCGGCGAGTGGGAGGTGCTCGGCAGGAAGATATGGGTGAGTCCCGCGGCGCACGCTGCGATTGGAAAAAAAAACGCATAAAAAATCGACTGGAAAATTGGAATAAAAAATATTTCTTGAAAATTTGACACATTATATTTGTTGCAGGTAGACGAGGCCCGCGGCCTGGTGTACTTCGTGGGGCTCCGCGAGACGCCGTTGGAGCGCCACCTGTACGCGGCGCCCCTGTCCCCGCCGCGGCCCCACGCCGTGTCCCTGCTGACCACCGTGGGGCACTCATGCTCCGTCGACATGGACGAGGTGAGTCTGTCCGTGTATACACTCCGTAGGGCTCCCGAAGCGCCTAGGGCTCCTGTCATATTTTTAATACCGCGCATTTAAAAGGTTTTGCGATATGTCGTTTATTTGTGTTCTATCGACCTGTCGAGAAAATAAGCGCTTAGAAATTCTGCCCTGCTAAGGTAAAAGGCAGTATTTTACACAAAACTGCTGTAATAATTGCAACCTCATTACTGGGTAATAAGGTTGCAATTGCTACAGTAGTTTTGTGTAAATAACTGCCTTTTACCTTAGCAGGGCAGAATTGTACAGATAAGTCTCCGACCAAAAAAAAATACGGATTGTGCAATTTAATAGGGAATATGAATGAAACTTTTTTATCGCATTTCTTAACAAAATATGAAAATACCGTAAAACAGATGGTAAAAAGTGAATAAAAAATTTAAATCGGCCAAAGAATACGGATAATGTAAGTATTTAAAACTACTACATAATTAGACAGAGAGATACGACATGTCCTGTGACGTCAGCGTGCACTACGGCCATATAAACTCCATCTTTAATTCTGTTTAGCTACAAAAAGATAGAAACAAATCTTTAATGGCTTATATCTTGGTTATTTTTATATTTATTCGAAAAAAAAAATCTCTAATGTTTGTTACATTAATGACTTTTTAATAAAGCAAATAAAAATCATGCATATTCTATATTGTCGGTGTTCACGAGTGGTGGTGATTATTTTACTTTCTCTGACCTAACCAAACTCGCATGCTTGTTGTCTCTTTTAAAAAGTTATATGAGGTTCCCTCAACTTAAACTTAATATTGAATGGAACAGGAATGCGCGCTGGCAGTGATCACGTCGTCCAACATCAGCACGGTGCCGTCGACGCGCGTGTTCCGCGTGGCGCACGCGCCGACGCCCACGCTGGTCGCGCAGGGCCTGCTGATGGACAGAGCGCCCAGTGGTGAGTGTATACTGCGTCAGGGATGCGCGCTGGCAGTGGTCACGTCGTCCAACATCAGCACGGTTTGGTCTTAAACCTGAATCATACAAATATACTATGTTAAATAAATAAGTGAGTCGTCTACCTATCTGTTCGTGACATCTTCACGGCTTACTGCTGAATCAATGAGGATAAAATTTGGCACGGAGATAGCTGTAGCCCCGGTGAAGTACACTTTTCATAATAGTAGTTTCTGATCGTAAACTAATTAACAAAATCTAGTATTTTTAACGGTGCGGTATTAATTAGCAATCTGTCCTATTGCGACGTTTGCTTCCCGTGCCCGGCAAGAACGAAGAAACAAGTCGTAAACGAAATACAAAACGTGTAATAAACCACAAATTATTACAATACTAAATACCTGAAATAATATGTCTGGCGTAACCTTGGGATAGAGAATGGGTCTATTTATGGAGCTGAAGGAAACAAGTTAGTAAGTTAAACACAATCTTTATTCCTATTGGTAGTTTCTGTTTTACATTCAAGAGTAATCGCAAACCATTACTTAGACACAACGACCAGACATGTGAAATTCATAAATTAGTTAGCTCAGTGAAAGCATGGGTCGTGCTTAATATCCTATGGTTCTTATTATAGGTTCACAATTATTTATTCTAAGTTGGTTAGTCCCTAAGAACCTAATGCCATCAATTCCAATATTTAATTTAAATCCTACTTCCCTACATGTGTATCTCAAGGAGATTAATTGAAATCCTACTTCCCTAATTAATAAGAAATTATATAACCGACCTCGCTCTGTAGAAACCTTCCCGCAAAGGCTGTCCGGCTGCAGACTGGATCATGACAGTGTGAGTCGAATCGCAAAACTCCGGGCGTTGGCTCTATGCAAGCTCCAATCGCAAGCCACACAGGAAGCACGTGAAGGGTATGTTCAGGCGGCGCAAGCACAATGATGTATTGAAAATTGTTGAGCTTTAAGAAGTTTGAAACAGAAGGCTAATTGTCATGGACTTGCTACACAAAATGGCGGCTAGTAAAAGGTACCTAGCCCGCAATACTAAATTACACAAAAATCTAAATCTCTGGTGCACAAAATGAGATATACTAAACATGTGCTTATTTCTTTCAGAGCTCAGAAGAAAGGAAGCTAAACATGAGAGCCCTAAAGATAACTAAACTTGCAAAGTCCACAAGGTGTGCAGCTCAAGTTGATTAATTATTGCATTATGAATTTCTTAAAATTGGTTTATTAATTCATTCTTTGAATTGAATTTACTTTAACTGAATTTATTTAGATTTTATAGAAATCAACTTAATTTTACAGAAAATGGAAATCGAAATAGAAATCAAAATCTAATCAAAATCTAATAATCAAAAATAATCCCATTCAGCTGGAAAGAAACAAATTGCTTCGATTAGAATATGCACATGGCAGAAATTAAGCGGAGAGCAGAGCAAAGATGATTAAAGGATCCTTACCGGAGACCATCCAATAGAGATTATCTCAAACGCTGTCTTTCCCTCCGTCCCGGCATGTAAAACCTCTTGAAGAGCTGAAATTTAACCACGAGGTTAAGAAACTAAACTGAGATGATGCACTTGCATTTCCCGAGGAAATCTTTACTTACGATTTTGTTACTGCCACAAAATATAACTTAAATCGGCTGCTCCTCAACCAAATCAGCCACTGGAGATGTCCATCCAGACATGGACCTCCGTCCTGCACAAGATAATTCAAGCTTCTTCATGCACTCATCACGGAGCCCTAGATATAAGCTTTTTGACTGCTATGGTGGCCGGAAGCTACGACAGGAGCACCCTCGGATGAAGAAATTTACCCTAATATTTACCCTAAAATTTACCCTGAAATGACTTAATTTCCAAATGTAATTTTTGATCGATACCTAATAATGATTCAATGCAATTATCGCCGAAACCCTTTACTTGTTATTCCTGAAACCAAAATTCATTCAAAACTCTATTTCAGCATATACTTCTCAATATCTATTTAAATAAGTTTTATCCAATGGAACTCAAGTTAATTTTATTACCCTAACGTCAAGCAGAACTTCTTAGGCTGACAACCCTAAAGCAAAACCAGAACGAAACGTCATTCAGTTACCAGCCCTTAAAAATACTACAAATTATTGCCATGTCTCAAAGATTGGGTTTGTTTGAGTAAATGATAAAAACACAACGTGACACTATGTATAGTTTTGCGCGAAAACTACAATATTCTGCTAATTTTTTTGGGGAAAAATTGATTCTTTTACTCAGCTATGAAAACTTTTTTTTTTTTAGAATCGTCATCAGACTCGAGAAGCTACAACGGCTCGTGGGACAGCCGGTCTGGGGACGGCGACAACGACGAGAACGACTCCAGCGAAGCGTCAATACTTGTCAAAGGTTAGTTTCGTTTAATAAACTACTTGGACCGAGGCGTTGAACTGACCAAATTTTTTCCTTAAATCTTATTTGTGTTAGAGAGCGTGGTTCGCTGATGGCGTGGCTGTGTCGGGTTGAGCAGCGGGCTACAAATAAAAACAAACTCTTGTCATACCGATCTATATTGTGAATACAAAGGCACAGAAATTAAATCAATCAGTCACACTACTTAAGATTAATTTAGATACAATTCAATTAGTTAGATTGGACTTGTTGCTTTGACGTTCACGGAAGTGTAGTAAAGAGGAAGAGCACAAACAGGTTATGGGCCCAGCTACAAGCTACAACTGGCTTTTGGGATCGGAAGATAGCAACAGCGATCAAGAGTTACAACAATTTGAACGGGATGATGAATAATTTTTTTTCTTTGTCGATCAGTTAGGTTATCAAAAAGATATTGGACACAATTTGGTCGCATGTCGCAAATTTTTACATAGAAGTGACGTCACGAGCCCCCACTCCAGAACTTTCACGAAATAGCAAATTTTTTATATCCATTTGTCAGTTTTTTTTTTAAATCAACGTTTTAAATAATCACATTAAGTTGTTTTTTCCATACTAAGTGATAAACAAACATTGGTAATACCTAGTATGGAGAAACAAACTTGACGTGATTACTTAAAAACTTGATTTGAAAATAATCTGGCAAATGGTTTTAAAAAATTTGCTGATTCGTAATAATGTAAGATACCACTGATGAACTTCTGAAATAAAACATGAAATTAAGGATTTCGGTGACATTGACATAAGGGAAAATTACAAAAAAAAATCTAATCAAAATTATCAATATCTCCGAAAGTAGTATAAATCGCTAAACATAATAATAATAATAATAAATATCAGGAGACAATCTCACACCAATTGACCTAGTCCCAAACTAAGCTCTAGGCTTGTACTATGGGTACTAGACAATGGGGATACTTTTGGTAGCCCTGGGATTGACCTATTTAAATTTTTCGTTTGAACCAATATTTACGGTACACTCTGTATAAAATGATCACTGTAAAACCAACTAAAGCTTTCGGCACACCAAACGCGTGCCAGCGCTGCGCACGCCTCGCGGCTGCGTTCGGTGTGACATGCTGCGCGGCGCGCGCGTACCCCCACCACGCGTTTGTAAAAAAATACAACGACTAGTACCCGCGCCGACGCCGCGCTGACGCGACGCGTTACTTTTTGGTGTGCCGGGTTCAATTTGATTTGTTGTTTTACAACATGCGCGGGCCCGCGTTCAAAGCGCGACGCGCCTGACACGCGTTTGGTGTGCCGAAAGCTTTAGAGTTGGATTTGATGTCCACAGTCCACAGTAATAATGGTATTGACATTGGTATGTCGGGCAGAGCACTCGCTGAGCTCCGGGCAGTGCGTGCCGGCGCCGCAAATGTTCTCGACGCGGCTGTCGTGCGGGCTGGCGGCCTACTGCACGCTGTGGCGCGGCGCCCGCGCGGGCCGCGCGCCCACCGTGCTGCACGTCTACGGCGGGCCCGAGGTGCAGTGCGTCACCAACACGTACAAGGTACACACTCACCTGTTCACCTGTTGCTCGGCCATTGCTGGCGATACTTGATGGAAACATTATTGATGGACCGTTTCATGATTACTGAATAAATGACGGATTGATGCATGATTGATTGGTTTATTGATGTATTGATCGTTGATTGAGAGTTACAAACTGTTATGATACTTGGGGTACGTTCCATTAAACGCCCGCAACGCCATCAACCACGACCGCTGAAATTGCCGTTCCACTAACGTAAAAACGCCGCGGGCGTTGTAGGCGAATGTTATAGGTGGAACGCACATGTTGAGCGCTGTGTGCTCACTCTGACCCACCAATATTTTGTGGGCGAAGTGGACGCGATGTGGTCGCGAATAGTGACGTCATCTATGACGGCGAGCGATCGCTCGCGACGACCACGGACCTTAGGTGGAACGATACAGAGGGTGATTACGATCGTTGCGAGCGTTTAGTGGAACGTACCCTTGATAAATAACATTACTGACGGACTTTTCGATGATTAATGGGTATAACGAATTGATGAATAATTGAACAGTTTATTGATATATTGATCACCGCTCGGGCTCCAAGTTGACACTCGATGCAATAATACTTTACTTTCTGCTCGGTGCAACAATCTACTGTTGCTATCGTACGAGACACCCATTTTTCAACTCGTGTACTTAAGCGAGAAAATCACTAGGTGCTAGAAAAGCAATTCAACGCCCCTTTCCGCGCGGCACAGAGCTACCACAGTATAAATGTAGCTAAAGCAGTAAAGAAACTACGAACAAACGTTCGAAACGTCGCACTCGCACAGACGCACGTCTCAACCGTTCGTCTCCACGCGACACCCGCCACTGACAGCACTGCCATGTCCGCTTAGGGGTCTCGTTGACACGTGCGTCTGTGTGAATGCGGCGTTTCGAACGTTTGTTCGTAGTTTCTTTACTGCTTTAGCTATATTTATACTGTGGAGCTACAGCATTATTTTCACGCGGGTAAAGTGGATTATCGCACGTAGATTTGAGCGACAGAGTATTTATTTGTCATGCAAGGCTCCAAAGTTTTTATTTGGCGCGAGAGCCTGTATTGAATCCCGAGTTACGCTAACTAAATACGGATACGAAAATTGAACCACGAGTCTAGCGAGTGGTTCAAAAATAGAATTCTGAGCGTAACGAGGGATCAGCTGTGGCCGTGTTTGCATTAATTCCAGTCCACGCTAGCGGTTAAAGTGGACTTTTGCGCGCAAATTTTGACCGACAAAGAAAGCCTTTCTGAGCTGGTGAGGTGAAAAAGCTAGTATAAACTAATAAATATTTATGAATGTTCGCCGGCAGGGTATCCGGCAGCTGCGCATGCACATGCTGGCGGCGCGCGGCTTCAACGTGGTGGCGGTGGACTCGCGCGGCTCCAAGCACCGCGGCCGCGCCTGGGAGGCGGCGCTGCGCGGCAAGATGGGGCAGGTGGAGCTGGACGACCAGGTGCGCCGCCGGGCCCGCGATATGTGACGTTCTCAATATAAAGGGGCCTTATGGAGGAAGGCAGTCACGCTCTTCTTGTTCTTGTAACTATAGGAATACTATGGTAACAGTTCTAAAAACGGCGTAACCGCCTGCCTCCATAAGGTCCCTTTATATTGAGAACGTCACATATAGTCGCCTTACTTTCTCAAATCTGCATTTTTTTTCTTGCGGTTGGTAAACTGATTATATCATAAATTTTAATTAATGTAATGAAATTACCAACTGCAAGAAAAAATTGCAGCTACGAGGTTGAGATAGTAAGGCGACGATACACTGTCGTGCCCGGAACGCTTGTTTTTCTCATACAATAGGGATGATGGCTATTTTTTTTTCTTTGTCAATCAGGTAGATTATCAAAAAGTATTGGACACGTATTTGTTATTTTTTCACACAATCAGAAAATTACTGAGATATATTGAGTTGAAATGTCGCACTCCCCGAACTTTGACGCGCTTTATCTTTGTCATTTTTTCTTTTGATTGACAAAAGAAATACGTGTCCAACATGTTAAGTTATATATAATTAATGCCTATTGAAAACTTAGCTTTTATTTTAGAAGGATTTGAAAAAAGTAATCTTTATTAGAAAATAAAAAAATAAATAATCGTGTATTGTTCAGGTGGAAGTATTGCAGTGGTTGGCGAAAGAGACAGACTGCATAGACATGGAGCGGGTCGCGATACACGGCTGGAGTTACGGTGTGTGGAACATGTTCTAACATGTATCTTATTTATTTTCACGCACACACGCACACAAATACCTAAGTTTAGTCAATCGATCGATCGCTGGTCGATGCCATCGATCGATATCGATCGATTGGTGTGGTAGGTTTGGTTGATCGATTAGTGTAGTAGAAACTATCGATCGACGTCGACCAATCCATTCACCATCGATCGATGGCATCGATCGTCGATCGATGGTTTGGTGTGGTAACATTCTAAAGTGTGGTGGTCATAACTGCCCTGCTAAGGTAAAAGGCAGTATTTTACACAAAACTACTGTAATAATTGCAACCTCATTACTGGGTAATAAGGTTGCAATTGCAGTTACCTTAGTTATCTTAGCAGGGCAGATAAGTAAATCTTATTGTACACACACACTAGGGTGGTCCAAAAAAATTTTTTGTAATTGACTTTCTCCACAAGGATCTTTTTGTTCGATTAGACTGTAAATACCCCTGTGCAAAATTTGAGTGGAATCGGACAATATTTAGGGGTCGCTATGATTTGGCGATTTTTTTGATATATTATAAAAAAAAAATTGTAAATGTTTGTACGCAGTTCATTAATACGAATTTTATTACGATTTATGTGAAATGAACATGAAGTGACATTAAATTATGGTAGTCATTTTTATTATTTGGGATGTTAGATTTAGGGCAAATCATAGCGACCTCTAAACGTAGCCCTAGAAAGCTCAATTTTGGTATAGGTCATTTTCTTTAATACTCAAACAAGATAAGACTTGGGGAGCAAGAAAAAAAAAATATTTTTTTTCATACTAACTTGGACCATCCTAACACACACACATCGGAATGTTTAAGTTTTGAACAGAAAGTATTGTTTGTTAGGTGGGTATTTGTCCCTGCTGGGGCTGGCGACGCGGCCCAACATCTTCCGCGTGTGCGTGGCGGGCGCGCCGGTGACGTGCTGGCGGCTGTACGACACGGCGTACACGGAGCGCTACATGGGGCTGCCGGCGCGCGCGCCGCACGCCTACACGCGCGCCTCCGTGCTCGCGCACGCGCCCTTCTTCCCCGACCAGTCAGTATATATACACATTGGGAATATGCATGACATTTTTTTTATCGCATTTCTTAATTAAATATGAAAATACCGTAAAAAAGATGGGAAAAAGTTGAATTAAAATTTAATTCGGCCATAAAATACGGATAGTATAAGCATTTAAAACTACTGAATAAACAGAGAAATCTCTTATCTTGGTTATTTTTATAGTTATTCGAAAAATAATTTAACTTTACTGTTTGTTACGTGAATGACTTTAATATAGCAAAAAAAAAAACATTCATATCATATTCCCTATTATCTCTTACTGCCGCACTCGAGAGACGTCAATTAAGTTTTAAGTTTCATTAAAGTAGCTGCTGTCACTGTCTTTGCTATAGCAATAGAATAAGACGCAGCAACTTTAATGAAACTTAAAACTTAATTGACGTCTCTGAGTGCGGCAGTTAAGGGACTAATTTGTCTACGCCTCGCGTTCTAGCTCTGCCGCTGGAATCTTAAGAAACTTCGCATTGTAAGCTGCTTAAAGACAAAATTATTATTTTGTTAATTACTAGCTCTTGCCCGCGACTTCGTCCACGTAGAAGTCGTTTATCGCTGCTCCCTCGGGGACCGTCCAAGTCATAAAAACTAATTTAAAAAAAACTAAAACATTTTTTTCGTCGATAAAATTAAATGTAATGTCTCTCATTTTAATATATGCACTTTATCAAGACATCATGTGTTGAGAAAGATTGGTAAGGAAGTATGGATTAATCCAGTTTCATACCTGGCGTGCATTTCTACACCTGATCCAAATAAATACCTACTCCTAGTAACTGTACCTCTCGTGTCCAGGGAGGGTCGTCTCCTCATCATCCACGGGCTGGCTGACGAGAACGTGCACTTCTGCCACACGGCGGCGCTGCTGGCCGAGCTGGTGCGCCTGGGCAAGCCGCACCGGGTCCAGGTGGGTACTCTAGCTATGGCACTGGGTCTATGTGGGTACTCTAGCTGTGGCACAGGGTCCAAGATGTGGCACAGGGTCTAGGTGGGTACTCTAGCTGTGGCACAGTGTCGCGGTGGGTACTCTAGCTGTGGCACAGGGTCTAGGTGGGTACTCTAGCTGTGGCACAGCGTCTAGGTGGGTACTCTAGCTATTGCACAGGATCTAGGTGGATACTCTAGCTGTGGCACAGGGTCTAGGTGGGTACTCTAGCTGTGGCACAGGGTCTAGGTGGGTACTCTAGCTATTGCACAGGGTCTAGGTGGATACTCTAGCTGTGGCACAGGGTCTAGGTGGGTACTCTAGCTATTGCACAGGGTCTAGGTGGATACTCTAGCTGTGGCACAAGGTCTAGGTGGGTACTCTAGCTATTGCACAGGGTCTAGGTGGATACTATAGCTGTGGCACAGGGTCTAGGTGGGTACTCTAGCTGTGGCACAGGGTCTAGGTGGGTACTCTAGCTGTGGCACAGGGTCTAGATGGGTACTGTAGCTGTGGCACAGGGTCTAGATGGGTACTGTAGCTGTGGCACAGGGTCTAGGTGGGTACTTTAGCTATGGCACAGGGTCTAAGTGGGTAATCTAGCTATGGCACAGGGTCTAGGTGGGTACTCTAGCTGTGGCACAGGGTCTAGGTGGGTACTCCAGCTATGACACAGGGTCCAGGTGGGTACTCTAGCTATGACACAGGGTCCAGGTGGGTACTCTAGCTGTGGCACAGGGTCTAGGTGGGTACTCTAGCTATTGCACAGGGTCTAGGTGGATACTCTAGCTGTGGCACAAGGTCTAGGTGGGTACTCTAGCTATTGCACAGGGTCTAGGTGGATACTCTAGCTGTGGCACAGGGTCTAGGTGGGTACTCTAGCTGTGGCACAGGGTCTAGGTGGGTACTCTAGTTGTGGCACAGGGTCTAGATGGGTACTGTAGCTGTGGCACAGGGTCTAGGTGGGTACTCTAGCTGTGGCACAGGGTCTAGGTGGGTACTCTAGCTGTGGCACAGGGTCTAGATGGGTACTGTAGCTGTGGCACAGGGTCTAGGTGGGTACTTTAGCTATGGCACAGGGTCTAAGTGGGTAATCTAGCTATGGCACAGGGTCTAGGTGGGTACTCTAGCTGTGGCACAGGGTCTAGGTGGGTACTCCAGCTATGACACAGGGTCCAGGTGGGTACTCTAGCTATGACACAGGGTCCAGGTGGGTACTCTAGCTGTGGCACAGGGTCTAGGTGGGTACGCTAGCTGTGGCACAGGGTCCAGGTGGGTGCTCTAGCTATAGCACAGGGTCCAGGTGGGTATTCTAGCTATGGTATGGCACAGAGTCCACGTGTGTACTCTAACTACCTCTACCAATTAACATGGTGACAAGTAGGTTTACAATTTTGTCATGTGGCAACCACCGCATCAAGCAGCAGTTTTTAAGATATAAAATTGTATATTGATGCCAATTTCTTTATTGACAAGGTACAAAGTAACAAAATATTATTTCCCACAGGTATACCCCGGAGAGCGGCATTCCCTCCGCGCGATGCACGCGGCGAAACACTACGAAGCTACTTTACTGCATTTCTTACACGAGAACCTGTAAATTGTATTATACACCGTAAAATAACTGGCGTAAGGTTCACCGTCGCTTAGTCGTCTAGCTGTCAAAAAGCGCCATCTAGTTGTTATAATATGAACTGTTTTGAAAAGTTGATATCAGCGCCATCTTTGCGCTGTACTACAAAATTACACAGGGACAAATTTAGAGGTACGCAAAGAAGTAACAATTGTATAAAAAACAAATTGTTTTTATTTAATAGTGATGTTTAATTTATTTAAAATATTATTCTCTATAGTTTAAGTAATATATATGGAAAAGATAATTACTCCTTTAAACATGCTGTATTTGTTTTGGATTTTTGACGTCGATTTCAGTGAAAATTGTTGGTTTGTTTGAACTCAAATGTTTAAAATATGCATTTTTATCGATTGTAATGAAACATTAAAAAAAATTGCACGAACTAAATTGTTCCAAAAAAAATTGAAAAAGTATTCTAACAAAAATCAAATCCATTTTAAAGAGTAAACCTTTTGTTTAAATTGTACCAGCTAGGCAGCTGTTATTAATTAACTTACTCCGTATAAAATACAGTGATACGCGGTCCCTAATGGCGGCGGGCGCTTACGCTGTTATAGTTTTCATTGCCTCGTCATAAGTATAACAGCCGTGTGAAAAAAGGCGTAACCGCCTGCCGCGATAAGGTCCCTTTACGACGACGACCACATAGTTATTTAACTGGTTTTTGCGTGACTCTAAGTTTGTCCGCGAGTGTATAAGCTACGATCAATCGCGTCGTACTATACATATATACATTTCGTTTGACAATGCAATTATATGAGCTTTTTTATAATTTAAATATTCGTAGTAGTTTAAATATAGCTTTGTTGGCAACGCATTATTTTTTCTTAACTGTTGAAGTGAAAATATTAAGTAATATATTCAAATTCTGTCTGACTAAATGTGTTTAATGCAATATTTTGTTGTGATTGTAGTTCTGTTCTAATATTTACAAATTTGAAAATATTTTTATTATATTACTGAAATATACACTTATGGGCCTGCTCATGTCAAAATATTACATTACTCTAATAGTGCTTTTAAGACCGAGCGTGTCGCTCGGATCCGAAACCGAATTTTTCCTGTTTCGTGACAGATCGATTTCTTGACCATAAAAACCTATATTCCGTGATTTTCATCGAAATCGGTGGAGCCGTTTCGGAGAACGCGATTATATTGCTCGTATAATAAATATAGGATATTCACAAGATTATTTCAATAATCTATAAGAAATAATGCGATGTTGCCAGCTCAGCTTTAATAAGAGGCCGCTTAAGTCCATCAAAATTTGTTCTTTGGTATTATTGGTTTATTTGAATAAGTTTATACCACTGTATCACGTGGGCCATCAAGTTTGCCTCGGCAATATTTTTTTTAATTCAGACAAGTCGTTCGAATTCACCATCCAGTCTGTATGCTAAATAATAAAAAATAAGGCAAGCCACGATAAACAGACGAGCCTTCACAATGTTAAAGTTGAACTGCTTTGGCGCCGCTTGTGCCGAACGTGCTTGGCATTGGAATCGGCAGCATGATCCAATTTTTATCCAAAAACTGCTATGGTTGCCATTTGACAATATTGCACACTCGGGGGACAAATTTAGATAAACGCAAAGAATTTTAATTAAAAAAAATCTAATAGGGATTTTTAATTGATTCTACAGATTATTTTGTATCGTTTAAGAGAATAGACATTTAATGAAAACAAATGACAATCATTTTTTTTTTGGAATATTGACGTCAGTCTCTAAGAGACCATTTGTTTGTATATTTTTGACGATTATAACATGAAATAATCTTACATTTTAAATTAAACAGTTTATTTTACGCAAACTTAAATGTTCCAAAATATCGCTTATCCATTTTGAAAGAAATTAACCCTTTTGTTTTTGTGGCACCAGCTGTTATTAATATTTGACTTGACCGTATAAAATAACGTAATATACCGTAAACTTGTTTTTTTGCGGTTCTCTAAATTTGACCCTGAGTGTAGCGTCCCACTTGTCACCACGTCAAGCTCTCTTTTGCCAAACTGTACACATGTACGGTCAAACATATCAGAACATAATAAGTTGTACACAACGTCGACACCGGAGGTAGACCAGCCTAAGACGGACCTAACCGGCCTAACATGACCTCAGTAAATATCGCTTGGTTTTCAAGATTTTTTTTTTTTATATTTTAAATTGGCAAAAAACTTAACTGGCACATGAAAATAGTTTATTTCGTGTATGACAATTTGGCACATAGATATTTTGTTAGTGAGAATATTTAGGGCCTGTATCACAATCGACAAGTAAATTAATCTGTCAAATAAAGATAGCCTTGTCTATTTTCAAGTGTAAGAAAGGGAAAGGGCTAAATTTATTTGACAGATATGCTTTACTTGACTATTGTGAAACAGGCGGTTAATCTAACGTGTTAGTTGTATTAAACTAAAATAATATTATACTGGTAGGGCAATGCAGTCCCCCGCAGTGGTTCATGTAGGCACAGTCTACTCGGCCCGCCGTCATGCGCGGTCGGGGCTGTCGCGCACCGGGTGCACCAGGGACGCGCCGCGCGTGCGCACGGCCGTGTAAAACAAACGAAACTGTGACGTACGACCAGGGACCGGACAACCCTTTCATCGGGAAAAGCCTTTCAAAGGGCTTCCCTTTGATATAGCTAGCCCCTTGATTTGCTCACCCATTCCAATTGGCAACCCATACGATTGACTTTCCCTTATCGAATGAAGAACCCAACGATAAGGGTAGCCCTTTGAAATAGGAAACTGGTAACTGATTCATCTTGATGTCCCTAAGAAAGGGTTTCCCTAACTATTTAAGCGCTTATTATAAAGCTTTCCCTTTTGTACGAGCCAATCACAAACGTGTGCCATAGGAAATCGAACCGTATTAGATCTTTTGCCGCTCCGCGCGGTAACTTCAAACGATACGCCGTCGGTAACGAATACTAATAAGGGTTTTATAAGGGTATTGGGTTAGCGCTTAGTTGAATGGGCTGTTTACTTGCTTCGAAAGGGACGCAAGGTAACGTGTGTTTTATGAAGTCTACAAAAGGTCTAAAATGCCGTATACACTAGTAACCTTTTTTAAAGGGTTTAGTAAGGGTATTGGTTAGCGCTTAATAGAATGGGCTATCGTTTGTAATTAGCGCTTTAAAAGCACATTTAAAGGGTTTTAACGGGCAGAGGGTTTGGTAAGTAAATCCTTACGAAAAACCCATTGAAAGGGATAGCGGGCCGGTCCCTGCGTACGACTATATAATGTGCTCAAAAATGGCTGAATGCGCTTCACGCCTTTAACAACAACAATTTAACAACATTTTTTGGGTTTATATATGTTTCATATATACATCTGACACAGGCAATGTGTGCGTCAGTCCGGTTCTGAATTCCCTCCAACGATGTTTATATACCATATAGGTTGTATAGTAACGTTACGTCTCGTAAACGACGTATCGCATACATACATACATGGTTAGCACGTATAAGGTCCCGTTCACAAACAATCCCATTCCTAAATTTCCCTTTCGCAAAATGTCCCATTACATTCATAACGTGCGAAGAATTTCCCTTTGTTACTTTCGCAGAATATCAATTTCGATATAATTCTTAATTGAATAAAATGTGACGTTCTCAATATAAAGGGACCTTATGGAGGAAGGCAGTTAAGCTCCTCTTATTCTTGTAACTATACGAATACTATGGTAACAATACTAAAAACGGCGTAACCGCCTGCCTCCATAAGGTCCCTTTATAATGAGAACGTCACAAATAAAATACAGGTATAAGTATTTTTATTTTTAATACGTAAGCTAGCTTCCATAAGTCTCGTGTAGTTCTTTTCAGCTCTTAGTCTATGCCGATACTTCATTTCGCAGACGAGACGTTAGCGAAAGAGACACTTTGCAGAATGGACATTCTGCGAAAGGAAATTTGACGAATGGGGCATTTTGCGAACGGGACTTGATTTTTGTGAAGTGACGTTCTGTGAATTTATACAAATGGCAATGTAACAAAAAATATATTTAGAGCAAATATATTAGCTTGAAATGTATTAATTGTAAATATTGTTTGTAATGTGGCTAAGTATTACTCGAATAAAATGAAGCGATACAATAGATATATTTAGGTATGTACAGTGTACACGAGGCGAGTTGGCTTGGTCAGTTACTGGAGCACAGCTACTTGTCCTTTGTATACCTTATTTGGTAACATTTTACTTCAATACAGTAGTGGATAATCGTACGACATCGTGTTTTATCGGGTAACATCGTATTCTTGCTTTCTAGGATTTAAAGCAGACTGAGAAAGCAATATATACGAACTTTGCCGACCAAATACGATGTCGTATAATTCACTATAATTTGGCCAATGTAGGATGACCCCTGTAACAGCCGTATTTAATAATTTCAAACTATACGCGCAAGCAACGCATATAAAAAGAGGAAATTGACTTATTTCAGTTGATGACCGTCGTCGCAAAGTAATAAAATAAATAAATAATATACACATTGACCTATGGGTACTAGACAACGATAAACATATAGAGAAATATATAGAAAACATACACTGCCGTGATTCGAACCCTAGCTGCTAGCTTCGTAGACCCTGTGACCCTGCGGTCACTATCAATTAGGTTTACCGCATCATCAATCAATTTAGTATTTATGAAAGGTCAAAGAAACTAGTTTACTTGTTGATACTTATGAGCTGACAGGGATCATGATAGACTGACCCGACTACATCTCTACCCCCTTTTGGCATAGATGTATAGTTGGGTCAATCTAGACTCGGTAATCAGACCACGTTGGGCAAAAATGGTGGGGAGTAGTGTAGTTACTTGCCTATTGCCTATCCAGTGACTTACCAAGGCGAGTCGAGTAGCTGTATGTTGCAAGGTCAGTAACTTGTGCTGGATTTCTATGTCACTGTAAAACCTGGCCACTAAGTAAATGTAAGAATTTATTACCTAAATATATTTAAATGGATTTACCTTCAAGACATAATTGGTATAATAACGGTCGAAAAAATGATTTTTTTTTATTAAAAATAGGTATTTTAAATTGTAACAAAGTTTTTTTTACCCGCACGCCAATTTTCGATAATTAGGGTAAGTTGTTAGTTAAGGAGGTCCTCCGATATCGCTCGTTTAGAAGCATCTAGATCAAAGGTGACCTAGTTCTTTAAACACCCGCGGCGGCGCTAGTATCTTTGCGTATAGCTTCAGCGAGCACGTCCTTTTCGGATTGAGACCACGGTTCTGAGCGCACGCACCTTAATTATGTATCGGCGCGACGGCTATCTGCATATTCCAAATGCGCACCAACACATAAAATAGGCTCATGTCAGCCTGAGGACACCAGATGACGACCTAACGCTTAAAAATAAATCTCATTCATGTAAGTAGCTTAAATTTATATATCTTAGTGTTGTAATTTGGAGGTTCCTCATGGGTCCACATTTCTGGATAGGAGTTGATTTAACCTACTGGTTATAGGGGTCCCTTGGTACCACACATGGGTACTGATTAATATCACACGTAGACGATTAGACCTTGGAGATACACCATTTGATCGAGGAAGCAGTACATGGAGAACTGGCGGTCAGGAGCTGCTCTGAACTTTTTTTTTTTTTTTTTTGTTGACGGAGTGAAAATGCTTTACGCATCATCCCCCGGCCTAGGGTTGGCCATGCTATAGGGGGGTATGACGGACTCTCTCCTTCCTTCAGTCTCGCAAGAGACTGAAGGAAGGAGCCTACCGTCTAAAACCACTCCGGCGTAACCCTCAGTGCCGGTTAACGGAGACGCCGCGGTACCTGCGTAAGCATTGGCCGCTGGGCGCCTCCCGGCCGCTCAAAAGAGCCTCCGCCAAGGAGGAGACAGTTGTGTACGCCAGCAACCATCTCCCCAGACAGGTGGAACCGTACAATGTGGGCCCCTCACCCACTGGTTCCACAGGAAGTTCGGGCGAGCAGCAAACCGAAGTTCGCTGAGTTCGCCTTCCCTTCCGCCGTCTGCCTGTAGTGTGGGTCGCTTTCCAGGAGGATACCAACTCCCTTCAAACAACCCAACACCACACCTGTCCCGCACGTGTCCTATGGTAGACCAGAGGAACACGTAACGGGACCCTCTGGGGGGATGGGATATCTTCCGGTTCCGGGTCGTGGGCCCTTCGCCTCGCCTTCCCCTTCCAATAAACCCAATCCCCCCTGGGGGGTGAATGGCCACCTTCCAGATCGGGGGGGGAGGCGAACCCCCCCTCTCCTTCAGGTGAACCTAGTCACGCCCCCCCCCCAGAGCCGGATATTAGCCATGGGCTGGAAGATTCCCACAAGGAGAAAGTCCCAACCAATGCCCAGGGTGCACCAGCCCAGATGCTGCGTTCTCTCCGGATCGAGATCAAGAGAGACTGCAACACCCAGGCCAACGTGGAGGAATCCGGCCTGCACCCCGGCTGCTCTGAACCTGGGACAAGCCTGCCGGGAACAGCTTCCTGAGCTCATCCGCATCTGCTGCTAATTATAGTAAGAACTAAGACTTAATTTATGTGATGAACTGAAGAACTTTAAATTAAACGGCGTTATCTGTGTCCAAATATAGTGGTTTCCTTTATAAACATCACCTAGCGACAGGCGCCCTGAGCAGCTTAATATCAATTTACAAGAGTCCATTGCCACCGCGGGTGATGACGGTGAGGTAACAGCATCTTAATGTTACAAAATTTTACTAATTAAAACGCATTACAAAAATCTACAAATACTCCGTTGTTTGAAGTTTGAAACCGTGTAGCACGCGCTTTTATCTTAAGCCGAATGACTTTAAGAGAGGGGCATTATTTACATTATACATTATATACATTAATTATTCATACGCACTTAGATATTCACTCTTATCAATATATGTGTCGTTCTCAATATAAAGGGACCTTATGGAGGCAGGCGGTTACGCCGTTTTTAGAACTGTTACCGTATTGTATTCGTATAGTTACAAGAATAAGAAGAGCGTAACTACCTTCCTCCATAATGTCCCTTTATATTGAGAACGTCACATATTGTCATTGTTATGTTATCATTACATTATATTACCTAACAGAAAATTGTATTCCAACTCGCCTTGACGACAAGGTCCGTTTGTATAATAAATTAATCAAAATAATTGTTTAATCACGACGCGGTTAGCCGAGTCGGTAGTGACCCTGCCTACGAAGCTAGCGGTTCCGGGTTCGAATCCCGGTATGGGCAAATATTTGTGTGATGAGCGCGAGTATTTGTTTCTGAGTCATGGATGTTTTCTATGTATTTAAGTATGTATTTCTCTTTATAAGTATATTTATCGTTGCCTGTCGCCCGTAGTAAAATCTAGAGCTCAATTTGGGACTAGGTCAATTTGTTTCTTACGCAATTTTCCCGTGATGTCGATATTGCTAGCGGACAATATTTTTATTATATGTAAGCTGAGCTGGCAACGTCGCATTTTTTCTTTTTTCTTGATTATTGAAGTAAAATTGAGTGAAATTCTCAAATGTGGTATTTTAGATGTAAACGGTGTATTTAAATGTATTTAATGCAATACATTGTCGTTATTAGGGGGCTTTAATAGTTGATTGTTCAACAAGGTACTAAATTAAGCCAACACGAGATATTCATACACCCTAGCAAAGCGAGGGTGGATGTAGTTCGAGGCTCATTATGGCTTTTTAGTCTCGAGTTAAACACTCTACTTTTCACTTTTAATGCGAGGAAAAAAACGACATTCTATACAAAATTACAATAGCAAAAAACATTTGTTCCGCGGTTTTTAGTTTTCTTTATTTTTTTGTAAAGTGACGCTTTAAATGCTTGCATATTTATTTAGCCAACAGAATCAAACTTGAAAACTATTTTTTCAAAACTAATTGGACCATGCATAATAAAATGAATATTCATCCTTAATATAATTAAATAGATTCATTTTCGTAATCGTTAATCGTGTTTCACGAAATTAAATGGTTTTTTTTTTAATATTTTTGCACAGTTGTCATTTTAAGGTTATTTCCACGCCCTAAAAAATGTCTATACCACAGAATAAGTACTTTCATAGAAACCGGACTATAAACAACAGCAAAAGATGTATATTTGACCTTTTTCTTTTCTTTTATAAATATAAAAAGGGTCAAACTTGCGCCATTTGTTCTTTCTCATATTCCGATTTCTATGCAAGTACTTATTCTGTGGTCTATACACAAGTGGCAATAATCCTCCATTCACAAACACCGTGGTGATTGGTTGTTTAGGGGTTTCCAAAGTAAATTAAAAAAAAAAAAACTTTAGTCCCTAGAGACTAATAAAGAGTTTTAGTCCCGAGATGCAGAGACTAAAGTAACATTTAAGAGCATGAAAAGTGAAAAATTACAAAATTAAACATGTTTTATCATATTGTATCTTGACAAAATAATATAGATAAATAAAACGACCTCACACAAATCGCCCTAGTCCCAAACTATGCTCCAATCTTGTAATATGGGTACTAGACAGCAATTAACATACTTATAAAGAGAAATACTTACTTAAGAACATAGAAAACCTTTGACATATTCAAATGTCAATTTTCTATAGAAATGAGACTAGGTATTTGGCTAGAGCTAATGTCAATGAACTGTGTTTCGACTATTATACCTAAGTATACTGGTGTGTATCTTGAAGGTGAGTCCATTAATGACTAGTATTGTTTGCTTTTTTAAATAGGTGTTTGTAAAAAAATATATGAAGAAATTTCAAAAGTTTTCGTCGTTTTATTTTTTGAGTATATGCCAAAGCATTATTAATCTTTTCAAAGCCATGTCAAATAAAAACTAGAGCTAATGTCAACCTTAATTCATACATACTCGGGTTTATTTTGCGTTGTCAACCATGACGGATATTTCCGTCAATGGCGTTGAAAAGGTTAAGGATGTTTTACTTTTCGTATGACTTTTTTATTCCGAATCATGTTGCAAAATGTGACGTTCTCAATATAAAGGGACCTTATGGAGGAAGGCAGTTACGCACTTCTTATTCTTGTAACTATACGAATACTATGGTAACAGTTCTAAGAACGGCGTAACCGCCTGCCTCCATAAGGTCCCTTTATATTGAGAACGTCACAAATGTTGCTCAACAGAAATGAACTTTGTTGTGGATGCGTGTCAATATTTTTTTTGTAAAAAATCCCTAAATAGCGGATTTTAAAATATATAGGTTATTAACATACATAAACAACGTTGTCAAAGAAACATGTAGTCGGATTTTTAACGCTTGCTTGCTGTCTGTGGCATCGTAGCTCCTAAACGAATGGACCGATTTTGATTTAGTTTTTTTTTTTAGAAAGGTGACTTAATCGAGAGTGTTCTTAGCTTGGTTTGATGAAAATCCGTTAAGCCGTTTAAGAGTTATGTGCTCTGGAAGTTGGGTCCCGGTTTCATCCAGGGTTTTTATCTATTTTATTCTAGCTTTTGCCCGTGACTTCACGTAGAAGTCGTTTATCGATGTTCCCTCGGAAAATGACCAATAGGGGTGTAGATAATTTTTTTTAATATTATTATTTTATAGATATACATGAAATATATCTAAAAAAATATTAAAAAAAAATCACTAGTATATTAATTTAAAATGCTAATAAATTTCATTTTAAAATTTCCCGCTAAAACGCTAACGTCTGTCATGGCGTCGCTATGACGTCACTATCCTCTAAACACTAGTATATTCTGAAGTACTCTGTGGGCTCACGCAAATCTTGTTTCTTGGTCAAAACGTTGTTTGTTTAGAGGAACATGACGTCACGCGCTGTTTGCGGTCACGTGATAACGAGGATGAAATATTTATTTTATTAATTTAAAAGATATTAAAATATAATAAGCGTGAAAGTGTGATTTTCGGTAATTGTATATTAAACACTACCGGAAAAAATATAATATATATTTGTGACGTTCTCAATATAAAGGGACCTTATGGAGGCAGGCGGTTACGTCGTTTATAGAACTGTTACCATAGTATTCGTATAGTTACAAGAATAAGAAGAGCGTAACTGCCTAACAGTTCTAAAAACGGCGTAACCGCCTGCCTCTATAAAGTCCATTTATATTGAGAACGTCACAAATAAATAAAGAAATAAAACCCTCTTAAAAACCTACTCAACAAGGTTAAATAATTATAGGTCTCCTAGGAATTGCCTATTTGGTACCTAATCCCTTTGAAATAAGGTGCAAAAGTGTGTACATATGTGACGTTCTCAATATAAAGGGACCTTATGGAGGCAGGCGGTTACGCCGTTTTTAGAATAGTTACCATAGTATTCGTATAGTTACAAGAATAAGAAGAGCGTAACTGCCTTCCTCCATAAGGTCCCTTTATATTGAGAACGTCACATATTTTCGAACTCGACTGTACATGGAATACAAGCCGGTGTCAAGTAGGTATACACAATAGCTATGTCACGACGCTTGCCACCGACTTCTTTTTTTTAAGTCTGTTAAAAACATGTCGCAAATAAGTATAATAAACTCTATCCCGCTGATGAATAAAAAAAGTGTGAGTCGGACTCCGCGCACTGAGGGTTCCGTACACATTTGGCTGGTTTTTAGTATTTGTTGTTATTCTATAGGGTTTGTTCTATAATCATACCAAATTTGACGCATACGTTACATACGAAATATACGAATACGTTAAAAAAAAACGTTTCTTGTATGGCCCTTTATTATTTCACTTTTTTTTTAATTTTTCGTAAATCCGCCTTAATGGGCGATTTGCAAAAATATTGTACATAGTTAAGCGAGCTCAATTAAGGAACAAACGAATTTCATTTTTGTGTAACGAAAATTACTCATACATCCATGTGTGACGTTCTCACTTAAAGGGACCTTATGGAGGAAGGCAGTTACGCTCTTCTTATTCTTGTAACTATACGAATACTATGGTAACAGTTCTAAAAACGGCGTAACCCCCTGCCTCCATAAGGTCCCTTTATATTGAGAACGTCACATATGGTTAATTTTCGTTACACAAAAATGAAATTCGTTTGTTTCCTTAACCTCTTCAACGTCATGTCAAATACAAAAGTCGTCACTCACACGAGAGCTAATTTCAACCTTACGTCATAGACACTCGGGTCTATTTTTCGCTGTCAACCGTGACGGATATATCCGTCGTTGGCGTTGAACCAGTGGTGCGTATATATCCGTCGATGGCGTTGAAAAGGTTAACTGAGCTCGTAACGTCGCTTATTATTAACTATGTACAATATTTTTGCAAATTGCTAATAACACATTCTGAAAAAAAATCAATCTGCTATCTATTACGGTTCAAAAGATACAGCTCTTTATATTTAGGACAGATAGACGGACGGACAGCGTAGGCATATTAATAGGGTCCCGTTGGGTATCCTTCGGGTACGGAACCTTAAAAACATGCATCTTCCAACGAACTTAGGTTTTTTAGCTTTGCTGGTCGTAGTCCTCTATCCTCATTATCTCGTCTGACCGCTTCTTCGGTGACATCACGTTCGCCTGTCAGTCTATAAGCAAGCGTGAACGCCGCCACACGCCAAGCCCACGTCATCTTAATTTATTTTTAAACGTATTTTAATGATAAAAACATTTTAAAAGTGTAATTTAAAGTGATGTTCTGGTTGTTTTGACGGATTAACGTTAAAAAATTAATAAGGTATGTTTGTATTGCATTGAAAACCGGTATTTATTTTGTGCTATTATTTATTCTGTGCTGCGGGCCTATTAGGCTGCCTTACCATAGAAGCGGAGAGGAGCTGTGTAGGAATCGACCAATCACATTGGTTGTAATCCACATCTCGTCTCCGCTCCGCTTCAATGGAAACAGTCAAGCGGAGACGAGATGTGGATTACAACCAATGTGATTGGTTGATTCCTACACAACTCCTCTCCGCGCCGCTCCTCTCCGCTTCTATGGAAAGGCAGCGTTAAACCCCTTCTAGACGGTCGGGTGGTTGGGCCAACCGAGAAGGACGCAGCTATCTGTCAGAATGAGATAGTAATATTTACATCTCGTTCCTACAAATAGCTGCATCCCTCTCGGTTGGTCCAACCACCCGACCGTATAGAAGGGGTATTATGGTCGGTTTATCATGTGGATAAAACATGGTCTCTTTCTGACCAGTACGTATGTTGTGAGAGATGGATGCTCTTCCACCGCGACACAAGCGACCATGATACGGGAGCTGATGTGGTATCGTTTCATTTGGCCAACTGCTTTTTTTCCAAAACTGTTAATATTTCAGGACCATCATGTTGAAGCCCAGGTTAGGTTAGTTTTATAAAAATCCTGAAATATTTACAGTTTCTGAAAAAAAAAGCGTTTGGCCAAATGAAACTGTTGGGAAATGAATCAGCTTGGGAAACGTTTTTCGCTCATTCATTAGTAAACCGGTATTTGCTAATTAGTTGCGTTTTAAATTTACTTTATCCTTTAAGAGGATGTGAGGTGACGGCTTTCCATACAAACGGCGATAACGTTTTCCACCACCTAAATGTTAACCGATTTCGACCAATTTTTGATACGGTGTCAGTCGGAACAAAAACCATGTCCGTACGTTTCGTTTTTTTTTCAATATTATTAATAAATTTCGATTTATTCCCGTTTTATTGTTTTCATTCAAAAGTAATTTCAACCATTATAACTAATCAATATTTTAAAAAATGAAACGTACGGACATAATTTTTGTTCCGACTGACCGCATATCAAAAATTGGTCGAATTCGGTTAACGTTTAGGGGTGGAAAACGTCATCGCCTATAACAAATAATAAAAATACAATAAAAGTAAAAATTAAGTACAAAAAACTTTTTTTTATCAAAACTATTTGTTCCATTGTTAAAACGGTAATACCTACATACCTACAACAATAGTGAAAACCTTAAAGAAAAACAACAAATAATAACAACCGGTTTTTTTATATTACGTGTGTCGTGCACTTGTCGGGTTTTAGGGTTCCGTACCTCAAAGAAAAAAACGGAACCCTTATAGGATCACTTTGTTGTCCGTCTGTCTGTCTGTGTGTCTGTCAAGACCCTTTTTATCAGGAACGCGTGGAGGTATGAAGTTGAAATTAATATCAAATACAAAAGTCTGCAGTCCCTTGGATCAGTGAAAAAATCAAACATCTAAGTCAACGCAATCAAAAGATACGGCCGTTTATGCCGCATATTGAAGGGAATCTCAAGGGAATCAAAACCTATAGGGTACTTCCCGTTGACTTAGAATCATGAACTTTTGCAAGAAGCAATGTCTTATAGCACAAGTAAAGGAAAAAATCCGAAAACCGTTAATTTGTAGTTACATCACATAAAAAATAAACCCAGTATAAGCTGACACTCACTAAGTACTAAAGTGCATACTTATTGCGTGTCAGTTTATACTAGACTTTGTTTATATTGTATTCCCGTGATTTACGAACTATTTACATGCCTACAAGTTTGTGCGGAACCCTCGGTGTGCGAGTCCGACTCCACTTGACCGGCTTTTTAATACAAAGTAATTCCGTATGTAGGTCAGATGACCCAGAGTGGCATATAAAACTCGATAGCCTTGTTTTTGCATTTGCTTCGGAATAACTAATTAGCGCGAGTTCAAGTTTGATATAAAGGTTGAACTTGTGACGTCGTGAATTAAATGGTTTATGAGTTATAGCTTTTGCCCGCGACTCCGTCCGCGTAGAAGTCGTTATCGGTTATCCCTTGGGAACTACCAAAGGGGTTTGGGTAAAAATGTCATTATTTATAAGTGAGCGGCCAGTCATACAAGTTTTTAAGCAGAATCGATTCTTACGCAGAGCCGTGGGAGCTCCCTGGTTCATGCGTAATGTCGATCTACACGACGACCTCGGTCTTCAATCCGTGGCAAAGTTTATGAAGGACGCGTCTCGGCGGTTCTTCAACAACGCTCCTCACCATCCGAACCCCTTACTACGTTCTGCCGTAAATTACGTCCCGTTCGTGGGCGTATCCTCTCGGAATAGGCGTCCCCGACACGTACTGACTGACCGATGACACAATCACGGTCGCCCTCGCGGCCAGAAAAGAACTTCGAAGCCCACGTGTCTCGCAGGGCAACACTAGCTTCGCTCCTTACTCACCACAGCGTCTCCTCCGGAGGAGGCGTCGGCGTCCCCCCACTCGCACTACACGTGGGCGATCCCACATTGCTCCGGTACCGGTACCGGATAGTATACAAACTCGACAAGCAGACTGAGTTTCTTGCGACGCTTCTTCTCAGTTTGCTTAACGTAATTTTCCGAAGCGTTGGTAGCATAAAACCGATTGTTTTTTAAACTATCTCCCCTAGCGTCCTAAGTCCGAGGTCGGCTCAACAGGAGCGCCCTTAGGCATGCTAGTGAAAACCCCATTTCTGCGCTGAGCTCCCCTCAGGAGCTCGCCCCGGTGAAGTAGTCAGAGCCGTCAGAGGCTAACTACGTAGGTCCCGTCAAAAAAAAAAACAACAAGTTTTTAAGTGAGCGGCCAGTCATACAATTTTTTTAACTGAGCGGCCGGTCACACGAGTTGTAGCTAAGGATAGATCCATTCAAAATAAACATATTTTGTCATATAATATAATACTCTAAAGCGCGTCGGAGCCAAGATATTCGCAATTATATTTTCGTAGCTTCACATGGGCAAGTCAGCACTTTAGAGTATTAAGTACTTATATTATACTAGCTTTCCGCCCGCGACTTCGTCTGCGGAGAGTCATTAATTTCGTTAAAAAGTAGATAGGTACAAATAAAGTTTTCATTACGTATCATAAAGGGATAGACTTTCCAAAAAAATATATACTATACATATATAATATCACCCTATATCCCTATAGTGTTTTCAATACACGAAGTCACGAAGAATAATATATATATATATATATATATATATATATATATATATATATATATATATATATATATAATAGCTCCGTGTGTGACGCGCTTAAGTCCGACGACTTGAGGAAAATGATTCAAGGAAATCCATATGCAAGTACATAGTTATAGCGACGAAATGTATTTCAATGTCTATTTGCGTTCATCTTGATGCCTTTGCGACCTCAACAATCGTCATCTAAAACCTTGGGTTTCGTTCCCTAAGGCTGCCTTTTCATTGAAGCGGAGACCAGCGGAGCGGAGAGGAGCCGTGTAGGAATGGACCAATCACATTGGTTGTAATCCACACCTCGTCTCCGCTCCGCTTCAATGGAAACAGTCAAGCGGAGACGACTGTATCAAATTTGATAGTACGCGTCCGCGTACTCATCTCCGCTCGTCTCCGCCTCAGAGGAATCACATACCTTTTTTCACACACTTAACACTGTTTAAAATGAAAGTGTCCCGTCTTGATAAAATCGCTATAAAAATGTGAAAATCGCAATAGTCGCTTAGTAATAAAAGGTAATAAAAGTCAGGACGAAACACTTTTATTTTAAACCTTAAACGTTACAATATGGAATACTTTCCCTAGCACCTGTCTAGAATTTGGTCTGGGCCGGACAACAGATTTGGTTCGCTCCGAACCAGATCTGGCCGTCTGTTGAGTCAATTATGGGTATTAAGCCAGGGCTGGGTACGCACTTGTGTATGCATGCAGCCAGGAAGATAGGCAGCGCTATAAAGGGATCACTTTTTCGTGCCGCTGCGCTGTCGCACTGCCCGGCGCTCCGGGAGGTAGGAGCAGCATGTAAACAGCAACTGCCCTCGCCTCGGGAGAATTATTGCCGGCAGCGCGAGTAGCAGCAGTGGCTGCATGTTACCGCGGCATTAGAGTCGCATCAAGTTTAAAAAAAATTCTCAGAAAGCATTTTAAAACTTTAACAGAAGGTACTTATGCTATAGATCATAAAAACTTTTAATTACCAGTCATGTACCTCATCCTGTTCCTGCTGGCTGCGGCCCTGGCGTCCCCGCAGACGGACGAGACGGCCCTGCTGACGCACATATTTGGCACGCCGCCGCCCCGCCCCGCGGGGCCCACGTCGCAGAAGCCTGAAGACGTTAGTATACCTTCCTAACTTGTAAGTATAAGAAGGCGCTTGGGTTCTGATCGCTACCACATATTAAAATAGATTTTTAGATTTAATAGATTAATACCTCAGCGGGCTCAAGCATACACGAGATAAAATTTGATAGGTGCTAGGGAAATGAATACATCTATTCCATATTCTAACGTGATACTTAACGCTTAAGGTTTAAAATAAATGTCCCGTCTTGATAAAACCGCTATAAAAAAGTGAAAATCGCTATAGTCGCATAGTAAAAAAGGTAATGAAAGTCAGGACGAGACACTTTTATTTTAAACCTTAAGCGTTGTCTTACGTTTGATTGTGGAATAGATGAATAGGCATCTTCTGGGTGAGCTCGCTACATCGTAGACTGAATCTTCGTCCTCCAAGGGCAAGAGTTAGTCAAGAGCAACCCATTATCAATAAAAAAAAAATGTATTTAATTCAATGTTAATGCCTGGGCCACACCAGATGCGTTGCGTAGACGTGCACGTGCGCGTTCGCGTTCCACTGCGTTGTATAGTATGAATCCTCACATGAGGACGCAGCTATAAAACGCAGTGAAACGCGAACGCGCACGTGCACGTCTACGCAACGCATCCGGTGTGGCCCAGGCTTAAGCCCGCTGACATATCTACTTTCATAATTGATAACATCCGTCACTTTCTGACCAGCAATTTTAGAGCAAGAGTGACGGATTTATCTATATTTATCCACCGCGATAAAGCCCAAGTAGCAGAAAATCTGTATAAGAGCATACGTTACAGCCATTATAACTCTAGTTTCAGCATTTTAAGGGTTGTATAAGCTGCTATACAGCTTGTGTGCCGCTTGGGAGGCAACCATGACATACCTAATACATTTTTTTAATCCTCAGTTTACCATCCGGACCACGGACGCGACATCCACATTCACAGACGAGAGCGGCGCCGCGTGCCAGTGCGTGCCGTACTACTTGTGCGACGACCAGCTGGTCGCGTTCGACCTGAACAACCCGAACGTGACAGGCTGGGGGACCTTGGACATTAGGTATGCGGCGTGGCGGGTATGTAGCGGGAGCGTAGCGTGAATATTTTACCTAGGGACTAATAACGGAGCTTGCCACGGAAAAAGGGTTGCAATTTATAGAGCAATTAAACCATGAGGATGCTATTTTGGGAGCATGGCAGCTGTTGTTGTAATTGGCTATTTGACTGACTGGTCAAATCAGCAACTTTTATTGTAACGTCAAAACGATCCGGCAGTATGAAGTTAGTACGAAAATAGTACAATGTGACGTCACAATTTTCAGTGTTCCTTTATAAAATTTTTGTTGAATTAAAAATTGTTAAAATTCCAAAAATAAACGATAGCTAGGCATTTCTGTGTTATTTTCGAAAGCTTGATTTAGTGGTAGCGTAAAAACAATTTATTTTGACATTAGTCAAGTAGCCAATTGCATTTACAGCCTGCACTCTTTTTCTAAACAAGAAGATAGTTATAAAACCCGACTAAAAAAAATCTATTGTATCACTTACTAGCGACCCGCCCTCGCTTCGCTCCGGGTACTATTATATATATAAACCTTCCGTGAAAAATTATCTAACTGATGGTGGAAACCGCATTAAAATCCGTTGCGTAAGTAGTTTGAAAGATCTAAGCGTACATACATACAAAGGGACAGACGGCGGGAAGCGACTGTTTTATACAGAGAGCTACCATGTAGGTAACTGATAAGGAATTCAAACCGGTTAACCGGGAAGCTGGTCGGTAAAAACCGATAAATTATTTTCAAAACCGGTATATAATTTACCGAACCGTGAAAATGATAAATATGCGTCGAAATATAACGTTTTTAGGAACACTTTCAATTATAATTGTGACGTTGTCAATATAAAGGGACCTTATGGAGGAAGGCAGTTACGCTCATCTTGTTCTTGTAACTATACGAATACTATGGTAACAATACTAAAAACGGCGTAACCGCCTGCCTCCATAAGGTCCCTTTGTATTGAGAACGTCACAATTAGTTTGTACCTACCTAATCGTTTTGCGTGGCGTAATGATCAGTGAGTCAGCGCTAATTTACTTTTAAATGCTTTTAAACCGTTAACGGCGCGTGCGCAATGATACAAGTAATGGCACCAAGACGAGTTTAGGCTGCAATAAAAAATGCACAAGTAAATGTCCCACTAACTCTTAATCTAGAAAGAAATAGCAAAATATGGCTTCTCGTTCGTGCATAGAAGTTAGACAGCAATCAACTTCTGCAATTTTTATTACTCTAAACTCGGCTTAAAGGCGCGTGCTTTGGTAAACGGCACATATTTAGGAACCTATTCCAGAATTAATCCTTTCTTAGCCTATCCTACTAATCCTACGGTTATTATAAATGTGAAAGTTTGTATGAATGTTTGTTTTAATCACGCCTCAACGACTAAACAGATTTGGGCAAAAATAGACACACGGACAGTCCTTATCCAGAATTGACACGTAGGATACTTTTTATCCCGGAAAATTTTATAGTTCCCGGGATCTGCGTGGGAGTCGCGGGCTAAAAAAAATCATTTTAATTTACTTTTACACTAGTTTTAGACGAGTTAAAGTTATCACTAAAGCTATCGGTCTTCCAGATTCCGTGAAGAAGACTGCCAGGAGAGCGTGGAGCGCTGCTGCAAGGCGCCGCGGACGGATCCGGCGCCCCGCCCGGCGCCCGACGTGCCGCGGCCGGTCGGCTGCGGGCACCGGAACCGGAGGGGGCTGGACTTCAATGTCGTTGGAGGGAGCGTACGTACATTAACTCAGATTTATATTAATTCGGATGTTTTACGAAAGATACCTTCAAAGAGACGTTTTGCGAATAGAGCATTTCTCAAAATGTGCCACACGTACTTGAAATTATTTAATTATTGCTTAGTTTCAAGTACTCTAACCTCTGGCACAAAAAAAATATTTGGAGATGTCACTTACCGTGGCCAAAATTTTGAGAAATGCTCAATAACAAATAACTTTTGTGAAGGGCACTTATTAATAATCAGTAATCACTTAAAAAAAGAATCGAATCTGCGTAATTTACGTCGAACACAAGATCTTACCTCGGTTTTCCCGCAGGGCGCTGAGGCACAGTTCGGAGAGTTCCCCTGGGTAGTGGCGCTGCTTGGAGCTGATGGCTACGTAGGCGTGGGCTCTCTCATACACCCGCAAGTCGTCATCACGGCCGCACACGTCGTGCAGAAGTAACAACTCTTTACTTTTACATCCGTATCTTTAACCTTTTTAGCTCCGTTGACGGATATATCCGCACCATAAAACAAGGCCAATGACAGATCAATCCGTCAAGTTTGATCCGTTTGAATCCGTCAGCGCAAAATAGATTTTACTTGAACGTGTCCTGAGAGAAGCTTCGCACCCAGTTTATTAATATGTGACGTTCTCAATATGGACCTTATGGAGGCAGGCGGTTACGCCGTTTTTAGATCTGTTACCATAGTATTCGTAGTTAATAGAACAAGAAAAGCGTAACTGCCTTCCTCAATAAGGTCCCTTTATATTGAGAACGTCACATGGCCTTGAGAGCTCGTTTGCGTTCTCAGTGCTATAATATCCGGCTCCTAACGTGACGTCTCTGGTGCAGTTTAGCTCCAGGGTCGCTGAAGATCCGCGCCGGAGAGTGGGACACACAGACCACGAAGGAGCGCCTTCCGTACCAGGAGAGAGCAGTCCAGGAGATTTACGTGAACCAAGGTACAGTCCAGACATCTCAATAGTGAGCACTAAACGATATCCCTCATTAGGCTAACTGCGCGTCGTCACGTTCAACTATATGTGACGTTCTCAATATAAAGGGACCTTATGGAGGCAGGCGGTTACGCCGTTTTTAGAACTGTTACCACAGTATTCGTATAGTTACAAGAATAAGAAGAGCGTAACTGCCTTCCTCCATAAGGTCCCTTTATATTGAGAACGTCACATATTTCCACATTCAAATTTAAATTTCCAGGCTTCCGTCCTGCAAGTCTTAAGAACGACATAGCACTCCTCCGGCTAGCGACGCCGGTGGACCTAGCCGAGCACATAGGGCTCCTGTGCCTGTCTAACGGAGACACCGGCGCCCGAGACTGCGTGGCCAACGGCTGGGGAAAGACCGTGTTTGGTAAGTTGGCATCATCCATCATACCTCATAAAAATCATGTAAACGCTGTATCTATACTGGGTGTTTTTTTATTCGTCTACAAAATTTTGGGGCTTAAATCATACTGGTCAACTTTCACTATGGGACCAACCCCGAAATCGCGAAAAAAAAATTGACCATCCCATACATTTTGGCTAGTCAGCTGACGATGTTTTGTATGGGAGGGTCAAATTTTTTTTCGCGATTTCGTGGTTGGTCCCATAGTGAAAGTTGGTCAGTATGACTTACTGATTTAACCCCCAAAATGTTTAAGACGAATAAAAAAACACCCAGTATAATTATTTTATTTTCTTCTCGTTATCATTCTGACACGTTTTCCTGAAAAACTAAGCAGATATTTTATATTATATTTACAGTTTTATATAATGCTAGAATAAGTAGTACCTATCATTGTATTTGTTTATTTAAAAAATGACTAACTGTTGAGTTTCTTGCGGCGCTTCTTCTCAGCAGTGGTCTCTTCTTGGGAAGCGCTGGTAGATTTTGACGTGTAAAAGTGCCGGTGCGACTTACTGAATAAATATATTTTATATCTTTATCTTTTATTGTTGGCGTTATGATCGCCTTATCCACTTGACAATAGTAAAACGTCAACAATATAGAGATATAAGATGGGCCAAAAGTCACCCGAATAGAGCCGATTCGAATTACCAGTGGATAACAGAACTTTCGATTCATCCTACCGACTACGCCTATTATTCTACCAGTTTAGTTCAAAAACAACTATTTTAGTGGTGGCAGGCAGGACGTTGAGTAGAGTCCGGATTCCCACCATTTCATCCTATCTACCGCCAAGCACAAGTGTTCGCATTATTGTGTTCCGGTGTGGAGATAAGACAACCAGTGAAATTAATACTATATTCCATGTTGGTCCTCAGGGTTCACAGTCTTGGGATTTCAGTCTTGAGCTTGCAAATGTCTATCTGAGGTTCCACTTACCAGGTGACCTACGCTTGTTTGACTTCTCAAACGTCCCAAAAATCTTTTCAGGCCTGAAAGACCGCTACGCCGTGATCCTGAAGCGCGTGGAGCTGGACCTGGTGGAGCACGGGCAGTGCGAGCAGCGGCTGCGGGGCACGCGCCTCGGGCCGCGGTTCAGGCTGCACCAGAGCTTCGTGTGCGCGGGGGGCGAGGAGGGGAAGGACACTTGCCAGGTCAGACAGACTTCTACTCTGCCCGCTAAGTTTAAATGCGATATCTCAAACAAAACTGCTGTAGCAATTGCTACCTCATTACTAACAGGAGAGGACTGAATCTGCTTTGGCTATTGAATTTGAGATATCGCCGTTTAGCTTAGGACGGCAGTACTATGAGGGTCCGTTCACACAGACCGGCTCGGAGAGCATCAGCCCGCGCTCTTTTCACACACGGCTCGTATACGCTTGGAATTGGCCGAAGCGGAGCGCGAAGAACACGTCAAGCAGCCGGTCGGCTTCTCTTATTTCACACGAAGCGCGTTCAAGCATTCTTAATGACAAAAGAAGTGCACATGCAGAAATACACCTTATTACAATGACTCTGTTTCCACGTGATAAAAATCTCCTCTCCTCTCCGAGCCCGTCTGTGTGAACGGACCCTGAGCCCGTATGTGGCCAATTTACTGAATAAATATTTGAATTTGAATTTGAATTTGATACTGCAGGGGCGGGAGCTAACATTGGATTGAAGCTAGAAAAAATTACCTTGAATTGCGTCACGGACCTTTAGGAATGAAGAAAAGAGGAGCAATATGTTTTTGATTCTTTTCTTTTTCTAGAGAAAGGGATGCAGAAGATGAATGAATGTATTTGAAATTTGCTACATAGATCTACACCAACATTAAAAACTGTTATTTAAATAGGTACCTACTGGTTAATCGTAGTTAATATGGTGATTTGTTTCGGACAGATTTTGATGAAACTCTCTAACAATCATACCTCCGCGCTTTTTAAAAGTCTAAATACGTTCCAAAATCCCACATATCCTTATATTTCCAGGGCGACGGTGGCGCCCCCCTAGCGTGCCCGATCGGCAACGACCGCTACGCCCTGACCGGGCTGGTCGCGTGGGGCATCGGCTGCGGCGAGGCCGGCGTGCCAGCTGTCTACGCGGCCGCCGCCATCTTCCGACAGTGGGTCGACGACAAGATGGCCGCCTGGGGCTTCGACACTTCCAGTTACACCGCTTAGGTTATGTCATAATACTCTTTTGATTTTGTAGGAAGTATAAAGATTCCTAAGGAATAATTACAAGAAAAATGTCTGTGCAAATAAGGGATTATTCGTACAGTGTAATCAGCACGTGGAATTCAGAGTACCTAAAGTCTCCAACTCTAGCTCAAACGTCTGCCGTAGACGAGGCATTTAATACCAATAGAGAAAATATTTTTTTTATTGCATTTCTTAACAAAATATGAAAATACCGTAAAGGAGATGCCAAAAAGATAATTTAAAATTACAATCGTCCAAAAAAAAAACACGGATCATATGAGCATTTAAACACTACTAATTACACAGAGAGATCCGACATGAACCGTGACGTCAGCGTGCACTACAGCCATATAAACTCCATGTTAAATTCTGTTTTGATAGAAATAGAAACAAATCTTAAATGGCTTATATCTTGGTTATTTTTATAGGTATTCGAAAAATAATTTTTACTTGAATTACTTTTTATTAAAGTAAAAAAATATATTTATGCATATGTGACGTTCTCGATATAAAGGGACTTTATGGAGGCAGGCGGTTACGCCGTTTTTAGAACTGTTACCATAGTATTCGTATAGTTACAAGAACAAGAAGAGCGTAACTGCCTTCCTCCGTAAGGTCCCTTTATACTGAGAACGCCACATATTCTCTATTACTTACATACATGAGAGGGTCGAGCATCTAATCATAGCTTAGGGCGGGACTCGTAAGGCACCGAGTTCGAACCCCAGTGGCGCAATGCCCCAATGAGTTTTACTAACTAAGTACCTACATTACCCGATGTTCTTACGATGAAGGAAAAACATCGTGACGAAACCTGCACATCGAACAGCTGAGAGTGTAAGGGTAATTTTACAAAAGATCCTAAACGGTCAAATTGTATCCGAAAGTAATCTGTACAAGATAACTACATACATATACCCTCTTTAAATTTATATTATATACCTACTTCCTAGAATTCAGACCGCAATTCCCTCGGTAATTCTTTGCATTGTTTTTGGCTGCCACGATACAGGCCTAGCCTAGTGTGGAGTCAAAGTAAGTTACTTAGTTACTTACATAGAATGTATTTTTAAATATTTTTTTTTCTTTTTCATACATATTGTTAAGGCAACACGTTTACACATAGCATTACATTCAAATCACGCTCTCCCAAAGTAAAATGTAGTAAGTACATAAAATAAAAGTGATTTTTTTTATATAAGTAATAATTTGTTTTATTTTTTCCCTTGTCAATAACACTCGCCAATGACAGCTAAAAATAAGAGTCATTTTCAACCTATTTGAGCTGTCAAGTGACATATTTAGTAATAATAATAAGATGCTTATATTAACCTTTTAACGCCATGTTGAATACAAAAGTCGTCACTCACACGCCAATAAACCGGAGCTAATTTCAACCTTACGTCATAGAAATTCTGATCTATTTTGCTCTGTCAACAGTGACGGATATATCCGTCGTTGGCGTTGAACCAGTGGTGCGGATATCTTGGCTAAGGGCCTTGTTCGTTTCGTCTCTAGTCCAATCGCGTCATTGGTGGACCACCTGACTTATCGTATCACGCGATCTAGTGACGCGATTGGTTTGAAAACGAAACGAACAGAAACGCTACGGTGCGTGTGACACTTGCCTATAGTTCGTTCGCGTTAAGAATGCAGTGAATCATCAGCGCAACTGCAGGGTAAAGGTGTATTCACAGTGGAGTTATATTTTAAAACATTAAGGGCCTGTTTCACAATCGACAAGTAAATTCATCTGTCAAATAAAGATAGCCCTCTCCTTGTCTATTTTCAAGTGTAAGAAAGGGAAAGGGCTTAACTTGTTTGACAGATATGCTTACTTGACGATTGTGAAACAGGTGGTAAGTTTAATGGATAAATATAAACTTAATTGTCTTAAAACAAAGTCATTAATAATATATTTCAATAATTATCAGTAGAATCTTCGTTCGTATTTATTATAAAAGAATTTTCTACTGCGAGTTTCATGACGTCATCCAAATTCACACTGTTTAAAGTACTTGAAAATATTATAAATCACTTTTCTTTCCCCGCTATGAATTATCGAGCCTCTTTTATTCTAACAAATAGGTGAGGTAATCATTTTTAATAAAATTGTATGTAAGTAGCGCATAAAGGACACAACCGTTTCGTTCAAAAGTCTGCCTTCAACTAGTCACTGTGCACTTGACTTTTTAATTTTGAGCGACCTGATTGGTTAGGGGGCGTGGCTAAGCCGGCGGACAACGATGATTCACTGCATTCTTAACGCGAACGTACTATAGACGCCCTGTAGTCGCCTGCCTATCTGCCGAGTTACTTGATCCTGACAGTAGGCAGCGCACTGCCACAGTTCGCGTTCTCCAGCTCCGTGTGTATCTGCTTGAGGCGCGCACGCGCAAGCGTCAGGTTCGCGTTGGCCGCGCGCATGCTCTCCTGGTATAACAAATGCATGTCACGGACAATGGCAATAATATGGCAATCGTTAGAAAACACAATCTTATCTTACTTATTAAACGTGATACATTTGTATATACGAGTATGTATATGTAACATTCTCCATATAAAGGGACCTTATGGAGGAAGGCAGTTACGCTCTTCTTGTTCTTGGAACTATACGAATACTATAGTAACAGTTCTAAAAACGGCGTAACCGCCTGCCTCCATAAGGTCCCTTTACATTGAGAATGTCACGAATAATGTAATTGTCATCTCGCACATTATAAACCATAGAGTGTGGTCATACCTGTCCATGCAGTAGCATCTTGTCCGCCCTGGTCAGCTTCTCCACAGCGATGTCTGTGGTGTGGCGCACCAGGCCCTCTAGGCTGGCGCGGAGGGACACGTTGCACTCCCCTGCAACACAAATATGTATATACCCGTACCCATGTTTTTTCTTAGAAAGTTGATTCTTGCAAGAGAGTTCTTACATAGGATTGATGAAAATCCATTGGGTCATTTAAGAGGTAGGGCTCCCAATTTTTATGGAGGATTTTATCTATTAATGAACTTCCAAATTAGTATAGCTCATGTACATGATTATTACATCTTTACTAATATTATAAATACAAAAATATATGACGTTCTCAATATAAAGGGACCTTATGGAGGAAGACAGTTACGCTCTTCTTGTTCTTGTAACTATACGAATACTATGGTAACAGTTCTAAAAACGGCGTAACCGCTGACTCCATTAGGTCCCTTTACATTGAGAATCTCACATATGTTTGCTTATTCATCCATACTTTACAGTTCATCGCCTTCACCAATCAATGTAAAATTTTGTAATGAACTGAACTGGACTGTTCCCGAAGGATTAGCAATAAGTTGGCACTAGTAATTTATAAATAATAAATATATGTAACAGTCATTCTCTGAGCGTTTCAACCGCCCATCATATTTCTAATTAACAAGTCACCTAATTAGCTAGTAAATTGTCACAACAGGCCTGTATTATCTATGGTATAGCATTTCATTCTATACCAAGTTTTTAATATATTTAACAATTAGATGACTTATGACAATTAATAGACGGACATCAGGCAGTGAAACGCTCATAGAATGACCGTTAAAATATATATATTTGCTGTTGATGCCCACTTTTCATGGCCCAAGGAGTCTAAAAGAAAAGGTTAGCGAACAATGGCACTTCTTACACAACTTTTGGTGCAGCAGTGAGCTTGGCAGCTGGTTGTGGATGGACTGCCTCTGGAACGGCGCGTGCAGCGGGGTGTCCGGCTCTGAGGGGGCCGCCACTGGCAACTTGCTTTCTGGAAACGTGTTGTTGTGTCAACATACATATTATATGTAAACAGTTATAATATAATAATCTAGCCTTTACATCCCACTGCTAGGCCCAGGCCTCCACTCACAATGAGAGGGTTTGGGCTATAGTTCCCATGCGGGCCCAGTGCAGATTGGGCAGGTGTGGGCAGGTTTCTTCACGATGTTTTCCTTCACCTAAAAGCTCATGGTAAATTTACAAATTATATTTCGCACATAAATTGCGAAAAACTTAGAGGTGCGAGCCCGGGTTCGAACCCACGAACCTCTGCTTAAGAGTCGGCAGGTCAAACCATTAGGCTACCACGGCTTATGCCACGGCGTAAACAGTTCTAGCTGGCCACAATTAAAATGGCGCGATATAAACAGAATCTGATAAGAAATAGGTCAAATCAGTCTCATGAGTAAGTAATAAAAATAAATACCGTCATCAGATTCAGGCGCTTCTCCGGCAACAACACAGACTTCGGCAGAGGATACGTCCAGGGACTAAAATAAAAGAAAATTAAACAAAACTTGTCACTGAAAGAATTTTAGTAGGTAACAGAATCTTAGTGCCAAAACAACACCAAAACTTTAATATATGTGTACGTTTACTGTATGGTTTGGCTAATACAGTAATACACACGAATCATTTATACAAATCACTGATTTTAGTTGAATAAATCGAAAAACATCAAAACATACAGCAGATAAACAATTTCGAGTTCACTTACAGGGGATTTACCGATTTCTATCTCGGAATCGGATTCAGAAGCTTCGCCTTCCACAACGTGTATGGATTTCGACATTATTTTGGTTTTCAATTACTCATATATTGCGAAAATAATAAAACCATTAAGTAAATTCAATGTTTACATATGTTTACCTACTCATGTGACACTTAAGAGACGTTTTTCTCCTTTCTAACTTTACGTTTTTTTAATGTATTATGGACAATGTTACGTGAACTGTTTTTTTGTTTGCATTATGATATTTACTTAAATAAAACGATTATTCAAAAAACACTGTTCCAGGTTACGTTTCTCATATATATAGAATATGTATTGTTGTATCAATTTGTTTATCAATTTTTACAAAAAACGGCAGGTTTGAAAACACGCTTAATTCGTCCGTTGAAAAGTAGCTTTAAAGCCTAAGACATAGAGTTGTATTTAATTTGCCTTTGATTTGACGTTTAGTGCATAGGACGTTTACACACAAAACAGTTGCACACAAAAGTGTTAACAGCTTTAAGTTAAAGACCAAACGGATAGAATGGAGTAACTTTTCTTTAATTAACTTTTAATATCATTGCTTATCCTTAGTACTATTAGTTGCCGAAATAATCTGCTTAAAATTAGTCAATAAGCTAAAAGACATTAAAAGTAAAAGTGTATGTGTGTAAATAAGGGTCATTATTTTTTTATTATTCAATTCGCATTATCTTAAAATGTGAATCGAGTGACTTGCTATTATTTCTGTGTGGTCTTGAATTGTGCTGTCCCCGGCTGTGGTAAGCTTGTGATTTGAGTTTTGAATTCAAACCTGGCTGAATTCTGGGGTTTTACAAACACATGTGCGGAATTAAATTTGTAATTCGAAAACATCATCACACAGGCGGCACACATCTGCGAAAAACAAATCAGAGCTGTGTGAGTACCCAACCAACCCGCACAAGGCCTACTTGGGAACAATAATGCCCAAAAGTGGGACGTAATAAGACGGCTGATTATATTATATGTAAGAGGATAAAATTAATAAATAAAACACTCGAGAAACATGAAGAACTTTTTACTATCAGAGTAACGTGGACGTCTTGACACAGTGACAAATTTATAATTATTTACATTAAGTAGGTATTCACTCGCAATTTGGATACGGTTTCACTCCATTCTTACAATGTAAACGTCCGAAAGTTCGTAAACTTTAATTTAAAATTTCACAAGTAAAATATCATCCAATATTCGAAAGAGAAATTCATCTTTCACACTCCATACAAAAAACAGGTACAACCAGTTCGAGTAAGATAAAATTATTTTAAAAGTAAGTCTCATGGGTTTTATAATATTCTCAGTATAGGTAAAATACATAAATATAGTAACAGGTAAAAATATGTGTATTAAATTTATTTCATTCTTTCAGTGAGGACTGGAAAGTCAGTAATTAAAATGTGCAATCAGTTTGTTTTATCCTTATCATTTAAAATTAAAAAAACAAAAGTTCTACTCATTTAGAAACAAAACGACGCTCTAACAGTCCTATATTTTACTAATTCAAAAATATTTAGGTCCTATTGAAAATTACATTGACCATAAAGATGTAGGAAACGTGATAAATTGAAATCATCGATTAGACAATTAACATTGCCATCATCGTTTAGTACATTTTCATATAATACAGAATGATTTATATGTTTGGTAGTCGTAAACCTTTGCTACAATATCGCTGGACTTCTTTGATATAGACATCTCACACGTAAATTTGATAAAAGAGACAATGATCTCGACATGCACACGTTTTCCACATCTTTTTCCACTCGTTTTCCACATCTATTTCCACTACTATTCCCATGTTCAACGTTGATAGTATTTAAAACTGTCGTCTATATTTACTTACTAATTATTTTTACAACATTTTTCCGGTACTTTTAAAATTATGAACATCTTGTAAAATATATCTAAAGTTACCTTTGTCTAGCCTCTTTCGGTCCATTGTCGCTATAGAGTTTTCAGTTTTTATTAACATTATGACATCCATATACACAGTGACAATTGTTTGTTTAGCCAACGATTAGTCTTACCTTTTAAACTCTTTAGTTGGCAAGACAAGTCACTGAATTTAGAAATACATTCCTGAATGTTTGCTAATAGGACTTGAGCTCTTTTGTTTCTTGACAAGGTAACATGGACACGGAAGCCTTATATATTGGTGTGGGTGTGCTTTAACACAAGTGCCAGTGCTTAAAAGAAAATATCATTAATTTCGTTTTATATGTCATACATTTAGAGTAAAAACAATTTACCGGAATCCTGACCTATAAAGAAACTATGCACTACAAATTGTCAATTCAGTCAACAATTTTATGATTATCTAAAATACCAATAGTTAAACTTCAACTACTCATAAGATATTTTGTAATACTATGTCTAAAAGTTATCAGAAATGCGTTGAAAATTAAGTAATTGTATAATATATAATTTTCTTTTAAGCATAATTTTGTATCGATCAGCGACTCGTTGGTATATAGGTAGAGGTAAGTGTTTACATTTTCAATATTTAAATACCTGTTTAAATATTGTTTCACCATCATCCCAGTTCTGCTTAACCCACGAACCATCTTCTAGGTAGTTGTTATTACAACTGGCGATTATTTTGATGGCCGTCCATATACCCCGCTTACATTCAGCATATTTGGGCAGAGAAGTGGGCAGGGAAGTGGGCAGCGCGAGAATGTAAACATGTCACTCGCACTGTCACTACATGCACTTCCACTTCTCCCCTGCCCAAATGGGCTGAATGTGAACGGGGTAACACATAGAGTGGCAACCAGGGGCTAAAGTGGTAAAAGGCGAATCGAGCGAGATTTTCATTTTAATAGTTTTTATCGAATCGATAAACTTCTGTTCTACGATAAAAAATAAGTCGCCTACGATAAGTCAATATTATATTTGACATCATTCTCAAGCAAAACTCATCTGTATTGGCATTGGAATTCGAATCCCATCGTGCAAAACACATCGCCGAAGAGAAAGTTATAACAAACACTTCCATAAACGCCAGTTAAGCTAAATTGTAAAACTATCATTCTAATTTAACTTAGGAACTTCTGCGCTAAATACTTGTCAATGTAAATCGCAATTCAGAACGCAAGTCGTTTACTTTTAAAAATGTCATCTACTGTCCATCATAGTTAACATAGGCATCACCCGCATCACACAATGACGCACGGGCCACCATCACCGTCACATCAACCGGAAACGTCTACTGCTGTGGTATTATTATTTAAAGCGTCTATGATGAACTCATTTTAACCAACAAGCATTACTTCAGCCACAAGGATTGTGCGGCAGTACGCGTCTACGCCCTTGGTTCACCTCAGGCTAGGCCGGCGCCTTACGAGTACACGCGTAATTTTATTTTCCGCCACTCGTTCTGAACGCGAAAAATATATTGCCTTTTTTAATCCCAACTGACACAATACAGTTAGTTTTTTTTTAACTCTGATTCTTTCGAGTCTTTTATTTTGAATCGCACTAAAATTAATTCCTCGATCAATTCCTTAATATCAAATCCCAATTAATTTCGCGTGAGTGAATATTAGTAATATAAATGCAACTTATTCTTTTAAAAACTTATTTTAAAGTTTAAAACTTAAAAGTTAGCGTTTACCCTAAAAAAAGCCCAAATACGATTGATATGCACAAAAATTGCATATTTTTCTTATGATTGCTTGAATTTTTAAATTTACACTTATTTTCAATTACACATTGATACTTAAGTCGAAAATCGTAGTCTTTATAACATGCTAATGAAAATTCAATTTATTCAAACGTGGACATGTTTTAAATTTTTTTAACGGAAGCAAAGATATAATATTAATTCTCACTCAAGTAATAACAAAGATGCCTAATATAATATTTAATAGGTACGTCAGCTTTCACGACGCTCTTTAGGCACTTACCTTTTAGTAAAAAAATGCACACAAATGAGCTCTTTTTGTATGGCCTTCCGATAAAAGAAATTTAAATATTTAATTTTTAGTATTTTTGACAACCTGGCAGTGCATTACAAATGCAAAGCTGAATATATATTTTGTTAAAATTGCTTCATTTTAAAATTGGATAAAAGCCAGAATGCAGTGTTTTAAAATTATTAACATTTCAAAAAATATTTATCTCATAAGCGTATCCAAAAGTTTTTAGTAAATTTTATTAAAATAAGCGGTACCCAGTATTCGCTCGAGAGCTTACCCTGTTGCATTAGTTAATGATTAAAATAAAAATATACAGTCCTTACAGATTGTTTTTTTTATAAAATGTTAAGAGTAAAAGTCCCGTCTTACAATTATATTTTTCAAAGTATTGGGACAGTTTATAATTGCGTTAGCGTTGATGCCAAAAACGTGGTAACTTTAGTTTGGCCTGATTCTTATTACAATTAGCTCTATTTAATAATTAAATAAACCTCTAAAAATGGTAACTTAAAAAACAGCACATAACCTATATTCTATTTATTTTCTAATCTCTATAACATTTTAACTGTATATATCTGAATTCTATGCAACCTAACTGTCATATTTAAAGAAAATTTTATTAAAAGTATTACACTTTCCTATTCGTCGAATGCTTTATATTGCTATGTACTCACTAATAATTTTTAAATCACTATTGCCTTCAAAATAAATATTTAATAAACATGCAACCTTTTTTGTCAAGACATTTTTCACCTTAATCTATTTCTGAACGTCACAATTAAACTAAGCAAATAAATTATTATAACTAAAATCAAGAAGATCGCGGTCAGACTGCTTGAAAGATGTAGTTTCCAACTTGAAATTTATTTATAAAATAAATCACTTCGGTCTGGTATTTTTAAATATGCGTGTAACCGAGTATAATACACAACTCGAGTATGACAATCACAACTCGATACACCATCACTTTCACTCGTTAGTCAAGAGTAGTCGAGACCAAATCGTGAGAAAGGGATGATCGAACTTCGATTTTCAAAGTAGGGCTTACATTCAATTTTACACAAGCACGTGTGACGCACAAAGTGTCAATTTTATTCAAAATGGTTTAACTTAACCACTACATGCAAAGACCACATCCTTCAAGTGATTTACAAATAACGGTAATTAAATTTCTAAGGAGTAACGTCGGAAACCACTGCTGTCACAAACTTTATTTGTTGAGTATCAGTCTAGAATCTTAGCACAAGACAATAATTATTTTTCATTGATCTATTTTAAGGTGAATCTACAATACTTCACGCGATAAAACAGCTAATACAACGCGTTTATAACCAGCGATATGATCTCACTTGCGATTTAAAGTAGCCATTTTATCGCGTGCATATTTCCGCATAACAATTCCACTTTTATGATTTTATAGTACGTTATTATGACAGGGTTCTATTCTATGGTCAACAACTAAAGTCCGTGATTGTACAGTCGAGGTCACAAGATGCTAACGAGTCAAAATAATACTTAGACCACCTGTATCTTAGTGGCATACAGGTTTGTTGACATTCTTGGCAAAAAAGAGTATGGACGTGTGGACAGATGGAACTATAATATTTTCAATCACTCCTCTCATTAGGGAGCTTAAGTTGGTCCGTGCGCTCTTAAAGTAGAGTCAAGTACCACCGCTTTGGTCGAACCGCTTCGTCAATGAAACCTGCGACAACAGTCAAAATACCTGTACTAAAATTATATAAATACGCTTATACGGGACATTTTAAACTCGCCGGTTTATAATTCGCTGACGTCTACGTGTTCTTCATAACATTGTATTAATATTTTGATTTATGTTATTTGTTCCAGGACCAAGTATTCTGATTCTGAGCATTCTTGACGTGAAAGGGACGGAGCTACATGACTGCTATAACTTGGTCCCTTGCACTCGCTCATAATTTGGTACCTTTTTTGCCAAGCTACATAATATTTATGACCTCGACTGTAACATCAAACTAGAATCCGCTTAAAAGCCCAAAAACATGTTCGCGTTGAGGTGCGGGCGCCAGTCGTGGTAGAGCTGCTGCAGCGCGGCGAGGCGGCGCGCCAGGGCGCGCGCGCGCAGCCACCACGCCGCCGCCACGCGCTGCAGTGGCGCCGGCGCGCAGCGGCACTGCTGCGCCCGGGGGCGCTTAGCCACGGTCCTGGAAAAAATAATAGGCAATATTAACGTTTATCTGTGGTCGCGGTTTTGATTTCGCTAACATCAATAAAATAAAAAAATATAAAAAGTCAGGGGAGAATCTTACACAAATTGTCTTGAGTGACAAACTAGGCCAGGCTTGTAAAATGGGTGTACTAGGCAACGATAAACATACTTATATAGAGAAGTACATTCTTAACTATATATATAAAACCACACACATATAATTATATACGCATATACGTCGTATATTTTTATATAATGTTTATTTAGTTAAGTATATAATCTTTCTGTGCACATCTTGTTATTCTGCCTATCTTGTACATTTTCCTGGATCATGGTCTGGTTAACTGGAAGAGATCCCTTAAAGGGATAAATTCGCCATTGTTACATGTTAATCCTAAGTTTACGTACGTACATATTTGTTAATTGTTTTGTGCAATAAAGAGTTTACATACATACATACATACCTCCATAACTCAGGAACAAATACGTTTATCATATCACACAAGTATTTACCCATACCGGGGTTCGAACCCCGGACCGCTAGCGAAAGACCCTACTGAGATCCTAGCTTTGTGTATACCTACTGGTAATTTAAATTCAAACTAGCTCGTTCGAATGAGTTTGCGTTGGAAGAAGGTATACACCTGGCCCATCTCAACTTTGCACCCTGTAGCAAAGTTAAGATAGATGTTAACTTTTAATGCTACGGGCTTTTAAACCTTAAAAAAATACAGTCAAGGGGAAAAATTAAAATTGTTACGTCTTTTATTCATCATCGTGCCCTGTTTCGAATAAGAATTAAATTAAATGGATCCACCAAGATTAATCCTGTACTTTAGAAACTATAGATTACAATGGCCAAAACTTGAAACCCCTGTAAGTATCTTAGGTCAAGATAAACACACACACAGCCTAAGCTACCTATATTCAAATACAATTGAAAATAACTAGCTCGATCGAAAACAGATTGTTTACTGATACATTAGACTGCAGAAAAAAGTCACAGTTAATAGAGACCTACCTGAGGTCATAGCGCGCGTGCGCGGCGTCAGTCTGCCGTCATAGCGCCATGTCGAACATCTGCAGCGAGCGCATGATCACCTCGTCTTTCAGACACGACTCGAGGAACTCCTCGATCGTGATTACGCCGTCTTGGTTCAGGTCCAACTTGTGGAATACTCGGTCCACCTGAAAAAGGACAAAAATTAAGTACCTAAATTCTTAAATTCCAAATATCGCTTAGTGTTACGTTTAACCCATTATTGACTAGCGGTGCCCCTTGGCACCCAATGTCGTGGTTAGAATTTGCAATGTTGAGCGTAGGTACAATAAAAATTAAATTAAATTTTAATAATCAAACAATTTGGCCTACATTGGGTCTCGACTCACTATGTACAGCTAGAACCTGATGGTTATATTTTTCATGAATATTGTCTTATATTTTTATAAATACATACAAAAAATATTCTCACATTGCGCACAAAAACAAGAGAAGTAAAATTTGGTAATGCATACGCACTCATGTTAATACATCACACATGTTAACACATCAAAAATATAACAATTACCTAATTAAGCTACCATGAAAGAAAGTAATTATTATAAACTATTTATTTTTATTTCTGAGACGTATCAACTTAAAATCACAATGGTATTTTTTCAACAAGTGAAAATTATTAAAATTACTAATTGTAACACTTTCGTGAGCGACTGTACACGAAGTTGGCATCTGATATTTGAGGCAGCGCAGCGCAGCGCACCGAATCGCTTGAGTTTGCCGGTGGTTTGCCGTAGGTATTAAGAACAGCCATTTAAAAAGTTTTGACATTTGCCGTGGTTAGCAGTTGCGGGAAGCGGAAGCTAGTTTCTTTATTATTTCTGTTCATGGATTTAAATTATAGTTAAAGTTAAGATGTTTTTGCTCTTTCTTGTTCGGATGAAATTTTATTTTATTCTCGCTATGTCAAACTTGTTATTGTCATTACAGGACGATCAGCTGTGCGCTAACCCTAAGTGCGCTAAGTTCGCCGTCATTTTACAATCCGAGAATGGATTATATAAAAAAATCCTCGGGAATGGATTATATAAAAAAAAACTCTTAGTGACAAAAGCGTTACTCTGAGTTACAAAACCGTCACTCTAAGTGGCAAAACCGTCACTCTAAGTGCCAAAACCGTCACTCTAAGTGCCAAAACCATCACTCTAAGTGCCAAAAGTGTCACCCTAAGTGACAAAACCGTCACCCTAAGGGACAAAACCGTCACTCTAAGTGCCAAAACCGTCACTCTGAGTGACAAAAGCGTCATCCTAAGTGACAAAACCGTCACCTTAAGTGACAAAACCGTCACTCTAAGTGACAAAACTTTACCCTGAGTGAAAAAAGCGTCACCCTACGTGACAAAACCGTCACTCTTAAGTGACAAAAGCGTTAATCTGAGTGACAAAACCGTCCCTCTAAGTGACAAAAGCGTTACTCTAAGTGACAAATGCGTCACTCTACATGACAAAAGCGTTACTCTGAGAGACAAATGACATCACACACACAACATCCTGAGAATGATAGGGGAGAGGTACGACTGCCTCTACATCCGTCATTGTTGTGGGCTACATGCCCCAGTCAATTAATTACTAACACTTAGATTTAAGCTACTAAAAACAATGTATGGACTTATGTTGTCTGACAATAAATGATATTAATAAATGCGTCACCCTAAGTGACAAAACTGTCACTCTAAGTGACAAAAGCGTCACCCTAAGTGACAAAACCGTCACCCTAAGTGACAAAACCGTCAATCTAAGTGCCAAAACCGTCACTCTGAGTGACAAAAGCGTCATCCTAAGTGACAAAACCGTCACCTTAAGTGACAAAACCGTCACTCTAAGTGACAAAACTTTACCCTGAGTGAAAAAAGCGTCACCCTACGTGACAAAACCGTCACTCTTAAGTGACAAAAGCGTTAATCTGAGTGACAAAACCGTCCCTCTAAGTGACAAAAGCGTTACTCTAAGTGACAAATGCGTCACTCTACATGACAAAAGCGTTACTCTGAGAGACAAATGACATCACACACACAACATCCTGAGAATGATAGGGGAGAGGTACGACTGCCTCTACATCCGTCATTGTTGTGGGCTACATGCCCCAGTCAATTAATTACTAACACTTAGATTTAAGCTACTAAAAACAATGTATGGACTTATGTTGTCTGACAATAAATGATATTAATAAATGCGTCACCCTAAGTGACAAAACTGTCACTCTAAGTGACAAAAGCGTCACCCTAAGTGACAAAACCGTCACCCTAAGTGACAAAACCGTCAATCTAAGTGCCAAAACCGTCACTCTGAGTGACAAAAGCGTCATCCTAAGTGACAAAACCGTCACCTTAAGTGACAAAACCGTCACTCTAAGTGACAAAACTTTACCCTGAGTGAAAAAAGCGTCACCCTACGTGACAAAACCGTCACTCTTAAGTGACAAAAGCGTTAATCTGAGTGACAAAACCGTCCCTCTAAGTGACAAAAGCGTTACTCTAAGTGACAAATGCGTCACTCTACATGACAAAAGCGTTACTCTGAGAGACAAATGACATCACACACACAACATCCTGAGAATGATAGGGGAGAGGTACGACTGCCTCTACATCCGTCATTGTTGTGGGCTACATGCCCCAGTCAATTAATTACTAACACTTAGATTTAAGTTACTAAAAACAATGTATGGACTTATGTTGTCTGACAATAAATGATATTAATAAATGCGTCACCCTAAGTGACAAAACTGTCACTCTAAGTGGCAAAAGCGTCGCTCTAAGTGACAAAAGCGTCACTCTAAGTGGCAAAAGCGTCACTCTAAGTGACAAAAGCGTTACTCTAAGTGACAAAAGCGTCACTCTAAGTGACAAAAGCGTTACCCTGTGCGCTCACCTGCTCGTTAGCCTTGGCGTCGTCGAGCCGCGCGTGCGGGGAGCCCGGCGGCGCCCGGCGGCCCAGCAGCTCGTGCACCGCCACCACCACCTCCGCCAGCTCCCCGCGGGTGATGGCGCCGTCGCCGTCCACGTCGTACAGCCTGAACGCCCAGCGGAGCCGCTCGTACACCGAGCCGCGGAGGAGCGTCGAGAGGGTCACTAGGAGTTCCTGTGGAACAAAGTTTCACTGAGAAAAATATTCAACCAAACTATTTCACTGAGAAAAAGGGATCAATGAAAAGTTTGATAAATGAAACCAAACTTCGTCTACGTGTAGCTTAAAAAATGGACTACATAACTAAGGCAATACCTAACCAAATCAGTCGAGTTAAATAACATTAATGTTTTATTCCTTATAAACAAAACTATAATAACGCCTTATCAAATTATGGTTATTTCTGAATTAACCGAAATAGTTTGGTTAAATATTTTTCTGTGTTCGGTCAATTCAGAAATAACCATAATTTGATAAGGCGTTATTAAAGTTTTGTTGATTTAATAAACTGTTTGTCTGTAAGGAATAAAACAGTTAGTGCTATTTAACTCGACTGATTTGGTTAGGTATTGCCTTAGTTTTGTAGTTCATTTTTTTAAGCTACACGTAGACGGAGTTTGGTTTCATTTAACAAACTAATCCTTTTTCTCAGTGTTTAAGGGTATTTTCAACCGATTGCAAAAGAAGAGGTTCTCAGATCAACAGTTTTTATTTGTGTGTACTACGCAATATCTCTGCTAATTGTAGGCCGATTTTAATGATTCTTTTTTTTTTGATAGGTTATGTTTCAATGGTGACATTAATGGCCGTATTAATAAACTGTTCTTGGCTGGGATGCCCGTCACAAGATGCGTCAATGACAGTTTTCTATGGATCGACGTTTAGGTAGGTACTTTGTTTGACGCAAAGAGTACATTATATATAGGAGGATAGAGATATCACTCTATTCAACGGCACAACGCCATCTAACGCAAATTCCCGTAACTACTATTAGGACCATCTATTACCATACCTATAATATCAAGGACCAATAATCACACGTACCAATCAATACCAGCCCTGCTATGCCCCTGCCCATGGGCCACTGCCACAGCGTTTTTGAAACTAGAATTTAAAGTTGTTTTCATCTATTATAGCCTTTCTAAATCGCCATCTAGTGCAAATTGACGGAACTAAAAATAGACATTGGCGTCCATACAAAACGGATTGTTTGAAGTGAAAGCACCGTGGTTTGACGTATCTTGAGACGGGGATCACAGTCGAGATGAGTTTATTAACACGGCCCTAATATTTTGTCAAGATCTGGTCATAATAATTTGGTGTCGGTTAACTAATATTATAAACGTCAAAGTTTGGACGGACGGATGATGTTCCTCAATCACGCCAACGGCGGAACGGATCTGGATGAAATTTGGCACAGAGACAAACCATAGGCTACTTTTATCCCGAAAATATGGACAGTTCTCGAGGGAGCAGTGATAAACGACTTCTACGCGGACGGAGTCGCGGGCAAATGCTAGTAGTTTTACATAATATAATAACACTGGCCCACACATGAAGCGACAGAAATATTTACAGCCCAGTCCCCTTGAGTTCAGCGGTCTTGACTCCCACATCTTGGAAATTAGCTGAGCCGTCGAAAATTCTTTAGTTTCAAAAACTTACCATAATTAATAATTATATCAGTAAAGCTTAAAAATAAGAAAAAGAGGCCAGGACCAAATCATCAAATGAAATGGATTCTTTCGGCAATGAACTTTTAAATTTCCGCAAACATCGCGATTGGAAAGCTCCTGGCAACTTGTCAAGCCCGACTAAACTTTTTGAACTGCTTACAAATGGCGTCGGTTAGGAATTGAGCCAGAATTTAAGTTTATGGTGGTAATGGTTGGAGTTATTAGTTACTAATTGTTTTTTAATAGGCGGCTGCAAAAGGATTTTTAAAATAATAAATACCTACGGTCGGCGCGGTCGGCCTACAACATTGGAATAGGAATGGAGTTTAAACGACATTCATAAAATATCACAGGGCCACAATCAATATGCTGATTATTTTAATCGTATACTAATATTATAAAGAGGAAAGATTTGTTTGTTTGTAATCAATCAATAAAACCGATTTAATTCTTTCACCATTAAAAAGGTACATAAAACTACAACGTAAAACTACAGCGATAACGTTTTCCACCCCCTAAACGTTAACCGAGTTCGACCAATTTTTGAGATGTGGTCAGTCGGAACAAAAACTTTACTATGTCCGTACGTTTCGTTTTTTAAAATATTGATTAGTTATAAAGAGATATAGTTATAAAGAATAATTAACAGAATTTCACAATATTATGACGTCATCATTTGGACAACTTGATAATTAGGTACACCTGGGGTATTTGGCAAAAGGTTGGACAAACGAAAACAGTGAAGAGGTGGAGCCATCAGGGTTGCCAGACGAGTGATAGAGAATTATCGTATCAATATTCGACAAATATCGTACCAGATAAAAAAATATCGTACGACTGTCAGAGCCGCGCGGAACGCGTAGCTAGCTCCCAAAACTGGAAGTAGGATAGCAATGTGGGCTATTTCTCTCTCGCGCCTATAGGAACTGAGGTATTTTTGACAGTTGACCTTAAAATCTATGCCTAGAAGAAGACCAAACCAGTGTTGCCAGACGAAAAATCGAAGTGACAATTTACTTTTTCACTTCACCGTAGACATTATTTTGTATTTTTGAATGATTGGCCCTGAATATTAGTCTTTTTACCCCATTTCGGAGCAGGGTTACAAATCGTACTTTTGCGTACGATAATACAAATTGTATCGTACATCGTACCGGAGTCGAAATTATCGTACATGTACGATAATTATCGTACGTCTGGCATAGCTGGGTGGGAGCCATATGCTACTTACTTAGCCCTATAAGTCTGGCCTAGGCCCGATGATGCCTAGGCCTCAAGGTTTAAGTAAAAAATAAAATTACGTACCAAAGTGCAAAGATGGTAGTAAAATTGACAAAGGGAAAAAAAATACTAGATAGGTAATTAATTTTATAATTTATTAGGCTGCCTTTCCATAGAAGCGGAGACGAGCGGTGCGGAGAGGAGCTGTGTAGGAATCGACCAATCACATTGGTTGTAATCCGCCGCTCCGCTTCAATGGAAACAGTCAAGCGGAGACGAGATGTGGATAACAACCAACGTGATTGGTCGATTCCTACACAGCTCCTCTCCGGCTCTCCGCACCGCTCGCTTTTATGGAAAGGCAGCCTTAATCATGTAGCATATGGCCCCACCACCTCTTCTCTCTCTTTGCTGTTTTCGTTTTCCCAACCATGTGCCAAACACCCTGTACAGGCCGATATAATTTAATATCCGCAGCTATATTTCAAGAATGAAATGAACATTCAGTAGTAAAGTTTTACGCGAGCCAAGACTGGTCTTAAAATTATATTTCAAGCAGTTTTGCCAGGCGAATAGGACCCCTAACGCGTAAGCCGAAGGTTTATTTCGTTTTCTACATTGAGGTAAGTAATTCTGTTGTATCTCGTGAAGATTTTTCACATTTATTCGCAATAACATGTAGATATACAAAACGTAGAATAGAATGAAACGTAGTTCGTTATTGTTGTTTAGATCAGCTGTTATTTCGCGTGACGCTTATTAACCTACCTACTTAGCAACTTGTCTTTATATATTTTTTTTTAAATCGGCTCAGTCGTTTCAGAGAATAACCCCAACATACCTACAAGCAAACAAACGAACGGACAATATTACCTTTTTATAATCTAACTAGCGACCCGCCCTCGCTTCGCTCCAGTTACTATTATATTATTATGTATATGTCATGGGCCCGGGCATTATGAATAATGGCAACCTATACCGAGTCAAGTTAGTAGTAATAATGTATTATTATGTAAACTTAATTATTTATCACATTTTCTGGTTAGGTTAGTATTTTTATTAAATTGCCATCTCATATTTTAGTTATTATTATCCAATTGCCCGGGCATTATGAAAAATACACGCATTTATCACTTGGTCCATAAAATATATGCTTAAACCTTCCATGATAAATTATCTAACTGATGGTGAAAACCGCTTTAAAATCCGTTGCGTAGTTTGAAAGATCTAAGCGTACATACAGAGGGGCAGACGGCGGGAAGCGACTTTGTTTTATACTATGTAGGTACCTAGTGATGATAGGTTCTTCCCGTAGCGTCGTCTGCTCGTTTTTCCCGGGAGAACTAATTAATTCCCCACAAAGTATTATGTTTACGTGTAATCTGAAACCAGTGTTTGCGCAGTACCTATGCGGTCTCTCACGCTGCAATAATTATTATTGGTAAGTAAGCTAAGGTTAAAACCTACTTCGCGAAGTTTTAAACATTATTTTGTGTATGTCGTAACATATTATGTTTATTTGTTATAGACATAACAAAAAAATAAAACCGTCTTCAAAAACCCGCTGAAAGGGGTTAAATAAAGACCGGCCTCCTAGGAGTCCTAGGTTTTGCCTATTTAGTGCCTATAGTACATGAAATATATGCAAGCAGATGTCAAATACATAGGTATATACACAATAGCAAATGACACATGATTCTTGCCACCGACTTCGATATATTTCATGTACCTATTAGGCACAAAATAGGCAGTTCCTAGGACTAGGAGGCCGGTCTTTGAAGACGGTTTGATTTTTTTGTTAAACATTTCACAAATATTGGTCCATACCGGGGTTCGAACCCGGGACCGCTAGCTTCGTAGGTAGGGTCACTAACAACGAGGCTAACGGCGTTGTCAAAGACACAACATATTTTTTTCTTTTTGGTGTTGAAAACATTCACTAACATTAGTCTAAATATCGTGTGTAGGTTCTTAATTCTTAAGATTAACTGTGACGTTCTCAATATACAGGGACCTTATGGAGGAAGGCAGTTACGCTCTTCTTGTTCTTGTAACTATACGAATACTATGGTAACAGTTCTAAAAATGGCGTAACCGCCTGCCTCCATAAGGTCCCTTTATATTGAGAACGTCACAACTAGGTAACCTAACCGAGTTAAAAACCCCCGACAAAATCGGGACCTCTATTTTCAGAGGTCTCTTAAACGGCTGAACGGATTTTAATCAAACCAAGCTAAGAACCCTCTCGATTATGTCACCTTTCTAACAAAAAATATGAGCATTTTTCAAAAAAGTGTCCATAGTTAAAGACAAAAATTAAGAAACGGTAACTTGTCCGTTGCGTCACGAAAATTAACGATACTAAATGTATGATTGATTTTCGTGACGGACTGGAATTTTTTTTTCTTAATTTCTGTCCTTAACGATGTATTTTTTTTTGAAAACCACCCCAATCCGTTTAGAAGCTATACACAGATACACAGATGCACATATCAAACTTATAACACCCCTCTTTTGCGTGGGGGTTCAAAATAGAAATCATCGTCACCTGAAACAGTCACCCTCAACCAAATTATAAATTTACGACTAAAGCCTAGAACTTTCGGTATTAAACTTAGGTGCTTAACCTAACTTATTACCTACATCGAGTACTAGATAACCTTCCAGGCTACCTTGATATTAGAATCTGAAGCACCCTTTATAACGTTACGTAAATTCGGAACACCCTCTATCGTAACGATCAAAACATGTACATTAACCTATATCGACGTACCAAACGGCTAGAACTAAAAACAGCCTTATTTGATAGAAATTAGGGTAGGTTTTCGTTCGATTTGGAATATGTATGGCCGAATGAAATGTTATAGGAAAAGTTTGGGGATAAGCAATGTATATGTTCATTTTATTCTTAGCCTAAACCCTCCGACAAAATCAAGACCCGCCGTTCAGAGCTCATAACTTAGGGCGGCCGCACATTCAGCCACTAGTGGCCGCCACTAAACGCGACCACTAGTGGCTCGGCTAAGCCACTAGACGCAGCCACCAATCGCGGCCACCAGTGGCTGAGTGGCGGCCACTAGTGGCTGCCACTATTGGCTATTGTTTATTGGAGAAGCCGGCGACTGTGGCCGAGTGTGCGCGCGAGGCGAGCGACAAAACGCGGCCACTAGTAGCGAGCGCGAGCGACTACCGCAGCTTGTGGCTCAGACGCGGCCGTATGCAATAAGGTCTATTTTGAGTTGTCTAAATTTAACACAAATTTTCAAAGCTTTTTGTCAATTTCACGAAAACTGTGAATTTCGTTTCGTTTTTCCCGTGAAATATACGTAATTATTTATAAGTTAGGGATTTTTCAGATTTTTCGGTTCAAAAACTTCGGAGGTTTGGGGGGAACGGTCATTTTTTGAACTATTTTGGTTATAAATCAAAAAGTACGTCACGGAAAATTATAAAAAAAACACTTTTGAAATGTGCAGATTGAGCTTCTTCATACACCCAATTTCTTCTTCAGTTCCTTTTTTACCATTTTGGTACGGAACCCTAAAAACTAAATCAAAATCGGCCTATACGTTTGGGAGCTACGATGCCACAGACAGACACACAGATACACGTTACTCTATGGGTCATTTTCAAATGTTGCGCAGACACACTTGTCCCAACCTAAAAAAAGTTGTTTCCGTTTACATTATCAATTATCTGTGGTTTTACCGGAGCTGAGTTGCAGGAGGGAGAAATGAAATCACTTTTACAGTCGATATCAAAACTGATTTAATTAAAAAATACATCCGTATATATGTACACACGCACACACCTTATCTTGATCTTTCACACGCACAGATAATCTTTAATCTCCACACGTGAGATAACTATTGGTATAATAGGGCTGACACATTACCAATACGCTAGGGCTGGCACAGTGGTTATTTGAGTGAAATGATGAATGATTTCCCAGTCAGCTAATATACCACAGATAGTTATTGATTATAGGAATCGAAAAAAGATTTAGTATTTATGTAATAATGCATGGTAACAGAGTGGTAGCTCCATACAAATAGTAACAGAGTGTTCTGCGCAAAATTTGATAATGACCCTTATAAACACTTTTTGCTTCGGGGGGTCAAGGCTTACCCTAAAGCTGATGGCGCCGCTACAGTTCACGTCGAACGCCTTGAACACGTAGTGCGCGTACAGCGCAGAATCTGCAACGAATACCGTGACGTCATCGACACACACAACTATATACACGGACCTATATGTAAAATAAAGAAAACCATTTAAGCGCCACACGGTTTCAAACAGGCGGTTTATATTGTAGACAGTGGTTTTAAACCAAATTCCGTATGACCTTTAAACGCCCTTGGCAGTCAAACAAATGGGCTTGTATGAAACCGTGTAGCAGCTCGCTTCTACCCAAGTCACGTGGGTTAATACAGTGTAGCACGCGCTATTATTCGTGACACACATTAACAAAAGGCAGAGAAACACGTCAGCGCTGGGGGGCGATTTTTGACTTTCGAGCGCTCGAAAGTTTCACTCGAATGTGACCATAAATGGTGAAGCCGTATTTTAAAAAAAACGAGCAATACAAAATTTAAAAACGAGTGTACCAGACCATTTGTTTTCATTTCTATAATTAAAAAAAAAATGTTTTGACATTTGTATATGTTGTTGACAAACAATTGATTTCGAGCATTCAAAAGTAAAATAATCGCCCCCAGAGCCCTTAGCCAAGATGCCCATCGCTAACTAGCGTTTCTATTCGTTTCGTTTTTAAACCAATCGCGTCACTGGTAGATCACGTGACTCTCCGTATGACGTGATCTACCAGTGACGCGATTGGTTTAAAAACTAAACGAATAGAAACGCTAATTAGCGATGGGCATCTTGGCTAAGGTCTCTGGTCTTCCGTTGGAACCATCTGAACAATGGTTAGATGTAGATATCACACTGTAAATAATAATTGCTTACTTCTAACAATATTGTTGTAAATAAGCGTCTTGACTTGATTCCATTGAGCCTGACAAGACGTTAGATACAGCAAGGGGTAAGTTGAATCAGAAAAGACCTTGCCGTTGTGACGATAATATGCGACGTTCTCAATATAAAGGGACCTTATGGAGGAAGGCAGTTAGGCTCTTCTTGTTCTTGTAAATATACGAATACTATGGTAACAATTCTATAAACGGCGTAACCGCCTGCCTCCATAAGGTCCCTTTATATTGAGAACGTCACATATTATGTATATTTTGAAAATCCTTCTTGACTGGCTAGCATTTTTTTCAGTGCGGGATCTTGGCGCGATCCAAAAAACTTCTCATCGAATGTGTCGTTTCCCCCAATTTTTAATCGAAAGCTAATTTCTGCTGAAACATTTTTACTTACTGCCATGTGGGAAGAACTTCGCGTAGATGTCTTTGAAGGAGTCCTCCAGCACCACGCCTTCTGGGCACTCCTGTGGACAAATCACATCCTTTTATAATATCTCCTCCCTGCCTACGAAGCTGGCGTCCCCGGGTTCGAAACCCGGTATGGGCAAATATTTGTATGAGTATTTGTTCCTGAGTCATGGATGTTTTCTATATATTTAAGTATGTATTTCTCAATATAAGTATCTATGTATATCGTTGCCTGGTACCCATAGTACAAGCCTAGAGCTTAGTTTAGGACTAGGTCAATTTGAGTGAGATTATCCCCTGATTTTTATTAATTTTATCTGCCCCTTCCATCCTTGCTCCCTAGCATTCATGCAAGAGGTAAAATTTGCCAGGTGCTAGGGAAATAAATACATCTATTCCATATTCTAACGTAAGACTTAACGCTTAAGGTTTAAAATAAAAGTGTCTCGTCATAAAATCGCTATAAAAATGTGAAAATCGCAATATTCGCTTAGTAATAAAAGTCAGAACGAGACACTTTTATTTTAAACCTTAAGCGTTAAGTTAAGTCTTACGTGAATATGGAATAGATGTATTCATTTCCCTAGCACCTGTCAAATTTGGTAAGTCCGCTGATCTTATTTTTTTTATCCTTACATAGTATTAAATAAAGTGGCTTTCCGCGTCTGTCTGTTTATCCGCTAACTCCTCCTAAACCACGCAACGGATTTTGATGCGGTTTTCACTATAAGTTAGATAAATTTTCACTGAAGGTTTATGTACATAATAGTACCCGGAGCGAAGCGAGGGCGAGTCGCTAGTAACTATTATAAATGCGACACAGTGGTATAGTTTGTTCGTTAGATTTCACACTCCAACGGCTTATCAGATTTCCATTAAAATTGGCACGTATATATGCAAAAAATGCATAGGGTTTACAATCATTATTATTCATTTATGCACTTTATCTCTGGACACCCTGTATATAGGATACCTTTTATTTCGATATCATTTCTATAAGATCTCTTTTCCATAAACAGTGTTAAAAATCGTAAGTAAATTGCCTCGGTAAAACTTGTGACACATTGACATGGCCTATCGTGACCGGCGGAAGTGGCCTGCCAGCTCATTAGGACTCTAGAACACGACAACCCCTACTAGCGGGCTTAACATGCATGCACGAGATAAATTTGACAGGTGCTAGGAAAATGAATACATATATTCCATATTTTATCGTAAGACTCAACGCTTAAGGTTTAGATGAGTGTCCCGTGCTGATTTTTATTACCTTTTATTACTAAGCGACTATTGCGATTTTCACATTTTTATAGCGATTTTATCAAGACGGGACACTTATTTTAAACCATAAGCGCTAAGTCTTACGTTAGAATATGGATAGATGTATTAATTTCCCTAGCACCTGTCAAATTTTATCTCGTGCTGCATGCTGCCCTAGCCAGTGAGGTGTTATTCTCTTCAAACACGTCTAGTGAACTTACGGGCGATCACACGACGGAGCCAAGAATAAGGTTATAACCTAATAGCTATTGCTCGCGACTCCGTCCGCGTAGAAGCCGTTTATCGTGTATCCCACGGAAACTATCAACTTTTCCGGGATAAAAACCATTCTATCTCCTTCCCCGGGACTTAAACTATATTTACACCAAACTTCATCTAAATCGGTTCAGCGATTTAAGCGTGAAAAGGTAACAGACAGACAGACAGACTTTCGTATTGATAATATTAGGGATGGAGCTTGCAGAGCAAACATTGCATTGAAACTAGGAAAAATGACCTTGAATTACACAGAACTTTTGCATCTCTTTCCTTAAGAAAGGAGAAAAGAGGTGAAATATGTTTTTGTATATTTTATTACTGCCAGGCGTACATTAATTGTGTTTATAGTTTAGCAGTATTCATAAATTGTTAATTATAGTCATTTCGCTGGCGTAATTTCGGTGTCATATTTGATCCACCGAAATTACTAAGACGTTTTGTTTTATGCAACATTGTAATATAATAACTAATGTCAATCTTACTCAGTACCTATACTTAGCACCAGTTGGCAATGAACTTATCATATCATATTAAAAGGTGTAATTATATATATTTTAAGGAACAGCCGAATAATCGAAAAAAGATGGAAAAATTGTTCGAACTTTACCGGGTCCCAAAAAATTAAAATTTTTACCCAAAAAAAATACCACCGAAATTACGAAAAAAACTATTTTAAAATTATACCCAAATATCTCAAAAGCGAGTTGATAGTCCGTTCTAGAACGAATGGTACTCGCCGATGAGTCACAAAAGCCTAAATAACGTCATTAACCCGTTCCGCGCTCGCGTGACCGCAGCCACGCGAGCGTTAACACTGTCGCTGTTTGTTATTGATACTGATAGCGCCGCAATTATAATTCCTACACATTTTTTCAAGTTAAAACAAAAGCACGCTGAGATTTATGTCGTACGGGCCTGGAAAAGAAAGGTTGACAGAACATGCATAACTTAGCAAAAAAGTAAAACAATTAAGCATCAGGACTGACGAGAAGGAGCTTGAAATTTAGTGGAATAAGTAAGTAGTAGATTGTTAATCAAGGGATGAATGGCACCTATTTCACACGAGAAATTTTATATTTGGAGTTTGAAATAAATGGTGATATTCTCTCGAGTTAAACAGTCTACTTTTCATTTCGATTGTGAGGAAATCAGTGTCCTTCCATTAGGGCGAAAAATGTTTGGCAAACTGTTTCATTTCGCAACCGTTTCATTTCGCCTAACGCTTTTTTTTCCGAAACTATAAATATTTCAGTATTTATTTCAGGACCATCGTGTAGAACCCTATAGGTTAGGTTAGGTTAGGTTAAAATCCTGAAATATTTACAGTTTCAGAAAAAAAAGCGTTTGGCCAAATGAAATAGTTGCGAAATTAAAAAGTTTGCGAAACGGTTGCGAATCATTATCAAACCGAGGAAATCATACAAATATAATTTTTAAAAAATATTCCGACGAATTGAGAACTTTGGGAACTTCCTCCTATTTTCACTCGCAATGACCCCGCCCGCAGGTGCCCCCCCGCCGATTGTTTCGTAAAGTTTTTAAATTTCGAATTCTAGTTATTGACATATAAGAAGGTAAGATTGAAGATAAGATTTTAGTATGACTCAGTGCCTTAGTTTTTTTTAATAATCTTACTACAGAGAGGCTGTATAGGTTTCTTCTACTGCACATGAGTCCATTAGACATTAGACACAAAAATAACTATTTTAGGGTTCCGTACGAAAATGGTAAAAAAGAAACTCTTAGGTGTGGCTTCGTTGTCTGTCTGTCCGTTCGTCCGTCTGTATGTCACAGCAGTTTTTCTCAGCAACTTGAAATTTGGCATAATTGTATAGATTGCCAAATTCCTTGTCCGCATCTGTTTATAGAAAAAAATATTACCTAAATTATTTTTTTAAATAAGTAGTTAATTGAAAAGGGGTCTGAATGGAAGAGTGATTTGATTATAGCAAATGAGGTGTCATATGAAAGGGTTTAATCTGCACATTTCAAAACATATTTTTTATAACTTTCCGTGACCTACTTATTGATTTATAACCAAAAATATATAAAAAATGACCGTTCCCCCTTATTTCCGAAGTTTATGAACCAAAAAATCTGAAAAGTGCCTGACGTAAGTATAGCTAATTATTTATATTTAACGGGAAAAATAAAATAAAGCGTTCAAAATTTAAATTTTTTGAGAAATAGCTATGAAATAACTAAAAAAAATTTAACATTTGTGTTAAACTTAGGCAACTCAAAACAGACCTTAAAGCATACGAGTTGAGAAAACGAAAATCTATTATTTACCAACCATATTATTTTAAATACGTAACCCTCGGTGCGCGAGGCCGACTCGCACTTGACCGTTTTTTTATTTCAAATTACTTTTCTCCCCTTCAATCCGCTTCAAGCTAAAAAATGGCCTACTGAGTATATATGAGACAAAAAGTCTGCTTTGTTCAAGAGGCAGACTAAAGGAGATGGCGGGATGACTTGGACGCGTTTCGGAGCGAGTGGCATGCGCTCAATAGGGACGAATGGCGGAAAAGAGGGGAGCCCAGCAGTGGGACACTAACACAGGCTAAAAAAAAATAGCCAAATAGCCAAATGGAGTTGACATAAGCGGCTGACGCAGCTGATCGTTGGCTTACGTCAATTTCTAAAATCGTTAAGCGGAATGCATCGTGGCTAGGACCCCAGTAGGTCACGCTTAAATCCGATTACTTTTGTGGCTAATTGGTTTGTCTAATTGGCTCAGGAAGCCATGCGTAATGCCATGAAGGCATTGTCCGTATGAATCTGCTTTGACATTGTCCCGATTTACAGATGTTAGCATACCTTTTTTGTATCCAGCTAGACCCAAACTAACCTTGTTTGCATTGCATATATCGATGTAATTAATTATGTGATTAACTAACTCGTCTTGGCTGTTGGTTTATATATAAAAAAAACAATCAAACATAACATTTATAAGTATTTCAATAAAAGCGAGAGATTCACTAATGTAAAAGTACTTATTATTTTAATAAAGCAAAATGGCAAAAAGTTAAGAACCCACAGCGATCATTAAAAAAGTAATTTCCGCCTCCAAAATTACAAATTCCCGCTTCATTTTAGCGCCAATCATTTTCAGAAACAGTAAACGTGTTTACGCCAAAATAAAACAAGTCATTTGAACAACTGAAACAATCTCGAAATAACACATCATGATAGCTACTAGGCTAATGAATTGAAGAGAGACAGCGATACGGATGAAGTTACGCGTTAAAACGGGATGGTTATATGTCTGCATTGCTGCTTCTATCAAAAGGTCACTAGGTGAGGATGTCGTCGACCGTTCGCGCCAAAAATAGGCGAAGTCTTGTCATCTTGACAGTTGGCAGCATTGCTGAAAGAAAGTCCGGTTGTTATGCAATGTATTTTTATCTTGTTTGATATTCCTTTTAAAAGAGTTTTTTTTTCACAAATGAGGCACGCTTGTTAATTTTGTAGGACTGTTGAGTTTGAAACGTCTTCGTGTGTGTTCTGTGTTCGTTAGTAACTTTTAGAAAATGATTTTAAAATGAGAACGCTCAGAGTTCTTATAATAGCCGAAAGACGTTTGAAAAACGGTTTCTAACTTAAAACTGGGACTTTTGGCAGCTGCATAATTATTTGTAGACTCTCTCGATAAAATGAAAACCGGGCAAGTGTGAGTCGGAGTCGCGCACTGAGGGTTCCGTACATATTTGTTGTTATTCTATAGCGTTTGTTCTATAATCATATCAAATTTGACGCTTGTATGTTTTACCGTTTTTACGACACAACAAAAATAAAAATACGTTGAAAAAAAAAAGCGTTTCTTGGGGGGTCCCCCTTTATTATTTAACTTTCTTGATTTTTTTTATTTGTTAGGAAATCCGCCGTAATAACAGACACTCTGAAAAAAATCAACCCGCTATGTTATTACGGTTCAAAAGATACAGCTCTTTATAGTTAGGACAGACGGACGGACAGACGGACAGCGGCTTAGTAATAGGGTCCCGTTTGACACCCTGTGGGTACGGGACCCTAAAAGTTTATACTTTAAATTAATTTCAGAGATTGATATTGTAATCGTGTTTTATGATTATTTACAATTTTATGAAACGACACCACCTCCATGTTTAAGTATGAAGATTTTATAATATGTTTCGATGTTTTTTAAGACTAGCCACTAAACAGGGATAAGATTCTTTCAAATACTACTATCTACTCTAGCAAAAATTTGTTAGAGTAGGATAGTTGGTGAAGCGGGGAGCACTCGTATCGTTACCTACCATGGAGCAAGTCATGGTGAGCGACGAAACTAGGATGAATCAAGGACTAATACTTAATTGCATACAAGATTCTATAGATTCGCAGTGTATCCGAGAGGACGCTTCTAAACATACCAGCGGGCTTAGCATGCATGCACGAGATAAAATGTTGACAGGTGCTAGGGAAATGAATACATCTATTCCATATTCTAACGTAAAACTTAACGATTAAGGTCCCGTCTTGATAATATCGCTATAAATATAAGATATATAGATAAGTGAAAATCGCATGTCGCTTAGTAATAAAAGGTACTTAATAAAAGTCAGGACGAGACACTTTTATTTTAAACCTCAAGTCTTATGTTAGAATATAGAATAAATGTATTCATTTCCCTAGCACTTGTCAAATTTTATCTCGTTCGATAAAATAACGTAGCGGGAATTTCATGGCTAAAGTTAGATACTCTTACCGCGTGTCGCTCGCTCTGTTTCTATATTTTAAAAACCTTTCAAGAACAGCTTTTGGTCTCATAATTTTCAAAACTATGGTATAACGTAATGCTGTCGTTATACGGGGTGTTTGACACATGGTTGGGCAAACGAAAACAGCAAAGAGGTGGGCCATATGCTACTTAGCCCTATAAATCAGACCTAGGCCCCAAGGTTTAAGAAAAAATTAAAATTAACAAAGTGCAAACAGTAAAATTGAAAAGAGAAATTGACAAAGGGAATAAAAAAATACCAGTTAATTAATTTTATCATTTATTAATAATGTAGCATATCGTCGGTGAAACTGCAATACATCGTAACTAACAAATTCAAGAAAGGGGAAAATGCACCTTACAAAGTAAGTCGGCCCGGTAGCACACCTCCGCCGCGAAACCGCGAAACTGTGGCGGAATCGTGATATTTAATACGAAATTGAACTTTATTTCGTTGCCAGAGGCTCGCTACCTACTACAGTTCCGCGGCAGAGATGTGCTACCGGCGTCAGTAAGGTGCATTTTACAACCTATTAAATTTATTAGTTACGTCGCGTTTCACCGACGATATGGCCCCACCTCTTCGCTGTTTTCGTTTGTCCAGTCGCCATCATATATATTGCAGCAAACAAGGTGCTCACAAATATCTGAACACGACTCTATTGTCAAGGCGTTAAAGTGCATGTTCAGATATTTTTGACCACTCTGATATGTACAGATATATTTGATGGCGAACTGTCCAACCATGTGCCAAAAACCTAGTACTATTTAGAAAGATAAGTCGGTCGCAGACAACTTGAGCTTCCGTTATGTCTGACTTGGACTTTTCGCAACAGCTGCAGCAAGGTCCCTACGTGGCATGCTTCACATATTAGAGTAGTAATAAAAGGATCTTAGCTGAGATGCTAGTCTCGTGACATTTCAAAGCAAAAGTTAATCACCTCTTGTTCTGAAATAGGATTCCAGGATTCGTTCAGGGAGGAGCACGGGCTCTCAAAATACCAAACATCCGTCAAGTTAAGGGGTAAAGTTCAAAAAGTGTACTTAGTTAAGGATTGTTAAGGACTTAAGAAACGGTAACTCTCAGTTTCGTAACGAAAATTAACGATACAAATGAAATGACCGAATTTGCGTTACGAAAAGGTGACCAAAAACTGACCGTGAATGGGAAATCTTTAGTTGAAATTATACGAACTCAAGGTCAGCTTCTGGATGTACGTCAGTTAACTGATCAGTTTAACTGACCGTGAATGTCCACCTTAAGGACTATTAAAAACTTAAGTTAAGAAACAGTAGCTTTCTCAGTTTCGTAGCGAAAATTAGTCATAAGTACATTTGGGTCATACACAACCACAGAAACAAAAGTTGTCTCTCCTGTTCCAAAAAGTTAAGGACTTTGAAACCAGTTTTTTTGGTTTAAGACATAGCCGCGTAATGGGAGCCCGGTGTAGTTTTGGCCTGTGTCGAAATTCCCAAGTCGTTAACTATTAGGAACAGATGGGTCAATGTTGAACCTGTTAAATCTGTGTGTAACCCATTTGTATCGTTAATTTTCGTTACGAAACTGAGAAACTTACCGTTTCTTAACTTAAGTTCTTAACAGTCCTAAACTACCTAATACTTTTTTTGATTTCCACCCGAGGATGTTTTTAAACTCGTTAACACTTGCGTATATGTGGCGTTCTCAGTATAAGGGGACCTTATGGAGGAAGGCAGTTACGCTCTTCTTGTTCTTGTAACTATACGAATACTATGGTAACAGTTCTAAAAACGGCGTAACCGCCTGCCTCCATAAGGTCCCTTTATATTGAGAACGTCACATATGGTCTGCTACCCGTGCAGAGCCGGGGCGGGTCGATAGTTTCAGTATCTTTTGTTCCGCGACTTGACACTGGGCACTTGTCCAGTCGAGGACAGAAAGATGTTTACAATTTTTCACCTTATTCCATTGTAATAAGGTCCAAAAGTGTATACATCTTTCTGTCCTCAACTGTACTTAGACAATTAAAGACGCAATATCCCTAATTAAAACGACTGCCCTGACACGAAAAGCTGATGCTTGGCCACGAAGCTGACCGAATTATAATTAGCCAACTGAACCTTGGATTTTGATAGAGGTACTTAGGTGACACGACGACGGGTTTAGGCTCGTTGTCGAAAATAGAAAAAAAAAATAGAAATCATAACTTTAATAAAAAACATTGATATTGGCTTATGTTATAAATTATAAACCACTTTAATGGGAGTGGCTTTGACCTAAGACGAATCTCGTTTGTTGAAATCGGCTGATCCGTTCCAGGGACCGGAACCGTTTAGGGGTTACCATTGAAGGGGTTTTCGATAGGGTATTTGATAGACTTGTTTTTACAAACCTCATGAATGCGCTAAACCTATCGTTGACTTAGTCCAAATAAAGGGCAACCAAACGATACAATTAATTCGACTAAGCGCCAACCCAATCCCAATACCCTATCATCTGTCACCCTTTTTAAACTTAATCGAACGTTTTTCAAGCTGTTTTGACTGACTTATTACTACTTACCTAACAATTGAATGGGTAGCGGCTAGACAGAGATCGCCCGAATGCGCAAAAAAGAGAGAGGCGAACAATACCCAGCTGATGCTAATGTGCTTAAATATTAAACTACCGAAACCCTAATGAACTTGGTAAGCTCTATGGAAGCGGTTAACTAGATCAAAGGGGCTCCCCTAAGGTTAAGTAACACAATCATAGGGTAACCAAATCGATTGGGTAACCAAATGATAGGGTTACCCTATCGATAGAGTTAATCAAATGAAGGGGTTTTCCGGTCCCTGATCCGTTCAACCTCTACGAACATACAAACATTTCTGCGAAGTACTTACATATTAATTTTATGTGTGTACGTCATAATACCATAGGTAATCAAAGAAAACACTCACCGTTTTGAATCCTCGATACATGACCCGGATCTCTTGCTTGGAGAACTTGGTCTGCCGACACAGCTCCTCTAAAGCCACAGGAATCGGCTTCGGGGTCCGCGTCGGCTCCAACTCATAAGCATGCTCTTCGATAGGAGATTCAGGAGGTGTCGCCATTTTTGTTTCTACTTGTTTATTTTATTTTTCATAAAGAAATTTAGATGACTCGGGACTGACTGTGCTAAGACTTTTTATTTATTTAGTTTAATATTTTTAATCCATTTAACTTTTAAATCATTAATGCAATGGGTTCACTAAGTCAATCAAAAACAGAAAGTTCGAGTTAAAAGTGACAAGTGAGACGTTAGTACCGCATTAGGTATTTTATATAGTAAATTTTAATACGTTTTGGCGTTAAATTGACATTTTTGAGGTTTTATTGGATGGTGGAAGGGCAGGATTGTTCTGAAACAAAGTAATAACATTTTAGTTAATTGTCAAACGTTTATGTAAACAAAACACATGGCTCGGCAAAAAAGTATGGGGAAATTCACAAGCTGTTCAAGTGATCATCAACGTGATCAATTTTTTACGGAAAAACTGTTGCAACATGCAGTGTTACTTAAAAATATTATAGGACGTCCTGTCTGTCACCACGTCAAACACTTTTTTGCCTACCTATACCTATGTAGCAACAAGTTGCGTTGTTTTCTAACAACTTTCAAGTCATTTATGTTTCAAGCAAGGCAAAATTTTCTATTACATCATCATAATATTAACTGCCGAAAGTAAAACAACAGGAACATCTCCACTCAACAAATTCCTTTTTTAAACCTTTCATCGGGCCAAAGTGCTCGAATGCAAACTATAAAAAAAACTTGAATTAAAAAGGAGTCGGCACAGATACGATAGGTATCAGACAACCCCCAATATCCCCGTAACGCGCAATATACCGAACGACGCCGTAAAAGCGCGTTTTTTAATAAAAAGCTGGCAACATATGTCAGTTTAGGCCCGGCTGTCGACGTCGAAAAAGTTTCGCTTTGTAGGCTTTTTACTCTATGGGTTGCTGTTATATTTAGGTTATATCAAATGCGGGTAAAACGATTTGTGAAATAAATCTAACAAAACAAGCTTTAAAAATCTGACAGCATGTTTTGATTTGATTTTGCCGATATAACTTACAATTTTCAAATTAACTGGTACGAGTATAGTAAACTTATCGAATTCCGTGACTCGGTCAATTCCGTGGTAACAGTTCTATAAATTCGCCATAGAACCCTGCAGGTCGAATCTGGGACCTAAAATACACCCTTTATTTATTTGCCATAGCCTATTTAAAAGTCTAAGGGCCGTATTAATAAACTCATCTCAACTGTGATCCCCGTCTCAAGATACGTCAAAGTAAACGTCAATCCATAGAAAACTGTCATTTTTGACGCATCTTGTGACGGGGATCACAGTTGAGATGAGTTTATTAATACGGCCCTAAGGTCGTATTTCAGTTCCTAGATTCTATTAGCAGGGTTCTATGGTGGATTATAAGTAGAACTGCTACGACGGAATTGAGCGAGTCACGGAATATGAGTTTACCCTACCTAGTGAGCTCGCTTCATCGTTGACTGAATCATCGCCCTCCAAAGGCAAGAGTTAGGACTAAACCCATCAATACATATATAAAATGAAGTCGCCCTCCGCGACTGTCGGTCCCTATGTCCTTATACTTTGGTACTTATGCTTTAATCTTTAAAACTACGCAACGGATTTTGATGCGGTTTTCACCATCAGTTAGATAATTCTTCACGGAAGGTTTATGTATACATAAACCTATTGCTATACTATATTTTAACTTATGTAACCGAAGCGAAGCGAGGGCGGGTCGCTAGTTATCCATAAAAAAAACCTGCGGTACTAAGACGAATCTAAAGACACCATTTTCTCGAAATTGGGTCATCCGTTCAGCATCTACGAGAGAATTAAAGAACCATACATACATACAGGTCAAAGACATTACCCTCCTTCGGCAGTCGGATAAATAGGTATTTGAATTAAGAACTTACTATAGCTCTACTGCCCACAGGAAGTCAGTCAACCGCTGCAAAGTTTACTCTGAGTGGGTGCGATGTGTTTCTCTTGTTTCTGTTACTTTTAATTTAAAATTAATATTCTGCAGATATTGCACCGATTTTTCAACAACCATTAACTAAAAGCCGGCATTCATTTTTCATAACAGGCAGGGTTTTCGCCGTAACCTTAATTTTTTTTAACCATAGATATGGTTAAAAAAGTTACGACCGTTTTCTGAAATCTAGTCGGACGCATCTAGCCGAAAAACGTACCTTAATCATCAATCATCATAGATCAATTAATGACCAATTGTTAATTGGCGCCCTAACCTGGGGCTAACTTATGCTATTTTTGTAGGCTCTCATAATAATTCTGACATGTTTTCCTGCAGAACTACACGTATATTTTCTATTAAGTATATTAACAGTTTTATATATAGAATAAGTAGTATCATTGTAATAAGATAATATTATTATTATGAGTACCTAGGTATACAATAGGGATGATGACTAACTTTTTTTTCTTTGTCGATCAAGTAGATTATCAAAAAGTATTGTAGTTTGGACAAGTTTTTTTTCTTTTTTCACGTAATCAAAAAATCACGGAGATATATTGAGTTGAAATGTCGCATGACGTCACGTCTCATTACAATTTATACACAGAAGTGACGTCACGAGCCCCCACTCCCGAACTTTGACGTGCTTTATCTTTGTGATTTTTTGTTTGATTGACAAAAGAAAAAATACTTGTCCAATATTTTTTGGTAATATAACTGACGGACTAAATATAATTTCCTTTTCTTTACCCAGTCATCATCCCTATTGTAAAAACCTCTAGGTCTAATATACATATAAAAATACTTCCAAAAGTTTATATCAAACTGCTAAATCCTCCTATCTATGGCTAGTTGACATTAAAAAAGAAGGTTAGAACCCGATGTACACACGGTTATCGCCGTAGACTCTCGCGGTCCTTTCCGGCGAGCGAGGCCGGGCGCCGGAACCGGCGAATCTATCTATAGAGCCGTATGGACGGAGTTGTGATTCAGGAGTCCTATCCTTTTTTCCAACTACGGCGCCGAAAGAACAACGAGGTTATGGCTATGACTTTAAAAAGGTTATTATGGAAACAAAAACAACGGGTAACTTAAATTAAAATTATGTCTTCTTTCTAATGCCCGGTTCCTATATTCAAAGCGCGGATAGATAAGGTTACTTCAAATTCAAATTTGACGCATGTTGTATGTGGCAAATGTCTGTAAGGTAACGTTATCTATCCGCGGTTTGGATATAGGAACGATGCCTAATAAGGATGTTGACTAACAGCCCCCCTAGCATGCAAGCACAAGATATTTGACACGTGCTAGGAAAATCAATACATCTATTTCATATTCTAACGTTAACGCTTAAGGTTTAAAATAAAAGTGTCCCGTCTTGATAAAATAGCTATAAAAATGTGAAAATCGCAATAGTCGCTTAGTAATAAAAGTAATAAAATCCAGGACGAGACACTTTTATTTTAAACCTTAAGCGTTAAGTCTTACGTTAGAATATGGAATAGATGTATTAATTTCCCTAGCACCTGTCAAATTTTATCTCGTGCATGCATTTTAAGCCCGCAGGAAAAGTGTCAAAATAAGTGTAATACTTTTTCTGGTTTTCGTTAACTTGTAAATAATAGCTTTTGCCCGCGAATTCTTCCACGTTGAAGTTGTTTATAGCTATTCTCTCGGAAAATTTTCAATTTTAAATAAATAAAAAAATACATTAAGTCCTTCCCCGGGATGTACAGTCGCCATCATATATATTGCAGCAAACAAGGTGCTCACAAATATCTGAACACGACTCTATTGTCAAGGCGTTAGAGTGCATGTTCAGATATTTTTGACCACTCTGATATGTACAGATATATTTGATGGCGAACTGTACAATCTATCTCCTTGCACAAATTTCGTAAAAAGGTAACAAAAAAAAAAAAACAAGACTTACTTTGGCATTTAAATATTAGTATGGATAAAGAACACATAAATAGACATTCATAACATTTACGCATTTTCGGTGCAATTTAATTTCGTTAGGGAATTATACGACTTATAATAAATTTGTGCTATGTCATCATCCCTACGGTCAGTAAAACCTGATAGTTAAAAATAGTTATTTGTTATGCAAAGCCGCAAAGTTGTTATTTGGCGCGAGAGCTAGTACTTATTTATTGTATCCCGAGTCAGTGAAGGATTCTAAAATTACGACTCGCTGCGCTCGTGAATCGAAAATTGAATCCTAACCGTAACGGATTCAAGGCCTCGAAATCCAAATAACTTTGCTGCCGTGCGAAACACACACCGTACCTCTTGGTGTTTGGAAAAACAATTGCACGAGCGTCACATTTTGACCGACAAAGAAAGGCTTTCCGAGATGGTGAGTTTAAAATATGTCGGCTTGCGATCGTCATTTTATCTCTAGACTCACACATGTATGGAAAAAACGTAAGACTATAGCAATGTGTGTAAAAGCCGTGGTAGCCTAATGGTTTGCCCTGCCGACTCTTAAGCAGAGGGTCGTGGGTTCGAACCCGGGCTCACACCTCTAAGTTTTTCGGAATTTATGTGCGAAATAAAATTTGTAACCATGAGCTTTCCGGTGAAGGAAAACATCGTGAGGAAACCTGTACACACCTGCAAAGCAATTTGACGGTGTGTGCGAAGTTCCCAATCCGCACTGGGCCCGCGTGGGAACTATAGCCCAAACCCTCTCATTGTGAGTGGAGGTCTGTGCCCAGCAGTGGGACGTATATAGGCTGGATTATTATTTATTATTATTATAGCAATGTAGGTATAACCGCTCCAGAAACTCTATTAAATAGGCGTCAAACTTCGCCGCTGCATAAAAGTGCACAACGTAATAGCGATACCCGCTGCTGGCGGAGTTCGCAACTGCCGCTGACTGCCTGTTAGCGCTTATGTTGCTTTTTCTGTTGGTTAGTCAGTTAGTTGTTATATATTAGCTTTTGTCCGTGACTTCATCTGACTAAAACTCATTTATCGTTCGCTGGGGAAGTTTCCGTTTTCCCAGACCGAAATGGAGCATTTTGTAGTGTAGTAGCTCCTGCCCGCGACTTCGTCCGTATTTTTTCGGAATAAAAAATAGCCTATGTTTTAATTCAGAACATAAGCTATCTCTATTCCAAATTTTATCAAAATCCGTCGAACCAGTTCAGCGTGAACGAGAAACATGCTTACACCCACCACACTCACAAACTTTCGCGTTTATGCTACGAGTGTGATTGTGTTGAACTGAGATGAAGCATGATGTAACAGTGAAGTTAGTGTGACAGTGTGATGATTATTCTGTCATGTTGGTAACAACTGTCAAATAAAAAATGATTTATACGCAATTTTATACTTCTGAATAAATTAATGTTTTCATTTAAAAAGATAAAAAAGATAAAAGATATTTATTCAGTAAGTAGGCCGCACGGGCACTTTTACACGTCAAAATCTACCAGCGCTTCCCAAGAGGAGACCACTGCTGAGAAGAAGCGCCGCAAGAAACTCAACAGTTAGTCATTTTTTAAATGAAAATATAACAATGTCACTACTTATTCTAGCATTATATAAAACTGTAAAAATAATATTAAATATCTGCGAAGTTTTGCAGGAAAACATGTCAGAATGACTACGAGAAAATTTATATATATATCACACAAAACAGTTTTGACATGTCTTCCTACATAAACCGTGTCCCCTATATAGACAAGATACAGCGTTTACATGATTTTTATGAGGTATGTACGAGTAGTAGGTAAGCTATTGACCATTAAACATTAGTTAATTTTCTGGTTTAGGCCAAGCATTTTTGTCCGTTAGATAGTCCTCGACCCTATAGTACGCCTTTGACATCAACGACTTTTTCAAGTAATTTTTAAGTGCTGGAAGGGGTAACTCTAAAACTACGTCGGGTAATTTATTATAAAAATGAATGCATTGACCTACAAATGATTTATATACTTTACGGACACGAAACTTTTTTATGGCAATTTTATTTTTATTCCTAGTATTTATATTATGTATATCAGAATTTTTAACGAAAGAGTCTAGGTTTTAACACTTTTAACACTTTTAAATATAATAAAATAATAATAATAATCCAGCCTATAACGTCCCACTGCTGGGCACAGGCCTCCACTCACAATGAGAGGGTTTGGGCTATAGTTCCCACGCGGGCCCAGTGCGGATTGGGAAATTCGCACACACCGTCAAATTGCTTTACAGGTGTGTGCAGGTTTCCTCACGATGTTTTCCTTCACCGAAAAGCTCATGGTAAATTTACAAATTGTATTTCGCACATAAATTCCGAAAAACTTAGAGGTGCGAGCCCGGGTTCGAACCCACGACCCTCTGCTTATGAGTCGGCAGGTCAAACCATTAGGCTACCACGGCTTTTAAATATGCGTCGCGCAAATTTTCGTGTTGCTTTTAAGTCGCAAAACGGCTAGGGAGACGAAGTTAGCCAGGGAAATGAATACATCTATACCATATTCTAACGTAAGACTGAACGCTTAAGGTTGAAAATAAAAGTGTCTCGTCCTGACTTTTATTACCTTTTATTACTAAGCGATTTTATTCAGTATTGCTAGAGTAATGAAAAAAATCGTTCAAATCTATTAAGAGCCACAGCCAGTGCACCTAGCGCTTTTGACCGGGGGTGTAAGGACTAAAAACGCTAGTGTGCACAGGCTCTAAGCTAAGCATGATATTTAATTACTCCAGCAACTTTTTATTCGTGCTGTCACTTTATTCTTGTGATGCATGTAAGGCTCGCTGCGGGAACAATTAAATTTTCCAGTATAAAAATATCCTACGTAACATTAATCCAGGATAAAGAATATCTGTGTGTCCAATTGATACTTTCGCATTTATAATATAAGTAGGAAAACATTAGTCCCATCTTGATAAAATCGTTATAAAAAAGTGAAAAATCGCTATAAGCGCTTAGTAATAAAAGGTAATAAAAGTCAGAACGAGACACTTTTATTTTAAACCTTAAGCGTTAAGTGTTGCGTTAGAATATGGAATAGGTGTATTCATTTCCCTAGCACCTGTCAAATTTTATTTCATACATGCATGTTAAGCCCGCATGATAGGCCTGCTGAAATGTGCAGTGTTTGTCGTGAGGTGGAACTATAATTCCCAAGGTTGATTTAGGATCTTACTAAGTTTTCTTCGAGCTTTTTATTTGCTTAGAACTACTAAAACGAGATTAACAAAAACAGTCCATTACTGCCTAATAAATTGCTGCATGCACTTAGGAAAGTTAAATAAAGAACCGCATCTGCTATTTAGGCCACGATAGCTGTCCCTCCGACCGAGTTTATGGGTTTAGAGGCATGTAGTTGGATAAAAAACACGCAAAGTAAGCTAAGCATTTGATTAAATGAAATAGTCTGTGGTTTCATTGTAAAAACTATTTAAAATTATTTTTAAAATTCGCTACAGCGAGAAAGGCCAATTTTTTTTATTAAATAGCAATTTTTTTTATTAAATAATAGGCAGAGGTCGAAATTTTCACGGCAAAACATAAGACTGTCGCAATCTTAGTGTGTTAGAAACATTTTTTTATCGATAAACCAAATTTCGTATGACCTTTAAACGCCCTTGGCAGACAGGCGTGCGCTTCTAACAAACAGGTTTGTTTAAAACTGTGTAGCAGCTCGCTTCTAACAAGGTGACCTTGGTAGAAACTGTGGTTTAAAACCGCACTTTTGTTGATTAAAAATTTGTTACAAAAATAGAGTCTAATGTCAAAGTCAAAGTCAAATATTTATTCAGTAAATTGGCCACATACGGACTCTTTTACACGTCAGTAATATAGAGTGAATCTACTAATCAAAAGGGTTAAGCTGAAAATCAGCGCCGTGTCTTTCCGCGCTAGCAGTAGCCAGCTCACGCCGGGTCTGATCCTCTTGCCACAGCTATAAACATGATTATTATATTTTATCTACACAAAGGTAAAGCTGTTATGGCAATACACATTTTTATTCTTATTCTTTAAAATCGTGTAGGTAGCACGCGCTTTCAAAATTGCGCAATTAAGGAGTCAATTAATGCTAAATTAATATGTTTATTTATATGATTGGTCATCTCTACTAATGTAGGTAAGTACATTTGTCATTACGAACCATTTATATCCTTCTCTATGATTACGAACTGTGGTGTGGTGCGCTTACCAATTACCAAAGATGGAAAAGATCCGTGACGTACCGTAAATCAAGATACTTATTTATTTCCTTCTTTAATCCAAATGTTTGCTGCAAAGTCCAGTTATAGAAGCTTCTAGATCTTAGCTAATCCTACGCTGACCTATTCAAGAGCGAGTGTGAAATTCTAGCATGATAATTTTAAAAGGGTTATTTTCGGCTTCCGCCATAAAATTCGAAATGCCGTAAAGTTTTACTGCGCCGTTATACTTATCGCAATAAAGTTGTATTAACAATGTTTCTCACATCGCAAGTACAGTTTAGGATCTCATAAACATACGTGTCGTAAAAAGTACAAAGGAAATTTTCAAGAATTTACAGTTTTGAATTTCTCAATCGACTATAAAAAATATATAATAGTATAACTAAATAGCCTCGCTCGTTTGCCTGTTTATTAAAAAATGCCATAATTAAACACTTGTGTTCATTAAAAGACTTTGCCCCAATCTAGAAACTCGGCAGTGTGTTCGGATAGGACAAGTTCGAAGAATCCGAGCGACACTGCAGTGTGAATATTTACTCGTATACTTCTTACACCCGTGCTTAAGTCACAATAAATCGGTTAGAAGTTTGGTTTGACTGTCAACAATCTAGTTTCAAACATGGCACCTTTTTAGATATCACTACTTTTGGTGGCACATGCAAGACCGTTTTAGAGTATGAGGGGGCCCTTGGACACACAAGAATTGATGAGGGCCCCGTTGGATATTTAAAAATGTTAAAAAATTAAACCCTGTGTGCCCTTATGATCACATGAGAACTTGACGTATTTAATACATTTATGTTTTTGGCGGGATGTCATACATACTCTCATCGCGCGACGTGTTCGGCAAAAAAGACTGACTAATGACGTAGTAATGGGGGGTCTTATATCCCAATCTCGCGTTCTGCGAGCAATAACATTCACGCTCATTAAAGCACTCAAATAGAATTTAAAACATGTAGTAAGTTATAAATCAAACAAATAAACGCATCTTAAACATATAACACGCCGCCTTTTACGAAAATAATTCCGACCACATTCAATTCATTTTTATTTTTACAACTTTATTGCAATGGCAACACTTCAATAACTCTTATAACTTTTGGCGGGAAGCGAAAAAAATGGCGTCCTGCCAATTTCCGCGGAGCACCGTAGTTCCTCAATTAATTTAGTTTTGGTAAAAGCTATTTCACTGTGTTGGTGATATTTTTGTTCGTCGTTTGATAAATATTAAGTGGAGTTGTTTATGTTAGTAAATCGTTGGCAGTGTCGCAAACTTTCGAGGAAGTGTTTAACACCTGATATACGAGTAGGTATAAAGCCAGCAATCAATTTTTATATTTCTGTTGTTTTAAGATCAAAAGTCAAATAGTGAATACAGATTTTATTTATGCGAGTAGATTGTTTACAAAGTAAAAGCAATGTTTTAGGATAGCACAAAAACATAATCTTAAAAAACGGCTTGAATAGAATTTAATGAAGTTTGGCACGCAGATTGTAACATAAAACACTTTTTATCCCGAAACATTTTATAGTTTTCGAAGGAAGTACACGAGTTATATGTGGATGAAGTTGCAAGCAAGTCCCTGAACCATGTTACAATGACGTTATAAATGAAATCGTTAGAAGTGTGAAATAAATTGATTCATAATATCACTGTGACACAGTTCATGGTGGGTCAGGGATGCATTTTGCCGATTGTACATAATTCTATCGGGAGTTCAAGTCGGTACCACGTTGGGCGCCAGTATGACTTATTGCACAGAAATACTAAAACAGTTGATAGCATAGAAATACTAAAACAACAACCGTTCGGTTCAGTCACAAATGTTTTAATCTGCACCATATCTCCACTAATATTACGTATAATTATAGTAAAAGCTTTATCAGTACGCTTTCACGGTTAAACAGCAGATATAAAACAGCAAAAAAAAAAAGATTCATCAAGATGTTTTTTTTATAGTTATAAAAAAAATATTTTGATGTCAATTTAAGTTGAACCTGACGGTTATACCTAGTCGGTTAATAAGTTCTGTTACTAAGTTTTAGTCATAATAAACGAACCGATGTTTATTGTTTAATAAAGATAATATATGAATTAAAAACTTTAATAATATACATTTTTAAGGAAATATTTCAATAATTAAATATTTTAACATTTACGACCGGCGTCATTAGAACGCACGACTTTTCTGCAAATTTCACTTTTTTTATTACTGATTAAAACTCGGCCCTCTGTTTAAAAAGCAGCTTTGATGCTTATTAAATATTGCGAAACCTCTTATCTCAGGAAATGTTTACAGACCAGCATTAGATTTATCAACGGGACTCTATGCTTATAAAGCAAAAGATATGGATAGTTTTCGCATCACTGCGACATTGATACAAATTCGTAAAGTAAATTTAATGAGAGCTGAGGATTGGTCGAAGTATAAGGGGAAATGCTTTTGTTGGGAATGTATTTATATCATTATTTAAATGTAAAAGTCTAATCAACGCGTCATACAAACTTGGACTTTCTACGTGTACCCTTACAGAAGTTGTGGCCGCTAATCAGTATGATCGTCGTGCGTAATTTAACTCGTTCGTAACCGGTCTAAAACGAGATTTCTTAAATCACGTACATCAAATTATTGCAAAAATAAAAATTAACTCATGTTGCTTTTAAAAAATCTACTTATATAAATCAATTATGCAAAAATATATACAATCTTGTTATTTTTTTATTAATAACTTCTAGTAACAGAACTTATTAACCGACATCCACAATATTAACAACATTATTCAATTTTTACATAATTAATGCAGTGGTTGCCACCTGAAAATATTGGAGTTCCGTCTGAAACTGCGTCAAACTTTATTTTGCCGATATTTCTCGGACTGTTAATCACAAATTTTTATTCACGAACGCAAAACTGTATTTCCTCTTCGTGACCCGCACGCATTAACCAAATCCATAGACGTTATTATAGGTATAGGCGCTTTTCCGTGACTTAATAAGATTGTGACGCGGGCCATGCCTATCTTGATGTAACGTTTTACGAGAACCTTTTATTTGACTCTTTTTACGTTGGCAACACTTTGTTTCTGCTATTTAAAATGAGAAACAAACAAAGGCGTCAGTCGTGCCAAGTCGAGCCTCCTGGAGCCTGCATTCTGCTTTTAGTTTGAAATTATTGTTTGTTTTATGAAAAGTTGGGACTACAGGTATGCAAGATCTTGGGTTACAGTACTTACAATGTAGCTAGGTCACAAAGGAGTTTAAAAGAAGCTTTTATGAGAAAAAGAAATTTAATAGGTAGGTGATGAACTTTATTGTCCTTGTAGATCGGCTTTACAAGCCATACAAAAACATAGTGCTGGAACTTTATTAAATCATATTTTAAAGATGCTCGGGCACTTTTACATGTCTAATGCCCGTTTTCAATATTCAAACCGCGGAATTGCAAGTATTTGTTCCTGAGTCAATGTTTTATATATACATAAATATATAGAAAACATTGACTCAGGAACAAATACATGCGATTCCGCGGTACCTATTGGTAAGTATGTATTTTTCTATTATAATTATGTTATCGTTACTATTAGTACTTACCCATAGTACCTACCTACAAGCCTTGAGCTTAGTCATAGAGCTTAGTTTGGGATTAGGTCAGTTTGTGTGAAATTGTCCCCTGATATATATTTTTTAATCTACCAGGGCCCCTACTCCACTGTCGTAGGTACCTAATCATATTGTTCACTTTATGGGTATTATTTTCACTTGACTGTGAGAGCTACTATGACGTCAAATATCGTTTTTACGATATAGAAACAATATGGACTTAAACGAAGTGGCATAGAGACACTAGCGCTTCCAATCCGATCCAAGATCCAAGAAATTTTATATCATAAACTAAGCAAACCGCGTCGTACTATAAAAAAATATTAAAAAACATATCTTCAAAAATATTTATGCACCAAACAGACCGCAGCTTTATACGCGTTCACATTAAAATATCATACGTTAGGAAGTATTTGTATAAGCAGATGTGCTGGCACTCAACAATGTTTATTTTTAAAACCATAGACAAAACTATTAAATGGTTTATGACTACTCGAATCTTGTTTCCGCATAATTTGGCGCCAAACATCAGTCAAGCGCGGAAAAACAGCTGTCAGATTTACGCGGTCAGCCTAGCTAGTTGGACCGACTCTGCCTAGCGGTCTCGGTTTCGAATCCTGGTACCTATAGGCAAATAATAGTATGATGAGCTTGAGTATTTAATTAATAATCATGGATGTTATCTATATATTTAAGTACCTATGTATTTATCTATATAAATATTTTTAACGTTGCCTAGCACCCATAGTACAAGCACACCGTAAAAAGTTACAGTGGGACGCCTTTGAAGTCTTGCGAAATGCCATCTTTCGTTAATGCCGCAGGGTTGTCACATGTATTTATTTTTTACTTCGTCTGTTCCATATCCTTATTTGTTTAATGGTAGTACTTGTATTGTAGGGTACCAGTAATAATATACAGTCTCTCACAGCACAATAAGAATCATTATAACTCCGAAACACATAAGTAATAATATGCGTCAGTAAAATGCGCCACTCCTGAACAGCGTGTCCCAAGCGAGTGCATGGCAGCTTGGGCTCGCTACCGCCCCTCTCTCGCCCCGCAAACCCCGCACGATTGCTCTGTCTAGACGTGTCCGTTGGGTTTAAATAGACTGTGGTATAGTCTTTATTTTTTGAACTGAGTTTATCCACTTAAAGAAGACAACACCATTGAGTGGTTAAAAGCAGATTTAACTACCTGGAAAGGTTAATAGATTATCGACTCTACTTCCTTGGACAGTAGATTACAAATACACTAAAAGAATAATCGCATTCATAACTCGTTTTCCATTACGTTACCGCCCGATTCTCTACAGGAACGCACTTCGTAGAAAAAGGACTACGGAATACTTTTTTTCAATGGATGGTGCTCTATGGCATTTTCATAAGATTATTAATGGATTATGTGCTCTATGGCATTTTCATAAGATTATAAATGGTTACCAGAACAAAGCAGATAATAAATAGTATTGTATAAATACAATCGCTTTGTCTATTCCGTTAAGTGGATAAGGTCAAAAAATAAAGACTGTACAAGCTCTAGAGCTTAAATTACGTGTAACATCAAACGGCACAAAATCAAACCACTCTGGGAATATGTTTGAATTTAGGTATTCTGCACTGTAAACGCTGTCACAACAATGTCAGATTTAACAGAGATAACCGCTTTAATTTAAATAGGTCAAAAGGCTACGCATGCGTGCTTTAGCCTTATAACATTGTATGAATTTATATGAAACCGCGTTGTGGTTAAGCGTCGAAATGGCTATTCAATATTGCTCTAACTTCAATTTGTCCAAAATTTCGTTTAGCGGCTGTCATTCTATAATTTATTTATCGACATATTGGGTACTTAATTAATTTTGTATTGAAATTGTTTAACTAATAAATATAGTGGATTGTGTTTTGTTTATAATTATGCTCTCTCATTTTTATGAAAATATTTTTACATTTTTACTTTCATTATCAAAGGACTTGAAAGTTTTACGGTCATACATGAGTCGTGAGGTATCAGAGGGTGTTTCATATGTTTTTGATTGTAATATAGTACCATTTTGTTCAGATTTGTTATAATCTTTATCCAATAGCAATTTCAATAAGAACATACAAACTCATTTTTTTAATTAATAATGGTACCTAACAAAATAATCTACTAACAAACCCAACTAAAAAGTTTACAAAAAGCTGTCTACGTACTGGCACAATAATTATTTTCCTAACATTTGTCTCAAACGCGTCATTAGCAATTCCCGCCAAAAAACGCTTCCAATTTTGAATCCAACTAACCAGAGATAATAAACGTCGCGTGAGCGCCAAGCGCCGAAACAAATGACAGCCGAAGTTCCGTTCTATTACCGCTTACATTTCCCGCGCTATGCTAGTCGTTAAGTTGGCAGTATTTTTAGGTTCATTTTTAAATTATGACAGAAATGAAACATCTGCTAATAACTTTTATTGTGTTCTGAGGCTTTTTTAAACGATATCAAAGTGTATCAGCCAGGAAACTACTTATTGGTCATCGCACGCTATAACGCCCCAGCAGCGGGCGGCACCATAATACGTTTGTAAAGGTAGGAAATATAATAATTCAGTGTGTGTAATTATGTAGGTACTTAAAGGTTAGGTTTAACTAGAAATAGCATCTACGAAACAGCTGGACAAGTTCACGTTGCATTGAAACTTCAAATGGGATTGTCCAAACTAAATAAACATAGCCTACATCTGTTACTTATTGAATGAAATAAACAGATTTCCTATATACTAGTTTCAATTCTACTGCCTCCTCTGATAAACACACTAGGGTAAACGTAACAGTGAATGAACAGTGCCAACGAATGAACAAAGTAAGCATATTTTCGCAAAATAAGAATTCTGTAAATTTGTACCAAACAAAGTATTTTTTTTAGATTGGGAACATTACTAGTAACATCATGGTAGCATGGACTTCAACTCAGGTGCATTAGTTGCAAAATGGCAGATATATAAAGCTTACGTATCCCAACGTATTTCGACTGACGCAAAATGTGTTAGTGTATTCTTGTGACGACGTTACTTCATTATGGCAGAACCAGAAGTTCTATAATCTTTGGAGATTGCACAGGTAATGCAAAAATCAATCGCACGCGCACGGGCCATTTAGCGCTGCTCATACTATCTTTCATGCAGACACGCCAAGCGTGCACCCGCGCATTTAGCGTATACGCCCTATACGATCCACCTAAATGCATACGTCGACCAAATTACTATGAATTGTGCCTTAAGTTAGCGTAATCTTATCTTGCATGCTACCTGTACCTTCCACATCGATCTGTTGAGGCACTGGACTACTAATGTCTCGTCTTGCTGTAGATTACCTCGTCCCCCCCGCCAACGTCCGACACCCCGCGGGACGGTTGCACACGAACTTGTTTACCTACAGTATTAAGTGTATGCATTGCCTGTTTTACATCACCAACGCTCCATATTTTCCACAGTATTTGCAGCAACAATTTAGCATAACCAGCCCCTGATTTACTGGAGGCAAGGCTGGCTGGCTGCCCGGACTCGCGCTATCTGTTGACTCGGGGTTATGAATGACCTGAGGCTTTGATAATGCACTTGTAATAATGAAGTGTTCAAAAAGTAGCTTACATAAGCTCTTATTAAGGCAAATATAGTTCAAGCAGTATAGCCGCGTTAGTTAGGGACTGTATGCCAGTATAAATTGGATATCGATATAAATATCGATAATTACTTAGGTAACTTTTTATCGATATAGGTACCTATTGATAAATAATTTTCGGTTCATTAATATCGATATTTAGACAGAACTCCGTCAGTGAGACCCGATTTGAAATTATTTTTTTCAGTCAGGTAACATACATACCCGAATGAAACATACCCGGTTCAGATTGGTCTCATTTCTATAAGAATGATAAACTGATGATGAAATCCATGAAGAATCGACGGAACTCTTCAAAAACCGTAGGTACCGTCAAAGGCACTAGTATCTATACACCGCATCATAAGTGGCAATATATGGCCTAACACGATTTGCTAAAAAAATTACCAAGTATTGATAAAAGTATCGATATCTGTTTACCGATATTTAAACTTACCGATACAATTATCGATATATTCGGGAAGTATCGTCCCTTAACTATAAAAAATGTTGCGGAACCTGTTTCTGAGCGTCGCGTAGATGTTTACAGAAACAAATGTCTAGCCTTTACGGCAGGGACCGGCCCGCTATCCCTTTCAATGGGTTTTGTATGGGTTTTTCGTAAGGATTTACTTACCGAACCCTCAGCCCGTCAAAACCCTTTAAATGTGCTTTTAAAGCGCTATTTCCAAACGATAGCCCATTCTATTAAGCGCTAACCAATACCCTTATTAAACCGTTTAAAAAAGGTTACTAGTATATACCCAATTTTAGACCTTTTGTAGACTTCATAAAACACACGTTACCTTGCGTCCCGTTCGAAGCAAGTAAACAGCCCATTCAACTAAGCGCTAACCCAATACCCTTATAAAACCCTTATTAGTATACGTTACCGACGGCGTATCGTTTGAAGTTACCGCGCGGAGCGGCAAAAGATCTAATACGGTTCGATTTCCTATGGCACATGTTTGTGATTGGCTCGTACAAAAGGGAAAGCTTTATAATAAGCGCTTAAATCGTTAGGGAAACCCTTTCTTAGGGACATCAAGACAAATCAGTTACCAGTTACCTATTTCAAAGGGCTACCCTTATCGTTGGGTTCTTCATTCGATAAGGGAAAGTCAATCGTATGGGTTGCCAATTGGAATGGATGAGCAAATCACGGGGCGAGCTATTTCAAAGGGTAGCCCTTTGAAAGGCTTTTCCCGATGAAAGGGTTGTCCGGTCCCTGCTTTACGGTGTGGACGGTCTAAGAATCAATGTTTCAGATACACAGAAACAATGTTTCGGATACAATTCTGAGCTACGTTTTCACTGAGATACAATGTGTCGGATACAAGGAATTTTTTTTCGGATAATCGGGGAGTCTCCACCAGCGGGAACCACTGGAAAATACCAACAATTTCAGCTACAGCTTTACATAGCGACATAAGACTTTAATAAACAAACGAGCAATTCAGAATGTGCAATTTGCCCAGCGATTCCATGTTCATGAAAGAATCAGGGCCAGAACAGCCCAAATGAATACTGGATGAGAATCCACGGTCAGGGTTAGAACTAGCTTTTGTAGCGTGGCCAACGTGGAAAGGTAGAGGTGAAGTGACATTTCGTATTTTACAAGAGAGCGTTTTTTTAAGTATTATATGGTAAACCACGGGCCCCCTAGCATGCAAGTACGAGATACAACTTGACAGGTGCCAAAAATGAATACATCTATTCCATATTCTAACGTAAGACTTAACGCTTAAGGTTTAAAATAAGTGTCCCGTCTTGATAAAATCGCAATAGTCGCTTAGTAATGAAAGGTAGGTAGTTAAAGTCGGGACGAGACACTTTTATTATAAACCTTAAGCGTTAAGTCTCACGTTAGAATATGGAATAGATGTATTCATTTCCCTAGCACCTGTCAAATTTTATCTCGTGTGTGCATGTTAAGCCCGCAGGTTGGTTCCGCGGGTTTTGGTATACCCGTAATAGACGCTCGAACTGTCCGGTCCGGACAACGGATTTGGTTCGCTCCGGACCAGATCCGGCCGTCTGTGGAGCAGTCTTCGGAGCATAATTACTTTATTGAATTCAATCGTTGCTATCCTTTAGTATAGGCAGGAATGGCTAGCTTGTTTATTTTGATGACGGGGCAGACCTCTACATCTTCTCTATGAATTGACGCCCAATTATTTTATTGTAAAAAACATTCACCTCCAAACCAGAGACTAAACAGCCAACGTTCTCGTTGTTTTGAAAAAAGGTCACCCTCATTTCTTCTTACGCTTTGCTTGAGATACTAGATAGGTACATCTTTTATTTTCTCAGCTGCCTAATTAGAACACGATATCCGAGCGACAAATAAGTAATGACCAACCTGTCGTCGTCTTAGATTTGTAAAATTTGGCGGAAACTTTAAACTTCAGCAAGCATGCTACTTTCTCGTTATTGCGTATGCGAAATGTAATGCTTACAATGTCGCCATAAACAACTTTTCTTTATTTCTTTCATGTCACATGCGGCGTGAGAAAATGTCCCCCATTCGAAGCGTGCTGCACGCACCTACTAACTCATTAAAATTTCGCGGCATTTTGTGACCTGAAGGTCGTCGTTATTTCGAGGACGAACAAAATACGAACGAGACAATTATAGACCAAACGGAAATGTTGTAAGCCACTTTTTGTAGAAATTGAGTGTTGTAATTTTATTGTTGGTACCTTAGACTAAAGCAAAAGGGGAAGACACGTTATCGCCGTACAAGACACTGACATAAGCCTGTGCTAGACGGTTTGAAACCATGGTTTCAAACCAAGTGACCTTGGTAGAAGCGAGCGGCTACACGGTTTCAAACAAGCCCATTTGTTTGACATCTGCCAAGGGCGTTTATATAAGGTCATTCGAAATTTGGTTTCAAACCACTGGCTACACGGTTTCAAACCACTCGTTTTAAACCATGGTTTCAAACCGTGTAGCACACGCAATAATGCGTGCCGCGACACCTACATTCGCAAATTCCACACACACATCTGTAAACATGCACTAAGGAGCAATAGAGATAAATTGATTGACTAACGTCGTGCGCGTAAGTGAGACAGCCATAAATGTCTCACAATAATGACGACGTCGCACGTGTTGACAGATCAGTGACGGCCGGACAACTGACTCAACATAGGCGGTCAGCGCCTATATTTAGGTGCTCAAGCCCGCGCGCCGGTCACGTATCTTCTCTCTTTTCGTTTTCATCTAAGGTTGGTACCTAGGTTTTTATTGGAGGTAGGTATTAATGTAGAACTTGGAATACGGGGGGCGTAGATATGTTGGGTCATACACAGTCACAGAAACAAAAGTTGTCTCTCCTGTTCCAGAGATTTGAGGAATTTTGCGGGTTAGCATATATCCGCGTAATGGGAGTCTGGTGTAGTTTTGGCCTGTATCGAAATTATATGAGTTAAAAACTCCCACGCCGTTAACTTTTAGGAACAGAAGGGACAATGTTGAACCTAATTCTGTGTATGACCCTTTTTCAATGACGCAAAGGGAGCGTTATAACAATAAGTTCATGGGAACCCCTCTCGATCGACCCAAATAAAGTAATCAATATTTTATTTGTTGTAATTACCTAAACATATTATTATTATTTATTAACATATAATTTCATATTAGAATAGGGTTGATGCCTGGGTAAAGAAAACGAAATTCTATTTCGTCCGTCAGTTAGATTATCAAAAACTATTGGACTCGTATTTTTTCTTTTGTCAATCAAACAAAAAATGACAAAGATAAAGAGCGTCAAAGTTCGAGAGTGGGGGCTCGTGACGTCAGTTCTGTGTAAAAATTTTACCAAATGGTACCAAGACGTGACGTCATGTGACATTTCTACTCAATATATCTTCGAAATTTTTTGATTATGTGAAAAAATAGAAAATACACGTCCTATACTTTTTGATAATCTACCTGATCGACAAAGAAAAAAAATAGTCATCATCTCTATTAGGTATAACTCGTTGCTGCACCCATTAAAATTCAATGACGGCAACATAATAATAAACTGCATTGATGCATTCCGCACGTAACTAGCTGTTTGATGCATTTTTCATAAAACCTCCAGCTGTAGGCTACCACGGTAAAGGGCAGATGCTATTTGATCGATCGACTTCATGCACGATAGCAAAATGCATTTTTATACAATGCCAGTTTAAGTATATTGTTTTAAATTAAGTAATATGTATAAGTAAAAAGACGATATCTTTAAACTACTTAAAATAATATTTATAAATCAAAAACTAAATATAATAACCTAACAGAGTTAAAAAAAAACGGTCAAGTGCGAGTCGGACTCGCGCACCGAGGGTGCCGTATTTAAGTCTGTACTTCTAAAATATACTTTTTAATGTACTTTAATTCTTATGCAATAAGGTAAATTTTGACCTGCCTAAATTTTAGTACAGATCTTTAAAGTTTTTTGTCAATTTCTCGAAAACTATATATAAATGTTGAACACTTCGTTTTATTTTTTCCCGTAAAATATTAGTAGTTATCTATAAGTTAAGAATTTTTCAGATTTTTCGGTTCATAAACTTCGGAGATAAGGGGGGGAACGGTCATTTTTTTTAAATTTTTGGTTATAAATCAAAAAGTAGGTACGTTACGGAAAATTAGTACGCAACGAAGTCTCACCATAAGGGTTCCTTTTTTACCATTTTGGTACGGAACCCTTGAAACCCACGGCTAAGTCGGGATCCCTACTTTCAAATCTCATATCTCTTAAGTGGCTTAACGGATTTTCACCAAAGTTAGCTAAGTCACCTTTCAAGCAAAAAAAAAATCAACATCTGTTCATCCGTTTGGGAGCTACGATGCCCCAAACATACACACGTCAAACTTATAACACCCCTGTTTTGCGTCTTTGCGTCGGCGGTTGAAAATAATGTTCACTTTATACGCTTCAGGTGCAATCGAAAGAAACCCACAAACAATCGCGAACCCGCCAAAAATAATCGAATGTAACGTATAAATCAACTCCGGCGCATCGAATATAGCTCCGACGTCATCGCCGACATTGTTCCAGCGCGTGATTCTAATTGGAACTGCGCTGTCTTCATTATGTACAGTCCGTGGAAATTTAGAACATCCATGTAAACAAGTCTGTGGCTCGAGAGGGTTTGGCCACGACTTCGCGCGACCGGCTGAGCGGCAAGCGAGTTTTCTAATACATTGCGTGTACCGTCAGTTAGGGCGGCCGCACATTGAGCCACCAAGTAGTGGCCGCCACTAAACGCGACCATTAGTGGTTCTGCTAAGCCACTAGACGCAGCCACCAATCGCGGCCACCGGTGGCTGAGTGGCGGCCACTAGTGGCTGCCACTATTGGCTATTGTTTATTGGAGAAGCCGGCGATTGTGGCCGAGTGTGCGCGCGATGCGAACGACAAAACGCGGCCACTAGTAGCTAGCGTGGGCGACTGCCTCAGCTTGTGGCTCAGACGCGGCCACTCGAACGCTCGGTGTGCGCCGATGCTATACAAAATGTATGAAAAAACTCGCCCGCAGCTTGTGGCTGCCACAAGTGACTACGCTGTGGCCGCGACCAGTGGCCTAATGTGCGGCAGCTCTTAACCGCTGCGCGGTGAGTGTGTCGACCGTGCAATGAAGAGAATTCGCTCGCCGCCGCCGCCGCCGCCCAAAGTCGTGGCCAGACCGTAAAACGGCAAACGGAAGACTTTTCTCAGGTTCACGTGATAGGTCTACCTACTCTGGCCTCCTAGCAGCCAGCATGCAAGCACGAGATAAAATTTGACAAGTGCTAGGGAATTGAATACATCTATTCCATATTCTAACGTAAGACGCTTAAGGTTTAAAATAAAAATGTCCCGTCTTGATACAATCACTATAAAAATGTGAAAATCGCTATAGTCGCTTAGTAATAAAAGGTAATAAGAGTCAGGGCGAGACACTTATTTTAAACCTTAAGCGTCTTACGTTAGAATATAGAATAGATGCTTCGCTTCGGTTACATAAGTTAAAATATAGCCTATAGCGACCCGCCCTCGCTTCGCTCCGGATTCTATATCCGGATATATACATAAACCTTCCGTGAAGAATTATGTAACTGATGGTGAATACCGCATCAAAATCCGTTGCGTAGTTTTAAAGATCTAAGCATACATAGGGACAGACAGACGCGGAGGACGACTTCATTTTAAACTACATAGTATTGGTCAATACATATTGATGATAAGTAGTAGTGAATTCCAAGAGCGAGCCTGGATTGATTACACGCTCCAGAACAATGATGGCCTGACATCAAAGCTAACCAAATGGGAGTGGGCTGGCCTTGTCCATCGCAAGCCAAGAGTTGTTCTAAAATTTACAGCAGACACCAAGCTACAAGAGAGGCAGACTAAATAATAAAATGTTTCAAAAACAGGTAAAGTGCGAGTGGGACTCGCGCACCGAGGGTTCCGCCCGACTCCTTTTGTATTATTTATTTTTCTGTAGGGTTTGCACTATAATCACACCAAAAACGTTTGTATATTACCGTTTTTACGATAGGACAAATACAATGTAGTATGGCGATTAACCACTTTAAGTGTTTAGCAGTAACGTAATAGTTTACTGCTACATAAACGCATATTGCTTGTCTCAGCGCAACCCAACGTGTATATAAATATAATTGAGTTGAATAATTAAGTATAACTAAGTTGAATAATAAATGTCATAATCATACTACAAACTAGTAGTTTCTCTCGGCCCCACTCGGCCATCTGAGACCAACCGCAACATCCATCTAGTGATATTACAACAAAATATCGTTAAAATAATGTTTCTTGTATGGGAATATATCATAATATTCTGTTAAAAAATCAACCAGCTATCTTTTACGACTCAAAAGATACAGCACTTTGAAGCGTAGGCGTAGGGTAGTAATGGTTCCGTTAGGCACCCTTCGGGTACGGGACCCAAAAAACTGAAACTTTTCGACGATCAATCGAACCCGCTTTCCCGAGTTACGGCCGATATTCGCTCCGATGAGTTCCCTCGTTTCGGAAATAGCCCCCCGGCCCCGATGCATTCATTGATTGCTCGAAAACTAGACGGGCCGATTATCAAACCGGTGACACTGAAAAATATTTATTTGCGATCTAAATATGCTATATATATATATAGCTAAGAAAATAAAATAGGAAATTAGTCACAGGCAATTTCAAGTTTTCAACACCTATAATCGCTGTAAGTAGGTTATTTCTGTTTGTTTTTGTAATCTGAACAATTTCTAAGTTTTATTTAGGTACTTCATATGGATACCTATGCTATGTCCCGTTTAAAAATTACCCACCACCCAATCCAGTGCCATCAGAATAAGCCCTTAGATATAACAATATAAGCTCTCTCTCCAATGAATCAATATACCTATTCATTGCTTGTGGCATGGCGAATCATAAATAAAAATCTGAGTGAATTACGTCACGAAAAACTCAAAAGAAGCATCGACAAAAACGTTTGTGCTCGAGATATCTCATGACCGAGTTATTCTCTATTAACGCGGAATCGGGGTCTGTGATTACCAAAATAAAGCAAGATGTCGAGAATTCGATAACTGAGGCAACACGTTGGATGCTCCCTTTGAAAAATATAAAATTTAGTTTAGACAAGGCATTTTAATGATGCAGAATGTATTTGGATCCTAAGTACTTAAATAATAAACTATACCAGGATGGTTACCTACCACGAAAACATTCGTTTCGAAAGTTCGGATGCACCATCCCTTTCACTCGTCAATAGTGATTAAATCGTGAGAAAGAGAAGGAGCTAACGCAACTTCGAATTTAGATTTTCAAAGTTGCCTCCCAGAATTTCGACGAACTTTGACAGATAAATTGTTGCCAGATATGATATATGTATAAAATCGTTATAAAATGTATTAAGGGCTTATTCGACTATGCGATATGCAGACAGTCTAACTGGAGAGGGGAGTTGCCTCTCACTCTTTGAAGCAAGAGGCATTAACTCCCCTCTCCAGTTAGACTGAATACCGCTTAGTCTAATAAGCCCATTAGTAATATATTAGTGATGAGGAAATGTCGATATTTCAGTATCGACTCAACATACATGATCTGACAAGTCAGAGTTAAATATACGTACAATACCTCCTTCCTTCCTCCGTCCTTTTTTTTTAGTAATCTTTATTCCACAAAAAAGTATTACAAAAGGAAATAATGCCTAAAAATTAAGAAAATATCAGATTATGGATTTATTATAATGAATTCTATTATATTTTTTTACGAATAAACAAATTAACCAGTTAATTACGCCTTAACCCTGCATTTGACCGGCTGCGTTCGGTTATTTGCGTTCCTTAATTAAAGTGTCAATCTTCGACCGTTATATCAAGCCTTGTTAATGTCACGTAATAACAAGACATTAGTACGGTTTCTTATATGTATATCTACCTATACGATCACAAAACTAAGGTTTCGTAAGTTTTATATTTATATTTTATCAGGGGACAATCTCACACAAATTGTCCAAGTCCAAAATAGGGTTGTAGACATTTTTTTTTATATTTTCATTTTATATACATGAAATATATCTAAAAAAAATGAAAAAAAATCACTCGTATACTAACTTAAAATGCATTAAAACAAATTTAATTTAAAAAGTTCCCGCTAGAACGCTAACTTCTGTCATGGCGTCGCTATGACGTCACGATCACTACACTAGTATATACTGAAGTACCTACTCTGTGGGCTCACGCAAATCTTGTTTCTTGGCAAATGTCAAAATGTTGTTTGTTTAGAGGAACGTGACGTCGCTGTTTGCGGTCACGTGATAACGGGGATGAAATATTTATTTTTGTATAATTAATTTATAAGCATGAAAGTGTGATTTTCGGTAATTGTATATTAATAAAATAAATAATAAAAACTTTATTAATAAAACTTAATGATATTGTTTACATATTGCTTATTTTTACATAGAACTAATATTAAACACTACCGGAAAAAATATAATATTTACCTATTTATTTTCGTTTAGTGTGTACACCCCTATTAAGCTCTAAGCTTGTAAGTACTATGGCTACCATAAACATACTTATACAGTATGTTTGGTTGAGGGTTGGCTAACCAAGGCCAAATTCCGGATATTTAAAAAAAAAGTTAAAAATTATTAAAAACATAAATACAGCCCCAATGGTCATATTATTGAATATGTATTTTCTAAATAGGTGTACCTACTCGGGCCTTTAGTTTGGCTAACCCGCTACCGAACACCCTGTATAGAGAAATACATACCTAAATACATAGAAAACATCCACGACTGAGATACAAATACTCACAATGAACACCCCTCTTTTAGTTAGCGTCGGGGTTTAAAAACTAGTTTTTTTTGCAGATATTACTTTTTTTCGTAAAATGTTCACCAGCTTTTGGATGCTAGTGGCTCTATTTCAAGTATAGCGGAGATCCTGGCGTCAGCTTCCTGAATCATCAGATAGACATCTTAATAATTGCAGTCATTGGGTTAACGTAATGTCTTCTAAATTACACTCGTTCAAAATTAAGTATTATATTATTAATGATATTTGTTTAAATACATGTATAATTTTTGGGAAATATATTTGTATACAGTTTATTGTAAACTTTTTTGTTAACTGTACACAACTCCATGAACAAGGGGCACTCCATAAGTTTTTTATCTATACCTACAGTTTAACACACACTTGAAACATACCTATTACGTGTGTGTCTACTAAAAACTTGTAAAGTATGTATATACATTTTTAAAATGGGTCATTTCATTACGTAGTCGCAAAAAAAACCACCTGCGCTTAACTTTCCACCTCTTTTTCGCACCGTCTACAAAAAATACAACCTACAACACCGTTTCCCGGTTAAAAGTACACCACAATTTATTTTATTTGTCCACAAATATTTGCATCGCGCCCCGGGATTCGGGAAAGCTCGTGGCATCCCGGAGCTTTCCGGGAATCCCGGACTTAACTTGGAATCCTTAGTTTTTCAGCTTTTGTTCACACCTGTTCAAAGAGACCGACAATGTTTATAATTGTCAACCTTTTGTCCTCTAATAGCCCTATTATTTATTTATTTATCAATAGAAAACGTAACATTTACTTAATATAAATAACTAGAGCGACAGGGCATTGATATTATCAATGATTTCGTTTATTTATTTTTAGAATATTGGAAGAATCACCATATTAACCCCCTTACTAATAAACGTTGAGTAACGGCTGAGTAGTTATACAATGCTTTGTCCTTATCTGTCATTGTGACATTTGAATTCGACAGATAAGGACAAAGCATTGTATAACTACTCAGCCGTTACTCAACGTTTATTAGTAAGGGGGTAAATGTTTATTACCGAAACTAAGGGAAAACGGAGCTCTTGGAGCCGGTTCACACTATTACTGTTTATGGAGTCGGTTTTCTTACACGATTTAGCCGAATATGTTAAAATTGTATACCGTCCATATTTATATATTTTAAGTCATCATCATATTAGTCTATATGTAACTGTCGGAGACCACGGCCTCGGCAGCCGGGGGCGTAAGTCCCGGCTTCGGTTCAGGGTGGGGGTACTATCTTCAGTAACCAAGTCTTTTCGTTTAACAAGTTTGTGGAAGTCAATCAGCGAACCCGCACAGGGGTAGGGTGCACAACTAGTAAGGTGAGCGTCCAGTTCTCGGAAATCAAAACCGCTGACCCACGCAGGGGCAGGGTGCACAACTAGTAAGGTGAGCGCCCAGTTCTCGAAAATCAAAACAGCTGACCCACGCAGGGGCAGGGTGCACAACTAGTAAGGTGAGCGCCCAGGTAGCGATTTTGGGAAAGCGGGTGCAGAAAGGAGCTCACAGGAGTAGCTCAACTGGGCTCGACTTGCTGTCTCGTTCTGATGTTGTTTTCTCTTTTCCACGAGTCCAGTTCCGACTCACTTCCGACTTGACTCCTTTCAAACTCCTTTCGAAACTCAATTTCCATCAATCGCTACCCGGGTTATATTTCAGCAACCTTTACCATAACGTGAGCCGCTGCGTGGATCGAGTTTTTTACATGTTTTTGGCTTATCGTGTATGTAGTTCTATTACCCTTATGACTGATACCGTAAGCACATCGGTACGGGGTCAATTCTCCCTTCACTAGGGGGTTGCCGCCCTCTGTTCGGGGTGGTGCCAACTGCTGCCAGGCTCGTTACGTGGCAGCAGCAGGTCACTTAATGGGCTCCGGGAGGGTTTTGACGTCGTACTTTAGACTCAAAACCTCTCCCGGGCTTCTGAGGAGCGCCTGACCTCTGGGGATCAGGTTCTAAATCAGGCCAGGCACTCCTCCTCTTCAAATAAAACACATGGTACTTCAATATTTTATACAAGAGGGCGGCAATGGTCCTCACAAAATCATTTTGAAAAACAATTTATTTCTAGTTACCTATATATACATTCATATCTTTATTTACATTAGCTTTTTATAATCTAAGTGGAGTGAAGGCGTCCGCAACACTATAGACGTCCACTGCTGGACATTGGTCTTCCCCAAAGATTTCCACGACCATCGGTTTTATGCTCGTATACATCGGTTTCCTGCGATCTTCACCCAATCGTCGGTCCACCTTTTGGCAGGCCTGTCAAACACTTCGCTTTCTAGTCTGCGATCGCCACTCTAGAACCTTCCCTAGGTCTACGAGTACTGCTACTTGAGGTTCAATGAGCTGTCTGGAGCTGGAGGGACGCAGAAATGACCTGACCAGGACCAAGTTATGGGTCATGCATTGGAGCAGTTATGGAAGTTCGGACCGGCCCACAAAAGGCTAGTTACCATTCGCCTGTGGCTTTTTATTATGTTAGTAACATTTGAATTATCATGTGTAATGATGCGCCATTCCCGGCAGTATTGCCCAGATTGAGAACATTTCCGGTAAATTGCCTATTCGCAGTATTCCGGGAATTTGGAGAACTGGCAACGGCACATCACTAATTATGTAAGCTTTTCTGTCCACTTGGGTAGCGAAAATAAGTTCAAAAACGTCTTGTAAGCTTCGTACAAAACAAACAATAGATTCCGGGAGACATTTGACAATAAACAAAGGCCTATCAAAACAACTCTGCAGCGGAGATAGCGAGTTATATAAATAACCAAGTATTGTACAAAATAAATACAATTTCCCAGGACGGCTTTAAATAATATTTATCGGCGCTTCCTTGGGCAATGGTAATAAATTCAAACTCGCTCGGGTTTTAACTAGCTGGTTACGTTAAAAGCCGTTATCATAGTTGTATATAAACCTGACTCCGTGAAGAGACACTGGCTCTGAACGATTCTAAGACAAAAGATATAATCATTGTTATATGCTGAACAATGTTTTACTGTCGTCTATTTTTAGGTTATGTTGTTTACAAAATAATGTTCAGGCAAAATATTTAGACGAAATAATAATGTTCAAGATGTTTTTGTTGGTTACATCGGCTGCAGTAATTTCAGATTGTATTGTTATGACCTGAGTAGTAGGAAGCAAAACGAAGGGGTTTAACAGTCTATCTGCCGCACTCAGAGACGTCAATTAAGTTTTAAGTGTCATTAAAGTTGCTGCGTCTTATTCTATTGCTATAGCAAAGAAAGTGAAACTTAAAACTTAATTGACGTCTCTGAGTGCGGCCGTCTTTATGTATGTAGTCTAGTATATGATTAAACACTAATGCCCTTACTAATAAACGTGGAGTAACCGCTGAGTAGTTATGCCAGGCTTTGTCCTTATCTGTCATTGTGACATTTGAATTCGACAGATAAGGACAAAGCATGGCATAACTACTCAGTGGTTAATCAACGTTTATTAGTAAGGGCATAAAAGTTGAACTCTAGGCCCTGAACAATTGGATCAATTTTAATAAATGGGGTTTTATATCGTATTACAATATTATATCATATCATACATAAACGATTCGGTAAGATGTGTAAGTGTAGGTATGTAAAATAAAAACGGTTAAGTGCGAGTCGGACTCGCGCACCGAGGGTTCCGTATGTTTCAAAAATGTACCATTTTATGTACTTTAATTCGTATGTGTACTGTAATTCGTATGCAATAAGGTCAATTTTGACTTGCCTAAATATTAGTACAGATCTTCAAACTCTTTTGTCAATTACTCGAAAACTTTAAATTTTGAACACTTCGTTTTATTTTTGCCGTAAAACATAAGTAATTATCTATCAGTTAAAAAAAATCAGGTTTTCCGGTTCATAAACTTCGGTGATAAGGGGAGAACGGTCATTTTTGAACATTTTTGGTTATAAATCAAAAAGTATATCACGGAAAATAATTAAAAAAATTGTTTTGAAATCTGCAGATTGAGCCTTTTCATATGACACCCCACTTGATATAATCAAATCACTTTAATTTTTTAACCCCCCATTCTAGACCCCTTTTCAATTATTTATAAAATTAATTTAATACTTTTTTTACTAAAAACAGATACGGGCAAGCAAGTTATACAACTATGCCAAATTTCAAGTTGATAGCTTGTGTAGTTGCTGAGAAAAACTGCTGTGACATACAGACAGACAGACTAAGAAGTCTCACCATAAGGGTTCCTTTTATACGGCGCCCCGTATCAGCTGGGAACTACGGGGCGTTTGATGTACACTTAAGGTGAAATTCCATCTAGTAATATATGTTTCTTGCTTAAATGATTAACAAAGGAAAATACTGAATATAATTTGTAATTTCTATTCTCGTCGAGGAAATCTATACGCGTCTGGGAAGGGTTTTTTTTGTGTGAAGTTCCTAAACCACACAGGACCTTTACATTAAAATAAACCGTTTTTATGGTAAACGTGCACATAGGGCACAATGGTAAGAGAGCCCATGGATATCTATATAAATATAAAAAGACTTTGAAACTACGCTCACGAAGTGGCTACTACGACATTTGTTTTATAGTGTCAACGAATATTTGGTTCATAAGGCTTGTAACAATTGAGATTTGCTGTCAGTCAAATAGATTATATTTTGACATCAATTAATTAAGTGTAACGTTTTGACATTAATTTACTGACATATTATTGATCTTTTATCTGTGAAACATAGAATTAGGACTTCTATGCAGGAAATTTATTATAATTTTGTTCTTATCCTATTTTTAAGTACCTAAATATTGTAGTGCCCTTTCAGGGCGTCCATGTGGAACTGACTTTAATCTAGGATAACAACACCTTTCTTTTCTATGTTGGATTATGTGATAACAATAAATGATTGATTGATTGATAAAAAAGAATTGCCGCATGTATGACGGGTCATCACTTGAGAACGGCTCGACCGATTTGACTATTTTTTTTGTTGTTGACAAGGTTTGTATGCAAGAAAAGTTTGGAAAATGGCCCGTGCCAAGCCGGGGCGGATCGCTAGTTTGCAATGTAACGACTGCATATGTGACGTTCTCAATATAAAGGGACCTTATGGAGGAAGGCATTTACGCTCCTATTCTTGTAACTATACGAATACTATAGTAACAGTTCTAAAAACGGCGTAACCGCCTGCCTCCACAAGGTCTCTATGTTGAGAACGTCACATATAAACGACGTGTTGCTTATGGTGCATTCACACCGAAGTTAGGTTTTGTGCAGCAACATTTAGGAAAGTGATTCGGAATTAAATAAAATAAAAACAAAATGTCATATGAGAACTATGTCTAAGCATTTTTAGGCGTTATTCTTTATAATAAGTGTCGGCAGTATTAATTACTTATTTCATAATTTGTATTTCTCAATAACAAGTGAATTACTATCAATTTCTTTTCGGGAACTGGGAATGTACACATGTACACGCTAATTTCATTCATTATTTAATTTCTTTAGCTATAGAACTTTCTAACGTAGAACCTATCTTAGAACAATATTATGCCTTTGCTACCTTGACGTCTATAATTGTTTAGAAACGCCCAACCGCTTAAAAATTATCGTAAAATATAATTATTTTTAATATAAAATATGTAAAACAGATCTTACCGTCGATTGAATAAGATAACAATCAAAATAAAACCACAACATCACTCGAACATTTATTTTACAAACAAATAAAAAAACGTGCGTTCGTTCTATAAACGTTCATTTTGATAAGCGCTTTAAAAATAGAAAAATATGAAAAAAAAATATCGACCATGCCCTGTGAATTGTGACCATGCCAATGCAATAAAAAAGCCAAAATCTAAATTCAAATTAAGAAACCAAAGCATAAAGAAAGCATTTAAAAATATTAAAAAAAAACATTTACGACATAACCTCAAACAATACTTACAAATATCAAGTAACTTGGTATTTACAGTAAACATTTAATAATCACTCAAATATCCACACAGCTCACATGGGAACAAACGCGAAAAACGCAAGTATTTTACAAAACACTTCCACTCATTTAAATTAATTACAATCCTCTCTGATCCTTACGCGTCCTGACACAGAAATTCTAATTACGAATCTTTAAAACAGGTATTTATTTAGGCATTATTCTATGTTTTTTATTCATGGTGGCGTAAAAAGCGCCACGGTGGGCCGCTCGGTTGTTTTTTTATGCGAATTCGAGGTGTGTTTGGCCTCAATCGATATAGGGCAGCTCTATACGACCGTTTCGCCCCGGGAGCGGGCAGCTACTGAATAAAGTGCTGCCCTCTACTAAATTTATCGATGTTTTCCAAGTGACAGCCTCGGGAGCTATTCAAAGGCTGTTTGTCATTTGGAAATTTGAATTCGGAATGTGTTTTTTGTAAAATGTCCGCGTGTTAGATAATGGTATTAGTGATGAATAGGTTTGCGGCTGGATTTTGAGTTTAAATGCAATGCTATCTAAATTTAGATTTGAAAGTGTGCGGTTTTTTTTATTCTTTTGAGTTAAATATTTTTTTGATAGACGAGTAGGTACTTATATCATATAAAAAAATATCATGGACAATCTCATACAGATTGACCTAGTCCCAAACCAAGCTCTAGGCTTGTACTATGGGTACCAGACAATGATATACATACTCATATAGAGACACATACTTAAATATATAGAAAACATCCATGACTCAGGAACAAACACTCGCGCTCATCACACAAATATTTGCCCATACCGGAATTCGAATCCGGGACCGCTAGCTTCGCGTCGTCAACATGTGCCTTTGTAGTATAATTTATCGATCATAAATGTAATTTAGTGTATTTAAATACTACGCTAAACGGCAAATATTAAAAAAAAAAAAATGCCCGCGCATCGCTACGAAAAAAGCCCGCGTTTTTCGGATGGCATTTTTTTTTATTATTTAATAGGGTATTAACTTCAAAATCGCACTCGCATCCGGTTGCCTCGTTTTTATGCTAGTCGGTAAAAATAGAGGTAGACCAATCACAATGTCGCCATAAATAAAAAACCAAATTAAATTTGCTAATAATTTAATTAATATTTATTTTTCATAATTATTTTTAAATAATAAAATGCGCACTGATTTCAAACCTGTCTTCTGGCTCACTATGGCTCGTCCTGGGGATTACAAAACAAAATATTTAAAAAAAAATGAAAAAAAGGTTTGCTAGAGAAAACAAATGGTTTTGGTGCAATCCATTGCCATATTATTTTTGAAATGTGTTTAAAGATTTGCCAGCGAGTTACAAAGATTTAATAAATAAAAAAATAATAAATATCAGGGGACAATCTCACACAAATTGACCTAGTCCCAAACTAAGCTCTAGGCTTGTACTATGGGTACTAGACAACGATAAACATACTTATAAATAGAAATACATACTTAAGTACACAGAAAACATCCATGACTCAGAAACAAATACTCGCGCTCATCACACAAATATTTGTCCATACCGGGATTCGAACCCGGGACCGCTAGCTTCGTAGGCAGGGTCACTACCAACTAGGCTAACCGCGTCGTCCAGCGAGCAATGGAGTGCAGCATACTAGGTGTTCGTAGAACTGACAGGATCAGAAACACCGAACTGCACTCCAAGACCGGTATTGCGGGATGTGGGTGCCACGACCGCTAAGCTTAAGTGGGACTGGGTTGGACACATCTGTCGAATGCATCCGGAACGGCGGGCCAAGGTTGTCACCGAATTGACTCCGCAAGATGGCTACCGGAGCAGACGCAGGCCAAAAAGGAGGTGGCGGGATGACTTGGACGTGATTCAAAGCGAGTGGGAGGAGCATGCACTCAATCGGGACGAATGGCGGAAAGAGAGGAGGCCTTTGCCCAGCAGTGGGAAACCCAGATAGGCTAGGCTAGCTAGCATGTATATGCAGAATTAACGAGACTTGCTCACACTCGAGACTCATAATTGCAGTTACGAACATAAGTTTGCAATGCATGGTAACCCAAATTATATCGATAGCACTTTATCGACATCACATACATCACTACAATCTTAAGTAAAACCTTTATTGCATACATACATATAAAAACTTCAAATTAGGTATGTACAGTCCAATTTTACTCCGAACAGCGCACTCTTTTTTTCCAAACTGTGTTAACCTCGTCAGGCCCAGCGGCCTAAATTTAAGATATGTGACGTTCTCAATATAAAGGGACCTTATGGAGGAAGGCAGTTACGCTCTTCTTGTTCTTGTAACTATACGAATACTATTACAACAGTTCTAGAAACGGCGTAACCGCCTGCCTCCATAAGGTCCCTTTATGTTGAGAACGTCACATTTTTTTTATTACACGATACTAAGGAAAAAGTGGAAAAGGGGCTCTGAATAAGGATCACAAGCAAATAAAAGCCTTTATATTATACATTTATATTTAAGATGGAGTAAATTTATACCTAATACATTCATAATACCCAGGGTATGGCCGACGCATGATAATTACAAATATATTTACAATTTAATATCTAATGAGAGAATAGAAAAAAGGGTACCATAACACTTTTAACTTTTAGACCACTACCGACACGTGACAAAACTTAGAAAAAGGGACCTTAATACATGTCTATAGGACTTAAATTTGCATATCAATTAAGGTTAAAAGTTAATAAGGTGAACTGGAGTTGATTGCGTAAAATCATATTTTAAATTTTCATCATATTGCAAATGTATTAAGAAATATAACATTAATGTTAATATTTGCGACATTCTCAATGTAAAGGGACCTTATGGAGGCAGGCGGTTACGCCGTTTTTAGAACTGTTACCATAGTATTCGTATAGTTACAAGAACAAGAAGAGCGTAACTGCCTTCCTCCATAAAGTCCCTTTATATTGAGAATGTCACATTTTTTTAATCAATAGTTACATTTGCCATTTATAAGAATCGCAAGTAAGATAGTATAAAGAACAAACTAATTTTTTTTCACCTGATTATAACAAGTCGTTTCATAAATAAATAGAAACTGCGCGTTTATTCGCTTACTGGCAACTTCTAAGTAGCTCCCTTAGGGATGATTTTACAATCTTTAAACGAAATTAAACTGTCTGCACAGTAATTAAAGTCTATATTACCAAGCCCGCTTGACAGCGTGACGCGGAATCTGCCCGATGTCAAGAGGCTGTGCGCGACTTTGTGATATAGACTTTAATAACTGTGTAGACAGTTTCATTTCGTTTAGAGGTTGTAAAAACCGTTGCCGTGCCGTCAAGTCGGTGGTGATCGTCCCTTATGCAATAACATACATGTATAAAAGCATCAAAGCATAAGTAGCTTTTCTAGCGAACCATGAACCGTGAGAAATGGTACAAAAACACCAATAACCACAGCACAATGACCAGATTAGAACTAAGCAAAACATTTTTTTTTAAATACATAATAGTTAAAGTCATAAATATATATACATTCCCAAGATGCTATAAATAACTACACACCTCTATGGTACCCAGAGTTGGGCATTATTCGAATAAATTTTCATTTAAATAATAATTCGAATAAACAATCATTCGCGATAAAATTATTCGCGAATAGATTATTCGGCCACTTCTTCGAATAATAAATGAATTATTCTTTATTTTATTCGAATAAATACCACGGATAATATTTTAGTACACTTTCAAATATATGTGTATTTTACGAGTGATTATTTAATAAAAACAAGTCTGATTTTTGTGTGTTTTTAATTTCTGAGTTTTATTTAATACCCCTGTGGATCTTATAGCCATTAACTTTTAAACTAGGATAATTTATTCGTAGTATTTTATTCCTGAGTGATTTATTCGTGGTACAAATTCATTCGGGAATAATTTATTCATGGAATAATTAATTCGTGAATAATTTATTCGCCATATGTACGAATAAGAATAATCATTCGGAAAATTCGTTATTTGCGAATTCTCAATCGTAATTCGTCATTCGAATAAATTTTGCCCATATCTGTGGTACACTAAGGTCTACAATAAGGTCATGTATAGATATATTTGAACGCGATGACTGTATAGATAATTTTTGCCTTTGAATGTACATACTGTCACCAATGCCAGTGCCCGTGCGGCCTACTTACCAGGGACCGGCCCGCTATCCCTTTCAATGGGTTTTGTATGGGTTTTTCGTAAGGATTTACTTACCAAACCCTCTGCCCGTCAAAACCCTTTAAATGTGCTTTTAAAGCGCTATTTCCAAACGATAGCCCATTCTATTAAGCGCTAACCAATACCCATACTAAACCCTTTAAAAAAGGTTACTAGTGTATACGCAATTTTAGACCTTTTGTAGACTTCATAAAACACACGGTACCTTGTGTCCCGTTCGAAGCAAGTAAACAGCCCATTCAACTAAGCGCTAACCCAATACCCTTATAAAACCCTTATTAGTATACGTTACCGACGGCGTATCGTTTGAAGTTACCGCGCGGAGCGGCAAAAGATCTAATACGGTTCGATTTTCTATGGCACACGTTTGTGATTGGCTCGTACAAAAGGGAAAGCTTTATAATAAGCGCTTAAATCGTTAGGGAAACCCTTTCTTAGGGAAATCAAGATGAATCAGTTACCAGTTACCTATTTCAAAGGGCTACCCTTATCGGTGGGTTCTTCATTCGATAAGGGAAAGTCAATCGTATGGGTTGCCAATTGGAATGGGTGAGCAAATCACGGGGCTAGCTATTTCAAAGGGAAGCCCTTTGAAAGGCTTTTCCCGATGAAAGGGTTGTCCGGTCCCTGCTACTTACTGAATAAATATCTTTTATCTTTTAATGGGCAAAAAATGTTTCTTATTTATCGAAAACAAGAGTAGCACTATAAATTTATATTATCCCAAAAATATATTAGCTTTCCCCGAAATGGTTAATTTAGGGCAAATAAAAAATATGAAAAGTATTTAATTGTACTGAACATTGCACGATAGCAGACAATAATGCAATTTAATCGTAAAAAAATCAACGAAATCGGTCTAGCCGTTGTTAAGTGATGATCCGTCATACATGTAGCAATTAATTTTTATTTGTATAGATAGAGTTCGTCAGTTGTTATGGCATTCTTAGCTCAATACAAAAACGTAATTCTAGGAATTACCTCATTTTTTTGTTTAACTGTATGTCCTGTCAAGCACAGAGTAATGCCGTCCTTTGCTAAGTAGTATCTAATTATAGTGTATTCAATCACGGTCACGTTTTGAAGCAGTTAAAGTCACAACGCGGTCACAATCCGGTCTAAAGACAGTCACGTTTTAATTAGAAGATAATAATAATAAATATCAGGGACAATCTCACACAAATTGACCTAGTCCCAAACTAAGATAGTTTTCAATGTGTGTTTTGTCGCTTTCTTTTTTATCCTCCATTGGTAAGGCAAGAATAGAACAAAACATTCATTTGACAGTGACGAATATAGGCTCAGTCTGTTCACGATCATGGACAGTAAAGAATTATATTAATACTTTAATCTGCACTGATTTTTTTGACATTGCCAATATAATAATAATAATAAATCCAGCCTATATACGTCCCACTGTTGGGCACAGGCCTCCACTCACTTGGTTTGGGCTGAGTTCCCACGCGGGCCCAGTGCGGATTGGGAACTTCGCACACACCGTCAAATTGCTTTGCAGGTGTGTGCAGGTTTCCTCACGATGATTTCCTTCACCGAAAAGCTCATGGTAAATTTACAAATTATATTTCGCACTTAAATTCCGATAAACTTAGAGGTGCGAGTCCGGATTCGAACCCACGACCCTCTGCTTAAGAGTCGGCAGGTCAAACCATTAGGCTACCACGACTTTTGCCAATATGGTTTAAAAAAATAATTGATATGCTCATAATCGCTAAACTAAACAGCCACGGTCAGAGCAGTCACTCAATCGGGTCTAACAGCAGTCACGGTCCTAACGCGGTCACAGGCACACCCCAGTCACAGTCACGAACCAGTCAACTCGGACCGCACACCATACTTATAGAACCACACCGTTTGGGGCTTACACTAGAGTCTTTGGAGCGCACTATCATACCATGTTTCGACCGTTGTCGCCTGCTATCCGATTCACGATCTGAAAATAAATAAATAAATTGTAAAAAAAAACATGTTTTTTTTATAAGCCGGCTACTAAAATAATTTGATTTGAAATATAGTGCATTGGGGTTATTTCCGTGTGCGGGGCAATTCCGTAAAACAGGCGTTTATGCCTATTCTAGAACGGTACGCCATTGTTAACTTTGTCAAAAAAGCAGGGGAACTTTTTAGTTCTATGTTTTTAAAAGAGATGGTGGCGTGACGCCATTATGAATGGGCATAAACGCCTGTTTTACGGAATTGCCCCGCACACGGAAATAACCCCAATGCACCCTAAATGTCAGGGGCAATCTCACAGAAGTTGACCTAGTCCCAAACTAAGCTCTAGGCTTGTACTATGGATATTAGGCAACGATAAATCTTATATAGAAAAATACATACTTAAATATATAGAAAAATTCAAAGGTGCGTACGAATCTGAGGCAGCCTCGGGTCGAGGCACGCACGGCTCGTCTACTGTTGCTGTGCAAAACATGGCGAGCCGTCCAGAGTCGGTTCTTTGACCATGCTCAAAGGCGTGCCTCATGTAGATGGACATAAATCGGAACGTGTAGCTCGAGCGTTATCTGTGCGCGAGGCGCGTTGGTTTTATGTTGAGGCATAATGAGACTTCATTTGGTTCATCATTTGGTTAAGAATTGATAAAAGCAATTTGAGTAACCAATCGCGACATGCGCGCGACGAAGCTGAGCGAGGCGAGGCTGTTTGGGCTGAGCGGCTCAAACTCGTACGCACCTTAATTCAGGAACAAATACTAGCGCTCATCACACAAATATTTGCCCATACCGGGAACCAAACCCTGCATGAAGATTGAACTTTAGGCAGTCACTACCAACTAGGCAAACCACTGTCCTGCTAAATATGCTGCCTTAGCTAATTATACAAAAAATAATGAAGGGATATTGTCTTTTTAACATACATTTGGGCGCATCAAACAAGGATGTAGAGTACTAAACTACTAAGAGAGCTCCTTGCCCAGGAGTGGGTGGGACACTCACATAGGCTAAGTAAAAAAACTTACTCCACTGATGATGGGCAGATTGAGCAATGACCCCAGCACTGGGACCATCCGGAGGAAGTTGATGGCGGCTGGTAGGAAACCCCTGGAATAAAAAAATGCAGCGTTTATATCTTTACCATAACAATAAGATTGTACATAAGGTCTGGCGGGGTAAGTGAAACACACGGAGGAAGTGGAACACTTTAAAATATCCCCTGCAATACATGTCAGTATGTAAAGCAGTCTGACAACAGCTGCTTCACCGACACGCACTGCGATTTATTAAAGCTATTATGGGTAAATTTCCGGGCGTTTCAACCGCCGTCATTAGTGTCTTCAATATATTGACGAAATCAATGACACTACAGCAACTTCTGATGCTGAAAGAAACTACATCCCCGGTTCTGCTTCTGTTTACATCAGGAGTTGCTGGTAGGTGTCATTGATTTCGTTAATATATTGGTGACACTAATGACGGCGCTATATATATAGATATATAGATATTTGAAAGTGTTCTACTAACCCTTCCCCCGTGTGTTCCACTTACCCCACCTGACCTTAGTTACATTTTGAGAATTTAATTCAATCCTTATCCTTGACGATGGTGATGATGAACGGAAGCGATCCGGTGCGCAATATTATAAATGTGTACAAGTGTTTGTTTGTTGGTTCGTTCCGTCTTCACCGCCTAACGCCTCAACGGATCTACAGATACAGTTTATATCCAGAAGACCGATATAGGGTACTATTTATTCCGGAAATTTGGACATTCCCGAAGGAATAGCGATATACGACTTCTACAGCTAGTATAAAAAAATCAATAAAACCAAAAAACTGCGACGTTGCCGGCATCGATTTTGTATGAGGCCTCCTAAGTTGTTTTCATGTTTAACTTTCTTCCCTTGCCTTTAACCGCTTTGCTTATCTGTAAATATCCTGTATTGTCTATGTTGTCCAGTCGAGGACAGAAAGATGTTTATACTTTTGAACCTTATTACAATGGAATAAGGTGAAAAAGTGTAAACATCTTTCTGTCCTCGACTGTCCATAATACAGGATGTTTGGCACATGGTTGGACAAGCGAAAACAGCGAAGAGGTGGGGCCTTATGGTACTTACTTAGCCCTATAAATCTAGCCTAGGCCCCAAGGTTTAAGAAAAAAAAATATCTTTAATGTTTAATTTTTTTTCCTAAACCCACCTCTTTGCTGTTTTCGTTTCTCCAACAATGCGCAAAACACCCTGTATTATTTTATTTTTATTTAAGGTTTCTGTATAATTCTCCCGCAAACCGTCAAAATTATTTTTATCAAAAATTCTTTAAACTCTGTCTATTCTGATGTTGGCAAAATATAAAAAAAAGTTAAATAACTAGAAAATCCCCCCTTTACCTGAACAACAGCAGGAACCCGTAGATCTCGGCGATCATGCCCACCATGGGCCACCCCAGCAGCACGATGCTGATGCCCCCGAAGAACGCCACCGACGCCTTGAGCTTGTGCCGCTGGAAGAAGAAGAAGAAGGTGCGCTGCAGCCCGATCACGCAGGCCAGCCCGCTGATGAACAGGATCTGGGGATAAGAGATGGATTATAATACAAAGCTTGTCACAGGCCAGTTGAGCAGCGAGCAAATTTACTAAGACATTGCGACTTGCGAGTAACGTCAATAGAGAATACGCTTGAATTGTTTTATCGCATTTCTTAAAAAAAAAAAAAATACAATAAAAGAGATGACAGAAAGTGAAATTAAACTTAAAATCGGCCAAAAAATACGGATAATATAAGCATTTAAAAACTACTAATTAGACACAGAGATCCAACATAAAGCGTGCCGTCTCTGCTCGGCAAGCCCGGTATTACTCATCAAATTTTCCATCCAATAGTCAATAAAACCATAATTGTTCCTGTCGGAGGAGTTTAAGATTCTGCATGCTTTTGTGAAGACTAAATAAATACACGTCCACATTCTCCCTCCGATCTGTAATTTGATTCCAGTGTTGACCACGAACAGAGCTGGGGTCTTTGGTGCTTCTTTTATTTTATATTAAGCTTGCATACTGTAAGGGCGTTATCGCACTGGCGATTTCCGAGCGTGTTGCGAGCGACGCGATTGCGCAACGTGTTCGGCGCGAGTGCGCAACGTAATCGCTATCTATTTAGTACAGTCAGCTGCAGAGAAAAGTAACCACCCCTGCATATAATTTACTTAGTGGGAGGGGTCACTTTTCTCTGCAGCTGACTGTACTAAGATCGGGACGACCACGTCGCAATCGCAAGTGTGATAAGGCTTTAAAAATGGTCATACGCGTTACCACCCCATTTACACTCGGCCCATATGGGCAGGAAGTATTTAGGGCAATATTTCCAGCAGCGGCAGGAGCAGTGGAAGGGGTGAAAGGGAGTGGAAGGGAGTGAAATTCAGATATGCTTAAACATGTGTTGCCAGCAATTAATGTGTCAATGGGTCACGCTATAATAATAAAAAAAGTTTATTTACCATTTTTTATATATTTTAATTAATCCTGGGCCCTATTCCTTGTGTCAGAAAGACCCACTTTTTTTTTAATAGCCTATTTGAGTGCCCCACTGCTGGGCAAAGGCCATTCTATTATAAAATTAATTTTAAATAGTAAATAATTATATGTATTAAGTAGCCTATAGTAGGTATGCCAGTATTATGTTTCTATGATAATGTTAATTATGTGCAACAATAATTGTAATCCAATAATAAACTTCACTATCACTATCAATGCCAAGTTATTCTAGACGTGATATATCACTTGGTCTACCTTATATGTCTAGCTTAATTCTTCTGCCATTATAGATCTTATAAATATGATAATTACATTGTTTTAAACTCACACTATTTTCACACATACCATGGTCACGAGATGTTGATATAAATGGTAATATGAATAATTTTTTTATCACATTTCTTAACAAAAATGAAAATACCATAAAAAAGATGACAGAAAGTGTAATTAAAATCAGACAAAAAATATGGATAATATAAGCATTTTAAACTACTAATTAGACAGAGAGATCCGACATGGAATGTGACGTGAATAGTTCCATGGATGGCGTGAATAAGTTGATAAGTCGAGATTTAAACTTAAGGAAATTTGTATTTAGAAAAGATTGCATAAGGTTTAAATTACTTCGTGCCTTTTTGACGATTTATCAACTTATCCACGGATTTATTAAAGCAAAAAAAAAATTATACATATACCCTATTATTGTTTTAAAACGCAAATCAAAGTTATTTGAGTTGGAGTTTTACATAACGCACACTTACATTGCCAATGGCCAGTAATCCCTTATCGAAGAGCAGCAGCACTCCCAGGAAGAGGAACGTCATCCCAAACCCAGCCAGGCCGACGCCAATTTCTGAAATTTACCAATTTCTGGCTACCAGATCAGACTAATAAAAAAATAAAAATAAATAAAGATGACAATATTAGATTCTTTTTAGAATATAGCTTTCAAGTTTTTTTTTATAAGTATTACATATTAAATTAATATTTGCCAATGTATTAGCTGTAGTTATAAGCAAAAAAACAAAAAATGCAAGATCATCAACTTTTTCCATAAAAGACTAAGCATAAGTTTCATCAGCAAACATTAAAACACTTTTCTCTTGGTTTGGCCTTATCAATTCGTTATTAGATAATAACTGTATGCTCAAAATAGGTACCTTACCGTGGCAATAACTAAATAAACCAGAAAATTACGAAATTTGATTCAAAACTAGAGCAGTTCTAGATAACATTTTTAGAGTTAGAGAGCTATTAATACTTACTTTGGACGTCTGTTATCTCAATCATGGTTGAGGAAATTTAGTCACAATTGCTTTAATATTAGCTATTACTTCCTAATTACTTAATAAAATCGTTAATTTAATCGACAACAAACTTATAACCTATTACTCCACGTCATTTTTGCAATCGAAATTTTTAGCTGTCAAAAAATGCTGCGTTCCAATTTTATGACTCATGAACTTCACCTTATCATATTTTGGCTGCGGCAACACTTAATTGCTCATTTAATACCACCACATAAAAACAAGTGCCGTACGGGTAATTTTGAAAGATATATGTACATATAATTTATACACTCCAATACTAAATATGCAGCTAATCAAAATTTGGTTTTTACTGAAGTAATATTCCAATTGGCCAAATGAAGTATTATCTCCATCAATTATTTTGTTACATGTTTTACTCTAAAAAAAGGAAATTGCAGTTATTACATAGCAACACCAAACCTAACCTGTGTAAATCAATTGGAAAACCGCGTCCCTTCTTGTAATTTTGCAATTTGACTTGACTGTGTTCAATTGTTCAATTACTGACGAGGCTTTTTGTTAAAAGCTAATTGTGATTATCAGTTAATACGTTTCAAGTTCTTACTTGACCTAAAACCTTTTACTATCAGTATTATCGTGTGATTTATTCACTAGGCTTGTCGTGGTAGGGTTGTTCGATTGTTTTTCGTATTTCTGGGTATAATGGTGCGCGGTACAGGCAGAGGGGGCCGCGGCATGCCAGGGCGAGGTGGCATGGGGCGCCCGCCCTTCAACAGACCACGACTTATGATGCTACGGCCGCCTTTTGACCTGGTAATGGCCGAACCCGCCTTCCCCAGATGCAAGCCCGCTGCTGATGATGCGGCTCTAACACAGGTACTGTGGTGTTTTTTTTTGTTGTTTTTGCGTTGTTTTTAAACTAACCGAGAAACTAGAAACTGGTGACCATAACCACAATCATAACTTAGTATTATGTTATGTCAAATGTGCCAAAAAGTAATTTTAACATTGGTACCTGCCTAGTTAGATGAAATAGATCCAATATGAAATTTCTAGTGAGAAGTGCGATTTATTACAGTTAACCCTATCAGTAATAACTTGGCTTGACCAAGCATAGGTATCAGAGTGTCAGAAAACTTTTTTACTCAAGGACAAAGTTTAATATGTAATACCATTTTGTTTTTGTAGATATTGCTTGTATCATAGGATTTAAGGGTCATGATGTGATAGTTTCACATAATATTCTGTTAGCTGTTAAAGTAAGTTTTTATTGAAAATATATTTTCTTTATATCACAAACATTAAATATTGCAGGCTCTCCTCAAGAGACACGCAGAGCTGTGCCCGACCCCAGCAGAGCAGTCCGCAGTCCTAAGCCTTGTCACAAAGTTACAGACAGTCCTCGACAACCTAGTAGTGGCTCCAGGAGACTTCGCTGCTTGTGTAAGTTATCATTCTCTACCGTTGACGCACCTATAGGTCAAAAAATATGACATCTTTTTGTAATTTTTTTTTGCTTATTTTTTTGGACTATATCATAATCTGAAGAGACTAGAACTTGGTATATTTTTCACCTCCGGTATAGGACAGGTGGTGTGTATGAATTTGAGCTGCTCAGCCCGAGGCAGCCTCGCCACTCACAGCGAGGCAGCTCAGTCGGACACATGTTGTGATTGGATTGCGCGTTGAGGCAACGTTTTCCCGGCGAGCCGCCAATGTGTGGCGCACCAAAAGGCGTCGAACGCAACTACAGCTGATTTCATCATTATCCACAGCATTAAAAATCAATGAATCAAATTGCTTTTATTAATTTTTAACCAAATGAACTCTCATTATAATTATTTTTAACCTCCACATAAAACCAACACGCCTCGCGCACAGATAATGCTCGAGCTACACGTTCCGATTTGCGTCCATCAACATGAGGCACGCCTTTGAGTATGGTCAAAAAACCAACTCTGGGTGACTCACCATGTTTTACGTACGATTTTAAGCAAATAGGCGAGCCATGCGTGCCTCGACCCGAGGCTACCTCAGATTCATACGCACCTTTAAAATTACCATACAGTTTTGGGCATAATTGTTGGTGTATTTGTAGTTGCTATGCACTCTATTTCAAGTGTTGCTACAAGATAACAAGAGTAATCCAAAATACTTCACTTCAAACATATCAAATGAATGAATTAGCCTTATTTTAGCTACAATTTAAACAAAAACATTAGTAGTAAAAATCATAATTAATAATTATGAATTGACATGTTCATTTCAGCAATTAGAGGAGGTTCGTCAAGTGGGTTCATACAAGAAAGGCACCATGATGGCCGGGAAGAACGTCGCGGACATCGTGGTCATCATGAAGACTCTGCCTACCAAAGAAGCAGTCGAGGGACTGTCAAATAAGGTAAGAATTATTCCAGTAAACACCCAGCCCAGCTCTTGCAGCATGGATGTTGTTTTCTGTGAACTCTACAGGTGCCATGTGAATTCCTAGTGATAATTATTTCAAACTAAGCATGCTGTTTTACTATCATTTACCAATTTACCACACAGTGCGGGATCTCGTTATACTGAGATAGGTCTCAGTACTGTTAAAAACGTTCGATTTCCCCTATACCAACAGCCCGCAAGGACGTGCGGGATTGGAAGCCCTAGATTTCACATTACAAAATAAAATTTTATCATAGCTAACTATTTACAGCCATTTAAATAATGGAACTCAACACATCTTCGCAGGTGACAGAGGAGGTAAACAAGCTGCTGGTGGCAGAAGGCAGCGGGCCCTGCGCGTGCGCCGCCCACTCGCGCGGCTTCACGGTGCAGCTGCCGGGGTGCGGCGTGCGCGTGCTGATCACCACGCTGCACCACAACCTGCGGAAACTGGAGCCCGAGGTGACTACAATCATAAATAGAATAGTAGTAGTGGTATAGATGCCGTGTCCCGGTGGTCCCAGGGCGGCCTGCCAGCGAACATTACTTCGAACGCTGCCACTCAATTCAACAGAACCACACTGTTTTGTCGTCAAAATAGTTTAGAATATTACTTGTGTTAAGTTTATAAATATATGTATATATTTTAGTCACTAAGGTATTATTTATCTATGTTGTTAATGACCAAGGCTGGTAATGACCAATAATAATTATTATTATTATAAGGGTCAGATGTAGAAAGCAGTTTTTCGACACGGTATGCATTGTCAGGAGGTTCCTCACTCTGCAGCCCTAACCATCGGTAGCTTGAGCCTTGCCCCGCTACCGGTGGCACCCGTAGATTAGATTTTCTATAATGTTTATTTTTGTATTATTGTTATTGTACTGTTATATAAATATTGTAAAGATTTAGCCTACAGAGAAATAAATAAATATGTACTGTACGCTGATCGTCACTTTGCCTAACGAGGACACAATATTATGTATATAGATTTACTATAAGTGTGTTTCCTTGTCCTGGGCAGGTGCACCTGGAGTACAAGGTGATCAGCAGCCACCTGGCCGCCATCCGCCACTCGCGCTGGTTCGAGGAGAACGCGCACCACTCCTCCATCAAGGTGCGTGCACAGCCCGCGCGACCCTCGCGGCGCCGCGGGGGCGGGGCGGGGGACTGCCATCCCTATCTCTCGATTTGGTTTTGAATGACGAGTGAAAGGGATAGAGCAAGTTTCGCATTTAGTGTTTATAGTGACCATCCAGCAGTGTCCGTCTGATGTTGTACTCTTTTGTGTCATATTGTTTTGACTTTGATAGGCTTTTATTTGTGAGTACATTTAAGAAACTATAATAATTTAGTATGGAGATTGTTTATAACCTGGAGAGGGATATTCATTTTATTTCGGAAAATCTGACAGTTTTCAACGGCATAGCGATAGGAATCTACGCGGGTAATAGCTAATAGTTGGGTAGAAGAAAGGACAGTAGAGAGATCTCTTTCCGGCGGGTGTTGTGCCTGGGGATCGAGGTACGTTAGGATGAAGTTGAAAGTTGTATATATGCAACTTGACTGGGGAAACTTTGATACCGTGATGTAGAACACTAGTTACGCTGTTTGCCGCTGGTGGCGCTAGTAGTAGTTAGTTGTTATAGTTGTGCTGTACTTGGTAGGTGTCGTAGCTAGATGTGGCCAGTGGGTACAGGTGTGCGACTGTGCGCAGGTGCTGATCCGCCTGCTGCGCGACATGTGCGCGCGGCACGGCGGGCTGGCGGCCGCGACGCCGTGGATGGTGGACCTGCTGGCGCACCACTGCATCATGAACAACCCGCAGCGCCAGGCGCTGCCCATCGCCGCCGCCTTCAGGTACCACGCACGCTTCTACTCGACCGACGAGCTTTACGCGTCTTTTCATAACGAGTTTATAATCACTGTTAGAAGTACAGTCGGCAACATAAGTGTGTTAATTATAATTAAAATTATAATAAACCTTTTTGAAATTGTGTAAGTGCTAATAGACTTGAATATAGAGATGATGACCGGGTAAAGAAAACGAAATTCTATTTAGTCCGTCAGTTAGATTATCAAAAAATATTGGTCACGTATATTTTTCTTTTGTCAATCAAACAAAAAATGACAAAGGTAAGCGCGTCAAAGTTCGGAAGTGGGGACTTGTGACGTCACTTACAAAAAATATGTGTTCAACACTTTTTGACAATCTACGTGATCGACCAGAAAAAAAAATTAGTCATGATCCCCATTTACTATAGCGTTCGCTAGAATGATTCACGTACTTACCAGTTGGTTCATCGAATACTTGGAACTGAGAGATAAGTTCGCACATGCCGTCGATCATGCTAGCGAAGTATACATTTAGGATCAAAATGGTTATGGACATGTTTGTTCCCAGGCGCGCCCTGTCGCTGCTGGCGGGCGGGCTGTTCCTGCCGGGCTGCGCGGGGCTGTCGGACCCGTGCGAGGCGGCGCATGCGCGCGCGCACACCGCGCTCGACCTGCAGGAGCAGGACAACGCCGCCGCCACGGCGCAGACGTGAGGCATTCTTTTTATCACTCTATTATTGTGTACCACTGCTGGCAGAGTCCAAGTCATCCCGACATCAGTATTACATTAATGGAAAATACCAACAACACACCATTCATAATATTCTTAAAGTAAACTACTAGCTTGTACCCGCGTGGAAGTCGTTTTTCGCTTTTACCTCAGGAACCATAAAATTTTCCAGGATCAAAAGTAATATAATTGTCAATCCAGGTTAACGACTATCTGTGTGCCAAATTTCATCAAAATCCGTTCAGCCGTTTCAAACACAAACATCCAAATATCCATACAAACTCCAGGATTATATACAGGGTGTTTTTTTATTCGTCTACAGAATTTTGTGGGTTAAATCAGTAAGTCATATTGACCAACTTTCACTATGGGATCAACCCCGAAATCGCGAAAAAAAATTGTCCCTCCCATACAAAACATCGTCAGCTGACTAGCCAAAATGTATGGGATGGTCAAAATTTTTTTCGCGATTTCGGGGTTGGTCCCATAGTGAAAGTTGACCAGTATGACTTACTGATCTAAGCCACAAAATTTTGTAGACGAATAAAAAAACACCCTGTATACTAAATTCTTGATTCCGGATACTTACCCCACTCGTCATTCGAGACCTCAATCAGAAAAAACAGATGACGTAACTTTAAATTTCGATGTTCTATAGGATTCATGAAGTTACGTTCTGACGCGGCTGATAATGGTGTAGGTGCAGGTTTTTATCCCCTAGCTTCTACTTCGCCCCCTAACCACAGAATAAATAACCCTAACTCTGCCGCCCCGTACGAAATTCGAGTATCTTTAATAATGCTTAGTTACATCTTGAACCAATTATAAAGTTGATTATTAAATTAATTTTAGATCGAGATCCCTTCGGATAGCGTTCGAAGATCTGGTAGACGAATGCTTGGTTGATCCTGAAGCAATAAATGTGCGTTGTTCTTGTCAGGCTGCTCCGCGTGGTGGCGCGCGGCGGGCACCGCTACGTGCTCGGGCTGCAGGCCTTCGAGGGCGGCAAGGACATCTCCAGCGAGATCACCGTGTGGGACGGCGTCGTCGTGTCGCCGCTCGCGCCCGCCTACAGCGACGCGCCCGAGCCCATGGACACCGACGACAAGGGTGGGCCCTCCTTACTATACTATCGATACCAGGGACTGTAATACTGGTTTAATTTGGATGTCAATATAATAATAATAATCCAGCCTATATACGTCCCACTGCTGGGCACAGGCCTCCACTCACAATGAGAGGGTTGGGCTATAGTTCCCACGCGGGCTCAGTGCGGATTGGGAACTTCGCACACACCGTCAAATTGCTTTGCAGGTGTGTGCAGGTTTCCTCACGATGTTTTCCTTCACCGAAAGGTTCATGGTAAATTTACAAATTATATTTCGCAAATAAATTCCGAAAAACTTAGAGGTGCGAGCCCGGGTTCGGACCCACGACCCTCTGCATATTAGTTGGCAGGTCAAACCATTAGTCTACCACGGCTTTTTAATATAAATATCGATAATTAGGTATCTTGTTATCTATATAGGATCGATTACATCATTTTCGGTACATTAATATCGATATTTTGACAGAACTCCGTTATTTATGACCCAATTTGAATTTTTCTTTACTCAGTCGGTTAACATACTTACATACCCGGTTCAGGTTGGTCTCATTTCTATATGAATGATAAACTGATGATGAAATCCATGAGGAATCGATGGAACTCTTCAAAAACCGTAGGTACAGTCAAAGGCATTAATATCTATACACCCATTGCGTCATAAGTGGCAATTGCTGGGTTCAACTTTTTGAGCGTTACCCATTAGTTTAGTATCAAAATTTATTTGTTGCAGATGACGAGGGCCAGGACGGCGTGGCGGCTTGAAGCGAGCGCTGTGAAGCAATACTTTAAGATACTAAGATGTGTTGAGATCTTTAAATAAATTTATAATTTTAACTTTATTCTTGTTTGTTACCAAATTAATGCACAACTACTGATGTCGATGGACAGTTCTTTATTATAACCGCTGCGGGAAACAATAGGGATGATGACTGGGTAAAGAAAACGAAGTCATATTTAGTCCGTCAGATAGATTATCAAAAAATATTGGACTCGTATTTTTTATTTTGTCAATCAAACAAAAAATAGCGACTACTATTTTGACCTATTTTAGGTCTTTGCTTATACGAGTATGAATAATGAAGAAACTTGAACAGCCATCTCTAGGCCATGTACAATGCCCGCGGCTACTACTCAAGTAGGCGCGCGGAACACGTCGCGGCGGCTCGGCGCCCCCAGACCTGCGCCCGCGTGCGTGCGGAATCAAAACTAAGAACAGAGCTGATGGCCGTTAAGGCGGAAAGGTTCTAGATGGATGAGAGTAGCACAAAACCAACATCGTGGAGATCTTTTTGGAAGGCCTATGTTCTGCAGTGGAGTCTTTCGGCTGATATACAGTGTCACATTGACACCGGAGGTAGACCAGCCTAAAGCGTGTGCTAGACGGTTTGAAACCAAGTGACCTCGGTAGTTTGAGACCATGTAGACAGTGGTTTCAAACCAAATTATGCGAAATTTGGTTTGAAACCACTGTCTACATGGTTTCAAACTACCGAGGTCACTTGGTTTGAAACCGGTTTCAAACCGTCTAGCACACGCTTAAGGGGCACTGAACTAGCCTGACATGGCCTCAGAAAGTCGCATGGTTTTCAAGATATGCCAGTTTAACCCATTCACGACCAAGCATCTGCAAGCGAACACTACACGCCAGGCCATTGTATTTTTCGCTCAAAACGGTGACGACATGCATGCGTCACGGGCCCGGCTGGTTCGGTTAACAGACCGTTAAGTTTTTTGCCAATTTCAGGAAACTAAGACTGGAAATATCTTGAAAACCATGCGACTGTTACTGAGTCATGGTAGGCTTGTTCGGTGTGGGGAAGATGCCGCGTCAAAAAAACGGCTGGTTCGAGCCGTCTTAGCCTGGTTTACCTCCAGTGTCAATGTGACGTAGGGTAAACTCATCTAATTCCGTGGTAGCAGTTCTATAATCCGCCATAGAACCCTACTAATAGAATCTAGGAACTGAAATACGACCTTGGGACTTTTAAATAGGCTAACGCAAATAAATAACGGGTGTGTTTTAGGTCCAAGGTTCGACCGGCGGGGTTCTATGGCAGATTAAAGAACGGCTACCACGGAATCGAGTCACGAAATTCAATGAGTTTACTATACTACGACTTATGGGAACACCCTATATGATAAAACAAAACATGATTTTTCAACTTTTATTTCAACACGTTTACAAATTTTACAGTTCACCTCGCCACAAGTAAATTTTTGGGATTCTTCAACGCATTCCGTCTCCCATTAAAACGTCTCGACAGAATGTCATGTCCGGGACACAAACTGGATGTCTTGGTAATCATAGACATCTTTCTTAGTTTATTATTCAAACTAGTCCTAGATTCGACGTCTATGGACTTCAGAGGATCGCTGGGCACCCTTGAGCACACGGATATAGCAACTGGCGAGTACAATTTGTACCTTGAAAAGGTACTCTCTGAATAGCAAGTTTGGATTTTGCCGTGAATATCTGGAACATTGTGATGTAGGTAATCTTACGCCCTGGACTAAGGCGTCGAATTTAAAAGTTACGCTAGCCCCATCCCTTTCTATACCTGAATTTTTATTCTCACGGAAAAATGTCTTCGTCTACATTTTTCCGTTTTGTGTTGCCGTTAACGAAAAACAATTGAAGCATTCAAGATATACTTTTGCACATTTATAAGAAATCGACTTTCTATAAATAAAACTGTATATTATAATCAAGATAAAATTTAATTTGTGGATGGCCAACTTTATTTTGACATAAATTCTTCGTTATATTAATTTAAAGAGAATACTGTTTTCGTATGCATAATTTATTAAAAAATTCAGGTATAGATTTATAACGGCACGGCGAAGTTTGTTCAGTCACGGTGAAGCAAGGCGGTCTAAATATAAGGAATTGTATGCCACTTAACCATCACGTAACGGCATGTAAATTTACCGTTTGCCGTGGACGTGGCGACTAGTTTAAAGCACTCTCACGATTTTTATATAGCCTATGACACTCGCACGTTCTTGACGAATCATATGACACCACTTTTATTAAAATCGGTCCAATAGTTTAGGAGCTAGAGTGGAACATAGGTACGGTTAGAGATGGGCCGAATATTCGGTATTCGGCATATTCGGCAAGTTTTTCAATGTTGCCGAATAGTTCGGTTACATTGCCGAATATTTACCGAATAAACAAAGTAAACAACAAGCGTAGGTTGTTTCGTAATTCGTCGGATTGACATCCTATCTCAGCATTTTAAGCAACTACCAAAAAGAGATAAATATGAGTCTAAATATAAATACAATTATTTTGCAAAAAACCGTATCTTAAATAAGTTGTTTTAATTAAGTAAGTTTTATTAATCAGTAATCACCTTTCTCGCTTATCCACTAAAGGTCGACAAGTCAAATGGCGCGAGCGCGAAGGTCCGAAACACGCGCGGAGCGCTGAGCGCGTACGTGTCAAAACTTGCTTCTAGCGATTCGGCGCAACCGAATATTCGGTTCGGTAAGAGCTGAACCGAATGTTCGGCCGAATATTCGTATTTGATATAATAGGTAATAAATCATACACGCACGCAGTAGTATAAGCAGAATATAATTAAAAGATAAAACACAATAAATTAAACATAATATCAAGAGACGTGAGCAAAAGAAAAAACACGATAGTCTTATTTTTCTTTTCTGACTGTGACATCAATCAACATTTGAAAATACCATAGACAATATTCTTTTTTAATATTTCTAACACTCCTCCTTATTTTCAAATACTTTACATTTTCATCTTTCTTATGCTCTCACACTCATTGCATTTGTACACCATCCAAACTTCCCTTTCACTAAAGGTTTGGTCAGTGCATCAGCCACCATACGATTCGTCTCAATGTAATTAACAGCTATCTGTTTATTTACAATTGCTTCCCTTACAAAGTGGTAACGTATGTCTATATGTTTAGTACGTTGGTGATGTACTGGTTTTTGTGCAATGGCTATTGCCGATTGACTATCACTGAGGATGTTCACACATGTTTCCTCTGTTGCTGTCAATTCTGCTATAAGTCTCCTCAGAAATACAGCCTCTCTTGCAGCTTCTGACATAGCCACATATTCTGCTTCTGCAGTTGATAAAGCGATGGTTTTCTGCTTGCTGCTTTGCCAACATATAGCTCCTCCTTGAGCTAAGAAGACATAACCAGTCCAAGACTTCCTATCGTCTTCCTTGCCACCATGACTAGCATCAACATACCCTTGAAGCATTCTAGATGTTTTGTTTCGAGAATATACTATTCCATAGCTTTTGGTTCCTTTCAAATACCGTAGCACTCTTTTGGCTGCTGTCCAAATTTCTTCTGTGTAACAGTTGTTAAACTGACTCAAGAAGCTTACCGTGTGCATGATATCGGGTCTAGTGCACACAGCAAGGTACATCAGGGATCCAATCAAATTTTGATATGGAATTCTCTTGTCTGGTTCCAGTCCATTCTCCAATTTCTCTAGGTGAGAATCAGGGACTGCCGGTGTGGCAACTGCTTTACAATTTTCCATTTGAAAGGTCCTAAGCAGTTTTTCTATGTATCGTTCTTGGTCAATTTTGATCTCGTCCTTCGTTTGAGTGATCTGCATCCCTAATATGAGATCTGCCTTACCAAGATCCTTCATCTCAAATTTTGACATAAGGTCTTTCTTCACAATCTTAAGCTCGTTTTCGTTATTCCAAAAGATTAGAAGATCATCAACATAAACCGCTATTATTATGACCTTAGACTCGTTAGACCTTATGTAGACGCATGGCTCGTTTTTAGACTGTCTAAATTGAAGTTTTTTCAGCTCAGAATCTAATTTGCTGTTCCATGCTCGTGGAGCTTGTTTCAGTCCATAAAGAGAACGATTGAGCTGACAAACATAGTCCTTTTTTGTCTTGTCTACAAAACCTTCAGGTTGCTTCATGAAGACTCTTTCCTGTAAATCTCCATTTAGGAAAGCGGTCTTCACATCCATTTGGTCAATTTTTAAATTGATCCTACTGGCTAGCGCTATTAGCGTTCTCAGTGAGCTATGACGGACAACTGGCGCGAACGTCTCATGGTAGTCAATGCCCCACCTTTGGCTGAAGCCTCGAGCCACCAGTCGTGCTTTGTATCTTAGTTTATTTCCCGCCTCTTCTTTGATTTTAAATAGCCATTTAGAATCAACTACATTGCACGTCTTAGGGGGCTTCACTAGGGTCCACGTTTGATTTTTCTTAAGGGCATCTAACTCTTCCTGAATCGCGACTTTCCATTTGTCTGCATCTCGTCTTGTCAAAGCTTCTTGAACTGTACTCGGTTCCTTCTCCGATTCTGTTGCATTGTATAAGATATGGTCTTGAAACTGCCTAGGTTTTCTTTCTCTTAAAGGATACCTTCTTTCAGTTTCAGGCTCTACACTTTCTTCGTCAGCTGATATAAAGTTATCTATTTCCGATTCATAGTCAAATCTTTCTAGTGGTTGATCCTCAATTTCATCATTTGACTCAAGCGTGACTTCTTCGTTTTCTACTATGGGCAGCTGAGTTTCGTCCCTCATTTCAACCTCCACTCGAGGTGATTGAAGTTCCTCCCTCGTGTCACTCTCCACCTGAGGTGACTGGAATTCTTCCTCTCTGGGTAGTGGATGAAACTCATGCTCATTATATTGAATATTTGAAGGGACAGGGACTTCTTCTGTGACCGATTCATGCTTTTCGGGATTGTGTTTTTGCCCTTCAAAGAAAATCACATCTTTGGCTTTAAACACCTGACCAGTTCGAGGATCTAAAAGTCGATAGGCTTTGGCGTTGTCCCAAAAACCTGTGTGTACCAATTCCCTGCTTTTTGGATCCCACTTGGTCCGCTTCTGATCTGGGATATGCATAAAAACCTTGCATCCGAAAACTTTGATGTTGTTCAGGTCACATTTCTTTCCTGTCCATGCTTCTTCTGGGGTTTTATCTCTGACCGCAATAGTTGGTGATCTATTCTTCAAGTAGACTGCGTGATGGACGGCTTCTGCCCAAAACTGCTTTTCTAATCCAGACTCTTGCAGCATCGATCTGCTCTTCTCACAGATTGTACGATTCGCTCTTTCTGCGACGCCATTTTGTTCCGGTGTGTATTCAACTGTCACTTGGTGCTGAATACCATTTTCTTTCAGAAAATCATCCATTTGTTTATTAACAAACTCTTTTCCGTTGTCACTTCTTAATGCCTTTATTTTCTTCCCGGTTTGCGTCTCAACAAATGCTTTGAATTCTTTAAACTTTCCAAAAACTTCACTTTTGTGTTTTAAAAAATATACAAATGTTTTTCGCGTAAAATCGTCAATAAACGTAAGAAAATATCGACATTTACTAAATGAAGTGACATTCATGGGTCCACAAACATCAGAATGTATTAAACCTAATACCTCTGTTGCTCGTGTTGCACCACTTTTCTTTGATGGAAGTTTAGTTTGCTTTCCCATCAGACAGGATACACATTCAAACGAAGAGGTAGAGTTGGGAAAACTTACCCCAGTCGCCATTTTGTTTTTCAGTAGAAGGAGGTTACGCATACCTAGATGTCCCATTCTGCGATGCCACAGGTCGAGCTCACTGCTTTCCGCTGTCGACGCGAGTGCAGAATTCTGTAAACAACACTGGTTTAATTTGTATACACCTCTGTCTACTTCACCTTTGATGATCGCTTTACCACTTATTTTGCATTCATCTCTTTTAAATATCTCGCACTGCTTAGGAGAAAATACTACTACATACCCTTTTTCAGCAATAGCACTTACACTCATTAAGTTAGCTGATAACTTTGGTACATACATGACATTGCTGACAGTCATCCCTGTTGACTCGCACTGTACCGTACCTTTTCCTTCTCCATACACCTTGTCACCATTTGCACAAGTTACAGTGATACGATCTATACCCTTATAGTCTTTAAGTAACTGTCTTCTGCCTGTCATATGTCTGGATGCTCCCGAGTCCAAGACCCATTCTTCTTCACGGTCTCCAGTTGTGGCAAATGCAAAAGCATTAAACTCTTCTTTCTGCTTGTTTGGTTTATTCGGACATTCGTATGCTTTATGCAGACCATCACAAATGTAACACTTTATTTTCTTCTTTGTCTTCGGCTTGCTCTTGCCTTTTTGCTTCGATAGCAGTGCCGAAGTCGTCGAAGTTCCACTTGAACTTGGCGCTGAAAATGTGTCTTCCATTTGGAAAAGTTTTGTCTTTACATAATCTGTAGTAAGGGTAATGTTGCTGTTTTCTATCGCTAGTCTCATCGGCTGGAAATCAGGGGTTAGCCCTTGCAGCAGTAAAGCAGCCAACAGCTCATCGTCTACCTCTTTTCCAAGGTCTGACAGCTCCTGAGACGTCGTCATTACCGCTGTGACATAATCTCTCACTGTAGAGAATTGTTCCAGTTTGTAGCTCACTAGCCTTGATAGAAGTCTACATCGATTGTTCAAACCTTTGTCTTCAAAGGCAGCCTGTAAGGCTTCCCATGCCTGCTTGGCTGTCGTGGCTTTCTTGACATGAACCAGACAATGTGGTTTGATCATCAGGCAAATTTTTGCCCTTGCTCTTTGATCTCTTTTCGTACCTTCTTTATCCGAAACTGCAGGGGTAACACTCGTGTACTCCCACAATTCTGCATCTATAAGGTACATCTCCATTTGAAACTTCCATGTTGAATAATTTGCATTACCGTCAAGTTTTTCGATAGTCACTGAATTACTCATGGTTTCAATGTTTGAAATACTTGTGTTACTGCCGATGACTGGAGTTGAACAGTCGCCGCACTCTTTAGACATTCTGCAATTTCGTTGCTGAGTAACCCATAACCTGATATAATAGGTAATAAATCATACACGCACGCAGTAGTATAAGCAGAATATAATTAAAAGATAAAACACAATAAATTAAACATAATATCAAGAGACGTGAGCAAAAGAAAAAACACGATAGTCTTATTTTTCTTTTCTGACTGTGACATCAATCAACATTTGAAAATACCATAGACAATATTCTTTTTTAATATTTCTAACAGTATTCGGCAAAGTCCGTATTCGGCCCATCTCTACATACGGTTGTGTGCCATTTCCTGAGCGCGTGTAACCTACCTCTTTTGACAATTAAAATATCCGTTTTTAATGATTCGCTGTTGATTACATTCGACATAATATCAATGAGTTATAGACCCTGATTTCCTTTTGATTTAAATGAGCTTGCGAATCCGTTGAAATATCGGGAGCAAGTATATCCCGCTGAATATAATGTCGAACTGAAAATATTGCATAGAATACTTATAGACAACTTACCTATGTGCTGTATAACATTCATAAACCCACATTTATTATATTTTTCCCACTTTGATTTTTGTTTCGCATCCGTCTCTGGGATGGAAACCTGGGTCACGGCTTGGGGTCCACATAAAAGCCCACGAGTGGGCAGTCCGCTGCAGCTCATTTTTAAGCTAACGTTAAAATTTACATAGCAATCGAAAAAGGTTATTTCTTTTGAGAGAATCGAGTTGAATTTATTATTTTGTATAAATAATGACTGCGGACATTTCTAGCGCATAGCCTTCTTGATAAGACGTCAAGAGTTCATGACAGATTATTAGACAAATTATGTCAAATTGTTTTTTTTTGTTAACTCGCCAGTAATCGCGTTTGAATCTGCCTCGGCCGCGATTTGTAGTACCTTTTTTATCGCGTGCGTCTTTTCAATATGAATTTACCTTTATGATTATGACCGCGAAGATCCATAGCATCTGTCGTTGAAAATAGATTGAAGTGTTAGGACCACTTGCATGAAAAAGATAAATATATATTTAAGACAAACTAGATTTAACTAAACTAGGTATTGTTATGTTAGTATAATCTACTGTAATATGTATTGTTAACCATTTTTTCTGTGTATTTTTGCACCAAAACATTAGATAAGATAGGTTATGTTCAAGTTGTGACGTCTGTTTTTGCTTGTTTTTTCTTGCTTAGGGAGGCTAAGGGACTCTTGCCCATACTGCCAAATAAGGCGGGGCATGAAAGATAGCGTGTGATTTTTAATTTTTTTATGTTCGTTTCCCTTTCTTATTGTTTCGTTTTCCTCCTTCTTGTTTTGTAATTTATGTTTTATGTATCTGTCAAAATTATGTGTGAGTAACCTTCCGTGGTTTCACCTGATGGTTCCAACGGAAGACCAGCGCCGACTTTAATGCCGGCATTACGCTGAGTTGGGACCATTTCGTGACTACATTCTTACTGTGTGTATTTTTTTTGTCCTTTGCTGATATTGGTCACGAATAAATGTTTTTCTTTCTTTCTTTCTTTCTTTCTTTATTTATTATTTTAGTGCAGGTGGCCCTTGAAACTTGGAATGCATCGCGTTTTGAGTCCTTCCATTCATTTATTCTGCTAATAGATATATTTTCATATACTGTGTGTGTAATTATTTTTTAACGCATTCACTACCGGCAACGCACATAAGCGTTCTCCTGACTTACTCAGCGCCTTGAACGCATATGTGCGTTCTTAAGCCGAAAATTCGGAAAGGCGTAGCGTGCAGCGGGGCGTTGTTGTTTTGCGTGCATACTGGTTGCAGACCTACTGGAAGTATGTCTTTCATAGTCAATGACCGCAGTGGGCACGCAAAACGACGCCCCACAACACGTTTCCTATGCTAGAACTATGCTAGTACCGTATACATATAACAAAATAAATAAATAAATAAATAAAAGGGGGCACTTGGCGAAATTTGGTTCCCAATTTGGATGACAAAATAATTATACAAGCAAACTTCTAGTTAAGAAATAAAACAACACAAGTACAAAGTAGGTTCTTTATATTTTGCAAAGGAGTAACAATAATTTACTTTTTATTTTATATGGACAAAAAAATAAAATTAACATTAAAAATGGCTACCTCGAGTAATTACTAAAAAATAACGTTTACACAATACTGTGGTAATCTCCAATAAAAAAATATTTCTTCCAAATGCACTTATATTATGTTAAAATATTTACAAATTAAGTTAACAAAGTATGCAGAAATGTTTTCTTAATACGTCAAATTTATTCAGTTGATTTCAACATACCGTTTTTATCTTCTTTTAAAAAATATTTCAAATTTTAATTTTAATACTGCCGGCATTCAAGATTTAAAGAAAAAAAATGTATTTTCGCTGGTATCAAACAAGCATCTGTTTGAAAACAAGATTGTACAATGATTTTAAATTAAAATATTCAGCTAAATGCAAAAACATCCTAACAATTATTAATCGAATTTACAAAAAACAACTTTTTAAACGGTAGTTTTAATATCCAAAAAAAAAGACTAGCGCTTTTAAAAGGAAATTACTGTTTGTCTTTGGTTTCCAGTTCAGATTAAGAGTTTATGGCAGACGAAAAGAGAAAAAAATGTATAACCATAAATTAAGTAGGCACGTGTCCTTAAAAAATACACAAATACTGTACAGCTATAATACCTATATCTACATGTCAGTCGTCCTTAACTGACTACACTGTACTGTACAATTATATACATTTAATTCATTCCGACAATAAATCTAAGCGACCATAGATTTTTTTCTAATCCTTTGAGAATAAAAGCGTTCTAGGCTATTCAAAGTCGTCACTTCACGTAGGTAACCAGTAAAATATTACTCCCAGTAATTTCCACCTCACAAAGAAAATTAGGAAGAAAGTACTGAGGATTTTGTTACCACTAAAACAAATAATAAACAACCCACTTGTTTTAACGTTTTCGTTGTCAGTGGGGACGAGTTGAAAACAACTGCAAATAGCCTAGCAAACATTTTTAAACACTATTGCCAACTTGGTGTCACATGTTAGTACGTGGTTACATTAGCTTGGAAAGGAGAGGGCGCTGTTGACAGTGTATTGGCAATATGATTCAATTTTAATTGCAGTTTTTAATGTGGTGGTTGCCACATCAAACTGATATTTGACGATGGTGACAATTGTTCAAGCCCAATTTTATGTGTGGTAGTAAAATACTCATTTGAATTTACAACTTCGAATATAGCTCTTGCAATTCACGAAGGCGACTGGGCTTTACTTGTGGTAAACACGCATCTGTATACAGCATCGAGTATGTACATGCAAACACGAAAACAATATGCACAAGTGACTTGAGCGACGGTGCGCTCACTGTGGATCGCTCCGTCAGACACACACTACCGCAATGTGCATGTACACTTTCAACACAAATAAAGCCCACTCGCCTTCGTAAATTGCAAGAGCTATAGCATACAAAGGCACATTAACAGTGGTACAGATTGGCAAAGATTTTGCGCAAAAATTGAATCATTTTGCCCATTTCCCTTCAAACAGCATTTTCATTTACTCCAAATTATTTTTTAGCTAACTCGTGATATCGTTATTCGAAAATAATATGATCTTTTCTACACCAGCGCATATCAAACGCGCATAAATGCTAGTAAGGCGTAATTACTCTTATCCTACTTGCTTTGACTGATTGGATTTAACATACCAATTTAAAAATTGTAAACAAACGTTATAATTAGGTAAATCTATGATGATCACCGTGACAGCCGTATTTTGTAATTTCACAATTACTACTCCCAAGGAAGCCATATAAAAATAAAGAGGCGATTACTGAGTGCCGTCGCAGTTTGTATCAATGTATTATTTACAAATATTCAAAAAAACAATTGTAATACGTGTTTATATGAGCTGTCACAGAAATCATAATAGATTGACCCAACTAGTAAGTTATTTTCCTTCATATTTGACTTTCTATGTGACGTTTCACTGGTAAAGGTACCTTGTGGCCGTGACCACAAGGTACCTTCACCGACGAAACGTCACCTATAAACGGTTATCAGCAATGATCGGAATGGACGATCCATGCCTATACTTGTTTTAAATAATAATTACATTGAAAGGTTAACGCGTCGCTGTCGATAGCGGGCATATTACGGGCGTGTTTATAATGTGGATAAAACATCTGTCACTATCTGACCCTTATATACGTGCGAGAGTGACGGATGCTTTATCCAACCTTATCCACCGCGTTAAAGGCGATTATTATCGGGTCCAGGGTTTTCCCGCATCTTTTTTATACGAAGCTCGCATACTGTAAAGACGCACATACGCGTTCAAGGCACTGGGTGAAAGGCAAGAAAACGCTTATATGCGTCGTCGGCAGTTAATGCGTTACTGCCGCATGATAAAGCAAATTGCCTATTCCGATCAAATATTGACATTGATATAACTAAGAAGATTCCAACTGCAAATATTTAAAATTTTAAATCCAAATAGTTATATAAAACACGCCGCGCTGCTTATATTTTTAATTCCTATGATATGTTTATTACATGTTTTTATACTCTTAATTTTACTCAAAGCTAGTCACATTGTTCTAAGCGATCTAATACCGACAATAGTTTAGTTTTAAAACTTAGACTATGGAATTGCTTTATACAGCTCACTTTTTAATTTAGGCCGCTTTTAAAGGCTACCAGACGAAAATATGTTTTTAACCAGTTTTATGTAACTAAAGGCCGTACTCAACTTTTAAGTTTAATTAAAGTTGCTGTTGTCACTTTCTTTGCTATAGCAATAGTATAAGACGCAGCAACTTTAATCACACTTAAATATTAATTGAAGACTCTGAGTGCGGCCGTTAGTTGGAATCCATCAATCGTAATTATAATCGCAGATCACGAAGAACTACGTATGACCTGTCACTACTTGTTCCTATCGAGCATGCGTCAATAGGACGTGCGAGCGCGACAACAATTAACTTTTTCAACGCCATTGACGTATATATCCGCACCACTGGTTCAACGCCAACGACGGATATATCCGTCACGGTTGACAGTGAAAAATAGACCTGAATATCTATGACGTAAGGTTGAAATTGGCTCTGGTTGTCAGCTGTCATTTGCGTGACGACTTGTATTTGACATGGCGTTGAATAGGTTAAGCAAGTTAAGTGACCTTTTATAAAAACGAATGTACCGATGGAATTACCGTGCGCTAATTATTTAACGTTACTAATCGTCTGTTAGCCTATCTAATATATTCACATGGATAATGTCATCCATTATTATTGACATTATGTATCAAATCACACTTAATACGATTTTCATTTCGTTTAATTGACCAGTCTTGCAAGCACCAGCATTAGAGCGTCTGTCATTTATCTGTAACCGCAATAGTTTTCAAGTATGTTTATACACCAATTTGTAAACCAAATTTCTTGAAGATATTATTTTTACCGGTTATTGTTTAATTCTCTATTTTTTTTTTTTTAAATAACAATACATTTTCTGTAACAGTATATTTCTAGATATTATTTATTTGATATTTGATAACGGCAATCTACTTAAATATTTTAAAGTACTATACAAATTTTAAAAATGGTCTTTCTTTAACCTCCAAATGTATGTGTTTTTGACACACCCGCTTTGTGACAGGCGCCAAAATAAATTACAAACGCTCTTCCCAGCACAAAAGCACTTACATCGCTTCACATAAACAAGCACCTTTTGTTAAATATTCTCGTTCAATTCCTTTTGCTTTAATCAAAATGTTACATGTCTAATTTCCCCCTACCGCATCGCCATGACTTTTAAGCTTCAATTTTTATTTAATCCTTTGCACATTCACGGTATTGAAAGCATCCATCCTGCTCACATCACACTAACTAATCCTTTCTTACATTAAGTAGCAAAGTACTGGTTAAAATTTTATAAAAAATCCAAAACTTTTGGCACTAATAAAAATGCGCCGTGCATTCGATTTAAAAATTTGGCGCCAATTTTCACAGTTCATTCTAATCATAACACACAATTTAAGCACTCTATAATACATTGTCTTTTAATCCATATTTTAGTAAACACTTTATAGCTGGCTGTATGTGACAATACGTTTGCTATTTTTAGCAATAATTTTGCCAGCCCACTTTAAAAAATAACTTCGCGTTTTAAAGTCCCTAATTAAAAAATATAACATAACTACCGGTCTTCATGGTTTGTTTTTTAATAACTGACTTCTAGTACTAGAGCCACTCATTAAGCGAATACTTATATTGTCTTTGCTAATATTTATGAAAATAATAACAACTACCAAATTCTGAAGCGCCGGTAGCAGGTATTTAATTTAAATCAATAGGATATCAACTCTTTCTGGAATATTATTTAAAAACGACAAAGATGGCGGTTAATGTCAGCTGCATTGTCTGAATATATTTTATAGAAAGTTTGAGTCGCTGCTCGTTCCTATATTTACTACCAAACCCCGCAGACTGTCAGAACATTGCAAGATCGATGTCATCGATACCAGTTTCTGATTAGTCAATTTCATACAACGTGACTGCAGTCTTAACGCCTAATTAGAATTACTACGCTATGAGTGTTTCAATATTTACTTCCAACAAGCTAAATATGCGCTTGCTAATTGTTTTATGTCCATTTATTTATGTATATTTTTTTTAAATCTCAAGGCTGTATACAGTCAACCCTTGCTTATAGCCAACCAATACTCTTAAAATTGGTGGCAAAGTTTTTTTTCCTGGCAACACTCGCCTTTTGACAGCCGGTTTTGGCGGCATTTCTTTCGTCAGTCGTAGTGGCTGGACGCTAAACTAGTGCGTGAAGAGTGCAACGCTGAAGTATGCTGCGGCATGTTTGCCGCGGGCGGCAACCTCGCGTTTGCCGCTTGCCGCTCCTGCTCCTCCAATTGCGCGGCAAACTCATCTTCCAAAGCCTGTGTAGAACATTTAGACTATAAATATTTTGCAAAGTACATAATCTTAAATCTTTGCGAAATATCCGAGTATATTTATAAAATAATAATCGTGCAGCATTTCATATCTATTAGAAAAATATTTACAAATGCACACCGGAATCCATGTGAATAAGAAAATCATGCAAATTTAGAATAAATTCGATATTAGTAAATGAAAAAGAACATACCATGCCGTTCTTCAGGTGGTTCCGCGTCGTTATTGGTAGCTTGCTAATTACGGCTGTACACATTTAAGCTCGGCATCACTTCGGCACATGTATTCAAATACGGACTAAAATGCTGCTAGGTACAGTGAAAACGTTTTATAATTTACGTGAAAAGAGGTTTTTTTTTAATTTTTTCGCGCAAAGAATTTGCATTTATTTCTTGACAGATCCTACTTTGTATGGATATTATAAATATAAAATATAACATGTATGTGTTTCAATCACGTCTAAACGACTGAACGGATTAGGATTAAATCTCACATACAGATAGTTATTATCCTGGATTGACGTATGACACTTTGTGCCGGAAAGTTTGACAGTTCCAGAAAGAAAATTGATACACTACTAAAAAAAAAAAAAGATAAAAGATATTTATTCAGTAAGTAGGCCGCACGGGCACTTTTACACGTCAAAATCTACCAGCGCTTCCCAAGAGGAGACCACTGCTGAGAAGAAGCGCCGCAAGAAACTCAACAGTTAGTCATTTTACTACTCGGACGGAGTCGCCGTCAAAAGCTAGTTTTTAATATATTGAAAAACTTTTAATTATTCCTTGTACAGCAGTATTTATGGTTCACAATTGAATATTTTACGTTGAAGCGAAGCGATGCCGTGCCTGTGCTATATGCTAAAAAGCTAGCGCCCGATTCGCTTAGTTATAGCTGTCAATTAGATACCTCGGTCCTTTGTTATTTAGTACAAATATTAGCAAACCATAGCTCAAAAAGTTTGTTTATTATGGCAACATTAGAATTTCAGTCGCCATTATTACTTATTGTTATAATATGCTAAAGCATATAAATAATTTTCCTAGATCTAGAACATTTTACAGAGTATTTTTTTGTTATTATATTTATTTCAGATTTTGCTATTTAATATTATTTTACTACTTTAGGTAAATCAGATGACAACGCAGTATTATGGCTAGCAGTTGATCTGATGATGGAATCGGAAGTTGGCGACATGATTTCCGCTACACTTAACATAGACCCACAGAGTTCGGACTAGTTAGTTTCTTAATAAGCGGATTATGACCGCAGAAAACCAGGTACAGTCATCAACAAAAGTTTGACAATGTTTTTTGACAGCAGCCTCTTTCAAGTATTCCTTTGCTAAGGCGTCTTCGTACAGTCGAGGACAGAAAGATGTTTATACTTTTGGACCTTATTACAATGGAACAAGGTGAAAAAGTGTAGACATCTTTCTGTCCTCGACTGTACAAAATTAGCTAGTAACTGTACGTCATCCTTTAAACTGTTTAATCAGACTTACAGCATCCTATAGCTTGGCAAGAGTTTGGAAAAGTAAAGGCGTTGTTCGGAGTGAAATCGGCAACATGATCTGAAATTGACTCAAATTGCTGCTTTGTGTTTGCCACTTGAAAATATTTCAGTTTCACATGTCACCACTTCAAACTCTTATTGACTTAAGCTGTTTGTTTAATTTGTCATGCTGCATGCGTTATAGAAACATATGTTGTTTTCTGTACTTAATCTAATTTACCTTGACTATGAACCGTAATTGTATTGGCATCATATTTGTACGCCAATAATGGCTAAATGGCTGACTTACCACTGCTAACAACCTATTTACAAACCAAAGTTGCAAATAAATATAATGAATTCAGAACCTTGCTGGCGAATTTTTTTTAATTTTTTATTAATAGGAAATATTTTAAAATGAAACTGTTTAGGTTTTAAGGTAGTCTGTCTGCCCGTTACAACAATTTTAAACGATATAAACACTCAATTATTAACATCTGATACTTTTGGCATCTGATATAAATAGGCTAACATTATTTATTTAATACGAGCCAAAAATCATATATTTACGTTTTTAAAGATTAAAAAATGAACTTTTTTTTGATTTTCAGCACATTATTTATACCATAGACTAAATCAAGTTTCCCCGAATCTCCTTATTAAGTATCCCTAAAAAACTTATTCACCTAACAAAGGCCGAATATAAAATCAAATTGGAATTACTAATATTGAAAATAAAATTATATTATAACCTTGTAGATAAGCCAGCAACTTATGGACTCCAGGATCCACCCTTATGTTAAATTTGGAAAAAGCAGGTTATTCGCCAATCGCCGCCACCGTCCAAAGCGTAAAAACAAGAAAATAATTAAGAAACGCATTTATTTACATAAATTACATGATTGTCAACTAAAACACTTTAGAAACACTGGAAAACTAGGCAATTTAGCAAATTATATCAAATCCTACATCTAATATTGACATGTTATTAAAAATATCATACAGCTATTTCACATATATTATACAATTAGTTTCTAAATTCATAAGTTTACAAACTAAACGATTAATGTTGTGATCGTTACAGAATAGGAATGATGACTATTTTTTTTTCTTTGCCGATCAGGTAGATTATCAAGAAGTATTGGACACGTACTTTACACAGAAGTGACGTCACGAGCCCCCACTCCCAAACTTTGACGCGCTTTATCTTTGTCATTTTTTGTTTGGTTGACAAAAGAAAAAAATACTTGTCCACTTATTTTTTATAATCTAACTGACGGACTAAATAGAAGTTCGTTTTCTATATGGTATCTAATATAATTTAAGATATTTTCAAACACCGTTATAATGTTGTTGAAGCGCTTTCGCAATGTATAAATGAAAAAAAAAAAAACGCCAGAATTGTTAATAAATTAGAATTGGTACAGAATACTCGCTAAGTTATCAGGCAATTACATTGCTGCTTCCGCCGCATGCTACCGGGTGGGTAATTCTCATATCGTTTCAACCGCCCGTCACAGCCGTGGCTACAAAATCGACAATTTTCGAAGGAAAAGCTATTGATAAGTATTGTAAGCGGCGGCTCTGCATTCTACAGAATAGCCGCAAATGACATTCGAATCAACAGGGAAGCCCGAGGCCGTAAATAGTGCGAGCACGGTTGTGACGGCGGCAGAAACGCTCGTGAGAATGACCCGGGTAACTTATTCGGCGACCGCAACAGTGTAAAGGCGACATTTGTTGGCCGCATTCGTTCGCGACAGCTACGACCTTACCAGGTGACCGACGCAGTGTGAACGCGAATTAGTTTGAAACTAGTGCGGCCACTGCATTAGGCGGACTGAACAATGTAATTGTATCATTAGTTATAAATAATACAGTTTGTCTATTTTATAATTATCTAACGAGTGTCTGGCTGTCACGCTCGCTCTCGCATCCGACAGTATATTTGTTATTCGCGTTTAAAATTAATAGTGAGTAGGCAACATTATATTTAACATATTTTTCTTTTTTCTTCTTGTGATGTTGTTTAATTTAAAGTTCATTTGTTATTTTATTACGGACCGGGCTTACAAATTATTTTGATTAAGAATCTACAGAAAGTTTAATTAGAAAAGAATTTATTTTAAATTAAAATATTAAAACATTATTTAAAATATGGACTCGAGCAGAACTCCTATGTACAATCTACATGTATATATATTCTGGAATGTTTTATATTTTATTATCATACGCTCACTCATTAATTATGATGCTAATTTATTAAATTAAGTTATAAAACATCTTTAAACGTGTTAATAAACTCCTAATTATAGAACAAGGCTTTGGAATCAGGCACATCGAATTATCACTTTTTAACCTTTTGACCTACCAACAAAAATTATAACTATTTGGACCGGAAGCGCATCTGTCAGCACCGATTCGCGTTTCGTTTATAGAAAATGACTGTTTTGCATGGAGATGCGTACGCATGCATAAGCATAATTTTCATGCGTACGCAATCTTCATACAAAACAGGCATTATCTGATTAAATTTCCAAGCGTTTCAACGGCCGTCATTAGTGTCTTCAATATATTGACGAAATCAATGACACCTACCAGCAACTTGTGATGTAAACAGAAGCAGAACCGGGGTTGCAGTTTCTATCAGCATCAGAAGTTGCTGTAGTGTCATTGATTTCGTCAATATATTGATGAGACAAAATGCAGGCCTTATCCAAACATACTTATGTTATTTCGTTCAGCCAATAAGATTTAAAAAAATAAGTTATTTTTTAATGTTTTACACTATTTTACAAATCGCATTTGGCATGGAAACACAACCTCATCATTTCCAATCAAACGCAAAGGCGCGCTTTGGTATTAAATTTCAATAAAAACTGACAACATTGGTCAAAAAGGGGTAAAAAATTATAATATATTAAGATCAGTTTAGGTAAGAGCAGGCAGGCGCAATCAAAGAGATGGGTATACTCCCTTCGTTAGCTCGCTCACTGATTAGTATCAACTCCAACTATTGTAGGCCGTATTATTACTGATCTCGAGATGCCAATCTCAAGATACGTCTAACTGAATCTAATTTATTAATCTAATGCTAAGCTGAGCCCTTGGCGTAAACGTCAAGTCATAGAAAACTGTAATTTCAGAGACATCTTGATACCGTCACGATTTTAGTCAAGATGAGTTTGTTAATACTAAGTAGGTTCTATTGTGCCGATCTTACCAAAACTGACTTCTTACTTTAATAAACACACTTCCAGCTTCTTAATGACGTTCGGGTAGCTATCGCTATCACGCTTGCACTCACTCGTGTGTCACAGAAAAACGAAGATTGCCGATTGCTATTAAGAAACTGGAGGTACTGTACGGACCCTAGTTTATAATGTTGGCAAGCACGATGCGCATACAAATAATGTTGTCTAGCTGTACAACAGCTAGACAACATTATTGTATGTATTAATAGCTCTGTCCTTTTTTATTAGAGCCTTTATTTATTGCCTTAGACAGACAAACAGGCAGACGGCTCACCTGGTGGGAACTGGTGGACGCGTCCTAGAGAACCAGTTGAGCGCAGTGGCTCAAAGAAGGAAGGTGGCCTATTATATACCTATAATATTTAATTTTTAATTTCCACATGGAATGTAAAAAATACTAGAATTTCTCAGCGTTTCTTAAACATCTAATAATAATTTTAAATACTTATGGTTAGTTGCATTTCGTTTAAAAACACGTAAAGGAAGCGAATCGGCAAAGCTTATTTGGCAATGTGTAGGAAGATATTTTTTAATACTAAATGGCATTTTGTGACTTATTTTTTTTAAACTATAAATGCGGGTAGTTTGCTAAAATCCGTTGTCGTGGCATTTCTAAGACACGTATAATACAAATGCAAAGTTTCTGACAGAAGCAGGCCGTTAACTTCATATACCTACCGCAGCCTGTCAGCCTACAGCGGCAACAATGAAATACCATTGATCTGTTATACACTAAAATTTACAAAACACATAGGTCATCATCATCAAATTTTAAAATGTTACATGTTACATGTATGAGTCTTACTGCCACCTTTTGTATTTGAATGTCTTTTATTATACAGAAACTGATATAAATGTGACCCTGGGTGAGAGCTTCTACACACAGAAAGCACTACGGTTATCCGATTTGATTTGACTATGCAATTTGATCTCATTTTGTACTGAAGGATCGTATCAAACGACCGAAACGCTTCATGTGTACAGAAGCTCTTAGAGCGGTTCCGCACTGCGTTCGATTCAAATCCAAGCAATGTCAGGCCAAGTAGCAGTATTACTATTTGTATGAGAGCTGGCGCACTCATCCGTATTCTCATACAAATAGTACTTCAGCTACTTCGGACAGACATTTCTCGGATTCGCATCTGACGCAGTGACACTATTACGAATTAAAGATGTTACAATTCGATTTTAAAACTTTTCTATGTTTTAATCGATTTTTAATTGTTTATAGAAAGGCTTATAGTGGTTCTCGTCGTTGTAATTTATCATGTAATTCAAATTTGTATTACGCGCGGACACTAATGTCACGAAAATAAAAGCTAAGTTTTGGAAACATTTATAAATAACTCCTTATCGATTAGGCCGACGTTTGTACATTGAAGATTTGTTTAGCTTTTAATTTTACAGCGATGCTTATCAATATTTATAAAGGTCAACACAGACTAACAGTTCGACGGCATCCACAAGTCTGCCAAAATCTATAAATAAAATGTAAGAAATTGAAACCACATAATAACTAAATAGTACTACCGTAGCGAAACAGATAGTCCGTGTCCTAAAACGATGAAGTGACAGGCCAATAGCGGCCGGCGGACTGATAGCCTGTATTGCCCTTAACCCGTTCAACGCCGTTGACGGATATATCCGCACCACTGGTTCAGAGCCAATGACGGATATATCCGTCACTGTTGACAGCGAAAAATAGACCTGAGCATCTATGACGTAAGGTTGATATTAGCTTGGTTTTCAGCTGTCATTGGTGTGTGAGTGACGACTTTTGTATTTGACACATCGGATACCATGGCCGTAATAGGAACGTGTCAGACAATATTCTTTGTATTAAAAAGCATGAGACTATGCCATACACTGGATCCGTCACCGACCCTCGCTTTCTACTCTTTTTTTTTGTGACTCTTGAAAAAAAGTATTTCGCAACTGTGTACCACATTTTCGTCGATAAAATTTAATTTAATGTCGGTGTATATGCTTGTACACGAGCTACATTTGTAATTTCGGACATCGAGCACAGAAGACGCAGGTAAACATTTATAAAAATAGTAAAATACAATATACCATCAAAATTATTACTTGACTACGATAGCATTTCTTGGAAGTTATCCCACCGCTAATTAAAGTACTGTTACGGATCATACCTCTGGTCTGCCACCGCCCGCTGTACACATTGGGCCAAGGTGCTGGGCCAGTATGTTGGGCCAATGTGTACAGCTGTCATTATCAGACATCGGAATATTGGGGGCGAAATTGAATGACAGGTAGGGAGTTCTTATATCGATAAACTCACTTATCGATGCTTTTCCCTATACTAATTTACATTTATTTGGGTTGATCAACTTTTTCTTGTACCTCGTTGTCATGGTTACGTCCGCTGGACAACTCTTTAACACCATGATTCTTTATACGTTTTCTATGGTTATAGTTCATCAAACGTACATTTTTGTCGTAGTTATAAGCCCATTATTTTATGGACTATTTCCTAAGCACATTAGTAGCATATATTATAACAGTTTTCTTTGAGAAACTCGGTCACTGTTGTCTCTTGGACAACGGGACAGAATAACAAACAAGAAAAAGTTGATCGACCCATTTAATATACAGGGTGCACAAACGAATAAGGGTGAAACTACATTTGATTATCACGGAAAAATAAATTGTACGGGGTTTACAACAATCATTATTGTAAACTCAATGCAAAATTTTTAAAAAAAATGTTTGATTTTATTTTTTATTTATGTCCGTGATAAAATCACATGTAGATTCATCCTTATTCGTTTGTACACTTTATCGCGGGACATCCTGTATATTAAATAAATGTAAATTATTGACCGCGGATGTAATTTTTAAAATGATTCGAGACACCCTAAAGGTACGCCTGTAAACCAACTTTGTGTCAAACTTTACGTTGGCTTCAACAGATTAACAAACAAGACAACAACGTCGACACTAAAGTTGTCAAATCTACGCGCGCTTCACACACGCCCTCAATCAAAATTTCCAACCGACACGTGAAACACGTAGTTTGTTTCACAAACAAAACACGTCAAACAAAGCCGCAGACTATCATATCAATTTGACCAACAGGTAAAATTTGACAAAGCGCTTAAAAAACTGGTTACCACCCCTACTCAAAAACGTTCCAAAAACCATTTTAAAAAAAAGTAGCTTTTACACGGCCGAATCCGGAGGTCCCTCTTGCTTCAAACTCTTCAAATTTAACGTGGACAGTTGACTCACTGGAACATCAGCCGAGTTGCTATACGTATTAGAACCTCGCACCGGCCCCCATCTACTGAAATACTTGGTCGATATCCCTTCATAGTCGGCATCACTGTCTTGAGATGAACTGGTGGCGAACGTACTAGTACTTTTAACTGTATCGTATTTATTATCAATTGATGGTAGGTCGATCATGACCGCTTCTAGAGCTATGTCTTGTTTCAAGCTCTGCTGGGATATGCTTCGTTTCATGGTTGTTTCTTCGGTCATCTTGAACAGTTGCTCCGACATGCTTTGCCGGTTGAGTTTCTTGTCAAATCTCACCGGGCTCTTCTTCCGAATGACCGGTTTGTTCACGACCGGTTTCGACCGCCCCAGACTTCTCTGCGGCTCCTCTTCGATGCTGTTGACATGAGCTTTGTTCTCAAAGAAAGTTTCCTCGTAAGCCATGATTGGGTTTCGTCTCATGTCATCGCTACCGGAGAAGACGGAAAATCCTGATATTTTCTCTGATACTAATTTTAAATTAGAGGTTGACCCGTACTTCTGCGATTGGGCAAGCTTGCCTCTCTTAGTGGTATTTTTAGCGCTAGAGGCTGCTGATTTAGTTGTTCTGTAGTTTCTTCCGGGGCTGATGCTCCGTCTCCTGTCCATGCTGGGGGTGTTGGCTATCAGGTTTAGACTGGTTCTGGAGCGGCTTAGGGAGCCCATGAAGGAGTTCCTCTGGTGGTAAGCGCTGAGGACATGTTGGAGCACGTTTCGCGGCCAGGGGACGTCGAGGTAGACGCTGCGGTCGGGGATGGGGCGGCCGTACTTGGACTCGTGGTCGTCCAGCTGTTTCGCGAAGGTCTGAAGGACCGTCTGGGAGACACAAGCGGGTTAGTGATGCGCTCGGACTAACCTACGGACGGTGGTTGGAACGCGTACTTTGCATTTCTTAAAATTCAATATGTTATGTAGGTTCAGTTAGAGATGTGCCGTCCTCGGAAACTTTCCTCATTTTGTATGGGAAATATTCCTCGTCGAGAATGTTCCTCGTACACGGCTCATCTCTAGGTTCAGTACACACACATGACTAACCTTTAGCTAACTTTGACAAACTACCAATTATAATGCCATTTGAACGCACCAAGCACAACTCGTTGTTTCTCCCTCCCTCGTCCCTCAGTACGTCTCTTTCCTTATTGACTGGGAAGAGAGCGAGAGGGACAAAAGTCGCGGGCAAGAACTAGTTGCAATTATAATTGTAATTGTTCCTAAAGTATACTTTAGTAACTTTTGACCATATACACCAAAACAGGGAAAAATACAAAACTAAAAAAGGGTCGTACGGATTCGAACAGCTTTCTCGACTGGCTCAACTTAACTCAAATTTTCTACAATTAGACGTTACGTATTTGAAGATACTAATATTTCTTTCAACGTTGAACTAAAAATACGCGTTCCAATGCACTTTTACAAACAGACATCGCTGAAACGTACACAACTTCCGCAACCTACATATAATCTCATCTTGACTATACATCTCCATACCTATAGAACCTGGTTTATGATCTTGATCTACCATCGTATCGCATCCTGTTCCCCACCACCGATTAGTGAAGCTAACATGCCACGACCATGCCAGTACATGCTGCAACCTCATGCTAAAGACGGCGAACCCACATTCCAAGCAGAAATATATAATAACTGGGCAGTATATTTGGCGGCCTCTAATCCTCTCTATTCCCATCGTGCTTCTATATCATAATCATAATCGATGTGGTAAACGCGGATAAAACATCTGCCACTTTCTGCCCGGATGTAAGTGAAAGAGACGGATGCTTTATCCACATGTCCGGACGACGCGGTTAGCCTAGTTGGTAGTGACCCTGCCTACGAAGCTAGCGGTCCCGGGATCGAATTCCGGGCAAATATTTGTGTGATGAGCGCGAGTTGTTCCTGAGTCTGGATGTTTTCTATATATTTAAGTATATATTTCTCTATATAAGTATCGTTGCCTGGTACCCATAGTACAGTTCGCCATCAAATATATCTGTACATATCAGAGTGGTCAAAAATATCTAAACATGCACTCTAACGCCTTGACAATAGAGTCGTGTTCAGATATTTGTGAGCACCTTGTTTGCTGCAATATATATGATGGCGACTGTACAAGCCTAGAGCTTAGTTTGGGACTAGGTCAATTTGTGTGAGATTGTCCCTGATATTTATTTATTTATATCGTTCACGTAATGGTAGTTCTTACACATTTAGAACCCGTTCACATTAGGTCGGGCCGACGATTTTGTCGTTGTCAGGTCTTGCTGTTCACACTGTAAGCCGCCGGTCCGGCCTAATGTGAACACTACCGTTACCGATGATTTACCGCTGCCCGGTTTGCCACAAGCATTGCCGAGCGAAATAAATAAATAAATATCAGGGGACAATCTCACACAAATTGACCTAGTCCCAAACTAAGCTCTAGGCTTGTACTATGGGTACTAGACAACGATAAACATACTTATATAGAGAAATACATACTTAAATTAATAGAAAATATCCATGACTCAGGAACAAATACTCGCGCTCATCACACAAATATTTGTTCATACCGGGATTCGAACCCGGGACCGCTAGCTTCGTAGGCAGGGTCACTACCAACTAGGCTAACCGCGTCGTCAAAAATGAAGTTGGAACATTTCAAACGGCACCCGACAAATGTGGACGGCGCAATACGAAGCAGTACGCCAATATTACATCTGACCCGACCGAAATCGTGGCCAAAAGTCCGGTAAACGTGTCGTCGCCGAGATTTTCATCGGGTCGCCGTAATGTGAACAGCGCTATTGAAATACATACGCCAATATGCATACGACGCATTTGTCGTTCCGGTAAGTGGCCATCCATAAATTACGTCACACGAATTTCATAATTTTTTGACCCCCCGACCCCCTCCCGTCCTTGTCACAGGTGGTCACATTTGTGAGACCTCCCCCTCTGCTGTGACGTACCATATTTTGCAATTTTTCATATAGGAATGATTATATTAAAACAGCAGTTCCAAAATTTTAGACTGATATGTGACGTCACGAAGCTTATGGCTCCTCCCACACCTTGTTACACAATGACACACTTCGTTGACCCCCTCCCCCGCCTTAACGTGTGACGTTATTTATGAACGGCGCCTAACAGCTACTATAATTACAATATAGAAACAACATGGGTTAAAATAAACGGTAAAATAGCCCCAGGCCCGTCGAAATTTTCAATTCCAATTGATTTTTATTTTGTTTTGTCTCTTTCTTTTCGTGACAAACAATTGTGTTAAATCAAATATACGGCCAGTAGCGTATCAAGAACACCCAAATGAAAATGTCATATCATAATTGATTTTGAATACATCCGGATGTAGTTACATTTTTAGTTTTTTCAGTTGGGTCTCATTGATAACAGTATGTACATATATACATGCATACATTCCTCATATTACAAATTAAACATAGATGTAGAGTGTAGGGCGGTCTTTACTTGTTTTGAAAGCTTGAGAATTCATTATCTGTATTCACTATTATATAATGAACTCAGCCCTAAATCAGAATCGGGACAAAATACCCGTCAGTAATTTATTGTTTTCGTTTCTAATAAAATAAAGAATCTTTTCAAATTGTGAATAAACCTAACCTAAGGGATACTGCGTAGATCTGGTTCTAAAATGTGGAACAACCGACATAAGATCAAACACGGTGTGTGAGATTGTCCTTTGTAAACAAAATGCTAATCAATAGTCAACCTTGTATAATGACAATTAGAAACAAAATAAAGCAGAGAAAGGCCTCACGATTTCCCCCTCTAACTTCGTAAGCCCCTGACCGACCCTGCCAATGTTCGAACTTAAAAACGTATCTTTTGTAAAGTCCTCCCCCCCACAAGTAAAGACCATCTCCCCACCCCCCTCCCAGTCCCCTCGCTCACCATCTTGCGGTCGTCGTGCGTGGCGCGCCAGTCGCGCAGCTCGTGCGCGTAGCGCTCCTCGACCGCCTTCAACTTGACGCCCTCGTGGTTCATCAGCGCCTTGCGCTTTTCGTTCTGGTACTGCTCGAGCTCGCGGAGCAGTGCCTGGGGGGATCCAATGACAGTCATCAAAAAGTTTGTACAATTTTATTTGTTAAAAAAGAAAACGAGCACCGATTTCAGAAAAAATGGTAGGTAGTGGATGTAAAAACATTGCAAAAAAAATCTAGTTTTGTTATAGTGTAACCGGCGGCCTGATACCCCTTCTATACGATCGGATGGTTGGGTCAACCGAGAGGGACGCTGTTATCTGTCTGAATGAGGTAGTAATATATACGTCTCGTTCTTACAGATAGCTGCGTCCCTCTCAGTTGGCCCAACCGACCGATCGTGTAGAAGGGGTATAAGAGTAAAGACCCATAAAACTTTTAACAATAGCATTTTTTTTTAAATGGTCATAAACTCATAAGTCGTTTAAGACGTTATTTGACATTAAACCTTAGTGTAAACTATTACGTTTTTACAATAGATTAACTAATTAGCTTAGTTTTATGGCTCTTCATCCTAACGCCGCTGGTTAGACTATAACATAATCGCGTAACAAACATATAAAAAAAAGAAGAAAAAAGCAACATGTACACTCGAATTGAGAACCTCTGTTTTGAAGTCGGATAAAAATAGAATAATATCATGAATTTTTTTCGAGAAATTTAGGAAAATTATTAAATTGCAGTTTCATTTATTCAAAGTATCATGAAATTTGTGTGACGTAATGTATAGATGTCCACTTACTCTTATCCAAGAGATTAAATGGAATCGAGAAAATAATGTAAGTGAATAAGTGGTGAGAAAATGGTAGTAGTGTAACGGTACTGACCTCTCCCTGCGCCTTGAGCTCCTCGCGCGCCTTGGCGTGCTTGGTGGCGAGCCGCTGCTGCTCGGCGCGGTACCGCCGCTTCTCGTTCTCTTGGAACTGCAACAACTCCGGTTACTTCACTATACACACATTATGACGTGTACTAAAAGCCCGTTTGACAAGTTAAAACATATTTGACAGATACATTTAGCTCGGTCCCTTTTTAACACTTGAAAATAACGTTAACTTTAACTGTCAGAATAAATTTACTTCTCGATTGTGAAAGAAGCCCATTCAAGTTATACACAAAAATATGGCTAGCAGCGTAACCGATCGAATCTCGGGAGACGCACGCGTTACTTGGAACTTTTTCCCAAGCACTTTTTTCACTCCCTAATAAAATCGGTTCCATCCTTTTTATAAAACCACAAAAAGGGTGCGCACACAACACAACATAAATGCGTTCACATGCAAAATTTACAAAGTCACAATAGTATAGCAATCCAATTGGATGATCCCCATCTCCCACCGTGCCCACCCAAGTTTTCCATAGCAATGTTGTGGACAGGGTGGAAGATGGGAATCCATTGACTGTTCATCCATCATCGCGTACCTCTTTTGCGTTCAGAGAGAATCAAGAGTTTCTGGCGCCTTGCCATATGGACATACATTCGAACCGATCAAACTGAGTCTATCAAGTTTTTGATTACAAGCAAGAGTACACCACAAGTTGACAGTGTAACACAATTTGCCTCCGTCGCTCACCTTCTTGAGCCGGTCACGCTCGTCGGCGTGGTGCGCGCCTATCCGCAGCGACTCGCGGAACATCATCTCCCGCGCGCGCATCTCCCCCCGGATCCGCTTGGGTAGGGAGCGCTTCTCCACCGCTTGGCATTTGGCTAGCTCCTCTTCCTTCCGGGTGTTTTTCCTGTAGGTAAAATGTGATAAGTGGAATCACTTTGGTGATGTATTTTTGGGTGTAGCAACATAGTAATAAATCTAAACAATATACTTGTATAAAGTGAGTGCAGTTGCATTGTCCATTATTTAATACGCGTACATAGACAAACAAATACACACAGACAAATACATACCCGTTTAGCTATACGATCGAAAACATAGAGAGATATGAGATCAAGAATGATGACTTTATAAAGAACCTACTGTAGCTTGACACAAGTGCCTATTTCTTTACGTACTGATGCTACTGTCACAGGGATTGGTACCACCTTAATCACTATCAGGGTGGCCACTTTTTACAACATTTGAATTTCCCTGACTTTTCCCGGTTTTCCAGGCACTTTTACGGTTTTTTCCCTGACCAACAAAGCAAAAATAAAAAAAATTCACATAACTTTTTTATATTCAATATAAAAGTACACCGCACGGATAGTATGGATTTTTTTCCATACATTTTTCTATGAAAATGATATATAGAGACTTTTTACATAATATTTTTTTCTATATAGGATTTGGATGCCCTTCGAGGATTTTTACATTTTAATCAAGACTCGATACATATATTTTTTTATTAAAATGTTAATTTAGTAAATTTATTGAAATTAATTTATAGTTTTTCGTAGTTTAGAATGAGTAGATGTTACAACGATAACTTATTTAATGGTTGTTATTACAACGATTTTTGATTTTTGTCATATGGGAAGAACCACAGTGCAGTGAAGAAATGTATTTTTTTAATAAAGTGTACGTAGTGAGTTTTTCCTCTCAATATCTATTGAAATGCAAGTTATACAGGTTGTTTGGTAGCTAGGTGCAAAGTTTTAAGGGGATGATAGCTGAGATGTTTTAGAATATTTTAAGCCATACTTGTCATAGACGAAGTTAGTTTTTTTTAGTTGCAATTTGAATGATTTTATGAAAAAACCCAGAAACTGACAGTCTAACACTAATAGTGTCTCCTTCTGGGCTGGTATGGCAATAAATTATTAGTTTTTCGTTATTTTAGTAGTTATAGTGTCTAATAAAATGATTTTGAAGCGTCTATGTTCGAATAAAAAAAATTATAGACATACAAAGTTTTGTAAATGAGTTAAGTTGGAGTGAACTCTTTTTTTCCACGGCATTTAAAAAAAATATCCTTAGATGTTCAAACAATTTAAAAAACATGCCGGTTTATTGCTCTTTCTTTTAAGCCATCGCTCGTATAGATAGCTTGCAAATTTTTGAAATTAAGGGAAAAACACCAAATTAAGGTAGCACTCGAAAAAACGACTTCTCTTGAAACTTTATTCTAGATGGTAAAATCATGGATCATCAGAACTGTGAACTGTTATTTATTGAGACAGGCGTCTTTCCTATTAGACGAAAGAGACCCCGCCCGAAGACTTGATTTTTTTAAACAGTGACATTGAAGACCCGTCGTTTTTTAAATCTATCATCTGGACTGATGAGGCAAAGTTTTCGCGAGAGGGAATAACAAACTTTCATAACCTGCATCAATGGGCTGACAAGGACTCAAATTCTCACCGGACGAAGCAGCTATCATTTCAACGGAAGTTTTCCGTTAATGTGTGGGCTGGAATGATCGGGCGGACTTTGATTGGGCCTCATTTTCTCCCAGATAATTTAAACGAGACAAATTATCTTGCCTATTTACAAAGCGATCTTCCTGACCTTCTAGACGAGCCTGGAGTCCTAGAAACTGAAAGATCAATTATCTTCCAACAAGATGGCTGTCCAGCACATTGGAGTTTGACTGTCAGGGATTATCTGAATAACGGTTTCTCGGAAAGCTGGATCGGAAGAGACGGACACATCCCTTGGGCCCCTCGTTCACCCGATTTAACTCCTTTAAATTTTTTCGTCTGGGGACGAGCCAAAGAGCTCGTGTACACGTCAGAGATCACAACCAAGGAGGAATTAATGACGAGAATCGTAGAAGCTTTTCGCATCATGAAGGCGGAGATAAAGCTGAAAATCACGACCACAGAAGTTAGGAAAAGAGCCCGTACCTGTCTGTATAAGAAGTCGCGGATTACATTTTGAACATCTGATTTATGCGTTGTGTTTTGGTTATTGACATTTAAATTGAAACTTTAACTCGTGTAGTTTTTTCGAGTGTCTCAATAAATAACAGTTCACAGTTCCGATGATCCATGATTTTACCATATAGAATAAAGTTTCAAGAAAAGTCGTTTTTTCGAGTGCTACCTTAATTTGGTTTTTATCCCTTAATTTCAAAAATTTGCAAGCTATCTATACGAGTGATGGCTTAAAAGAAAGAGCAATAAACAGGCATGTTTTTTAAATTGTTTGAACATCTAAGGATATTTTTTTTTAAATGCCGTGGAAAAAAAGAGTTCACTCCTACTTAACTCTTCACAAAACTTTGTATGTCTATAATTTTTTTTATTCGAACATAGACGCTTCAAAATCATTTTATTAGACACTATAACTACTAAAATAACGAAAAACTAATAATTTATTGCCATACCAGCCCAGAAGGAGACACTTTTAGCGTTAGACTGTCAGTTTCTGGGTTTTTTCATAAAATCATTAAAATTGCAACTAAAAAAAACTAACTTCGTCTATGACAAGTATGGCTTAAATTGTTCTAAATATCTCAGCTATCATCCCCTTAAAACTTTGCACCTAGCTACCAAACACCCTGTAGTTTTAGTAAGTAATGTATTTTTCCCTGACCTTTTGCAAATTTCCCTGACATTTCCCTGATTTTTCCCTGCCCAGCGAATTTCCATGACTTTTCCCGGTTTTCCCGGTTTTCCAGAAAGTGGCCACCCTGACTATTGCATTTGATCCAACAAATAAATAGTGTGATCCGCCGGATCCCCTTGTTCACCACGTCAGCCTACATCATACGCTCCACAAGGTGTATTGGCGTGTGAACTCGTCTCTGCTTCATCCAGTAGATCACGGGAGGACCCACCGTACCGGGTACATTCAGTGCCGGATTGAGCCGCTACAGAGCCTTGTGTCTGTTTGTCAATTTGCGATCATTTTGATATGTGATTTGCCCCACTGTAGTGCCCCCTGACCCGTGATGCCCTAACTAAGCAGCAGCTCCTTACTTTGTTTGGCTAATCCGGCACAGGATACATTGCGCATTACGTGTCTAGGTCGCGGCAATTGTTACCAAATTCGCGGAGTAATGAAGGGTAGCTAACGGGGACCATGTCCTCACCTCTTGATCTGCTCGAGCTCCTTGTCGTGGCGCACCAGCATCTGGTGCCGCCGCAGCAGGAACTCCTCCTTGAGCTGCCGCTTGGCGAGCTGGTGCCGCTCGTGGATCTGCTTCTCCTCCAGCTCCCACAACGCCGCCTCGCGGGTTCGCATTATCTGTGGATTTATGAATAATTAACGCATATATTCACTTAGCACAGAGGGAAGAGTAAAGGCACCCACTGGACCTCTCTATTACCATTACCGTCCGTCCCTGTATCATGGTCGCATTTATCGAGGTGAATAAAATGTGGATAAAGTCCGCATCCGTCACTTTTACTTATTGGTCAGATAGTGAGGGATGTTGTGTCCACGTTCATCAGCGACAGACACGGCCTTAACGCTGAAAGCCCTAAACTGCAACACTCAGTCCGCATATCTAACAGTCACTTCTGGACTAGCACGAGTTGTCCGCGACAAGTTTGTCGCCCGGAAAACAATTTTTAACTAATTTGTTAAGATAGAGAATACAAGACGTGCTCTGGTAGTCACAAGTCTGTCATGAGGAAACGATTAAGAAGATATTTACTTTGTTCCTCTTCTATTGCCTAATCAATGCTAGATTAGCCGTGTAATACACAGATGGTTGCTTATATTAACAACTATATTCTGGCATAAAAATATCATACAATCTGTAAACTGATGCAACTGCAAAGGGGATAGGCGCACAACTTTGTAATGTACATTTGCGTACCGTAGGCGGATATGATGATTTTCATAGTCAATTACTTGTTGGAATAAGAAATTACGGGAGCAGTAATACTTTTACAAAGTAAAGCTCCGAGAAGTATCGGTCCGAAGTAGTACTTTTGTATGGTAGGTTGCGCACTATATCCGAGTGCCGTCATCCGATTTCTCATACAAATACTACTACTCGAACCGACATTTGTTGGATTCCGCCAGCGCCGGCACGGACATGGTCCAGGAGCCCTGGGTTACCTGCTGGCGCTGCTGCAGGTACTGGCGGTCGCACAGCGCCTGGCGCTCGCGGTGGTGCTCGTGCATGCGGCGCAGCAGCGTGTCGCCCGCCTCCGCCAGCGCCTGCACGAACGCGCGCTCGCGTTCGCCGTGCTCCGCGTCCAACCGCGCGCGCCGCTGTCTGTACGCCTCCTTACGCCGGTCCTTCGATACTAGCTCCACCTCCTGCGACACAATAACGACAACTGACATTTGTGCGATGAGCGCGAATATGTTCCCGACTCATGCTTCTTTTCTATGTATATAAATATACTTTTTTATTTATAAATATGTTTACCATTTCACATAGTACAAGTCCAGAGCTTAGTTTGGGACTAGATAAATTTATAAGCGATTGCCCCTGACATTTATTATCTACTAGCTTTTGCCTTTTATCCCTAATCTCGTAGGAACTATCAATTTTTTCGGGATAAAAAGTATCCTATGTATTACTCCAAGTAATAAACTACATGTGTGCCAAATTTCATCCAAATCCATTCAGCTGTTTTAGCGTGATTGAGCAACAAACACCCAAACATACAAAATTTCACATTTATAATAATATAGTAGTATTATGCAGATAATTATTTAATTTTCTATAGGCTATTTATTATTGACTATGATCAGTGTTTAGCGTGATAAATAGTGGTAGCGATCTAGATGGATCTTAAACAAGATCCTAACGATCTTGTTCCGACCATGTTATCCAACTGCGTGGAACAGCGTCTCGGCCCCTGACCTGTTTGAGCAGGCGCAGCTCCTGCTTGAGCTGGTCGCGGAAGTGGCGCAGGTCGCGCTCGTGCTCGGCGCGCAGCCGCTTGGCCGCCTGCCGCAGCTCGGCCTCCAGCTGCTGCTCGGCGCGCTCGGCGGCGGCGCGCTGGGCGCGCGTGAGCGTGTCCAGGTCGGTCTCGTGCGCGCGCGCGAGCGACGCCAGCTCCGCTTCGAACCTGACAAGTGGGGATAATGTTTACTCATTACAAAATGTAGGTAAAGCATGCTCTAAACTATTGCGGAGTTCCTTATATTTTCCATGGATCCCAAAAACAGAGCATGATGAAATTTAAATAAAAAGTTGAAAATTAAATATAAAGTAAAAAGTCAAAAAATCCGCCCGAAAAAATATCAACTGAAAAGCTAAAAACATGGCCTGAAATCTAAAGAATATGGGCAATTCCATGAGCGTTTCAACCGCCGTCAGTCCCTTGATCGCATCAAAGTCGAAATTTCTGTAGCTAAGGATGCCATTTTCGATTATTTTGTAGAAGGCAGGGCATTATATAAAATAACCAAGATATAAGCCATTAAAGATTTGTTTCTATCTCTTTCTAGCAAAACAGAGTTGAACACGGAATATATATAGCTACGTGCACGCTGACGTCACTGTTCATATCAGATCTGTCTAATTAGTAGTTTTTATATGCTTATATTATCCGTATTTTTTGGCCAATTTTAATTTCACTTTTTGCCATCTCTTTTACGGTATTTTCATATTTTGTTAAGAAATGCGATAAGCCCCCCACTCACTTCTTGTCCTGCTGGTCGCGCAGCTGCGCCTCCTTGGCGCTGAGGTCCTGGAACTGCTTCTGCTCCTGCTTCTGCAGCATCTTGATCTCCCGCAGCTCTTGTTTGCGCAGCGCGTGGTCGTCCCACGTTCGGCCGCTCTCTTCGTCTCCCCATATAACCTGGACAAAGAAGTTAAATAACTAATATTAAGGCCAGAAGATCCATGATAAAATTATAATCGCAAGTTGTAACCGTCTCAATCAACAATATGTATGGGATTGACATAAGCTGCTGACGCGACTGATCGTTGCCATGCGTCAATCCTATTTTTATTTATTTCGAAAGTCGTTAAGTCGGCGAAATGCATCTTGGTTAAGCCCCCAGATCAACAGAGACCAACTAGACATTAATTAAACTGGTCGCGACCAGACATACCTTGGAGGTGGTGGTGGTGACCATGACGCCGTCGATCTCGAACTTCCTCGTGCGCTTGCGCGTCTTCTTCTTCAAATTAGCCATGTGGATGTCTTCCTTCGACCTGACAACGAAATATTACAAGTTTCTGTCAGATATTTAATTTTTGGGACAAGCTTTTCTTGCCGACTGTATAATATTAATATAACAAGTTAAAGTGAATAGTTTTGTTCATGAACACGGGCGTATCGTATGATGAGGATGGGCACCGACCTCTGTACCCTGTTGCCGGGCGGCCCGTCCTGGTTCTTCCGCCTCAGCACCACCTCCTCGGCCTGCTCCGCGTGCTCCCCATTCTCCAACACTTGATTGTCGGCGTTCACGCTGCAAACAATGCCAACACGTTCAGTAAATATACCTTCAGTCAACAAAGTATCGGGAATGGATGATTTGTTTATGGTTCCAAATTCAAATTTTTGTTTTTTTTGTTGTTGTTAGATTGGCACAACTGTTTTCTATTTTGGCGCGGAGTTTGAGTTGCATCTGTTATTTATATTAAATACAGTGCTGTTTTTAGTTATATCATATCTAGTGTGTATTGCGAATTTCATAATGGACAAAAACATTGAACAAAGAGTTTGTCTTAAATTTTGCATCGCCAATGGAATTTCGTGTTCGGAGTCACTGAAAATGTTACAGAAGGCTTACGGTGATTCGACTTTATCAAAAACACGTGTTTATGAGTGGTACAAAGCGTTCAAAAGCGGTCGAGATGTGATGGAAGATTTGCCTCGCTCTGGTAGGCCATCAACGTCTGCAACTGAAGTTAACATCGCAAAAGTGAAGGAAATAGTGACTGAAAATCCTCATTCAACTTTGAGAGAGATAGCCGCCGAACTTTCTGTATCTCACGAGTCGATCCGTACTATTTTAACTAATCATTTGGGTATGAAACATGTTACCGCTCGGCTAGTCCCAAAAGACCTGAATTTTCTCCAAAAACTCAATCGCATGAGAGTCGCTGAGGACATGCTAGAACGAGTCAATTTCGACCCAACATTCATGAAACGCATTGTTACTGGTGACGAGACGTGGGTTTACGAGTTTGACATGCAAACTAGTCAACAAGCTTCGGAGTGGCGCCTTCCAACTGAACCGAAACCGAAACGAAGAAGACATAAAGGAGAATTCGCGCCGAGAACTGAATTCAATTCCGGAAACAGCGTTTAAAAAATGTTTTGATGATTGGATTATTCGTTGGCGTAAGTGTATCGTTTCTGAAGGAGCATACTTTGAAGGTGATAAAATAAATTTGGATGATTAACAAACAGTTTGTGTATTATTGATCTTTTCCCGGTACTTTCTTGACAGAGTAGTACATCTAACTTAATGCGTTGCCGGTCTCGAAGAAATTTAAAGACACCCTTTTTAAAAAGCCCCATATTGGGTACGTTCCACTAAACACCCGCAACGCCATCGACCACGACCGCTGAAATTGCCGTTCCAATAACGTAAAAACGCCGCGGGCGTTGTACGCGAATGTTATAGGTGGAACGCACATGTTGAGCGCTGTGTGCCCACTCTGACCCACCAATATTTTGTGGACGAAGTGGGCGCGATGTGGTCGCGAACAGTGACGTCATCTATGACGTCGAGCGATCGCTCGCGACCACGGGCCTTAGGTGGAACGATACAGAGGGTGTTACGATCGTTGCGGGCGTTTAATGGAACGAACCCATTGTAGCGCATGGCTGAAATATGATAGAAACACAGAGATAGTGTACCTGAGATGGTTGTGGCCGGCGGAGTAGCGGCGCGAGTCGCGCGAGTGCGAGGTGGCGAGCGAGTCGGCGTCGGCGCCGCGCCGCGAGCCCTCCGACGCCGCCGACCCGCTGTCCGACTGCGACCGCCTGCCACACACAATAAACATATCAATCGTTCAAAATCAAAACGTTTAATGCGATCTTGTTGTATAAAAGGTCTTATGTTATATTATAAGGTTCAACAAGAACCCTGCTAGGGCACAGAGATTTTAAAAATAATGTAGTACACTTATATATTATATTATAACTTTATCTTACAATCTCAACTTTTTATTGAAAACATTGTGCAGTGTGCGTGGCAGAAATAAGAACAAATGAAAATATCTAAATTCTAATTAAATAACTCTTGAAGTGAGTAGAATGCTTTCTCTAATAAATGTTTTTTGAGCTGGTATTTGAAATGATCGGGGTTATCTATATTTTTAATCGAGCTAGGAATATGGTTGTATATTTTTATTGACATAGCGAATGGGCCAGAATGGATCATTTGTAAAGTTGAGAAGGGAGTAGCTAATTTATTTCTTGGTCGTTACTTCATCATCATAATCATATCAGCTGTGAGTCGTCTTGCGGTTTTTAACCCCCAACTCAAAATAGGGGTGTTATAAGTTTAACGTGTGTATCTGTGTGTATGTCTGTGGCACTGTAGCTCCCAAACGGAACCTATTGAGTGTTCTTATCGAAGTTTGGTGAAATCCGTTAAGCCATTTGAGAGTTTTGAGCTCTGAAAGGACCGGTCCCAATTTCATCGGGGTTCTTTTCTTTCGTTAATCGTGAACCGATTTCGATGACGTTTGGTATGGAGATAGTTTGAGTCCCGGGAAAGGACATAGGATACTTTTTGTCCCAGTTTGGAGTTTCCGAGAGAATAGCGATAAATGACTTGTGCGCGGACGAAGTCGCGGGAAAAAGCTAGCACGTATATGTATATACCATTAAATCAAGCTTTCGAAAATAACACGGAAAAACCAAGCTATATTACTATTGACTTTTAATTCAACAAATACTAAATAAAGGACGCAGTATGAACACTGAAAATTGTGACGTCACACGCCAGTATTTTCATATTGACGGATCGTTTTGACGTTTCAATAAAAGTTGTTGATTTGACCAGTCAGTTATTTAGCGTATTGAGTCAGCGGCGCACACGCACCTCTCGAAGCTGTCCGGGCTGAGGCGGGCGGCGCGCGGCGCGGCCGAGTCGCGCACGCGCGGCTCCTCGCTGCCCACCGTCACCACCGACACGTGCGACGTGTCCTGGAACAACAGCCGTATCACTGTACTGTAACGCTAAAGGTTTAAAATAAAAGTGTCCCGTCTTGATAAAATCGCTATAAAAATGTGAAAATGGCAAAAGTAGCTTAGTAATAAAAGGTAATAAAAGTCAGAAGGAGACACTTTTATTTTAAACCTTAAACGTTAAGTGTTACGTTACAATATGGAATTCATTTCTCTAGCACCTGTCAAATTTTATCTCGTGCATGCATGTTAAGCCCGCAGGCTTATAAGGCCGTTACTAGGATCTGCCCTCATGATCATGGTCGCCAATATCTCGGTGGATATTTATCCACACACACATACATTTACATACATTTATAATATAATAAATAAATAAATATCAGGCGACAATCTCAAAAAAACTCATCTAGATCCAAACTAAGCACTAGGCTTGTACTATAGGTTGGGTATAGACAACGATAAACATACTATTAGATAAATACATACTTAAATACATAGAAAACATCCATGACTCGGGAACAAATACTCGCGTTCATCACGCAAATATTTGCGCATACCTGGACTCGAACCCGGGACCGCTAGCTTCGTGGGCAGGGTCACTACCAACTAGACGCTTACGCTTACATCCGGTCAAAAAGTGACAGATGATCCACGTTTACCACATCGAAAAACACTAACAGGCCCGCTGGCCTAGTGAAATATAAGCTCACGTTCAAATTGACGTTGTTAACGCTCTCGTCGAAGACGCCGGAGTCGCCCGTGGCGCCCGGGCTCAGGATCAGCACCTCGCTGCTGTCCAACCGGCGGCCGCGCGTTTTCTCTGCAACACCAGCTTATAATTAATCTCTAAGTTTCCATTGCCATATTAACCTTTTGAGCGCCATTAACGGCTATAGCCGTCATGGTTGGTAGCGTAAAATAGACCAGTGTTTTCGAGGAAGGTTGACATTAGCTATGGTGTGGTGACAGTAATAAACTGATTTTGACACTTGACTTGACAGTGAAATGACAGTTTACTTTGACGTGTCCTGAGACAAGCATCTATAATAACTCAAGATAATTTCATCAGAATTCCGTACTGTACAGTCGAGGACAGAAAGATGTTTACACTTTTTCACCTTATTCCATTGTAATAAGGTCCAAAAGTGTATACATCTTTCTGTCCACGACTGTACCTATATTGCTAGCTCTACACTCTCATCGAGGCTAGGCGAGGCAGGCTTGCCATCCTTCTCAACATATAATAAGTAAGAAAAGGACGGCTTACCTCGTCCAGCCTCGGCGAGTGTAGAGCTAGCATAGCTGAGTGATAATGTACGGTTAGGTTAGGTTAGGTATGTTTACCAAAACTAAGTTTATGAATGTAAAAGTACCAGGGCAGCATAACTGACCGCTGTACGAGTTAGTGCAGTCGAGCGAGTCGAGCGAGGAGGGCGCGAAGCAGTCGTCGTCGGAGGACGAGCCGGCGCCCACGATCACCACCTCGTCGGCGATCGGCGGCGTCGTCGAGATCGTCACCGCGTTGGGCGGCAGCTGGGGACAACCATCATCATAAATAGAATATGTATGATTTTTTTTTTGCTTTTATAAAAATTAATTAATGAAACAAACAGTCGAGAAACAATATTTTTCGCATAACTATAAAAATAACCAAGATATATATATATATATATATATATAAAGATTTGTTTCTATCTAGCAAAACAGAATTTAACATAGAGTTTATATGGCCGTAGGTGCACTACTGCCGTCACATTCCATGTCGGATCTCTCCGCCTAATTAGTAGTTTATATTTCTTTTTATTATTTTCGGGTCGATTTTAATTCTAATTTCACTTTATGTCATCTATTTTACTGTATTTTCATATTTTGTAAAGAAATGCGATGAAAAAAATTTCATGCATATTCCCTATCATTGTCGGATTTCACCAACTACTTAACAGACGATTAGTGTTAATGTATAACGTAAGTAGGGTGTTATTAAGGGTTCTGGCTCACTTCCTGTCTGGTATAAGTAGAGCTCTGTGTGTGATGTGTTGTGTAGGGTGTGCATAGTTCAGATTATAGTGGTTTTTGTGAGATTGGTATGTTTTAAGCTAGGTGTTGTATGTGATTAGTATGGGTGGAGGGTTCGTGTTATGGTCGTTGGTAACGTCGTAGAAACTGGTACTAAAGACGTCAACAGCAGGGCGACAACATTACCTTCAAACGAACAGAATCATCAAGCGAACATAACACAACAAAGTGACTAACCAGTTCCAGTATATCAAGGCTCCTGTGTGCTTAGAAAGAATCACAATCAAAGTACCAGGCGATGATAAGGCACTAGGAGGTTACCGGTGCGTTGGCGGCCAGCACGGGCGGGTGCGTGGTGGTGACTGTGACGAGGCCGGCGGGCGTGGCGGCCAGCGAGTTGGGCTCGACGGGCTCGACGAGCAGCGATACGCGCTCGCTGACGGCGACCAGCACGGGCGCGGCGACGGTGACCACCTGCTGCGCGACGGCGGGCGGCGGCGGCGCTTGCGGCTTGGCCTCGCGCTCCGGCTCCTTCTGGGGAGGGGGCTGTCAACAAATTTATTCAATTAATCTCCGATAATTAATATTTTACATTTTAATGATTTTATCCACATCTACATAGCAAATGATTCTAAAGCTAAGGAGAATTTCATTACTGTAATGCAGTAAGGTAGACCACAAAATCGGTCCATCACACATTAAACTATAACACGTCTTTTTGCGCCAGGGGTTAAATAATAAAGAGGGCGCGGCTTCGTAGATACATTGTACCAAGATTATGTGGTATCACAAACATTATATACAGGTTCTATTATATACATTCACCTTTCGTGAGAAATTATGAAACTGATGGTGAAAACCGCATTAAAATCCGTTGCGTAGTTTGAAAGATCTAAGCGTACATACAGAGGGACAGACGGCGGGAAGCGACTTTGCTTTATACTGTGTAGTGATGAAATCTAATTCAAACCAAGACTCACCGCAACAGGCCTGATTTCAACAGCATTGACCTCTTTACTCTTGCTCTCCTCTCTCTGCCGTTCTCTGCTCCTCTCCCTCTTTTCTTCCCTACTCCTATTCTCAATTGCAACAACCGCTTTCTCAACCGAATTCGTTCTCGAATACTTCTTCGTATCTTCTGTTCTTTGCTTATGTTCTGTGCTAGAATCACTGATGATGGAACTTGGTCGGCTCTTAATTCTTAAGCTAGTGTCTTTTTCGTTGGACTTTTCTGTTTTTGGACTCTCCTTCTCTGGACTCGGTTCTGGGCTCGGTTCTGTTCTTGGTATGTCTTTTTCTTTCTTTTCTGGTGTTTTTTGTTTCGCTGCGACTGCTTTCTCTGCTTCTCGACAGACCTGTGGAAATTATTGATTTTATTTATCAGTATAGACACGAAAAGCACTTTTTCTCATTCATTTAGATAGTTACTTGCAGAATATAAACAGACTTTGCACGATCTTTGAGAATGTTAGTGGAAAACAAACGCTCCTTCACTCTGCACTTCATTAATAGGTTTGCAGTAACGGCCGAGAGAATAAGAGCTCACTTCAAAATGGGATCTAATTTCAATTAAGTAAAATTAAGCCTTGCGTTTATGTGATACGATTTAAATTAATATGCTTTAGTTTGACAATTATGACAAGTATCTAAGTTTATAAAGGTTGCCCTAGGACATTTTCTTAAGATAATTTTGTATTGAACCCGGCGTCTGGTAAATACGTCAATATACATAAAATTATTGAGTGGGGCGGGATTGAAACAGAGTTTATTAGCAACGTGTACCAGGGCATCATGAGCGCGCGGTACCTGGTCGACGAGGTCGGCGGCGTGCGGCGGCGGCGGCGGCGCGGGCGGCTTGCGCGGCGCGGGCTGCGCGGGCGACGCGGGCGGCGACGCGCCGGGGGGCGGCGGCGCGGGGCCCTTCTCTTTCTTTGGGGCCTGGGGACAATCGTAAAGTCATACACCACTTCCAGCTATCGCTATCACACTTGCACTCGGAACTGACAGTATATTTGTCACTCGTGCGTCATAGAAAAATGAAGATCGTCGATTGCGCAGATTACGATTACTGTAGTTGCACAGTACGAACGACAAATCTAGCAGTTACATAGCTTAATAGTCTCACTCTAGAAATTATCCCAGAAGTTCTACTTATAGAAAGAATACTTGACGTGATTCTCTCCTCAGCTTTTAAAGCGTTATAAAGGTACCATAAACATGTCACAATTGAATAATTGTAGGTAGAAAGTACTAGGCCATCATAAGTGAGAGGTGTAGTGTACTGACGGGTTTCCTGTCAGCGGGCACGTGGTCGTCGGCGTGCGGGCGCTTGGCGGCGTGCGCGGCGGCGGGGGCGGGGGCGGGGGCGGGCGGCGCGGGCGCGGGGGGCGCGGGGGGCGGCGGGGTGGCGGCCGCGCGCGCGCCCGGCGCCGACTCCTGCTCCGACACTGGGGAAACAAACGTGATCTTTATATATATTTATTTTTATATTCATGGTTAGCCTAGATGGTAGTGACGCTACCTACAAAGCTTGGGGTCCCGGGTTCGAATCCCGGTATGGGCAAATATTTGTGAGATGAACGCGAGTAATTGTTCCTGAGTCATGGATGTTTTCTATGTATTTAAGCATGTATTTCTCTATTTAAGTATGTATATCGTTGCCTAGTACCCATAATACAAAGCCTAGCTTAGTTTGGGACTAAATAGATTCGTGTGAGATTGTCCTCTGATATTTGTATATATTTATTTTATTTATAACTATACCATAGAGCATAGATAATTAAGCAAATCGGTGCAAACGGTGTGTAAAATAATCGCGAAGATACTGAAATACATCATAACATTACAAATGCCAAACTAACTGTCTGTCTGTCTGTTACGCTTTCACGGCTTAACCGCAAAACCGATTTCGATGAAATTTGGTATGGAGATAGCCCGAGTTCCGGGAAAGGACATAGGCTACTTTTTATCCCGGAAAATTTGACATTCCCCAGCGATAAACGACTTCTACGCGGACGGAGTCGCGGACAAAAGCTAGTAAATATATACATACATACGAATCAAAGACAAAACCTATTTTTTTAATATAATTGCACTCACTTTTGACGTCCGGCGTGTCGGCCGAGCGCACAGACGTGGAGTCATCTTCCATCTCCATGTGCATCTGCGAGCTCCGATGTTCCTACCGCACAAATAACAAACAATAAGTTTCCATAAATAAAGAACTTCTTTATTTATTTATTAAAGACACACCGACAGCATATATATCCATAATCCATAAGATGATAAAACATGACAACATTATTCATTATATTTTTTTTAATTCGGAATCCACTTGAAAGCTTTTCTTTCAAACAATGGTATTGTTTCTATTGTTAGGTCAACATTAATACGGCCCTAAAGCGTAAAACACAGAGCGCAGGCGCGGGAGTATCGCCGCTACATTGCGCGCTCTGTGAGAACGCCTATCGGGGAAGGCGTGTATTACGACCAATGTAACAGCAATACGCCGACGCCGCGACATGTTTCACGCTTAAGGACTATGATATATTACTATAGATGCGTTACACCTCTTCCACGCGTAGTAATGCACAAAGAAGGTATTTACCGTCTTTGACTTTAGTGACAACCGATCATTCGAGATGAACGCACACAACCATAGACGTCTCGCAAAAAAAAAAAAACAAATGCGTCTGAAAACACGGTGTCCTATGTATAAACGATGTGGAAACTGCTCGACAAGGAACAATCAAGCGTCATTTCATTAGTAAATACCGTCAGGGTGGGCGCTTTTTACAACATTTGAATTTCCCTGACTTTTCCCGGTTTTCCAGGCACTTTTTCGGTTTTTTCCCCGATCAACCAAGCAAAAATAAAAAAAAATGTCACATAAATTATATTTTAATTTTTTTTTATATATACGATTTTTACATTTTAATCAAGATTCGTAACATATATTTTTTGTCGAAATGCACCGATATTTTTCATTTAGTAAATTTATTGAAATTAATTTATAGTTTTGCGTAGTTTAGACTTTAGAATTAGTAGATGTTACAACGATAACTTATTTCATAGTTGTTATTTTTCTCTTAATAAACGAAATGCAAGTTATAGTTTTAGTAATGTATTTTTCCCTGACCTTTTGCAATTTTCCCTGACATTTCCCTGATTTTTCCCTGACCTGCGAATTTATCTGACTTTTCCCGGTTTTCCAGAAAGTGGCCACCCTGACCGTGGTCATATTATTAAGGCAGAATTGTATGAGTGTAACGCTTCTTAAGATAGTAATTCATAGCTTAAGACCTGGTGAATTACCTTCGACGCAGGCGGAGACTCTCGCGGCTGGGCGTCCGAGTCGCATGCAACGTTGCCACACAAACATCACATTAACGTTTTTTTAACACCCGATTATAATTATTAATAGTATTAATACAGATATATAGGTTTATAAATGTTGATATTAGTGGAATATTATCTATAATTAAAAAGCAATATAGTTTGGAAAAAAGATATTGACGTGGTAACTTCAATATTCTCTAGTGGCAATCACAGCAGTTTCTGAGTAAAAATATCATGTTGCCAACTTCACTTCGAACAGCTCTTTTTTGCCAATAATTTTATAACATATAAAAATGTATATTTGTGAAGATTACAGGTGAATAATATAAAGGCACTAAGGCATGAATCACTCTTATCAGCACCAATTCGAATTTTGTCTATAGAAAATGAACTTTGTATGAAGATGCGTACGCATCAACTTCGCATGAATCTTCATACAAAACAGTCTTTTTCTTTAGACAAAATGCGAATCGGTGCTAATAGATGTGATTCAAGTCTAAAATAACATAACAACAATACGATATAATTAAATACTAACCAATTCTCTGGTATTGCTCCTTGTTCGGCTTCTGCTTGCCTTTCCTTGACTTTGTCTACTCAAATACAGCGATAGACAAGGACAGACAAAGCCGATACCGATGTTAGTAAGCGTGCGATAGAGGCAGAAACACAGTGTTAGTTATTTTGGTGAAATTATACATAAAAGTAGATACAGGTTATTTTGCGTAGTCACCATTAAATATGCATGCTAGGTGCTGAAAATTATCTGACTCTCTAACGCACCCTCGTCTACCAGGGAACAGGGAACAGGGGTCAACCCATTCTACCCTCGTTTTCCATTTAATTTTAATAATTGTTTCCCAATAATTCCACGGGTTAGAAATACAGAAATTCGAAGAAGAACGAAGCTGCTACACATTGCCTTGGTCATAGGCAGTCATAGCTCAGAGGAAGTGGAGGTGGGCGGTCCACATATGTCGTACTACGGATGACAGGTGGGGTACAGTTCGCCATCAAATATATCTGTACATATCAGAGTGGTCAAAAATATCTGAACATTCACTCTAACACCTTGACAATAGGGTCGTGTTCAGATATTTGTGAGCACCTTGTTTGCTGCAATATATATGATGGCGACTGTACAAGAGTGCTCGAGTGGAGACCTCGTATCGGCCGAAAAAACGTTGGGAGGCAACCAATGAGATGGACTGACGATCTCGTTAAGATAGGGGGATGAGATTGGATGAGGATAGCCCAAGATCGTAAGAGATGGCGTGCATTAGAAGAGACCTACACTCAGCATTGGGTGGCGACAGGTCGAACAAGAGAGAGAGAGAGAATTCCACGGACGGGAATTTCGGTTAAAGGTATCTGTCCACTAGACCGTATCGTATCATGACCGTACTATGAACGTATCAGGCACGAACGCTCGCTGCTATAGAAAGCGACGGTCGGTGACGGACCGGTCTAGTGGGCAGTCTCATACTTTTCAACACAAAGAATATTGTCTGACACGTTCCTATTTACGGTCATGGTATGATCCGGTGTAGTGGGCAGAGTCCTTAAAGGAAAGTCTCTATGTTTTCCCGCCGCCGTATGATTTTTTAAATAAAAAAGCCACTAATAACCCCTGGGAGGCGACTGGTCGGTAGAGTAAAGTTCGGATATATTTGAGCATCTCTTATGTTCCGAAATATTTGATGGCGATTATCGGTTACTCGTCGCGTTTAGTTCAGTATATACGGCATACATAAATGACAAATATACAACATGACCCTGGCTGCAGAACGTTGCTTAACTATTATAATAAAATTACTCCTATTAAACTAATGGAAAGCAAAGGAGCGTCTTTCACAATAAATAATGAATTGGTTGCCTTGGTTAAAATATGCTTTTTAAACATCTAATATTATAAAGAGATAAATATTGTAAGTAGGTATCGAAAACTACTCATCCAATTTTAAAAAACAAAGTCCCCCCGCCGCGTCTGTTTGTCTGTTCGCGATAAACTCAAAAACTACTGAACGGATTTTCATACGGTTTTCATCAATGGACAGAGTGATTCATGAGGAAGGTTTAGGTGTATAATTCATTAAGGTTTAGGTGCGTATACGCTCTGCTACCCGTGTGAAGCTGGAGCGGGTTAATTACATTAAACGAAGAATAGCATCCAATTTTGAACAAAGAAATATTCAGCCATGGTCACCTTTTATATTATACTGATAGATAGATAAAACAGACAATAATAGAGTATATAGCCTTCCAAATGTTTCCCATCGACAGGTCTTACCTCTGCCTCATCATCCAAGAGCTCCTCTTCGACCACCTCGGCGCGATACTCCAGGAGTAAGTCGCGGAGAGGCTTGGAGTCCAAGTTGCCGGATACGAATGGATGCTTCAGCAGGTCGGTGGCCGTCGGCCTCTTTTCCGGGTCCTGTGGGAGATTTACAGCTATTACAAATATTACAGGATAATCGTACACAAACAGAGTTCCAAGATTGTAATATTGGTAATAGACAACGATGAACATATTTATATAGAGAATTAAGAACTTTTATTTATTTGGCCTTTGGCCTGACCGCGTCGTAAACATTGCACGATTTAAACTTCATTCTGGTTCTGTAACCTAACCTTATCTGTCCTTACGATGAATGACTAGAATACTAGAGTGGAACATCCAATTTATATTCACATACATACATACATAGACTGTTACTCATCTGACTGGAGCAATTTATGTCACTTTCACGTCAAACGTAATGACTAGTATGGATATGTTAGGTATGGTTTAAATTAAAGTATAAGTAAACAAGATAAAATTAAAACTAAAACTCGACTACAAAAACAACCAACGACATCACGGTGCCTCTTATGCTATTTTTATTACTTGTATTACTAAATAATGGTATATTTCTTATAGAACAACATTTCTTTTCGAGATTTATGCATTAAAACCTCATATTTGATAAGAAACCAGGTAATTTTTTTACATTTTGCCTTAAAAGTAAAAAATGCGTACATTTATAATTCAAAAATCGTACTCAAAAATTGATTAGAATCATATCTATAATATTCTTTAGTCAAAAAGTTGCTACCTGTCGCCGACCATTAATAATAAGATTCGATAAAAAATCATACATTTTTAATAGGTATATAAATTGTGCACGAAATTAAATAGTCATATCCATGTAATACTTTCGTCATCAAAGTGACATAAAATGCTACCGGTGGCCGACCACTACTCATTATCCTTTTCGCGCAGTCGCGTAATAGTCAGTCAAAAGGTTCATGTACAGTTGGCAATGTCTTTGATGTGGTCATTTTCGTCGCTTAGTCCGTCTTCTGCATCATCTACCACCGGCGCCACCTGGTCCCGCCAGCAGCCAGCTGTCCCGAGCAGCGGCAGCGTACCTTGACCAGCGCCTTGGCGATGAAGTCGTTGAACGCCGCGCTCCACTTGCTCGGCTGCTCGAGGCTGGGCGGGTCGCTCTTCTGGATCTTCAGCAGCACACGCATCGGCGTCATCTCGTGGTTCGGCGGCTCCATTTGGGCGAATTCTATTAGCGTTATGCCTAGTGACCAGATGTCCACCTGAGGAGAGATTATCAAGTTTTAGAATTATAATATAGTGGTCATAAAACTTTGATATCCCCACATTTCGAGTCGGGCACTAGGTATTTATTGAGTTGTGACGCATTACAGCGTTTTCGGGGTACACTAAAAATATAATCGCAAAGGTGGAAGAGCCGGTCATGTCAAGCTGCTGAAACTCAGATAACCCTCTGATAGAGAAAACATCCTAGGTATGCTTAGCAGCTATGAAAATAAACAATTCTAATTGGTGGATATCAACACATCTTTAGCTACACAGCTTAGCAAGGCTCTGGTTGGAAACCGAGACGAGCGGTGCAGAGAGGAGCTGTGTAGGAATCGACCAATCACATTGGTTGTAATCCACATCTCGTCTCCGCTTGACTGTTTCCATCGAAGCGGAGCGGAGACGAGATGTGGATTACAACCAATGTGATTGGTCGATTCCTACACAGCTCCTTTCCGCACCGCTTGTCTCCGCTTCTATGGAAAGGCAGCCTTGACCACTACGGCCGACTATAGGTGAATGTACCTTAAGATCATAAGGGTTATCTCTAAACGTCTCGCAGAGCACGACTTCCGGCGCCATCCAGTACGGCGTGCCGATGAACGTGTCGTGCTTCTGGAGGGTCGACTTGTTCTTCGCAGACACACCGAAGTCAGCTGTGGGACAGATGAATAGGATATTTAACATTTAACAGAGACGTCACCATTGGCTTGGGGCTAGTCCCGGAAGCCCCGGTTCTGGCTGTTACTTTGGGTCTTGGGATTGGAAGCCCGCCTAGTTATCATTTGCGGTCGTCCAAATCAAAAGGGACCTTATCGCGGCAGGCGGTTACATCCTTTTTTCACACGGCTTTTATACTAATGACAAGACAATGAAAACTATCATCTCTATCAACGTTTAATAATTAAAATATAATCCTACGTGTATCGGTCTTTTTTTTTAAATCTTGCCAGTCAATTCGAGCTTCAGTTTTTCGAATAGGTTCAAATTTACGTAAACTCGACGATAATGCAATATCTCAGAGCTGATCTGATAATGGAGTCAAAAGGTAAGATCAGCATCTCCGCTGTACTCGACGTAGATCAACCGAGTTTGTACTCGTTAGATTGGTCTCGGCGGTACAGTCAGCAATCTTGTCTAAAAAATCTAGCCATGGACCTGGTTAGACACTCTCGAGCTGTCGACCCGGCAAGACTCACCGAGCTTGACGCCGCCCTGCATGGTGGCGAGCACGTTGCCCGCCTTCAGGTCGCGGTGGATGACGCGCCGCGAGTGCAGGAACTCCAGCCCGCGCGACATCTCGCGGCACACGTACGCGATCTGCTTCTCGCTGAGCCCCTTCTCCAGTTCAGACATGACCGAGTCCAGGGCGCCGCCGTCGCAGTATTCTAGGAGCATCTGGAATTGGAATTGTGATGCGTTAATACGACACGCAACCCAACCCTTATTAACCCATTATTTGGCAACCCTTTGCGTATAGGTGTCGGCAAGAGAATCGAGGTAAATGATTTTGATTACACACACAGCTACAAAAGAGTACGAATGGCAAAACTGAATGAATGAACAAAAGAGTGAATGGTGAACAAAATCCCGCTGTTAATACATGACATGATGTTGTGTGCGCGACCTCAACTCCGGTGCCGATACCTATAACCCAAGAGCTGCAAGTTTATGATTCATTGGGCAGCGTTTCCACCTGCAGTGCAGAAATGTCCCGACAGTGCTGTCCGACAGTAACTCGCATGAAACTTACAAGTGTAAACTACTACTAGTTACTGTCGGACAGCACTGACGGTTATTCCTCGCAGTAATATCTTGCAGGTGGAACGCGGCCTTATGTTAAATAAACGCTCAAACCTACAAAACTTTGACGAAACTGTACGGATTTCCATAGATAGTTGAAAACGTTTGAGATTCTATCTTGATAAGAAACTGGAAAGCCACATGGTGTAACCCCAATCTAATCGTGGCTCCACACCAAGCGTCAGCTGTTGTTGGCGGCCATCTGCAACCCGGATATTCTTTACCCTAAGATAAGAGAAAGGTCCGGTGGACTGACCCAGAGCTTGTTGTCGATGAAGTACGCCTCGTGCAGGCCCACGACGTTGGAGTGGTGCACCTCGCTGAGGATGTCGATCTCGACGGTGAAGTCCGCCAGGTCGTCCTCGTTGTCCAGCACGCACATCTTCGCGGCGGCCAGCTGCCCTGTTGTTTTGTGCTGCGCTTTGTACACCTGGGGAGAACATTCATCGTTAGATCGCCGTCACATTCTAAAGGGGCAATAATTCCCCGTCAACCATAGCTTCTCTTACTCGTAATTTCGCAAGATAGAACTAGACGCCCTTAGATTGCCGGCTAAAAATTGCCGAGAACAGTTTCTCGTGTAACTGTACCTTAACCCTTATCAAGGCCCCGTTAAAATAAGAATACTACCAAAATATTGAATACAGCCTCGAACTCGTAATTCTCTGAAGATAAGTGAAGTCATATTTTAGGAAAACTCAATTGAATTTGTGTCATAACATGTAAATAGTAAAGTTCAACTTTGAGTGACTCGTATGTGGTCGCTAAATCGCCTCTACCTTGATAAGGGTTAAGCCAGTTGGAAGTAGGCTAGGTAATGCGTTTACCAACGAGTCGTAGACAAATTAAACTTGGAAAAGCCGTGTAGTATGCCCAGCATTAGACGTTTTAATCTAACGACAAAATCTGCGAATAACAGATGCCTTGCTTTAACCTTATCAACGCCATTTCAAATACAAAAGTCGCCACTCATAGCTAAACCCAGACCTAATGTCAACCATACCTCATAAGGTCGCCGTCAATAGAACTTGGAAAAGATGTAAACAAATTACTACTGTTTGACACATAACCTTAATATTCAGCACGTGTGTTTTTATTCAAAATAACTATATTTAATAGTTATTCCATCTTAAACTTAATATGAAATTAATGATCTAGTGTATAAATCATTACAAAGACCTCACTTGATCATTAAAAGTACGTGATTATCGAGTAATCATGGTGAATTGATTCGTTTGGTTTTGTTTACATCGTTCACAAGTTCTATTGACGGCGACTTTAGCTACTTGGGTCCATTTTACGCTGGTAATCATGACGATATCCGTCGTTGGGTACCCTTTAATTTGGGCGAACAACGTTTCCCAAACTGTTTCATTTCCCAACCGTTTCATTTGGCCAAACGCTTTTTTCCGAAACTGTAAATACTTCAGCATTTATTTCAGGACCATCGTGTAGAACCCTATTTAGTAGGTTAGGTTAGTTTTATAAAAATCCTGAAATATTTACAGTTTCAGCAAAACGATTGAAACAGTTTGGGAAACGCGCGGTTGGTAAACATTAGTGGACCCCGTCGTTGGTGTTGAACCAGTGATGCGGATATATCCGTCGATGGCGTCAATAAATCCATAATAATAAATAAATAAATAAAAGGTTAAATATACCGTCGAACAAAAATAAAACTCGTTCATTTTGTAGTTTAGTGCGAAAAGCGCTAAAGTTAGCATTATGCATCTTGGTTAGGCCACCAGATGTCTTATGTGACCGTTTCCCTTTTTTTTGTTACGCTAGGAAAACGCATTTACGCATACCACCTTGGTCATGTGGGACTCGCCGACCGAGAGCGGTTGGACTACAGACTAAAAACCCAGCGATTCTCCCTCCACGCCGTTGTTGGCGAGGGCCTCAGGTCCTGCTTGGGCATCCGACTACGACCTTCGCCGGCAGGCCCGCGAGTGTGACCGATTTCTTTCTCCAAGCCATAATAAAGCCTGGGCCACACCGGATGCGTTGCGTAGACGTGCACGTGCGCGTTCACGTTCCACTGCGTTGTAAAGTGTGAAACCTCATATGAGGACACAGCTATACAACGCAGTGGAATGCGAACGTGCACGAGCACGTCTACGCAACGCATCCGGTGTGGCCCAGGCTTAAGTGCTGATATTGACACGTTACCTTTCCGAAAGCGCCATCGCCTAGCTCGCCCACCATGTCCCAGAACTCGGCGGGGTCGAAGTTGTCCCGGATGTTGTTGAACACCTTCTTCTTCTTCGCGTCATTGCCGCCGCCGAGGTGCAGCACCTGAGGAGAGACGTATTCTTTGAAACCCCCTAATCTCACTTTTTTGTCAATTTTCGCATAGAAGTTATTTGCCCTTGCTGGGAATTGAACCTTTTAGGAATCCCTACTAACTTGTTTATCCTTACCTTCTTGAGATTATTAAAGAACGACATGTTGGCATGCGCGCGTCGCGGGCGCCTCAACCGTCTTTACTCATCCTGTCGACGCGCGCGGCGACCACTGCAACAAACAGACAAACACATTATAACACATTTAGCGCGAACAGTTTGAAGATGATGCGATACACCGGAGTAGCGTAAAGTCCTGGATTAGAGTTCCAGGTTGCGGGTTCTGTGCCCGTCTCCGTCAACGTCTGATTATTACGATATATTTCTAAACTTGTTCGAAACTGGTCCGTGTAGACGATCATCCCTAAGCTGTGACGGCATTCTTATTATTTAATATTACACGACTAGCCTGCAATTAACCACCCTTTCGCCTGATGGTAACAAAACGTGGTGGTAAACTTAATAAAAATCATTATTACAGACGTAAGCACAAAACGTGCAAAAAATATTATCCCGCATTGGCAAATACTAAATTCTGAAAAATACTTTTCAACTTCGCCTCTGAGATGCCTATGTAATTCGAACGCATCCAACCCTTGTAAGGGATCCCCAATTCATGCCGCTACGAATCCTTCACAATATATCTCGCAAGATTACTTCTTCACACATCAAGGGTCATATACTCACGAAGCAAAGATATTTGTTGACGAGGCTTATGTCGAATTAACATAACTTGGTCCCTGTATACATTCAGTCAACAAAGTATCGGGAATGGATGATTTGTTTATGGTTCCAAATTCAAATTTTTGTTTTTTTTGTTGTTGTTAGATTGGCACAACTGTTTTCTATTTTGGCGCGGAGTTTGAGTTGCATCTGTTATTTATATTAAATACAGTGCTGTTTTTAGTTATATCATATCTAGTGTGTATTGCGAATTTCATAATGGACAAAAACATTGAACAAAGAGTTTGTCTTAAATTTTGCATCGCCAATGGAATTTCGTGTTCGGAGTCACTGAAAATGTTACAGAAGGCTTACGGTGATTCGACTTTATCAAAAACACGTGTTTATGAGTGGTACAAAGCGTTCAAAAGCGGTCGAGATGTGATGGAAGATTTGCCTCGCTCTGGTAGGCCATCAACGTCTGCAACTGAAGTTAACATCGCAAAAGTGAAGGAAATAGTGACTGAAAATCCTCATTCAACTTTGAGAGAGATAGCCGCCGAACTTTCTGTATCTCACGAGTCGATCCGTACTATTTTAACTAATCATTTGGGTATGAAACATGTTACCGCTCGGCTAGTCCCAAAAGACCTGAATTTTCTCCAAAAACTCAATCGCATGAGAGTCACTGAGGACATGCTAGAACGAGTCAATTCCGACCCAACATTCATGAAACGCATTGTTACTGGTGACGAGACGTGGGTTTACGAGTTTGACATGCAAACTAGTCAACAAGCTTCGGAGTGGCGCCTTCCAACTGAACCGAAACCGAAGAAACCACGCCAAAGTCGATCAAAAGTCAAAGTCATGTTGACTGTTTTCTTTGACTATCGCGGTGTTGTGCACTCGGAATTCTTGCCGGAAGGTCAAACGGTAAATAAAGAATATTATTTGAGCGTTATGCGGCATTTAAGAGAGCAAATTCGACGAAAAAGGCCAGATTTGTGGAATGAAAATTCTTGGATTTTGCACCACGATAATGCGCCTTCGCACAAGGCCATCATTGTGAAAGAATTTTTGACCAAACACTCAACAAATACCATCGAGCAACCACCATATTCACCAGATATGGCTCCTGCCGACTTCTTTCTTTTTCCTAAACTCAAATTACCACTTCGTGGCACCCGTTTTCAATCGGTAGAAGACATAAAGGAGAATTCGCGCCGAGAACTGAATTCAATTCCGGAAACAGCGTTTAAAAAATGTTTTGATGATTGGATTATTCGTTGGCGTAAGTGTATCGTTTCTGAAGGAGCATACTTTGAAGGTGATAAAATAAATTTGGATGATTAACAAACAGTTTGTGTATTATTGATCTTTTCCCGGTACTTTCTTGACAGAGTAGTACACATCTGTTGTCGCCTATTAGGATGTTAATACAACAATCGATTAATCATTGATCGGTTGTCACCCTACAGTCCATCGATTAGCTGAAGTTAGTAAATTAAACACATCGATGTCGAACGACGAACGACTGATTGGTGTGACTTCCGTGTTTTAATAATTAATAAATAAATATAATGTTGACGATGAACGACATCATAAGAAAACTCAAATTTCAAAATGTTTCCAGCCATTCTGGTTGCCCTCACGTACCATACTTTAGCGTTTTGAGACAATATCTTTGAAAGGGGAAGCTCCCTAGCAATTCCCTAGAGTCGCTCACGGGAGTAGCGGGAGGATTTCAAAAGGATCCCTCTAAGTACTTTGACATTTAAAACCCCCCCACCTACACTGCCGTCCTAATCTAAAAGGCGATATCTCAAGTTCAATAGCCAAAGCAGATTCAGTCCTTTCCTGCTAGTAATAAGGTAGCAATTCCTACATCAGTTGGGTCTGAGATATTGCATTATAGCTTAGCAGGCCAGTCAGTACTAGGTTAAGCTTGTGGTTTTTCAAGTGTTCTGCTGAATTACTTATTATTTTAAAAGCTGCATTTATTTTTAAACGGTTTGGAAAATGGGGAAGCGAAAGAAGTTTGCTATGTAATAATTTTTTTTTTTCAATTGGGAAACCATACATATTTTCTACATTCGATAATACATTTGATTTTTTCATGTTTTTTGATATAAATTGCTTTTTTAACCAACTTTATACACAAAACATGTGACAAACAATCATATTTTTGCATCATTTCGGCCTATTTCAACCTAGCTTATTATTATTGTCTTTAAAAACCATACTACGGCGGCGAGCTGTATTTTAGGCACGTCGCACCTAACGAGGCAACCCTGCGGCACGTCCTTGATACTGATAACATACTTACCGCTTGCAATTTTTTTAGGGTTCAGTAAAAAGATGATGAAAAAAAAACACGTAGGCGTGACTTTCAGTCTGCAAGACATATAATAATAGTAATATAATATAATAATCCAGCCTATATGCGTCCCGCTGCTGGGCACAGGCCTCCACTCACAATGAGAGGAATTGGGCTATAGTTCCCACGCGGGCCTAGTGCGGATTGGGAACTTCGCACACACCGTCAAATTGCTTTGCAGGTGTGTAGGTTTCCTCACGATGTTTTCCTTCACCGAAAAGCTCACGGTAAATATACAAATTATATTTCGCACATAAATTCCGAAAAACTTAGAGGTACGAGCCCGGGTTCGAACCCACGACCCTCTGCTTAAGAGTCGGCAGGTCAAACCATTAGGCTACCACGACTTTAAGACATATATATATCGTTAAAACTCTCGCATATAACTATTTAGGGAGTCTTGCAAACGTCTATGGGTCTCAGATCTCACTTACGTGTGTCATTAGAAGGCCTGTGCCCTCCTTTGTCGTATTTATTTATTTATTATTTAAAAAAATTGTACTTTCTTATAAATAAATGTTGTCCCACAAAACCATATCAACAGTTTGACTGTGGAATATTCTCCATGAATAATAAAAAATTAAACACATTCATTTTACAATAAACAAGGTGGCCACCGGAGCAGACGCAGACATAAAAACCGGTAAGTGCGACTGTAGGTTCCGTACACATTTGTTTTTTTTTTTACAGGGTTTGTTCTTTAGGGTCGGCGCACACGGGCCACACGCGACAGCCACAAAACGCCGCCACCGACCTATTTTCTGTAGTTTTATGCATTTTATATGGACTCGCCGCACACGGTTGACCGCCACTCGCTACAAAGGAAATAGGTCGGTGGCGGCGTTTTGTGGCTGTGGCGTGTGGCCCGTGTGCGCCGACCCATAATCATACCAAATTTTTATGTATTACCGTTTTTACGATAGAACAAATACAAAAAACGTTTCTTGTATGGGGACTCCCTTATTATTTTACTTTTCGACTTTTTTATTATTTGTTAGGAAATCCGTCATTATATCACATATACTGCAAAAAAAAAATCAACAGGCTATCTTTTACGGTTCAAAATATTCAGCTCTTTAAAGTTACGACGGACGGACAGCGCTGGCTTAGTAATAGTGAGCCAAAAAAGGAAAAAAAAATCTACGTAAGATTTATTTAACTAACTTGTGCCTCACACCATTACTATGAAAGATGATTCATAGTCTGACGCGCGTTATCACAGGCCTGCGCCTGCGTTTCCGTTGATAACAGTTTATGACTTTAAATTATATCTCCACATTGTTAAAATATATTATAGGTATAGTAATAATAATAATATGTGTGACGTGACTAGTGTGTTCTCAGCGATGGCACATGGCACCGAGACATAGTTCTTCTTACAGGGGCGAGCTGACAATGACGCATTTTTTCGTTTTTCTTAAATTGAATTAAGTGAAAGTCTCAAATGAATTTACTTTGTGAATTTTTTGTATTTATTATGTGTAAGGGGCCCAAAATACTCCCCTGAGGCACACCACAGCTGTTATATTATACATCTCGATCTCATAATTTTAAATTCAGTTCTTTTTAAGTATTTCTATGCACTGTTGACAGTTAGACAAATAACTGCGAAACTAATCGTAAGCATTGCCCCTGATATTATATCTTTCTAATTTATGCAACGGTACCGAGTGATCGACAAAATCGAAGGCTTTGCTCAAGTCTATGAATATTGCGGCCACTCTCACGGCCTAATCGACTCCAATCCAAATATCTACAAAATTGATAGCGAGTAGAAAATAGTAGATTGTACAACAAGTGCATAAAACGCACCATTTTACGCGAGACGTTTATCCATTCAAGCGAGCTTGCGAGCGAGGATGGATATAAAGTCGAGTATTAAACGGGTTTTATGGACGAGTTGTACACTCTACTTTTCACTTCGATGGCGAGGAAATGAAACAGCAACATGATAAAAATAATAATAATAATAAATGCGACGGAATAAAAATTATAAGTTTATTTCATGAAGCTTTATTGTGTACTTTGACTGTTGGTATCCTTCCCTTGGTCTTAGAATACTAACAAAACGAAATAAAATAAAGAGGTTATTTTATGAAGTTAAAGTTGTTCGTGTGGCTGTTGGACCGATTGCCTAGGTCTTCGACGAAGATTTTACTTTATGCACTAGAGCAAAAGAAGCGACTTTATGTCGCCTACGCACTACATAAAGACGAACTTTTAGAGCATGATAAGTGAAAATGCTATTTTAAGCAATCAAGATTTTTTTTAATGGCAAAGATTTCACAGATGCGTAAACCATAGTAGACGCAGCACACGTCATAGATAAACCGTTTATCATTATTGCCATTACTCGAATTACGAATTTGCAATGTTTTGGTTATTTACGTCACCCATACACATTGATGCCCGCCTCCTCAGTCTTCTCGTGACCACGATCGTTGTAACACGATCGAAACGACGATTAATTAACGATCTTTTTACGCGATTAGGTCCCGTTTAATACAGGGTTATTGGTTATTGCATCCATTCTCGTTAAGAGGTTATAGTAGAGGTCATTTGCAGTAAAAAAGGTCATGTATCCTATCCTATAAACTACCAATATCCGGATAGGATATTGGCCGTTTTCAAGATATTCGACATTACATTTTTAAAAGGCTATGGTCGGACTTTCATACGTTTGCGACTTTTTATTATAGAGTATCGATTTTTTTGTGGTAAGCACCCCTAATGGTGTCTATTATTTTGCCCAAGTCTCAGCTTCTTATGTTTCATAGTTTCCGACTTACGTCATTTTTAAGATTAAAAAAATAATTATTATCTCACAAACTACCCATACAATTTTTCTGAAATTCTTAGTCAATGTTCTATAAATTAAAGACTCACCTCTACAAAATAGTAATACTACTTGTTTAAAAAAAAATAACGAAAAAAAAAAAAGGAATTGAAAAGTTAAAAAAAAATATTCAAATTTCAGTGGGTGATATTTCTGTCTACCACTTGCATAAGTTTCAACTTTTTGCACTTGGTACTTCATACCTAAAAACTACAATATATGCAATAACCAATAACCATTCATTCTTACATACATATATGTAAGAATGAATGGAACGGAGAGCTGACAGAATTACTGCGTGATGATTGGCTGTTAGCGATTAAGAATGAAGGAGTGAACAAGTGAATGGAAAGAAAGGTAAGAGGGGAGAGAGGCGAATGGCAATTTGCTCCGTGCGAATACACTGTATTATTGTTTTCTGTAAAATTTCAAATTACTTGGTTCTGTGGAAACATTATTCAAAAATAAAATAGAACTACAATAATGACGTCAAGAGAAGTTTACTCATAAGCATCAGGGTTACAAATACCCAGTGACGTACACATACAGCCTTCCTCGAGATAGGGTCGCAAATACGAATGACTCGAGTTTAGTCATGATGATGTCATGCTATCATCCTTTGGTCGGGAGTGGACCGGCGTGAATTACGCGCGAGAGCGTTTTACAATAAAACGAAAGCTAACATTATTCTACGATTGAACAATCTTTATAGTATCTTATACTTAAAAGCCTCGCACTTGCCGATACTCTTCAAAAAATAGTAATTACAGTATCACGATAAAAAAAAATGTATTAAAATTAGATCATGTTGTCAATATCCTTCCGAACAGCGCCCTCATTTAATGTAAACTCTTTTATACATTGTTCAACAAATTAAATTAATATAGCGTTCTCTGCTTTACATGTATGCAAGACAAGAGAACGTCGATGTGCGTAAACAATTGCAACCAGATAATTAACATTTTAACTCAAACAGTTTTACACATCGTCACAAAAACGAGTAAAAAAGTACATTACGATAAAACGCTATACTCTCACGGCCGAAACCGTATCCTAATCCAATTGAAAGGTCTGCAAGGAGGCTCAATGCTTAATTGGTTTATCTGCGGCCGTGAAATAGTGTATTATACTTTAACACATGTGGGGTATTAATTAGCTGCTTTAGTTATTTGCGAACTCTTCCCCGTATTGAATCTTCGAGAGGCTACGCCCGCATCGACAAACTTATTCCACCGTTGAAATATCCCGAAGGAATTGCAAAAGGAACGAAAAGAAAATAATAGGGAAGGAGAATACAAACAGATTTATGAAAACTGGCCAAATTTTTTATCATCACATAAGCGCCGACGCAATAGATCGACATCGTAGGTATAAGGTACGTCAATTCTATGCCTCTTCACGATCGCCGATCATGGTCGAGCATGAGGGACGAAGATATACGTTAGAGTGAGAATCAAGACAATCTTGTTTGCTCTTACGCACAACTTCGTCCCTCGTGCTCGGCCATGATCGGCGATCGTGGAGAAGAGGCACTATACATTATGACAAGTTTAGGAAATAATAATCCTAAAAGTTGCAGTATTTTTCAAAATGCGATAATTTACTACGAGCAGGTGATTTACGGATCTTTTGGGCTTCTTTAGAAGTTACGACCATTGAAAGGATTTTTATACGCAATTTTGGACCTAAGGTACCTAATTAGTTGCAAAATACTAGAAACCTCATTCAAATTGATTAAGTACTCTTGACGTTACTCTCTGGTTTAAGAAGTAACATTTGTTATGACTTGTATGAGGAAAAGACATTTATGCCGCCGAGTGTTTTAGAATGGATTGAAATGTGGTTGAAGTGTGGAATGGAACGAGTTGATAAATAAAACTGCTGTGCCCTCGCAGGGCGTCCACATGGATACCTATTGTTTGTTTTCCACCTTATATGTGTAATGTGATATGCAATAAAGTTTTTGAATTTTGATCTCAATCTGATCTGAGGGTGGCTACAGATTCTTATCTGGATTTGACATAGATCCACCGAGTCTGACTCATTAGTTGATCACGATAAGCAGATGATGTCTAGCAAAAAAAGTACAGCTAACAACAACTTTGTCTCAATAATACATGGAAAACTTTCAACTTTACCGCCATAAACAATAAACAACACTTACGGCCGCACTCAGAGACGTCAATTAACTTTTAAGTTTGATTAAAGTTGCCGCTGTCACTTTCTTTGATATAGCAATAGAATAAGACGCAGCCATTTTAATCAAACTTACAAAAATAATTTGACGTCTCTGTTTGCGGCAGTAATGTAATAGACGGATACATATCATGAGGACAATCTCATACAAAGATCTAGAACCAAACTAAGCTCTAGGCTTGTGCCATGGATACTAGATAAAGATAAACCTACTTAGATATACATACTTAAATAAGAAGTGGTCCAGAAAAAAATAGCACGTCATATTAGTGTGTATATTACTGAAAGTACAAAAGTTGTTTTTTGTTTTTCTGGGGTTCTGTCGGTCTGATACTTTTTGAACCTTGTATGACTTCAGATCAGCACTCTCTTTAATCCGATGGACCGTAGACTTGCTACAACCCATACTTATCGGCAGCTAACTTGTCCGAACGAAAGCGTTCGGACAAGTTAGGGTTGGTCCTGTATGCAGCTTTGGTCTTATTTGCTAGTTTTTTGTCCTAAAACCCCTTTCCCCGACCGGAGCCTGCTTTTTTATCAACAGTTGACCTCTGTCTGTAAGTCCGCAAAGTCTTACCTACTGTGGATCTGGGTATAGTTAAATGTTTGGCGACCTGAACTTGACTCAAGCCGGCGTTTTCTAGGTAGGTGTATATAATTAACTTACGACGAGTAACTTCAGATGGCGACATTTTTTTTTTTTAATAAATCGAATAATTGCTACCATATAATAACTTCTCGGTATGTTACGTGATAGATGTGAAACAGTTTTTAAATTTTTCGTGAATTGATCAAAATTCAAAAAAGGTTCTTGCTACTTATTTTCTGGACCACTTTTTACATAGAAATCATCGAAGACTAGGACGAATTCTCTCGTTCTCCCACCCAATCGAACCCGGGACCACCGCTAGCTTCGTAGACAGGCTACCAACTAGGCCGCCGCGTCAACACTGCACCTTAAAACCGGTGTACACCATAAAGCACAAACAGGTATCGTGTGGGCATCGTTAGAATAATTTGTGCATCAATATTTATTTAGAAATCGGCCCGTCGGAGCAGCGGCCTGCGCCTACAACACGACCCAGAACATTTGGAACTTGTTAACAATAGGGGTGTAGACGATTTTTTTTTTATATTTTTATTCTATAGATATACATGAAATATATCTAAAAAAGATTTTAAAAAAGAATTCACTCGTATATTAATTTACAATTAAAATAAATTTAATTTTAAAATTTCCGGCTAAAACGCTAACTTCTGTCATGGCGTCGATATGACGTCACGATCCTCTAATCACTAGTATATACATTCAGTCAACAAAGTATCGGGAATGGATGATTTGTTTATGGTTCCAAATTCAAATTTTTGTTTTTTTTGTTGTTGTTAGATTGGCACAACTGTTTTCTATTTTGGCGCGGAGTTTGAGTTGCATCTGTTATTTATATTAAATACAGTGCTGTTTTTAGTTATATCATATCTAGTGTGTATTGCGAATTTCATAATGGACAAAAACATTGAACAAAGAGTTTGTCTTAAATTTTGCATCGCCAATGGAATTTCGTGTTCGGAGTCACTGAAAATGTTACAGAAGGCTTACGGTGATTCGACTTTATCAAAAACACGTGTTTATGAGTGGTACAAAGCGTTCAAAAGCGGTCGAGATGTGATGGAAGATTTGCCTCGCTCTGGTAGGCCATCAACGTCTGCAACTGAAGTTAACATCGCAAAAGTGAAGGAAATAGTGACTGAAAATCCTCATTCAACTTTGAGAGAGATAGCCGCCGAACTTTCTGTATCTCACGAGTCGATCCGTACTATTTTAACTAATCATTTGGGTATGAAACATGTTACCGCTCGGCTAGTCCCAAAAGACCTGAATTTTCTCCAAAAACTCAATCGCATGAGAGTCGCTGAGGACATGCTAGAACGAGTCAATTCCGACCCAACATTCATGAAACGCATTGTTACTGGTGACGAGACGTGGGTTTACGAGTTTGACATGCAAACTAGTCAACAAGCTTCGGAGTGGCGCCTTCCAACTGAACCGAAACCGAAGAAACCACGCCAAAGTCGATCAAAAGTCAAAGTCATGTTGACTGTTTTCTTTGACTATCGCGGTGTTGTGCACTCGGAATTCTTGCCGGAAGGTCAAACGGTAAATAAAGAATATTATTTGAGCGTTATGCGGCATTTAAGAGAGCAAATTCGACGAAAAAGGCCAGATTTGTGGAATGAAAATTCTTGGATTTTGCACCACGATAATGCGCCTTCGCACAAGGCCATCATTGTGAAAGAATTTTTGACCAAACACTCAACAAATACCATCGAGCAACCACCATATTCACCAGATATGGCTCCTGCCGACTTCTTTCTTTTTCTTAAACTCAAATTACCACTTCGTGGCACCCGTTTTCAATCGGTAGAAGACATAAAGGAGAATTCGCGCCGAGAACTGAATTCAATTCCGGAAACAGCGTTTAAAAAATGTTTTGATGATTGGATTATTCGTTGGCGTAAGTGTATCGTTTCTGAAGGAGCATACTTTGAAGGTGATAAAATAAATTTGGATAATTAACAAACAGTTTGTGTATTATTGATCTTTTCCCGGTACTTTCTTGACAGAGTAGTACTAAAGTACTCTGTGAGCTCACGCAAATCTTGTTTCTTGGCAAATGTCAAAATGTTGTTTGTTTAGAGGAACGTGACGTCACGCGCTGTTTGCGATCACGTGATAACGCGGGTGAAATATTTATATAAATGAAATTCATTTAAAAGATATTATAAATATAATAAGCATGAAAGTGTGATTTTCGGCAATTGTATATTAAACACTTCCGGAAAATATATAATATGTATTTGTTTTCGTTTAGTGTCTACACTCCTATTCCACCAAACTTTAGCCCATCCTTTATAACAATTCACTATCAATATTTGATAAATGTTGCCTCTGGACTCCATGTGAATGGAGTTCCAGTGCTTCATTATTTGTAATTGTAAATCTAAATAGCTTTTTAGACTTGTACAATCACACGTGTATGCTTTTATCTTGACGCCAGTTAGCCTAGTTGGTAGTGACCCTGCCTACGAACATCAGGGACAATCTCACACAAGTTGACCTAGTCCCAAACTAAGCTCTAAGCTTGTACTATGGATACTAGGCGACGATATACATACTTAAATATATAGAAAACATCCATGACTCTGGAACAAATGCTCGCGCTCACCACAAATATTTGCCCATACCGGGATTCGAACCCGGGGCCGCTGGCTTCGTAATCAGGGGCATTACCAACTAGGCTCGTAGCTAGGGTCGTCGTATGTGAAGTTGTGCAAGTCTAAAAAGCTATTTACAATTACAATCTCAACTATATATTTTGATCTAGCGCGACACGTGTCCTATACAATTATATAGATAATATATTCATAATGGAATTCCATACGTGTCTATCTGTGTAGGCGTTATCTAAACACCGTTAATATCTAATAAGGCTGTTTGTTTTGAAGACTAGTCTACTTTAGTATATACAATACAATAGTACCTGGGAGGCAGCGTCGCTCGGCTCGAAAACAAGTTCTCCCGAAGTCGTCGTTGACCGATTGTTTTCCGGAATTTCGATAAGCGAGGTTCCGTTTTCCCATTCCATTACCAATAATTTACTTTCTGACATGCTTAGGGCGGTATTGAACTTTTGGACGCCATTGACGGCTATAGCCGTCGTGGTTGACAGTGTAAAATAGACCTAAGTGTGTTTGAGGAAGGTTGACATTATCTACGGTGTGGTGTCTTATATATCAGACTACGGCGGTCAAAAGGTTAATAAACTGCACCCGAATATTGCCGCCTATATCGCGGTGGGAAGACCTATCCAACGACACCCCACACACACACTATGGGGTAGACGAGAAAAAAATACCATCCCCACTTAACGTGTAGGGGACTGTACCCTAACAAAAAATATTTTTCAAGATTTTATCTTACCACAGTCGGCGTGACTAATATGTACGTATGTATACAGGGTGTTTTTTTATTCGTCTTAAACATTTTGGGGGTTAAATCAGTAAGTCATACTGATCAACGTTCACTATGGGACCAACCCCGAAATCGCGAAAAAAAAATTTACCATCCCATACATTTTGGCTAGTCAGCTGACGATGTTTTGTATGGGAGGGTCAAATTTTTTTTCGCGATTTCGGGGTTTGTCCCATAGTGAAAGTTGGTCAGTATGACTTAATGATTTAACCCCCAAAATGTTTAAGACGAATAAAAAAACACCCAGTATGTACGTATTCATTAATATGTATGTATTCATGCCAAATAACAGCTTTCTAGTACTAAGAGTATATGAGCTAAGCTGCCGACGGACGGACAGACGGATGGACGAGGCGAAATTATAAGGGTTTCTAGTTTGACTACGGAACCCTAAAAAGAAAGCTTTAGCGTTTCTTTAACTTGATATTTCGCTTTACATGTCTTGAAACGGGCACCTCGCTTGCTCGGTTTATTAATATGGCCCTTAGACTATAGTTGTTATTATAATGGCATTATGGTGATAAGAAATTAACATAACAGCGGCCTAGAATCACGAAGTAATCCTAGACATTTTACACGCATCATGTCTACAAGGTTGTCTCTATCGCACTATGAGAGAGTGAGGGAAACAAGAACTCACGCTTTAAGAACGACTATCACATAATGACTCGATAATTGCCAATTGAATATTTAAATTAGGTTAAATAAATAATTTAAATTAGGTTTCAGAGTGAAGAGATACGGAAATTTAAGTGTAAGTAGATAATTCTCGTGACTACTTAAGGAAAGGTATACCATGAGAAGTAAATAAAAATACGGGCAAGAGCATGTCGTGCCAAGCTCAGTGTAGGGTTCCGTCGCCATTACTACAAATATAAAAAGTGCACCAGCAAAAGAGCGTATCTTCATGGCACTTACGTTCTTTTGTTGAGAAGCGCAGTTTTTCGGCAATACCTAAAAAACGGTATATCCGATCATGTTGAAAATAATTTCGGTTGAAAGTATTTAGCGTTACCTTTGTATTTTTTATTCATATTATTTGGACATTTTAAAAGACAAAGGGGGGACACAGTTTATGCAACTTTCGGAGCGATTATTTCCGAAAATATTCACTTAATCAAAAAAATTGCTTAGAAACATTGAAGACAAGGTGTTTTTAAAAGAACTGTCGAAATTATGTGCCGCACGTTGATGTTTGCGGGGAAAAAAACAGCTTCTGTTACATGAGCCCCCCCCCCCCTAATAATATGTGACGTTCTCAATATAAAGGGACCTTATGGAGGAAGGCAGTTACGCTCTTCTTATTCTTGTAACTATACGAATACTATAGTAACAGTTCTAAAAACGGCGTAACCGCCTGCCTCCATAAGGTCCCTTTATATTAAGAACGTCACATATTTAGTAGCGGCTTATGAATACAAGACACATACATATACACCAAATTTCCATACATCTTGTAGTTTTTGAGTAAAATGCCTGTGACACACGGACGGACGGACATGACGAAACAATAAGGGTTTTGCCATTTTGGCTACGAAACTTTAAAAACCGGTCAGATGTAAATCGGACATGCACACCGCCAAATTTATACAGACCAAGTAAGACTCCGGCCCTTTTATGGGCCCCATATACGGTACGACTCGTCTTTCCTATCCGTCATTTCGACGATCGCATCGACGAATCGATTGTGTATACGTCAATATCGTTAACAATTTTCGTTACAATTTCGTAAAATATTAGTCAGTGACTTTAAATTTGACTTCTTACTCAAGATTTTTTAACGAGTTTTGACGTGAATCTTACAAGCATTTGATTTGATCGAAACACGGTATACCTGTGGCTACACCTTATTTATCGACCATGCAAAAGTTGCAAAACGCATGCGTTAGCGCAGCGATAATGTCACAGTTACCGACATTCCGCGCAGGCGCACCGGCCGAATGATCAAAAGCGAGCGCTAGAACGAAAGCGTGTCAGGTGTTTCGTATGAAATTCTCTACCGGATTCCGAACGCTAACATGGTGTTTGAATTGTCACACGTTTCGGATGAAAGTGAAGTGATCGTTTTCGAAAACTAGTGGCATTGGTATCGTAGAGGGTTTTCTAAACGTTTTGGCGTCGAATTTCGATGGGTTTTTTTTCTTACTAATATTATAAATGCGTTTGTTTGTTAGGTTTTCATGGTACAAAAGCGATAGATGGATCAATGAGAAATTTGGTACAGAGATATTTTATACCCCGGAGACGGACTTAGAATACATTTTAATCCCCGACGCAAATAGGTGTTATAAGTTTGATGTGTGTGTATCACTTTGTGATATCGTAGCTCCTAAACGGATGGACCGATTTTAATTTAGTTATTTTTGTTAGAAAGGTGACATAATCGAGTGTTCTAGCTTGATTTGATTAAAATCAGTTGAGCCATTTAAGAGTTATGACCTCTGAAAGTAAGGTCCCGATTTCGTCAGGGATTTTTTAACTCGATTAGGTAAGGTTATTATCCTGTAAAATTAAACAGGTACCAAATTTCAAGTCAACTAATACCACCACCAAAACTAGACTAAATGGACTTTCAAGATTAAAGATGGAACAGCACATTTTGGATGATAGTTAAATATCTGCAATGATAGATTTTATTAGCATATCCTAACATACAGACGTGATACCTTCCGGTTATGCATGTGGTAGTTTTAAGTTCTTCCCACGGCATAAAAAGTTTAAAACAGCTGCGTACGGATGCATGCTACGACGGCATGGGTGCACGTTTGGATCATGTCAGTTCAATTAAAAATGCTTGTGCACTTCATTAAAAATCCTTAACCTGTGGCAGGTTTTGAAGAAAATACAACAGAGTTTTTACCGATATCTCTGAAATTCACGGTGAATATTATGAAACAAATATATCTAACAGAGTTTTATCCCAATAATAACAAGCCAGACGATTTCTCAAGATTAACAAGACACCTCGACTGCGGCAAAATATTTAAATGCAATCAACCATACTTATATAGATCTCCCTCGATCCGACACCGCAGTGAGCGTGTTTAAAGAATATTAATAAAAGATAAAAAAGATAAAAGATATTTATTCAGTAAGTAGGCCGCACGGATACGATTACGGAATAGATAAAAACTTCTTGATTTTGTTGGAACAAAAGTTGGGACCTCTACATTTAGAGGCCATAAATAAATAATAAATAAATAAATATCAGGGACAATCTCACACAAATTGACCTAGTCTCAAACTAAGTTCTAGGCTTGTACTATGGGTACTAGACAACGATAAACATTACTTATATAGAGAAATACATACTTAAATACATAGAAAACATCCATGACTCAGGAACAAATACTCGCGCTCGTCACACAAATATTTGCCCATACCGGGATTCGAACCCGGGACCGCTAGCTTCGTAGGCAGGGTCTCTACCAACTAGGCTAACCGCGTCGTCACAACGACACAAAATAACTTTTAAATTAAATGTCTTAAGGGATTTTCATCAAACCTATAGCCAAGAACACTCTCGGTCAAGTCAAACACCATAATAGCAAAATATCAAATGTGACATTCTCAATATAAAGGGACCTTATGGAGGCAGGCCGTTCCCCCTTTTTCAGAACTGATACCATAGTATTCGTATAGTTACAAGAACAAGAAGAGCGTAACTGCCTTCCTCCACAAGGTCCCTTTATACTGAGAACGTCACAAATTGCCGACGTACCGGATTCTCAAAATACCAGATTTTCTTTATACTGAGTTCCTTTTTATACCATACTAGCTTTGGCCCGCGACTCCGTCCGCGTAGAAGCCATATATCGCTATTACCTCGGGAACTATCAAACTTTCCGGGATAAAAAGTATCTCCGTACCAAATTTCATCTAAATCGGTTCAGCAGTTTAAGAGTGAAGAGGTAACAGACAGACAGACAGACAGGTACTTTCGCAATTATATTATAATATTAATAGGGATATCTTATCTGGTTTATCAGTAATCTGCTGTTTAAGAAACCAAATATTACGTGATCACGCTAATGTGAGATCATGTTGTTTTGAGATAATTGTGTTTTGAGAATCTGGTCTAACAAGTATTTTAGTGTTTTGAGAATTTGGTGTTTTCTAAATCTGGTATTTTGGAAATAAGGTTTTAATGTAACATGGTGTATTGAGGATCTGGTGATTCTGGATAACCCGGTCAAGTGCGAGCCGGACTCGCGCACTGAGGGTTCCGTACACATTTGGCTGGTTTTTAGTAATTGTTGTTATTCTATAAGATTTGTTCAGTAAACCTTTGATGGTTGTATGTATGTATTACCGTGTTTACGTTTAAAAAACGTTAAAAAACATTTCTTGTATGGGGACTCCCTTATTATTTTACTTTTTACTATTTTATTTATTTGTTAGGAAATCCACCATTACATCACATTTTCAAACAAAAAAACTAAATCAAAACAGGTCCGTCCGTTAAGGAGCTACGATGCCACAGACAGATAAACACTTAAATATACACGTTAAACTTATAACACCCCTCGTTTTGCTACGGGGGTTATAAACTGACAGAAGGAAACTCTCTCAAGACCTCTTCCCTCCCGTTCTTTTACCTTGTAATCGACAGCACTAACCTAAGCCCAATCCTCCGTCACTTTCGCTCGTATCGCCGTCCCCCTCAGATCGCATGCGCAGAGCTCGCATGTCGCCGGTGGAAAGTTAATACGCTGTAATTGCTATACGTAATACGTTCATCCCGCGTAGATTATATGAATTTGTTAAGCGGTCGATATTTTACAGTTAGAAAAGTGAAACGGTGCGGCGCGCCTAGTTGACAGTGACCCTGTAGCTAGGTCCCGGGTTCGGTCCGCGGTCAACCTCCTAGCACAGTATAAATACAGCTAAAGCGGTAAAGACACTATGAACAAACGTTCGAAACGTCGCACTCACACAGACGCACGTCTCAACCATTCGTCTCCACGCGACACCCGCCACTGACAGCACTGCCATGTCCGCTTGGGGGTCTCGTTGAGACGTGCGTCGACGTGCCAGTCTGGTTATTACAGTGGAGCGACTGCCATCTGACCTCCGTAACCCTTGCACCGATAAAAATATTTTTCTACAATACTACAAGAACGTGTAGTTGTGAAATATGTAGTTATCTCAACTGAAATCTGGTAGCGTTCATCAAAAATGTTGTATCGTGTATTATGTTGTTTGTAAACGCCACTGCACGAGTCTAGTTAAACGCAGTTTTGTAGTAATTAACAATTGCATTGCTTTAATAAAGATCCAAGTGTAATAAATACAAAATGTTTTGTATTTTTATGATTATGCATCGTAATACGGACAATTGCAATGTATTAATAAAGATGCAAGTGTAATTGATACAAAATTTCTGTTATTTGTATTGTGCGCATTGTAATGTTTTTTTTTTTTTTAATGTGAACACATCTAGTTGCGGGTATTATGTATTATCGTGTATTATGACTAGAACAGTCTGGTTATGTATACAAAGAGTTTTGTCGTCACACATACAGCAAGACAATACTGTACTGATAACCAGATTCTGGTTCCTAGTACGAGGTATTTCTTTCAGTGTGTGACAGGGGAACCAGACCAATTGAATCATGGTTACACATTTTTTCACCTAAATGTGGTCACCGTGCAGATAATGTACATAAGTTAGAAAAACTAATTGGTACATGGCGACTTGGGGGGTTCGAATTCGGTACCTCACAAACACGAGTCGACACCGCTAGCCACCAGGCCACCGTCGCTCAGTTCGGTCCCCGCAAGAGCAATATTTCTGTAATGAGCAAGTATTACTTTCTGAGTACCTATTTGAAGTGTTTGAGTGGTGAAATGAAGGCAAACGTGCCCACAGGTCGTCAGTCATCTGATGCTCAGCTCAATTGCCTTTAGAAATTGATTGATTGATTGCAATTTGTCACCCATGAGGGCGAAAATGAAATGTATATAATCTAGAAGTGTTTTATGTTTATCTTAAGTATATCCTGCCTATATACGTCCCACTGCTGGGCACAGGCCTACACTCACAATGAGAGGGTTCGGGCTATAGTTCCCACGCGGGCTCAGTGCGGATTGGAAACTTCGTACACACCGTCAAATTACTTTGCAGGTGTGTGCAGGTTCTCTCGCGATGTTTTCCTTCACCGAAAAGCTCATGGTAAATTTACAAATTATATTTCGCACATAAATTCCGAAAACTTAAGAGGTGCGAGCCCGGCTTCGAACCGACGACGCTCTGCTTAAGAGTCAGCAGGTCAAACCATTAGGCTACCACGGCTTTTTTCTAGGTTATTAAAATTGGTGTATTTTGGTGTATTTTGTATTTTGTATTGGTGTATTTGTTTTTTATTTACCTTAAACTGAACTACCAACTTCACCCCAGAGGCCCGTATAACAACAGCATGTAACTGTGGAAGTCTCTTTTTAATGCATATTGTTGGAAAGAGACTTCCACTTGTATTACAAGTGACAAGCTCTCCCTTCGTATGCCATGTTCCGTTTCCGTACCATGACATATCAACTTTATATCAATTTGATATAATATATATATGTCACGGCATACGAAAGGTTAAACGGGCCCCAGATCAACAAAAATCGAGCACCATTATGCGACATAAAAATTCAAATAAAAACGTTTATTTTTATCGCTGTACTTTCTATAAATAACTGTAATCAGACTAATCAGTATAAACGGAAGCTGTTTGCATGTTATCAACTAAATTGTTGCTAACGCCACTAAAAAAACACAATTCGTCGGTCTGTCACCGCGCGTCAATCATTAGGTACGGCTATATAATAAAAATCGATTTTTTAGGGTTCCGTACACGAAGGGCGCCCAACGGGACTCTATTAATATGCCTACGCTGTCCGTCTGTCCGTACGACTGTCTGTCTGTCTGTCTGTCCTAACTATAAAGAGCTGTATCTTTTGAACCGTAATAGATAGCGGGTTGATTTTTTTCAGAATGTGTGACGGCGGATTTACAAACAAATAAAAAAAATAATTGAAATAATAAAGGGGGTCCCCATACAAGAAACGTTTTTTTTTTCAACGTATTTTTATTTTTGTTATATAAACAGGAGTCAAATTTGGTACGATTATAGAACAAACCCTATAGAATAACAACAAATACTAAAAACCAGCCAAATATGTACGGAACCCTCAGTGCGCGAGTATGGCTCGCACTTGCCCGGTTTTTTAGCCCGTTTTGTTATCCCACTGCCGGGCAGGGATGACACCGGTAGCAATAATACAGAGTTAAGATTGCGGGAAACCGATGGATGCGAGCGGCGCGAGACCGGTCCTTGTGGCACGCCTTGGGAGAGGCATAAGTCCAGCAGAGGACGTCTCTCGGCTGATGATGACCGGCACTTAGGGTATTAGCACCAGAAACATACCGGTTCCTTATAAAGGTTCCAGCACGCGTGTATCTTCAGCTCACTGTGACACACACTTGCGTAAATATTAAATGCCGCACTCAGAGACGTCAATTAATTTTTAAGTTTCATTAAGTTGCTGCGTCTTACTGCCGCACTCAGAGACGTCAATTAAGTTTTAAGTTTCATTAAAGTTGCTGCGTCTTATTCTATTGCTATAGCAAAGACAGTGACAGCAGCTACTTTAATAAAACTTAACACTTAATTGACGTCTCTGAGTGCGGCAGTTATTCTATTGCTATAGCAAAGAAAGTGACAGCAGCTACTTTAATCAAACTTAAAACTTAATTGACGTCTCTGAGTGCGGCAGTAAGGTATCAGTTGGTAGCCGACTGCACGCAGCAGCAGCAGACGACGTGTCGTCGCAACACTACTGGTTTCTATGTGTTTCTATGCAAGCGACGTGTCGCTAGCTACGGAGGGAATTTCATAGAAATACATAGAAACCAGTAGTGTCGCGGCGACACGTCGTCTGCTGCTGCTGCGTGCAGTCGGCTACCAACTGACACCTTTACAAAGTACCTTTATTTTTACCGGTATTCAACCCTCATCAGAACCGGTAATTATAATAATTAATACACGATGTTAAATCTGATGGATGATGCAGTCGGAAGGTGGTCACAGGAACTCCGCAACGACACAAGACAGCCCCGCCGTGTTTGGGCTCGTTGGATTTGTCTTGATAAGCAGATGATGACTGTGCAAAGAAAAGTACAGTCGGCCAGAAAAGCTTGTAACAAAAAATATTTATTTAGACGTTAATATATTGTCCTAAGCTGCTCTTAAATAGGTCATAACAAGAGCTAGGATGCATCTATCAGAAGATAAAGCGGTCTTACTTGAGATTACGTTCACCTTATCTGTTCTTTGGTCATGTGAGACTGGGCATATTTACGTCTATTCTGCCTTCTATATATGAAGGGCTCGCGTACTATGACAAAAATAAATAAATAAATAAATCAGGGACAATCTCACACAAATTGACCTAGTCCCAAACTAAGCTCTAGGCTTGTACTATGGGTACCAGGCAACGATATACATACTTATATAGAGAAATACATACTTAAATATATAGAAAACATCCAAGACTCGGGAACAAATACTCGCGCTCATCACACAAATATTTGCCCATACCGGGATTCGAACCCGGGACCGCTAGCTTCGTAGGCAGGGTCACTACCAACTAGGCTAACCGCGTCGTCAAAGGCAGTGGCATAATTCAGTTAAATATCTATTTTACAAGAGTTAATAAACTCAATAGAGGTGACTCAATAAAAATAATTATTATTTCTTTTGAGCAACGAACGAACTATTTTCCTTACGCAAAGGAAAAGATACTATTTTTTACCCGACTGAGCGAAGCCAAAAGGGTAATGATTTTAACAGTCTATGTATGTGTGTATGTAAGTGTTGATGTATGTGACCAAAAATCGTATGTTCCACTCTAGCTCCTAAACTATTGGACCGATTTTAATAAATGGGGTGTCATATGTAACGTCAAAAACGTGCGAGTGTCATAGGCTATATAAAAATTATAAAGGTGTCACACTAGTCGGTAGTCGGACTTTAGTTTTTGAGGTTAGGCTAGGCAGGTTATTAATTGAGTCCTTAACTATGTAACAACAGGGAATATGCATGTTTGTTTATAGCATAGAATAACAAAATACAAAAATACCGTAAGAGATGGCAAAAAGTGAAATTAAAATTAAAATCGGCCGAAAAATACGGATAATAATATAATTTAAAAACTACTAATTAGACAGATAGATCCGACATGAGCTGTGTCATCAGGGTGCACAACGGCCATATAAACTCCATGTTAAATTCTGTTTTTAACCCCCGACGCAAAAAGAGAGGGGTGTTAACGTGTCTGTCTGTGTATCTGTGTATCTGTCTGTGGTATAGTAGCTCCCAAACGGATGGACGATTTTCGTTTAGTTTTTTTTTGTGTCATAGATAATTTTATCCCTGTGTTCTTAGCCATGTTTCATGAAAATCTGTTCAGCCGTTTGAAGATCATCAGCTCTTTTCTAGTTGATGAGGGAATCTGATTTTTTAATTCTTGAAATCTTCTAGTGACGAAGTCCCTCCAGTGAAAATGTACGTGCTTGGAGCTCGTTAAAGGTTTTGCTCATTGTTAGAAGGTTTTTAGGCGATGATATCGGGGGTTTTTTGCTCGGTTAGGTTATGCTAGAGAGATAGAAACAAATCTGTAGTGGCTTATATTTTGGTTATTTTTATAGTTAATCGAAAAAAAAATCCAAATTGTTTTGAAATTAGCCCTCTAGTCTCCGTCTGCATTTCCTCTCAACAAATACCTATCTACTATGCGGAAAATAATAAAAACGCGGCCGACATACAAGTTGCGCAATTGGAATCGCAACATTACCCCGTTCGACATAAACATTGACCCCGCTTTGAGGTTGGCCAAATTAGCATAACTAATAAAAATATATTTTTACACTCTCGTGCAAGGCGATGCGAAGGTTTCGTTAACATGTTCGCATTCTATTTTGATAAGAAAATTAAAATATTTATTAGGCCCTGTAGGCACTTTTACATGTCTAAGGGCCGTATTAATAAACTCATCTCAACTGTGATCCCCGTCAAAAGATGCGTCAAAAATGACAGTTTTCTATGGATTGACATTTACTTTGACGTATCTTGAGACGGGAATCACAGTTGAGATGAGATTATTAATACGGCCCTATGTCTACTAGCGCTTCCCAAGAAGTGACCACTGTTGAGAGGCGCCGCAAGAAACTCGACAGTCAGTCTTTTTTAGGGTTCCGTACCCGAAGGGCGCCCAACGGGACCCTATCAATATTCCTACGCTGTCCGTCCGTCCGTCTGTCCTAACTACAAAGAGCTGTATTTTTTGAACCGTAATAGATAGCGGGTTGTTATTTTTTTTCAATAGTGTTATTACGGCGGATTTACTAACAAATAAAAAAATAATAACGTGAAATCATAAAGGGAGTCCCCATAAAAGAAACGTTTTTTTTTTCAACGTATGTATTTTTATTTTTGTTATATCGTAAAAACGGTAAAACATACAACCGTCAAATTTGGTATGATTATAGAACAAACCCTATAGAATAACAACAAATACTCAAAACCCAGCCAAATGTGTATGTGTGTATTTTAAATAAATTTGTTATTACAATGTATGTTACAAATAGGTACATGTCTGCAAAAAAAATCAACGGGCTATCTAGACAGTCGGACGGACGGGACCCTTCAGGTACGTAACCCTAAAAAGAGACTAACAACGAACTCGACCAAGTATATAGGTTACAAGACATTGTATGAATACGTTGGCCGATATTTATTCATTAAATTACACGCCTGACAGCTTGACGCCAAAGCATCAGACTCAGATATGTGTATCACTTATTTGAAATACCTAGCTAACAAGAGATAGCACACGTAAGCACTAACCTTTATGACCTACCAGATGCTGCAAATAGTTATTTTGATGACGGCACGCGAAAGTAGGCGAATAGTCTCAAGGCCTGATGATACACACCTAGTTTTTAGGGTTCCGTACCTCAAAGGAAAAAAACGAAACCCTTATAGGATCACTTTGATGTCCGTCTGTCTGTCTGTGTGTCTGTCAAGACCCTTTTTCTCAGGAACGCGTGAAGGAATCAAGTTGAAATTCATATCAAATACTTAGGTCTGCAATCCCTTGGATCTGTGAAAAAATCAGACTTCTAAGTGAACGCAATCAAAAGATACGGCCGCTTATGCCGCATATTGAAGGGATTCTCAAGGGAATCAAAACCTATAGGGTACTTCCCGTTGACTTAGAATCATGAAATTTGGCAAGAAGCCATGTCTTATAGCACAAGTAAAGGAAAAAATCCGAAAACTGTTAATTTGTACTTACATCACATAAAAAATGAGCCCAGTATAAACTGACACTCACTAAGTACGAAAGTGCATAGTTATTGCGTGTCAGTATATACTGGACTTTGTTTCTATTGTATTCCCGTGATTTACGAACTATTTACCATGCCTACACGTTTGTGCGGAACCCTCTGTGCGCGAGTCCGACTCGCACTTGACCGGCTTTTTTTTATTATTAAGATATGAGATCGATTTAAATGAACTGTGACTCAGCTAATAGCACTACCTACCTAGCAGAGATGGGCAAAATGTATTCAAATGACGAATAACGATTGAGAATGAAAAAATCATTCGCGAATAACGCATACATTTTCCGAATGATTATTCTTATTCGTACATACGGCGAATTATTCACGAATGAATTATTCCGTGAATAAATTATTCACGTATGAATTGTACCACGAATAAATCATTCGCAAATAAAATACTACGAATAAATTATCCAAGTTTAAAAGTTAATGGCTATAAGATCGACAGGGGTATTAAATAAAACTCAGAAATTAAAAACACACAAAAATCAGACTTGTTTTTATTAAATAATCACTCGTAAAATACACATATATATATATATTTGAAAGTGTACTAAAATATTATCCGTGGTATTTATTCGAATAAAATAAAGAATAATTCATTTATTATTCGAAGAAGTGGCCGAATAATCTATTCGCGAATAATTTTATCGCGAATGATTGTTTATTCGAATAATGCCCAACTCTGCTACCTAGGTAGGTATGTGTATAATTTAATGATTGTAAAAGCTTTTATTTACTGTTTGTGTTTTGGTAAATTTTCAACCAGTTCCCGGTGTCACACAGATACAGAAACTATCATACAGAAGAGATCATACAGAAACTAGGTGTCAATGCATGCAATAATAAGCTGTCTAAGCGCCGTATTAACAAATTGATCTTTACTGATATACTCATTTCAAGATAGGTACGTCTAAACAAACGTCAAGTCATAGAAAACTGTAATTTCTGACGTATCTTCAACAGGGACCGGAACCGCTTATCATTAAAGGGGTTTTCGATAGGTTATTTGATAGACTTGTTTTTATAAACCCCAAGGATAAGCCTACCGTCGACTTAGTCCAGGGAAAGGTTAACCAAACGATAGTTAATTCGACTCAGAGCTAACTCAATCCCAATACCCTATCATCTGTTACCCTTTTTAAACTTAATCGAACGGTTTCAAGCTGGTTTAATCTCTATGCGCAAGTGTTTCGAATTATTATTGCACTACCTAACAATTGAATGGGTAGCGGTTAGACAGAATTCGCTCGAATGCGCAAAAAATACAGAGGCGATAAATAAGGTAACGCTAAGTTTAGTGTTTTAATATTAAACTACCGAAACCCAAATGAACTTTGTAAGCTCTATGGAAGCGGTTAACTAGTTCAAAGGGGTTCCCCTAACGTTGCGCTAACACAGTCATAGAGTAACCACATCGATTTGGTAACCAAATAATAGGGTTACCCTATCGATAGGGTTAATCAAATGACGGGGTTTTCCAAACCCCGTCCTTACATTTTATTAATACGGCCTTAATAAACTGATCTAGGCTGAGACGTCCGTCTCACGCGTTAAAAGCGCACCACAGAATAACAGTCGGCCGTGCCGGCCGATTTTGGCCTGTCGGTTCATCGTAATAGAACACACGGCGAACTGTTAGTCTGTTTTTCCCTTAAGCGGGAAGGGGTCTTGAGACATCTTAGCGAAGATCAGTTGATTAGTACGACCCTAAGTGACCAAACTGTTCTAAGCTGTACTTAAGGTTAGCATGCGCATGGTCCGATGCGCGTATCGCTTTCTTGGAAGCGCAACGCAAATAGCGCGAGACTGAGACAGGTAGAGTTACTCGTGTGAACGCGACCTATAATCCTGCACATTCCGATGGTTAAAGACATACAATCTGTGCCTATAGGCTTGGGTCACTAAAGTCGGCGTCAACAGGAACGGCCAAAGATGTAAACAAATTAACACTGCCCTGCAGCATTTATAAAGTACCACCACTTTACATTGATCTCCAACTCTGAACAACTGGCAATCTTATTATATATTGACACAGGTCTGCAATAAAAAGTCCCTATTAAAGTACAATTAGCCTCCTACTGGCACTTGAGCATTAACAGCTATAAATACGGATACATCCATATACATATTCATGTCATCATGCAATTATCATTATGACCCAAGCCATGACACACCTACTACCTACTACTAACTTGTTATTGTTATGTCAATATGTTCTATTCAAATTTGCACCTTGTATGGACTATGCTGAGTTGGATTATGTGAATAAAATTTACGTGAAACTAATTAGACTAGTTAATAAAAGGACCTATGTTCTATTTAATACGAAATCTAATCTAATCTTTATCCTTTAGTATAAGTTTCTATTTTCGGAACGCATGAGATAATATTAATAGAATGAATAGTACTATTTATAAGGCATTATATCAGTAAAAACTTGGCAGTTCTTATAGTAAATCCTGGCCAATGCAAAATTACACTTAATACAATAGAAATAATTATTTTATTTGGTTGCAAGTACAATATTGCTAATTTTAATTATGATGGCATTGTATTTAGATTCTAGAAACTTAGGATTTGTAGACTGTAGCATTGTTATTTTAAATTCAATGTCATACACTCTCACAAATATATTATTTCAGCCCATATCTTAGGATCTGGTGAGGGAACAAGAATACACACATACAGTATAAAAACCATTAGCCCATACAATGCCAGAAACAAAAAAAAACAAGTTCTAGTTTCTTCAGATGTCCATTTAATTTAAAAAAAAAAACCGGTCAAATGCGAGTCGGACTCGCGCACTGATGGTTCTGTACACATTTGGGTGGTTTTTAGTAATTGAAGTTTTTCTGTACCAGACGGACGTACAGCATAGGCTAAAGAAATGAAAAAAAAATAACAAACACATAATCAAAAATTAACTAAATTAACCTTGTTTTTATACATTTAAAAACAAGACTATGATGTTACAACCATGACAATCATTTGTAAAACAGGTCAGCTATACTAGTAATTAATAAAGGTTAAACAGGTTTGACTTTAATTATCATAATTATTGTAACTAGAACATTTTAATTATAATAGCAGTTGCTAACTACTTTAAACTGTTACCAAATAATTAGTTTTTTCTAGATATACCTATCAAAAGCCCAATTCCTCTTATTATAGATATGACACTTAGTCTAGTTATTTGTATTTCAATCACACTAATATTATAATTATAAACCGCTGAAACAATTTGGATGAAATTTTGTATGGAGATAGTTTGAGGCCCAGGGAAAGACATAGAATAGTTTTTACCCTGGAAAGTTTTATAGTTCAGACGGAATACACGGTAAACGACTTCTACGCGGACGGAGTTACAGGTAAAAGCTCATACATTATATATTTGTTACTTCTTCACACTAAAAATGCTGAATGGATATGGATGAAATTTGAAATAGAGACAGCTTATACCCTGAATGAACACAGGCTACTAATAATAATAATAGCTTTATTAATCCATTATTCTGAAAACTCATGTTCTCGTGGGATGATAAAATATTATAAAACCCCTATTTTTGCATTGGGAGTTAAAAATGAACAACAAGTATAGAAAATTAATAATTGTATGTGGACAAAGTTGCGAGCAGAACCTAATCCTGCATACATGGGTAAACATATTACTTGATTAACTTAAAAACATCCTGGCACTGAGCATAAAGGTACCTATTAAAGTTTGAAGCTTGTACTGTGCGATAATGTCAATTAATTTTATCAGTGTTATCCAATGATCTAATCATTGATGACCAATCTATTGAATACATAATTATTTCTAATCTTATCACAAGGTCATCTAGTGTGCAAATAGCATGAGTGAGTGTGACATACCATGCTGGATCATAAATCTATAGACCAAACATTGGTATCAGCACATGATATTAATGGCAAAACACATACACTGCTTATTGCAGCACACCAACATGTCAATGATTGGACAAGTGCATTTGCCTCCCATATTCACCGATAAAACTTCTAAATGATCTAAATATTTCTGCAATTTACAGCTTGCAATATATAGACATCTTGTTCTGGCTTACTAGCTAGACAAGATAAGCTATTTCTGTTAAATGCTGAGTAGCTTTCAACACTTTTTATGTTTTATTGTATTTTTTCTTTTTTGTTTACTCTATTCTAAATATAAATTGTAGAAAAATGTGGCCTGTTTAGGAGCCTTTGAGTCATGGTATCATTTAACTTAGAACATTGACAATTAGTCTGATGATTACAATTAATTCCACATAAAAATTTACATGCTCATGCTGCTTTACATAAACTTTTAATGTTCCAAACTTAGGATATATTAGTTTAAGTAATTTCAAACATTCAATGGCCAATACAGACAGTCACTCGGTTGGTTTTCAGTGTAAACAAATGAAATATGGTGGTACACAGGCGTTAGTACAGAGAACACCTGATAGGACACCAGAAACAATAATTTGTGAAATTAATACTTGGGGGATGATGTCAGGTCAGTGAACATGATGAATATCATGATAAAACAAGTACAATTCTAAGCTAAAACTACCTAGGTAAAGGTCAATTTTGCTTGTTATAACATTTTTTTAGCTAAAATTGCAGTATTTAAATAAACCAGTCTTCACAGAGTACACAGGCAAGCCAACTATATATGTAAACATAAAATTACCTCATGGAAGGTGACAGAAATCATCCAGAACGCCACTTAGTAGTCAGATCACACATAACACCGCAATCCAAAAGAGAAAATTCACACAAATAATGCATTATTTGAGGAGAAAACGCAGCAGAGTACTAAGACGGCTAATTTAATTAAGAACACGTTTACCACCCATGTTTGTACCGCAAATATAGTTAAAGCAAACCAACGGAGGCGCGAGCGCGATCAGAATGAACCATTCATGCAAAATGACGACCCGGCCTCGCCTGACGATCATTGCGTCCTCGAGAACGACAAAAAACCAGTTCCATCGATTCACCTACTGAACTAAAGAACGCCGTTTCCGGCACGCACTTAATTAATACCCACAATAAGGCAATGATATAATTATCACTATCTCAACGCTTCTTCTGCCTACATCTCGATATTTTTATCACAATCTACTAAATATGATAGGTGAAAGGAGACATACCTTTGCAAATATTCGCCTGGAACGACGATATGAAACTTTTATAACTTTATTTGAAGGCACTTTAACAGTTTGCACTATTCAATTATTCACTTATAATCCTTTTTAATTGTATAAGTCACACCCGCGATAACAAATAACTATGTCCAGAGTGCGGCGGATATGCGTTATCCCGTGAAAGACGCCATTTTGATTTCGTCAACTAAGTTGACATAGACAAGGAAGAGGAGTCACGTTTTGTTACTACTATAAAAATAGTACAAACTGAATAAACTAATTCCATTAGTATTCATTTTCAAAAATGCATGAAAAATTATATTACTTTTTCAAATTAAAGCTGTTCCTAATCAATTAACCCTTATTATATATATTAGTCACAAATATAAAAATGTGAAACAACAAAACGGTTACTATTTAACACCAAAAATGCGATGAATATAATTTACGCTTATAAGCTTAATGTGATGGTCGGTGCTGTTTAAAATTGTACTAACTAAATAAATGTTAACAAGATTTTTAATTAACTTTCTTGGGTGGCTGATATTAAGTAACTTTGGTCTGACCAATATTATCGAAGAAAGAAACTCCTGCTTTATGACTAGTGTTCCCATACATATTAAAATGCCTCTAAAATTGTGAAAAAAAAAATGATGAGTCCCTAATAAGTGGTGGTCAAACATGAAAAAATGCAGCTAACGGACTAGAGCTCGAATTCCATTAAACCATCAACAATATATATACATTTTTTAATTAAACGAGTAAAGATTCAACAGATTCTGCGATTAAGTCCAAGTAAAGGAAACTCTTCTGAATTAACTAGCAACACTTTGTTCTAATTGTCAAAAAAAAATAAGCAAAGAACTTGGCAGCTGTAGTGAAATACGTGTTTTTATTCGATAAATTAGCGAAAATGGCAGTGTAAAACAACAGTTAATGCGAAACTAAATGTGCAACGTGTAATCAACATGTCGAGCCGTCGTTCTATCCTCGGTTCGACGCAGGACGCGCTGCCAGCACCCACGGACCCTCTCCGCGAGTTGTTCGAGGCTTGCAAAACTGGTGATGCAGCTCGCGTAAAAAAGTTGATTACACCTCAAACAGTGAATGCCAGGGACACAGCTGGTAGAAAATCAACTCCGCTACACTTCGCTGCAGGTATTTATGTTAATTAATCAATGTTTGTTTGTGTTGTTGTCGTTTAAAACCGTGTTTAACACAAGTGAAAGGACCTAGTCTGGAAGTTGTTGATTTTGGCGAGTTGCATAATTTGTTACGGTTTGTGATTGCTCTGAATTTTGTGGTTTATGTGTTCCGGAACTATTGTTAGCTCGTAATTTAGTCGTAACTGCTAGCTGTTATCAAAATATGGACTGCTTATGTTAGAATGTCAGAGGCAAGTTGAGATTGAGTAACATGGGATTTGAATTGAATGTTTGTTTAAAGTTTATTGTTATATTAAAGAAACAGAGCATATAATTGTTTTTGTTTATTTATTGAATGAAAGATATTACAATTTTTTATAGGAAACTCATCAAATATATTGATATGGCTGTATATTCTTACATCTTGAGCTAACTGAATTTGGTGTACTTTGTCAATGGTAATTTAACTGCTATTTTAAATTCAAGCAGTTGCTTCATGACTCAAGTAAGTGTTATTAATGGCTGCAATCAATCAGAAGTAATATATTATGGAAAAAAGAAAGCTTTAGTTACCTATCTTAGTTGGCGTTCTCATAATGTATGTTTGTGTTTCAATCACACCAAAACGGCTGAATGAATTTGGATGAAATTTGGCACACAGTCCTTATTCTGGATATATCCTCAACATAGGACACATTTTACTCTGGAAAAAATATGGTTCCCGAGGGATACAAAACTTCTACGCAGATGGATTCACGAGCAGAAACTAGTGCAATAGTGTAAAATAAATCATTTGGGTTAGGCATCAATTGGCCAGCTCCACCGCATTTGTATTCAAATAAACTGCTGGTTATCTGATCTCTACTAATTACCTTGGCATAACAACTTAATGGCTGTATATGCTAAGAAATATAATTAAGTATAAGGTTAAATTTAACTGGCTGATTAAGTATTTTAATCAGTCTGCCTAATGTTTTAATATCTAAGCAGTTCTTTAATTCAAAGTGTGTCCCAATCATTAAAAAAAAAAACATTTTTTAGGGTTCCATACATGATGAGTGCCTAACGGGACCCTATTGCTAAGCCTATGATGTCTGTCCGTTCGTCGTTCCTAACTATAAAGAGCTGTATCTTTTGAACCGTAAAAGATAGCCCATTGATTTTTTTTTACAGACTATATGATATAATGGCGGATTTTCGAAATAATAAAAAAGTAAAATAATAAGGGGAGTCCGCGTACAAGAAACGTTTTTATCAACATTTTTTTTGTATTTGTTCCGTTGTAAAAACGGTAATACATACTAGTGTCAAATTTGGTGTGATCATAGAACAGAACAAACCCTATAGAAAAACGACAAATACTAAAAACCGGCCAAATATGTACGGGACCCTCAGTGCGCGAGTCCGACTCGCACATGACCGGTTTTTTCCATTATGTATACACAAATGTTGGCAATAACTTTTTCTTCCTCTCTTCCTTTCTAAATTAAAACATTAGGGAATCCACAAGTGCTTTGGATAAGACTATTACTGCTAAGGATAGGAATCGAACCTGGGATTGCTTGCTTCATAGGCAGGGTCACTACTAACTAGGTTAACTCGTGTATTTATCACCACATTTATTTATTTATTTATTTAATCTTTATTGCATAAAAATACAAATTTGAGTACAAAAGGTGAACTTAATGCCTAATGGCATTAACATACCATGAATATATGCTAATACATAAATACAATATATATATATATATATATACATTGCATTAAAAGGAAAACTGCAAGATGTCAGTTCTGTGTGGAAATGTGTGCTCGTACTAATTTCTTGAACGCGAATTTATTACATTCCTTCATAATGAAAAAAATTCCAGGCTACGGCCGCAGGGAAGTGGTGGAGCTGCTGATATCGGCGGGCGCCGCGCTCCAGGCCCGCGACGACGGCGGGCTGCAGCCGCTGCACAACGCGTGCTCGTTCGGGCACGCGGACGTCGTGCGCGCGCTGCTCGCGGCCGGCGCGGCGCCCGCGGCGCGCGACAACTGGGGCTTCACGCCGCTGCACGAGGCCGCCAACAAGGGGAAGGTGGACGTCTGTATTGGTGAGTCTGTCGTGGCTGCTGGGCTCGTTGGAAACTTACAGAACTGGACAAGAGGAGAGGAGTTTGTGTATGCTGTTATTAAACACCGACGCAAAAAACGAGGGGTGACACAAGCAGGGCTGAGCAGTATTTGAAATACAAATACATATTTTGTATTTGTATTTAAGATAGTACCTAAAGTATTTTGTATTTAGTATTTCAAATATCTCACTCGCATGTATTTTGTAATTTATATTTAAAATATTTAATGTTTCAAAATGCGTTTGCACAAAAATACTTTTTTTCCAATTCTCTTGTGTAGTGTAATAACATTAGGTGTAATTTCCCTTAAATAATGAAAAAAACATAAGTGTAATCGTATAACGGAACATTTTACGGAAGTGCTATCAGATCAGACAAGTTTCTGGTTGTTATCCCTCTCTCTGCTGTCCCTCAATAAAAAAAAATATTTAAACTTGTATTTTGTATTTTAAATACTTGTCATGAAAGTATTTTGTTTTTCAAATGCCTCATTCAAATATATTTTGTAATTTGTATTTGAAATACTATGTAGAAGGTATTTTGCCCAGCCCCTGTTATAAGTTGACGTGTGTATATGTGTGTGGCATCGTAGCTCCTAAACGGATGACCCGATTTTGATTTAGTTTTTTTTTATTAGAAAGGTGACTTAATGGAGAGTTCTTAGCTTGGTTTGATGAAAACCCGTTAATCCGTTTTAAAGTTATGAGCTCTGATCCCGATTTTTGTGACGAAGTCCCACCAGTGAAAATGTACGTGCTCGAAGCCCGTTGTAGTTTTTGCTCATTGCTCAGACGATTTTAGGCGATGATGTCGGGGGTTTTTAACTCGGTTAGGTTATTATTTTGTTATTATTGTGATGAATTTTTTTAATTAATATCTTATCTATCTATCTATATATGTAACCAGCCCCGTATTGTGGTCGCACTTATCGCGGTGGATAAAATTAAATATGGATAAGGTACGATCTCCGGCAAGTGAATGGATATGAGAGCAGGTCTGTAGCAACTTCTACACGGTGGCTGGTGTGAGGCACTGGACTGGGTAAGACGGCATATTCTGGCATGAGCTGGATGAGAATGGATGGATTGTGCTTCGTTCAATGGGAGAGGTCTATGATCTATGTGTGACTGTATGAGCTGCCTTATGGGTCGTTTAAAAAAAAAAAAGTAGTTAAAGGCTTAACGAAAACAAAATCACGATCGCGTCCTTTATATAATGAAAGATGGTCATACAATGGGTAACTTTCGTTACACAAATGAATTAATTAAGTTTTGTTTTAATTAAATCCCTTAACTATTTACATTTTTTTGAAAATGACCCTTATACTGGGTGTTTTTTTATTCGTCTTAAACATTTTGGGGGTTAAATCAGTAAGTCATACTGACCAACTTTCACTATGGAACCAACCCTGGAACACTGGAACACACTTTCACTATGGAACAACAAATTTGACCCTCCCATACAAAATATCGTCAGCTGACTAACCAAAATGTATGGGATGGTCAATTTTTTTTTCGCGATTTCGAAGTTGGTCCCATAGTGACAGTTGATCAGTATGTCTTACTGATTTAACCCCCAAAATGTTTAAGACAAATAAAAAAAACGGGTGCGCCAAAGTTCATATAAAATTGCAAATTAGATTATTGGAACTCCGAAAATGTATCTCATACAATTTTACAACCTAATGATCATTGTACATAATTTTTTTTATTACTAACGATTGAAACTCATAATCATCAGATTTCATAATATCACTAATTATACACCTTGTTTATACTAATATTTGTTTTCATATATTTTCCGATACTAACGATCGAAACTCCTAATCATTCTAATTCATAACGAAGGCCTCCGTTAGGTACGACGACGAGCGAAGCGAGGAGGAGTGTTAGGTAGAATTGCGACCCTACAGCGAAACCCAGAAATGTAAATATTTTTAACTAATACTTACATATAGTAGACGATGAGCGAAGAATCACCCTTCTATTTCTAAGTCCCTGCTCCGTTGGTAGTAATAAAAATTTATGAAAAAAAAAGTATAAGGAAAGAAATTATGAAGAGCGATTATTATGAATACAAATGAGTATTAATAAAAAAATTATGATAACTGTCTGTTATGAGTTCCGTTGGTAGTAATAATAAGTTATGAACAAAAAAAGTATGAGGAAAAAAATTATGAAGAGTGATTATTAGGGATACAAATCGGTAGTAAAACAAAAAATCGGGATAAGAATTTTGTATAAGCCAATATAGACCCAAAAAAAACACCCAGTACTATAAGAGATCAGGCCAGGGTAAATAAGGTTTAGCAAGTCATTTTAATTTATTCGTGATTGTTCCAGCACTGCTACAACACGGCGCCGATCCGAACATCCGAAACACAGAAGGCAAGACTCCTCTGGATCTAGCCGACTCCGCTACCAGACCTGTTCTCACAGGTGACAGTCACAGTTCATTAAACCTTTACTTCTGGGGCCTTTACGTTCTGGGCGGATAGCACGAGTTGCTTGCTACTTCTTTGTCGGTCGGATCTCTCTTTCTAGTCTATAGAAACTCACAGAGCGATAAGCGAGAACATAATCCTAAGCCTTTTCGAACGAAGCGCTTTGCATCATCTTTCATAATGCGTACTGCAAAAGAGTGGAATGCGCTGTACTGTATTTCCGAGTGCATATAATCTGAATTTATTTAAAGCTAGGGTGAATAGGCATCTTCTGGGTGAGCTCGCTACATCGTAGACTGAATCTTCGTCCTCCAAGTTCAAGAGTTAGTTAAGAGCAAACCCATTTTGAATAATTTAAAAAAAAATACAAGATGGTGGATAATGGTTTGACCTGCCGACTCTTAAGCAAAGGGTCGTGGTTCGAATCCGGGCTCGCACCTCTAAGTTTTTCGGAATTTATGTGCGAAATATAATTTGTAAATTTATCATGAGCTTTTCGGTGAAGGAAAACATCGTGAGGAAACCTGCATACACCTGCAAAGCAATGTGGTGTGTGCGAAGTTCCCAATCCGCACTGGGCCCGCGTGGGAACTATAGCCCAAACCCCTTCATTGTGAGTGGAGGTCTGTGCCCAGCAGTGGGACGTATATAGGCTAAGATGTGCTAGCTCTGAAACAAGTAACGAACGAAAGCGGGACGGATTGTTGTCCAGGTGAGTACTGCGCCGCGGACGTGCTGGAGGCGGCGCGCTCGGGCGCCGACGAGCGGCTGGCGGCGCTGCTGACGCCGCTGAACGTGAACGTGCACGCGGGCGACGGGCGGCGCTCCACGCCGCTGCACCTGGCCGCCGGGTACAACCGCGCGCGCGCCGTGCGCCTGCTGCTGCAGCGCGGCGCCGACACGCACGCCAAGGACAAGGGGTCAGTGCACCTACTGGGGACCTATGATGCCCTGGTACTCTCTGACGCTATCATCATGCTTAACATATACAATTCAGTGTCCAAATTTTGGGTTTTAAATCAGTAAGTCATACTGACCAACTTTCAATGTGGGACCAACCCCGAAATAGCGAAAAAAAATCGACCCTCCCATACAAAACATCGTCAGCTGACTAGCCTTTTGGCTACTGTATTATGGGAGGGTCGTTGTCGTCGTCGTTTAATAATAATAATAAATCTTTATTTCGGACTACAAAAAATCCATAGTTGGTTAATTACAAACTTAATGCTATGTTAGTAGAAGTATCTAATTTAATTTACACTTACCTTATCTTAACTTAACTTAACTTAAAAAGCTTAATCTAAAGAGCGCGCTACTGATTTAACCCCCAAAATTAGAAGGCTCAATTTAATTTCACCATGTATATGGGTCAATCGATGGGTCTTGAAGTCCTCTATCGATCTGCTTCGTTTATTCCATCACCGACGTTACACACTGTATTTATCGCCTTAGTCTTCCCGTGCTATGAAAACTCCGAATAGTTATGAGCATTAATGAGGTTGTTTGCGTGTATCCTACTACAAATGATTTTTATATAAATTTAACTTTTAACCTACTTCCAGCGGCCTGGTGCCCCTGCACAACGCGTGCTCGTACGGGCACTACGAGGTCACGGAGCTGCTCGTGCGCGCAGGCGCGGACGTGAACGCTACTGACCTGTGGGCGTTCACCCCGCTGCACGAGGCGGCCAGCAAGGCGCGGCTCGAGGTGAGCTAGTGTTGGACCCCTAATGAGACCCCACTGGCACCCTACTAACATCCTACTTACACCCTACTGACATCTTACTAACATCCTGCTGACTTTCTACTGAAATCCTACTAATACTACTGACACCCTACTAACATCCTACTTACACCCTACTGACATCCTACTAACATCCTGCTGAATTCCTACTAACATCCTACTGACATCTTACTAACATCCTACTGACATCCTACTAATACCCTACTAACATCCTACTAACATCCCACTGACATCCTACTGACCCCCTACTCCTGACCTCCTACTTACACCCTAATGTCCTACTAACATCCTACTTACACCCTACTACATACTCTCGAATTTATAACATTAAGTACTACCATTTTCCACCGTCTGTCTGTCTTAAAAATAAACTAATTGCTTGTTTTTTTTTCAGGTGTGTTCGTTGCTACTGAGCGAAGGCGCAGACCCGACACTGCTAAACTGCCACGGGAAATCGGCGTTGGACGTCGCACCTACCAGAGAGCTGCAGGAGAGATTAGCTTGTACGTATCATTTTAATACGACGAAGCGGTTAGACTTATACGTCACGTCGCTGCGTTAACGGTGCGTCAACGTATTTTGAGCACCGGTGTGGCCTATCCTTAGTGTTTGAAGAGCTAGTGTGAAAATTCAAAATAAAAATTAGGGGACAATCTCACACATTGACCTAGTCTCAAACGAATCTCTAGGCTTGTACCCATTTCAAAAAAATATTGCTTGAAGTTGTCAATGTCATTAGAGATGCCAAATCATTTGTAACTTACAGGAAACTCCACCTTATTGCTGTTAGAATGTCAGATTGACTTTGGACTTAAAGTGGGTCCCAAATTAAAACTCGTGACTGTACTATGGGTACTAGGCAACGATATACATACTTATACACTGCCTTGCTAAGCTAAAATGCAATATCTCAGACAAAACGGCTGTAGCAATTGCTACCTCATTACTAACAGGAGAGGACTGAATCAGCGTTGGCTATTGAATTTGAGATATCGCCTTTTAGCTTAGGACGGCAGTATAAAGAAATACATAAATAAATAGAAAACATCCATGATTCAGTAACAAATACCCGCGCTCATCACACAAATATTTGGTAACAGGTCATGTTGGTACAAATGTCTAATTGTACAATGGTTCAAAATGTCTCATTATCAAAATGTACAACGGTCAAAAAGTACGTAAATGTAAACATGTTATAATGAACAAAAGACAAAACAATTAGATGTCACAAAAACCTAAGAGCCTAATTGTACCAGAGAAAAAATGAACAATAGATAAATGGTCAAGATACCAAAACATTCAATGGGTTCAAAAATCCTTTTGTCAAATTGTATAAAAGTCAAAAAGTATATAAATGTCAACATGTTTGTAAGAACAAATGACAAAACGGTAGCGGGTAATGTTGGTACAAGTGCCAGAATGTTCAATGGGTTAAAATGTACAACGGTCAAAAAGTATATAAAGTAAAGATGATATAATTAACAAATGACAAAACGTTTTGATGTCATGAAACCAAGTGTCTAAAAAGTCCCGTTGACAAAATGTGCTAATGCCAAGCTGTGCTATTATTGTACTTATACCGTCTTAATACAAATTAAATGTATCAAAACATTTTTCAAAAACTTTTTTTAAGTCGTTAAATGTAAAGCAGGACCCAGACGACCGATTTCATCAGCCAACCGATCGCAACTATCTGTCAGAAGAGAGATGAACACGTTCTCTTTTTGACCGAATAGCTGCGTCCTTGTCAGTTGGCTAAGAAAATCGGCCATATGGACAGAACTTTACTCGAGTACGCGTAAATTTGATTGCTTAATTATTTTTAAAATATGTCAATATGTCAATCATAAATAAATAAATAAATAAATAACATTATTAGGTACATAATTTTTGACCATAAAAATATGAAAACAAAATGATACTTTGATTCATTCTATCATGAAAACATTTCGAAAAGAGCACATTTCGTCAATCGCATTTTGTACATTTTGACCACAGAGTATTCTGACCTGAAAACTTCCAGACAAAATGACACTTTGACCATAATTAAATCTATCATGAAAATATTTCGAGTAGAGCACATTTAGTCAATTGCATTTTGTACATTCTGGCCACAGAGTATTCTGTCCTGAAAACTTCCAGACAAAATGACACTTTGACCATAATGAGTTCTATCGTGAAAACATTTCGCGTAGATTACATTTAGTCAATCGCATTTTGTACATTTTGACCACAGAGTATTCTGTCCTGAAAACTTTCAGACAAAATGACATCTAGACCATAATGAATGCTGTCTTGGAAACATTTTAACTAAAGGAAATGTTGACCATAGCATATTTTGCCCTTAAAATATTCAGACAAAATGACCTGGTGGCACAAACATTTTGTACTTTTTGACAAAATTACATTTCAACCTTTATGCATTTTGGCATTTGTACCAAAATTACCTGTTACCAAATATTTGCCCATACCGGGATTCGAACCCGGGACCGCTAGCTTCGTAGGCAGGGTCACTACCAACTAGACTAACCGCGTCGTCATGTATTTCTCTCTATATATAAGTACGATTATATCGTAGTCAATGAATGAGTATTCTCATATACTATTTACATATGGATCTAGTATAGCTAGTATGAAAACTCATGGAGAAATGTTGGCTGAATGATTTGTGTACATGGTCCACAAGTTATCGACTTCAAACTCAAACTCAAAACATTTATTTGACCAACACACTGCAGCACAACAGACATAGTTCAATGACAATTATGACAGAAAACTATTGTAGAACTAAAAGATATACAGATATAAAATTAAAAAAATGAGAAAGAAGATTTAGATTTTATTTTGCGCTGTAGTGTGAGGTCAGATAGGAGTCAGCTCAGCATGTGCTGCAGCCAGGGCCGCAGCTGGCTTTCAGCTGAACCCACGACTTCCAAGTGAGTCTCTATCTTTGTCTATGAATATTATTTCCAGTCGAATATCGCGGCCACTGCCTGCTCGAGGCGTGCCGGCTGTCGGAGCCGACGCGGGTCAAGAAACAGATATCCTCCCTCAGTAACCAATCGGTGAGTTGATGATACGGCTTTTTATAAACTGTGAACCCATTTGGAATCTAAAAAAGGTAACAGGCAAGTTTTTTTAATAAGCAAAAAAAAACCGGTCAAGTGCGAGTCGGACTCGCGCACTGAGGGTTCCGTACACATTTGGTTGGTTTTTAGTATTTGTTGTTATTCTATAGGGTTTGTTCTATAACCATACCAAATTTGACGCTTGTATGTTTTACCGTTTTTACTATACAAAAAAAAATACATTGGAAAAAAACGGTTCTTGTATTTGGACCCCCCTTTATTATTTCACCTTTTTTTTTATATTTGTTAGTAAATCCGCCGTAATAATACATTCTGAATAAAAAATCAACCCGCTATCTATTATGGTTCAAAAGATACAGCTCTTTATAGTTAGGACAGACGGACAGACGGACGGACAGCGTAGGCATATTAATAGGGTCCCGTTGGGCGCCCTTCGTGTACGGAACCCTAACTATTAAAAAGATAAAAATCCCCTACAAAATAGGTAATTCTACTTTCAGACCTCATAACTCTTACACGGCCCAAAGGATTATGTATACTTATAAACAAAACGCCTACGAAATATACTTATTTTCTTTCTTTCTTTCTTTCTTCTATATTCCCTTACCAAACAGCATTTTTTTTTATTGATAATGGGTTTCTAATTCTTATTTTTTCTACAGATGAGTTCAGACACAGCCTCCCAAGGCCCAACCCCTGAAGAAACCTCGGAGTGCACGGTGGAAGCCCTGGCCAACTTCCAGCACCTCACTACTGGGGACAGACCCTTGCATTGCGCTGCCGGCAGCGTGTACCCTAAACGGAAACAGGTATGTATGGTACCAGGTCATCATGGATCCTAATGTGGAGATCCCAGTGTTATCCAGTTCAAGGTCACCCTGGCCATGAGGGTTTCAGGGTCACAGGGAAATCATAGGGGTTTACCCGACCACTGACACTCATTTCATAGAAGGTTTTACTTCGCCGAATTTACATTTCAACGACAGGAATTTCCACGTGCAGGAGTTATAACTTTTTGGTGGTCACAGGTCTAACCTTACCTAACTTCGTAACCCATGCTTAAGATAACCTGAAAACAATAAGGTTTCAGTAAAAATTAGCTTTCGATGAAATGAGTGTCTGCAATACATGGGGACACGAAATCATGGGTGCTAAAGGTATAAATGGTCCCTGTATTATCCAGAAGTTTAGATTCACCATCCCACCCAGGGCCATGGATGGTTCCAGTGACATCATGGGCCCTCAAGGGTTATCAAGGTTTCCAGTATTATCCAGTTCAGTGTCACTGCCCAACCAGGGGTCTCGGGTTATTGCAGGTCCAAGGGACATCAAGAAACTTAAAATAGGAGACATATGGCCAAATATGGCACACATAGACAAAGTTTTGTATGTGGTATGTAATGATTTTTATTCCAAAATAATACGCGGAAATTAAGTGACTTAAAACGCGTTAAGTACTGTAGTTTATGAGTTTTTCTAATTTAAAGTTTTAGAACAATTTAATAACAAACAAAAAAGATTTATTTGATTTTGTAGGTTATGGAGATGTTAATACGAAAAGGTGCCAGAGTCAATGAAAAGAACAAAGATGGACAGACGCCTTTACACATAGCCACGGAGCACTCTCACTTGGACGCCATGGACTTGTTACTTCGGCATGGTAAGTAATCACCTTGATGAATGGTGTTCTTCCACCGCGCGTTTCACCAGGCACTTTTAGCCTCGTACGGTGAAACTGTGGCACCAACTTCCTTCTGCGGCGTTTCCGGCCAGTTATGACATGGGGGCCTTCAAGAAAAGAGCGTTCATCTCCCTAAAAGGCCGGCAACGTACCGACAACTCTTCTTGAGTTGCCGGTGTTCATGGGCGGTTTGCCTACCTCTATTATAAAAAAAAAGTCAGTACACAAGATGTTTGGTGCAATACAATACAACCCACTTCATTATTCACCATACAAAAAACCAAACTAAGCAAAAAAAAAAGTGATAGAAACTTATTATTTATTACTAGTGATCGGCCACCGGTAGCATTTTATGTCACTTTGATGACGAAAGTATTACATGGATATGACTATTTCGTGCACAATTTGTATACCTATTAAAAATGTATGATTTTTTTTATCGAGTCTTATTATTAATGGTCGGCGACGGGTAGCAACTTTCCGACTAAAGAATATTATAGATATGATTCTAATCAAATTTTGAGTACGATTTTTGAATTATAAATGTACGCATTTTAACCTTTAAGGCAAAATGTAAAAAAAATTACCTAGTTTCTTATCAAATGTGAGGTTTTAATACATAAATCTCGAAAAGAAATGTTGTTCTATAAGAAATGTACCATTATTTTGTGATACAAGTAATAAAAATAGCATAAGAGGCACCGTGATGTCGTTGGTTGTTTTCGTAGTCGAATTTTAGTTTTAATTTTATCTTGTTTCCTTATACTTTAATTTAAACCATACCTGACATATCCATACTAGTCATTACGTTTGACGTGAAAGTGACATAAATTGCTCCCGTCAGCCGATCTCTATTTATTACTCCGGGGATATCCTTGCGGCAAAAGTTGCGGATAATTAGTCCGGGTGTTGTTATTTCAGGAGCGAAAGTGAACGCGCTCGACGCGGGCGGGTCGAGCGCGCTGGCGCTGGCGGCGCGCGCCGACGCGGCCGCCGCCTGCCGCCTGCTGCTGGCCTGCGGCGCGCGCGCCGCGCCCGACCGCTACCCCCAGCACAAGGGTACCACGTGATATACATCACTCTTTATTCAATACCATCTAAATTAAAAAAAACATGGATAACTACCTAACTACTCATGTCACACTGCTAGATATATAAACCCCCGACATGATCATGACATGACCCTTAGTTTCAGAACTAATAACTACTATTATCTACACTCGTATCGTAAAACCTCTATGACGCGTTCAGAAACTGTAGGTTATAACTAGCATTACGTTACAACACTGACTAGTGTTGTCATAAAAATCTTATTTGTGGTTGTACTGTAAAGTTCACATTATATGTTCGCTGCCGGTAAAGTAATGGTTTTCGGATTTCGAATTTATTCGAATCACGATACAATTTGATTCGGCAAAAATTCTCATGTCACTCGAAGCACCAATCAAGATAAATGATAATAACATAATTACATTTATGATTATTTCTTTTTATCATGGAGGATTTACAATATGACTATATTCTACGCGGCTCTGCGTAAATGACATTACGCAACCGTCACGTGAACTACTATAACGGCCCAACCGATTTTCATCAAATCTAGCTAAGAACCACCCAAAATTGACTAACTTTCTATTTAAAAAAGCCGCGTCCGGATCGGCCTAATAAATAGAGTTTAAGGTATAAAAATAGGGTTTAAGAGTCATCATGCGTCCTAGTATAATGTTCTGAGGTAGTTATGATAATGATTGTGTTCCAGACGCGTGCGCCGACGCGGCGGCGCTGCGCCTGTTGGAGGCGGCGCGCGCGGGCGACGTGGAGGCGGCGCGCGCCGCGCTCGAGGCGCGCCCGCGCCTCGTCAACTGCCGCGACGTCGACGGCCGGCACTCCACGCCGCTGCACTTCGCCGCCGGGTGAGACACATACATACATACATACACATACATACTAGGGACCGGAAAACCCCTTCATTTGATGAACCCTATCGATAGGGTAACCTATCATTTGGTTACCCAATCGATGCGGTTACCCTATGATTGTGTTACCTTAACGTTAGGGCCTTATTGAAGTAGTTAACCGCTTCCATAGAGCTTACAAAGTTCATTAGAGTTTCAGTAGTTTAATATTTAGTGCAATAATAAGTCGAAACACTTGCGCGTAGAGATTAAAACCGTACGATTAAGTTTAAAAAGGGTAACAGATGTTAGGGTATTGGGATTGGGTTAGCGCTTAGTCGAATTAACTGTATCGTTTGGTTGCCCTTTCATTGGACTAAGTCGACGATAGGCTTAGCGCATCCTTGGGGTTTGTAAAAACAAGTCTATCAAATACCCTATCGAAAACCCATTTAATGGTAAGCGGTTCCGGTCCATGATACATACATACAACAACTTTCGATACTCAGCCATCCATTCATGCTGTCACCTGATCTTCCATAAAAATAAATCCAGCCTCCCGACTCCGATCCGACCATGCGACGCATACATCCTGTCACTGTGAACCTCCAACAATCCTGTCATTCCGTTATTTAAACATATATCCACCCTGTCATCCGAATATCATCAATTCTGTCAACATGTCATGCAACAACGAGAAAAAGGAAAACATCGCATGCAGCCTTGCCGAGTATGAAAGGCTGCATGTGAATTTTTATTTTTGTTTTTTTGTCTTTTTCTCGTTCTGTAATTTATGTCTTGTTTTTGCTTTTGCTTCAAAGTTATTTGTGTTTAACTATCCGTGATTTCATCTGAAGGTACCGACGGAAGACCAGCGCTGACATTAGCCAGCATTACGCTGTGTTGGTACCATTTCGTGACCTCTATTATTTTTGTGTGTATTTCTTTTTATATTTGTCACGAATAAATGTTTTTCTTTCTTTATTTCTATCAATCTGTCACCCTGTCATCTAACCATTCATACATCCTGTCATCCTACCATCCATTCATTAACGGCCGCACTCAGAGACGTCAATTAACTTTTAAGTTTCATTAAAGTTGCTGCTGTCACTTTCTTTGCTATAGCAATAGTAGAAGACGCAGCAACTTTAATGAAACTTAAAAATTAATTAGCTATGTCTACACCTGTGTGCTTTCATGTTCAACTTGCGCTTTCAACTTTTCGTCTTGCGTCAAGCGCATGCAATACGAGGGTGACACTGAATCTTCAATAAAATCCAATGTTTTGACTTTATCTTCCGCCATTTTATTTGCAAAATGTTGCACGTCAACCCAACGGTGACGGATCAGCGTGTGCTACGGGTATGCGCTGATATCAAACCAGTTTGAGCACATGCATTATTGAATGCGCTGTGGTTGCAGAGACCAGCGTCATAGGAAAGCGCAAGTTGAACATGAAAGCGCTCAGGTGTAGACATAGCTATTGACGTCTCTGAGTGCGGCAGTAAGTATGTCATCTTGTTATCCAACCATTTTTCCATCCTGTGCAATGCAGTATTCATCCCTATCAACTTGACCCTCCTTTATTGGTAGTCGGTTGAAAATGTGCTTGATTGTTGCAGATACAACAGGTTACCTGTTGCGCAACTCTTGTTGCAGAGAGGCGCCGATGTCCACGCGAAAGATAAAGGGTAAGATATTTCAGTTACAACTAAAAGTAGGTAATTAATAAGTTTATTAAACTGTCACATAATGAACGCTTTGTAGATACAAGTGTCGAAGTTAGAACGCGAGGCGTCTCCGAGTAGTGCTGTTCTTAACGATCTTTAAAAAGTTTACAGGTGCGGTAACCAAATTTATTTACCTATACATGGTTTTGATTTATTTTTAAATAATTTGATCATCATAACTTTGTATGATTTGACATCTCCGTTGCGTAATTACGCAGTCGCGTACAATACTTTATCTGCACTTATATTGTAAATCCTCTATGATATATATATATATAGTTAGTGGCAGGCATAATGTTAATAATGAATGAGCAGCGGCCTGGTGCCCCTGCACAACGCGTGCTCGTACGGGCACTACGAGGTCACGGAGCTGCTCGTGTCGTGCGGCGCCGGCGTCAACGCCGCCGACCTGTGGCGCTTCACGCCGCTGCACGAGGCCTGCGCCAAGGGCAAGAGCGACATCGTGCGGCTGCTGCTCAAGGTGATAATACTTATTTTTAACCGACTTCAAAAAAAGGAGGAGGTTCTCAATTCGTCTGTATGTTTTTTTTTATCACTCATGCTCTAAAAGTTCGTCTTTATGTCGTGCGTAGGCGACATAAAGTCGCTTCTTATGCTCTAGTGCATAAAGTAAAATCTTCGTCGAAGACCTAGGCAATCGGTCCAACGGCCACATGAACAACTTTAACTTCATAGAATAACCTCTTTATTTTATTTCGTTTCGTTAGTATTCTATGACCAAGGCAAGGATACCAACAGCGAAAGTACACAATAAAGCTTCATGAAATAAACTTATAATTTTTATTTCGTCGCTTTTTTTTTATCATGTTGCTGTTTCATTTCCTTGCAATTGAAGTGAAAAGTAGAGTGTACAACTCGTCCATAAAACCCATTTAACACTCGGCTTTATAAACGTGTCGCGTAAAATGGTGCGTTTTATGCACTTGTTGTACAATCTACTATTTCACCCCGCCAGCTCGGAAACGCTTTCTTTGTCGGCCAAGATACGTATCCAATGGGCTGAACAACATGAAAGTGATTCGTTTCACAAACAAATCATTTGGTAAACCGCTTTTTTTTCGGAAACTTATATACTTATTACAGGATTTATTTCAGTACCATCGTGTAGAACCCTTAAAGGTTAGGTTCGTTTTATAAAAAAACTTGAAATATTTACAGTTTCGGAATAAAAGGTGGTTTAACAATCATCAGTGAAATGAGTTGGAAAACGGTGTTACGCAAATGATGGTAAACCTTCAAAATCTGCGCACAATAGTCTATTTTATTCGCTAGCGTGACGTTCTAATGTAGCTGTCGGCACTGCGCGCACACGACAGCTGATGTGGCGCTCGTGGAATAGTTTTTCCAACAACTTGTGTTTTCCTTGCTACGGTGAGGCGAACAATTGTGTGCGAAGCATGGCAGCAAAGTTATTTGGGTCTCGAGGCCTTGAATCCCGCGTTACGCTCAGGAATCTATTTTAGAACCACGAGCGTAGCGAAGTTCAATTTTAGTATCCTACGCTAACTCGGGATTCAATACTGGCGCCAAATAACTTAGCAGCCTTGCATGACGAATGAGTATTGTAATGGCCAGCACGGCGCGGACCCGACGCGGCGGAACCGCGACGGTCTGACGCCGCTGCAGCTGGTGCGCAGCGGCGACACGGACACGGCCGACGCGCTGCGGGGCGACGCGGCGCTGCTCGACGCGGCCAAGCGCGGCGAGCTCGCGCGCGTCAGGTAACCACCCGCCGGGCTATGCGCGCCTGGTACTGGCTCGACACTCCAGCCCCCTATTTCACCAAGTTGACATTGACAGGTGACATGTGACAATTCGGTATAATGTACGCAATGTACGCCGAATTGTCACATGTCACCGGTAAATGTCAACTTGGGGAAATAGAGGGCAGTACTTTTATTCTACATTTTTTAAGCCCATCTTGCGTCAAAAATACGCGTACTCTAAGTCCGCTGAGCTATGTCTACACCTGTGCGCTTTCATGTTCAACTTGCGCGCTTTCATGTCAAACTGGTTTGATATCAGCGCATACCCGTAGCACACGCTGATCCGTCACCGTTGGGTTGACGTGCAACATTTTGCAAATAAAATGGCGGAAGATAAAGTCAAAACATTGGATTTTATTGAAGATTCAATGTCACCCTCGTATTGCGTGCGCTTGACGCAAGACGAATTGAAATCTTGAAAGCGCTATTTGAACATGAAAGCGCACAGGTGTGGACATAGCTCATTAGCAATTTGTAGCAGGCAACTATGACTGTCCCTTTTTAACTTCCTATGCTAAAGCAAGACAATAGACATCATGTGTCCGGCTATACATTGCCGTGAAGATGTTGCCTATTTGGAAGCATCCTTTCGCTTTTCCTAATCCTCAGATAAAATTATCTGAAAATTATAAGTATTTGTCTGACAGATGTGAGCATTATTTGAGAAAAGTACCAGACAAACAGAACATACCAGACGGTTGGCTGTGGTATAGCCACGTATTTTCCACGAGATCTTAAAACATTACGGGCTTTTTCAATCTACATTGGCCCGTTTCACGAAGCTACAAATTACAAGCGGAACTCTAGCAACAAGAGTTAGTAAGAGACTTCCGCTTGTAATTTGTAACTTGTAGCTTCGTGAAACGGGCCAATGGAGATTAAGAAGGCCGTAATGTTTTAAGATCTCGTGGAAAATACGTGGCTACACCACAGCCAGCCTCCTGGTATGTTCTGTTTGCCTGGTACTTTTCTCAAATTCTTCACAGTCACCGTCTTCACAGAATAAATGCAATAAGGCCAAATAAGGTGGCGACTGATGTAACATTTCGGCGTAATGTATCACTCGCGGTCCTTATCTAAACGCACCTATTAGATAAGGACCGCGAGTGATACATTACACCGAAACCGTTACAAGTCAGTCGCCACCTATAGACATGACATTCGTTTCAGGAAACTGATAACGCCACAGAATGTGAACTGCAGGGACGCCCACGGAAGGAATTCCACGCCTTTACATCTAGCTGGTAAGTTTAATAAATAATAAATTTGTTTATTAAAAGAAACGGTACATCAAGCTTCCTAGAGGTCCCACACTAGGCCAATAACACTACTCTTAGTAAAAAATATATTTACATCTGTATCTCACTAAAATGTTTTTTTTTGTGTATTAGTTACTCCTTCACGCTGCAATGGCTGGCCGGATTTGGAATGGAGATAGCTTATACCCTGGGTGGATTAACGCACAGGCTACTTTTCATCCCGGGATATGTGAATTTTCCCGCGATATAAGACTTAAAATGCGGACGAAGTCGCAGATCCTCTTATTTTTACATTGTATTATAAGCCCCGCTTGCGCAGAGCATTCAAAAATAGAGTAAGACTCATTTGAGTGTTCCCCTCCACGGAAATCTTTAGTAAAAGGCGAAAGATTTATTCGTGTTGAAGGGAAACCAGAGTGATGAAACAGAGCCTCGCGCGAGACGGCATGCCGCGCGGGGAAATCTTAACAGCGCGATGCAGGATCACGCGTGCACCTAACAGCGACATCTAGCGGGTCTTTTGCAAGTCAAACATTTTGTATCAATTCTTATGGTAATGAATGTGTATACCTGTCAATTTATGGTGACCCCAAAAGGAGTTAGAAAGATACTTCCGTTTGTAATTTTTAACTTGTTATTTCGTGAAATATTATCTCGCTTGCGATTATTGTAAGTTTTTAAATCTAAAATCACGAAATACGCTTTTCACAGGAACGCGAAGTCGAAGACAAAAGTTTTTTTTTTGTACATATTAACGGAAATTGTTAGCAAAATGTATTTAAACAAACTGCTTTAATTGAACTAAATCATACATGAACTGTCAGTAGTTCAGCACACTTCGTCTAATAAAAAAAAACGCTCAAACGGACGATAAAGCGTCGTTATTTTGCAAATGGATAAATTGCGAAAAAGGGAGAGGGCGCATATGGTCCCGCCCTAAACTTTTGCGTGAACATCACCAAACAAAATCTTGAGTATTTCAATGTAATATCCCGCTAGATGGCACTGTTAGGTGCGAGCGCGATCCTGCATCGCGCTGTTAAGATTTCCCCGCGCGGCATGCCGTCTCGCGCGAGGCTCTGTTTTATCACTCTGGTTTCCCTTCAACACGAATAAATCTTTCGCCTTTTACTAAAGATTTCCGTGGAGGGGAACACTCAAATGAGTCTTACTCTATTTTTGAATGCTCCGCGTAAGCGGGGCTTATATAATCTCAAAAAGTATAAGGTTGCACTGCACTACTCACTGGTCATGTCCCTTAAAGCGGCTACCACACGCGCAAGCTTCACCACAGTTTTACCTGCGCAAGCCAAAACTGAACACTTCGTGTCTATAGAGTTTTACCAACCACACGCTCCGTGTTCCGTGTACAAACCGGCCTGCGCAGGCAAAACTGTGGTGAAGCTTGCGCGTGTGGTAGCCGCTTAACTGAAATCTCCATGAATGTTCGTTCACTTACTTTTTGTATGTATTATTATTCCGTATATAGGGACTTCGATCAACAATACTCAACTAGATAACCGGTCACCTAACAAAAAACGACCGAGCGAATATCTAAGTTTGTATAGGTGCTCTAGGACACTTTTTAGGGTTCCGTAGCCAAAATAGCAAAAACGGTAAGTTTCGTCATGTCCGTCCGTCAGTGTGTCACGGGCATTTTACTCAAAAACTACAAGATGTATATTGATGAAATTTGGAGTATAGGGTTCTTGTATAAGCCGCTACTTAGTTTGGTAACAAAAATAAATATTTCTAGGGAGACTCCATACATGAAACAGAAGCTGATTTTTTTTCAGCAAAAATCGTGTTATATCGACAATTCTTTTAAAAAGATTTTAAGATTTCTAAGCAATTTTTCTTGATTGGAGGTGGATTTTATGATGGTAAATAATAATTTCTTATAAAAAAAAAACAAATTGATCAGTGTATTTTAACATATTTATAAATAGTTTTATGTCATTTTCATCAAAGCACTATTTCTTACTAACTTTTTCTATAATTTAAGGGTATATATATGTATAACCACCGGAGCCATGTATTTTGCTGATTTAGTTGGCTTTCCGTGTAAATATTTTGTTAGATTTCACCTTCTACTCATTATAGACAAAAGCTTAGACACGAAAATTACAATTACGATTTTTAAGTTAAAAACAGGCATTTATTTGGCAGTATTTTTATATACCTACTTCCGGGTGGAAAGTTTGTAGAATTCATGAATATAGTCTTAGAATATCTTATAAAAATGGAGTAAAAAAAAAAACAGGTAAATTAATGTTTTAAAAATCGTAAAATGAGTGGATTACGATATTTGAGACATCGTTATTCCCATTTGAAAGCACGCCATTTTGTTTGGACGTCCAGCCGGCTACAACAACCTAGAAGTGGCAGAGGCGCTACTGGAGGCGGGCGCGGGCGTGTCGGCGCGCGACAAGGGCGGGCTGGTGCCGCTGCACAACGCGGCGTCGTACGGCCACCTGGAGCTGGCCGCGCTGCTGCTGCGCGCCGGCACGCCGCCCAACGCCGCCGACCGCTGGGGCTTCACGCCGCTGCACGAGGCGGCGCACAAGGCCCGCACGCAGCTCTGCGCGCTGCTGGTCAGTACCAGGACAACACTGCTTAATCACACCTCAACAAACACCTGTCTCATGCGACTGTGCCAAGCAATGCGTACCAAGTTGTATGGCTGCCTTTCCATAGAAGCGGAGACGAGCGGAGCGGAGACGAGATGTGTATTACAACCAATGTCGATTCCTGCACAGCTCGTCTCCGTTTCTATGGAAAGGCAGCCTATGTGTTCTCTCATGATGAGTTGTTAGTACCAGGATAACAGAAGTGACTTAGGGTCGATAGGTAGTTCTCATGGTGTTGGTTGTATACAGGGAATAGAGAATAAGGGGAACTGGCATGGTCGCCTATTACTTAGAAAACCAGTGTCGCCAAACTCACACAGCCATAGTTAAATTGATACGCGGCACACTATTGCAAAACCCTTTTGATTGGTAAAAAGTTACAATACTCATACGGTGTTACCGAGTACCATTTACAGAAAGGATCTCTACTCTAACTTAGGCAGTTTACGGCCTAAAATAGAGTGTAACAGAAATGTGACATATGTCTTTTTAGTTGTTGACGCTTGATTTCCAGAAAAAGCATCGTAGTCCAGCTACTCGGCAATAGATGGCGCTATATTCAGTTCTGGTTGAATTTAAATGTTTCGATACGCCCGATAACGTCCGAAACTAAAAAGTCGTACGTGGCTTTGAATTTCGTATTACGACAAGACCTTTTGGCATAAAGAATAGGGATGCGGGTACAACATAGGTAGTTGTCGATATTTTGTGATATTTATATTAATATTTGGTTTCTTTGTAATGTAGCGACAATGTAAACGGGTCATTCTATAATTGTTAAAAATATGAACAATTAAAAAGTAGCAGGAGTCATGTATGCATACATATAATAAAATTATTGAGAAGGAGAAATCTGTACATTGCAGATATTTAAGAAAAAAAAAGCCGTGGTAGCCTAATGATTTGACCAGCCGACTCTTAAGCAGAGGGTCGTGGGTTCGAACCCGGGCTCGCACCTCTAAGTTTTTCGGAATTTATGTGCGAAATATAACTTGTAAATTTACCATGAGCTTTTCGGTGAAGGAAAACATCGCGAGGAAACCTGCACACACCTGCAAAGCAATTTGACGGTGTGTGCGAAGTTCCCAATCCGCACTGGGCCCGCGTGGGAATTATAGCCCAAACCCTCTCATTATGAGTGGAGGCCTGTGCCCAGCAGTGGGACGTATATAGGCTGCATTAATAAGAAAAAAATGTTTGGGGGTCTTAAATCATTGACAGAACACATTTTAATCCTTTTTAGAATTACTGTTTGTCCGTGAATTTGTTCGCGAACTCCGAATGGATTAAAAAAATACCTTTGGATGATGGTGGTAATGAAACACAGGTTGCTAATTTAAAATATTTACTTATTTACAGAATATTTAACATGTTTATTATTTAATCAACATAAAAATTTAGTAAATTTAGTAATATCTTTTTACAATCACCGGATTTCTACGCTTTTTTGTTATTTGGCTTTACTTCAATTAGCATAGGACAGTTAACTTAGTAAGTTAACATAGAACTGAATACATTTTGCCATGATTGTGTGCTGAGTCAGCGCCATCCAGTGAACCGGTTATTATTACGCCCAGAATTTCGTTTACATCGATCGATCGTTTCGTTTTTCGTTATCGTTTCGTTGTTTCGTACACAACAAACCTTCAACACAATAGTCAAAATACTCACGCTTAATACGATTTTCTGTGTTGGAACTGCATTCTCGCGGATAAAACGCTTCCCTTTTGGCGAAATCCAGAAATCGTTGTCTAAAAAATGCTCTGAGTAAATAGTGCTAGAAAACATTGGGAACCAATTTTCTCTTCCTGTGACATCCATCCATTTTTTTTTTACATTTGGATCTTTTGGGAATCTAAAACAGTTGATAAGACTTTTTAAACATAAACTAAGCCACCACTGGATCTCCACTTTCATCTTTAGTGCAGAAAGGTTATACAGGCTATGTTACCGTAAGTAGGTATTAATTACAATTTACATTATTATTATTATTATTTATTTATTAAAAAAGATGAAATTACAACATATATAGGAACATATGTCCCACAAAACCGTTTGCACAGTTTGACATGGTCGTAAATTGTAATTAACACTTAAATTACTGTATCTATTACATTCTTCCACATCGCGATTAACATAATAATTGATTAAACTTTTATCGATATGAATGTCGATAAAACTTAGTACAGCACTCGAGTAGCGAGTATTGTTGACAGTTGGAGTAGCGGAGTAGGTAGCGAACAATCTAGATTGGTTGGCAGGTGGCATGATATATGATTATGAACTTTTAAGGCATAGAGTAGATTATTACTCAATATTGGACGCGAATTATATCAATGAAGATTAGCATTTGTATTATTTCAATAAATAGTAAAATAATACTTGCTGATGATAAGAAATGCCCGCATTAGACATCGTTTTTGTTCTGCTTGCATTTTTGCAGCTTGAGATAGCACAACACGGCATTTTTACATTGATAATTATTTTTTTCTCAATTACACAAACATCATGTACACCGAGTCGGTTGACATAAGACTGATAATAGTCTGTGGGCGAAGTTTGTGCAACTGCACAAACACTCGGCGACACGGGAACGCCCACTTGCGTCCTCCATTAGTTTTCTTCTCCGTGGTTGTATATACTGTCATCTCTTTCTCTGCATCGCTACTTCTAGAGATGGGCGGCGGGTAAATACCCATCTACCCGGTATTTACCCGTATCTATCCAATTTTCGGGTACATATTTTTGTTACGGGTGTATTGTTTCAAGATTGGAACAAAAGTGTATAGTAAGTTTAATTGTATAATTCAGAGTTAAAGTAATCAACAAAACAAACTAAAAACATAATAATTAACATTCGACAACCTGACATCCCAAAAATAATCAAAATTTACTTCTTTAATATTTTACGTTAACATGTTGACACAATTGACAACAAAACGATCAACATAATATGTTAATAAAAATTATTATTAAAAATATGCTTTAGTTACTTATTCACTATCACTACGACTAAATTATTAAGCTCTACAAGTTCGACTTCGGTAGTTCGACTACTATTTGTAACGTTTGAACTTAAGGAGGATGGTAGTTCTTCCATCATTTCATCAGTATATTATATTCCATCATTTCATCATTTTTAATAATAAAATCGTAATATTTACCAAATGTATTAAAATAATTAGCATTTAGATTGGTAGATAACTCAACGCATATTTAATACACAGACAAGAATAAATACCCGCGTATCTACCCGTGGGTGGGTAAATATCGGGTATTTACCGGGTAAATACCCAAAACGGGTAAATACCCGGGTAGATAGATGCCATTACTACTTCCCTTGGTACTGGTGAGCCGCAAATAAAACTAAAATACCAGGATACCATAAGTCTCTAAGAGATAATATGTGGAGGGTCTAGGTGGGTGTTGGTTAGTGCCTCCATAATGTTGCGTCGTACGGGGTACTCATGAGAGATTATTTGTGGGGGGGTGGGCATCAACAGTGTCAAAGGCTTTCATTCCACATTGTATTAGTCCATCTTGCATTCGAAGGCCTATTGATAGTGCTTCTGCACTGTTACTTCACTAGCAGCACTGTTCTGAAGAAGAAGAATTGAACAGTCCCGAGTACTAGGATAACAAAAGTCCAAGAGTTCGTATATAATTAAATCTGAATGTATGTACGAGTAGTTAAACCAAAGTACCGGTTGTCATTATTGTTATCGCCCCTTTCTAACCCTGGGGCCACACTAACGGGAAACGCCGATAAAAATCAACGTCTATCGCCTTATGCTGGGGCCACACTAACGGCGTTTCCCGTTAGTGTGGCCCTAGCATACACGTCAGTTTTTCCCGTAGCTTGCCCACGGCGCCGACCCGTACCTCAAGAACCAGGAGGGCCAGACGGCGCTGGACCTGGCGGGCGCCGAGGACGTGCGCTGCCTGCTGCAGGACGCGACGACGTCGGCGACGCGCGCGCCGCCGCCCGTCGCCGCCGCCGCGCCGCCGCCGCCGCAGCTGCCCGTGCTGCTGCCGAGCGGCGGGACCGCGCCGCTGCCTCTGCCGGTTAGTAGCCAGTTTTCGAAAAAAAACTGTACATTGTTAACGACAAAAATTAAGGAACTTTACTGTTCCATTGCGTCACTAAACTTTAGTATAGTTAATTTTCGTGACGCAGTGGAAAAGTGTTGCTAACCTTTCGTATGTAAGTAATATTGAAATATCAATTTTATATCAAATCCACAATAAAATTTATATGTCATGGTACGGTGTGCAGAAGGATATAGGAGGTCTAGAGATAAGTTGGAGCTTCGCTTTTTACAGTAATTATCGTAGGGCGGTATCAGTGGTACCAGGAGAAAATAAACTCGCAAGAAGTCGCGCTTCATTTCAACCAACCTCAATGCTTGACCCGCCTTCTGTCTGCAGGTGGTCCCGAGCAACTACTGGGCGGAGGGCTCGCGTGGCAGCTTAGAAGACGCCGCCGGCAGACCGGCCTCGGCTCTCTCGACTTCAGAGTCGCTGCAGACTTTCCTCTCGAGGTAAGTATTAGATATGTCAACAATACAGCAATAGAGATAGAAAACTACAAGATTATTCTAATAAGAAGTGGTCCAGAAAAAAAGTAGCACGTCATATTAGTGTGTATATTAATGAAAGTACAACAGTTGCTTTTTGTTTTTCTGGGGTTCTGTCTGATACTTTTTGAACCTTGTATGACTTCAGTCCAGCACTCTCTTTAATCCGATGGACCGTAGACTTGCTACAACCCATACTTATCGGCGAGCTTTCGTTCGGACAAGTTAGGGTTGGTCCTGTACGCAGCTTTGATCTTATTTGCTAGTTTTTTTTGTCCTGAAACCCTTTTCCCCGACCGGAGCCTGCTTTTTTTATCAACAGTTGACCTCTGTCTTTAAGTCCGCAAAGTCTTACCTACTGTGGATCTGGGTATAGTTAAATGTTTGGCGACCTGAACTTGACTCCAGCCGGCGTTTTCTAGGTAGGTGTATATAATTAACTTACGACGAGTAACTTCAGATGGCGACTACATATAATAACTTCTCGGTATATTACGTGATAGATGTGAAACAAACAGTTTTTAAATTTTTCGTGAATTGATCAAAATTCAAAAAAGGTTCTTGCTACTTTTTTTTCTGGACCACTTCTTATATGTCAACAATACAGCAATAGAGATAGAAAACTTGAAGATTATTCTAATATATACTTTATATTCAGTATTTGGAGGTCACGTAATGAATGGACGCCATATTTGTTTTATTTCAGCATCGGCCTAGAACAGCTGGCGCCGGTTTTGGACCGGGAACAGATCACAGTGGACATCTTGTCGGAGATGTGCCACGAGGACTTGAGGGCGGTCGGCGTGGCGGCCTACGGACATCGGCACCGGCTGCTCAAGGCCGCCAGGCAGTCGGCGCAGGCTGCCTCTGGTGAGTGGGTGAAGAAAGAGAGAGCGGGAATAATGGGGGTGTGTTCCAGCGATATGGGGTACCAGGAGAGTAGAACTAGAGAGGCAGTGTGTTTAAATGTACCTTAAAATTAAAATGGGAGGTGGGTGTTTTAAAAAAAAATCGGTCAAGTGCGAGTCGGACTTGACCGCATCTGTTTTTAGTAAAAAAAAAATAATTGAAAAGGGGTTTATAATGGGGGGTTGAAAAATTAAAGTGATTTGATTAAAAAATTAAAAAATATAACCAAGTGTTCAACAAAATGTAACCAAATTTACAAAAAAAAAAACTAAAGATCTGTACTAAAATTTAGGCAAATCAAATTGGACCTTATTACATACAATTAAAGTACATAAAAAATGGTATATTTTTGAAGTACGGAACCCTCGGTGCGCGACATGTGAACGGATTTTTTTCTTCGGGGACTGGCGATTATATACCAGGAGAATAGAACCAAGGAGAAGCTTAGTTCAGTTCGTTGATTGTATTGACAAAACGAAACCGGTTTCAGAATGGTACGGCGGCACGACGCTGATCGACGTGACGCCGACGAGCGACGACTGCGTCGAGAGCGAGTACGCGATAATAGAGAGGGAGATGCAGGCGTCGGTGCGCGAGCACCGAGACCAGGCCGGCGGGAACTATTCGCACTACAATGTTGTTAGGGTGAGTTCTGTTTATTATATCTGTCACATAAATAGTGATCGGCCACCGGTAGCATTTTATGTCACTTTGATGACGAAAGTATTACATGGATATGACTCTATTTAATTTCGTGCATAATTTATATACCTATTAATAATGTATGATTTTTTTATCGAGTCTTATTAATGGTCGGCGACAGGTAGCAACTTTCCAACTAAAGAATATTATAAAATATGATTATAATCAAATTTTGAGTACGATTTTTGAATTATAAATGTACGCATTTTTAACTTTCAAGGCAAAATTTAAAAAAAATTACCTAGTTTCTTATCAAATGTGAGGTTTTAATGCATAATCTCGAAAAGAAATATTGTTCTATAAGAAATGTACCATTATTTTGTGATACAAGTGATAAAAATAGCATAAGAGGCACCGTGATGTCATTGGTCGTTTTCGTAGTCGAGTTTTAGTTTTAATTTTATCTTGTTTAATTATACTTGAATTTAATTCATACCTAACATATCCATACTAGTCATTACGTTTGACGTGAAAGTGACATAAATTGCTCCAGTCAGCCGATCTGTACACATAAATTAACCCTTTTCCCTTTCGTACACTTGAAAATAGACAAAGTTAGCCTTCTCAAACTGGGCGAATTTCAGAAAGATTGTCACAGTTAAGAACTGGATTTAATAATAACCGCTAACTTTTCCCATTACGTCACGAAAATTAACCATACAAGTGTATGACTAAATTTCGTTACGCAACGGAAATAGTTAGCGATATGTATGACTAATTTTCGTAACTCATCAGAATATATACCGTTTCTTAATCATAGTACTTAACTACGCCTAACGCCCAAAAGTAAAATGAAAATGCCAATGTATTTTGAACCTTGTATGATAGGTTCAGAAAATAGTGAACGGCCGCCTGTGGGAGCGCTACCAGCACAGGCGGCGCGAGGTGGCGGGCGAGGCGGGCGGCGCCCACGAGCGGCTGCTGTTCCACGGCTCGCCCTTCATCAACGCCATCGTGCACAAGGGCTTCGACGAGCGCCACGCCTACATAGGTACTTGCAGGCATACGTTGCGTCACGCGATATTCATGATTTTTTTTTATCTCCCCCTTGTCGACGCGGTTAGCCTAGTTGGTAGTGAAGCTAGCGGTCGAGTTCGAATCCCGGTATGGGCAAATATTTGTGTGATTAGCGCGAGTATTTGTTCCTGAGTCATTGATGTTTTCTATGTATTTAAGTATGTATATCGTTGTCTAGTACCCATAGTACAAGCCTACTAGAGCTTAGTTTGGGACTAGGTCAATTTGTGTGAGGTTGTCCCGGATATTTATTTAGTTATCTGTCTCAAATGGTCACATTTGTAAGTCCTCCCCCCCTCAAATGGTCACATTTGTAAAAATTTTTTATGTTGATGTTATAACTGTTAGGTTTCCAAAATAAAATAAATTTCCTTTTTTTTACAGAAACTTACTTTAAATCTCATCGATTATTGTTAAATATCCCTTAATATTGATATAATTTGTTGTAGGCGGCATGTTCGGCGCGGGGATATACTTCGCGGAACATTCGTCCAAAAGTAATCAGTACGTGTATGGCTTCGGTGGCGGCTCGGGCTGCCCGGCGCACAAGGACCGCAGCTGTTACCTCTGTCACAGGTATTTAAACTTAGTATTTTTACCTAGTATTTAAAAAAATATTATGTTAGGTTATTTGAAAAACAAGGCGTTGATGATTGAACCTTAGTGCAAACCATTACGTTAGCTTTAAAATAGATTAACTAATTAGCTTAGTTTTACGGCTCTTTACCCTTACGCCGCTGGTTAGACTATACTTGTTAGTTTGATTTCGATAAGCAGTTGATAATTGTGCAAAAAGTACAGTTGGCAAAAAAAAGCTTGTGTCGAAAATGTTTGTGAAAAAGGGTTTTGACAAACTTTACTCATAAAATAACTTTTTTTTTATGCTACACAAGGCAAACAAGCTAGCAGGTTACCTAATGTAAAGTGGCGACCGCCGTCCGAAGCCGCATAATACCTCCGAATCGTTCACAGACAACTCCTCCTCTGCCGCGTGACCCTGGGGCGCGCGTTCCAGCTGTCAGCCGCTCTGAAAATGGCGCACGCGCCGCCCGGACACCACGCCGTGTCGGGCCGGCCCAGCCAGGGCGGGCTGTGCTTCCCCGAGCACGTCGTTTATCGGGGGGAACAGGTATTGAAATTAAAAATAACAAGTATTTGCGGGTATTTTTGGAACGGGGATTTTATGGAGTATTACTTGGAACGGGGATTTTTGGGCGGTTGCTAAAACTACCCGCGGATCATAGTGCGCTACTAATACTATTTTTCAATATACATAGATTCGCCAAGCGTGTTTTAATGTACTTCAAAATTAACTTAACTTATTTATTCAATTCTGTTTCAGGCTTACCCGGAGTACCTAATAACCTATCAAATAGTGAACGACGAAGCCACCACGGGGGCAGTGTAAATACCGAGTATTTTTCCCTATACGGCCAGGCTGACCTAGTACCTATGAGAGTATTTTTATGAAAACTTTTGGAACTTACTATTATAATTAATATCTTAGAAACTAAAGACACTATTGTGATTCTAATTGGTCAAATTTAATTGTGGTTTCGTGTTTTTTCTCCGTGTCCTGAGGGAATAACGAATAAAATCTTCCTTTTTTTTTTGTTATAAAATGTCCTGTTATGTTAGGACATCGCGGGCCAAGCTTTAAAAAAAATCTTACATAGATCTCATATAAATTTGTAGATGCATATCAAAGTTTAAAAATGTCTCATAATCACTAAATAGTATAAAACAAAGTCGCTTCCCGCCATCTGTCCCTCTGTATGTACGCTTAGATCTTTCAAACTACGCAACGGATTTTTAGGGCTATTTTTAGGGTTCCGTGCCATAATGGTAAAAAAGGAACCCTTATGGTGAGACTCCGTTGTCTGTCCGTCTCAATGTCACAGCAGTTTTTCTCAGCATCTACACAAGCTATCAACTTGAAATTTGGCATAGTTGTATAACTTGCTTGCCCGCATCTATTTTTAGTAAAAAATATATGAAATCAATTTTATAAGTAATTGAAAAGGGGTGGTTTGGTGATAATTATATGGACTGTTTTTGTCTATTCAGTTTTTTGAAAATGTTCAAAATGGCGGAGATACGGGGGTTTTCCCGATTACCAACTTATTTGCGGTATTGGTGAACTGACCGCGACCTATATCGACGTATCGGGATAACAGTTATCTATCCAACGGCAAAGTTAAGTTTGTCGCGACGTCTACAGCTCAGATCCACTAGTTTATTATTTATACATCCGAAAAACATGACCTTTCTTTTTGTGTAGTTGCCTAAACGACTAAATTTAACCTTATCAACGTCGACGAGGGATATTTCCGTCATGTTTCACAGTTAAAGAGACCTGAGTGGCTATGAGATAAGGTTGACATTAGCTCTGATTTTTAAAAAGTTAATTGACAGACGCTTTTTATGTGCAAAATCAAGTGAAATAACTTATTTATATGAGATCGAAGCCACAATTTTAATAATTAGTTGGCCGCGTAAGACTAACTTAAAGGGTTGTGTATTATTGTTATTTATTAATATAACTGATGTGGTTAATCGCCGTTTATAAATTAGTAATATTTAAATGATCTTTTATAAATTTAAACGGCCATCTTTTTTAATTATCGATCCTTTCTCTCAGACAAATAAATCAAATCAATAGATATTTGAGTCTGTTCTGAGCTACAAAAAGTTTTGGTCATCAGTTCAATCATGAAATTCGCGTGACTTGTGGATCGCTCCTTATGGGAAATGATGCATTCGACTAAAAATAATAGTTCAAATTACGATGATGTTGATTCTTAAATGAGATTATTGCGGCTCTTTTTACTAAACTATAGCCACAGTATAAATATAGCGAAATAAGTAAAGAAACTACGATCAAACGTTCGAAACGGCAGTGCTGTCAGTAGCGAGTGACGTTACGCGTGGAGAAAAATGGTCGACACGTGCGTCTGTGTGAGTGCGACGTTTCGTTTGTTCTTAGTAACTTTACTGCTTTAGTTATATTTATACTGTGGCTATATCTATGTGTTGACGACGTTTGTATATCATCATCATTATCATCAGCCGAAAGACGTCCACTGCTGGACAAAGGCCTTCCCCAAGGTTTTCCACAATGATCGCTCCTCTGCTGCTGTCATCCAGCGGTTTCCCGCGACCTTTATCAGATCGTCGGTCCACCTTGTGGAAGGCCTGCCGACACTTCGTCTCCCCGTCCGCGATCGCCACTCTAGAACCTTTCCGCTCCAACGGCCATCGGTTCTACGAGCAATGTGCCCCGCCCACTGCCACTTAAAGTTTGCTATTCCTTGAGCTATATTAGTTCTCCTGCGGCCTAAGTTTGTTTATAAACTACCTTATATTTAATTTACATTTCACCTTTCTCCATTTCTTTGGCCATGTGACAGACAAGAGCAAAATATAATTGACGGTTGAAAAATCCCTTACTTTTGACGAGTCAGATTTTTTTTAATATTGACCGATTTAATCAGCGGTTTGTATTTGGAGTACATTTTTACATTTACAATGCATTTGTTAGGCGTTTTCGTCTCGAATCGTGTACGAGAGAAATGGATTTACATCTATTTTGTGTAACATGATTAAAGTAAGGCCAACGAGACGAGATAAATCATGTAAACAAGCTTGCAGGAGTTCAAAACATTTTTATTGAAAGAAATTATATACAAATTTTAACTTCCTATTCTAGTCATCGTCGTCTGTATCAGAAGATGATTCGTTAGAAGAGTCCGAATCAGCCGTATTTATGACAAAACTATCTATTGTATTATCAATCATGTTGTCAATTTTGTTATAAATATTGTTCTCTATTTTTATATCATAAAAACACACAATTTCGCCATTTATTTGTTAGCAGATACATTTCGGATTCCTACTTGTAGCAATTTTTTCACATCTTCATATTTATATGAGGTATTATTCCGAGCTACGTGTAATAACAACAAAATTATACGGAAACGAAAAAAATCGTGTCGCTTCGAACTCAGTCCAAACAGGAATGAACTTCATAAAATGGCGGCCCTAATGTTGTTAACTTCTGTACTGACAGCTTTCCTGTACCACGAATCACGCCACGACAGCCGTCGACCAACTGAAGATTATTGCGTACGAGAAATAAGGACAGATATAACGCTCGATATCGCAATATAACTCGGTAACGGTCAGTTTGTTTACATTATTTATCTACACACATATCATAAGTCCTCTATAATGCGTTCAGAATCCGTTGGCAATGACCAGCATTACAACAATCAATTTTACTATTATAATTTTCTTATCTGTAGCAGTAACATAATGTTCCTATAACGATATAAAATTTGATAAAGTTATGAGTTTCAAATTTCGAACATCTTTGAAAAACAAAAAAAAATATTTGACCTCAATTCTAATATCACTCGAGATGACATTTAATTAGAAATAAAATGTCAATTGCATACAATTTTGACAAATCTCGTATGTTAATTGATAATTTGATATCGAACGATATGATAGTAGAGGCCGACTCTAGATTGTCTCTGAATTAAAAAAAAACTACGGTTGCCGCCATTTTTGACGTTCTAATAATTGATCAATGCCGGCTATGCCGGTCGTAACATGCGGTTCCTGAACACATCATAGAGAGCTTATAATATGTATGTAGATAAAATATTGTATGTAACTGTACATAATTAGGCATTAAAACACTCGTGTGATGCTATTATGAAACTCACCTGTCGGCTCGTTTCATAAACACACACTCGTGATTTATTGCCTCTCATTATGCAGCAGTCACATAAACTACTATTATCTCGTCTCATTGGCCGTACTTTAGGTTGTTTATTATTTGTAATGTTTTTTTAACAACCGTGGTTAAGTGTAATCAATGAGTTTATAGGAAACTGTTTGTAGTTCACTATATACTTCTGATAAAAAAAATGGTATTAAAACCAAAGTAATAACTTCTTTCTTGTTGTCATTTCTGTCCTTGCTGTATGTGGTGTTCCATAAAGAGTTATTGTATTGCAATAATAGTACTCGGCTGTATATCGCGCTCTATCTGGCATCTGTTAGTATATTTGATATGCCCTTATTCTACGGTAATGCCAGAGCGTGTGACAGATATAGACAGCCGAGTACTATTTACTAACTCTGGTTTTACTGTAATTGGTTATCAAAAGATTTCTATGAAATAAATATGTATGTTGGTATTCAATTTTTTTTTTAAACAGAGGATTAAGTGAATTGTAAATATTTTCCTAAGAAATACTCTACTATCAACGCTACTCTTGTTATTATTAAAAGAGGTAGAGAGATTTTTTAGTTTTTGCTTTAGCAATAATTTTTTACCCAAAATAGTTAATTTTTGTTGGACCTAAAGGCTTCGTCAAACAGCCGGCGTGGCGCGTTTATAGCGTGAAAATTAACAAGGAGTTGTATGCAGGCCGTCACACTTAGTCACGCCGCGCTTGCAACTCTCGGCGTATTTATTTACAAATTTACAGTGTATTTGTGACCATGGGCGAAGATAAAATTATAGATTGTGCTAGAGAACCTCCAGTTCTATATGAGTTGGGCCATAAAAGCTACAAAAATTAGTTAACTTGGATCGAGATTGCGAGAGAACGCGTCGCGCGCGATGCGACGTTTTCCTGCAGTGTGACTGCCGCGCCGCGCTGGCTGTTTGTCGAAGCCTTAACTACAAATAAATGAACTACTTCGTATTAAAATGTATCTGATCATTTATTTACTGATGTTGACATACATATATCTGACAGCTATTGGTCGAGGACGCCATATTGTCCAATTCTCATTTTAAAATATTTATGTAAATTAATTTCCCTTGAATGTTGTTTGTTTTATTTTAACTCGAGTATCTGTATATATCGTGCGTTATTGGTAGATCTAGCTGTTTATAGATTAAGGTATGGATGAATACATTTTGATTTTTTATTTTATTCTGTAGTTTTATTAATTTCCTAAATTCAAGCCATGGCCGCGCCGGCAAGACTTAAAATTATGGTCGATGGTGTAGGACATAGAATAAGTACCTACATATAGCATAGAAGCCGGACTATAAGATGAATTTCGCATCAGCTATCTTTCTCTACTTTTTAAATTACGTATTTCTTAAGACGAAATGAGACAAAAAGTAGGCTGTTTTTTCTTCTTTAACCGGTTTTTTTTATTGGTTGTTATCCCCAATATTGTACTCGTAAATTAAACATTGTTGAATGATTGATTATTGTACATATTCTTCATTTGAAGTATCCTTGACCTGCTGTGAAATAAAAACTTCTAATACCTACCTATAACTTTAGAGCTGTTAAAGTGTATTATAATGTTTTAGGTCTCCAGATAACACAATCAAACAAAAAATTACAAAGATAAAGCGCGTCAAAGTTCGGGAGTAGGCTCGTGACGTCACTTGTGTAAAAATACTTTTTGAACTACAAAGAAAAAAAAAGTCATCCCTATACCCACTTACCACTAGTCCCTAACAGCAGGAAAAACCACCAGCAGTTACAATTAGTGGGAATAGCTCGAAGGCTCGAATATAATAAAGTATAAAAAAACACATAGTTAGAAATAAAACTCATTTAATGAAATAACCAATGACAGTATCTTAAGGGATGTTCGCGAGGTAGTCCTTGACGTGCGCGGGCTCCAGCCGGCGGAAGCCCGCCGCGTCGCAGATGCCCACCTGGAAACGGTACATTATTGCAGACGCCCGGAGAACAGGGGATTATGTGACATTCTCATTATAAAGGGACCTTATGGAGGCAGGCGGTTACGCCGTTTTTAGAACTGTTACCATAGTATTCGTATAGTTATAAGAACAAGAAGAGCGTAACTGCCTTCCTCCGTAAGGTCCCTTTATACTGAGAACGTCACATATAATAAATAATGTGAGGAAACGATACAAATATATTTGTAAAAAAGCTTCCAACGAATTGACTCTCCTTTTTTTGAAGTCTGCTAAAAAGCCGCCACAGCCTTTTATTCAGTTTAAAATTTCGTTTTCTAACCATAGACAACGCCTTGGCTGTATGGGTTGTCTTGGACCTTGGTCTTTACGATTTTGTATGCAAAATGACAGCTTTCTAAAAAAAATATCGCAACGAAATACCGCTAGAGAAATGAAAAATGCCAAGTTAATTAATTATGGAAAGTCGTTGCCTTGATAAAACAATGAAATGAGCTGACCTCGATGTTGTCGGCGGTCATCTGGCCCTCGAAGCCCTCCTTCAGCGTGAGGATGGCGGTGTGGACCGCATCGTCCAGCTCCAAGTCCTCGGTATACCTGAAGGTAAAGCAATAAAAATATTTAAAAAAACAAGTTCCAAAGGAAACTCAAAGCTTTTTTGCCGAAGTGTTACTACTCGGCGGAGGAGTTTTGTCAGAATGGCAATAGCGATAAATTGAATTGAATTGTATAAATTGAAGCAATATATTGAATTTAACGAATAACTTTTATTATAAAATATTTGACATGACATTGTAATTATTTATTTTAATTGATTTTAATTTATTATTTATATGTTGATAAAATGTAGTTATAAGTACCGATTATTTATTTTATTTTGTGGTTACTGCTATTGTTATTATTTTGTTGTGTATAATTATAATTATTTGATTTCAAATGCAATGTATATTGTTACTTGAATAAATGACTATGACTAAGTGTCTGACAAAACTTGCATTTTTAATTAGGAACAAAGTCCCCTTCTGTCTGTCTGTATAAACGCGTTAAACTCAAAAACTACTGAACGGATTTTCATATGGGTTTCACCAATTAACTCAGCGATTTATGAGGAAGGTTATGCTTAAATCGGTTTCGGTCTAACCACGGGACAACACACCACCACCTGCACAAGTGGGGATCGAGGGAGTCACCGCAATGCGACTGCGGAGCACCCTGACCAGACCCTCTCCGGGAAGAGGTAAATGACTGCCCACTTCGCTGTTTTCCCGGAGGCATGGAGGAGCTGCATACATTTACGCCCGCCTCAATAAACTGGCTTAAACACCTGGACATTGGCGTTTGATCCATGCAGGATGATTGCCATACGCAATAATGGTGATGGGGAAGGTTTAACTGTATAATTAATTACGGTTTAGGTGCACATATGCTCTGTTACCCGCGCGAAGCCGGGGCGCGTCGCTGGTCTGCTTATGGAGACAAACGAGTCCAAGCTCTGGACTCTGTAGGCTGTTAGGTACAGCAGAGATTCTGTTGTCATCATCAGACCAGCTTTCACACATAAATTACGATCTGTGGTTTTAACATATCTGTTCCAAATTTCAAACAGGAAATGGTTCTATTTACTCCAGGAAAGTTACGGTCGCTAGTATGGTGAAACGGAAATAATTTATAATAGCTGAGTTTCCTTGTTTATCGGGTAATTCTAGTAATTAGGTAAAAACATAATCCAACTAATTATGAGTCAATAAGTTATTTAATACAAATTGATCAGTGTATTTTAACACTTATAAATAGTTTTATGTCATTTTTATCAAAGCACTACTTATTACTAACCTTTTCTATCATTTAAGGGTATATACAAGGTGGGCCAAAAGAAGTCATCCGATGTTGTTTGACTCTCTTTTTTTGAATTGTTACGCAAAAAAATAGACACGATTATTCCGCGTTCTTGGGGAGTGTATCGCTCCATGACTTGTTCACTTGTATTTTGCATCTGTCAAGTCCACAAATGTCAAAACAGATTTGACATTGGCGACTTTGCAAAAATGAGAGCATCTTCCAATAGGGTGATTTCTTTTGGCCCACCTTGTATAACCGGAGCCATGTATTTTGCTGATTTAGTGGCTTTCCGTGTAAATATTTTGTTAGATTTCACCTTCTGCTCATTATAGACAAAAATATAGTTATGCTTAGACACAAAAATTACAATTACGATTTTGAATTTAAAAGAAAAAGGCATTTTTTGACAGTATATTTATATACCTACTTCCGAGTGGAAAGTTTGTTGGATTCATGAATATAGTGTCTTAGAATATCTTATAAAAATGGAGTACAAAAAACGAGCTATTATAAATTAATGTTTTAAAAACCGTATCTTTCCTGGAGTAATTATTGACATTTGAAATTGCTGTGTAAGTAGTGTGTGTCAAGTAGGTATACACAATAGCAATGACACCATGATTCTTGCCACTGACTTCGATATACTTCATGTACCTATTAGGCACTAAATTGCCTATTCCTAGGACTCCTAGGAGGGCGGTCTTTATTTAATCCTTTTTAGTTGGTTTTTGAAGACGGTTTTATTTTTTTGTTAAAATTTTTTTTTTCGTCGCTTTTTAGTGATGCACCTAATATTATTATGTGATAAAGCACATAGACATAAGAAACAATAGCCTAATACCGATTTATCATCACCCTTAACAAAATGTCGCTGTCCAAGATGCAGGGCCGTTAATCATTGAGGAGTTCTCCCGGTACTTCACCATCAGTTGCACTTTACCACATGCATTATAATGAATATAAAAGTAGCTTCATGTTCTTAATAAAAAAATCTCATTGCTGGCGTCAATCACTTACGACTAAGGAGTTCCCGTGGTCATCTCTGGTCTTCATCATCAGGTCCTCTTCACCAAGAGATGATTTTGTAATGCAATTTCTTAAGGTCTTGCAGGTAATACCAAAATCGCTGTATGCGTGCCTATAACTTTTGAGGAGTTCCCTCGATTCCTCATGGATCCCATCATCAGATTCTGATTTCGTGACAATGGGACCACATGGGAAGTATACCCTTTCAAACCAAAAAAAGAATTTTCAATATCGGTCCACAATTGACGGAGTAATCGAGTGACGGGTTTGACCAAGTTCATTACACGTATTTGCGAAATTATGGTGTTTTATTCTACATAATAGAAGTGAAACATACTGTTGTGTGTACTCTACCCAATGATCGGAAGATTTAACAATAATAGGTAAACACTAGGGCTCAACTGAAAACCGGCAATGTGGCTCCGGCTGCAGCACATGCAGAGCCGAGTCCTATTTAACTACACACTACAGCGCAACATTTCTGAATTTGCTTTAATCACTGTCTGTTGGAGTGTGGATCTTTACTTTAAATGCGAAAGTGAATTTGTTTGATGTTTATTATATTACCACCGCTAAACCAATTTTGATGAAATTTAGTATGGAGATATTTTTATTTATTTATTTAAAACAGGCACACCAACAGCATACATATCAATCAGTACAATTTAATATTACATTTCGGTTCTACTGCTTATATGTGAGCCTATGATAGGCGTGCACAACATTCAAATATACGTAACTATTTATTTAAGAGTGACATGCAAACATTTACTTAAACAGCCATTCCAGCTCATGAGCCAGAAGGGAAAGCTCCAAAAAATACACTGAGCTAGATAGTTTGAGTCCCGGGATACATAGGATACTTTATACTCCGATATACTCCGATACCTCTTCTCCAAGAAAGTCTTCCCGTTGTTAAAGTTCTTGCCCATGGCGGTGGCCTTCCACGCGAAGTAGGCGCCCGAGGGGTCACACTGGAACAAGTACGGCCGGTCCCCCTCCCAGCCGCAGATGAGGAGCGACACGCCAAACGGACGGACGCCGCTGTAACATTACATGTAGTTATTAGTGGGAATCTTTGGCTGGCATAAGCTGGATGAGAACGGCCTCAGATTGTGGTTGGTGGAGTACAATGGGAGAGGCCTATGTCTGGCAGGGGTAATTAATATAATTTTTATATGTTTTTCTACTATTTGAAGATCCATATATATAAACACCTCAAAATTCTTTTTTACATCTTAAATATACAGGGTGTCCCAATATCAGTAACCCACATTGACACCGGAGGTAGACCATCCTAAGATGGACCGAACCACTTTTTTTTTGAGTTTTGATTTTTTTATATTTTTTTAACAGAGTGAAAATGTGTTACCCATTATCCCCACACCGAACCAGCCTAACATGATCTTAGTAAAAACCGCATGGTTTTCAAGATTTGCCAGTTTAAAAGTCTTTTCCAGTACAAACTTTAAACTGGCATATCTCAAAAACTATGCGACTTTACTGAGGTCATGTTAGGCTGATTCGGTCCGTCTTAGGCTGGTCTACCTCAAGTGTCAATGTGGGTTACTGATATTGGGATACCCTGTATATGTCTTTACACTCTTTGCATTACCACCACTACTCACCCAGACTGTGTGTACTCCTGCATGACAGTAGCCACCCGCTGCACCAGCTGGGCAGTGGGGATGGGCTCGTGGTACATCAGGAAGTACTGCTGCGCCATCTTCCGCGCCTGGGTCACCAGCAGACGGTAGTCCGGACCCATTCCAGAGTACACCATACCTGGAATTGACAATATGCGTAAGTGTTTGTCACATGTTCTAGGCATATCACACAAAAGCCCACTTGATTACAATCAGTTAAATAGGATTGGTTATCAGGATTGGTTAATTTTTTAGGTATTTGTAACTTTTCTTACGATATTAACTTCAATACATAGTATAAAATGAAGTCGCCCTCCGCATCTGTCTGTCCCTATGTATGCTTAGATCTTTAAAGCTACGCAACGGATTTTGATGCGGTTTCCACCATCAGTTAGATAATTCTTCACGGAAGGTTTATGCATATAATAAAACCCCCGGAGCGAAGAGGTGGGTCGTTATAGGCTATATTTTAACTTATGTAACCGAAGCAAAGCGAGGGCGGGTTGCTAGTAATTTTATATTGGAAAGGATCTTGAGTGTCAACAGCAACTAAAGCCTGGCTCCAAATTTAGTAGTAGTTGTAATGGATAAATGATGATGAAAATTGATGTCAGACGAATTAAAAGGATAATTGGTTATGATTAGTCCGTAATAGGTAATATTAGTGTAGAAGTATAGGTATTAACTAACCAATATGGCCCGTAATCATTTCAACCTTGTTGACGCTGTGTTCATCATACAATATGCTTTTGTGTTTGTTCTCTGTCGCAATCACAACGCCATTGGAAGCTGAAAAAATAAATAAAAAATATATGATGACATGACAAAAACATCATCAATATTGTTTTAACTTATAATGAGGAAATGTTATAAATGAATATAAACGGGGCTTATAATGATAATAAATAGTAAATTATGATCCAAAAACTGTTGAATCACGAAGACGCCAACATAACCTATTTGTACAAATCTTACCTTTAATTCCGACGGACGTACCGCCGGCTGCTACAGCGGCTAAAGCATATTCGATTTGCACTAGTTTTCCTGAAGGACTGCAAAGGAACACAATAATTAAAATAATAATTAGAAACTCTGTAACAAAAGTTACGAACAGTCATGAAACATTTCGATAACTCAAGAATTTGCGATCATGTTTTGCAACTAACACACGCTTAAGTTTACTAGATAGTATTAGAAGGATATTACAAAGGTTTCGCCGTTGAATAACACGCAAATTGTTAACAAAATTACCTAAAAGTAGTAAGAGAAAAACTGTAACGTTCCGACGCCATGATTACAAGGCAAATTGTCAAAATTATTTGCACTCGAATGTTGGCAGCTTTGACAAATGTCAATCAAACTTACCACAGATAACATTCAAGTTTATCGATCTTTTTACCCGACTGCCCGAAGGAGGGTTATGTAACATGTTAGATCGTGCAGAGGACGGCCCACTGTACATTATTAATATTATTACCTAATTCTTCCGGTCCGATGGTTATGCGCATCGGACCAAGGACAAGTTGTTTGCTCCGTGCCACGGTGGTGTGATGTATAATGATAGCCGTATTCAATTCTTGTCCGTCTTTAAAAAAATAATTTGGCAAATATTTTCTGTTATCTTTGTTATATTATAAGACGTGTTGTGGTTGTGACAGTAGCCACTACTAACGCGGTTTTAGTTCGTTTTGAAAAAATCAGAGGCATGATGCGAGACCTATAAGCTATGTCCACACCTATGCGCTTTCATGTTCAACCTTCGCTTTCAACTTGGAATTCATCATGCGTCAAGCGCATGCAATACGAGGGTGACACTGAATCTTCAATAAAATCCAATGTTTTGACTTTATCTTCCGCCATTTTATTTGCAAAATGTTGCACGTTAACCCAACGGTGACAGATCAGCGTGCGCTACGGGTATGCGCTTATATCAAACCAGTTTGAGCACATTCGCTATTACATGCGCTGTGGTTGCAGAGGCATGCGTCACAGGCAAGCGCAAGTTGAACATGAAAGCGCACAGGTGTAGACAGCTATACACGTTTAATGTAGTAACTCCTTGGTCTGTGGTTGTAACTCTTATTTAATCTATAGCACGGCTAGCACAAGTTGTATTTTCTCACTCAGTGCATCTTTAATGTTACAGACAGGATTACCAAGTGACAAACAAGTCGCGTGCATCTTCGGACGATCGTCTGTTTCTCAAAGAGCACCACCGTACCAAGGTCGTGGTTCGGAGCGGACCATAGAGTACATTGAATATGAGCGGACATCTGTTACGTCTGTTACGTGGACGTCTGTTAGGGCTCTTAAAAAAACATACATTGACGAGAACAATACGGACGTGATCCGTCAACTTTGTTTGAAATCGGAACTTTCGGGACGAAAGTCTGGCTAAAATCTAAAATGTTAACAAAAACAAATGAGAAAGAAAGTGTCAGAATCAGAAAAGTAAATAAGGAACTTAAAATTGAAAATATATAAGAGCAGTATACAGTATTATCACTTGATTATCACGACAAACTCTCTAATAGAAGAAAATAAAAAGTTTAATGAGGAAATTAGCACTGAAGGAAGATATGGCTAGAGTAACTGAAGAATTGACCAAAGTCAAGGTTGAGCTCGCTACCTCCGTCGAAAATAATACTAAGCTAACGGAAGAAATAACCGGTAAAAACGCGTCTTTAAATTTGATTAGAAATAAGAAGATTCGAATTAGAAAAATCGCAAAGAAGTACAAATTGCAGTACGAAGAATTAGTTAAAACGGTTAGAAATAAAGAGATGCAAATTAGGAAAATCGCAAAGAAGTACAAATTGCAGCATGAAGAATTAGCTAAAACGGTTGAGGAAGATAAAAAAAGGTTTGAAGGGGTCGCGGCCGCCGCTAACGCTGCTACAGCTGAGTCTGCAAAAAAAGTGGAGTTGCAACTTACAAATACAATAGAAATACAATCACAACTTTCCATTTCATTGTATTTGTTGCTGACAGAAAAGGCTAATAACGAGAAATTAAAACAGGAACTAGAAATGCTGAGGACAGCAAATACCGTTAAGGAGGAAAAGGCCACAACACTATTAAAACAAGCTAAGAATAAAATAGTTCACCTAACAGTATTAAAAAATTCGCTTATTCGGGAGCTGGAAGCATCTCGTATTAAAATAGGTGCTATTGGACAGAGGTGGGCTCTGATCAAGTCTCAATTTAAAGGGCGTGTATCTCAGCTGCAGAAGGAGCACAGGGAGGTGCAAGCCGAGAAAAACAGAGAGGTTGAGGCACTGCAACAGAAAGTGACCATGCTCCAGAGGCAGTTGGTGAGCCAGGCTTCTGCTTCGAAGCAGCATACGACCACCAAAAAAACTACAACGGATCCTCCCATGATAGGTAAGTGTTTATGCGGTGTCTTATTGTCATCAACAGTTAACATAACATTAAATGATTTACATTCATGTACATGATTAAAGGTTGTTCCATCCTAATTGAAAAGAGAAGTCAAAAATTTAATATTGCCATGACAATGACCGAAATAGTGTTTTGAATGATTGTGCAGGTGTAGCACAGCCGAGCGCACATACCACCGAGTATATGCCGGCGTCTTCGTCGCGCCCAATACTGCGGGCCGCGGGCGCGGCCTCTTCCACACTGCTTGAGTCCACGCAGGTATCGTTCACCCGGATATAACGGTCCTGTAGTGGTGACCGTTCATTTAAAAAAATTACAATACTTCAGAGTTTATTTCATACTATGAACTTTTGGTCTTTCTTTTCAGGACACGGATACCAGTGACATTGGGGACACCGCACAACCATCGAGTCATTCTCAAGACCCTCAACAGGTATTCTATATTTTAATTAAAACAATTGTATGTATAGATTATTTTAAATGTAATGTTTAAGCTGATGCATTATTGTGTGCTTGACCCACACATGTACTCCTGGTTAATCTAGGCACGCTCGTTTAGTAAACTTAGTGTATGTTTGTGGTGTTCCCTTGGTTGATAAACAACATTTTGCCTAATTTATCTTCACCTAACAATATTACGTATAATAGTTGTCGAATATCACTTATCATCATAATTTTTATTTAGTTTAATAATCATTTGATTGAAATACAATTAAGGCTTCGTCAAACAGCCAGCGGGTCGCGCTCCCGGCGCGGCGCGGCAGTCACACTGCAGGAAAACGTCGCGTCCCGCGCGACGTGTTGTCTCGCAATCTCGATCCAAGTTAACACGTTTTTGTACCTTTTATGGCCCAGCTCATATGGAACTGGACACAAATACACTGTAAATTTGTAAACAAATACAATGTGAAAATCACGCCGCGCTGCGCCCGGCTAGGCGCGATCGCACCAAGCTCAGCGTGACTATGTGTGACGGCCGGCATACAACTCCTTGTTAATTTCCACGCTAACAACGCGCCACGCTACTGCCGCGCCGCGCCAAGCTGGCTGTTTGACGAAGCCTTTAGTCTTATTGACGTTTTATATAATTTTTGTTTGTTCTAATCTTCTTATACTGAATGATCATGTCACCTAATGCGTGTTTGGTAGAATTATTATTGAATATAAAATTGAAATTAATAAACGGAAATTAAAAGTTAGGTGCGATGACGAGCGTAGCGAGGAGGAGCGTTAGGTTTAATTATGACCACCACAGTGTGTGCCAGAGCCGAATTCTTTGAATTTTTATGAATAACTTGAAAATTGGGAGCTTTCAAACAATATTATATGAACATAGACAAATAGACGATTAAGCAATGTGAGTATTATACAAACTGATGTTATGCAAAATGAAAATTAGATCAACCGAAATTATATAATTTACGTGGTTATGAAGAGTGATTTTATACTAAACGATTTTAAGGCAAAGTGAATAGTTATGTTATGACAAGTGATTTTAGACAAACCAAAGTTATGCAAATGGCAAATAGACAAAATGTTGTTATATAAAACATTAGAGAACCTATTTTTGTTGCTTGTACTTACATACTTCCCGCGTGTTGTCTGTTTGTCCGCCATCTCCTAAACCATGCAACGGATATTGATGCGGTCTTCACCATCAGCTACATCATTTTCCACGGAAGGTTTATCTGTAACTTGTAATAGTGCCCGGGTGGGGCGCTAGTAATTGTAATAAAGCTACAACTCTTAACACTGTTGTATGTAATTATAATTTATAATCTTCATCAAAGTTTAAAATGCAGCAGTGTTATATTTTAAGATGTGGCTTGATTATTAACTTGACAGGATATATGTGCCCTTCTGTGCAAATGACGTAACAATATGGATTGTTTCATTTCAGTCTGAAAACTTTGTCCTATTGAAATCAGATGTGAAATGGGTTGGAGATACAGTCACATCGAAGCTGGATGAATTGAACCTGTGGAGAACTTATGATAAGGCACTTCTACAAAAATTTATCCCCATGAAGTCTAGTGGGAAAATTTTGCACAAGCGCACTTGTGTGGTAAGCGTTTGTGGTCGTCCAAATGGAAAGGGACCTTATCGCGGCAGGCGGTTACGCCTTTTTTTTCACGGCTGTTATACTAATGACAAGGCAATGAAAACTATAACAGCGTAAGCGCCCGCCGCCATAACGGCCCTGTCGATTTGGACGACCGCATTTGTTGCCCTTACCTTGTACAGTCACCACACGGGATTGTTGAGCCACCATAGAACCCTGTCATAGTGACAACGTCAAGTCACTCAAAAGAAATTACGTCAAAATTTTCTGTAGACTTTCTGTGAGAAGGTTCTATAGTGGCTCAACAATCCCGTGTGGTGACTGTACCTTATTCTTTGACTTGATTCTTATTTGTTTTTTTTTTTTTTTTACAGTATAAAGGATGGGAGGGGGGCAACCGTGAGAACTACTATCTTATTACTGAAATTCTGGACAGGAACCCACCCACTGGCTCTAAGGAAATGTGTGTAGCGTTAGATCTAAATGATCTAATCAAAGTAAGGCCCGAAACAAACGGCGCAACTCTTTAGTGAGGAAACTGCAACTCTAGTTACTTTTTTAGGGTTCCGTACCTCAAAGAAAAAAACGGAACCCTTATAGGATCACTTTGTTGTCCGTCTGTCTGTCTGTCTGTCTGTGTGTCTGTCAAGACCCTTTTTCTCAGGAACGCGTGAAGGTATCAAGTTGAAATTCATATCAAATACTTAGGTCTGCAATCCCTTGAATCAGTGAAAAAATCATGAATCTCAAGGGAATCAAAACCTATAGGGTACTTCCCGTTGACTTAGAATCATGAAATTTGGCAAGAAGCAATGTCTTAAGTAAAGGAAACAATCCGAAAACCGTTAATTTGTAGTTACATCACATAAAAAATTTTACCAGTATAAACTGACACTCACTAAGTACTAAAGTGCATACTTATTGCGTGTCAGTTTATACTGGACTTGTTTCTATTGTATTCCCGTGATTTACGAACTATTTACATGCCTACAAGTTTGTGCGGAACCCTCGGTGCGCGAGTCCGACTCGCACTTGACCGGCTTTTTTTTTTATTGCTTTAGACAAACAGGCAGACGGCCCACCTGATTGGAAGTGGCCACCGCCGCCTGGACATTTGCAACACCAGAGGCGTCACTAATGCGTTGCCGGTCTCGAAGAAATTTAATGACACCCTTTTTAAAAAGCCCCATATTGTAACGCATTATGAGATTCATGCCTATATTGTATACGCGTTTGCACGTTTCAAACTAGTTGCGATATGTGTGGTTTCATATAAGACAATATGTGACGTTCTCAATATAAAGGGACCTTATGGAGGCAGGCGGTTACGCCGTTTTTAGAACTGTTACCATAGTATTTGTATAGTTACAAGAATAAGAAGAGCGTAACTGCCTTCCTCCATAAGGTCCCTTTATATTGAGAACTTCACATATGGGCATGAAACTCAAACGTAACTAGAGTTGCAGTTTTCTCACTAAAGAGTTGCGCCGTCTGTTTTGGGCTTAAGAGACAAGTAGATTCATATGTTTTATTACTTAATTCAACTAACTAAGATTTGTAAGATATAAGAATTCTTTGGCAGTGTGGCAGTTGGCACTTCAGATGGCAAATTAAAATGACATATTATTAATGTGAAAGTTTGTTGTTGAGTACAACCACGCGAGAACGTGTGGAATACAATTTTTTATCCCGAAATATGTAAAATTGAGTAGGCAATTTTTTTTATTATATTATTATCATAGGGTATATACTTCAAAGCAACCGCATTCCCATCTGGTTGCCTCGTCAATTTATGTTTTACTCCCTCCGTATCTCCGCCCCCGTCCATTTCGGCTCCATTCGGCCGGTACGGAGCAGTTCGGTATCAATTCAAGACCCAGATCACCATCCGGTTGCGATGCGACTCCGATGAAATTTGGAGTGCTATTGCCTCGAATGATAGGCCTTTGGCGCAGGTGCGGGCCGCGGCGCCGCCCGCCGCGCGCAGCCCCGAGCGCCCCCCGCCGCCCGCCGCGCCGCTCGCGCAGGTATGTTTCACCCGGACATAACGCTCCAGTATTGCTGACGGTTCATTTCAAAATTACAATACTTCACACTAAGTTTATTTCACACTAAATAAAATAAATAATAATCAACAGGAGACAATCTCACACAAATTGACCTAGTCCCAAACTAAGCTAGGCTTGTACTATGGGTACTAGGCAACGATAAACATACATATATAGAGAAACACATAATTAAATACATAGAAAACATCCATGACTCGGGAACAAATACTCGCGCTCGTCATACAAATATTTGCCCATATCAGGATTCGAACCCGGGACCGCTAGCTTTGTAGGCAGGGTCACTACCGACTAGGCCAACCGCGTCGTCAAAAATAAAACAAATTATGATGGATACCAGTGATAGTGACGACACCGCACAACCATCGAGTAATTCTCGAGACCCTCAACAGGTATCCTATATTTTAATGATTATTTACAAACAGACACTATCCGGTGGATAGCAAACTAGGCTGAGCCTGACAGTCGATTGACGTATTGCCGGGAGAGATCACAGTAGACCGATACTTGAAAATATAACATTACCCGCCGCACTCAAGAGACGTCAATCAAGTTTTAAGTTTGGTTAAAGTTGCTGCTGTCACTTTCTTTGCTATAGCAATATAATAAGACGCAACAACTTTAATCAAACTTAAAAATTAATTGAATTCTCTGAGTGCGGCAGTATGTTATTATTATTAACAAATTTTAAATAATGATATTTTGAAAACAGTATATATGTGCCCCTCCGTACAAATGGCGTAACAATATGGATTGTTTCATTTCAGTCTGAATACTTTGTCCTATTGAAATCAGATGTGAAATGGGTTGGAGATACAGTCACATCGAAGCTGGATGAATTGAACCTGTGGAAAATTGAAGGGAAGGCACTTCTACTAAAATTTATCCCCATGAAGTCTAGTGGGAAAATTTTGCACAAGCGCACTTGTGTGGTAAGCGTTTGTGGTCGTCCAAATCGAAAGGGACCTTATCGCGGCAGGCGTTTACGCCTTTTTTTTCACGGCTGTTATACTAATGACAAGGCAATGAAAACTATAACAGCGTAAGCGCCCGCCGCCATAAGGGCCCTTTCGATTTCGACAACCGTATTTGTTGCCATAAGAAAACTGTCATGGTACCTTATTCTTTGATTCTATTCTTATTTGGTTTATTCTTTTTTTTACAGTATACAGGATGGAAGTGGGCCAAGCGAGAGAACTACTATCTTGTTACTGACATTTTGGACAGGGATCCACCCACCGACTCTAAGGAAATGTGTGTAGCGTTAGATCTAAATGATCTTATCAAAGTAAGAGACAAGAAGATTCATGGTGACTTTGACTGAAGCTAACTAGATAAGAGGAAGTAAATTTATAAGAAATAAATAAGTATTATTTGGCACTTCATTCCAGATTACTTTTGTGTAATTCAGACATTTCATAAATAATGGGGATTAAATGTTCAATAATGCCTGGCAATTTTTTATTTTTTTCTTAATGGCTTTCACATCTTTCGTGAGATGTATTTTGCCAACTTCAGAGTAGACATCAGACACGATCAGAGAATGTTTGGGTAAAGAGTTAACAGATTGTGGGAGGTTCACACGGATTACCTAAAACAAATAACATATTATTATGAAAGACACAGACAACACAGGACATACACAAATAATCGAAAATTAAAGGCAAGGAGGGAAGTTAAACATTAAAGGGACGGAAAAATGTTAGTATATAAAAGTGAAAAATTATAATTTTATGTTATGGACCTGAACATATTTTAAAATTAATTTGGTAAAAGTAGTTCCAATTAGAGAAAGAAGTGACTGAAAATTGATAGGACGTGGGATATTTTTTTGGAATAATGTCGTAAAGAGAGTACGAATGATTGGAGCAACTGAAAAAAATGTGCTCTGGTGTACCCTCATCCAAGCCACATTCGCAAAGAGAGTGATTCCGGACTCTTATCTTATGTAAAAAGACTGGTGTAAGACTGGGGCAATAAAGGCGAGCGTGTGTTGACAGTCGATACCGAAAGCCATTTCGCTAAAATAGCTTTTACGCCAATAGATCCCCGAGGTATCGAGCTGGAACTACAATATTTTGCAAATGGCAACCAGCACAGGTTAGAGTAAACCTTGGATCATGTTGCTAATTTCATTCCAACAGCGCCCTCATGTTTTTGTTCGACTTTTTTGCCAGGCTATAAATCTAACAGTTGTTTATAATTTTTTTATTTGGAGAATAATAAAATATGCAAAAAGAAATAGTACATTTCGATGCAAGTGCGAAAAGTATGTCATTACTTCATGAGTACCGAGATACTCGCCTACGGCTCGCGGCAAGACTCGGGACGAGTGAAGAATGACATTTCCGCACGTGTATCGAACGACGTTTTTTAACACAGTTGCGAAAAAATAAATCAATTTCAAACTCTGATTCACTCATTTTATAAACAATTTTTTCATTTGACATTTGAAGAAAATTTTTGACATTATGAAGAGGTGTTTTTTTTTAGCTTTTATTCGACTAGAATGGATTTTGTTAATATTATTGAACCCACTTTCTATAAGACATAAACAATTGTAAATATAAAACATTGTACTATTATTACCTAAGTATTGTTATTTACGATTATTTGTGTATCGTATATTTATAAAAACAATATCGAATGTTGCCTTTGGAAACTTAAAAAATGCTTGCAGTAAGAAAAAACGCCTCTTCATAATGTCAAAAAATTTGACAGGCGTTTCGGCGGCTATTCCGTTCCATTCAGACAACTTATTAAGAACGGTTTTTCAATATTCAATATTAAAAAATAAACGTGTTATAATGATGGAGAGGTAAGTAATAAAATATGAAATATGTATATTTTTCGTATTCTTACATTAACAGTAGGTTTTTATGTTGATTACGATGTTTAAAAGAAATAAATATTAACACTCATTAATAAGTAGTCATGAATTGGAAAAGTATAAATTTAAAAAAATTGGAAAAGTATAAAGCACTAGTTCGCGAAAACCAACTTTCCGCACGATATACAGCTACGAAAAGTACCACTTTATGAGCAACTGTGTTAAAAAAAATATTGTTTGATGAACGAAAACATGATGAAAAACGAAAAAATACCTCTCTCTCTTCTCTCTCTAAGTCGTTATGTTTAGTTTATTTATTCATCAATGTAATATTACAATATATAACGCATAAAAGCATATGAATGCCATAAATAGAAAAACCGGCCAAGTGCGAGTCTGATTCGCACACGAAGGGTTCCGTACCATTGTACAAGATTTAATACTATGTACTAATCTGCCCGCGGAGTGACAAATTTTAATAAAACCATTCTTTTTTTACGGGACACCCCCGTTCATTTTGAATTTTATTTTATTTTTATTATTTGCCGTTATAGCGGCAATTAAAATAAACACATTGAAAATTTCAACTGTTTACCTGTTACGGTTCATGAGATACAGCCCGGCGACAGACAGATAGACGGATAGCTTAGCGGAGGCTTAGTAATAGGGACCCTATTACGTTTGGCACCCTTCGAGTACGGAACCCTAAAAAGGTCAAATAGAATTCTATACGTCTTTTGCTGTTTCGTATAGTCCAGTTTCTATGAAAGTACTTATTCTGTGCAGCCACGAGCCTCGCTAAATAGTTTCAAATCTTGGGTTCAGAGGACGGCACTTTTGCATTACTAAGATACTCTACTCTGTGACACAAAATGTCCGATGGTATAAAACCGCCTTCCTCAAAGAAAATGAAATCTAAACATGAAAACAATGGAGAAGTGAAAGTGAGTGCTGATAAGTTACACTTGAAAGACTTTGTGTTGGAGAAGATATTAAAGAATAATACAGACATAAAAACTGTTTGCTTGTTGGGGAAATTCAAGGACAAGAGTGGGGTGGCGTTAGTTATTCTAGAGAAAAATGCTTTTAAAGAAGAAGATTTGGACAACAACGGATACTTTTCCGTAGACAGCGAGCTTCGTACATTCTTCCAGAACGATATTTACGGGAACTTTGAGTGTTTCCCGAAGCCTTCCGTTAACGGTGAGAATAATAATATAAAGACGATAGAATGGTAGTAAAAGTTTCCCGCCATATGGTCCGCCAGTCTTTTGTTTCTTAAATTTGTGTTTCTAGTTGTTGATTGCTCACGTTTCGTGATTTTATTTTACTTCGTGCCCTTAACCTAATGAGATCATGAAAGTAAACTATTTGAGTTATTTCATCATCGAAAAATTAATTTGAAAAAAACGTGTCAAGTTGATAAGATACAGATAAATATAAATCATTTATGACTGATCTAATTGACTCATTTCACCAATTATAATATAAAATGTTCACTGTTTATATACTGGATGGATGCTATATCCATCACAATCATGAAATTCTGTTGATATTTAAATGAAATAAAGGAAAGTAGAACTAATTTGGAATAGCTAGATAGATTAAAGCCACACAACACAAGTATTATTTTTCAAAATGCAAAGCAATTTGACGGTGTGTGCGAAGTTCCCAATCTGCACTGGGCCTGCGTGGGAACTATAGCCCAAACCCTCTCATTGTGAGTGGAAGCCTATGCCCAGCAGTGGGATGTATATAGGCTGGATTATTACTATTGGTCTCTTTATGTCATCTGCGTGAGGAAATTAAAATAAAGAGACTTGGAATGCTGTCGAAAAAAGTACTGTTTCACCAAGACAATGACATGTTCACACTTCGGCCAAATCAATGGCACAAATACATGATTGTGGATTTGAAGTGCTGCCGCATCCCCCTTACTCGCCAGATTTAGCACCTTCCGATTATTATCTCTTCCCAAACCTCTGAAAACACTTGGGAGGACAAAGATTTTCGATGAATATGGAGGTACAAGAAGCAGTTGATTCTTATTTTAATGACCTCAGCAATTCTTTTTATTTCATAGGGTAATGATGTTGGAGGCGAGGGTAGACCTTCAAGGAGACAATGTAGAAAAATAAAATTGTTATAAAAAGTGAGCCCTTAAGTTTTTTTTACTAGGCTCAAAACTTATCAATGCACCCTCGTATTATCACATCTTTTATTTGCTCAACGGCTGAATTTTTACAGTTCAATACCCAAAGACTTCTGTTCTAATTACATTTTTTTCATATTGACTGGTAAATGCATGCAAACATTTCTGCTTTCAGGGGTGAAAACTACTATTATCTACCCGGCTACAGAGGAGCATATTGTCAAATTCAGTGAACAGGAGGTCCATATAGTGTTGGAAACACCAGAGCTGTATGAAAAGCTAACTCTTCCACATTTGGAAAAGGAACAGTTCAGTTTGCAGGTAAGAAAATAATCTGGGGATATTTTTCATGATAATGATTTATTTATAATTTTTTTTTTACTTGACTTGACTTTATGACTCGTATGCCAAAACATTACCAAGAAATGCCTCTATTGCCATGTCTATGCAACCTAAACTACTATATAAATGTACTGAAATGATAAGGTTTAAAACTATGTATTGCAACAAGAATTATAGGTCTAGCTTAAGATTGTAGGTTCCTGCGGTAGTGGAGCAGAATGGGAGGGGTGTTTTCGTTATGTCAAATGACGAGAGACTTCAGTCGGGCGTCGGCATCGCTGTCGTCAACACGAGTTAATTGGACTTGGCCGCGTTGAACAAAACACACACAAGATTTTACAACTGAAGATGAGTCATCAGATTAGGGCTCAAACTAAACAAGTTATTTATAATATTTTAAGTCAAGAAAATCAGATCCCAATACTAAGCATTATGATGACATTTATGTACATAAAACCAAGTACATAAGTACTACAAAAATGACTATCTTAGGGCCGTATTAATAAACTGATCTCCAATCCAATACGCCAAAGTAAACGTCAATCCATAGAAAACTGTCATTTTTGACGCATCTTGAGACGGGGATCACAGTTGAGATGAGTTAATTAATACGGCCCTTAGTGACGACATAATGGATCAATTTATTATACTACTTTTTAATTAGCTTTTCCTCGCGACTCCATCCGCGTAGTAATCATTTTTCGCTTATCCCTCGAGAACTATCAAATTTTCCGGGATAAAAAGTATTGTTTATGTTAATCCAGGTAATAAAGTATCTGTATGCCAAATTTCATAAAAATCGGTCGAGCCGTTGTTTTATATATTTAGATTTACGACATGGCGAGAAAGCAGATAATGAGTGATTCAAATCATACAGATAAATTTAATTGGATTTAAAGTTCAAAACAGTTCAATCATTAATGTAACTTATTTTGTCTGACGAAATTATATCAATTCAATTTAGGTACACACTTGTAAATATCGTAAGATAGATATATTTTCATTACTATTCATCACGTGTATAGTGAGACAGTTGTGTTACGTCAAATGTATCTCCTACCGCACCTCTCCCCTACCGCAGCAACCTGCTCAGTTAAACGCTAGACCTGTAGATAAGAATTTTGTTTAATAAAATAATGCTACAGTACCTAGTCTAGCCATAAATTTTGTTACAAATAAAAATGATCATAACTTTGATGAATATGATGTAATATTTTTAAAACAACTATGTATATTTAAGGGGTCATCTCAGGAATGGACTATAAAATACTTTCACTCAAAATGTCCAGTCTTGCTTTAACACAGGCCTTCAATCGTTCAAGCCACGCGTCTATAGATTTACGCACTGTAGTCATTGGAAACTTGGCCACTGCTTCTGTCAAAGATTTTTTTAGAGATTCCAAATTGATATGGCGTTTAGAACAGGCCATTTCCTCTAACACAGACCAGAGTTGGTAATCTAGGGGATTAAGATTGGGCTAGCCGAAGGCCAATCATCATCCTTGATGAAGTCCGGAACATTGGTCGCAAGCCAGGCACGGGTTGTGCGTGCCTTATGACCGGGTGCTGAGTCTTGTTGGAAAGCACACTGTATATTTTGAAACATGGTGGTATTAAGAGGCTTCACTACGGTTTCTAAGAAGTGTCTTGATCGACCTTGGCCGATGTTTTTATTCTTTTCTCACAGAAATGAAGCTGTGTCACTCCATGATAGGACACCCCCCACCAAACCATCACATATGCAGGGTGATGACCACGCTGTACTCTATTAACCACTTGAGAGGCTTCCTTGGAGCTATGAGCATACACTCGATCATTGAAACGTAAAATGCCTTTATTTATTTATTTATTCGTATGGCATGGACAATCACAAATTAAAATACCTAATCGAAATATACACATTATGTCACAAATTGATATCCAAGTTTCTTAGCCATTCAGCCGCGTCATCAGTAAGGGAGATCAGGTCTTTCGGGTTCCCAGGGTAGGCTCTTAGTGGGCAATCCTGTATAATATGCTGGACAGTTTGACACTCGGCGCCACAGTCACAACGGGGGGAGTCAGTCCAACCACAGAGGTGTTTAAAATGCGCGCAAACTGTATTCAAACACGAAATTGTATGTATGTACTTTTGTACTCTATTAGTTCTTGTGTATACAAGACGCTTTTAAATGAGAGCACACTGTGATGTTTCTCGCCGGACAGCTATTTCACACAATATTACTTTTATGTTGTCCAGCAGCTTGAGCACGTCATGCTCGCTCAAAGCTCTTTGCTTACGGCGGCGTCGTTGATCGGGTCGCCACCTTCCCGAACATATGGTTGAGGGAGGCGATGGCTGAGATACGCGTCATACTCGTGAACGGGTGCTGTTTGTGGGGTCCGGTCTGTTCACGTCTGCAAGGACTTGTTCAGTTAATTATTCTAGTTATGGCTTTTGACGAAGAGACCTCGTCGTGTTGTTCTCCTAGTCATTACATTTAGTGTAACGTATTTGACCTTACATTTGTAATGTTTTCATTTGTGCTAGTTCTAATAATTAATATTTGTTACTTTATTACCTTGTAATGTAACTTACTTTTAAGTATTATTGTATTTTATATTGGAAAAAATGACCTTCTGCTGGAGTTTCTTGCGGCGCTTCTTCTCCGCAATGATGGTCTTGTCCGAAGCGCTGGTAGATTCACTCTATATTACTGACGTGTAAAAGAGCCCGTATGTGGCCAATTTACTGAATAAATATTTGAATTTGAATTTGAATTTGAATTTTGTATATTATAATGCTCTTCGATCGTGAAAATGTTCTCATCTGTGAAAAGAATATTTCTGTGTTTTTCACTGGCGTAACGAAGAAACAAACGTTTTGATCTTTCCACTCTCATCGACTTTAGGGAATGGTTTAAGGTGTGTCCCGTATATCGTCGATAAGCACCAAGTTTTAGGTCTTGTTTGATGATACGCGACAGAGTTCTAGCTGCTATCTTCATTTCACGGGAAAGGATTTTCTGTTTCCTTATAGGATTTCTAGGAATTCTGGCTCTGACAGCATTTACAGCCTGTGCAGTCCTCGAAGAACGAGGCCGGCCTGATCTTTATAGTCATCGATAGAGGAGGTGTTGTTGTATCCATCGATGGTACAATACACAAACATTCGACTGATATCCAGCTTCTGCAGCATCTTGAAAATGCCAGTAGCTTCCATTCCCACCTCGTGCAGAGCAATCACGGCAATTCTGTTTTCTTTGACACCCCACTCCATCTTATATTATTTCAGCAGACGACAGAAGAATATGTCAAAATGAGATAAAACTATCCTTGATTCTAATAATTAAACTTCATTTTAAATTAAAATTATAAAAATAAAAAATAATCACTTTTTAAATTGTAACAGAATTTATGGCCAGACTAGGTATATTATACAATTGGTCAAGGTGTATTTTTTCCATTAATATGCCAAACCATTTTTAAGGCATTCGAGTGTGGATGCATCAACAGAATGAACATTCAATTCAATGTTCCCAGTCTATTTAAGATTTTTGTTTCATTAGTTACTGAGAGAAAAATCATAGATACATATTAAGAATAAATGAACAAATAAAAATTGCAAGAAATAAAAAAATTAAAAAGTTTGAAATATTATAGTAATTTGTAACCAAAACCAGTCACCTCAAGTTACCAACCCTACAAATATAATATAATAACATATATTTCAGTGGGTGTACAACATTCTTGAAGGCAAGAGCGAGACAGATCGCATTGTCCACAACAACACGTGTGACAGAGAGGGTTTCGTCCTGGTCCCAGACCTCAAGTGGGACGGATTGACCAAGGAGACGTTGCACTTGCTGGCGATAGTGAGGCAGAGGGGCGTCAAGTCCATCCGAGACTTAGACGGAGGCCACTTGCCTTTGTTGAAGAGCATCAGGGAAGAAGGGAAGGTATGAAAATATATACAATACAATAACTCTTCATTGGACACCACATACAACAAGGACAGGAAATACAACAAGAAAGAGAAGTGTTACATCCATTGTAGTATTATTATTTTTTATCTAATATTTTATACAGGCTTTAGTACACATGCGTATGTGATTTTGTCTCTAAAATTCATAAGGCATTTTAACTATAAATTGTTATAGTTGCAATAGAAATACACTCTGTGAAAATTTCAACTGTCTACCTAATACGGTTCATGAGATACAGCCCACTGACAGACAGACGGACAGACAGTGGAGGCTTACTAATAGGGTTCCGTTGGCACCCAAAAAAGACAAAAATGCCAAGAAGCTGATGATTTTATTATAATTATTATTATTATTATCAGGCAGGCAGTTGTGACAACTGATAGACGCCTGTATCCGGCTATTCGTTGGTCAAGTATTCTTTGTACTGCTAATGTGTGGGTCTAGTCGGTTTTTAAACTGATTGGCATTCAGTGCTGATACTACATGTTCCGGTAGTTTGTTCCATGGTTTGGTCACTCTGTTACATAAGAAATGTCTGCGAGGATTGTTGTGGGAAAGCTCACTTAGAAGTTTGAATTGGTGGCCTCGGAGACGAGTATTGTTATTACGCTTGAACAGGTTATGGAACTCCTGTAAATCGTAATGCCCTGTAAGGATCTTATAGGTTTCGATTAAATCGCCACGCTCCCTTCGATCCTTTAAGGGCCTGCGCAAACCGGCGGAGCGCAGCGCAGATCACCTAGGAGGATTTACTCCGCGCAGCGCACACCGACGAGGGAAAATGCCCCATGATACCGCGAGCGCCCGCCAGCGCAGCGCCGGCGGCCGGCGCATGCCGGGGGATGCCGCGGCATGCCGCCGCCTGCCGTGGCGGTATCCTCTCCCCGCGGCGTTGAAGAGTGCCAACGATACTGCGGCGGCATACCGCGGCATGCCGCGGCATCCCCCGGTATGCGCCGGCTGCCGGCGCTGCGCTGCGAAGTGCGCCGGGCCTACGAAGGGAAGGTGCGGGGTGAAGGGTGTCTGTTCTTCTTCTTCAGCTAAAATTGGTATTAACACTAAATCCCAGTCCGCCATCACGAAACCTACAACACGAACGTCTCGTACAAAAACAAGTTTTCGACTGTTGGTCGCTGGTGGAACGGAATGTATAATCACCGATCATGGCATGCCGTGGGAGGTGCTTGCGGTATCAAAATTCGTTTTTTCCCCCGTCGTCCTCCGAGTTGCGCCAAGCCTTCCCCTCCCGCAGCCCCGCTCTCCCGGCGCACTCGGGAGGCCTCGGCGCATAGCGCGGGATGCCGCGGCATGCCGCCGCCTACCGCCGCGGTATCCTCTAACATGCTCCTCGATGCCGCAGAGGAGAAATCCCCCGTGATGCTCCGAGGTCGGTCTCAGAGCATTAAATTTACACCTTATTGTAATTAAAATAGAAAATAATCTACATTGATAAATTTAAAGTGATCTGCGCTGCGCTCCGCCGGTTTGCGCAGGCCCTAATATATCGAAAGTTTCAGCACCTGCAGTCTCTCATTATATGATTTGTTTTTAATTTGTCTCGGTATTTTGGTGAAACTGCGTTGAACTTTCTCGAGCAATTCACTATCTTTGGCAAAGTATGGACTCCAGACTTGAAAGGCGTACTCTAAGTTGGGTCTAACATATGATTTATATGATTTTGTTTTGTCATTTTATTTTATTTACGCCGTAATAAATTAACTTGCCAAGGATAAAAAAGTAATTATAGTTTATGACAAAATAGGTAAACTGAAACATATATCGCAAATGTCCATGGGCCTCAAACCCCCTTCTTACATTAGGTGACTTCTGTGCTTAGTTAGATGCCTTCTCCATGTCACGAAAAGATCTTTTCTTTATTTCAGAAAGCAATACTTCAGAAGTACAACTTAAGTGGCTCCCAGCTGCGTGTATACCTGCACTACCAGCCATCCTTCTACCACCTCCACGTTCATTTCACGTACTTGCGCCACGAAGCGCCCGGAATCCATGCAGAGAAGTCCCACTTACTCGACACGGTCATTGACAACATCGAAATGATCAGCGATTACTACAAAAAAGCAACACTACCTTTCACTCTTCGTGAAATGGATAACCTCTTCACAGTCTACGAAACTAATGGTTATGTACAGAGAATTAATAATATTGAGAGTACTAAGCTTATCGACAAATAAGCTATTTTATTATTTAGATAATTAGATAATCAAAAATGTTGGTTAAGAGTATTTTTATGGAGCTGCGCTCCAGATTGAGGAGTTGCAACGTTTATATAACTACAGGGGTAGTTTTAAAAAAGAATTGCTGTAATTTGAAGATCGGCATACAGTCAAACTGTATTGTCTTGAACTATTACGATGATAGAAAGAGACGTGATAGCTTTTCTTCCACAGACAGTCTTTCTGACTGCTATTCGGATGAAGACAATAAAGTGACAACAGTCATACCCATACAAGAATTCTGCCAAATAATACCAAATTCTATGTCGTGTCTCAAAATAGATAGAAATAATATATCCTTTCGTATCCTAACAGAACCTAAGGAAGGTGGGAATTTCTACAATGAAGTACTCACTAATAATAAGGTCGAAAATAACGACAAGTCGCAAGAATTGAAGATAAATTTTAAACCTAATGAAGATGTTGAAATTTCATGTGGCAATTGTTCCAATGTCATATCAAATAACGTGATTTCGTTTGAGAGAATTTTGGAGTTGCCGTCGAGTAATATTGATAGTTCGGAATGGTTTTGCCATGGACATTGCCATGGGAGTGAAACTCAGACAGAAATTGCTTTAAAACCGAATAAGAGTGATTTCCTATACAGACTAACGTTCTTTATTCTGAACGACAATCTTTTATCAGAAGAAACAAACAAATTCAATTCAAACAGAGAAGTGTATTTCTGTAACAGATGCTTATCTTGGCTAGGCTTGAAAATTAAAAATACGGTCAAGCTTTTTAATTCTGAAGTCAAACTAACTCACAGTGGCAAGGCAGGCCCTATATTTTCACATAAATCTTCCCCGCACTCAAGTACAACAGACTTTATATATACTATTGAAAAAATGGCCAAGGAATTTAACTTAGGTCTTCAATTCACAGTTATGTGCAAGATAGTATTGGACTGCACGATATCCGCTAACAAAAAACAATATTTGTTGATTTGGATAATGGATAAAGAGTTGCAAGTTATCAGGAATAGCGGTGAATACATAGAGGATGATGAAATTTCGTTGCAGTCGAGTTTTTTGACGAAGATTTTGTATAAAGTCGAACTGTGTTTGAATGATGAGGTTGAAAGTTGGTTATCGGATCCATCTGTAACCTCCACGGAAATATCTAAGAGTATGTTCTGCCATGGTGTTGAGCACTTGGAGCGAATGTCTCTGAACGTGCCAGAATCGTTCCGCTCTGCTAACGGCTACTGTGTCACTTACCTAAAAGCTTAATTAATAAATTGCCGCATCAGATGTATTGTTTTATTGGTGTACCTATTAAATTGCCATAACCATAACACACTCGAGAAATATTGTAGTTCCGCTTGTATATAGTAGTGTTATCGTATACATAGAGGGGCGAAGTTGCGGCAGGCCAATCTCCACCACGCTGTCGCTCATACAGGAACCATAGATCAACGCCAGCTCCATGGTAGCAGGTATGAATAATGCAGCTAAGATTCTGGTACACGAAAAAGGCTCTAAACCAAGGGCCTGTTTGATGTTTTTAACATAAATTTTTTGCCCGTTTTAGAATTATGCAGCGATGACGTAGTCGTCGCCTACGTAGATCTCAAAGGGCGAGGCATATCGACGAAGATCCTAGTCTGCTCGGCCTACTTGCCCAGAGAAACTATATCCCACAGAAGAACTGACAAAAGTCGTAGATTACGCTCAAACTGCCGCACTCAGACGTCAATTAAGATTTAAGTTTCATTAAAGTAGCTGCTGTCACTGTCTTTGCTATAGCAATAGAATAACTGCCGCACTCAGAGACGTCAATTAAGTTTTAAGTTTCATTAAAGTTGCTGCGTCTTACTGCCGCACTCGGAGACGTCAATTAAGTTTTAAGTTTCATTAAAGTTGCTGCGTCTTATTCTATTGCTATAGCAAAGACAGTGACAGCAGCTACTTTAATGAAACTTAAAACTTAATTGACGTCTCTGAGTGCGGCAGTTATTCTATTGTTTTAGCAAAGACAGTGACAGCATCTACTTTAACACTTTGGCGTGCACTACCGTGATTAGTGATCAATTAGCCATACTACTTGACGTCTATAGACGTCACCGCCGCTCAATGTGTTAATGAAACTTAAAACTTAATTGACGTCTCTGAGTGCGGCAGAAAGACTGAAGTCGGAACTCAACGTGGGCTGCGACGCCAATTTCACCAATATTTACAATTAATGAATTTCAGGGTGGACATAGGCTATATTTTAACTTATATTATAACCGAAGCGAAGCGAGGGCGGGTTGCTGTACTGCGTCTGTCTGTCTGTAAAGCTTTCACGGCTAATTTTGACTTTATCTTCCGCCATTTTATTTGCAAAATGTTGCACGTCAACCCAACGGTGACGGATCAGCATGCGCTACGGGTATGCGCTGCTATCAAACCAGTTTGAGCGCATGCGTTGTTGAATGCGCTGTGGTTGCAGAGGCATGCGTCAGGCAAGCGCAAGATGAACGTGAAAGCGCACAGGTGTAGACATAGCTTATGGCCAAACTTGCATGTATGATAAGTGCTGCCACCTAGAGAGCTGTGGTTAAACTAAAGCTATACTATACATACGTACCTACCTAGGTATGTATCGTACAGTTTACCACCGAAACATATTGCGACTCTATAGGACCGTTTCATGATAAAGTGACGTCCATTTTGTGCCTCTCAGTATGTCACTTTATTATGATGCGGTTCCATGGTAACAAAGTATTCAGCAATACATTTAATAATGAAAGAACTTAAAGAAACTCATTTCCGTACAGACAACGCTTGACTGACTGACATTGGACTGACACATATTTGACAGTAGGTTTTGTATTTTCATCAACACTCCAGAGGTCGCTGCCGTCAATGAAAATGGGAAACATTCTATGTGTGCCCTCCCCCCCCCCCCTGCCTGTCAGTTGTCAGTTAACGCATGAACTATATACCTATGGTGTTGTCCTTGCAACAATTCAAGATTTGAATAAATTATTATTTACCGAGACTTGGCTTCGGCCTTATAACAATTCAAGAATTGAATAAATTATTATTTACTAAAACTTGGCTTCGCCCTTACTTAAAAATGGAATCTGAAAATATAGGCAAAATCAGACTAGGCTGCATGGATTACAGTCCTTTGCCTTTCCCTTCGGGATAAATTGAAAAACAAGAACTTCTATGGTGTTGTTTACTTACTTTACTTTCCTGTAGGTAGTTAGATTTTGCCATTTTTGGCAGATAACTACAGGGGTGAATTTAATTGTGATATTTGTGAGTGCAACCGGTGTTGGTTGACTCGTGTTCCCCGTCTCCCCGAAGCCGCACAATGTCGTCGCCGGCGACCGTGCGCGTGAAGGAGGAGCGGGAGTGGGCCGACGCGGACGAAGCGGCGGGCTTGTGCTCCGAGCACGAGGTCAAGGACGAGCTCGAGCTGGGCGAGGAGCGGCTGCAGCCGCAGGACATCGCCTTCGCGCTGCACGGTGAGTGCTGGTGAAGGAAAAGCTGGAGTGAGACCGTGCAGTTGAGTTGACCGATGTCTGTTCGAAACCGGCGGAAAGAGTGCTTCGGATTAAATTAGAATTCATTTCAAATTTAGTTCACCACAACATAACACAACACAAGACTGCGCAGATCATAAACCACGCACACTGAGGAGCCCTTATTACTTTTCTTTTGTTGAAGACGGGTAGGTAGGTGGACTATGTTACACAATTCTTACTCAGTTTAGACTGAGAAAGTAAATAATGTTTTTGATGAGTTTATATTAGTGTTTATCCATTCCTGTTCGTTAGCACAGGGGCGGTGCTCCCTTCACATGTGATGGTTTAATGAAAGTTTGTGAACTCCATGTGAAACTGTCACACGGAATGACAGCTGCTGCCAGAGAAGCAGTGGACCGTGGATGGCAGGAATAAGGGAAGGAATAGAATTACTCTTCCTTAAACCTAAGTTGTTTTAGAGTTTGAAAAAGCTCTCTAAAACCATGAAACTATTCTCAACAATTATTATATCTAATACCTATCAATTGTTGATATTTATCGAAAGAACTGCCATGCTTATGTTCGATATTCTTTTTTCACACGTTTAATAGCTGGCTTGAATGCTGGTTGGTGTAATGCATCCTGGCTAAGAGCCCTGTTGTTCTGCAGTGTGTTTGTCAAATAAATGTTGTTAGTTTGAGATTGAATGGACTTTTAAGCTGTAGGTAAGGGGTACACTACATAAACTGAATATTTTCCATAATTTCATAAACATGAACTTCTAAATTCTGGTTCTGAAAACTCGGAATCATTGTTATAGGGTGTACCAATGCATGTAATTCAAATATGCTTGAAATATTTCTTAATGCAAACTTTATAAGTATAGATAGACTTGTACCTACTTAATTATTAATTTAAATTTCCCACTTTTTGTGAATTTCATTAAAAACTGAAAAAAAATGTGTAGGGAATTTAAAATGTCAAAAAGTTAAATTGTGATGACAAAGTACATGTCACCATGTCAGATGCTTAGAATAACAACTCTCTTAATAAGGTTGTTAAAATATAAAATAAATAGGTACCTATACCTTTTTCCCTATTTTTAGTGCAATAATCAGTGTTCTTTTGGCTGTCAAGTGTAAGATGTAAGCACTAAAATGTGGCTAATTACAAATTTAATTTTACTGCTCCTCCTAATATTTTCTTTTAAAAAGAAATACATAATCTGATGAGATCTTGATATTTCACAGGGTACATTAACTACTACTTCAGTAATAAAAACACAGATATTAGTGTATTTATAAGTACTTAATACTTTATTTTTACTCTATATAAGTATGTTTATCGTTGTCTAGTACCCATAGTACAAGCCTAGAGCTTAGTTTGGGACTAGGTCAATTTGTGTGAAATTGTCCCCTGATATTTATTTATTTTATTTATTTTTGTAAAAAATACATGCATGCATCTTATTCCGGAATTGAGTTTCACGAAGCATCGCAGTCACGATGTGCCCGGCCTATTAAAATCCCGATAAAGCTATCCTGATTAGTGATAGATAATCAAAACTCCGACAACTGGAAAAGCTTACTTTTAAAGGCCGCGCCAGGATAAGCTAAGCGACTGTGCCCCAGCGAGTTTCGGCTTGTAATGTGTATGGAGGGTGTGGCCCCACATTAGTAACAAATATAAAAAATTTCAACTAACAAAACTTAATAGTTTTTGTTAAAAAAAATTTTTTCTTTACTATATTTTTTCCTAGCCTACCGATTCCCTTGTACGCCACATACGTTATACATTTACTAAAGATGATTACATGGCTTAAACTACAGGCCTGTCACAAAAATAAAATAAGAAATATTACGACTTTTTCTGTATTTTTTTTATTTACTTCCACATACAATAAGCTACAACATATATTTTATTTTTTATTTTAGCTGTGGTAGGGTAGGACATGGTGAAATCTTTAAATAAAACACATCACACGTCACTATACATTTTTTACACCAACTAGGTAGGTAGGTATGTTAAAACGAAATGATTGAAACCTCTTTAGAGAAACGTGCATGTGCATAACAAATACTGGCCATTTATATTTTACTAGCTTTTGTCCGCGACTCCGTCCGCGTAGAAGTCGTTTATCGTGTATCCCACGGGATACTATCAAATTATCCGGGATAAAAACTATCCTATGGCCTTTCCTGGGACTCAACTATCTCCTTACCGAATGTCATCTAAATCGGTTCAGCTGTTTAAGCGTGAAGAGGTAACAGACAGACAGAGTTGCTTTCGCATTTATAATACTAGCTTTCCGCCCGCCACTTCGTCTGCGAGTCAGTTAGACCGTCGTCCCAGGCCTAAAAATGTGTATCATATAACTAGCCTTGGAGACATGTATAGTGCCGTAGACCTATACCTACAGAAGCCCAATATCCATTTCTTACGCGTCAACTAGGTTGTTATAATATTAAAATAATATTGATTTTTCTTCTTGTCGTTAACGACAACTCTCAATAAAGCCATAAAATGCGCAGTCCCTTGTCGCTATACTTATACCCCCTTACTAATAAACGTTGAGTAACGGCTGAGTAGTTATACAATGCTTTGTCCTTATCTGTCGAATTCAAATGTCACAATGACAGATAAGGACAAAGCATTGTATAACTACTCAGCCACTTAAGAGTGCTGGGAGTCGGAGGATTTGAGAGAAACCAAAGATGTAAAATAAAGTTCCTTTAATTCGGAAATTACAATATTAATTAAGAATTAATTCTAAAGACAGGTGCCTAATGGTCGATGTGTGAACCAAGAGTGATTCGGTATTACGCGAATACATGAAATATCGCCCGCGACGTCGGTGGTGGTCACGTTATGCTGCGTCGGCGCAACGTGCGCCAGCTGCTGGAACTGGGTCCGAGTTGCTAAACACGTAACACCTCCATCCTCAGCTTGGCAACTATTTGAGACTCTTCGAAAGGGTTTAGTGACTACTGCGCGTTTCTTGATATCTCCTACTACTGTGAATCGGATTTGTTTGTTAAATTTATTTAAAGGGTCATCCGTAATTGGTACCTCCAATATAGGACTTTCTGCACTCGTGTGGGCAGTGAGAGTAGACGATCCTGATTTTGATGGAGTTCTTACTGAAGGATTCGCGACCATTGAACCGATAGTACTTGTTTCCTCGTTATAAATTTCGATCCGCGACAAAGCATCAGCATTCTGATTACATTTGCCTTGCTTATAAGTTACAGAGAAATTATATTCACTCAATTTTAATCTCCAGCGAGTTAGTCGGGAATTGGGTTCTTTTATATTCATCATCCATTGTAATGGCTTGTGATCCGTGATGACTTTAAACTTGCGTCCATATAAATACGGGCGAAAGTATTTGGTTGCCCATACAATGGCCAAAAGTTCTTTCTCAATTGTACTGTAATTTATTTCGCTGGTATTTAATGTTCTTGATGCAAAAGCTATGGGCCTATCAGAACCTACTGGACCTTGGGACAGGACTGCACCAATGGCCAAATTGGATGCGTCAGTAGTAAGTATAAACTCTTTGGTAAAGTCGGGGTACTGCAAAATCGGGTCGTTAGTCAATAAGGTCTTACATTTCTCAAAGCAATTAATATAATCGGGTTTTTCATAAGTTACCTTAGATCCTTTTTTTAAACATTGTGTCATGGGTTTTGTGATGCGGGCGAAGTCAGGAATGAACTTCCTGTAGTAGCCTAACAAACCCAAAAATCGCTTTATCTCAGTGGGGGTCTTAGGTAACGGAAAATTTTGAATAGCTGTGATTTTATCAGGGTTGGGCTTAATTCCATCTTTACTGATGATATGGCCTAAATAAGCTGTCTCTAGTTTTAAGAATTCCGACTTGTCCATTTGGATCTTAAAGTTGGACTCTCTGAGGCGGTTAAATACCTTTTCCAAATTTACCATATGCTCCTGAAGGGAAGTACTGAAGACGATAATGTCGTCTAAATAAACGAGGCAGATTGTATTCTGTAGGTCCTTTAATACATTATCCATCACGCGCTGAAATGTTGATGGAGAGTTCTTCAGCCCCATAGGCATACGTAAGAACTCGAAATGGCCGTGCTCTACATTAAAAGCGGTTTTAGGAATATCGACAGGGTCCATTTCCACCTGATAAAATCCACTAGCGAGATCTAGGGTTGTAAAGTATTGGCAATTACCGAGTTTGTCAAGTACGTCAGTTATGTTTGGGATCGGATATTTGTCGTCCAAGGTCTTTTCGTTTAACTTTCTGAAGTCTACGACTAAACGCCATTTAGTCTTTCCGGATGCGTCACTCTTTTTCGGAACTACCCATATGGGGGAACTCCATGCTGATTCAGAAGGACGTATGATATTTTGCTCTAACATCTTACTAATTTGTTCCCTAACTTCCTGCCTATGGACGTATGGGTAACGATAGCTTTTAGTGTAAACGGGTAATTCATCTGTAGTTCTTATTTTATGTTTTATTCTATTAGTGAATCCAAGTGGTTCACCCTCGAGATAAAATACGTCAGCATATTGTGAACATAACGCTTGTAAATTAGCACGTTCCTCAATGTTCAAATGGCTCATGCGCAACCGCGATAACACGTCACGAGCGCGGGATTCGTCCGGCTGTTTAGTGCGGATGCACTCGACATTTAATATTTCAGCCTGCACCGGGCGATCCATACAAAAAATCACGTCGTTCGGGCTCGGATTTATAACTTCCAATATCCCTCTACTATTTTTTATATTAGTAATACATTCCGCTATAAAGCAATTAGAAAAAGATTGTTGGGGAATGAGCGCGTCACCGTCCTGACTATTGATTGCTACTTTAATAAGTTTTGAAGAATGAGCAGGTATTATGTCCTCGTACAAGTTGCAATTCCGCGAATTGTACATCATTATAGGGTTAGTGGCACTTTTAGTGACTAACACATTATTTTTCAGATCAATGTTAGATTCCCATTTATTTAATAAATCTAACCCAATTAAGCCATCAAAATAATCGTGAAATTTATATACGAATAAAGTTATTTTATCATTGTCTTTAAATTCCGGGAAGCATGGCAAACTTACTGAGTAATCGTTTCGGCTTGTAGCGTGAATATTCTTTACCTCGAACGGATCGTATGTCCATTGTACGTTGGGAAAGTATTTATTAACCGACTTAGGATTAATAAATGATTGGTTAGCTCCAGTATCGAGTAATAATTTCAACGGCGGGTTAGCTATCTGCACATATGGCAATTGCCTTTGCGTTTGTAGATTAAGTTCTATTTTTGTTTTCCTGATCCTGATGGTTTCCGAAAATCCTCAGGCTCTAAGGGACTTTCATCAGCACAGGGTTCATCCGTAGAGTTCGGATAAGTTATTTCATAATGTTGGGGCTGTTCGTCAGTCTCGTCATAGTAATTATAATTAGGACAGGCGTCACCGTAATAATAATTGTCATGGTAGTAGTTATTGTCGTAACATACGTACGGGTCATAGTTATAGTCGCTACACTCCGTAAGGTTCACATCCCTAGTTTTAAAATAATTAGTAGGTGGTGGATTTTTAAAATTAGATAAGTCCTGGGTACTCGGTAACTGCCTAGTTACGAAGTGACTGACGCCACTCATTGGGCGCGGAGCGTTGTTTCCGTTAGATTGGAAATTATTTCTAGGCCTAAATGCATTATCATGGGTATTATAGTTAGGGGGTCGCGCTCCAAATATTTGCTGTGTGCGAGTAGGGCCCTGGAAAGGTCGATTAAAATTAGGTTTCCACATAGGTGGAGGAGGACGCTGAGGCATGTACATTGGATTCGGTCGGGATGGACCCGGCATATTAAAAACAGACGGTCTAGCTGATTGCGTAGTAAAAGGCGGGGTAGGGCCAATAGGTAACTTTGGTGGCTGATAACCCACTGATTTCTTTTCAGTTGAGTGATCGTTACGTTGCTGTAAATACAGCGTATTCATCTCCTCATGTACGAACTCTAGCGCTTTCTCAATAGATTCCGGTCTCATGCAGCGAACACGAGAGCCTAAAGGGTCCTTTAGCCCTCGCACGTAAGCCTGAAGAGTCAATTTTTTGTACAAATCTCGTTTCGAATTTACGGTCGTCTCTACGGTTTCATGAAGACTAACATACGTCATAAGGGTACTGAACAGGTTCTGGCATTTTTCAAAAAATTCTTGAGGAGTTGTATTGCCCTGAGATAAAAGTGCAAGATCGTTGTAAAGAGAGGTCTCGTCTCGCTGGTCTGCGAAGTTATTAATCAGCGCACTGCGGATTCCGTCCCAATTCCCGGGAATACCATTTGCATTGATTAAACGAGCAGCAGGTCCTGTGACCTTATTAAGAATACCATTTATAAGTGCATAATTAGTTAATTCTTGACCAGGTCGAACAAATTCTTGTACCAAGTGGTCACTCAATTTTATGAATCGTGTTAGTATATTCGGGTTACCGTCGAACTCAGGTAACAGGCGGAGGGCCTTAAAAATTGCATCTAAGTCCGTGGCTGCCATATTAATAATTTCGGGTGGTTCGTCACCCTCGGAACTCGTGTCCGAATCAAGATTTCTGTTAGCGTCTAACAAAGCGCTCCTAGACTCTTCTCTAGCTACACTAGGGGTGCTCGATCGCCGTGGATGAAAAATCTTGAAGGTTATCTATTAACTATTAATATGAAATACGCCTCCCTACCAGATATAAGCAACTCTAGAACGATTCTAAAGTACTCACATGAACATTTTTGGCTTTCTGCAGTATCGATGTCTGGATACTCCTCCTGGTCCGCAGCTCGTAGATTCGAATTCTCGACGTGGTGACCGAAAAGTCGCCCGGGCGCTGTGCGAGCGCAAAGTTTCGATATTAGAAATTCGGTGCCCGCTCGCGAACCGGCCCGCGAGAATCCTTGCCGACTGCGCCACTTAAGAGTGCTGGGAGTCGGAGGATTTGAGAGAAACCAAAGATGTAAAATAAAGTTCCTTTAATTCGGAAATTACAATATTAATTAAGAATTAATTCTAAAGACAGGTGCCTAATGGTCGATGTGTGAACCAAGAGTGATTCGGTATTACGCGAATACATGAAATATCGCCCGCGACGTCGGTGGTGGTCACGTTATGCTGCGTCGGCGCAACGTGCGCCAGCTGCTGGAACTGGGTCCGAGTTGCTAAACACGTAACAAGCCGATACTCAACGTTTATTAGTAAGGGGGATAGAGTTTACACTGTATTTTTTATTGTGTAAATAGTGCTTGAACTTAACTTAAAATAGCATTAAAATAATATTCTAGATAACCGAGAAACGATAACTTTTGCACTAGGTATTTTCCGATTAAAATATCTAATCTGTGTTAACTAGCGCGACCGTGTACTTGGTGTGTTACCGTCCGTGACGTCACTCCTCTTCTCAGCAGTGGTCTCCTCTTGGGAAGCGCTGGTAGATTTTGACGTGTAAAAGTGCCCGTGCGGCCTACTTACTGAATAAATATCTTTTATCTTTTATCTTTTATCTTGCGCGTACAGCTAAAAAGCTTTAAGCTTCGTCCGCGTAGAAGCCGTTTATCGCTGCTCCCTCGGGAACTGACAAATTTTCCGGGGTATAAAGTAGCCTATGTTCTTCCCTGGAACTCGGGCTATCTCCAATCTCCATACCAAATTTCATCAAAGGGGCTCCCTTGTGTAATGTAACTACAAATTAACGGTTTTCGGATTTTTTCCTTTACTTGTGCTATAAGACATTCCTTCTTGCCAAATCTTATGATTCTAAGTCAACGGGAAGTACCCTATAGGTTTTAATTCCCTTGAGATTCTCTTCAATATGCGGCATAAACTGCCGTATCTTTTGATTGCGTTGACTTAGATGTTTGATTTTTTCACTGATCCAAGGGATTGCAGACCTAAGTATTTGATATTAATTTCAATTTGATACCTCCACCCGTTCCTGAGAAAAAGGGTCTTGACAGAGACACAGACAGACAGACAGACGGACAACAAAGTGATCCTATAAGGGTTCCGTTTTTTTCCTTTGAGGTACGAAACCCTAAAAATGGGCTCAGTCGAGTCCGAGCCGTAGGATTTTACGAGAAAACTATAATTTCCAACTTGGGGGTCATTACATTTTGAATTTTGCTATTGAATTTAAACCGATAGGTATCACTGGGGCTCTTCTCGGGTTTTTCTTTATCGAACTTTATATTTGACTACCTACCATATTTATTCCTTTGCTCACAACAACAACAATATAACAATTTTCTGTTTGCCCAAAGGTCAACTGGTAGAGAATGCCATTGGCCATTAAGTTCACCTTTTGTACTCAAATTTGTATTTTTTGCAATAAAGATTAAATAAATAAATAATTAAATATCGTTTGAGGTCTTTTTAGACATAGTTACTTAAGGGCTCTCTTTAGACACCTCGAGCGGCATCCTAGCTTGAGGCGTTCACGAGATAAACCGCCTTTAAAATATGAATAATATTTCTATCTCTATTGCGCTCGGTCGCTACAGTCTTAGATTACTTGAATTGTTATAAATGTTTATTAAACTAGAAAACATAAGTCGGCTTTCGAAATCAGTTAATTATTTACAGATTTACTGCTTTCACACAAAAAAATGGACTAAATTTCATTACATCAAAAAAATGACATGGTGGCCCGACCGAATTATTAAGATGCTTTCACGTCTAAACTTGTTTCACGTCTAAGCTTACTATGTTGCTTCCCTTAAACGGCTACGGCCTTTAGATCCTAACAAACAAAAATAAGCTTGATAGAAGCCGGTACAGCAGACTTTAGTTACATATAATGTTCGGTTTCAGAGTCGTTGAGCGAAGTGAAAGCTGGCGCGGTGTCTCGGGCGCCGCCCGCGGCCGCCGGCACCGAGGCGGCTCGCGCGCAGGAGGCGCTCGCCGCGCTCAGGCCCAGCTCCGTCAAACTCGAGAGCGTTCCCGTTGACCAGCTCCTGCATGCGTGCACTACTTGCCACAAGACATTCCTCCAAGAAGCCAGTCTGCTCACTCACGCGTGTGTTCGTGGTGGCCGTCAAACTCTTGCGAGAAGCGCTGTCAGCGATAAAACGAGAAAATACTGTGATAATTGCGGGAGAATGTTTCTTTTGAAGACTTCTTTAATTCGGCATCTTCAACTTCACCAAGAGGAACCTTACGTTTATAACATTTCCGAGAAATTGTTTACTAATATCTCCGCCTTACGTAATCACAAGCGAGCTCACTACACGTGCAGTATTTGCCAAAGGGAGTTTAAACAAATGGGACTTTTAAATAATCACGAGAAAATACACTCGAAGGAAAAGCCGTACTCTTGTGGCATTTGCAACAAAACGTTTATGAAACGGTGTAACTTTAACATGCACAAGCTGACTCACTCCGGAATAAAAAGCCACGCTTGTAATGTCTGTAAGAAAGCGTTTAGCTTGCGTTGTTATTTGACCCGGCACATGCGGGTGGTTCACACTGGAGAGAAGCCACACTCCTGCGACGTCTCTGAGAAAAGGTTTTCATATAGCGGCTTTCTAACTTCACACGGGGGCCAGCTGTCTTGCGAAATCTGTAATAAACAATTTAAGCTTCGTCGGTATTTAGCGGGGCATATTAAGAAGGTTCACTTGGGGATCAAACCGTACGCGTGCGATATGTGTAAGAAAGCGTTTTCGGCTCGCTTCGAACTAGCTAATCACATGCTCATCCATACAGGAGTCAAACCGCACTTTTGCGAAATCTGTAAAAAGCGGTTCAGGCTTCGCCAGGGTTTAAACAAACATAAGCTGGTTCACTCAAAACCCTTCCCTTGCGACATTTGCAGCAAAAGTTTTCCGAGACGCGGAGGTTTGTTAGCGCATAAACAGAGTCACGAAGCGAAGAAACACGCTTGTAATGTGTGTAAGAAAAAGTTTACGTATCGTTCTTACGTAGTTGCCCACATGTTTGTTCACTCGGGGCTCAAACCTTACTCGTGCGATATTTGTAAGAAAGCGTTTGCGACTCGCGCCAGAATAATTGCTCACATGGTCGTCCATACAGGGGTCAAAGCGCACTCTTGCGAAATCTGTAAGAAACGGTTCAGGCTTCGCCGGGAATTAACTAAGCACCAGCAGCAGACACACTAAGAAGCAAAACACGCTTTTCGTTGACGCGGCACATGCGCATTTACCGCGGAAAAACGATATCCCTGTGACGTTTGTTAGAAAGCGTTTTTTCGTCGCAATTGTTTCACTCTACACAGGCGTATTCACGCAGGGCGCAAACCGCACTCTCGCGAAATCTGTAAGGAGCAGTGAGCATTGCCCTTGGAGGACGAAGATTCAGCCTACGATGTAGCGAGCTCACCCAGAAGATGCCTATTCACGCTAGCTTTTAATTATTTACCCGTATATACAGGGTGGCCAAAACACTGACGTCCAAAAAAAAATTTAGGTCCCTCGTGTCGTGGGGTATCCGAATCACCCCCATGTATGTTCCGCGATTTTTGATAGTTTTCGAGTTATGTATTGTTTTCTCATTTTTCGAGAATTTTGGACCTAAGCAATTTTTTTGCAACTAATTCTCCACGAATTGTACTTTTATGCATAAAATAATCAGCTTCGTAACTTTATTTGAAGTTGTGAAAATTTTGGTGTAAAGAGAAAATTTTATGGTCGGCGAATTAGAATTACATTTTCAACTTTAAATTAAAAATCTAAACAGGTGATTAGACAGTTTCTAAGTGACTTTAAAAAATGCACTGGACTCAGTTTATTTTGGCTAAAATTGGCCTTCAAAGACAGCGAGATGGAAAATTCTTAAAATTTTTTGGTCTTACCAAAAAATTTTTTTTGCAATTTTATCATTCTTAAGTTTCATTTGTTTCTGAACTAACCAAAATTAACTGCAGAAAACCTAAGGTCTTAACATTTGGAGGTTATTTTTTTTTAGTTTAGTTAATTTTGCGCGATCCGTTCTTGCGGATCATGAGATGTAAAAACGTGGGCGCAACTTTTTCCTGCAATAACAATGAGCCGAGAGGATAAGAGACCGAATTATTGTTATCTTTCTCACACTTGGTGGCGAGGGAGGGGAGCGCGCGACCGAAGCCAACGCAAAACAAGGTGTAGTATAAGGTGTGTTCGTCATCCTAAAACCCCTTCTAGACGGTCGGGTGGTTGGGCCAACCGAGAAGGACGCAGCTATCTGTCAGAATGAGATAGTAATATTTACATCTCGTTCCTACAAATAGCTGCATCGCTCTCGGTTGGCCCAACCACCCGACCGTCTAGAAGGGGTTTAACCTTTTGAACGCCCCAGTCGGCTCTGGCCGTCAACGGAAAGTCGTGCCACTGACGCCACGACGGCTACAGCCGACACACGGTTCAACATCAAAATCAAGTTTAATAAAAAACTTTACAAGAAAATTGATGGAGTTTTATAATTGCTTTGCAAGTCTATATTAGTCTAAACCTAAAATACATTGGTTATAATAGCAGAATTATGAATAAATCCACTTTCTGTGAGACTGTGATTTAATGCAGTAATTGTCAGTGCTTACTACGCCAACGACGGCTCCAGCCGGCACATAGTGTTGTGACCGCCCGCTGCGTTTTATGTTTGGAAAAGTGTAAGAATAACTATTACAGAGTCATTTATCCATGATAAATTATTAAACTACATAATCCAAATTTATCATAAATTACGTAAATATTATATAACAATGGTATCCCATTTACTCTGCACGCAGTAATGGTACAATAATAGTCCTCCATTTAGTTAAGCATCGATGCATACTTCACTGTTCTTTTAAATACAAAGTGACCGACATCTGCGTGTCTTTGTGTTACAGTAAACCTTATTGCCTTTGAGTTAAAGAGTAATTTAGTGTAAAAGTAGTTTGCACTTATGACGCCTTTAATTTCGAAGTAGCAGTTTCGGCCACACATAACAATGCAGATAGGTAATGGGTATTGTTTGTCATTTACAAAGCTAAGTGGATTCGCTCACCAAAAAGAATTACTACTATACTTTACTTTCCTTACCCTGAAACATGTAGGTAGTTGGATTTTGCCATTTTTGGCAGATAACTACAGGGGTGAATTTAATTGTGACATTTGTGAGTGCAACCGGTGTTGGTTGACTCGTGTTCCCCGTCGCCCCGAAGCCGCTCAATGTCGTCGCCGGCGACCGTGCGCGTGAAGGAGGAGCGGGAGTGGGCCGGCGCGGGCGACGCGGACGAAGCGGCGGGCTTGTGCTCCGAGCACGAGGTCAAGGACGAGCTCGAGCTGGGCGAGGAGCGGCTGCAGCCGCAGGACATCGCCTTAGCGCTGCACGGCTGATCTTATTCTTACCTATCATTGATATGCTTCGGCTGTGTTTAACGATTAAGCAGGTTAAATGACTCTTGATAATCAATCTGTTTCGGCGCTTACGCGAGAGAAAACCCAATTTTAAATCGATGTTTTCGTGTCCTATAAAAAGGATACGAATAACAGCCTTTTCCCACGGCTCCACCGTGTACAATTCCGTTGCCATAAGTATCTTTGGTACCAATAGGCAACAAATTTATGGAATTTCTTGATAGGAGACATGTTGACCGCGCACTTGTTCTACACGGTATTCGTATTCTATTATTTGGTATATCTCGGTGACCTCGTGATAAATATGCAATAGCAAGGTAAGAGTTGTATTTTTTACAGAAAATAAAAAAGCTAATGTATGTACAGCAAAGTACCTACACACGTATATTTTTTTTTTTGGCTACTACGGTAGATTAGCCAGTGTCATGTCGATTTATATTTAAAACGGAATACTATTAGGAAAAGAAAAAAAAAATAAGTTGGTATTCCTGAAAAAAAAATGTATATTAAAACAACCCTTTGTTAGAAAGAAACCACAACTACTAGGTTAGAGACCCAAAACCACGATATGCTCTTGCTCTTAAAACAAGAAAGAGATTATAATAAAATTAAAAAATAAACACATCTTACAAAAAACCTACCAATTATAACTTTCTGCCGCACTCAGAGACGTCAATTAAGTTTCAAGTGTCATTAAAGTTGCTGCGTCATATTCTATTGCTATAGCAAAGAAAGTGACAGCAGTTACTTTAATGAAACTTGAAAGTTAATTGACGTCTTAAAGTGCCGCAATTGGTCATTAATAGGTAGGTAGTACTCATTAATGGTTTGAAACCACGGTTTCAAACCAAGTGACCTCGGTAGTTTGAAACCATGTAGACAGTGGTTTCAAACCAAACTTTGCGAAATTTGGTTTGAAACCACTGTCTACATGGTTTCAAACTACCGAGGTCACTTGGTTTGAAACCGTGGTTTCAAACCATCTAGCACGCGTTTTAGTTGACAAAAGGCACACAAGGCCAAGAGATATCGATCGATAGTTGGAACACAATATTTTCAAATGGCAACTAGCACAGGTTAGATTAAACCTTGGATCATGTTGCCAATTTCATTCCGAACAGCTCCCTCATTTTTTTGTTCGATTTTTTTACCAGGGTAGTCAAAGTCAAATATTTATTCAGTAAATTGGCCACATACGGGCTCTTTTACACGTCAGTAATATAGAGTGAATCTACCAGCGCTTCCTAACGGTATAAACCTAACAGTTGTTTATCGTTTTTTTTTATGCCTTCCGTCTCACTAAGAACCCCTGGAAATAATAAATAATAATCTCGGTTCTGGGAACACCTAAAACAAACCTAGCTCAAATGCCGTAAAAGGCATGAAATTATAATTTCATGGCATCCACTTAGGTTGGTAACAAATTCACTAAGAAAAAAAACATGTGCACAGAATAAGTACTTGCATAGAAACCAAACTATAAGAAACAGCAAAAGACGTATGTTTGACCTTTTTCAATTAAGACATTCATAACGAGTTAGAAAGAGATTTACTTAAAGGTATTCTTTCGTTTTGCTTCATGCTATCACAAGGTTTTAAGACATCAAATGGCCCGCGATACGTCAATGTCAGTGAAGTTGGGGTACCCAGAGAAGGTACCCCCACATGTCACACGAACATCCAGTACTACAAAATCAAAAAGTCACCCTGACATAAAATTTACTATTCGCATTACCTACCGACTTTTTGATTTTGTAGTACTGGAGGTTCATGTGACGTGTGTGGATACCTTCGCTGACATTGATATATCCTTACATATAAAACCTTGTGAAAACATGAACGATAACGAAAGAATATCTATAAGGACATCTCTTTCTAACTCGTTATGAATGCCATAATTAGAAAAAGGTCAAACACACGTCTGTTGTTGTTAATTATAGTCCGGTTTCTATGCAAGTACTTATTCTGTGGACTCGATTGTTGCCAGCTTTGACAAATGTCAATAAATCTTACCACATTCAAATTTTTCGATCTTTTACTTGTTACTAGCATTCGATTATTCGAACATTTTGCCAAATGCAGGAATCTGAACACACCTTACCTTATGTCACTGAGGAACCTCGACTCGAAAGAAGCTAATTGGTTCAAAATAAGCCAATGAGAATCAAGAAACTTCGCTCGATATTTGATTGTCAGATTGGAAAATTAGACATACCCTTATAATCTGTGGATTGGAAATAGGAAACATTGGAGCTAGAGCCATAACATAAGAAAAAAAAACATTGGAGCTATTTATAAATTAATGTTTGGTGTGTTATTTCAATTAAACAGGTCACCGCGATGTTGACCAATCTTCGCGGCGTTTCTCCTATATCTGACGCTATGTCTGACAGTACATTAGAGAGGAATCGCGCAGAGAAAGCGCTTATTACTAAAACACCTGCCCAAAGCCAGATTTTTCTGAACAAAACGAATATTACGGGCACGAAGAATTATTCTGATAAGAATGGGAACGATGTTACTAAGTCCGTGCACAGAGGACGCAAAACTATCGCGTTCTGGACGCTGGTGTGTCTGCTTTTCATCCTTGCGATCGGCAATTTGATTCTTACATTTACTATTCTGGCCGTTCTGAGGCTTGGGCAGGGTGAGTCCAATGGATTGTTGATGTATCTCTAAAGTTCAATTTGTTATTTACTGCCGCACTCAGAGACGTCAATTAATGTTTAACTGCCGCACTCAGAGACGTCAATTATGTTTTAAGTTTCATTAAAGTAGCTGCGTCTTACTGCCGCACTCAGAGACGTCAATTAAGTTTTAAGTTTCATTAAATTTGCTGCGTGTTATTCTATTGCTATAGCAAAGAAAGTGACAGCAGCTACTTTAATGAAACTGAAAACTTAATTGACGTCTCTGAGTGCGGCAGTAATTCTATTACTATAGCAAAGAAAGTGCCAGCAGCAACTTCAAACTTAAAAGTTAGTTGACGTCTCTAATTGCTGCCGTTAAACACACTCAGTGGCCACCCCTGGTTCTCGTTTTGAATGATATTCAGTGTGTTAATTTTGTTTGGCATAATATTCCCTGCCTGCCACATGGTGTATACAAATTACCATCATCATTGATGAGTGTGTATGTTTCATTACTTAAATTACTAGTAAGAATCATTGTTATTACCAGTGATCGGAATAGGTAGAGTATATTTACCTAAACTTGACACTTGTTCATTCGTGTGTGAGTGAGATGGGAACACATTATTGAATGAACATGCATCAAGTTTAGGTAAATGTACTCTACCTATTCTGATCACTGGTTATTACATACAGATTAATAACTAAATTAACTTACTCATATTGTTAACCTTTTCCTATTTCTATATGATACATGTTCAATAGTCAGCTGTTACAGATTTATTTGTTTATTTATTATTATTTAAACATAATTGAACTTTTGCGGACTTAATGCCCAATGACATTCTCTACTAGTCAACCAGCAGGCCAAACAAGAACATAACAAAGGATGGTGCAAATAAATTATACTTTGTATATGCCAACCTTTGCACCAATTGCACCTTTGAAAACAAAGTTATCAGTATTTACTAAAACAATGTAATTTCTGTTAAATATGTTTGTTTTTATATTGCTTCCTTAGATAAGCTTATTTTTGGGTACTGAAGCTTACTTAGGTAACAAATCTGACAAAATACCATGTTGTATGATTGATTATAAAAATAAATAAAATAAATATCTAGGGACAATCTCACACAAATTGAACTAGTCCCAAACTAAGCTCAAGGCAACGATAAACATACTTGTATAGCGAAATACATACTTAAATATTATCTAAACAATATAATATAATATCATTATATTATGCACTACATCTGTTGATATTTATGTATACCATCTTGATCTATTTATTATTGAGTATAGGCCTCTTCCCAATTACACACTATTTTCTGTGCATAATAACACATACATTACTCCGATGTTTCAATTTGCAATACTCCAGCAGGCATGGAAAGTATGGAGGTGCTCCCAGACCACAATGCCATCAAGTTCTTCGGCTCTACAGACCTGGAGCATATCCATAAGCGTGACGGGCTGCTCGAAGGGTTCAGCGACGAGCCTGTGGTGATGAGCAGCGAGAATGGCTCCGTACTCTTCAACTTACAGACCAGGCATGTGAAGTTATCATTATTTTTGTAAGAATAGGACAATGCGAGGGTTGTGTGGTAAAACACGATAAGTTGAGATAATGAACCATGCAAAATTTAAGCTTCTTAAAACGCCTTCAAAACTCAATATTCTAAAACAAATTATGTTTACTTATCGGGTTTTACCTCGCAACCCTTGGTTTACAGGATAGTGAGTACATAAATAGGTGTAATACTATAGAAATTGTGTCAAACTTTTATATTATAGAGTGGATAAATTCCAGGGCTGAGTCTGAGAGTTGATTATCTTAGTTATTAGTGAGTAATAAAGTCAAGTCTTTGACCAGTGTGTGTTGCCAGTGATGACTTATGGAACAGAGACATGCTCCTTTATAATGGGGCTCATAAGAAAGCTTAAGGTCACCCAAAGAGCAATGGAAAGGGAAATGGAATGCTTGGCGTATCTCTGCGAGATCGAATCAGAAATGAGGAGATCCGCAGGAGAACCAAAATCACCGACATAGCCCAGCGACTTGCGAACATTAAGTGGCAGTGAGCGGGGCACATTGGTCGTAGAACTGATGGCCGTTGGGGCGGAAAGGTTCTAGAGTGGCGGCCGCAGCGCGGACCGGAAAGTGAAGTGTTGGCAGGCCTTCCACAAGGTGGACCGACGATCTGGGGAAGATCCTGGGAAGCTGATGGATGCGAGTAGCACAAAACCAGCCGTCGTGGAGATCCTTGGGGAAGGCCTATGTCCAGCAGTGGTCGTCTTTCGGCTGATATGATGATGATGATGATAGTGAGTATAGAAATTAAGTCACGTGGTGATCTCGCAGTTAGAATTTTATTCAGTCATCAGAAAACAGTAATAACCGCCACTTTGGTGAGTTTCAGTCAATGGGAGTGATTCAAAAGTACTCCTTGGGCTGAAGTGTGTGTTTGAACATTGGGGACAGTTGGAACTACTATGTACCTACTTTTATCCATCTTGATGTTACATGGTTAAACAATGGATTATTGTTATTCTTATTAAATGTAGTTTCCCCAGCTTAGGGGGTGTGTAATAAATAGTATAATAGTAAAAATATTTAATATATTTCCATTTGATATAATTTCAAAGGATATAATCACTCATTGTATATAATAAACGATTGGTATAATTTTAAAATATCTATTTTTATTTTATATAATTATCATTTGGTATGTCACTTATTTATTATAAACATCATTTGAAATAAAAATAATATTGTATAAATGTCATATGGTATAATTTTTTTTTCTGGTAGCACTTAGTTTTGTGCACGGACAAGGGGTTAATTATTGAAAATGATAATTATATCATATTTAAATATATTAAATGTTATATGATTCAATAATTATATTAAATGAGCGTTATAGCGACTAATATTATAGGAAATATTTTTATACCGATCGTTATGCACCCCAGCTTAGGACCTATGGTTTTTAGTTTTCTATAAATACCTGTTTCCTATTGTCTATCAGGCAGTCCCGCAGCGAGACCAAGTTAGCCGTGAACACGTCGGGCGTGTTCATCCGTGGCGTCAGCTCCCTCCAGCTGCAGGACCCTGCCTCCGGAGAGATCGTGTTCAGCACGGCCGCGCAGACCATGAACATCCCCGACGGAGTTAACAACCTGCTTGCTAAGGTTCGACCTGACTCTAAATAGAAGGTATCAATTGACAGATTTTTAGGGTTCCGTAGCAAAATGGTAAAATAGCAGCCCTTATGGTGAGACTTCGGTGTCTGTCTGTCTGTGTGTCACAGCACTTTTTCTCGGCAACTACTGAAGCTATCAAATTGAAATTTGGCATAGTTGTATAATTTGCTTGCCCGCATTTATTTATAATTAATTAGCACATTATGTAACAATATTTTTTTTAAGTTTTATTCATTTAATTTTTGGTCTGAAGTTTACGGGCCGAAAAATTTGAAATAATTCAGACTTATAGACATTTATGTATATTTTATAGGAAAAATAAAACGTACCTAGTTATGAAAATCAACAGTTTTCGTGATAGTTATTAAGAAAATTATTAAAAATTACTGTTAAAATGTAGGCAACCTAAAATGGTCCATTTAACACGTAGTAAATTAAACTTAGTGGTCTCCTCTTGGGAAGCGCTGCTGGTAGATTTTGACGTGTAAAAGTGCCCGTGCGGTCTACTTACTGAATAAATATATTTTATCTTATCTTATCTTATCTTAATGTAATTGTGCCTTAAAGTGACGTGCATGGTAAAGGGGCGCCGAACTAAGTCCTTTCCTATATTTTAAGCCATCGCATTTCTATATTTTCCAAATCCTTCCTTGTAAATAATAAAAGTTTTTTTTTAAACGTTGACTTTATTAAAAAGCCTAAAAAAACACTGATTAAAAACATAATTTACAATTAGTAAAAAAAAAACACTCCACTCCGATCTAAATTCCGTTAGGCTGAAATTTTTAATTGTATGGAATAAATATTCAATTTTGCTTACTCGTATAATAAAAAAAAATTAATACAATTGAAATTATCAGTTTTTTTCTTCGTTAGTTTAAAACTTTGTACACTGAAAAATTACAGACATTAAATGGAGTTTATATTAAAAAAAAAAACAATTTTTAATGTTTATTTCACTGGTTTATCATCATATCATAAACAACATTTCACAAACTGATTGAAACTGACTGACTGGGGAACGCCGCGGTGGCCGCGCTTCAACCCCTCGTAATGCGAGGCAGGAGCGGTGGTGCCGAAGAATATTGAAACGGCTTTTATATCCGTGGCATAGCACCCCTATTGGGGTGCGAAACGACACAAATGTTTCCAAGACAGCATTCATTATGGTCTTGATGTCATTTTGTCTGAAAGTTTTCAGGACAGAATACTTTGTGGTCAAAATGTACAAAATGCGATTGACTAAATGTGCTCTACTCGAAATGTTTTCATGATAGAATTAATTATGGTCAAAGTGTCATTTTGTCTGGAAGTTTTCAGGTCAGAATACTCTGTGGTCAAAATGTACAAAATGCAATTGACTAAATGTGCTCTACTCGAAATGTTTTCATGATAGAATTAATTATGGTCAAAGTGTCATTTTATCTGGAAGTTTTCAGGTCAGAATACTCTGTGGTCAAAATGTACAAAATGCGATTGACTAAATGTGCTCTTTTCGAAATGTTTTCATGATCGAATTAATTATAGTCGAAGTACCATTTTGTTTTCATATTTTTATGGTCAAAAATTATGTAATAATGTTATTTATTTATTTATTTATGATTGTTTATTATGAAACTACTCTACCTATTGACATATTTTAAAAATAATTAAGCAATCAAATCAACACGTACTCGAGTAAAGTTCTGTCCATATGGCCGATTTTCTCAGCCAACTGACAAGGACGCAGCTATTTGGTCAAAAAGAGAGCGTGTTCATCTCTCTTCTAACAGATAGTTGCGATCGGTTGGCTGATGAAATCGGTCGTCTGGGTCCTGCTTTACATTTAACCACTTAAAAAAATGTTTTGAAAAATGTTTTGATACATTTAATTTGTATTAAGACGGTATAAGTACAATAATAGCACAGCTTGACATTAGCACATTTTGTCAACGGGAGTTTTTAGACACTTGGTTTCATGACATCAAAACGTTTTGTCATTTGTTCATTATACAGTAGAACCTCGATAAGTTAAAGTCCAAGGGAAACACAAAATATTTTAAGTTATAGAGGTTTTAAGTTATCAAGGGTCTATGTTAGGTAAAGGTTAATATAGAGGTATGTACATGTTTCTATGTACCCTTGCTCCCATTTTTACTCGAATGCATCAGAAGGATGGGTTCAATAAAATACTGAAAATTAAATATGTAATCATATTTATTCACATTACTTACATTACATAAAAATAAAACAACAACTAAAGGTTTAGTCTATTTAAAAAAATCTGTGATCACTGCTTCTATAGCTTCTAATTTATCAGCGTAGGTGAGGGTTGTTAGTTTTCTTTTTGTACTCATTTTAAGACAGTTTTATCACACAGTAAGTAAAGCGATGTTTCCAGGACAACGATCAAAAAACTTATGATGCAAGTAAGTCGTTGTCACAAAGCTAACCGCCGCAAAGCTTTGAAGAATTTAGATAAAGCAAACAATAGGTAATGTATTGTTTACGTTAACAATACATAGTAAACACGTGCAAGCAATAAATACCGAAACCATTTGTTTTGACACTCTTTCAAAATGACTCATTCACAAACAATTTTATGTTATAGAGGTTGTGGAAACATTTCTTTTAGTTACTGAGGGCCTATACAGAGATTATTTATTTAAGTTATAGAGGTTGCGTATTTTAAGTTATAGAGGTTTTGGGCTCTGATGGGAAGGGAACATAGTATTTTTTGAAGTAACAGAGGTTTTTATGTTACCGAGGTTTAAGTTATCGAGGTTCTACTGTATCATCTTTACTTTATATACTTTTTGACCGTTGTACATTTTAACCCATTGAACATTCTGGCACTTGTACCAACATTACCCGCTACCGTTTTGTCATTTGTTCTTACAAACATGTTGACATTTATATACTTTTTGACTTTTGTACAATTTGTCAAAAGGATTTTTGAACCCATTGAATGTTTTGGGATCTTGACCATTTATCTATTGTTCATTTTTTCTCTGGTACAATTAGGCTCTTAGGTTTTTGTGACAATTAATTGTTTTGACTTTTGTTCAATATAACATGTTTACGTTTACATACTTTTTGACCGTTGTACATTTTGATAATGAGACATTTTGAACCATTGTATAATTAGACATTTGTACCAACATGACCTGTTACCATTTTGGGGGTTAAATCAGTAAGTCATACTGACCAACTTTCACTATGGGACCAACCCCGAAATCGCGAAAAAAAAATTGACCCTCCATACAAAACATCGTCAGCTGACTAGCCAAAATGTATGGGATGGTTAATTTTTTTTTCGCGATTTCGGGGTTGGTCCCATAGTGAAAGTTGATAAGTATGACTTACTGATTTAACCCCCAAAATGTTGAAGACGTATAAAAAAACACCCTGTATACAGTTTCGGAAAAAAAATGAGGTTTGTGAAATGAATTAGTTTGTGAAACGATTTTTGTAAAATGACAGGATACGCATTTGACCAGCTACTTTATACACTACTAGCACACTTAACACTATCACGGATAGTGCGGTCGCTAGTGCTGCTAGTGCTAGGTGTATCTCGTAGTAGACCGTCCACGGCATGCGCGCGGCGGGCGCGCGCAGGCGCCGGGCGCCGGGCCGCAGCGCGCGCTCCGCCCGCCGCGCGGCGCGCTCCAACGACGACGTTCGCTGGTCGTCCATCAGTGTTTTGAGACGCACTACATTTTCACGGTAGCTGAAATTATATTAAATAAATAAATAAATATCAGGGACAATCTCACACAAATTGACCTAGTCCCAAACTAACCTCTAGGCTTGTACTATGGGTACTAGGCAACGATATACTTACTTATACAGAGAAATACATACTTAAATATATAGAAAATATCCATGACTCAGGAACAAATACACGCGTTCATCACACAAATATTTGCCCATACCGGGATTCGAACCCGGGACCGCTAGCTTCGTAGGCAGGGTCACTACCAACTAGGCTAGGCTAGGATTATATCATAGTACAAGCCTAGAGCTTTATGTTAGTTTAAAACTTGGTCGATTTGTGTCAGATTGTCTTGTTTATGTGAGATTTGTGAGAGAAAAACCGGACAAGTGCGAGGCTCGCGCACTGCTGGGAACCCTGTTTGCAATATTAGTAATAAATAGTATAGTTGAATTTATTTAAAATGTCGGAATCCACTTGAGAGCTTATCTTCCAATGAATGGCATTGTTATCTATTGTGAAGCCCGACCGCTAATTAGCAGTGCAAAATGAAACGCACAAATAACAAAAGATTTCATATGAATAGCAACTTTACCGCTTAACGAAGAAGGTTCAAATTGCATTGGCAACGCATTCGAGATAGTACTGTTTGAAATTGAAAACGGCAGCCAGGTACTATTTTGTTTGTGTCAGTTGCAGGGTGATTCAGGGATAGTTTTCTTATTGTAGTATAGTACGCAAGCACGTCTGCATAGTTCTCAGTCGCCACCAAGTAACGACATCGTTTGCTTCACTGTGTTTCGGCTCCGGCTCTCACTCAGCTCCGGGTGTCGAACCCGGAGCTGCGAAGCTAGCGGTCCCGGGTTCGAATCCCGGTATTTTTTCCTGAGTTATTGATGTTTTCTATGTATTTCTCTATATAAGTATGTTTATCGTTATCTAGTACCCATAGTACAAGCCTAGAGCTTAGTTTGGGACTAGGTCAATTCGCGTGAGATTGTCCCATGATATTTATTTAAGTAACTAGGTACTTACTTTTTATTTCCAATTACAGTTTCAATAGCGCCCTTCAGTGATTGCACTTCAAGGTTTTGAAGCTCAAAATACATTCCAATTTTGTGGTGAACGTATTTTTCTACGTTGTACCACTGGTCGATAATTATCGGGATACCTATCAGCGGCACGCCAGCTGTTATCGCCTCGTCGGTGGATTGTAAACCTCCTTGTGTAATAAAGAGTTTTAATTTCGGATGTCCTGTCAACGAAGAGTGATACATAAACACAAATAGCTTGTTACCTGTACATAATCAAGTTACGTTACTAGCAATGGTATATATATGTATATAGGTGCGTTATTGCGTGGATTGCTCTAAACATTTTTACAGGCGCTTGATTTTTTTTTTTTGATAAATCATACCGCCTGCGTACTACTTGATACAAAACAAATAATATATAGTATTAAAGAAGACATAGCAACGCATATTTCGACATTTAAAACAATCGCTGCCATTAAAGCATTCGGAAGAAAAAAAAAAGAACTAAAAAGTGAAAAATAAATATATCCCGATAACTACTTAGGTTTAAGGACCACTATTAACGCCAAAATGTGATCATTTGACAGATGTACTTCATACATTTTATTAGAAATTAACATCATTACTGAAAAAAAGAAGATATTCAGCTTTTTCGATTGTGATGTACGTAAAAATTTAAAAACTTTGAATATTTTTTTCTCAAAAATTAAACCGTATTAAAGACTGGGAGTGTTTTGATTTAAAATGGTAAATCATATCGAACGGTGCCATCAGTGGAAAACGTCCGATGGCATGGATTTTTAAAACACAGTGTGTAGCAGGGCTCCGTCGAATATGTAGTATATTATATTACTCGCACATGCGTAAACATTGCTGGAAAGGTACGGTTCGCGTTACGTAAAAAGCTTGTTTACATTATTTATCACGTCTCGTTGGGCATACTTTAGTACGTATTAATGCTTGCCACTTGACGCCATTATATTTGAAAAATCTGTTAAACTCACGTAAGAGATCAGCTTGTGGAAACCACTTTGCAGTTCTAATGTTCCTCGCGCGCCCCGGTAGTTCTCCGCTGTCCCATTTCCAAAGGACGTCGTACGGCAACTCGGACACAGCCTGGACAATGGTTTGAATTTTTTCCGGAGGTAATATTGTTGGGTCGACGTTTGTTCCAAAACTGATGTATATTACACCGTTTACGGAAGAATTTAGATAATTTCTCAGGTCCTGAAAATAATTTCGTTTCTAAGTTTTACGAAGGTATGATATTATTGTTCTGTGTATAATCCAATATTTTAGACGTGGAACACGCAATCACCAGGGCTTGATTTAACGTTAAAAAGTTGCTAACGTTACCCGCTGATCGGCAGTTAACGTTAGCAAAATATATCGTTAAAATTATGTTAATATATTTAAGCGTTATTTTTACCGGTAAATTGAGGTAACGTTAAAAGCAAAGTGTTGTTAATATCAAATCAACGTTATTTTACGAACGTTTTCCGTGTCATTATAGTAAGAATTTTATAAAATGTCGGAATCCACTTGAGAGCTAATCTTTTCAACAATTGTATTGTTTCTATTGTGTACTCCAACCGCAAATCATCGGTGCACAATGAAACGAAATAAATAACAGAATAATTAATTTGAATAGCGACTTTGCCGCTAAAGCTAGAAGGTACAAATTGAAATGACAGCACATTCACTACAATACATTTTGAAATTAAGACCGGTACCCAGGTAGTCTGTTGGTGTCAGCTACAGTGTGATACAGTATGGTTTCCTGTGCCGTCATTACAATTTGTATCTTCTAGCTTAGGCGGCAAAGTCGCTATTCAAATGAATTATTTTGTTATCTATTTCGTTTCATTTTGTACTGATAATTTGCGGTTGGAGTACACAATAGAAACAATACCTTTGTTTGAAAGATTAGCAGTCAAGTGGATTCCGACATTAAAAAAAAATCTTACTATAATCCGCTTGGTTTAATGTTATTTTTAACGGTATTTAACTTTAATTTAACGGTAGTAATCGGTATTTTTATGAAATTACCGTTAAGTAACGTTATTTATTATGTTATCATCTAGTAATTAACAAGCATCGGGCTATTGTTAAAATTAATGTTAGTAAGTTAACATTATACTAAAATTACTGTACCAAATAACATTAAAATTTATACCGTTACCAAAGTATTTTATTAATTATGAAATTACCGTTAAGTAACGTGATTTATTATGATATCTAGTAACGTTAATAAGCCCTGATCTATGCTTATAAAATCGTTTGTCCTAACTATCAACGCACAGTCAAAAGTACTAAATAAGCCTAGAAAGCTGGAATTTTGAATATACCTAGGTTTATGCATTGTCCTTACTCATCTACTTCAGGGATAGCTGGAAGAGATCCCGTTTAGGGATAAGTTCCCCTTTTTACTTTAATTTTACGATGTATTTACTTATACTTTTTGTGCAATAACGAGTTTACATACATACATACATATTTTATACTCGTCGTCGTTATAGTAAAAAAGTATTATAATTTTATATTTATTGTACATTACCTCAGGTAATTCCCTTTGCGGATTCTGGTGAAGACCTCCCATGTGAACAACGCCAGGCGGCACGGGCCGGCAGCCTTCCCAAATAGGATGCACGTTCAAGAACAGCATCTGCACATTATTTTGCAACTCACTCAAAGCGGGTGTCTCTTCTCCAAAAATTCTTCTTACAACAGTATTTTCTATTTCTTCATATCGTTTATATGCGTTCAAGCCGTTTGTGGTCTCGAAATATTGTACAATTTTCTCCCAATATGTTAGATTGTAGAGACGTGGACTTGATATTCGTGGATACAAATTAGGGTGTGTTGGTGCTCCAATTATATCGTAACCGTCAAACGCGACGCCGAAAGAACTCACAGCAATAACAGGCGCTTTGATCGCATGCGAAAACCCTAGAGCGAACCTCGTCCACGCTTCCACTAATAATAGATCGAAAGTATTATTTTTATTAACAATGATGTCTTGTACTTCGGGAACTTTAGTTTGTTCTTCAAAAATCTTCAAACACGTTGACATTAAATTGCCGACTTGATTCCTAATGTCACCTTTTGTACCGTTATTGTTCACCTGGTTCACTCTCCACGGAGCGTATGATAAATCATGAACATCGATTTCTGTTAGGTTATCTGGAGTCTTACCTTTAGGGAATGCGGGGTCTGGTGTGATCACAATGACTTCGTGTCCGCGCCTTGCTAGCTCTTGGGTTAATGGTCGAAATACTACTTGGTGGCTGATTGATGGAGTTGGAAAGACGGCGAGAATTCTCGCGGCTTCTATTCTGCTTGATATTATCAAAGCCATCGCGACGATGCTGATCGGACGAGACATTGCGATGGAATTGGCACATTTGTTGCATCCTTATTAATATAAGTTTTCTGCGAGGTCGAGACAGCATTGAGTTATGTATATGACGGTGATTGTTAAAATTCTTCATCAATATTTGATTTTCGTTCACTTGTGCACCAGTAACGCACCTAAATAAATAGTATTACGGAATGTTTTAAAATAGTTGTATGATACGTTAATTTTATTTCTTTTACATTTTTTTTTAATTTTGAATTTATTAACATGATAAAATTTACGTTATCACACTTCTACTACTTTAAAAATAACTGGCCGACGACCTTATTTTATTACTAGTACCTGGGAGACGCGAGCGTCGTCGCTCGGGTTGAAACCGAATTTTCATCGATTTTCTGTACAAAAAAAAAAAGAAATAATTTGAAATTTTTTGCTTATATTTTTTTACTAAAAACAGATGCGGGCAAGCAAGTTATACAACTATGCCAAATTTCAAGTTGATAGCTTGTGTAGATGCTGAGAAAAACTGCTGAGACATTTACAGACAGACAACGAAGTCTCATCATAAGGGTTCCTTTTTACCATTTTGGTCCGGAACCCTAAAAACTAAATCAAAATCGGGCCATCCGTTTGGGAGCTACAGTGCCACAAACAAACACACAGATACACACGTTACACTTATAACACCCCAACTGTTTTTGTCGGGGGTTAAAAATTGGACGGCAATGCTCACAATTAATAATAAATGAACTGTTTACTTAACTCTTACTTCTTTTTCAGCAAATCTCAACCAAACGCATATCATCCCCGACTGACCAGGACCTGACCCTCCGCTCCGACTCCTCAGCCCACCTCAGAGGCTCCGAGGGCACTCGCATGGAGTCCAAGGAGCTGTTCTGGTCTGCGGACCAAGATATATACCTGAAGTCTATCAACGGTTCTGTGGTGCTTAGCGGTAAGGAAGGTGTTTACATCCCCGTGAGGAACTTACCTATTGCTTTACCTCTGAATAAAACAGAATTTCAAGGCACAGGTCAGTTTAAGGTATGCGTGTGTATGCCCCAAGGAAAACTGTTCAGAATTGCAGTACCCAATGGACAGAAGGTCACATGTTCTCATATTAATATGACGGGGGATTTGAATCCTTGTGTTTAAGTGTTTAGGACGTTTTGTATTTATTGTAAGTTATTGCAATATTATGTAGATTGTATTACGGAAGATGTTATTGCTTATAGAAAGTGAAATATATGTTCTGCTCCCGTACCACGGTCACCTTGATCGTGGTGGATATAGCATTCGTCACTCACACAATTGGCTAAGTAAAGTTTTTGGAAGAGATGTAAATTTTTTTTTTTCGATAGTCCTCATCCTAAAGATCAAGGAACTGCGACTCTTTTATTTTTATTTCCTCTAATATTTTAGAAATATTTTTTTTAGTTAGTAAGTTGATATTTGTAAACTTTAATGACCGACAAGCTTGTTGCCTTCGTACTTAATGCAAAAAAAAAACTGTCACTTCTATATCTGTCATTGTCAAGTCAAGGACAGGAGTGTTTTCACACCTCTAATTTCAGTAACATTGTGCTTGTCGCTAGCGTTAAAATATTCTAGAATAGTGATAATATCCATGTTTGGCAGGTTTCTAGAATCTGCCCGCACGAATTCGCTCATTTTATGATGAAAACGAAGTCCAAATTTCAAGGCAAGGGTCGTCGTTAAAGGGAGAAATCGGTGTCCAAGAAGCAGTGCCAAAGGGGTCGTAAATAAATCGTAGTCCAAATATCGTGCAAAGGTCGTAGAGAAAAGCGGCAAAATCGAAAATCCGGAGTTCGTTCTGAGGTCGTTAAAAATATTTCTAAAAACACTGATCGCATGAAACGCAAGCAAATAGAAAAGAGCGGTTGAATTTTTTTTTTTTTTTTTTAATGGCTCCTACATTTGATTAGCCAGCGTCATGTCGATTTAAATTAAAAACAAAATACAACTCGGAAAGGAAAAAAAAAGGAAAAATAATAAAGTTGCTATTCCAGAACAAAATTATGTATATTAAAACTTTGTTAGTAAAAAACAACAACACAACTACTGGATAAGAGACCCAAAACCACAATGAACTAAAACAAGAAATAAATATATAATAAAAATTAAAAATAAACATAAATCTTACTAAATCCAACCAATTATAACCAAATAAATAAATAAATAAATAAATAAATTATAACTTTAAGTCATTAAGATGACAAAAGGCACATAAGGCCAAGAGAATATCTTTCTCTTTAATTTGAATCAGTTCTAACATATATGTTGGGAAAGCAACCTTTAATCTAATCAGCTCATTATACAGAAAATAATTATTATAAAGAGGGCACGCTAGGAAAATATGGTTCAAGTCACCAACGTCCAATCCACATTCACACAATGAAGAGTCCCGAATATGTATTTTTGCCAAATGAGACGGGGAACAACAATGCCCGAGTCTCATTCGGATGATTGTGGAGCAAAACTGCTTGGGAATGTAAAACTTAGAAAACCAAGGTTTTCTGGAGATTGTGGGCTGGACCAAAAAATAAAGCCTTCCTCGTAATTTACTAGATGCTTTCCACGCAGATGACCATGCCTGAACCAAGGACTTAGACGCTAAGGCAACCAAATCATGGCAATAGTTCCTAAACGGAAACTTATCTCCGTGCACTACCGCATCCTTGGCAATCCGGTCAGCTCTTTCGTTACCAGTCACCCCCGCGTGTCCCGGAACCCATACTAGGGCGACTTCGTACCCTCTACGCCTACAAGTTATGAGATTCTGTTTGATTTGATAAATAATCGGGTTATGAAATTTTATAGAAAAAGGATTAGAAAGCAAAGCCTGCAAACAGCTACGAGAATCCGAAAAAATTATAGATTTTTTCAACTTAAACAATAGAATGTATTTCACGCTCTCTAGCACTCCGACACATTCACCAGTATATACAGAGGTTTCAGGGGGACACTTCACTTTTTGGACTATGTTAAATTGGGAGTGGAAGACACCCACACCCACACACCCAGATGCAGTCAGTTTGGAAGCATCACTATAAATTGTGTTCCATCCCTGCCACTCATGAGAAAGTATTTGACGAAGATACTCGTCAGCGAAAGGGTCATCGGGATAAATATCAAAATTTAAAATAACACGAGGTTTGTGAATTATGGTTTCGTAGTTGAACTCAAAAATGGGTAGTTTAGTGGAGTGAAATACCGGATCTTTTAGAGACAGAAATTTTTCTAAGCTTTTAACAAGACACGGAGGACCCTTATGATTCCAACAGGTAGCTGCTTTAAGAACATACAATCGATAAATAATAGGGTGATGGGAGAATTGAAGGGCACGAAAAAGATAGCTGTCAGCCAAAAATTGCCTTCGCAGATTTAGAGGGGGGTCAGCACACTCCACCTGCAGAGCATTGATAGGGCTAGACCTCATTGCTCCCGAGATAACTCTTAAAGCTTTGAATTGGATGAGGTTTAGCTTTCCCAAGCCCGCCTTGTTCCCCGGAACCAAAAGCCAAGAACCATAATCCAGAACGCTTCTGATCGTAGCATTGTATAATAATCTTAGAGAAGTAGGGTGAGCCCCCCACCAAACCCCCGAAAGGCACCTGAGAGTGTTAAGACCTCGTTCACATTTTTTAACTAAATATTCAAAATGCAGGGTACCGTCTAATTTAGAGTCTAGAAAAACCCCAAGAAACTTATAAGATGAACGAACAGGGATCTGACAGTTACCAATTGAAATATTTATGAATGGAATGTTTCTTTTTCGACTGTAAACTACTGCACAACTTTTTGATGCAGACAGACACAAGCCATTACTACTGAGCCAAGAGTTGAGTGATTGTAAGGAATTCGCGACCGTAGCACAGGCTGATTCAATATTACTATTAGTAGAGTAAATTAGCAAATCATCTGCATATTGCAAAATGTTACAACCGTTAACTGAACCCTCCAAATCATGGGTGTAGATGTTATAAAGCAAAGGGCTCAGAACTGAGCCCTGAGGTAGGCCCCGCCATACTAATCTTGATGGGATAACTTGAGGGTCTCTTCCACGAAAAGTGATTTGCCGCTCTGAAAGCAGATTACCCATCAGGCAAGCCAGCCTCACCGGAATTCTCAACTTGTGGAACTTTTCCCTGAGAATAGGGAGCTGGACATTATCATAGGCAGCCTCAACATCCAGAAAAACAGCTACTGTCGAAGCACCTTTCGAAAAAGCGAGTCTAATATCAGATGTAAAGATGCCCAGGCTGTCCATAGTGCTCTTACCCTTCCTAAAACCAAATTGGGATTTTCCTAACAATTCCTGGCTTTCAAGAAACCATTCTAATCTATTTTTTATTAAATGTTCTAAAATCTTTGTCAGAACTGAGGATAAAGCTATTGGGCGATATGAGCGCGGATCATTGGGGTCTTTGCCTGGTTTCAATATAGGCATAATCAATTGAGATTTAAAAGATTTGGGAGGATGGCCCGTAAGTAATATGCAATTCATTAAGTTAAGAAAATAATTCAAAAAGGTGTCACCCGCATTGGCTATAAAAGAATATGGAATACCATCATGCCCCGGGGTAGAGTCTTTAACCGACCCGAGGACATTTTTAAGCTCCTGAAATGTAAAGGGTTGATCTAATGGATCCGTTGAAATATTATTAAGGCGTCCTATGGGAGACTCGAGCACACCCGGGACATGAAGCGGAGCAATATTAGCAAGAAAAGATTCCGCCCAATGTAACGAAGAGGGGTAAGAGCAACTACGAGAATTATACGATCTCCTAAATCTCCGGATGTTATTCCAAACCACCGTATCAGGAGTAGAAGGACTTAACAAAGAGCAGAAAGATTTCCAACCTTCAGACTTCTTGCTACTGAGCAGCAATTTTGTTTCAGTCATAGTTTTTAACAATGTGTGGTAATTCTCATCTGACATATTAGCAGCATACGTACGTTCAGCTATCTTTCTATCTTTAACGGCCTTAGAACATTCCTTGTCCCACCAAGGAGGGGACGCCAACTTACCCACAACCGAGTTCTTAAGGGGGAAAACCTTGTCGGCAGATGAATTTATAACAGAGACCAAAGCATCCGTGCAAATTTGAATTGAGTTAGAGGAAATTGAAGGTAAATTTTTAACTTCATAGTCAAGACAATTCTTGTAAATGTCCCAATCCGCTCCATTGATGTTGTATTTTAATAAAGGATTAATAGAAGTCGGTCTTTTTGAAGACAGAAATGGAAGACTAAGAAGGATAGGAAAATGATCACTCCCATACGAGTTATCCAAGACATCCCAAGAAATTCTGGAGGCAAGGATAGGAGAAGCCAAAGATAAATCAACGGCACTAACAGCTTGATTGGGAAGAGTGCGTAAAGTAGGAGTTCCTCAATTTAATAAACAAAGGTTTGTAGAATCTAAAATCTCCAAAAGTTGATCACCAAAAGAGTCATTCTTACCACAACCCCATAAAAAATGATGAACGTTAAAATCCCCTAAGATAATAATGGGAAGTGGCAAGGATCCAATAATTTTTTTTAATTCATTAAGGATTGCAGAAGAAGGATTAGGTATATACAGAGATAAGAAAGTAATACCTTCCACACGAGCACAAACTGTGTGAAAACTTGTGCTATGTTGAGGTATCGGAACAGAAGTAAAAGAAATATGATCTCTAATGAAAAGGGCGCAACCAGCACGCCCATCCACCCTACAGTCCATTAAAGAGACAAAACTAGGTAATTTAAAATTAGAATCCGACTTAAGCCATATCTCCGATATGGCTAGGATAAAGGGATTATATTCATTAATTAAAAAGAGAAGATCATGTTTCTTATTGTTAATACTGTGGCAATTCCATTGAAGAGCTACTTGATCCATTATTTGAAGAAAACAAGAGAGATGAAATAAACGGGGCAACGTGGGACAGCAAAGAAGGGTCAGCCAGGGGGCTGGACGGAGAGAGTACTTTAACGACGGAAGAAAGGATTTTGATCAATTCCAAAATTAAATTTTCATTCGAATGCCGAAGAGAAGCTTCCGGGAAAACCGGACCTGAATGAATAACAGGGTCTCTAGTGATAGCTTGATGGGCTTTTCTATCATACCCCTTATCCAAAGTAGGGGGACAGCGGGGATTCCGAAAAACTGACTTCCTGTATGACGTAGATCCTTCAGGGGGAGACTGGGGAGAGGCTGCAACAACATTTGCGTATGATTTTCGCCTAATTTTCACATGGAGATTGGAAGCCTCCAGATATGAGATATTCTCGGTAGTCATAGTCTTCTTAATAGCAGTTTGACGATTGAATTCCGGACAAACTTTGCTGTTAGCAAAGTGCCCCGAACCCAAACCTTGGGGGCAATTACAACAATACGCTTCATGTGACTCTATAGTACAAGTGTCCCCAGAATGGGACCCGCCACAACGAAAACAACGGGGAGGGGACCGACACTTCTCCTTTGTATGCCCAAAGCGGCAGCAACGGAAGCACTGAATAGTCGGAAATTGATATTGCTCTACTGGCAGAGAGTTGAGGCACAAAAAAATTCTCTTAGGTAATATCTGTCCGTCAAAAGTAATCACAACAGTTTCCGAGGGCATCCAATTATAAGAACCATCAGGACTAGATTTTTTAAAATTAAGTCGCCTAACCTTAACGGGTTGAGCACCACCAGAATTAACTGGCACCTGAATATTTTCCAGAACCTCCTCTGGCTGCCATTCCGCAGGCACTCCACGAACCAGGCCCATTCTGGTTACATTAAAAGAAGGCACGGATGCTTTGAACTTGTGTTGGACTAAAGTAGGCGATTCAATAAACTGGTTCGCGTCCACAGCTGAATGGAAGTTAATTGAAACTCTATTACGTCCTATCCTCTTAACGCTACCATCTACCACATTGGGAAATTCACGTTTCCTCTTTTGCAGGAAAAGACCCAACGAAACTGGATGTAGTACCGTTCCAGCGTTTGGAGCCGCCTCTATTCTTTGAACGTGAACAACAAACGGACCCTGATCACTACTATTATATCGTTCTCGACCAACTGGCGTGAAGGGAGAAGCCGGGGACTGTGACTGAGTTGGGGGAACGCTAGGTTGACTAATAACCAAATGAGCCGGTGGAGAAGGAGGCGTCAGCACATTATAGTCCATCGTTCGCTGGCCAAGATTAATCTGCGTATCATTTGAAGCCTGAAATAATCCTACCTCTACATCCGAACCCTCCAATTGACTCGAAAGGAGCGGGGCTCTGGAACGTGACCGATCACTAGATCGAGCTTGAATTTTTTCTCTCCCACGAGACCTTCTTTTTTCTCGATTCGACATTACAGGAGTGAAAATTTCTGCCTGAGAGTCCTCAAACTGCTCATGCTGGGAAAGATTAATGTCCTTTAGAATAGGACGAAAACCTCCCCCAGGATCATCCCAGCCAGCACCCTCGTCCATGAGGATGCTGGCATATACAACCCTCTTACTACAATAAAAAAATTATACTACTGCTCTAGGAACACAATCACAACACAAATAAAAAAAAATATACCACCGGAATAGCAACTTAAGTAAAAATCTACGTTTATAACCCAAAAGAAAATTTGACTTTTTAAATGACAACCGCCCGCAATCGACACTCAACCGCCATCAAAGACAAAAGCATAATAATCACAGACTACTAATAATTTTGTATCCGGTTGAATTGAATCGTTTGTTTACTTTGATTTGACTTGACAATGACAGATATAGAAGTGACAGTTTTTTTTTCTTTTGCGTTAAGTACTAAGGCAACAAGCTTGTCGGTCATTAAAGTTTACAAATGTCAACTTAATAACTAAAAAAAATATATCTAAAATATTAGAGGAAATAAAATAAAAGAGCCGCAGTTCCTTGATCTTTAGGAACGACGACTATCGAAAAAAAATATAATTTACATCTCTTCCAAAAACTTTACTTAGACAATTATACAGATATGGGAGACTTAATCAGAATCGAGTTTATTTAATTCAGTGATGAATTACTAACCCTGTACGACCGTATTTACGTGAAACATTAACGTTTTTTGTTTTTATTATTTAAAGTAAATATAAAAATTTAGTTGCTGCAGTAATGGTCACCCTACAATAAACATTCGATCAAGATAAATCCTCTTTAAAATACCTCGTCGTTGGAAAGCAATAATGCTGTAACCCGCACAACCTACCAAAATGTTTTTTTTGCATATTCTTAATAATAATAATAATCCAGCAATCCTGCCGTCCGGGCCAGGAAAAACAGAAGTAACTTGCCGTCTGGGCCATGTGCCTCTAGGCATAGTTTGATCCACGATCAATACGATGTCGCCTACTTTGACGGCTTGTTCGTTTTGTACAACTCCACGCCGAACTTGCAGGAGTGGTCGGTACTCGCGGATCCATCTGTTCCAAAACTTATCGGCGACGGCTTGGGCTGGGATTTTGGTCTCTGAAACTCCCGAACGGTGACATTCCGCATGACCTCCCAATGAGAAAGTGGTTGGGGGTCAGGGACTCTGACTGCAGGTCTGGCTTGACCGGTGTCAGCGGTCGGGAGTTGACGAGGTGCTCCGCTTCCAGCATGAGTGTGTGGAGTACCTCCTCTGTCGGATATTTTTCTTTCAGGACGGTGTAAAGGGCCGATTTCACTGAGCGTACCATTCGTTCCCACGCTCCTCCTATGTTTGGGGCTCCAGGGGGAATTTTCTTCCATGTAATGGCCTTACCGATGGCTTATGATGCCATCTCGCTTTCATTTGTAAGTAACGCTTCTTCTATCTTTCTGCGCCCTTGAAAGTGGTTGCGTTGTCACTGTATATGACAGTAGGTGCGCCTCGCCGTGCCATTAATCTTCTCAGAGTTAATATCATGGAGGAGGCCGATAGGGATGTGGCCACCTCCAGATGTATGGCTCGTGTGGTGAGGCCCACCTTTTCTCATGGCGGCGGTCTACTGTAATCTGCATCGGACCGAACTAATCTACCGCGCGGTGGCTGTGAAGGGCGGTTGATTACACATAAGTCTTTCTGGGGGTAAATCGCCCAGGGGAATTTTGTGGGGTTGCCCTTGTAGGTGCGACACCAATGGCATTTGTTGCAGACATATCTTAAGCAGCTGCGCAATCCTATTATGTAGTAGCGGTGCTGTAACTCGTTCAATACCGTATCTCTATTGCCATGGCCGAGGGTGCTATGTGTGTGAAGTACTATCAATTTTGTCAGCTGTTCTTTGGCGTGCAGGATAGGTATTTTTCGTGTACGATCTTGCGTCAATCTACTGTTCAAATAGAGAACGCCTTTCCGAATATCTACGGCCATCTTTCTCAGTGGCGAACAAATATAGTAAACAAATAAAATTTAGACTTCTGTATGGGCCTTTGCTCCATTAATATTTAACAACAAACAACTTATAACTAGAATCGACCTTATATCTACCTAGCTATTCATAACAGATGGTTACAACATTATTGATTTCTAACGAGCTGTTAACGGTTTAGCAAAAATACTTTTATGAAAAAAAAAAATACATTTTCACATTTTACATAGTCAAGATTAAATTTATTACATTCCCTAAGTACTACAGTAATGTAGAGTGACCATCCTCGTAGTAAATAACTGAAAGTTATTAGATTTCGTTTTAAAAAAGATAAACAATGTTATAAGAAACGATGTCAAATACAAAAGTCTTCACTCACACGCCAATGATAGCTGAAAACCGGAGCTAATTTCAACCTTACGTCATAATGAATGTTGTTGTATCTTCATTGGTGGTTGTTGATTAAAACTAATCTTAATCGCAAATTAGGCACTTCAGAATCACATATATGTCCTTATCCTAAAAATTGTCTTTGATCATTCCACTGTAGCATTGTTAGGCGAACATATCGTTATGGGCGACGTGGTTGACAGCTCCTAATACTCGTTCAACATACTGTGCGTCAACAGCAGCATTTACCACTTGCTCCAACCTGCCTTCCGCTTGTGTGATATATGCATCCATCATCGACTGTACAGATGCGGGGTTCTTTGGTCTTTTGATCCATCCCTGATATTTAGACAACGATGTCTCTCCGGCTATTTTAATCAGGAGTTCTTTTGCGACGTAAGCTACGGAGCTGTATAAAGTCGACCGAGCAGCCCCCAGGTTACGATTGAACCCGTAGTACAAGTTGCCATCCACTGTCCCCATCGCTGCTACAAAGCGGTCAACCTCACCGTCGGTCAGGATATTGAGGCGGTCCCATGGGAAATCATTGTACTTCCTCATACACCGTCCTACGACTATGTATGCGGTCAATCCTGATCCTGTAACCTGCTCAAGACTAAGGCGTAGACGCAAAGCATGCTCCGGGATATCAGCCAGCCATCTATTAAAGACAGCCTCTGCATTGGTAGCAGTTACGTATTTCCCGAAGTTAACATACGTGTACTTTATCATGCCGGTGTCTAAAGTAATGTCTACTCCTAGGTCATCACGGATGCCGCTGGTCACTTTGTTGGCGAACTGATCTGACATCGTCCCACGTTTTGCGATCCCTACATAGGAGGAAACAACGAGGACGATTGCACTCATATACATACTTGCGGGTGTGTTGTATGCTAGCCATATGAGATAATCCACATTATCGACAAATTGCATGTTCTCCTGAGCTACTATCTCCTGTCTTTCTTCGTCTGCTAGAGCAGCATTAGCTTCGACAGTGGCTGCAACCCATTCATTGTATCCTTTATTGCGATTATGGACTGTATTGTTCTCCAGTAAGTATGTTATTACCTTATCAAACTCGTCTCTAGCCCTATTCTGGGTTAGAGAATTGGCTACAGGGATAACTGGAGCCATCATCTCCCCTACCGCGAGCGAGTCAATATATTCTCTTGACTTAATTGATAGTCGGTTAGCCGGATACCGCGCATGGCATACGATAGTTACGGCTGCAATGATGATTTCAATGGGCGCTTCAGTCAGCGTCTCACTATTGAGATTACGAAATAGGAGGGTGGTCAAAAATTCATCAGCCTGTAAAATCGCCTGGACGTTCTGACGATTGTCGAACCACCCACGGTTATTAACGGCCATGATATACAACAATAAATCTTCTCGGTAACGTCTCACAAAATAGACCAAACAAAATGAAGTTTTTTAAATAAGAAGATTAAATATTGTTGTATCATAGATACTCAGGTCTATTTTGCGCTGTCAACCGTGACGGATATCCGTCGTCGGCGTTGAACCAGTGGTGCGGATATATCAGTCAATGGCGTTGAAAGATTAAGAGCAAGATTCAGTGATTTCTGATCATATCTCCCATTTCACCCTGTGTACTGGCCGGAAAGCCACAGGTGTTTCATCCCCGTTTATCCACATATACAACCATGGCCCGCCGGACCATAAAGGGGGCTCTCTTATGTCGTAATATTTGCGTCATGTTCTGGGACTCGAATGCAGTTACTTACACTTGGAAGTTAACTTTCAATAATAACTCTATACTTACTTGCTTGTACAGAATTTTTTTATTTGCTTAATTTAGTGTTTAGCAAAAAAAATACAGAGCACAAACAAATACTCTTATTCTAGTCAATATTAAGTAGAAATTATTAATGGTAAACTTCCGGGCGTTTCAACCGCCTTCATTAGTGCCTTCAATATATTGACGAAATAATAATGACACCTACCAGCAACTTCTGATGAAATCAGAAGCAGAACCGGGGGTGTAGTTTCTATCAGCATCAGAAGTTGCTGTAGTGTTGATTTCCTCAATATATTGAAGACCAGGGCCCGTAATTTTGATGCCGATGACATCAATTTGACGTCACGCTCCATATAGGGTGATCCCAAATGGTTGTATTGTAAATTATTAATCATTAGTCGTCAGTCATTTTAATCATGTACAAATGACTTCAAAAGTACTCTATTTACACGTGGAATAAATAATACCTACTTGATACGTGAAACGTAAATAAAACTATTTGATTTGTTTTTATACATACATTTTATTAAATGGTATTAATACCATATATGGTACTATTAAAGTCATTTGTACATGATTAAAATGATTGACGACTAATGATTAATAATTTACAATACATAGTTGTATTTGGGATCACCCTATATGGAGCGTGACGTCAAATTGATGTCAAAATTAAGGGCCCTGTTTAAGACACTAATGACGGCGGTTGAAACGCCCGGAAAATTACCCTAAAATATGATAGGTGTATTTATTAAGTATTATAGTAAGGTGAAGTCACCTATTATGGACAAGGCTCCAGTGATGAACAATAACATTTTTTTATAGAAAACTTGGCAATACCGAAAATTTCATTATAATTTAAATGTAATCTAATTTTAACAATAACATATACATCTCGGAAGCTTATATTTATTCGATTGTTCATAACTGGAGCACTGTCCATAATAGGTGCTTTTACCTTAGTGTTATGTATAAGTTTGTCAATTATAACGTTTATTGAGGATTAGAGGAATCTGAGAGTATTCGACAACGGGGCCTGTTACCTATGTGTTAAACTAATATTATAAATGCGTGCATAAGTCACCTTACAACCCGAAAAAAATACGAAAAGCTACTGTCATCATCCCATATTGACTGAATTACTCCACATAGCAGGACACAATCAATATGGCGTGCGGATCAAGCGATAATAGGCTCTTGGTCAATGGTGGAAGTGCTTTGACGCGCGCTATATTAATTGTGGATATGCATGAATTTTTTTATCGCATTTCTTAATAAAATATGAGATGGCAAAAAGTGTTAAAATTAAAATCGGCCAAAATACGCATAAGTATTTAAAACTACTGATTAGACAGAGATCCGACATGAACTGTGACGTCAGCGGACACGACGGCCATATAAACTCCATGTTAAATTGTTTTGCTAGAAAGAGATAGCAACAAATCATTAATGACTCATATCTTGGTTATTTTTATAGTTAATCGAAAAATGCATTTTCCCAATTGTGTCCTGCTATAAGACGATAGTGCTAACATATTCTAGAATAATTATGTATTTAATTATGAATATGATTATGACATATCGTGCATGCATATTATTAAAATAATACGAATCAGTTATTTAAGTCTTTTTATTTATCACATTTTATAAAACAATTTCTCCTGACTCCTTAGCTCATTGCAATAAGGTTGATTATTTTTACCATGCCACAACGAGCGAAGCGAGCAAATAATTTTTGCAAATCGTATCCAGCATCCAGCAGCAAAAATAAATATTATGTTCTATCAGCTTTGTGGATGCAATGCGTCTTGTTTCTCGTCCAAACGACTATGGGTCTTATAGTGTGTCTTCAAGGTGCATTTTTGCAGGAATTTCTTTCCACATTTTTCGCAGCAGAATCGGCGGTCATCTTTGTGCGTTCTCATGTGGACGGTTAGTGCATTCTTACGGGGGTAGCTGAAAAATAAAAAAAATATTTACACAAAATACTTAATTATGACATGCTTCGTCGCAAAGAAATCAAAATGACTATGAATTGCGCGCTGTTTTGGACCGCATCTGGGTCATTATCTTGCGCAGAACACTGTTACTATTTCTATGGAGCTACCACTCTGTTGCCGTGCATTATTACAAATATTACATAAATACTAAGCATCTTTTTTCGATTCCGATAATCAATAATTATCTGTGATATATAGGTGACTGAAAATCATTCATCATTTCACTCAAATAACCGCAGAAAATGGATAGTGTAAACGGAAGCAACTTTTTTTAGGTTAGGACAAGTTTACCTGCACAAAATTTGATAATGAATCTGTGTTTAACACAAAGGGTATGTCTCACAGTCTGACTGACAACTAAATTTATCTGCCACATAACGTTAGCCCTCTTGTATATTTTCAAGTGTACGATAAGGAAAGGGCTTAATTTATGTGACAGATGCTTTACTTGACCATTTTGAGACAGGTAAGTCAAAGAATCTTGCCGCCAGCGACTCCAGACGAAGTGGCGCAACGTTGGCAACTTCATTCGCAATATCTATATAGATATGGTATTCATAATTGTCGACCGCGACATCTGGCAAGGGATCGTGTTGCGCGATGTCGCCAAACATGTCAAGCGGTGTGCCGCGATATCGTCTGATGTCGCGGGACATTTGTCCCCTAGTGAAACCGTGGCTTAAGTTGCTTCAAGCCGGGGGGCGGGTCGATGGGTTATTTATGTAAATAATTTTAGATAAGATATGTTACCTCTTCGGACACAGCGCGCACGGGAAGTCGTTGCGGCCGGTGTGCGCGGCGGCGTGCGCGCGCAGCTCGTGCCGGTGGAAGAAGCCGGCGCCGCACTCCGCGCAGAAGTGCCGCTTCACTTTCAGGTGCTTGGCGCGCATGTGCGTCGACAGGTTGCCTGGAAATAACATTTATTCAGGGCGGCCAGTTTTTACAACATTTGAATTTCCCCGACCTTTCCCAGTTTTCCAGGCACTTTTTCGGTATTTTCCCTGATTATCCAAGCAAAAATGTAGAAAACAGAAGACTCGGAGCTGACTGACCGGCGAGCAGGAAGCGGCGCGCGCAGAGGCGGCAGCGGTGCGCGGCGCGCGCGCCGTGCGCGGCGGCCAGGTGGCGCGCGCGCCGCGTCAGCGTGCCGAACCGCGCCGCGCACTGCGGGCACGCGTACAGCTCGCGCGACCCGTGCTTGCGCTGCCTAGATGCAAAATAAACAAGATAAAAAAAGCACGATTTCAAATTTATGCATTCATTTATGTGGTTGGTAAACAAAATAGAACTTGAGCAACTATCGGCCGCACTCAGAGACGTCAATTATCTTTTAAGTTTGTTTAAAGTTGCTGCAGTCACTTTATTTGCTATAGCGATAGAATAACACGCAGCAACTTTATTCAAACTTATTCATAAATTGACGTCTCTGAGTGCGGCAGTTAGTTAGTAGACAGGTGTAAATAAAATTAGGATTAACATTTAAATTCGAGTTTCCGGGCTCCCACTACTGGTTTGGGTCAGGGCTTGTTAACGTTATTAGATAACATAATAAATAACTATAAATACGAACAATACCAACTCAGTATAAAGAATCTGGTATGTTGGCAATGTGGCATTTTGCCATTATGGTGTTAACGGAACGTTTAAATATTGCTGGACGCTGATTTCAGTTTGACTGACCTAGGATGATTTGAAAAGGTGTTGTTTTAATTCTTTTGGAGTCGGTTCATTGTTCATTGAAAAACGAAACCCTTATGACTTTGTTTGCATTTCTGATAGTTACACATTATGTGACGTTCTCAATATAAAGCGACCTTATGGAGAAGGCAGTTACGCTCTTCTTATTCTTGTAACTATACGAATGCTTTGGTAACAGTTCTAAAAACGGCGTAACCGCCTGCCTCCATAAGGTCACTTTATATTGAGAACGTCACATAGATATTTAAGGGTTATCAATATGACCCGCGTATCTTTTACAAACACTTCATTAGTTGCAGTCATTTTCGCATAAATTTTGCAAGAACATCAATTGGATTCAAGCTAAATTTAATTTATAATAATATATATTTCGATGCCATCTTTTCCTGACTGACTAACTGAAGGTAAGTGATGATTTGCGAGTGTTGCTCACCCCAACTACCCAAATTATTTCTCGTCTATTTTATTTAAAAAATATATACACTTATCGGTTTTAAACGGATAGTTACATAATTATTTTTTTGTTTAGAATGATGATCGCACAATCCCACCATTTTACTTTGTTTTATTTATATTCAGTAAGATAATACCAGAGTATAATAGTCTTTTATACGTAACGTATACTGCTACGACTATTTAAGTTTTCAGTCGTTAATATCACAGTGATCCAATGTTGGTCGTTAATGAAATGATGATACTCGTAATGACGAGTCTACGTTTTCCAATCCACTGATGCGAAGAAGTACCGCAAGAAACTCAACAGTCTCACTCAGAAAGTCAACAGTATAGCCTTTATTTTTTAAACTGAGCTTATCCACTTAAAGAAGACAATACCATTAGCTATGTCCACACCTTAGCGCTTTCATGTTCAACTTGCGCTTCAACTTTCAGTTCGCCTTGCGTCAAGCGCATGCAATACGAGGGTGACACTGAATCTTTAATAAAATCCAATGTTTTGACTTTATCTTCCGCCATTTTATTTGCAAAATGTTACACGTCAACCCAACGGTGACGGATCAGCGTGCGCTACGGGTATGCGCTTATATCAAACCAGTTTGAGCGCATGCGTTATTGCATGCGCAGTGGTTGCAGAGGCATGCGTCAGAGCAAAGCGCAAGTTGAACATGAAAGCGCTGGTGTAGACATAGCTATTGAGTGGTTAACCGCAAATGATGCGGTTAAAGTATGTAGTAAAAGCAGATTATAACTACCTTCTAAGGTTAATAGATTATCGACTCTACTTCCTTGGACAGTAGATTACAAATACACTAAAAGAATAGCATTCTTAACTCATTTTCCATTTCGCTACCGCCCGACACTCAACAGGAACGCACTTCGTAGATAAAGGACTACGGAATATTATTTTCAATGGATTATAAGCTCTAGATGTCCTTTTCATAAGATTAAAAATCTTTAAAATAATAAAATCGCTTCACGCGTAAGTACTTAGATTACGGTTACTAGAACAAAGCAGATAATAGTATTGTAAAACAATGGCTTTGTCTATTCCGTTAAGTGGATAAACTCATTTCAAAAAATAAAGACTACACATACATCAGCGTCGCTCGGGTTGAAACAGTTTTCCCGAAGATAACTTGCCCTATCGACGTTTCGACCCGAAAAACCCATATGATTACTTATTTATTATTTAACATTTCAGACCTCGCGAAGAACCTGGCCCGAAAATGCAGAGCCTTCATTTCCTGCTGCTGTGCTGCCTCGTCTCTGCCCTCGCATGCCCCCCAGAATGCACATGCGCGTGGAAGAACGGAAAACAATTTGTAGATTGCTCCGGTAAACAACTAACAACCATCCCCGAGTTGACATCAACTACCCAAATCCTAGAATTCTCCGGCAACAATCTCCAAACACTTCCAAAAGATACATTTCTGAGACTCGGAATTGTCAATTTGCTGAAAATATCTTTGCGAAGGTGTAACTTGCAGAATATAGACGACCACGCGTTCAGACGTCTGTCTCTATTGATAGAGTTAGATCTTTCCGACAATTACATTACCACTGTGCCTTCAGCTAACTTCATCTATTTACCAAAATTAAGATTCCTTATTTTAAGCAAGAATCCTATTAAAACTATCAAAACGCATAGTTACAAAGAAATACCATCTCTTGTCACATTAGAATTAATCAATTGTGAAATAGAATCAATTGAAAACGAAGCGTTCGTAGGATTAAACAGGTTACGCTCGCTCCGTTTGAGTGGAAATAGGTTGTCGAAATTAAATGCGACGATCCTCCCTAATGTTGATGAACTTATTTTGTATGACAATAACTGGGTGTGCAACTGCGACATGAGAGGATTGAGGGACAAGTTGTTACATTATCCTGCACCACGCAGAATGGAACCAGTTTGTAAGTTTCCTGAGACGCTAATAAATAGAACTATCTCTTCATTGATCAACGATGATTTGGATTGTTAACAGAAAACTGAGTGTAATAAGACCTGGACATTTGCAGTCAGTCCTTTTAATGGCGAAAGGATCTGGTCCAATCGTGGTCAACCAATGGCTGTTTTTTTTACATATTTTGTCGAGCGAGTTTTTTTTATTTATGACTTGGGTGAAAATATAAAGATGAACCATTTAATACTGAAACTATGAATTTATTATGAAACGACTACAACGACCTAGGGGCGCAGAACTACTGGCGCGTCCGCCGGCATAGCTAGCGTGTATCGCTGACGCCATATCAATAGCTATGTAGCTAAGATTTGTCAGCGAGCGATGGAGCACAGCATATTAGTATGGACTGAGCAGTTACGGTAGAACCTTTAAAACCTATATTTAAACTACAAATAAGCTTATTAAAATTAATTATACCAAACTCCGTTAAGAAACAACAGTTTAGTCATGAAGAGTTATTGAAATATTGTATAATTATTAATATTATATATATATATATATATATATATATATATATATATATATATATATATATATATATATATATATATATATATATATATATATATATATATATATATATATATATATATATATATATATATATATATATATATATATATATATATATATATATATATAACCAAGTCAAAATCGTTATGGTAAATGAAGAAACCGATAAAATAGAAAGTCTCATAAAAACATCTAGACCACAACACCTTAGGAAACTAGAATATTTACCTCGTTCTGTCCTTCCCAAATTTGGAAAACGAAGATGGGAGTGTATATTACCAACCATCCTAAATCAACTAAACAACCGGACGATATTTTCAACAGCATCAGTGAGAACCCACACAAATGTAAACGTATTATGAAATCGATATATCTATGCATCAGCATAAAAAAAAGAAAAATTACACAGAATATATTGTTATAACAGCGGACAAAGGCTTACAGGTTTAACTGCCGCTGTGTTCGCTCTTTAATTACATAGTGTACATTGTTATTTTAACTAAATTAATCATAATTGTTAACTGTTACAACAATATATTCTGTGTAATTTTCCTTATAAGTAAATAAATGAAAAAAAAAAAGTAGGCGTTCGCATAACTGATAGAGTCGGAAACACTGAGCTCTAACACCGGTATCGCGGATGTGGGTGTCAAGACCGCAAAGCTAAAGTGGGACTGGGCTGGACGTGTCTGTCGTATGCATCCGGAACGGTGCGCCAGACTTGTCACCGAATGGATCCCGCAGGATATTATGGCTACCGGAGCCGAGGCAGACCAAAAAGGTGGTGGGACGACTTGGACGCGTTCCAAAGTGACTGGCGGGAGTATGCAACCACCAGAGACGAATGGCGACAAGGAGGGGAGGCCTTTACTCTGCAGTGGGACGCAAAAACAGGCTAAAAAAAAGATAAGGATATTTATTCAGTAAGCAGGCCGCACGGGCACTTTTACACGTCAAAATCTACCAGCGCTTCCCAAGAGGAGACCACTGCACTGCTGAGAAGAAGCGCCGCTAAAAACTTAACAGTTATTAATTTTTTAAATAAATCATATGACAATAATACTACTTATTCTAGCATTATATAAAACTATAACAATAATGTAAAATATCTGCGTAGTTCAGCAGGAAAACATGTCAAGTCCTACGGCCACCAACCTATTAGCATCAGAGCAGCTCCATGATGCCATATTGCATTGTGATTTGTCACCGAAGTTACGTAGGTATACCAAATTTCAGCTCGATCGGACGCCGGGAAGTGGGTCTAGTTCAGCTTGCAAGATTTAACGAAAACAAATAAACATTGCAAGTTAAATAAAAGCGTGTAAAACAAATAAACATTGCAAGTTAAATAAAAGCGTGTAAAACAAATAAACATTGCAAGTTAAATAAAAGCGTGTAAAACAAATAAACATTGCAAGTTAAATAAAAGCGTGTAAAACAAATAAACATTGCAAGTTAAATAAAAGCGTGTAAAACAAATAAACATTGCAAGTTAAATAAAAGCGTGTAAAACAAATAAACATTGCAAGTTAAATAAAAGCGTGTAAAACAAATAAACATTGCAAGTTAAATAAAAGCGTGTAAAACAAATAAACATTGCAAGTTAAATAAAAGCGTGTAAAACAAATAAACATTGCAAGTTAAATAAAAGCGTGTAAAACAAATAAACATTGCAAGTTAAATAAAAGCGTGTAAAACAAATAAACATTGCAAGTTAAATAAAAGCGTGTAAAACAAATAAACATTGCAAGTTAAATAAAAGCGTGTAAAACAAATAAACATTGCAAGTTAAATAAAAGCGTGTAAAACAAATAAACATTGCAAGTTAAATAAAAGCGTGTAAAATGCCTCACCGGTGTGAATTCATGGAGTTGTAGTTGCTAAACACCGCGTCGCATTTCTCGCACGTGAAAGGTCCTTTGATGTGCGACGGCATATGTCTCTTAAGCCGTTTCTTTGTTAAAAAGCCTGAAAATACAAAAAATAAATGATTTTTTTTATATATTCACCTTTCGTGGTTTTTAACTTTTTAGATTTCCGTACCCCAAGGGTGCCTAACTTGATCCAATTACTAAGCCTACGCTGTCCGTCCGTCCGTCTGTCTGTCCTAACTTTAAAGAGCTGTATCTTTTGAACCGTAATAGATAGCCCGTTGATTTTCTTGCAGAATTCGAGTATGTGATATAACGGTGGATTTCCACCGTTCACCGTTAGGTGGATTTCCTAACAAATAATAAAAAAGTCAAAAGTAAAATAATAAGGGGAGCTCCCATACAAGAAACGTATTTGTTCTATCGTAAAACGGTGAAACATACAAGCGTCAAATCTGGTATATTATATTATAAACCCTATAGAAAAACAACAAATACCTACTAAAAACTGGACGAACGTGTACGGAACCCTCAGTGCGCGAGTCCGACTCGCACTTGACCGGTTTTCTTACTACCCTATCCTATCAATATTATAAATGTGAAAGTGTTGCTACGATGTTTGGATGTTTGTCCTTCAATTACGCATAAACTATTGACAGGATGTATGGATGAAATTCACCAAACAGATTGACCATATTTTGGATTAACACATAGGACACTTTTTATCCCGAAAAATTCCATAATTCTCCAGAAAATTGCGGTAGAGAACTCGAAAATACATTTCAAATCGAGTTCAAAAATATGTACACACTTTTGGACCTTATTTCAAGTGTGTACATATTTTTGTACTCGACTGTACCTTTTCCGCAAGTTTCACAAATATGATTGGGGAAGTGTTTATTCATGTGTGTATGGTAGACATACAAATTGGGCAGGACCACGGCACATACAGTGCATTTAAAATCTTCCGTAACCTCATACAAAACTTCGGTTTTTACGGGTGGTTCTCTCTTTTGCTTTCTTGCAACTGTTATGCGTTTTTCTCTTTCTAATATAATGGCGTCCTCTTCTGGTTTGATGGGATTTGGGTATTTTAAATCTGTAATAAAAAAATTGGGTAAATAATGAGATTCTGTCAAAATTTCATTTTTAAGGAAAGCTGCAAAGCTTTTTTTGTGGTATATATTTATATGTATATATGGTATATATCTATATATATATATATAAATGAATTGCTGTTCGTTAGTCTCGCTAAAACTCAAAAACGGCTTAACCGATTTGAATAATTCTTTTTTAGATTTGTTCGCTTTAATACAGGGGTGGTTTATATTTACAGTTGGACCCGGTAGGTGGCTCTGCGATCGGGCAGGACGACGTCTGCCGGGTATATATATATATATATAGTATACCATATATAAAAACGTGTAACATATATATTTAGAATAAGAATAACTTTATTGATAAAAACTTAATGATAACAATGACATAGGGCTTTTGTATACACGAAATTCACAATAATATTACATTTGCCTGAACTAGGATGATCCTGTATCTCAGGCAGTGAGAGGTATATACATAAATGCGTTTATCCATTTCATCATAAAATCGTTCATATACCGTATATAAAAATATGTAAAGAATGTTACCTTGATCAACTTCATCGCTTGGTTTCTGGTCATATACTTTGTCTGTATATTTCTCATCCAACTCCGATGTGTAGTCATTCAATATTTTAGTTATAACTATTTGTTCTGCAGACTTGTTCATTTGTATTACTGTTAAATTAATAAAATACTAAGTTTTAATAAAAATTAACAGCACTTAATAATCTTTTAACATCTCTCTTTTTTAGCTTAGGTTGATAACAGCAAAAGGTTATATTGTTTGATGTGTACTTTTCAATAAATATAAATGGATATAATTTTTCCAAACAAAAGCATAAAATAAATAAAGAAGGAGAAGACAAATATAAACATATTTGTACAAAATATACAAAATTAGTAAGCAAGTAGAAATATTCTCGCTCATCACACAAATATTTTCCCTGACTGGGAACCAAACCCAGGACTTAGATTCGTAAGCTGGGCCACTGTCAATGAGGCTAACTGGGTTATCAAAGAAGGAACAAAGTTAAGAAATGAGAACTTACAGCCATTGACCTGCAATGCGTTTAACGTTTCCATCACTTGATGCTTGAATTTCTGCGTATCTACAAGACACTTGGCACAGTCATGGCAAATGTAACTGTCGTATTCATAGTGTTCTGGTAAGGGCTGCAAAAAATTAAAGATGTTTTACTGAGCGTCGCCGGGCACCGAATACCCGCGGTGGCACACCAGTACTAACAAGCACTGCAATGACCTCTCATGGTTGACGGGTCTTCTCTGCCCTCTCTCATTCTCTCCCCCGGTAACCTATGTGCGGTGGTGTTATCCCAGCGTCTAAGCACTGGAAGGCTTCCGATCCCCATGTCCTAAACTGCCGTGCTGTTATTCCAGCATCTGAGCACTAGGCTTCCCAAAACATAAACCTCGTTACTAACCATTAGAATCTAACGTCAATTAACTTTTAAGTTTCATTAAAGTTGCTGCTGTCACTTTCTTTGCTATAGCAATAAAATAAGACGTAGCAAGTTTAATGAAACTTAAGAACTAACTGATGTCTCTGAGTGTGGCAGTAAGTTACCTTCCTAACAAAAAAAAACTAAATCAAAATAGGTTCGTCCGTTTAGGACAGACCAGATACACAGATACACACGTTAAACTTACAACACCCATCTTTTTGAGTCAGGAGTTAAAAATAACTGTGTTTGCACAATGTACAGTCAGCATCAAATAGATAGAAGCAACACATTCTTTTTCCTATAGCAATAAAGACGTGTTGCGATATATTTGGCCACTTTCACTGCTCCTATCTATTTGATGCTGACTATACAAAAAAAATCTGTACTGTTGTTGCTACACTATAAATTATTACTCCAATTTTAAGACGCATGTAAACGCTTAAAGCATCAAAAACAATACTTATTAATGCTTCTCACGATCCATACGAGTTCTACGTCTTCAGCAAGATACGTTACATACCATAAATACGTAACTAATGCTTACTTTTATCGCAAACAAATCGTTCAGAATTGTGGCATAGTTCGTGTCCGGTTTTTCACTAAATAAATTGATCAAATCGTTCGTCGACAAGCAGCAGAAGCAGAAATATGCGTCTACTGACATTCTTGGTGATTAAGTATTAGAGTAACACAAGGAAAAATAGAAATTACTACAAAATCGTTCGTGTTTACAATTCTTATAAATGAAATTTAAGCAAACTTTTAGGTTATGTATACTTCTTTCAGTTCATTTTGACGCAGTGTTGCCAGTACCGAAATTCAATAAGATCCGATCTTCACCGCAAAATGATCCGAAAAGATCCACACTGAATAATGTCAGTTAGCCAATGGTGGCTCCTGTGGAGGGGCATGTGGGACCATCGGACCCCTTAAACCCGGAAGATTTTTCAACAGGAAACCTAAACTAGCCGGTTCATGGTTTAGGTATATAAGGTTTATATCTCCCGCTCCTACAAGAGCCACGGACAGAAGGAACTGGCGGAGAAATGCTTATAGCGTGGCAAAAAAGTCCAGACAAAAATGAGGACGCTGTTCGGAGTATTTTTATATGTATATTAACATTTCCGATTTTCTCCTAAACGCAGTTGAATTAATCATGTATTTTTTACATTATATACTAGCTAACAAAAACCAAGTATGAACTCATTAAAATTATCATAACTGCAATACTCCAAAATCTATTGTAAGATGTGGTGGTTGCTACATAATAATATTGTAGTTACTCTTCAAACTCTTTTTTTGCCAAGCATAGTAATGCTTGGCAAAAAAAGATTTTCGAAGTATCGTTGCGTTAAATTAGATTCAGACTTATTTTTTATTAAATAATTATCTGAAGGTAAAAGTCTGAAAAAGTCCGATTAGATCTAGGGTACGTAAAAGTTCCGCAATGGGCTTAAAAGATCCGAATTCGGACCAAAAGAACTGGCAACACTGTTTTGACGCAATAAGATGACATTCCCTGTTCGTTTAGAAATAAATCGGATTACTAACTTTTTGAGTTCCTTTTTCCCTCGTTCATGTTTAGGGTTCCACAGCGACATTTATATCCTTTGTATAAATGAAGAGCATGATTAAAAATAATATCTATCTATAAGCTCGTTTTTACTCGACTGCTCAATTAGGGATGTTTTTAGGTGTAGGTAGGATATTTTCATATATGTACGTAGGTAGGTAGGTTTGCGTTTGTATTGAAAACGGCTTAACGGATTTTTAAATATAGCGCAAAAAAGTCGAGCATAAAATGAGGGCTCTGTTCGGAATGTAATTGGCAACTTGATCCAAGGTTTACTCTAACCTGGGCTGGTTGCCTTTTGAAAATATTTTAGTTCCAGCTGTCACCACACGCTCGACTTTTTTGCCAGGGTATACGAGGTATTTACTGGACTGACCTGTACAAGGTGTGACATATCTATAAGCAATATTTTAATCTTGGTTTTTCAAATTCTGATGCTAAAAATATGGCTTACCTATAAAGAGTTCAAAAAATATGTTTACAAGTCTTTATGGTCAGGTTATTGTATAGGTAGGCAAAAAAGATTTCGGAAAAAATGTTTGAAATCAATAATCAAAATATGCTGACCCTAGTTATTTTGTTTTTTCTGTTTACCAAGCTAAAATTAAGGAACTATTGTTCCTAAATTATTACTTAACTTCCCGCATCATGGAAAACGTTTTGTAAAGTGTGTCCAACTTATTGTAGAAATTGTAAGCCGAAGTAAATAGCATAAATATTATTATTACCTACTTAAAGCGAAAAACAAAATTATCTAACACTAATAATGACAGCTTTCCTTGAAATATCTACCTTGATTGATACTCAGAAAGTCAGAAGTAGCTGTACAGTTTAGTACCTTGTCGCAGCTATTAAGTTAAGGGTGAATTTCAGGACGTTTCAACCGCCGTCATTAGTGTCACCAAATATATTGACGAAATCAATGACACCTACAGCAACTTCTGATGCTGATAGAAACTACATCCCCGGTTCTGTTTCTGTTTACATCAGGAGTTGCTGTAGTGTCATTGATTTCGTCAATACATTTGGTGACACTAATGACGGCGGTTGAAACGCCGTGAAATTCACCCTTAAACGAGAATGTATATAACTCAGGTTCTCGATAACGGCTCTAACGATTTCGATGAAATTTGCAGTATAGAGGTTTACGGGGGCGAAAAATCAATCTAGCTAGGTCTCATATCTGGGAAAATTCGTTTTCCCCGTATTTTCACGCAATAGATTTCCCGCGCAATATGGTTCGTAATTTCGGGGCGGCTGCCGCCGTCTCAATACTTAGTTATGCATACTACGCATAAGGCGATGGACGTTGATTTTTATCGGCGTTTCCCGTTAGTGTGCCCCAGGGTTACTGCTTTAGCTATATTTACACTGCAGCACTGTGACTCAGTGCTGAGATGCGTACCTATTCAGTAATCTCACGCGAGGTCTAATCTACCCTACTAATCAACAGACTTCATCGATCACCGACTTTGATATCATGTAAGTACATTTTTATTTAGTTTACGATATATTACGACGAAGCGGTTAGCCTAGTTGGGAGTGACCCTGCCCACGAAGCTAGCGGTCCCGGGTTTGAATCCCGGTATGGGCAAATATTTGTGTGATGAACGCGAGTATTGATTCCCGCCTGGCTACAACTTCTGATGCTAGTAGAAACTACACCCGGTTCTGCTTCTGTTTACATCAGAAGTTGCTGTAGTGTCATTGATTACGTCGGTACATTGAAACACTGACGGCGGTTGAAACGCCCGGAAATCCCCAGTAAATGGGGTGTCATAATGATTCGCCAAAAACGTGCGAGTATCACTCATAGGCTGTATAGTTCGTTCGTTCAAACAGTGTGCATGGCGCCCCTACATTTTTTGTTCGCGCGCTTTTCTTTCGCAGCGAAGATCGAAGAACCACTTGCACTTGCTGGCTGGCCCGAACTGATCAAATCCAAGTGTTTTAAAGCACCATTTATATGAAATCCGACTGATAACTGTAACATAATACAAGTTGTAAGTCCAATTTACCTGCATTTTAAAATTAAGTCATATATCCTGGGAATATGACACATATTGAAACAACAATGGGTTATAGAGCGTTTGTTTTTACAACAACGTTATCGTATGCTTATCGTGTGCTCTCTGCAGCTCTATTAAGTTAATTAATTTGTTAATATGCGGTGACCTAGTGGCTTTAGGGCCTGCGCAAACCGGCGGAGCGCAGCGCAGATCACTTTAAATTTATCAATGTATATTCTTCCCCATTTTAATAACAATAAGGTATAAATTTAGAGCCGCAGCCGCAGAGTAGAAATCCCCCGTAATGCTCCGAGGTCGGTCTTAGAGCATTCAAATTTATACCTTATTGTAATTAAAATAGGGAGGAATATACATTGATAAATTTAAAGTGATCTGCGCTGCGCTCCGCCGGTTTGCGCAGGCCCTTAGGTGTCGACTCATACTCGCAAGGTACCAACTTCGATTCCCTATGGTCACCGCCGAGTACATTATCATTAGATTTTCTACCTTAATGAATAAGTAATAAGGGATACGTGCACACAAAGAGAAATCTAGATTTAGGCTAAAGCTCAGTACCTATAGTTGTCAAAATGTATGGAACAGTCAGTCTTAAATCTAGTTTTAAGACAGACGGCTGCACTCAGACACGTCAATTAACTTTTAAGTTTGATTAAAGTTGCTGAATTCACGTTCTTTGCTCTAGCAATAGAAGACGCAGCACCTTTAATCAAACTTAAAAATTCATTGACGTCTCTGAGTGCGGCAGTTAAGCTAGTTTTATAATTATCATGCAAATGGTTCAAAAAAATTATGATGGTTTACCACCAGTGTCCAAAAAAATTTTGTTGGTCCATGTGCCGAGCACCCTGTATTTATAAAAATTTTGTTGGTCCATGTGCCGAACACCTTGTATTATGTGAAAGTTTGTTTGTATGCTTGTGCTTCAATCACGACTAAACGGCTTAACAATTTGGATTAAAATTGACACAAAGATAGTTCTTATCCTGGATAACACACGGATAGCTTTCTCCGGAATTTTGATAGTTCTACGCAAACGGAGCCGCGGGCAAAAGTTCTTATAAGTGAAAAGAAATGCAGTTTTATCGTATTTTTCATGCGCTAATACACTACCTTGACTCAAACCCTAACGAGAGTATCTACGTATCTAACATATTGCGGCGTCTCTCTCGTTAGCGTTAGGTGGGTGGTGTAATCGCTGCTTAAATGAAAAGAGTAAAAGTACCTATATATTTTAATTCTCGCGTCAACAGTACCGAGAATCACAATTTAATCAACCTGTATACGCCAGCCATTCACTCCACGCAACAAGTTGACTCTGACTCACTCACTCATTCGGCCGGCGGCAGGCGAGGCGACATGGCGTGCTGCAGTGTACGGACTAGTGGGCTGTTCCTCTTGTTATTCTTAATAATAAGCGCCCAAGCTGTGTTCAAACCGTGGATATTTACCGCGAGTGCCAAAACAGCCGAGTGTGAAGAAAAATGTGTTCTAAAACTAAATTTTCAAGTTTCGAACGTGGAGTCGTGGTCGTTAACCCGGTTGCCGGCTCCGCGAGGACAGCTTTGCTCCCCAACGATTGTGAAGGGTTTCGATGATACGGAAATTATTGTTGAGAAAAATGACAAATTGTTTTTCTGTGCTAAAGTCGACGGCGTGTGGATTCACCAGGGAGAGGATTTATATTTGGATGGTGACGTCATAGTTGGGTGAGTTTGACACCGTTACGGACGGTGGCTTTGCTCGACTGGTTCTAAATAATATTACAATAACAGACTTTTTAAAATTGCGGGTAGATGTAAGTTAAAACAAAATATTAAGCTGTATTTTGTTTAGGTAATGCACCATTATTACACATTTTAATACACATGATACATAAAATAAACACCTTTAGTTTGTACATGGTTTATACCATCTGTTATTTATAAACTCTATGATCAAAAAATCCTGACTGAAACAAAGTTTAAAATGTTAACCTCAAAACATGACAACAAATAGCGATATATAATTTTATTTAAGTCAGATATCACAAGAATAACCAGTAAAGAAATAAAAACTATATACATACCTACATAGAATACCTCTTTTATGATTTTTCAAATTTCGAACACGTTTCGAAACAAACGGCGGCAGTCTAAAATTGTTTGCACAGTTGACTTATGCTAATTTAATTTCGGGATACTCATCCAAATCATTCCAATATCGACATCTACTTTTAAGAAATAGAGTTGCTTTTCCTATAACCGAGTTCTGACTACTTTGCATTATGTAAATTGGACGCGGTTTTTTATATTATTTTTGTTATGTAATCTATGGTATGCTTCGCATTGTACACCTATGCCGTATGTTTACGAATTTAAGTATGTAAAAATAACTATCAAACCTCAAGTTTTCTTTTGATTTACTTATTTGTAAATACAGGGTATCTTTTTAAAATGCTCATATTCAAATGAGGGACACTGAATTAAATTTTATCAACGAAAAAAGTTTAGTACACTGTTGCGAACAATTTTTGTTCAAGAGTAAAAAAAAAAAACATTGTTTTCGTCGATAAAATTCAATTCAATGTCTCTCATTTGAATATGTGCACTTTACCAAGACTCAACCTGTATTCGTTTTTTTTTTGCATTTCAATAACATTGTAATTTTTTCTTTATTTTTTCTTATCTATCATACGAGTAGCATAGTGAGATTAGTGAGTGAGATACACTGAGGTGGCATAGTGATGGGCCGATCATGAACGAGCATGAGGGACGAAGTTATGCGTTAGAGTGAGAAACAAGACATACTGGGTCGCTCTAACGCATTATTTCGTCCCTCATGCTCGCCCATGATCGGCGATCGTGAAAAAGGCCCATTAGATTTGCATTAACCCAGCAAGACCTTTGCGAAGTGAGTCATAGGTTAGGTACGTATTTGTGTAATTTTTATTATTCATGCGGTTTTGTAAATAAGGCAAATTGAGGTAGCTTTTACAAAATTACTTTATATAATATTTATTTCCTGTATATGACATACATATACATACAGGGTGTCCCGCCCGCGATAAAGTGCATAAACTGCATAAACGAATAAGAGTGAAGTGAAACTACATGTGATTTTATCACGGAAAAATATAAAAATTAAACATTTTATTTTTATTTTGCATAGAGTTTACAATAATTATGATTGTAAACCCCAACATTTTTTTTTACTTTTTATTTAAATATTAAAAAAAAATTCGTGATAAAATCACGTCTAGTTTCACCCTTATTTGTTTGTGCCAATATAAATAACTACAGTAATTTAACGAGGACAATTGGTACCTACCTATAGTCTTGTATGATTAATGCAATATAAATTACAAAATGAAGCGCAGAAAATTTAATTATCTAATTATTTAGTAGTCTATTTATTCATGTATGTCACTTGAATCACGTCAGAAAATTAGGTCGTAGTGTTTATTTTAAGATGCGTATTTTTGCCACTAACTAAAGTATTCGGAGATTTGCCAGTAATTCACTATTTTGACGTGGAACAGATTAGTAAAAAGTCTAAAAGTAAACATTTGTCTGTTCGGTGTCTGGTTATCTGCCAACTGATTAGGTACCTATAGGTAGAATGGCGGCAGCACGTGACTCGCGCATGCGCACGGCGTCCGCCTTACGCTTAGGGCCCTTAACTATAATGTGCGTATGAAATTGACTTTTTTCATTCTCTTGGAACTTGATTGAGATTTGAATTTGCCTTTTTTATTATAAATTACTCTTCCATCTTCATCAGATTTCAACAGAATCATTATTTTATTTTTGTTTGCCTGCAACTTATGCACACACTCATTTTAACGAATCATATAACTCGCTGCATAAAATCGGTCCAATCACTTACATAATGTACCTATTTAGACTGTTAAACTCATTATCCTTCTTTTCGCGCAGTCGGTAAATGAGGTAAATGTGTTACAAATGTGGGAAGAGGAAAAGTAGGTATTAAAACAATATTTTCGGTATATGATATTTTCCTGAATCATAAAAACAATGCTAAGTAACAATACTAGAACTTTGCTTTATAATAGGAAATACAGACTTACCAAACGATATTGTAGGTATTATATGGTATATGATATGATATTTATTTATGGGTAAACCATTCGTTTCTACGTACGACCTTGGCACGTTATATACGGTTTTGTTAACACATGCTGAGTCAGTAATTCAGAATCGGATGCGAGGCTCAGATACACAATCCAGTAAAGGACGGCCTGAATATGCGTATTATTCAAGCTAATCACGGGTGCACATAAAACTAGTAATTCGCCTTGAACAGGGGCTCACGATTTACCTGCGAGCTCCGTAGCCCCCTGACCGAGCTTAAAAATTATATTTATTACGTAAGACAATTGTAACCAATTTCTGATCTCCCCTCCCCCTACGTAAAAAGACGTGGATGAACCTCCTCCCCCTTTTTAATCTTACGTAAGATCAGTATATACCAAAATTGCAAATAAAAAGTAGCAAAAATATAAAAACGCTTTAATTTTTGCTTGCTTTTGTGATGTGACCCCGCCTACGAAACTAGTCCCGGGTTAAAATTCTCAGTATGAACAAAGACATATAAACGAGCCTTGGAAAGTTTCTATATATTTAAGTATGTCTTTCTCTATATAAGTATGTTTATAATTTCCTAGTTCCCATAGTACAAATCTAGAGCTTAGTTTGGGACTAGGTCAATTTGTGTGAGATTATATGTATGTATGTAAACTCTTTATTGCACAGATAGTAGATTTACTATGAATACTCATAAAATAAAATAATAATAGTAATGTATGTATTGTCCTACGATATTTATTATTATTTATATTCAGTATTGTCTGGCCTAAAACATATCGTAACGCGTTTCCATTGACTGTTTCTGCCTTTAACTGGTTAACTCGGTGTCAACTCGTTTGTTTTTGTTTGGCTGTCCCCAATTAGGGGGGCTCCGGCGACAAGTGACGCCTGACTCACGTCGCCATTCCCAAAGGAAGCGTGGCTTCTGCGGGGGACGCTAGGAGTTGGTGATTGTCAATAACATGTTATAATCAGTTACTAATTGATATTGGGATTTGAAACTAACCCTGCTATCCTTCCATACTAATATTATACTATGGTGCTCCCACACTGATGTTATATTTTGTTATATAACATTTTGTAACATGATAATAAATAAAATAAAATAAAAACAAAATGTCCTATGAGAAGGAAAATATTCCGGATCATTTTTAAGACATTTTCGTTCTCCGAGCACATTTTGTTTTTATTTAATTTAATTTATTGTCATGTTACAAAATGTTATTTAACAAAATTTAACGTTATTGAGGGAGCACCAACCATGTTGTATGGAACCAGTTTGTATGGAAGTTTCAATCACGGATATACGGCTGCATGGATTTGGATGAATTTTTAGACACTCATATCAAATCTAATTCCAATCCAATTATTATACTGGATTGACACATAGGATATTTTTTTTAAATCTGGAAAATTTGATAGTTCCCGAGAGAATAGCGATAAAAGTTGTTTGGTAAAATGACAGGATAGCTGGGTGAATATTTAATTGCGCAACAATAAAAAACCGCACCACAATAAATACTGAATTGCTCAGGAAAAAAATTACACAGTTGCACAAACGTTCGTTACCACTATAGTGGTCACCAGGTGAGATACCCTCCATAGACCTGTAGACATTTTGTTGGTGGCGGCGACCGGGTGGCGCGACCACGAATCCCGGTGAGATAGGGCCCTAACAGTTCTCTAGCAGTCCCAAGTCTGTCAGGCGGCCTGCCCACCTACATCTATGAAGAAAATGTGTGAATTCGTAGGAGAAACTGATTGTCTGGATTCTAATGCGATGAACTGACAGGCCGAGATCTGTTAGACTGTTAGTCTGTGTTGCCCTTAATGTCCCACTTTCTTATTCGCCAAAGTAGAAAGTGACAGCATACGACTTAGAGACGGTACATGTTCTATACATTGAACAACTGGGTAGTAGTAAAAAGCGAAAAAGGGTATAGTCGAGTATTCTCAGTCTATAATTATAATTACCCTTTATATACCCTTTTTATTACGACCTAAGTCGATTATTTCACTGGCTACAGAAGCGGCAACCTGAATGGAAAGAAGTAATAAAGCTATAAACGCTTTAATAGCACATTGTGCTTTAATGGTTTCCTTAGAACACGGTGTACGCGGAATATGAACAAAACGCCGTTTCGTTCGGTATGTGCTTGATGATAGATGCCTGAAAAATCTTTACACTAAAAATTATTGAGACCTTGTACTTTTCAAACAATGAAATGAATCGTAAAATAAGTTTATCATCGAACGAAATTGCGGGAAATCTAGCATCATATATAAGAAGGGGGTATGTATTTAAGACGTTGCGAGTTAAAATGTGACTTAACACCTTCACTTAAGCCTTAAAAATGTAGATCGAATCAGAGTGACATACTCCCTTCATCCACTCACGTCTTCATAATGTATTTGTTTATCATACGATAAATAATGGCTTGATTCTTTACTTAATTTTTTTATAAATTGTAGAGAAAGCTGCGTGATCTAAAGGATATCATATAAATATCATTTAGTATTGAACAGATATTTCCTTTGGTGTCTGCGATTTGACAAACCGGCAATGAATTTAATTGAAGTGTCTAAAAATATCTTTTATTTGTCAAGTTTTTATATTAACAACATAAATATTTGCACTTCCCGTGGATTAATCAGAATTCCTAGACAGTGAGCTAAAAATATTTAGCGTGTGAAAAGATAAATAAAAAACCGGTCAAGTGCGAGTCGGACTCGCGCACCGTATTTCCGTTTCGTATTTCCAAAATATACCCCAGTAAAATAAGTTTTATTTACGTTAGTTAAGGTCAATTTTAGTTTGCCTAAATATTATTAGTCATATTCAAAGAATTTTGTCAATATCTCGAAAACTGAATGATTTAAATAAATGTTTCGTATTTTGAAATACTGACAAGGATACGCAAAAGTGGCAAAATTCTGAGCCTATCCTAAAAGCGCTCAATAGCTTAATACGCAAAAGCATTAGAGAAACCAGTCAGATTTGCAGTCAGCCAGCACTGACTAGTGCTGTTATCCGCCAAGCACCAATCTCATTAACAAAACCAGCACGCCACAACTTACGAATGTTGCGAAACCGGCAACTGACTGACAGAATCAGCTGCCAAAATATCTTAAAGTGATGACGTCACAAATGACGTCAAGGACATCCGTAATGTGAGTTCTTACTTCTATATCGGTTCTGCTGCGATGACGCACTCCGCTGTCACTTTTTAAGAGGTTATTAAAATTTTCGTTTACTGCCTTTTTTATGAGTTTTTGAGTTGTTTTATCGGCCAGTTTATTTAATTTTAACGTCGACTAAACTTAAAAGATTATGAACTAAATTGCGGTAGTCTATTGGTGCACCTGAATAACAAGATGAAGCATTTCATAATACTGATGAAACTATTGGCGCCCATAATATCTTTCTACAAAAAATGTTACGATACAATAAATATATTTTCAAATTGAAATGAGATAATACAGTTTTAGAAATCGTAATATTGTTTAAAAGCAACTATTTATAATAAATAGTTGCTTTTAAACAATATTACGATCACAATCTTACTTTTTACCTGACTGCGCGAAACAAAGAGAAGGGTAATAATGTAGTTAACAGTCTATGTATGTATGTGACTGAAATCCGATGTTCCACTCTAGCTCCTAAACTATTGGAACAATAAAAAATGGGGTGTCATAAAGTCTAGTCAAGAAAGTCATGAAATTAAAATGATTTTATAATTGATCCAAATTGTAATTTAGGTCTTTGGATCAATTATAAAATCGTTTTAATTTCTTGATTTTCTTGACAGACTGTATGATTCATCAAAAACTTGAGTGTCTAGGCTATTATAAAAATTATAAGGGTGCGTCATACGCCAGTCGAGTTTTAGTTTTGGAGGTTAGGTTAGGTTATTGGTTTCTCTAGTCATAAGTGGCGATCGCGTCATGTTCCTCTATTAAACACAAATTGTTACGACTTTCCGTTATTCTCTTAACGCGTTAATTAAAATCACCGTTATCAGTGCCGACAGCTAGTTTCTCAAAACTTTGGTAGGTTTTGGAGAAATAGCGGTTTATTTCTTACCAAATCGTTTTGCACCATCTTACCCACAAATCATTTTAGAATTGTGTTCCAATGTGTCAGCTGGTGGAATGACTAGCATAGACATATTTTTACCCCCCAACTAGGGTTTGCAATATCCGTTCACTTTTTACATTCGAATAAGTAATGTGAATATTTCGATTTCTTGTGTTCGAATATTCGGATTTTTCGGATAATTTGAATATTTTATGAAATAAAATGAAATAATGATTTCAAATTGTATAATCAAAGATATTATCTTTAAAAATGCAGATATTACCCTAAATATAATATAAAAAACACAATTTATTGTAATTAACAATAATTAGGTATGTAGCAGGCAGTAGGTATCGAGCGACCCCGTTTTGTCACTGGCTTGCTCGATTATAACTAAGTTTTAGGGATCTAAACTGTTTTTTTTTTTAGCCAGGGAGTATAATAAACAGGAAATTAGTTTTAAAGCCTCATGTCATGTCCTGTAGCTATGAAGAAAAGTTATTCTAGCGTTTTACTAAAGGCATGTAACTCTTTATATCCTATTTTTGTACTATTCAAAATATCCGATTTATTCGAATAAGTAGTATTGATGAATTCGGATTTTATTTTTGGCGGATATTCGAATAATATGAATATTCGAATATTAGAATTGCAAACCCTACCCCCAACACAAAAAGGGGTGTTATAAGTTTGATCTGTGTATCTGTGTGCATCGTTGCTGCCAAGCGGATGAACCGATTATGATATAGTTTTATTTGTTTAAAAGGTGACTTGATTGAGAGTGTTCTTAGATAATTTGGGGAAAATCCGTTGAACCATTTAGGAGTTATGAGCTCTGAAAGTTAGGGGTCCCAGTTTCGTCGAGGGTTCTTTATAAAGGGACCTTATGGAGTAAGGCAGTTACGCTCTTCTTATTCTTGTAACTATACGAATACTTTGGTAACAGTTCTAAAAACAGCGTAACGGCCTGCCTCCATAAGGTCCCTTTAAATTGCGAACGTGACATTTTCTGTTCACCTGTATAATTATGTAAGTATTATATAATTGTTACCTACTGTCTTGCGGTAAATATTTTGATTTAGTTACAAGTGAAATTATTAAATGTTTAAAAATACAATTTGCACAGGATTTTAAGTAAAAAAAGATTGCGACACATGTCAAGTTTATCAATCGCGCCGCGAGATAACACCGTCAATGGAGAGATATCTGGTAATTGTAATCATATTGTGAAGTTACCGACTGTTAATATAGCACAAACTGAATAAAACCAATAATAAACATAGCAATCGCTCCAATAACGTCCTCGAATTAATTTTATAAATTCATTATGAGGATGTTCGCTACGTTCGCATAGAATTCCTTTCCTATTGCTACCCGATCAATTTTGGAACGAAAAAAAATAAAATTGGTTGTGTGGTAGGCATTTAACTTTTTTTTAAAATTATTTATTTATTATTTTTACACAAAACACGTTACACAAAATACATTGTTTACATTGTCGGTCAGTCTACAAAAAAAAGAACAAGGCTGTGGAAGATAAGCACAAATGAGCAGTTAATTGCGCAAAAGAAAATGAAAATAATACGGGATCTGGCATTGCAACAATGAAGGTATCCATTGGTCCCAAACTAGGCATAGCCTGTATCTTGGGCACCAGGAGTACAGATTAACAATCTTGATTTGAAAATGAAATGGCATTGAAATCGGTACTATTGTTAGGAGCTAGAAAGGAGCATGCGATTTTTGGTTACATACATAGACTGTTAAAATCATTACACTTATTTTGGCTTCGCTAAGTTCGGGTGAAAATTATAAGAGTGCGTCGTGCTGTCGCCAGTCAGATTTAAGTTGCCTTTTGATTTATTTACAACAATTCCAATATGTGATTTTAGGAGGTAAATAACAATTATTTTCTTTCTAATTTATTTAATTAAAATCTAAAATAGCCTTTTTTGTTCTTTTCAAACTCACCTTTACATTTGGTTAACAACATCCTATTTCAGTATATTGTAAGCTCTGAAACCAATACGGAGCCGAACCCAGTTTTAACAATAGAAATGTTTACGTTACCTTGGCCTCGATGTTCTTCCGGACGCGAGCCCCCAACCCCCCCATCGCGGAATAGTCAGTTACCTAAACAAACAGCTGATATAATAGCCCAGGAAAGATATGATTTTTTTTAAAACTATAACAGGGTTGTTTTCAAAAAAATTGTACATAGTTAAAGGCTTAATGAAAATAAAATCACGATCGCGTCCTTTGTGTAACGAAAGTTAGGGCCGTATTAATAAACTCATCTCAACTCTGATCCCCGTCTCAACATACGTCAAGTAAACGTCAATCCACAGAAAACTGTCATTTTTGACGCATCTTGTGACGGGGATCAGAGTTGAGATGAGTTTATTAATACGGCCCTTAGTCATACAAAATATATGGATAACTTTCGTTACACAAAGGAATCAAATAAATTTGTTTTATTATTTTCACGTAATAATACAGACAGCAAAATAGTAGCAGTTATTAATTGTGTAACATGAATAAAATAAGATTTCATTTATCCTCCTGAGCTAGTCCTACATATAGGACAATTGTCAAAATTACTTTTAACTTTTGTTGACTGACATAAGATTCTGTTTCGAACTAGCGAAATTTTGACGTAGGCCTCAGGAGGATATAAATACAGATACGACGAAATAATATAAATACAGATAGTTGATTTAAAAGATATATTACTTCTACCATTTTTCCCCTCTTTATTACGGAATTTGAAAAGATTTTTTTAGCCGCTGCGGTCATTTTAGGTGGATTATTAAGAGGATGTGAGGTGACAGCTTTCCATACAAACGGCGATAACGTTTTCCACCACCTAAATGTTAACTAATTTCGACCAATTTTTCATACGGTGTCAGTCGGAACAAAAACTATGTCCGTACGTTTTGTTTTTTTTTCAATATTATTAATAAATTACAATTTATTCCCATTTTATTGTTTTCATACAAATGTAATTTCGGCTATATTTTCTTTATAACTAATCAATATTTTAAAAAACGAAACGTACGGACATACATTTGTTCCGACTGACCGCATATCAAAAATTGGTCGAATTCGGTTAACGTTTAGGGGGTGGAAAACGTTATCGCCGTTTGTATGAAAAGGCTAGATTTTGCAGTTGGTTCACAGTCCTCTTAAGGCTTGTAATTATAAAGTACACTGTCAAATTTATGACGTAAAATATTACTGTTATAGATAATTATATTGTTGTCTCCATATTGCGAAATCGTATCCCTACTGGGCTATAAGGTAAACCATCGCGAATTTGTATTGGATGATGCTTCGCGTTCTGTTAGGTACTTTATGAGTTTGGTTCTTAAAATGTGGTCTTGAGATATTGCGAAAACCATTTTTACCCAATTGGAAGCCTGTGTGCTGTAGTTTTGTATTCATATAAATATACAATGTCCCTAATATATTTATATTTAATCATTTATTTATAATCTTTTCTATTCGCCCTCGTTTGACGAAGGTTTCAAGCAGTGCCAAGTATGCCAACGCTCTATAATAGATAGTATTTTCCTTATATCGCTAGATATCGTTCATAGCCATTGACGCATACGCATAATCTTAAATCAAAGATATTTATCGGTTGTAATTAAAAAGCCGCTATCGTTTTGATTTTGGGTTGATAATGATAGTAATCAGGATAGAGACAAAAATACTCAAGGCTAAGGAATTTAATAGATTAAAAACATTAGGTATTAATAAATCAACCGGTTAAGTATTAGTTGGACTCCGACTATCTCAATACTAGAAAACAGGTATTCTAGAATTTTTCAAGACAAGACTGACATTAGTCGGTCATGTCGTAACACAAGTGCCATCTATTAATCATTTAGCTATTTAAGTTCTACATTGTTGTTCAATATTAAAGCTATATATTATAAAGTTAAACAAATAATTGTAGTAAACTGTGCAAATATTGATAGATGGGATTGTATGCAAATAGTTAAAACTTTACGCAAACAGTAGGCCGATAGGATTGGTAAATAAAAAAAATACTTTCAATGACATATTCAAACAAATGTATTTAGTTTTATTTGTAAGTTTAAAAGGCTACGGATGAAAACACTAGATTTAAAACCTAATATTTAATATCTTATCTTATGATACACAACTGCTTTCTTATCGAGCATAGATACTTAAACTCATAATGTTTCCCTTATAAGTACCTATAAATTAAAATCAACCTCCCGTTCAAACGATGATTTAATTCCAATTAAACGATTAAACAAAGATAATTTAGAAATAAATGTAACGTTCTCAATATAAAGGGACCTTATGGAGGCAGGCGATTATGCCGTTTTTAGAACTGTTACCATAGTATTCGTATAGTTACAAGAACAAGAAAAGCGTAACTGCCTTCCTCCATAAGGTCCCTTTATACTGAGAACGTTACAAATAACTTATTACTCAAAACGTATCACACGCTGTCGCACGTCACAGTGAAACCGGAGGTAGACCAGCCTAAAACGAACCGAACCGGCCTAACACGACCTCAGTAAAAGTCAATGGTTTTCAAAATATGCCAGTTTAAAGTTTGTACTGGCAAAGAACTTTAAACTGGCAAATCTTGAAAACCATGCGATTTTTACTGAGGTAATATTAGGCTGGTTCGGTGTGCAATCGGGACGACGTGTAACGCATTTCCACTCCGTTTAAAAAAAATGAAAAAAAAATATATAAAAAAGGCTATATTTCGGTCCATCTTAGGCCGGGGGTTACATTCGAGTGACCTGCGGGACACCCTGTAGAATGATTTAAAATTTCATTTAAGATTCGAAATAAAGTAGCACTGCTGAATAAACGCACACATTTTTCAAGAGCTCTAATTTCGCTTACAACCTCGTTGGTGTTCCTTTATCTTTTTAATATTGATGGTTTTTCGTAGACAGCCACTGAGCACGGCATAGAGCTTCCGGTCAAGGTTTTTCTTTTTAACCTAATGGACGGTAGATGGAAGCTATTAATTCCTACACGCGATAGCCGAAAATGTTGGAATTAATAAAGTTCCTTTACATTATAGGTACGGTTTTTGTAGCAATAAATATGCAATAATTATGATCATGTAGATACATGTATGCTGTCAATCATGTTATTATTGGAAATAATAAAATTACGTGCGTAAACTGTCACGAGTGGGTACAAAGGACAAAAGGTTACGTGCATGGTATTAATTTTAGTAAAGTGTACATTTTTTTTTATATACTTCTATGTACCTATGTGTATTACTACTATGACTACAACGCTGTGTAAATATATTTACGAACTATTAAATAAATAAATTGGACTGTCACAACGACATTATAAAACAATTTGTGACGTTCTCAATATAAAGGGACCTTATGGAGGCAGGCGGTTACGCCGTTTTTGGACCTGTTACCATAGTATTCGTATAGTTACGAGAATAAGAAGAGCGTAACTGCCTTCCTCCAGAAGGTCCCTTTATATTGAGAACGTCACATTTGGTTTTGCCGACAGTACTTACAAGTTTATGTTGTAATCTTTCACAGCTTTTTTCTATGTCAAGTGGAATATAAAGTGTGCCATTTTTATTGGAACAATAAAGTACCACTTGAGTTTACCGCGTCAGTGCCACGCAATGTTGGTTTGCTAAAGTCAACGGTACCACAGTATAAATATAGCTAAAGCAGTAAAGAAACTACGAACAAACGATCGAAACGTCGCACTCACACAGGCGCACGTCTCAACCACTCGGTCTCCACGCGGCACCCGCCGCCACTGACAGCAAATCCGCTTAAGGTGCGTCCACATTTGTGACATGAAATCGGACCAGACTGCGTGACATTGCTATAGGACATGTCACGCTAAATGTGGACGGTCGGCGTGACATCGCTATTGTGACATAAAATCGGACTCGGGTTGGATCGCATCGTGACAGGTACGCTGTGACTTTGGTTCGTGTCACAAAAACCGTCCACACTATCGAGCAAAGACGCGTTACTGATACGTTACGGTCACGGAACTATTTTACGATGAAATTTCACAAATGTGGACGCACCTTTAGGGGTCTCGTTGAGACGTGCGTCTGTGTGAGTGCGACGTTTCGAATGTTTGTTCGTAGTTTCTTTACTGCGTAGCTATATTTATACTGTGACGGTACTAATAGTCGCATGTCGTTGTTAAAGTGTTATCTTAAGATTACGATGAGCTCATTTTTAACATGCAATTAAGGTTTGTCTTGAGTAATTTTATAAAAAAGGTGTTTTTAGGTAGTTTTATACCTCAAAAGGAAAATGCCGGGCAAAAGCATGTCGGGTCACGCTCAGTGTAGGGTACCGTCGCCATTGCTACAAATAAGTACAAAAAACAAACTGAAAAACCATAAATATTAGCTTTGACTACGGAACCCTTATAGGATCACTTCGTTGTCCGTCTGTCTGTCTGCCAAGACCCTTTTTCTCAGGAACGCGTGGAGGTTGAAATTCATATCAAATACTAAGCCTCCAATCCCTTGGAGATTTGAATAAATCAGACTTCTAAGTCAACGCAATCAAAAGATACGGCCGTTTATGCCGCATATTCAAGGGAATCTCTAGGGAATCAAAACCTATAGGGTACTTCCCGTTGACTTAAAATCATGAAATTTGGCAAGAAGCAATGTCTTATAGCACAAGTAAAGGAAAAAATCCGAAAACCGTTAATTTGTAGTTACATCATATAAAAATAAAGTTTATAAACTGACACTCGCTAAGTACGAGAGTGTATACTTAGTGCGTGTCAGGTTATACTAGTCTTTGTTTCTATTGTATTCCCGTGATATGAACTATTTATTATCAAACCGCGATTAGAAAGGGATTCGAGAGTACCGTTAGCACAACAGTACTTATAAAAGATTAAATATAAGTCAATCTTTGATATCTTCATAAGTGCAGACACTTATTGATAATAGAATTAATAGATTTACACAGTATGCTTTTCATATTTGGACTCTATTCTCGGTAAATGTTGTCATTTGTTGTATAAAAAATGTTAATATCATATCTGTCAAATCTGTCACTAATTCACATCATTTTCGCGTTATAAAATTGCCGTAGCTGTTAACAATAGGACGTATGTAGAAAATATGAATCGCAGTAAAGTATTAATCGGTCGGTATAATTAATTTTTATGTTAAAAGTAATTACTTATTTACAACATTTGTATTTTATTTAAGTAATATAATTTGAAGTCTTTTCCATACTTTATAACTTTATTGTACTAAAATAACAATTTCATTTATCTGCACACTCTACCACTGACAATGTCATATCGTGCATTAGTTCAAAAATGACATATGAGCTCAATCCCTTTCTAAACGCGGTTTGATAATACATATCTACAAGTTTGTGCGGAACCCTCAGTGCGCGAGTCCGACTCGCACTTGACCAGATTTTTTTAGAGGTTTTTTTTTTAATTGAGATCAGTTTCTGACAGTTAACAGTTTATTTGTGGTCATAAGTTTAGCCATTTCACCATGAAGACATACGCCAGTACAACGCCTGCAATTCCTGAATAATTATTGTCGAAGTTACCGTAAGTAAGATAAGTGATAACTTCTACGAAGAACATCTAATTGACCATTTAAAAGTTGTCAAAAACCATAATGAACGTTCTATTCCATATGAGATAACCAGTCACCAAAATCAGTAATACCAACAAAACAACTAAGTAAATACAGTTTCATCCTCATTTGAACTTGAACCATCGACAATAGAACAATCAATCTATCCGGTAAATACCAGATACAATGACTGAAAATAAATGGCGTTACGTCACAGACGGGTCTGCAAGCATTGGCTGAATGCCGAGACGCGTGTGCCCACTTTTTATGAGTAGTAAAACAATAATGGCGTCCATCTGAAAAGCGCGCGAAATGGATTCGGGTAATTATAGGTAAAGTTTCGTAATTTTTGTTTGTAATATACTCTCTTGACAATATGTGCCGTGTCGAGGAGTACTGCTTTTTGTTTCTGACCCCTGATCCAGCCATCTAGCGAGTCGCGGTGGTCGATTCCAGACTCTGCTATAAGGCTGGGGCCGCACTGAAGGCGGCGATTTCAGTACAACCGCGAGGGCGATCATTTGTCTGAAATCGCCGTCGCGTCGCCCATCGCCCGACCAGTGCGGCCCTGGCCTAAGACCGTTCGCCTAAAAAACTAGGGCTCTGACGCAATGGTTTTAATGGTTTTAATGAATTGTCGGCACATCAGTCGAGCTGTACAGTAGAGTTCTTAAATATGTGTACACGGTTAATACCTTGTCACTTTAATCGCTGTGACAATTCATTTGGCAATTTAAACATGACATTAAAGAGATAATGTACTGAAATGTACACATATTGAACTCGACTGTACATAAATAGGTTGCGTAAGGGCCATTTTACCTACGTTGCTGGCAGTACAAACATGCTCACTTGCTAACTTAAAAACTTAAAATTACTGACTTAGCGACCCAAAATAAGTCTTGGCCTATCATAAGAGCACGCCGTTTCACTCTGCCCTGTGCTACACACACCAGTTACCCCGTTTTGAAGTTCATTCAAGTCAAGTGCCTCAAGAATCTTTCCAGCGGTAGTCCTTGGGGTGTCCGACGGGACTTGTCCATTCGGTCGACTTAAGAATGGTTCAAAAATCCACTAAACGCTTCCTTATTGCCAATACGACATTGGCCCTTCGGATCTGCCCAATGTCTTGCTCTTAGGTAAGTATAAAAAAAATATATACAGGGTGTTTTGTAGCGGGTTCGACAAACGAAAATGGGAAATACTTGGGGCCAATTGGAACACATTTGCCATAGTGACCCCTATGCTAAAGTTGATAGTTTTTTTTTATATTTTTTTTCCCTGTTTTTGAAAATTTCCCGAAATTTTACCTTTAAACCTTCTTAATTACTTACCTAAGCAACTTAAACCGCCCATTTTTTAAAATGATGCTCTAATAATGGTTTTGTTTTAAAACAAAACCGAAACCCACAGGCCGTGCAAAAAAAAATGGGCCCTTAAAGCTATGACAACCTGTGGAAAATAAAATGAAATTTAAGTTTCGACAAGCATTAAAAAAAAACCACAAGTGATAGACAATTTCAAGTTAATTAAAAAACTTCTCTGGCTAATACTCTTCACAATGATATGCCACTTTAAAGAAAAAAAAACAGAAAAAAAAACTACGCAGTAAGTACTATACATTGAAATTTCTTCACGAAGGTTTATTAAAGAAATCACTGATACCGCCGTTATGAACATTGGTGAATACGTTAGCGTTAATAATCGCTGGTAAATTACCATTAATAAAAAAACATTTTAAGAGTTTTAAATAAAATGTATTTAGTGCCACACGTAAAAGAAATTACTTGCCGAAATTGAAAATGCTAGGGTGTAACTAAAATTAAAATAAAAGGTACAATTATGGAAGACGATAGATGATAAAATTAAGTACTCGCCATCAAACGTAATAGTTTGGCGAGTATTTAGTTTGTTTAGGTACTGTGTAAAAAATTGAAAATAAATTATATAAAAAAAAAACATCGTTTACAAATTTTGTTCAAATTGTGCGCCTCTCCCACAGATGCACGCCCTACACGCCTTCATTGATAAATGGTGTACGTTCACCCATTGTAATTAAAGTTCCAAAAACCAATACAACTCAACAAGATTTTCTACAAAGTGTATTTTGCTTTTAAAACACTACGAGCTATTTCAGACACATATTAAATAGCTAATTTAGCTTTTTGTTTTTTTCCAATCAATGTGGCAAATGCGACAAAAATGTAAGGAATGTATACCTGACAACAACATTAAAAAAAATATTTTGTTAATTTTTGGTAATAATGTGTCTACCGATGACTCTAACGATGATTTCTTTAATAAACCTTCGTGAAGAAATTTCAATGTACCTACTGCGTAATATTTTTTTCTGTTTTTTTTTCTTTAAAATGGCATATCATTGTGAAGAGTATTAGCCAGAGAAGTTTTTTAATTAACTTGAAATTGTCTATCACTTGTGGTTCTTTTTAAAGCTTGTCGAAACTTAAATTTCATTTTATTTTCCACAGGTTGTCATAGCTTTAAGGGTCCATTTTTTTTTTTTTTGCACGGCCTGTGTGTTTTGGTTTTGTTTTAAAATTAAACCATTATTAGAGCATCATTAAAAAAAAATGGGCGGTTTAAGTTGCTTAGGTAGGTAATTAAGAAGGTTTAAAGGTAAAATTTCGGGAAATTTTCAAAAAAAGGGAAATTTAAAAAAAAAAAAAACTATCAACTTTAGCATAGGGGTCACTATGGCAAATGTGTTCCAATTGGCCCCAAGGTTTTCCCATTTTCGTTTGTCGAACCCGCTACCAAACACCCTGTATATATATTATCAGCGGAATATGTTGCGAATGTTAGCGGATCGCGGGCCACCCAACCCAATTGCTAGAATACCTTCTTTTTTATATGTATTTCCCTCGCCTCGTTTTTTAATAAAAAAAAAAAATTGTCCAACTTATTTACATTGAACGAAACGCGTAGGTACACGCTTTATCGCTTGACGAAACCAGAGTTACTAATTAAGAAATCCCATTAAAAGCAAACTATCTGCTTAAAGAAAAACTAATTAACAATAGCTGTCTCGCTTAGTCAGTAAGCAAGCTGCATAAGGAAGGGACAACAGGGTTATACACACACAGATTTAGGTTCAAAATTGTCCCTTCTGTTCCTAATAGTTAACGACTTGGGAGTTTTTAACTCATAAAATTTTCACACAGGTCAAAACTACACCGGGCTCCCATTACGTGATTATCTTAAACCAAAAAATTTTGGTCTTAAAAAAAGTCCTTAACCTTCTGGAACAGAAGAGACAACTTTTGTTTCTGTGACTGTATGACCCAACTGCACATCCAGACGAAAATCTTAAATAGGTCACGTGAGGTACAATTTCGTGACAAGTAACTCTAAACATAGCGTGACCATTCCGCGTTAACGTCAAAATGGCGGCGAATTTGATTCAGTAATAACGATAAGTGGTACATAAAAAAGTCCACTCAAGATATTAGCATTTGTTTAATGTTTGTAGTCCATTAATCAAGGCATTCAAGGCACGTTGTCGTAAGAAAAGTTAATATATTGCTGATTATGGTTAGCGTATTTTATCAATTACTAGAAGTCTAGAAGACCACTGCTGTACAGAGGCCGCTATCCCAAGGATAGAAATAGGCTATCAATCTAAAGGTGGGTCCACAGTCCACACATCCGCAATCGTACTGCGTGGCAAATCTACAGGACTTATTAGGCCGGCCTTACACAATCTGAATTAAGAATCTGAATTCATAATTTGAATTCATAATCTGAATCCAGATTGTGTTTGCTCGTCCATAGATAATGTATGGAAAGAGGTGCGTTCTGTCAGATCAATCTAAGAAATTCATAATCTGAAAAAATCAGATTGTGTGTAGATAATAGTTACATTGTATGCAATTCCGTGCTTTCTGAATTAATAATATGAATTCAAATTATGAATTCAGATTCTTGATTCAGATTGTGTAAGGCCGGCCTTACCCTAAATGTGGACAGTGTAATGAGCGCTAGGGATGGGTCATATCGTTCGCGTGACAAATACCGTCCACCCGGTACCTACTGTACTACTGACACGCGTTACTGACACGGTCACGGAATCACGTTAATAATTACAATAATAAAAATCACTTCTAATGACTTGCATGCGATTGTAGTGTTTGAAAACGAAATACGGCAAAAATTTGATAGCTACCGAGGCAAAAGTGATAAAGGACTTCGTATAACATATAATAAACAACATATGTTTGGATGTATACAATTGCCCGGTTAATTCTTGATTGAGAGCAATGGCGCAGAAACAAAGCTGGGGCCGCTGTGCATTGACCCAGTGGGGACATCTATCGAGTCAATAAAGATACTATATACTCTTTTGCAGTTATAGGTAGGTCGGAGCACCCTACTAACATTATATACTAGCTTTTGCCCGCGACTTCGTTGGCGTAGAAGTCGTTTATCCCTGTCCATAAAATGCACCTTACTGACTTGCTTTGTAAGGCGCATTTTGCTCTTTCTTGAATTTGTTAATTTCGTATTCGCACTTGAGTTTTATTACTTGATTCCAAATTGAAATTTGTTCCGCTCGTCTACGCTTCTATGGAAAGGCAGCCTTAGTTTGGAACTTCGGGTAAAGGCACCCAACTTGACATTGATTTTGTTGAGTATGACCTTGTCATGAAGTCATACATCCATTCTCACACTTTTATAGTTTACTCATTTAGCACCAAGGAACCAAGACTGTCATGTTTGGACCTCGCTAAATGAAATAACAATAGTGTCAACTAACTGGAGGCATAGATAATAAAGCAATAACAGCGGTTGCAGTTAAAATTACCCTTCCGTAGAAAAAAAAAACAACGGAGCCCTTATAGCATCATGTTTGTCTGTCTGTGGGTCTGTCAAGACCCTTTTCCTTAGGAACACGTGGAGGTATCAAGTTGAAATTAATATCCCTTGAATCAGTGAAAAAATCAAATATCTAAGTCAACGCAATCAAAAGATACGGCCATTTATGCCGCATATTGAAGAGAATCTCAAGGGAATCAAAACCTAAAATATCATGATTCTAAGTCATCGGGGAGTCCCGTTGACTTAGAATCATGAAATTTTGCAAGAAGCAATTTCTTATAGCACAAGTAAAATAAAAAATCCGTAAACCGTTAATTTGTAGTTACATCTCATAAAAAATTGGTAGATCACGTCATACGGAGAGTCACGTGATCTACCAGTGATGCGATTGGTTTAAAAACGAAACGAATAGAGACGCTAGTTAGCGATGGGCATCTTGGCTAAGGGCTCAGTTAAACCACTTCACACGATCGGGTGGTTGGGCCAACCGCCCGATCGTGTAGAAGGGGAATGTTTGAGCTCAGATTGGTGACTGTTTTATCCATCAGTTAGTGTCTGTAGCGATGACTCAGACGGCAACTATCCCACTGATAACTCTTACTGAGAATTGGATGCTTTATTGTCTTGTTTGTGTAGAATCATCAATAAAGAGTTGGGTATCAGTTATTTAATGCGCGTATTACACTACCCTGACCCTAACGAGAGGGACGCCGCAATACGCTGAAATGAGATGGAGATATCTATGTACCTATGTGTATTACTACTATGACTACAACGCTGTGTAAATATATTTACGAACTATTAAATAAATAAATTGGACTGTCACAACGACATTATAAAACAATTTGTGACGTTCTCAATATAAAGGGACCTTATGGAGGCAGGCGGTTACGCCGTTTTTGGACCTGTTACCATAGTATTCGTATAGTTACGAGAATAAGAAGAGCGTAACTGCCTTCCTCCAGAAGGTCCCTTTATATTGAGAACGTCACATTTGGTTTTGCCGACAGTACTTACAAGTTTATGTTGTAATCTTTCACAGCTTTTTTCTATGTCAAGTGGAATATAAAGTGTGCCATTTTTATTGGAACAATAAAGTACCACTTGAGTTTACCGCGTCAGTGCCACGCAATGTTGGTTTGCTAAAGTCAACGGTACCACAGTATAAATATAGCTAAAGCAGTAAAGAAACTACGAACAAACGTTCGAAACGTCGCACTCACACAGGCGCACGTCTCAACCACTCGGTCTCCACGCGGCACCCGCCGCCACTGACAGCAAATCCGCTTAAGGTGCGTCCACATTTGTGACATGAAATCGGACCAGACTGCGTGACATTGCTATAGGACATGTCACGCTAAATGTGGACGGTCGGCGTGACATCGCTATTGTGACATAAAATCGGACTCGGGTTGGATCGCATCGTGACAGGTACGCTGTGACTTTGGTTCGTGTCACAAAAACCGTCCACACTATCGAGCAAAGACGCGTTACTGATACGTTACGGTCACGGAACTATTTTACGATGAAATTTCACAAATGTGGACGCACCTTTAGGGGTCTCGTTGAGACGTGCGTCTGTGTGAGTGCGACGTTTCGAATGTTTGTTCGTAGTTTCTTTACTGCGTAGCTATATTTATACTGTGACGGTACTAATAGTCGCATGTCGTTGTTAAAGTGTTATCTTAAGATTACGATGAGCTCATTTTTAACATGCAATTAAGGTTTGTCTTGAGTAATTTTATAAAAAAGGTGTTTTTAGGTAGTTTTATACCTCAAAAGGAAAATGCCGGGCAAAAGCATGTCGGGTCACGCTCAGTGTAGGGTACCGTCGCCATTGCTACAAATAAGTACAAAAAACAAACTGAAAAACCATAAATATTAGCTTTGACTACGGAACCCTTATAGGATCACTTCGTTGTCCGTCTGTCTGTCTGCCAAGACCCTTTTTCTCAGGAACGCGTGGAGGTTGAAATTCATATCAAATACTAAGCCTCCAATCCCTTGGAGATTTGAATAAATCAGACTTCTAAGTCAACGCAATCAAAAGATACGGCCGTTTATGCCGCATATTCAAGGGAATCTCTAGGGAATCAAAACCTATAGGGTACTTCCCGTTGACTTAAAATCATGAAATTTGGCAAGAAGCAATGTCTTATAGCACAAGTAAAGGAAAAAATCCGAAAACCGTTAATTTGTAGTTACATCATATAAAAATAAAGTTTATAAACTGACACTCGCTAAGTACGAGAGTGTATACTTAGTGCGTGTCAGGTTATACTAGTCTTTGTTTCTATTGTATTCCCGTGATATGAACTATTTATTATCAAACCGCGATTAGAAAGGGATTCGAGAGTACCGTTAGCACAACAGTACTTATAAAAGATTAAATATAAGTCAATCTTTGATATCTTCATAAGTGCAGACACTTATTGATAATAGAATTAATAGATTTACACAGTATGCTTTTCATATTTGGACTCTATTCTCGGTAAATGTTGTCATTTGTTGTATAAAAAATGTTAATATCATATCTGTCAAATCTGTCACTAATTCACATCATTTTCGCGTTATAAAATTGCCGTAGCTGTTAACAATAGGACGTATGTAGAAAATATGAATCGCAGTAAAGTATTAATCGGTCGGTATAATTAATTTTTATGTTAAAAGTAATTACTTATTTACAACATTTGTATTTTATTTAAGTAATATAATTTGAAGTCTTTTCCATACTTTATAACTTTATTGTACTAAAATAACAATTTCATTTATCTGCACACTCTACCACTGACAATGTCATATCGTGCATTAGTTCAAAAATGACATATGAGCTCAATCCCTTTCTAAACGCGGTTTGATAATACATATCTACAAGTTTGTGCGGAACCCTCAGTGCGCGAGTCCGACTCGCACTTGACCAGATTTTTTTAGAGGTTTTTTTTTTAATTGAGATCAGTTTCTGACAGTTAACAGTTTATTTGTGGTCATAAGTTTAGCCATTTCACCATGAAGACATACGCCAGTACAACGCCTGCAATTCCTGAATAATTATTGTCGAAGTTACCGTAAGTAAGATAAGTGATAACTTCTACGAAGAACATCTAATTGACCATTTAAAAGTTGTCAAAAACCATAATGAACGTTCTATTCCATATGAGATAACCAGTCACCAAAATCAGTAATACCAACAAAACAACTAAGTAAATACAGTTTCATCCTCATTTGAACTTGAACCATCGACAATAGAACAATCAATCTATCCGGTAAATACCAGATACAATGACTGAAAATAAATGGCGTTACGTCACAGACGGGTCTGCAAGCATTGGCTGAATGCCGAGACGCGTGTGCCCACTTTTTATGAGTAGTAAAACAATAATGGCGTCCATCTGAAAAGCGCGCGAAATGGATTCGGGTAATTATAGGTAAAGTTTCGTAATTTTTGTTTGTAATATACTCTCTTGACAATATGTGCCGTGTCGAGGAGTACTGCTTTTTGTTTCTGACCCCTGATCCAGCCATCTAGCGAGTCGCGGTGGTCGATTCCAGACTCTGCTATAAGGCTGGGGCCGCACTGAAGGCGGCGATTTCAGTACAACCGCGAGGGCGATCATTTGTCTGAAATCGCCGTCGCGTCGCCCATCGCCCGACCAGTGCGGCCCTGGCCTAAGACCGTTCGCCTAAAAAACTAGGGCTCTGACGCAATGGTTTTAATGGTTTTAATGAATTGTCGGCACATCAGTCGAGCTGTACAGTAGAGTTCTTAAATATGTGTACACGGTTAATACCTTGTCACTTTAATCGCTGTGACAATTCATTTGGCAATTTAAACATGACATTAAAGAGATAATGTACTGAAATGTACACATATTGAACTCGACTGTACATAAATAGGTTGCGTAAGGGCCATTTTACCTACGTTGCTGGCAGTACAAACATGCTCACTTGCTAACTTAAAAACTTAAAATTACTGACTTAGCGACCCAAAATAAGTCTTGGCCTATCATAAGAGCACGCCGTTTCACTCTGCCCTGTGCTACACACACCAGTTACCCCGTTTTGAAGTTCATTCAAGTCAAGTGCCTCAAGAATCTTTCCAGCGGTAGTCCTTGGGGTGTCCGACGGGACTTGTCCATTCGGTCGACTTAAGAATGGTTCAAAAATCCACTAAACGCTTCCTTATTGCCAATACGACATTGGCCCTTCGGATCTGCCCAATGTCTTGCTCTTAGGTAAGTATAAAAAAAATATATACAGGGTGTTTTGTAGCGGGTTCGACAAACGAAAATGGGAAATACTTGGGGCCAATTGGAACACATTTGCCATAGTGACCCCTATGCTAAAGTTGATAGTTTTTTTTTATATTTTTTTTCCCTGTTTTTGAAAATTTCCCGAAATTTTACCTTTAAACCTTCTTAATTACTTACCTAAGCAACTTAAACCGCCCATTTTTTAAAATGATGCTCTAATAATGGTTTTGTTTTAAAACAAAACCGAAACCCACAGGCCGTGCAAAAAAAATGGGCCCTTAAAGCTATGACAACCTGTGGAAAATAAAATGAAATTTAAGTTTCGACAAGCATTAAAAAAAAACCACAAGTGATAGACAATTTCAAGTTAATTAAAAAACTTCTCTGGCTAATACTCTTCACAATGATATGCCACTTTAAAGAAAAAAAAACAGAAAAAAAAACTACGCAGTAAGTACTATACATTGAAATTTCTTCACGAAGGTTTATTAAAGAAATCACTGATACCGCCGTTATGAACATTGGTGAATACGTTAGCGTTAATAATCGCTGGTAAATTACCATTAATAAAAAAACATTTTAAGAGTTTTAAATAAAATGTATTTAGTGCCACACGTAAAAGAAATTACTTGCCGAAATTGAAAATGCTAGGGTGTAACTAAAATTAAAATAAAAGGTACAATTATGGAAGACGATAGATGATAAAATTAAGTACTCGCCATCAAACGTAATAGTTTGGCGAGTATTTAGTTTGTTTAGGTACTGTGTAAAAAATTGAAAATAAATTATATAAAAAAAAAACATCGTTTACAAATTTTGTTCAAATTGTGCGCCTCTCCCACAGATGCACGCCCTACACGCCTTCATTGATAAATGGTGTACGTTCACCCATTGTAATTAAAGTTCCAAAAACCAATACAACTCAACAAGATTTTCTACAAAGTGTATTTTGCTTTTAAAACACTACGAGCTATTTCAGACACATATTAAATAGCTAATTTAGCTTTTTGTTTTTTTCCAATCAATGTGGCAAATGCGACAAAAATGTAAGGAATGTATACCTGACAACAACATTAAAAAAAAATATTTTGTTAATTTTTGGTAATAATGTGTCTACCGATGACTCTAACGATGATTTCTTTAATAAACCTTCGTGAAGAAATTTCAATGTACCTACTGCGTAATATTTTTTTCTGTTTTTTTTTCTTTAAAATGGCATATCATTGTGAAGAGTATTAGCCAGAGAAGTTTTTTAATTAACTTGAAATTGTCTATCACTTGTGGTTCTTTTTAAAGCTTGTCGAAACTTAAATTTCATTTTATTTTCCACAGGTTGTCATAGCTTTAAGGGTCCATTTTTTTTTTTTTTGCACGGCCTGTGTGTTTTGGTTTTGTTTTAAAATTAAACCATTATTAGAGCATCATTAAAAAAAAATGGGCGGTTTAAGTTGCTTAGGTAGGTAATTAAGAAGGTTTAAAGGTAAAATTTCAGGAAATTTTCAAAAAAAGGGAAATTTAAAAAAAAAAAAAACTATCAACTTTAGCATAGGGGTCACTATGGCAAATGTGTTCCAATTGGCCCCAAGGTTTTCCCATTTTCGTTTGTCGAACCCGCTACCAAACACCCTGTATATATATTATCAGCGGAATATGTTGCGAATGTTAGCGGATCGCGGGCCACCCAACCCAATTGCTAGAATACCTTCTTTTTTATATGTATTTCCCTCGCCTCGTTTTTTAATAAAAAAAAAAAATTGTCCAACTTATTTACATTGAACGAAACGCGTAGGTACACGCTTTATCGCTTGACGAAACCAGAGTTACTAATTAAGAAATCCCATTAAAAGCAAACTATCTGCTTAAAGAAAAACTAATTAACAATAGCTGTCTCGCTTAGTCAGTAAGCAAGCTGCATAAGGAAGGGACAACAGGGTTATACACACACAGATTTAGGTTCAAAATTGTCCCTTCTGTTCCTAATAGTTAACGACTTGGGAGTTTTTAACTCATAAAATTTTCACACAGGTCAAAACTACACCGGGCTCCCATTACGTGATTATCTTAAACCAAAAAATTTTGGTCTTAAAAAAAGTCCTTAACCTTCTGGAACAGAAGAGACAACTTTTGTTTCTGTGACTGTATGACCCAACTGCACATCCAGACGAAAATCTTAAATAGGTCACGTGAGGTACAATTTCGTGACAAGTAACTCTAAACATAGCGTGACCATTCCGCGTTAACGTCAAAATGGCGGCGAATTTGATTCAGTAATAACGATAAGTGGTACATAAAAAAGTCCACTCAAGATATTAGCATTTGTTTAATGTTTGTAGTCCATTAATCAAGGCATTCAAGGCACGTTGTCGTAAGAAAAGTTAATATATTGCTGATTATGGTTAGCGTATTTTATCAATTACTAGAAGTCTAGAAGACCACTGCTGTACAGAGGCCGCTATCCCAAGGATAGAAATAGGCTATCAATCTAAAGGTGGGTCCACAGTCCACACATCCGCAATCGTACTGCGTGGCAAATCTACAGGACTTATTAGGCCGGCCTTACACAATCTGAATTAAGAATCTGAATTCATAATTTGAATTCATAATCTGAATCCAGATTGTGTTTGCTCGTCCATAGATAATGTATGGAAAGAGGTGCGTTCTGTCAGATCAATCTAAGAAATTCATAATCTGAAAAAATCAGATTGTGTGTAGATAATAGTTACATTGTATGCAATTCCGTGCTTTCTGAATTAATAATATGAATTCAAATTATGAATTCAGATTCTTGATTCAGATTGTGTAAGGCCGGCCTTACCCTAAATGTGGACAGTGTAATGAGCGCTAGGGATGGGTCATATCGTTCGCGTGACAAATACCGTCCACCCGGTACCTACTGTACTACTGACACGCGTTACTGACACGGTCACGGAATCACGTTAATAATTACAATAATAAAAATCACTTCTAATGACTTGCATGCGATTGTAGTGTTTGAAAACGAAATACGGCAAAAATTTGATAGCTACCGAGGCAAAAGTGATAAAGGACTTCGTATAACATATAATAAACAACATATGTTTGGATGTATACAATTGCCCGGTTAATTCTTGATTGAGAGCAATGGCGCAGAAACAAAGCTGGGGCCGCTGTGCATTGACCCAGTGGGGACATCTATCGGGTCAATAAAGATACTATATACTCTTTTGCAGTTATAGGTAGGTCGGAGCACCCTACTAACATTATATACTAGCTTTTGCCCGCGACTTCGTTGGCGTAGAAGTCGTTTATCCCTGTCCATAAAATGCACCTTACTGACTTGCTTTGTAAGGCGCATTTTGCTCTTTCTTGAATTTGTTAATTTCGTATTCGCACTTGAGTTTTATTACTTGATTCCAAATTGAAATTTGTTCCGCTCGTCTACGCTTCTATGGAAAGGCAGCCTTAGTTTGGAACTTCGGGTAAAGGCACCCAACTTGACATTGATTTTGTTGAGTATGACCTTGTCATGAAGTCATACATCCATTCTCACACTTTTATAGTTTACTCATTTAGCACCAAGGAACCAAGACTGTCATGTTTGGACCTCGCTAAATGAAATAACAATAGTGTCAACTAACTGGAGGCATAGATAATAAAGCAATAACAGCGGTTGCAGTTAAAATTACCCTTCCGTAGAAAAAAAAAACAACGGAGCCCTTATAGCATCATGTTTGTCTGTCTGTGGGTCTGTCAAGACCCTTTTCCTTAGGAACACGTGGAGGTATCAAGTTGAAATTAATATCCCTTGAATCAGTGAAAAAATCAAATATCTAAGTCAACGCAATCAAAAGATACGGCCATTTATGCCGCATATTGAAGAGAATCTCAAGGGAATCAAAACCTAAAATATCATGATTCTAAGTCATCGGGGAGTCCCGTTGACTTAGAATCATGAAATTTTGCAAGAAGCAATTTCTTATAGCACAAGTAAAATAAAAAATCCGTAAACCGTTAATTTGTAGTTACATCTCATAAAAAATTGGTAGATCACGTCATACGGAGAGTCACGTGATCTACCAGTGATGCGATTGGTTTAAAAACGAAACGAATAGAGACGCTAGTTAGCGATGGGCATCTTGGCTAAGGGCTCAGTTAAACCACTTCACACGATCGGGTGGTTGGGCCAACCGCCCGATCGTGTAGAAGGGGAATGTTTGAGCTCAGATTGGTGACTGTTTTATCCATCAGTTAGTGTCTGTAGCGATGACTCAGACGGCAACTATCCCACTGATAACTCTTACTGAGAATTGGATGCTTTATTGTCTTGTTTGTGTAGAATCATCAATAAAGAGTTGGGTATCAGTTATTTAATGCGCGTATTACACTACCCTGACCCTAACGAGAGGGACGCCGCAATACGCTGAAATGAGATGGAGATATCTTTGTAAGTATCTAACGTATTGCGGCGTCCCTCTCGTTGGGTGCTGTGATCGCTGCTTAAGTAATTCCTCTATGAATTCGTGTTAATAGTACGCATCACTAGGCTACCGGACAGTAGTAGCTGCAGAGTAATTTGTGACGTTCTCAATATAAAGGGACCTTATGGAGGCAGGCGGTTACGCCGTTTTTAGAACTGTTACCATAGTATTCGTATAGTTACAAGAACAAGAACAGCGTAACTGCCTTCCTCCATAAGGTCCGTTTATACTGAGAACGTCACATTTTATTATCATGGAATGCCCCCAAGCACTCGAAAATCTCAAGACAGAACTTTATAGTAAATACTAGCTTTTGCCCGCGACTTCGTCCGCGTAGGTTGTTTATCGTGTATCCCACGGGAGCTATACAATTTTCCGGGATATAAACTATTCTATGTGCTTCCCCGGGACTCAAACTATCTCCATATCAAATTTCATCTGAATCGGTTCAGATGTCTAAACGTGAAGAGGTAACAGAGTTACTTTTGCATTTATAATATTACTAGCGACCCGCCCTCGCTTCGCTCCGGGTACTACCTATTGTATACATCCTATGTCCTGTTACCGGGACTCGAGCTATCTCCATACCAAATTTCATCTAAATCCGTTCAGCTGTTTTCACGTGATACGCGTTCAAATAAACAGATTTACAGCTTATTATATGTAATAGATATAGATAGATATACATAGATATACAGGATGTCCCAAAATGGACACGTAACCCAGACACCGAACCTAGCCTATCCTTAGTCCTACCAAACCAGCCTAACATGACCTCATTAAAAGCCGCCTGGTTTTCGAGTTATGCCAGTTTAAAGTTTATACTGGAAAAGAACTTTGAAACTGGCAAATCTGGCAAACCATGCGATTTTTACAACGGTCATGTTAGGCTGGTTCGGTGTGGGGACAATGTAACGCATTTTCACTCCACTTAAAAAAAAAGTGTCTGGTTCCGTCCGTCTTAGGCTGTTCTACCGGTGACGTGCGATTTATGGGACTGTAGATTATGACAACTATGACGTCATAACATGTGTCATCTTGTTACAGACCCAAACGCAATGCAAAACTGGAGACGTTCGATGACGTCATCACCAACGACATCGAGGGCCGGTCGCTGGACGGTGACGTGGCCGTCAACGACGACAGTGACGTCATTGATGACGTTACTGTCGAGACGCTGCCGTACGGGCCTATGGTGCCCAACAGATTGCTGTTGGATGTCGAGTCTGCTGCTGATCAGGTAAGAAAACTAAGTACTGGGAGCCCGAGTGCGCTTGGATTGAAAGGGAGCTTTCCGGAAGATGACGACTTGACGGAACGGTTTCTGACCCCGAAAAATCCCTGACGTAATTATAGCTCCTTTTTACGGTTCCGTACCCGAAGGGTGTCTAACGGGACCCTATTACTACGTCTACGCTGTCCGTCCGTCCGTCTCTCTGTCCTAGCTTTAATTTTAATAGTTTTATTTTTTGAACAAAAAAAAAAAAAAGTAAGTAGTAAGTAAGTAAGTAGTTGTTTTTATACAAATAATAAAAAAGTCAAAAAGTAAAATAGAAAGGAGAGTCGTCATACAAGAAACGTTTTTTAAAACGTTTTGTTTTATATTTGTTCTTTAGTAAAAACGGTAATACATACAAGCGTCAAATTTGGTACGATCATAGAACAGACCCTATCAAAAAACAACAAATACTAAAAACAGACAAAGTGTGTGCGGAACCCTCAGTGCGCAAATCCGACTCGCGCTTGGCCGGTTTTTTAGAGTTGATAATTTGATTTTCATTAAACTTGGCTAAGAAACGTGAAACAACCTGATTAGGGACTGTCCAAGTATTACGTAAGCAGTTTTTTTTTTAAGCAGATATGTCTTATATCTGATGAAATAGGTATCCAACATAGAGTCCATGTGCTCGTTTACAATCTCCGTGCCGCAGCGGAAAATGTTATACGGACAAAAATTTGGATCATTCATACCCATTTTAAAAGCATTTTTTTCTTTAAGGAAACAGAAATATTCTCCGAAGTCACAACAAAGCACGATTCAGAAGAATGGGGTGATTTTATGGAAGAAAAAGGAAATATAGAAGATATTAATGATAATGCTCTTGCAAGAAAGAAACGCCAAGCTGTTCCGGACCCTGCAACTGCAAATACCACAGATCCTGCAAATGCTACAGATTCAAGTCTAGGGCCTAAAGAGACAGGAGTTCAAATAAAACTAGTAGGTTTCAGAATAGAAGAATCTGATAAAGAGCCAAATATAGTTGATGAAATGATACCAAGTGTTTTGAGGAATACTAAATTTAGTCTAAGATTGTTTGGGGAAGGGTTCACGCAAAATTCTGAAATCGCTTTTACGCATACTGCAGATAAATACGGCGTTGAATGCAATTATATGCTAGGAGAGCGTTATAAGGTATGTATAATTTACTTTTCTGTGGTTCTTTTATGGGTTTTTACCGCTGTGGCCAATCTGGATATAACATCGTCACTTTCTGAAAAGTAAATGCGAGAGTGACTAATCCCCATTATAACATTTGCTTTTGTTAAAATATACAGCTTATTGAGGCCGTAGTTTGTCGAGTTGGTAGTGAACTTGCCTACGAAGCTAGCAGTCTCGAGACTCTCGGGTTCGATTCCCGGTTTAGGCAAATATCTTTGTGATAATGATGAGCACGAGTATTTGGTCCAGAGTTTTGGAAGTTTTCTGAACATTTCTCAAAATTTTAGCTACAGTGTGACATCATTCCAATCTTCCACCCAGGGTCCCACCCTATATTGCTTTGGTAATTTTAGGTGGGAAGGTTGGAAAATGGGAATCACCCCGCTGCTCCGGCCATGGCTCAAATCCTAATCTTTACAAATGTTCCAGGTCGAACAAGCCGACAGCGGCTCCGGCTTTTTAAAGCTGATCGCGCCGCCACCATCCGAGTCAGAATACAAACTCTACATCTGCGCTAGGAACTCCTCATCCGGCCCCTTCATACACCAAGGGAGCGAAACCTGGAAAATCTTGGGGACTCACAACAAACTACTCCCCTTATGGGCTTCTATAATTCTCATCATCATTCTTCTTTTACTGGCTTCTCTCTTCTCTGGGTTGAACTTAGGTTTAATGGCTCTTGACAGGACAGAGCTGAAGATCATTGCTAATACCGGGACAGAGAAAGAGAGGAAATATGCCAGAGCTATCATGCCTGTTCGCGCCCATGGAAACTACCTACTCTGTACCATTTTGTTGAGTAATGTAGCAGTTAACAGTACGTTTACTGTCATTCTTGATGATCTGACGTCTGGGCTGGTCGCTGTTATCGGGTCCACGTTGGCTATAGTGTTCATAGCTGAGATCACGCCGCAAGCGGTGTGCGCGAGACATGGATTGTTCGTTGGGGCGAAGAGTATTTGGATTATGAAGGTAAGTTACCGGTCGTTTAAGTCAATAGACATATGTAATCTTCTCCATCTCGTCCTGATCGTGTAGTACATCTTTTATTTTCTTGCTTGTCGCTCATGGCGTCTCTATCCTTACAGACGGGTTAGAAAGGAATGTCCGAGCGACAAACACGTCGCAGACAACTTCTGTTTAGCTGTACTGGACGAAAAAATCACGATTCTTATGCTACGACCTATAATATACCCTCTTGGGTGTGCCTAGTCTGTAGTAAAACCTTACCTTGACATGATAGCCATTGGATAGAATTCTAGCTCAAAACTTATATGAAGAACTTATTTTTAACAAACGACAGCTTTCTTAATGTATTTAAATTGCAGATCGTGATGGGTATATGCGCTCCGCTGGCGTGGCCGACCAGCAAGCTCTTGGACTACTTCCTAGGCGAAGAGATAGGCACACACTACAATAGAGAGAGGCTAAAGGAGTTGGTTAAGGTAAGAACATTTTAAACAGCAGGAAAGGATCCGGGAATTAAATTAGGGGGGAGGGAGCATGATTTCCTAGCTTAAGCCCTCCTGGGCGAACGGGGGGGAGAGTATGGCCGCCTGGTTCCTCTCTGGATCCCATGTTAGTTAGGTAGAGAGAGAAGTCAGCGTCCCAACTATTACTCTCTGAACTATAGCGATGGCTTCCTAAGAGGAGATAGCTTCTTGCACCGCAATTTCAATTGTAATTTCAACCAAAATACTTATACAATTATGTTATAAGTAAAAATTCCTTTCTCCACTATCATCATCATCATCCTCATCCTCATAATCACAAAAAAATCATGTGTACTTCTGCAAATTGCAATTCAAGAATCCTTCTCTCCGTCTTTGTTAGTAAGTACATACCAATTACAAACTTGCAAATCAACTCCTCAATTCAACTTTCACCTTTGCCCACCAGATCACCAACCATGTGAACGATCTCGACAAGGAAGAGGTGAACATCATCTCCGGAGCCCTCGACCTTCGCAAGAAGTCGGTGCGCGACGTGATGACCAAACTGGATGATTGTTTCATGCTACCCATCACCAGCGTGCTTGATTTTGAGACTATGTCGGAGATCGTTAAGTCGGGTAAGTTTGCTTATGGATATTCATGGACCCCACAAGAAAAGAGGAAACGTGGGCTTCCAGACAAACTTGGCGGCAGTGGTATCGGAGACGAAGGCAATCAGGCTGTCATGGTCAGAGGTAAAGCACGCAGCTCAAGATAGAATGTGATGGCGGTAGATTTTGAGTAAACTCAGAGGTTACTTTACTTACCACTGGGTTTCTTTTTCCATACCAAAGTTTTATTCTTAGTATTATCTTATGGTTCAGCAAAAAAAGAGTTTGAAAATAATGAGAGTGCTGTTCAGAATGACAACATAATCGAATTATTAACCTAAAACTGCTGCTTAAGTAGTCACTAGAGAATATTGTAGTTCCACTTGTCACTGCGTCACTCTTTTGCTATACACGATCGTTGTGACGATTAGATGGATTGCGTCATAAAAAATGGTTGATGCCCAGGTTACTCCCGCATCCCGGTGTACGAAGGCACCCGCGGCAACATCGTGACGGTGCTGTTCATCAAGGACCTGGCGTTCGTGGACCCCGACGACAACACGCCGCTGCGCACGCTGGCGCAGTACTACCAGAACCCCTGCAACTTCGTCTTCGAGGATGTCACGCTCGACGTCATGCTGAAGCAGTTCAAGGAAGGTACGTACGAAGAGAGGTGTCCAGATGCAGATTTGAGTCCAGATATCATAATGCATCGCATACGTTGCGTACATGGGCTCAGTGTGTTTCTCCCTTTAATCGATGAAGGAAATCAATAAAATATGGAAACACGTGATTGACGAGCAGATTGATTATTAAAATACGAACAAGCAAGAAAAATAACGTCTTTTTAAAAATACATTCAAAATGGGCTTATTGTTGTATTTAAACAAATGAACTAGGTACCTTTTCTTGACGTCATACACAGTCGTTAACAGACAGTCTACTCGTTTTGGATAGAACCGCTCCGACCCCTGCATTGGTAGCGTCGGTGCAGAAATTCCTGGTATTTAATTTGTTTTTTACTTGTTGTGTAGGAAGTTATTCCAAGCTATGACAATGATAAAAATGACAACGACATACTTGTGAGTTATTCTAAACGTGTTGAAAATAACAGAGCCTATTTTCCTTATATGAGTTATTTACTCTTTATTGTAATAGTTATGCATCCTTGTAATTTTTTCCAATATACTAACTTCAATTCGTCTTGAGATTTTATCGTAGTTTTTTTACATGACTACGGCGAAGCAAAAAGGAGGGTTATGATTTTAGCTGATAAGTTTATTAGCTTGTTCATTAATATGTTAGTGTGTTCATTTAGTCCCTCGTAGTTCCTATACTATCCATTATATCTACCCATATTATATGTATCCATATTATATATATCCATTATATCTATCCATATTATATATATCCAATATATTTTGACAATTATAAATGTGGTGTCGTCGGCTTCGTCTGACTCTTACAGCACACTTTCTATCTGTCGATTATATACGGCCGTGCTGTTTACAAAATCTGCAGACAAAACACAACCCGCCGAGTAAATAGTCCGCAGTCTACGCGCCGAGTTCCGCTTGTCATAACCTATATGACGTCATCCTTAGTATAAAAAGTCGCTTTCCGCGTCTGCCTATTTATCCACTAAACCAAACAACGGATTTTGATGCGGTTTTCACCATCAGTTAGATAATTTTTCACGGAAGTTTTATGTATATAATAATACCCAGAGCAAAGTGAGGGCGGGTCACTAGTATTAATAGAATGGTTATCGAAATATTTTTTTTTCAAATCTCCCTAGTTTGGTGTCAAATGAAACCATAGATTTTGAAAAAGTATGACTTATAAATGAAAATGTTGCATTACTTTGTGACAGATGGAAAGAGCAAGAGAGGCACATGATAACAGATCAATTATATTTTTACGTAGTCTGGTTTTAGTTTTATAACTTCTACGGCTTATTAAAATAACATTCTTGATTTTTAAAAGCGATAATCTTCTAAATTTAAAGCTGAACCCGCACAGCATATGTCAACGATATATTCTGGCACGCTGCCAAGTGTCTGTGGCCTATAAATTTGTGGGTTTTTTACTTTTTAATTAATTTAGTGGCTGGGCGCGCCAATCGATCACGGGTGATTGGGTCATAGACAAGCTGTTGCACGAATGGAATTCGTTTTTTAAATTTCATATCCAATGGTACGAATGGAATATTTTGAATTCTTCGTTTTGTTATTTTATGTGTCAACATAAATTCTTCTAAGTAGGCAGTGATGAAATGAAAATATCAAATACATCGTTGTTATAGCTTCGAAAAGGGGTAATTAAATAATAAATAGGGGTAATTATTTTCGAGATGACAAAGTTATTGAAAAATTGTTCGGATATCATATTGATTTTGTTCGAATAAAATGAATCCTATGTCCTCGGACTATAATAACGAATCGATTGACACTAACGGCCGCACTCAGAGACGTCAATTAACTTTTAAGTTTGATTAAAGTTGCTGCTGTCACTTTCTTTGATATAAGGAGTGTCCTCACTCATTCTTACCCGAGCATTTGTAAACGAGCAATAATTTCAATAATTTGTAAGCTTTGTACGCTCGGCTCAACACCACTCGAATATTCGACGCCGAATGCTCATTACACGCCAATGCTCTCAGCGGGGGCGCTCCTATAGCAATAGCATAAGACGCAGCAACTTTAATGAAACTTAAAAATTAATTGACGTCTCCGAGTGCGGCAGTAAATCTTTATCTAAATCGAATGAGTAGTTTAGGCGCAACGGTGGAACGTTAATACAAATATACATACATAGACTGCTAAAATTATAACCCTTCCTTTTGCCTTTGCCGTAGTTGGGTAAAAACCGGTCAAGCGCGAGTCGGATGGGTGCCTAATAGGTAGTAGGTACATGGAATATATCGAAGTCGGTGGCAAGAATCATGTGACATTGCTATTGTGTAAACCTACTTGATACTGGCTTAGATATATTCCATGTACCTATCAGGCACCCATCAAATAGGCAATTCCTAGGAAACCGGTAATTTTTTAGTCTTGTTTAGTGGGTTTTTTAAAGACGGTTTTATTTTTTATATTTTTTTTTTTTCACTTTTTTTTTTTTTCAAAAATACGGTTTCACCGTTACTTTCGAGCGCTCGAAAGTCAAAAATCTAAAACTACCGCTATCGCCCAGCTGTTCACAGACTATACAAAGTACACGTGGCCGACGCAACCGTCCGCGCGGATTTGGCACGGGCGCAGGCGCATTATGAAAATAACTCATAATCTTAACTTTCGCTGAGCTAAATACGGCGTCGGTTATGGATCGTTTACTTTGAAAAAAATAGTCGTTAAATATAATTATTGAGACATTTTTTACAGTCAATTTAGCGAATTATAAAACTGCAAAGTATGGTTTGGCAGAAGAGTTTAGCGCTTTTCGAAGCCAAATTGGCAACGTGACCCAATTTTTTATTCAAAAGTTGCTGTTTAATGCGGTTGCCACACGGCCACCACGTCAAATCTTGTCGAGCTATAGAATGTCTGTACCTTTAAGATATGTATAGCCTAGTTGGTAGTGACCCGGGTGCTAGCGTTTCCTGGTTCGATTCTCCGCAAGGGCAAATATTTATTTCCTCCCCTCCCCTTCTTGAAAATAGCCCTAGAGTCGCCAATTCTCGTGTGAAGTTCTTCCTTGATAAGAATACTTGCCAACCTAATTCCTCCCTAATCTCCAGGACATAAGGGCCACATGGCGTTCGTGCAGCGCATCGACCGCGAGGGTGCTGGGGACCCGGTCTACGAGACCGTCGGGCTGGTCACGCTGGAGGATGTCATCGAGGAGATGATCCAGGCAGAGATCGTCGACGAGAGCGATGTCATCAGTGAGTGCATTTGTGTTTGAGGTTATAATTTATGGGTTAAGGTTAGGTTAACTTTACCGGTAAAAAAAATTGTCACCACATCAAGGGGGGGTTTCGCCGACAACTTTTCATCGAATGTGTTGTTTCACCGAATTTCATTTCATCGAAAGCTAATTTGTGACGTTCTCAATATAAAGGGACCTTATGGAGGCAGGCGGTTACGCCGTTTTTAGAACTGTTACCATAGTATTCGTATAGTTACAAGAACAAGAAGAGCGTAACTGGATTCCTCCATAAGGTCCCTTTATACTGAGAACTTCACATTTCTGCTGAAACATTATTAAGCATGGGTTACGTAGTAGATCGATACTCAGACTTGTGACCACCAAAAAATTGTAATCGCACGTGGATTGCCTGTCGATGAAATAAAAATTTGGCGAAGTAAAGCATATAGAATGCATATAGAATGAGTGTCAATGATTCAAGGGTAAACCGTGGGCCTTTCCAACAGAGATTCCAGAAGAGAGAGATATTCTAGAAGAGAAGTCAAAGTTTCCCGTTTTCACCAGCGCTACGCTAAGTTAAGATAGGGAAATAAACGATCGCAATTGGTAGATATCAACACTCTGCTACGCAGCTTAGCACAGCTCTGGTGTAAAAGCAGCCTTACAGTGGGTCAGTTCCCGACACTAGCCAACGCTTGTATTGTGGCCACCTAAATTACTATTTTTTATTTCTATAAGTCATCAATCTCAAAGAAAAAAAAAAACAAATTTTAAGAGTTTTTTGTTCTAAAAGGGAGTATGTGAAATTTGCCACATCTATAATCAGCCAAGTGAACTTCCGGTAGCCGTTTCAGCTTATTTCTCGTAAAAATAGCCAAAATACATGAAATATTTCTTAATGTGGTATTTTTTTTTTATGTGCAAATTCAAAATGAAAAATTTTGTCCTAGAGAGCCCCCACACTAGCGTCTTTTGAGCGTCACGTCGGCGTCCTACCAGCACCCGATTCATACAATTATAGCTAGTGTGGGGGCTCTCCGAGCATTCCACTGTAGCCCACATCTGAAGAAAAAACTTAACGTTACCCCTCCCCTCCGCAGGCGACAACCGCACGAAGAAGCGGCTGCCGCGGCCGCTGAACCGCTTCCAGGACCTCGCCGCCTTCGCCGGCCACCAGCCGCACCGCGTGCACGTGTCGCCGCAGCTCGTGCTGGCCACCTTCCAGTTCCTCTCCACCAGTCAGTACCACCCTCGCATCACCACCATCTCAGCACAGTTCTACTCACCTCTTTATTAATTTAGCAGCAACATTACCCAGCATCTACGAGAACACATCACATCACATATTTATTTAAATATAACAATTATAACCTAAAAACAAATTTTAGTAAAAGAGGCGTTAGTTAATTCTCTCACCTCACCTCATAGTCCCTGAGCCCGCTCCAAAATTGCCTACGTCATATGACATCACGATAAAATGCATGGCACACGGTCGGAAAAGTTGTGCTGAGCGAGGATCAAAAAATTATCGCACCTAAAATTGGCCGGAAGTTTGAGAAAATCCTTCACTTCCACTCAAAATTTCAAGGTTATATTTACGTCATGTGACATCACTATGACACACCTGACATCATTTAGCCCTTTAATCGTAGAGAGTCAACATAAGTCTGTCAGTTCTGAAATGGCCGGAAGTACTTGACAGACGGTGCTAAAGATGGCCACTGGATACGTTTTCCTACGTCATGTGACATCTTGACGAAAATTATTATAAACGTTTTGAAATAATAGTGTCATATGACGTTGGAAATTTTGGAGTGGACTCAGGGACTATCAACCTTTAGGGGCCGTATAAACTCATCTTGGCCAAGATGACCGTCTTAAAACATGTCAGACATGACAGTTTTCTATTGACGTTAGTAAACTACCTCGTCGAATCGTGTCTTGAGATGGACATAAAAATAACCTAACAGAGTTAAAAACCCTCGATATCAGCGCCTAAAAACCCTCTGAGCAATGAGCAAAACCTTTAACGGGCTCCAAGCACGTACATTTTCACTGGAGGGACTTCGTCACTAGAAGATTTCAAGAATTAAAAAATCAGATTCCTTCATCAACTAGAAAAAGAGCTGATGATCTTCAAACGGCTGAACAGATTTTCATGAAACATGGCTAAGAACACTCGGGATAAAATTATCTATGACACAGAAAAAACTAAACGAAAATCGGTTCATCCGTTTGGGAGCTACGATACCACAGACAGATACACAGACAGACACGTTAAACTTATAACACCCCTCTCTTTTTGCGTCGGGGGTTAATAAAACAGAAATCTAAAAATAGATGTTATTCCAACAGGCGTGGACCCGTTCCGTCCCGAGATGGTGTCGGAGACGGTGCTGCGTCGCCTGCTGAAGCAGGACGTGGTCCAGCTGATCAAGCTGCGAGGAGACGAGGTCAAAACAGACCCCAAGATCTACGTGTTCCAGGAGGGGAAGCCGGTCAGTACATCTTCAAATAGGTTTTATATATATTTATAGCTATTAGAAGCAAGGTGGCCAGAACACAATTGGACATTAAAGTATCGAGGAAGCACCAATCGGGGGTGTTCTCTTGCTTGCTTTTAATCACAGGGGATGAGGGAGTTGAATTTAACAAGACGTTTACGTAGATGATTTTTGTCTCAAGAATGTCTCTTTGCCCCCAGGTGGACTACTTCGTGCTGATCCTGGAGGGCCGCGTGGAGGTGACGGTGGGCCGCGAGAACCTCGTGTTCGAGGCGGGGCCCTTCACCTACTTCGGCGTGCAGGCGCTCACGCAGAACATCGGCGTCGGTACGTATACAGGACATGGAGCCCGGTGCCTTGTGTACTCCAACAAGACGGTGGACAGGTGGACTACTCCGCGCTGATCCTGGAGGGCCGCGTGGAGGTGACGGTGGGCCGCGAGAACCTCGTGTTCGAGGCGGGGCCCTTCACCTACTTCGGCGTGCAGGCGCTCACGCAGAACATCGGCGTCGGTACGTATACAGGACATGGAGCCCGGCGCCTTGTGTACTCCAACAAGACGGTGGACAGGTGGACTACTCCGCGGTGATCCTGGAGGGCCGCGTGGAGGTGACGGTGGGCCGCGAGAACCTTGTGTTCGAGGCGGGGCCCTTCACCTACTTCGGCGTGCAGGCGCTCACGCAGAACATCGGCGTCGGTACGTATACAGGACATGGAGCCCGGCGCCTTGTGTACTCCAACAAGACGGTGGACAGGTGGACTACTCCGCGCTGATCCTGGAGGGCCGCGTGGAGGTGACGGTGGGCCGCGAGAACCTCGTGTTGATTGGTTGCTTGGTATCCTTCCTGTGATCACGAATATTTCCAATTCCTCATATTGTAAACCAATCATAAAGTCATCACTTTTAAACAACTAATCGCTATACTCCTTTTTTCCAGCTGAACCTCAGTCCCCCACGACCCTGGGCTCTCTCCAAAACCTGAACATGGACTCGATGCTGCGCCACACGTTCGTGCCGGACTACTCCGTCCGCGCCATTGCTGACGTCTACTATCTGACCATCAAACGGTGAGTGGTGGGAAAGTTGAGTGATGGACAGATTGCGTGATGTGATTGGTCAAATAACTTACTGGTCGTGAGAACATTGAGTATTGAGATATGATCAGGAAATTCAGGAAATTGTGGGGAGATCAGACAAAAAGATGGTAAAAAATCGAGTAGTATTTATAGTTCGGGTACTAACTTTAGGCTAGAAAATTGAGTACTTAATGGTCAGGAAATTGATCGATGGTCAGGGAATTTAATTATGGTCAGGGAATTTAATTATGGTCAGGGAGTTTAGTTATGGTCAGGGAATTATGTTATGGTCAGGGAATTTAATTATGGTCAGGGAATTTAAATATGGTCAGGGAATTTAAATATCGTCAGGAAATTTATTGATGTTCAGGGAGTTTAGTCATGGTCAGGAGATTGAGGAATGGTGTCGAGGTCGATTAAAGCTTATATTTCTATGCCGTTTTCATAATTTTCAATTTAATTTACGATTACCTTTTTTATTTTGAACATATACTCTTTTTGTTTAGATACTTAATTAAATTAAATCACGTGATACTGTTAAACGGCCAATCGAAATCTGACGTATTAGTGTTCGACTTTCATTGGCTAATGGGCAATATCATGCTGTTTACGTTTAGTGAAATACCTAAAGAAACGTAGTATAGTGCCTAATGGAGTTTTATCGAAGTATGTTTTGTTTCAGCTCGTTGTACTTGGCAGCTAAGCGCGCCACTTTGATGGAGAAAGGAGCCCTCACGAAGGGAGGCACCAACGAGCAAATCGAGCCTGAAGTTGACAAGGTACGCAGTAAAAAACTAGTCTGACGAATGGCCTGATATTAACACAGTTTTTTTAAAATGGTTGGACCATGTCAGCAAAAAGATCTTTTTTACGGACAATGGTGAAAATTTTTTTTTTAGTATCCTGCTACGCCTCGTGTCTTAACATCAGGCACGCGTGTCAAGAGAGAATTTTGTATTGTTATAGTCGTAGCATCATTATTTATGCAAATTCAGTCCCGAAATTCTCGAAACTGCAAAACTATTTACGATCCAACAATTTGCGGTTTACAGTACGCGAATTGAAGACAATGTTTGACAAACATTTTTTTTTCCAGTTATTACACGACAGCAGAAACGAGCCAATTAGAGAAATTGAGACACCAAGCCAGGTACGGAGTAAAAATGGAAAGAAATCCATAAAAAAAAACATTATTTTACAAATAGTGCTCGGAAAGGATACAATTTTATATGTCCATACGAGCTATAGTCTATTATTTTTGATATTTAACGAAATATAAACAAACAAAACCACGTGACGTCGTTCATCAGCCAATAGAAAGGCACCATTGATCCGTCAAATTCCAAAGAACAATTTCCATTGGCTGTTCAACAGAGCCACGTGGTTCAGTTTGTTTACAATTATTTGTGCCTAAATAAATAGACTATAGATATACTCTGCTTATCCCGTCCACTGGTTATCCTCCTAAGGTCCATCATACAACGAAATTTGCCAATGGAATATGAACCTAATGTAAATAGTCAATTTTCTAATTTGATTGTCAGTCATAAAAACAAAGGAAATTCCACCTTATCTCCTATGCAATGGATCTTTATTCCATTGGCCGTATTATGTACAAATTTTTGTACTAGGCCTTTGGAGTTTATATCATGGTTAACTATGTATGATATGAATTTCAAAAATCAAATACCGTTTTTTATGTGCACGCGGCTAGACGTTGGAAATACCTAAAATTAGATATTAAGAATGAAGGTGGGTATATTTCATTTTTCACATGGCAACAATTTAACCTAACTTACTGATGGCTAGTTTAGCTCTATGCTTGTGCATTGTTTCTGGTTTCCCGGTAAGTGTCGTGTTGCCAGATCTACGGAAAAATCGGAAGATCCACCGATTTTCCTAGACTAAAGATTTACATAATTGGATCTGGCAACACCGTGTTAGCATGTAATAAACGAGACCGGCGGTTAAAAGGCTGGCATAGAGGCATTCCAAGGTAGTCTGGGTTGCGCCTGGCACCACGAAGATATGGCGATTGCAAAACATTAGATTGGATCTAGAAAAAAATACCTAAATAACAGTAACAGATCTTTTGCCTCTCTTTCTCTAGAAAGGAAGAAAAGAAACAAAAAACCACTTAAGTATATCTTATGTTTTCCTAAGGCCATAGACGCAAAACACATGTAACGTAATTCAAGGTAACTTTTTCTCACTTTTCACATTTAAAAAGAGACGGCAAGGTCCTCAAATCGAACGGAGGTTCCGCGTGTAGTTAGTACTCAGTGAGTGTATTCATATACTCAAACCCTAGCACTACTTAGCCATTGCCGAGAAAAAACCTAGTTTGAAAAAAAAGCTTTGTTTTTATTAAAGTTTTAATTACTCGTTATAAACAATTTATTTTGAACTTTTATACTTACATTATTGAATCGCGAATTTAATAATGTATAAAAGTTTAAACAAAAAAAAGTTTTTTTTTTTTTAATCTTTAGGATTCTTTTTCTCGGCAATGGCTAAGTAGTGCGCTCTAGAGTTTGAGTATATGAATACCCTCACTGAGTACTAACTACACGCGGAACCTCCGTTCGATTTGAGGACCCCGCACCCTTGCCGTCTCCTTGTTAGTGAACTGTGAGCTTAATTGCCTTCTCCACATTATAAAAAAAATATGATTGATTGTTTATTTTTAATGTTCTCCCAGGCAACTCCATCATCAGCCAGCGCAGTGACACATGCTACGTTTAAGAACGAGAAAGAAGAAGAGGAAGCTCTACTAAAGAAATAACACGGCAACACTGCCCAGCGACTGGCAATACCGCATTGCGTCATTAATAAGTGAAACAGTAAATGATAATTATATTTGTGTCAATATTTCGTCAATTAATTGACATATATCAAATTAAATTAAATAATGTTTGAAACGGAACCCACAGCGCACACTGTTGGCTTTCTATCGGTCGATTATACGGTTGTCCTTATAGATTTTTACAAAGTTTGTGGAGACAACACAATCGGCCGACTAAATAGGCTGCAGTCTACGCGGGGCCTTAGTAATCAATGGTAAAAATAATATACTCGCAAAGTTGCAGAAATTTGTAGTAATAAGGTATTGTATACATATGTTTGTGACTTTGTGGTATACATATACAAATTGGTAGCTTTGTCAATTTTATTATAGTCCTCGGTTATTTTCGTGTTTCCAACAAATATACTGTCAGATGCGAGAGCGAGCGTAGCAACAAAGAGTTGATGAGTGATGGATGACTATTAATAAAATTGACACTAATTTTGTTAGTTACATTTTACCACTATGGTAACAATATGGCAACACTTAATATTTAAAATTAATGATATTAGTGCCTTTAGGCCGGTAACACAAAAAATTAAATGAAAATATAGCATTTACTTCATGTAACAATAAAAATAAATTTGACGGAATGTAGGTATTCGTTGCGTACGACTGTACACTAGGGAGCATTGAACGTGGGTCACTAAGCGTTTAAAATTCATATGCACCGTGAGACTGTGACCCATTTCACAGCTCGGCACGGCACCCCTGTATCTTTAGCAGCCTTTACTACCTCAACATTGGCACGTGATGGCGGGAAAATGTGTTACATTTAACGGGCAATCGACAAAATTGTAGATTTTTTATTTAGTGATCGTAATATTTAATATTGGCATTTGCAATTTAACAATTAGTTTTTAGGTTATGTTTATTGAATAGTAACAGTACTTATTTTTTAATATGGCAACATTATGCGCGCCATATGTGACAGTTTAAACTTTTAATAGAAGCTTGATTTTGAATGCTTTTTAATAATGGAATATAGACCCATTCTCTCTAAAACCAAAACAGTATTTTCATATGAAATAAATAATTATTTTTTTGATACGATCAATACGCATTAGAAATTAGCTATGTGTCAGAGGCACGTATTTTTTTTTACTTTTATCTTCACATTCTAACCAATCAAATAATTGTTAAAAAATAAAATTATTTTTAATTATTTTTAAAGTGAAGAGTACAAAATCGCTGTTTACCTTCTTTTAAATAATTATTTTTTGTACTGTCTAAGTTGGCGCCAAAAATATCCTTCAAGCAAATAGCGTTTCGGAAAACTAACGACTTGAGACAAAATTAAATACTATAAAAAAAATCACAATCAGCTGATTATAGCTTGGCAAAAGAGTTCGACGCGGTGACAAATGCAACTGTAAATATTTTTAAGTGGCAACACCACATGCGTAGAAATTGGTTAAAGTTGCCAATATACTCTGAATAGCGCCCTTTAAAAAAACGCCAAGCTATTTTAATTTGCTATGTAGTTTTAAAAATGGCGCCAATCCCCAAGTCTGTATATCGAATTAAAAATATTTCAAAATACCAATTCTTATGGAACTGCCTTTTAATTGTAAGAGAAATGTAACAATTTTAAATATCGCTTGACATAGAATAGAAGTTTTATTAATTGTTATTGCAAAATGGCGGCAATATCTGAATCGATAATGACGTCTATAAAATTAAAAATAAACCTCTAAGATTCCAACGCAAGTATTTGTATAGGACTATAAGTAAGTTACATAAGATATGCGATCTTTGGATGTAGTGGTAACACCAATACAGCAATAAACATAGAATAAGTACAAAGTATATCTATAAGCCGGACTATAAGATGAACTTTGCACTAGATATCTTTCTCTATTTTGTAGATTACGTATTTCTTTAGAGAGAATGAGCCAAAAACTGGCTGTATTTTTTCTTCAACTGTCATTGTCACAAAAGTACTTCCCAGAGCTTCCAGTAAGTCCAGTACAACATTAAAAAGTCGTTATAGCGACCATTTAAGTTTATGGCAGGGTGACATCTTCATTTAACGAAAGAATATGCACATCTCTTCCAAACTCTTTATGAAAGCCATAATAAAAAAGTTCAAACATAGGTACGTCTTTTGTTGCTTTCATAGTCGGGTTTCTATGCTTTACATTTATTCTATGGCAATTAATTTAAAAAAATACACATACACCCGTGGTGCTTTAGTTGAATGTATCATAGTTGCATTTATCGTCTATCTTAGGCTTTATTTTTTAACTGTACTAGGGCAAAGCGTGTCTGAATACCATCCCCAAATGTTAATGTGAGAAAGGGAGAGCACGATATTTAGGTTCGATTCAGATAATGTTGCCATGAATAATTTTAAATACCGTATGTGGATACGTATTGTAAGTAGGAGGTGCATGTTATTAATTTATTAGATTTTTAATATAATAGTTATATTAACTTCCGTAATAGTGCCTTAGTGAATGGAAAAGCTGTTGATTGATTCAAAGACCTTACTTTCAATAGATCTTAAATAGTGACAAGGGTGTTTTCATAAACTTTTTGGCTGGCTTAAAATTGACTTTTAATTAAAAAATATAAATGTCAAACTCGGCACAATGTAAAGTTTCCTTTACCTTACCTTAAATATCCAAAACGTAACAAGGGTGACTTTCAAAAAAGTTGTACGTAAGGAACTCAAAAACTGTTAAAACATTTCTTTAAGTAACGATAGTTACACGAAGGGAAAAATTAACTATATACAATTTAATTGAAATTCATCCTCAAATCAAACAATATTTAAAATTATGAAAGTTCACGAAAGAAAATATTTAAGGTCTTTGAATTGATTGAGTAGGACAGAATATGAATGTACTTACGCATTACTAAAATACATAAAACTGTTCGTAGAAGCGTGTCGTATTTGGGAATAGATATAACCTAAAAGGTGCTAAGATATCCATTAATTCCTACAAAACGTATAGATAAATTGAAACTGAATTTGTAGTATTTTAATATACATCAAGTATATTGAAATCCAATATAGCTCGCTTATAATTTTATTCCATATAACAATAACAGTCTTTTTTTTCAAATTTGATCTAAATTGCCTTTGAGTTGTTTCTGACAGTCACTAAATGTGTTTGAGTGTCAATCAACCCACTCGAGTCTCACTCAATGTATTTGAGTGTCAATCAACCCACTCGAGTCGCACTCGTTGTGTTTGAGTGTCAATCAACCCACTCGAGTCTCACTCAATGTGTTTGAGTGTCAGTCAACCCACGCGAGTCTCACTCAATGTATTTGAGTGTCAATCAACCCACTCGAGTCGCACTCGTTGTGTTTGAGTGTCAATCAAACCACTCGAGTCTCACTCATTGTGTTTGAGTGTCAGTCAACCCACTCGAGTCTCACTCAATGTATTTGAGTGTCAATCAATCCACTCGAGTCTCACTCGTTGGGTTTGAGGGTCAATCAACCCACTCGAGTCTCACTCACTCGATGTGTTTGAGTGTCAATCAACCCACTTGAGTCTCACTCGATGTATTTGAGTGTCAATCAACGCACTTGAGTATCACTCGATGTGTTTGAGTGCCAATCAAACCACATGAGTCTCACTCGATGTATTTGAGTGTCAATCAACCCACTTGAGTCTCACTCAATTAATTTGAGAGTCATTGTTATTTTATTACAGTAATCCAACAATTATAAGAGGCTAAAATTATTTTTTGAATAAAATTGTACACTATTAATTGATTATGAAAACTATATGTTTAAGGAAATTTAATAATTTGGATGGTTCTTTCGTTTGACGCTATGTATTATAGAAATCAATTAATTTGGTTATTATTAAAAATAATGGAATATCGCGCTTATTTGTTTGTTTTAATTCTACCTCGTCTCCAAATTAATTTTATCCAGTCGATTGGTCTAGTTTATTTTCTAAACAGGTAAGGGTGGCCACTTCAGGTTGAAATTTGACATTTACCACTTACAAAATGTCTTCCGGCAACTCCTAGGACCCGTAAGAGAGGATGGCAGTCAGAGAATCCTTATTTTTTTTATTGAAATCGAAAAACTGATTTCCGATGGCCTAGTGTAAGTTTTGCAACGTTTTTACGTCTCGATCGCGTTTGCGTAAAAGTGTCACTTCGTATGGAACTGTCAAATGTTTCGAATACGCGTCGCTAGGGGCGCTGTCACATTTCCATACTAATACGGTTACATTACGTCTTTTGCTGTTTCTTAGAGTCCGGTTTCTATGCATGTACTTATTCTGGGGAAAAATTAGTACATTCTCAGGAAAACCCAGTAGATCCCCAGAAAAATCAAGAGACCTGGCAATACTGCGCTATACATAAGAATGATTGTCGATTGGCCACGCCTGCGTCCAGTCAGCCGCCCCAAGTATCGCTGGAAGGAAGCTGTTGAGACAGACTTGCGCCAACTTCAATAGGATGGCAAAAAAATAAACAAAATAACAAATAAAAATATTTATTTACAGTCTTAACCTAGTATTCACAGTATTTTATCACGAAGCCAACTTGCTGATGTCTTCATATTGTACTCCCTTCACTAACCGCCCCGTTAGAGGTCCTTCCGATATCTAAAACAAGAATGTAACTTACTTTATATGTCATAGCGACCCGCCCTCGCTTCGCTCCGTTTAATTTAATATAAATTAAAATATAGCTCCGATCAACAATATAAAATAAAATAAATCAATATCAGGGACAATCTAACACAAATTGACCTAGTCCCAAACTCAGCTGGCTTGTGCTATGGGTACTAGGCAACGATGTACTATACTTATATGTATAGAGAAATACATACTTAACTAGATAACCGGTCACAGAACAAAAACCGGTCAAGTGCGAGTCGGACTCGCGCACCGAGGGTTCCGTATTTAAGTACCTACTTGAAAAATATACTTTATTCGTATGCAATATGAACGGTCATTTTTTGCACATTTTTCGCCGAATTTTCATTTCATCGACAGGCATTTCCAGGTGCAGGTGTTATATTTTTGTGGTGCTCACAAATCTAACCTAACCTACGTTACCAACAATGCTTAAAACGGTGACCTGTCGTTTAGCCGAGTTTAATTACGCAGATTTATGTTTCGCAGACAACTATTGGCAGACCTTTCTTTTGGCCGAGTAACGTTTGGTATAATTTCATTACGCTTATTATTTGTTTCGCAGAGTAGTCGGCAAGAAGAAAAGCGATACGCAGAGTTACGTTTAGTCGATTGTTTGTTTCGTAATTGTCTACTTACCGAACACCTGTTCGTCGAAACATGATAAGCAGAGTTATCATATGACATCATTATTGTTAAGTAGATTTAAGGTTCACTCGATTTTTGTTTCGGAATTGTTTTTATACATAATATTATAACACTGCCAACAAAAATACTGTTATCAAAATGTAGTTAGATGTGACGACGAGCGTCAGCGAGAAGGAGTGTTTGATAGAATTCACGATCATCCACCGAATTGCCAGCGTCGCGACTTGGTTTGTTTTGACTTCAATAAGTAAACATTCCCAGGGCAAAACGAAAAGGTGGAGAAATGTTGATATGAGCACTTAATAATAGTTCAACCGTTTAAATGCGAAAGGTTGTTCGAGCAAACATTCAAAATGTGTAGTAATTAATAGCCTAAACGAATTTCTGTCAATAGTTGTTCAGCTTACTGACTCATAAGCCAACTAAATAGTTGCTAACGGTTGAGTTACGAAACGTTAGTCTGCGAAACAATACATCTACGAACAAATCCATCGGTGTACCGTTGCTCGGCGAAACGTTGTCTGCCAATCAATAATCTGCGTAAAAATTGTCGACGAATCATTAGGTAACCGCTTAAAACAACCTGAAAATACTAAGGTTTCCGCAGAAACTAGCTTTCGATGAAATGTAATTCGGTGTAAAGATACATTCGATGAAAAGTTTGTTCGGTGAAACAATAATTTAGGGAATGAGGGGTGTGGCGGCGGCACGCACCTCGACGTCGCAGCAGAAGCGGTCGGCGCGCAGGACGCGCAGCAGGCCGGCGGCGCCGCGGTGGGCGCCGTTCACGAAGCGCACGCCGCGCCCCAGCGACGGGATCACGGTCTCCAGGTGGTTCTGGAGACAACCAAATAACACCATTTTTGGGTGGTTTGAAAACAATTTTTTTTTTTTTTTTTTTTTTTTTATAAGAGAGGGAGGCAAACGAGCATGCATTACCTGATGAGAAGTAATCACCACCGCCCATGAACAACGACAACTCAAGAAGAGTTGTCGGTACGTTGCCGGCCTTGTAGGGAGATGAACGCTCTTTTCTTGAAGGCCCCCACGTCATAACTGGCCGGAAACGCCGCAGAAGGAAGTTGGTTCCACATATTTAACCCGTCGAGCGCTTGACGTAAATTAGGGCCACTTGCACGAGTTTAATAACCCGGGGTTGAGAAATTATTTTATTAACCTGATTTTATCTTGCATATAAAGAAACTAACCCAGGGTTAACTAACCCGAAAATTTTATTCTGCATGTTGGCAATTCATTCCCTCTGCTTACACCCGGCGAAATACAAGAGAACGAATAACGAATGACAAAGTATTCTTCCCTCTCTCACATAACAGTAACTTACATAAGTCCTTTTCTTTCTGTCAGATTTGAGGTGACAGTTAACCCTCCAATTTTGGCGGGTTAAATAATTAAATATTTAACCCATTTTTAAGTGTTAAGTCTAGGCAGTGCAAGAAAAAATAATTACTTAACCCTGCGTTCGCATTTAACTCGGGGTTATTTAAATTAACTCTGGACCGCGCAAGTGGCCCTCTAAGTCAATTAATTGTCATCTCTGTATAATGACAAGTAAAGTTGTATATAACAATAGAGATTATGACATTTTTTTTTCTTTGTCGATCAGGTAGAATATCAATAAGTATTGGACACGTATTTCTTTTTTTTTTAATAATCAAAAAATTACAAACACATATTGAGTTGAAATGTCGCGAACTCCCGAACTTTGACGCGCTTTATTTTTGTCATTGTTTTCGTTTGATTGACAAAAGAAAAAATACGTGTCCAATGTATTTTGATAGTCTAATCTAACTGACGGATTAAATAGAATTTCGTTTTCTTTACCCATCCATCAACTCTATTCGAATTAAAATGTACAAATATTATAATAAATCATACCTGGTCTAATTTAAGCTTCGTCCCGTCATCCGTCAGTTTGACGCAAGCAGCGTATTTCTCCACCACCTTCTCGACGACGCCTTTCCTCTTATAATACTTGTCCCCCAGAGATTTGGTCACTATTTTGACGAGAATGCCTTCCGTGAGCCAGTGGTCCTTGCTGGAGGCAAACACAAAAACAATAGGGGTACATATCTGGAGACAATGTTGTACAAATTGACCTAGACCCAAACTATGCTTGTACTATGGGTACTAGGCAACGATATACATACTTGTATAGGGAAATACACACTTAAGTATAATTTTTTCTCTCGTAGTAATATTGTCATTTTTTTCTGCTGAACTACGCAGATATTTTACATTATTATTTAAGTAGTATTATTGTCATAAGACTCTAAACTTTATTAAAAAAAATGACTAACTGTTGAGTTTCTTGCGACGCTTCTTCTCAGCAGTGGTCTCCTCTTGGGAAGCGCTGGTAGATTTTGACGTGTAAAAGTGCCCGTGCGGCCTGCTTACTGAATGAATATCTATCTTTATCTTTTTTAAATACATAGAAAACAACCATGATGCAAGAATGCGCTCATCGCACAATTATTTGTGTGATTGGATCATACACATTCATAATCATTCACTTAAGAGCTACGCTCTTGTCAGTGGAGTAATTTCCATTCTGTTCTATTCCAAGTCTTATCTTTAACACGGATATCTATCACTTTATCGAAACTCCTTTCATCGAACGTATCATTTCATCGGAAGCTAATTTCCGCGTGCAGGAGTTATAATTTTTTGGTGGTGTCAGATCTAACCTAACCTACGTAACCCATGCTTAAGATAACCTGAAAACAATAAGGTTTCAGCAGAAATTAGCTTTCGATGAAACGAAATTCGATGAAATGATACGTTCGATGAAAGGTGTTTCGATAAAGTGATGAAATACCCTTTAACAGTCTAAAGCCGCGTATCGACTGCGCGCTCCAAACCCTCGAACATTGGCGCGCGCAGTCGATACGCGGCCTGATACGGCACGACGCCTTTTTTTTCTAGATACGCTCTTCTTGTTCTTCTTCTTTTCCTTTTAAGGGTTCCGTATCCGAAGAGTGCTTAACGGGACCCTATTACTAAGCCTACGCTGTCCGTCCGTCTGTCCTAACTCAAAAGAGCTGTATCTTTTGAACCGTAAAATATAGCCCGTTGATTTTTTTGCACAATACGTGATATAACGGCGGATTACCTAACAAATAATAAAAAAGTCAAAATGTAAAATAATAAGGGGAGTCCTCATATAAGAAACGTTTTTTTTTTTATTAACATTTTTTTAGTTCTGTCGTAATAACGGTAATACATATTTACAAGCGTCAAATTTTGTATGATTATAGAACAAACCCTATAGAATAACAACAAATACTAAAAACCGGCCAAATGTGTACGGAACTCTCAGTGCGCGAGTCCGACTCGCGCCTGCCCGATTATTCCTTCTATTTTCCCTCCAATTATAATCTTGATGTACTCGTCGTGCCGTAACGGAGCAAAACATCTTCCCTAGTCTATTTTATATTGTGCAACTTTTCAATGCCATGTCAAATAAAAACTAGAGCTAATGTCAACCTTAATTCATACACACTCAGGTTTATTTTGCGTTGTCAATGGCGTTGAAAAGTTTAATAGACTTCCTTTTCCGTTTTCAATGGTATGCACTTCCTCGTTCCTCTCTGTCCAGCTTATTCACACATATTCACAGAAACAAAATTGGTCTCTCCTGTTCCAGAAAGTTCCGTATTTCATAAGGTCGAAATTTCAGTAGCTTTGGATGCCACTTTCGGTTATTTTATAGAGTGCCCTGACTTCTACAAAATAACAGAAGATGGCATCCAAAGCTACATGAATTTCGACTTTAATGCGATCAAGGGACTGATGGCGGTTGAAAAGCTCGTGAAATCACCCATATATCCACGTAAAGGGAGCCCGATATTATCGAAATTATACGAGTTAAAAACTCTAGGAACAGAAGGACCGATGTCAAACCCAAATCTGTGTATGACCCGATTAGAACCCGGGACCACTAGCTTCGCAGGCACGGTCACTACCAACTAGGCTAACCGCCTCGTCTGATATTAAATTCTATCTGTAAAATTATGAATACTGCTCTGGATACTCACCGGTTTGCTCTGTCCTTAGATTTCTCTTCCATCGCCATAATTTCATCTAGAGCATTCATTTTACTCTTCTCCTTGTCTTCTTTTACCTTCTTGCTGGAGCTTTCTTCTTTATTTTTTAATTTTAGTGCCGACGTCGAAAGTTCCGGCTTTTTGTCTAAAATAAAACAAATATTTTTATTGCATTGCATGTTTTCTTTCTATGTCAATTCTTTGTCGTTCCTTCTTTTGACATAGATAGTGCCGATTGTCCTAAAGTCATTTGCTATAACTCTTTTGTCATAATGGATGTTAGCCATAATGCTTAGTAACCATAATACTCGTATTTAATTCCCATGACATACATAATTTCAGTTGTCATAATTTTTAAATCCTATGACAATTTACTTAATTTGCTAGGACCGACTTGCTAGCATTGTAACAGACTTCTGGCAGCAACCCTGCTTTATTTATCATTAGGACACACAATAGGGATGATGACTTTTTTTTTCTTTATCGATCAGGTAGATTATCAAAAAGTATTGAACACGTATTTTTTTTATTTTTTCACATAATCAAAAAATTACGGAGAATTATTGAGTTGAAATGTCGCATGGCGTCACGTCTCAATACGATTTTTACACAGAAGTGACGTCACGAGCCCCACTCCCGAACTTAACCGCTTTATCTTTGTCATTTTCTGTTTGATTGCCAAAAGACAAAAATATGTGTCCAATATTTTTTGATAATCTAACTGACGGACTAAATATAATTTCGTTTTCATTACCCAGTCATCATCCCTTTTATTAGGATCAAAAACATTATGTCAAGTAATAATTAGGACAAACGATTATTATTACCACAAATATTATGGCAAGTGGAATTAGGATTACAAACGAAATTAGAGAGCAGATTGGGCAGTAAAAAATTCACAGTCACCTTCATTCTTCCTCTTAAGGTTCAAACTCAGCGAGATGCGTTCCTGGCTGCTGTCCCGCTTCAGTTCTGAGTAGGTTGGCGCGTCGCTTGGGCCTTCCTTTCTCCCCCGTTCTACTTGCTTCTGTATAAACTCTAGCATTCTCTCCTGGAATTTTGACTCTTTATTTGATAGAAACCAAAAATAAACCTTATTCTAACATCAATTGACACAAGTTTAATAAAAGCATTATTAACTGTTTGCAAGTTATAGAGCAATATATGACAAAATCCGTGAGGCAAAACACATTTTTGAAAATCTACCGTTTTTCGGAGCTTATATCTAGACAACGATTGGGAATAGGTAAAAAGTGTATAGAATCAAAATTGTAGAGAATTTTATCAGCTTTTATAGTTTCAAAGTAGTGGAACAAAATTTCCTATAACACATCATTTTCGAGATGTAAACAAACAATCAAAAAACACGGGATCTTCTGTATGATGTATAATGATAATAATTTACCTGATCATCCTTATCCATCTTCTCTTTCTTCGCTTTAGCCTCAGCCGCAGCTACTGTTGCCGGGTCCCGGTCGATGTACGCCACAAACCACCCCTTCTCCGTCTCGTCCACCACACACTTGCCTTCACGGCCGAGCCACTTCACAAAATCCGTGAGCGTCTCCCATTGTGTAGCGTTCATGTGGAGATGGTCTCTGAAACATTTTCATAAGTTTATGGACTCATCATGGTATCATCCAGTTTCCTGCTATTTTTAACCTGTCCTGTGTTCGTCAGGATTCCCATCTGATCCTCTCACAAGAACCAAAATTTACACTGAACATTTGCATGCATTGTCTACAACTCGACATCATCTGCTTATTAAGGCAAAATCCAACGAGCCCAAACATGGCGGGGCTATCTTGTTTTGTAGCGGAGATCCTATGGCCTTCCACCTTCTACCTTCCAACTGCATCATCAGACCAGTACCATGGTACCATATTAATGCATGCCACCGAAGTTACGTAGGTATACAAAATTTCAGCTCAATCAGACACCGGGAATTGGTTCTAAATCACCTTGCAAGATTTGACCAAAGCAAACAAACTAACAAACATTGCAAATTAAATAAAAGAAGATTAAACCCAGGAGAGCTAGTCTGTATGCAGGGTCACTTGCTGGGACAATCTAGTCGTCGCAAGCAGCCTTTAGATGGTAAGAAAAGGTTTTACCTGTTAGAAATATAATCCTGGTACACTTTATTTGCGTTCACCCTCTTTGTACCAAATTGCCGTTTAAGTAGCTCCACGTAACCATCAGCAAATTCTTTGGAGAACTCGTCGATGTACTTGGAAGAGTTGTCCGCGAACAAAAGAAGCTGCCTTTGATGGGACTCCGACATGGTGTGACATTTAAAGCCGTTTTCATCGCGACATTGTTTTTGGCACATTTGGCAGTACCACCGAAGTTTCTGCAGGCCTTTAGCTTTAATTTTGTTAGCTATGTATTTTGGGGTGCCTTTTTCTGCTTTTCCACCCATTTTTAATAGATTTTAGGCGAGTTGTGCGTCAATATGAACGTGATCAGTTTTGTAAGATAGTTGTGATTATTGAATTATTACAATCGACTGTAAAGGATTTTCAAGTAAAGTCATATATGGTTTGTTAGTTTCTGTTAACATAAAGTTTATTTAGTCTAAATATTCACGTTTAAAAGACTTATAAATAATAATTAGTAGAAAACAAACAGGAACTCTATCGCGATTCTGTCATTCGAGCTATTTCGAACTGTCAGTAAACTTTTTTCTAATAAAATAATTAGGTACGGATTCGTGTGTTTTTAGACACATTTGTTTGTAAACGGTTTTAAAAGCTCTAAAAAAACATTTTTCTTAAAATATCTCTAAAAGTCAACCTTATAAATAGATAACGAAAACAAATCTATTTATTATTCTGGCCAAAAAAACACCATTTTACCAAACACTATATTCGCAAAGGAAGCGGATGCCATTTCTCTCACCATATTGGCAGCTAAAACAGAAGCTGAAATTCAAAATTTGACAATTTTGGCTTTTAAATATTTTGTACTGTTATTTCGGTTTAGCTTACTAAAAATGTGCGAAAACATGGATTTTTGGACAAAAGATAAACTAAAGGCAGTTGGTAAAAAGGTAAATTTAAGGTTACGACAGTTTTAGATTACGAAAAATACACTGTAAGATATTAATATATTTTTTTAGTACAATTCGGACTCTCACGCATCTGGAGATGGAGTGAACCGTCGCTGCTGCCGGCTGTGTTCTGGCCAGCAAGGTTTAACGAGCTTCTACGGGGCGGAGCGGTTTGACCGACTCCTGTATAATTGCTTCAACATAAGGGTAAAAAAAACAAAGACTTCTATGTATAGTACCTACTAGTCGGGATGTGCGGTGTCAAGAAATTGCGGACTAAGTTACAAGAGCCCGATCGGCTTGAACTCATTTACGAGGTGTTTTCAATAAGTTTTGAGAATCGGTATGAACCATCCTCATAATGATATTCTTTTAATGTGGACTAATCAACTTTAAATAAAAGAATAATATACAGGGTGACTGGATATTCGATACATTCCTTTTAAGGAGGCATAGTAGAGCTCATTTGGAGCAAATTAGGTCATTTAGTACCCTTGCCGAGAATTATTAGTTTCTGAGATATTTGAGATTTTAGTTTTTTTTCGAAATTGCGGAACATGTTCGAAAAAAAAGATATAAAAAAATAATTTGCCTTTTTTTAATGCACTTTAATGTATTTTCTGAAAGCTAAAATGTCAGCAATTTCATGTAAGGACAAAAACCTAATCACATAATGCTACATGTCATGTTATTTAATAAAACTCCAATAAAAAGACACAAAAAAGTAATTACTTTATTAAAAGACACTGTTTTTTTTTTAAAATAAATGTATGACATGTAGCGTACAAATCACTGGAAAAACTTCCTTGGTTTACTAGCTATCTAATGAGGTACAATAGTTACCAAAAAAGATTAAATATTCAAAATAGGCAAGTACTAATTAAAACTAAGAAGTACATTTCTTACTTTTCCAGGATTATTGAGGTTTACAAATAAATACTGGGGCATTAGCTTTTATCAATTGAGCTCAAATAAGAGCGCGGTGAAGGGTGGAATTCCAATATTCTCAAGTGGCAACGCTCATCAGATTTTCGGTGGAAGAAAATGGAATCATGGCACCAATCTCATTCTGGATAGCCTGGCGCTCTCATTTTTTCAAACTTTTTTGCTGCCCTAAACATAGAACATGCTTACTACGCGTTTATAAGTAGGATCCCACATTTAAAAAAATCTCTCTCTCTTATCTTATACTAAAAATCTGAAAAATATCTTAAATAAAAGCTCACAGTCGAATATAAAAGGAAAACTACTTATCACGACTAAGTAGACTTTATTGGTTTTTGAGTTGCAGACGACTAAAATGTTGATACTGTGGGGTCGGAATCGATCCCCTTAATTATAGTTAAATTATTTAAATGTAATTTAATTCATAAATTGATTAAAACGTTAATTTTCTATGTATAATTTTGTATTAGTTATATGACATGTATAACAAATATTAAGATTATATATAATATTTAAATGTATAAATAAAATGTATTAAAAACATAAAAAGCATTAATAACAATGTAAAAAGTAAAATTCAAATAATATTTAATATTAACTCGCGGACAGAGCGACCGACGTTCTTATTAGATAGCTAACGCGAAACCGGTCTTGGAGCCGGCCGCCGCGGCCGCGGGGCATTTAATGCAGCGCCCGCGCCGCAGTGACCAGCTAGACTCGACGCAAGACGCATGCGCCTCTTACTAAGAAATCGCTCGCTCGTTCGCATACCTTAAAATTAAGTGCTTTCCTGCTTTCGCCTATACTCCTTCTTTTCTGTATTGACTGCTTGTGATTTGTGCTAACTGTTTCTTCTGTGCGCCGTCATATAAACAATAAATAGTGTGTGTTATCGGACATTGGGGTGTTTGTTTTTACGCCGGCTTCTACTCCCGACTACCGGCCGCTGCGGACACCGCTAACGCAAGCATAAGTATATAGCACGTTACATACGCAACCTACACTGGTGACCCTTGGAGCACGAAAGATGGGCGAAACTGACAACCAGCCCGTAGCGGGACCTAGCGCGAACAAAGAAACTGGCGGTAGACAAAATGGCGCGCCTGCAACTGCGACGGAAATTTACCGCGTTGGCGTCAGAGTGCCTGCGTTTTGGCCTGAAAAACCAGCAATATGGTTCGCTCAAATGGAAAGCCAGTTTAGTATCTCCAACATTACTACGGACGCGACCAAATTTAATTACATTGTCGCGCAGCTCGAGTCACAATACGCCGCCGAAGTGGAGGATATAATTGTTTCTCCACCCGCCACCGATAAATATAAAAAACTCAAAGAAGAGTTAATAAAGCGACTTTCGGTTTCCCGGCAAAAGAAAGTGAAACAGCTGCTGAGCCAAGAGGAGTTAGGAGACAGAAAACCCTCCCAGTTTCTCCGCCACTTACGTAACCTGGCTGGACCAAGTATCCCTGACGAGTTCCTGTTATCAATCTGGACATCACGCCTACCAAACAATGTGCAGTTTATTTTAGCATCGAAGCCCAATGATTCACTCGAGGAGCTCGCCGATTTAGCCGACCGTGTGTATGACGTAGCCAGTCCACAAGTGGCCGCAACATCTGCATCAGACCCGCAAATGGCTACCCTAATGCGTCAGGTTAATGAGTTGACCAGGGAGATGAAGGAAATTAAAACCCAGCTTAGTAGTGGCAGGCGATCACGTTCCAAGGCCCGCGCAAACAGCAAGTCACACAACCGTTCCAGCTCACGGAGGTCTCAGTCCAGTTACCGAAAATTCCCCCAGTGCTGGTACCACGCGAAATTCGGCGAGCAGGCAAATAAATGTGTTAAGCCGTGCGACTACCAGGCGGGAAACGGACAGGGCACTCGTTAATGGCGACCGCCGATTGCCCTAGCACTGGTCGCTTATTTGTCACTGATCAGACGTCGAAGATACAGTTTCTCGTGGATACAGGCAGTGACCTCTGTGTCTTCCCAAGGTCAGCGCTCAAAAATCGACGACAACAAACCGGCTATCAGTTATGCGCAGCAAACGGCTCGACAATAAATACTTACGGCTACATACAACTAATGCTAAATCTAGGCTTGCGCCGCGACTTTGCTTGGCGATTTATCGTCGCGGACGTTACGAAGCCGATTATCGGCGTGGACTTCCTGTCTTACTACAACCTCGTCGTAGACTGCAGGACCAAACAGCTGATCGACAAAACTACTAGCCTCTGCGCCGTGGGGTTGCCTGCCTGTTCGTCGGATGAACTTTCATCAGTCAAAGTATTGTCGGGTGAGTCAGACTATCATCGCATACTAATAGAATACCCCGACATTACTCGCCCGTCTGGCGTTCACCGAGTACCGAAGCATAATGTTCTCCACTATATTAGAACTACCCCAGGGCCTCCTGTGTCTTGCTCTCCTCGACGGTTGGCCCCGGACAAATTAAAAATAGCTAAGGACGAATTCACCGCTATGCTTCAAAATGGAACTGCTCGACCTTCGGAATCGCCCTGGTCGTCACCGCTACACCTAGCCCCCAAGAAGAATAATGGCTGGCGTCCTTGCGGCGACTACCGAATGCTTAATGCGAGAACTATTCCGGACAAATACCCTATTCGTCATATTCATGACTTCTCTCACAACATTTCTGGTTGCCAGGTCTTCTCCACCATCGACCTTGAGAAGGCGTACCACCAGATCCCCGTGAATCCGGAGGATATCCAGAAGACCTCTATCACCACGCCGTTCGGATTGTACGAGTTCCAATACATGCAGTTTGGTCTCCGCAACGCGGCGCAAAGTTTTCAGCGGTTCGTGGATGAGATGGTAAGGGGACTGGATTTTTGCTATGCCTATTTAGACGACTTCCTGGTCTACTCAAAGGACGAAGCTACACACAAAGAACACCTGCGCCAGCTGTTCGCCAGATTTGAGGAGTACGGGATGGTAATCAATACCTCTAAATGTGTCTTCGGTGTCCCAGAGGTCACGTTCCTGGGATACAACATTTCAGCCGCGGGTACCAAGCCTCTTCCAGCCAAGATCGAGGCTGTCAAAGAGTTCCCAATCCCTAAGACCGTCAGGGAGCTGCGCAGATTCCTGGGTATGGTTAATTTTTACCGCAGATTCATCCCAGGTGCAGCGATGTTCCAAGCCCCGCTCAACGCACTACTGACAGGCTCTGTCAGGGGTTCCCATCCTGTCAACTTTGGACCTGCAGAAAACGAGGCGTTCAATCGATGCAAGGACAGCTTATGTCAGGCTGCGCTGTTGGCGCATCCGGATAGTCAGGCTAAGCTGGCCATAGTCACGGACGCGTCTGACACAGCCATGGGAAGCGCGCTGCAACAGTGCGTTGACGGAGAATGGCAACCGCTGGCATTCTTCTCCAGAAAACTGAGCCCTGCGCAACGTAAGTACTCGCCTTATGACCGCGAGCTTCTGGCTATTTACGAAGCTATCAAGTACTTTAGGCACATGCTCGAGGCTCGAGTCTTCACAGTGTACACGGACCACAAGCCACTCTGCTATGCGTTCAGCTCACGCAAAGACAACTGCTCTCCAAGACAATTCAGGCATCTCGATTATATAGGACAATTCACCACCGACATCCGACATATCTCAGGAAAAGACAATGTGGTGGCAGATACATTGTCGCGAATCGACGAGATTTCGCAGCCCATCGACTTGGAGAAGTTAGCGCAATCCCAGCTGAACGATCCAGAGCTACAGGAACTGCTACGCACCGATACTTCGCTCCGCCTGAAGAAGCTCAACTTACCAGGTACGCAGGTTGAACTATACTGTGACGACAGTAACCAGACGCTCCGGCCTTATGTCACTAAGGAGTTGCGCCAACAGGTCTTCCAGAGTTTGCACTGCCTTAGCCATCCAGGTGCCAATGCCTCCATAAAGCTAATCGCCGATCGTTATGTGTGGCCGGGCATCAAAAAAGATTGCCGAGAATGGACGCGTGCCTGCCTGCCATGCCAGAAGGCTAAAGTAAGTCGTCATGTTTCTGCACCACTAGGCACCTACAGATTACCAAGAGCAAGATTCATGCATGTACATATCGACATTATCGGCCCGATGCCAGTGTCTCAAGGATTCAAGTACTGCCTCACAGCCATCGATCGCTATACACGTTGGCCTGAGGTGGTACCACTACAGGAGATCACGGCTGAAGCCGTAGCTAGAGGACTACTGCATGGATGGATATCTCGCTTCGGCTGCCCTAACGATATCGTGACTGATCGCGGCAGACAGTTCGAGAGCAGTCTATTTAAGCAACTGTCAGAGCTAGCCGGATTCCAGCACCGACGGACCACGAGCTACCACCCGGCTTGTAATGGCCTTGTGGAGCGCTTTCATAGACAATTAAAAGCTGCCATAACTTGTCACGCAAACAGCAACTGGGTAGACACATTGCCCTTAGTCCTACTTGGGATTCGCAGCGCGTACAAAGAGGACCTCAACGCTTCGACTGCAGAGCTCGTCTATGGAGAGCCCTTGAGACTACCGGGCGAGTTCATACACGTCAAGTCACCAGACGACACCATGATGGACGTGACTGATTATATTGCTCGTCTGCGTAAGTTTGCCCATAATCTTACTCCAGTGCCAGCATCGCGCCATATCAGCAACAGACGAGTGTTTGTCTATAAAGACCTCAAAACGGCCAGTCACGTGCTGCTCAGAGACGATACTAGCCATCCACCACTACAACCAGCCTACACTGGCCCATACGAAGTTGTGCAAAGAGGTGACAAAGTGTTTAAGTTAAAAGTGAATGGTAAAAGTGTCACAGTGTCCATAGATCGTTTAAAACCAGCATATATACTGGCCGACTCAACAAATGTACCGATTCCTATTCCACAGCTTCAAACTTCTCCAGAGACTGACACTTCGATACAAAGGACTAAATCAGGACGCACAGTGCGTATGCCTGATTATTATTAATCACTATCGCCCTGGATGGTCTCTGGAGGGGGGTGATGTGGGGTCGGAATCGATCCCCTTAATTATAGTTAAATTATTTAAATGTAATTTAATTCATAAATTGATTAAAACGTTAATTTTCTATGTATAATTTTGTATTAGTTATATGACATGTATAACAAATATTAAGATTATATATAATATTTAAATGTATAAATAAAATGTATTAAAAACATAAAAAGCATTAATAACAATGTAAAAAGTAAAATTCAAATAATATTTAATATTAACTCGCGGACAGAGCGACCGACGTTCTTATTAGATAGCTAACGCGAAACCGGTCTTGGAGCCGGCCGCCGCGGCCGCGGGGCATTTAATGCAGCGCCCGCGCCGCAGTGACCAGCTAGACTCGACGCAAGACGCATGCGCCTCTTACTAAGAAATCGCTCGCTCGTTCGCATACCTTAAAATTAAGTGCTTTCCTGCTTTCGCCTATACTCCTTCTTTTCTGTATTGACTGCTTGTGATTTGTGCTAACTGTTTCTTCTGTGCGCCGTCATATAAACAATAAATAGTGTGTGTTATCGGACATTGGGGTGTTTGTTTTTACGCCGGCTTCTACTCCCGACTACCGGCCGCTGCGGACACCGCTAACGCAAGCATAAGTATATAGCACGTTACATACGCAACCTACAATACCTACCGAAAATCAGCTGAAATAAGCTTATGGATATTTATATTTTATGTTGGTAAGCCTAGTTGGTAGTGACCCTGCCTACGAAGCTAGCGGTCCCGGGTTCGAATCCCGGTACGGGCAATTATTTGTGTTAAACGCGAGTAATTGTTCCTGAGTCATGGATGTTTTCTATGTATTTAAGTATGTATTTCTGTATATAAGTATGTTTATCGTTGTCTAGTGCCCATAGTACAAACCTAGAGCTTAGTTTAGAACTAGGTCAGCTTGTCCCCTGATATTTATTTATTTATTTTATGGTTTTTGGACATTTTTTTTTGTATTTGTAGTGATGGTGATGGAACCCTACACTGAGCATGGTGCGACGTTCTCTTGCCCGGTTTTTTTTATTATGAAATACGATTTTTAGGTCACTCCGTCAGATAGCATGATTTGCGAGGGCTGCGTGCGTCACCTGATGACCATGGAGCGCTTCAAAGAGATGGTGGAGGCGGCGTTTGAGAAGACTAGTAACTGTAAGGCTACCTACACTTTGACAGGCGGATTGCTTAGCGCCTAGAGCCTAGCTTGTCCTAGGCCGGCCTTACACAGTCTGAATTAAGAATCTGAATTCATAATTTGAATTCATATTATTAATTCAGAGAGCACGGAATTGCATACAATTTAACTATTATCCACACACAATCTGTTTTTTTTCTGATTAGGTATGAATTTCTCAGATTGATCTGACAGAACGCACCTCTTTCCATACATTATCTATGGACGAGGACACACTCCGGATTCAGATTATGAATTCAAATTATGAATTCATAATCTGATTCAGACTGTGTAAAGCCGGCCTTAGCGAGTAGAGAAATGAAACGCGTTTAATTATAAAAATAGTTTCAACAGTTGCAACATTTAAATCCGAAACCCGCCGGGTTCGTAAGCGTATGCCGTAATCACATGATTTTCAAGATTTGCCAGTTTTTTGCTAGTACAAACTTTAAACTGGCATATCTTGAAAACCATTCTATTTTTACTGAGGTAATGTTAGGCTGGTTCGGTGTGAGGCTGATGCGTAACGCATTTCCAATAATTAAAAAAAAAAACTAAAAAAAATAATTTAAAAAGGTCCGTCTTAGGCTGATCTACCTCCTGTGTCACTGTGACGCGCGGCGCGATTTATAGGGCACTGTACATAGAACCTTCCTCGACATATTATGGATTAAGTGAGTGTTTCAGGTTCGTCCCGGACGTGCGTCGGACGCCAGGAACCGGAAACGCTGACTATAAAGCCCCCAATGATCACGGCAATAGAATCCAAATTTAAAATCGTTCAGAAACCCAAGCTGAAGAAGACAGGCTACCAAAAAAAAATTGAGAACGCTTCGTCGCTTACGAAAAAGACCATTATCGCTTGTAGCATTTGCAAACAAAGGTAAGTGTTTAAATAGGGTACGTTCCACTAAACGCCCGCAACGCCATCGACCATGACCGCTGAAATTGCCGTTCCACTAACGTAAAAACGCCGCGGGCGTTGTAAGCGAATGTTAGGTATATAACATTAGGTAGGTGGAACGCACATGTTGAGCACTGTGTGCTCACTCTGACCCACCAATATTTTGTGGACGAAGTGGGCGCGATGTGGTCGCGAACAGTGACGTCATCTATGACGTCGAGCGATCGCTCGCGACGACCACGGTCCTTAGGTGGAACGATACAGAGAGTGTTACGATAGTTGCGGGCGTTTAGTGGAACGTACCCATATTAAGTACTTATGTACCAACCTACTAGCTTTTTCCCGCGATTTCGTTTCGTAGAAGGCGATTCACGTTTCTCGCGAGAACTATTCGAATTTTCCGGAATAAAGAGTATCCTATGTGTCAATCCAGCATAATATCTGTGTGCAAAATTTCATTAACATCCGATCAGCCGTTGAAACACATACACATCAAATTAATAATATCTAGTGATATCTAATTAGATGCCAAGTTTGACAGTCAAACCAATTTATTGCAACTAATGTACTATCTGAGCCCTAACTTGGTCGTTTTTTATATACATATATTATGTTACCAAAATGAAAATGTAGTCTTGTATAACTTTTTTTAAAATTTTATATTACTATTAAATATTAAATAGATAAAACCCCCTATAAAATTGGGACGCCATTGACGGATATATCCGCACCACTGGTTCAGCACCAACGATGGATATATCCGTCATGGTTGACAGCGAAAAATAGACCCCGAGTGTCTATGACGTAAGGTTGAAATTAGCTCTGGTTTTCAGCTGTCATTGGCGTGTGATTGACGACTTTTGTATTTGACATGGCGGCGTTGTAAAGGTTTACTGCCGCACTATTAATTTTCAAGTTTCATTAAAGTTGCTGCGTCTTATTCTACTGCTATACCAAAGAAAGTGACAGCAGCTACTTTAATGAAACTTAAAACTTAATTGACGTCTCTGAGTGCGGCAGTAAGTCACCTTTCAAACAAAAACTAAACAAAATCGGTTCATCCGTTTACACAGACAGATACACACGTTAAACTTGTTTAGCGTCGGGGGTGTAAAAGTGAACCACAGGCAGGGCGGCACACTTAAAATGGTTCCCATTTTCATAGACGACAGCGACCTCTGGAGTTTGGTTGAAAATACAAAACGCCAACTGTCAAACATGTCTCAGTCCAATGTCAGTCAGTCGAGCGTGGTCTTTGCGGAAATGCGTTTCTCTGAGTTCTCTCATTATTATATGTATTGCTGAATACTTTGTTATTGTGACCTCACAGAACCGCGTCATAATAAAGTGATATACCGAAAGGCACAAAATTGATGTAAATTTATTATGGAGAGTCGCAATACATGTTTCGGTGGTAAACTGTACGACACACGCCTAGGTACGTATATATAGTATAGCTTTAGTTCAACCAGCACTCTCTAGTCTAGAGGGCAGCACTTGTCATACATGAAGGTTTGGCCATAGGGTTGCCACTCTTTTCCTCTATAGTTACTTTATACCCTTCTATACGGTCAGGCGGTTGAGCCAACCGAGAAGGACGCAGCTATCTGTCAGAATGAGATAGTAATATTTACATCTCGTTCCTACAAATAGCTGCATCCCTCTCGGTTGGCCCAACCACCCGACCGTATAGAAGGGGTATTACTGTTTGCACCCAGGTATCCAGTGATGCTGTCCCTGTCGGCGCGGCCGGCGGACTTCGTCTGCGCGCGCTGCAAGAGCACCCACAGCAGCGCCGGGCTGCGCCAGTGCAACCTGCCCCCCGCCGTCATGCTGGACCGGCTCGGAGAGCAAGGCGACGGCAAGAAACGGGCCAGGTACCAGGTTTTATACTAGACTAGCAACCAGCCCCGACTTCCTTCATCCCTACTATTATAAAATCGTCGGTTATATTGCAATACCTAACTAACAAATTCAAAAAAGAGCAAAATGCATCATACAAACTAAGGTCAGTAAGGTGCATTTTACAACCTATTGAATTTGTTAGTTGCGGTATTGCAGTATTATCGACAAAATGCGAAAGTAACTCTGTCTCCCATACACGTAATACGGGGATGATTTTTTTACTCATCTGTTTCATTGTGTAGGGTATCATTGGATAGGTTTTACAAAATAGTGGGAGGTTGTAAAGAACATTCTTCGGGGTATCTGCCGTTTGGGTGAAGTATGTTTGATCGAATGTATCATATGCCAAATTTTCATTTGCGAAAAATGTATATCCCGCCGCAAAAATTTGCATTTTATGGTGCTCACACAGGATACCAAAACAGCTATTTATCTAGCTAGCTGCTAAGCTATTTAAATAGCTGCTTTGGTATCCTGGAAATAAAACAAAAATAATACAAATAGCTTAGTTTGCGAAATATTAAAGCGGTAATTTTTGTTAGAGTCGAACGTCCCCCCTACAGGCAAAACTACAAGTACTTACTAAAAAATATCTTAAATGCTTTATACCAAAAATCGGCTAAGACAACTTCGAATAGAAAATTAGCTACTACATAATTTATGGTTTATGGAGAATTAAAAAAAAGTTAAAAGGCAACTGCTCCAAAATTTGGAGGGCTTATTTATTTTATATGTACCACCTTATGTTGTAATAAAATCCTAAATAAATTATTTTTTATTAACAGCGGAGCAACGTCATTGAAGCCTCAAATCAAAAAGTGCGACAGCGTTACTAAGTACCACTGTGAGCCGCGAAAGTATCACTGTAGTCAGTGCACTCAGAAGTTCATACGACCGCAGCGCTTGGCGGAACACATCAACAGTGTTCACAACGAGAGCTTAGACTCCTCTTGCATAGTCTGTGGCAAGAATCTCAAAACGCGGGCCAACCTAGAAAAACACCTTAAAATACACACGGGAGAACTCCACAGATGCGATATTTGCATGAAGGTTTTCAAAAGCAAACCCATCTTGCAAACGCACTTGATCGGCCATAGAAAGAAAAATTTCCCGAGATTGTAAGGTTGGTACCGCTTCAATTGTTTTGCTAATCGCTTTTAAATTTAAAATGGCGCCGACGTGAAGCGTTCTGCTGACGTCTAAATATTGGTGTCGTTTCCAGTGCATTAGCCCTAGAATGTGGCTTCATGTTTGGTTTTGGTGGTGGTTGTTTTTTTTAACTGTTTATTTTTATAAAAAGAGTTTTTAAAACTGGTCTTTAATTTCTTGTATGTTATTCGAACATTAAAAGCACAATTATTACAGTAATCAGTAGTCTCGAATGGATCCGACCGACTAATGTCATGTTTACAGAACTCCGTCCGTCCACCTAGGTACAGTCAGCATCAAATAGGAGCAGCGAAAGTGGCCAAATATATCGCAACACATCTTTATTACTATTGGAATAAGGATGTGTTGCGATATATTTGGCCATTTGGACTGCTCCTATTTATTTGACGCTGACTGTAGTATGAGACAAACGAATCCGGCCTAGCCAGCTAACTTCGTGTTCACACTACTACTACACTAATATGGCGACGGTTCCTTTACAGGTATCCGTTCAGACCATAGGATCATCCAATCGTATATGGCGACCAGATTACTGTAATTAATGGGCGCGTGCCCACACATTTGTCCTTCATGTTCGCCTGTATATGATATAATATGGCCCCTCATATTATATCATAGGAACAAAAGGGCATTTCGTAACTCTCCCTAAGATGGACAGTTTCCAGTTTCCAGTTGGCGGTCACAAATATACTGGACATTGACATAACCATCAAAACGAAAAACAAGTAAACAAACTAATAATTTTATTACAGTATTACATATTTTTAGATTATAATGTCGTTATAACTAACATCACTTAACTGACCATTGTGAGCCGTACCAATTTCACCATACGATGTTAAAGTATATCGACTGCTATACATTTTGACAGCTGTTAACATTCTAATCGTCTGTTAAGTGGTTGGTGAAATCCGATATTTAAAAAAAAAAAGATTCACAACACAAATGACCAGTTAACTGTGTTGTTGAGGATATTCCTATTTTTTTACAATTATTTGCCTATTTAATAATTCAAAGTTTAATAAAGTAGGCAGTAGACATATCAACATATTGTGGCTCAGATGTAAGTACCTACGTACGTAAGTAGGTATGTGTAGGTACTCATACAAACCGCACGGTGTACGGTTACCTACGGTGTACCCGTGATCGAAGATTTCTACTATAGCCAGGCATAAAAGTCGAGCGTGTGGTGACAGCTGGAACTACAATATTTTCAAATGGCAACAGCACCAGGTTACAGTAAACCTTGGATCATGTTGCCAATTTCATTCCGATCAGCGCCCTCATTTTTTGGGTCTACTTTTTTTCCTGGCTGTATTATACTGTGCTACAAGTCACGGTATCACGTTAAGCAAACTTGGAGCATTGCTTCCTCAGGGGCGGCGCGAGCCGCAGCGAGGCGATGTAACTCTTGTTGTTGGACAGCTCTTTCCGTAATCGAACGATGTCCATTTCCGCTTGTCTTTTCCGCTGAAAAGAAAAAAAACATGCTCTTGCAATCGAGATGTGCTAAGCTGCGTAGCTAAGGGCCGTATTAATAAACTCATCTCAACTGTGATCCCGTCTCAAGATACGTCAAAGCAAACGTCAAACCATAGCGAACTGTCAGTTTTGACTCATCTTGTGACGGGGATCAGAGTTGAGATTAGTTTATTAATACGGCCCTAAGAATGTGTTCCACCAATGGAGGATACCGCGCATCAGTTTTTTCACTAGATGGCGCCTCTGAGACGTGAGTTATTCGTCGAGCTTATTGCCTAGCAAAAAAGTCGAACAAAAAATGAGGGCACTGTTCAGAATGAAATTGGCAACATGATCCAAACTGTGCTGGTTGCCATTTTAAAATATTGTAGTTCCAGCTGTCACCACACGCTCGACTTTTTTGCCAGGCTATACTTAGTACTGGTGGAAACGGGATGCTTTGACCTCGCTCACCGTTTAGCTACCTCGCACATCTCTCGTGAATAGGCACCCTTAGCCTGTGCCAAGTGTTAGTAGGTATTAGAAAGAGTTTTAAGTACCTAACTACCGACTTTGGTTGAATGTTTCGTCGTTAACTGGACCAAAGCGACTGGACCATAGTCGATAGGTAACCTATGTTAATACTAGAATAATAAAAAAAAAATACCTACACAGATATCCAATAAGTAACGCCATCTGTTGACGAGTGACGATAGTAACTTACCTTTAGCTCGTTGGCGAGTCTTATCTCGGCCTGCGCGACTCTTTGACGCAATTCTGCTATGTCACGCATCAGACGAGCCGCTGCGAGCTTGCTGTCAGCCTGGAACAAAGCGCCATCTATGTTTAAGAGTACAAAAAGAACAGCGCCATCTAGTGTTCGACGACGGTCGACTTTTAGTTTCTATATCCGATTCACTTTGTACAGTCAAGGGCATAAATATATATACGTTCCCAATATCTCAAAAATATCTATACGCCTTTATGCCACTGGCAATAAGGTCCATGTATACATATAATTGACGCGATGGCTGTATAGATATTAATGCAAGGGCATTAACTGTACATACTGCGGGCCTATTATGATCGTGTTCATCATATAAATAAACGTGGGGGCCAGTCACTTTCTGATTAATGTATTCACATTGCACCTGTCACTCTCTCATCTGAGAGAGTGACAGGTGCTTTATCGAAAACTATCCACTGTGGCAAATGCGACGATATGGAAGCTGAGGATGTGGAAATGTGCAGCCGCTGCTGGGGACGGTGGAGTCCTGCCTTCTGGCCGAAATATGTGTTCCGGCGGTTCCGGGGCGGGCTGCCAGCGAGCATGACTCCAAACGCTGCGATTTTACAGAGCCACGCTGTCTTGTCTAAAATAATTTTAGATATTTTTAAGTTCATAAATATATGTATTTTAGTCAGTAAGGTATTTATCTATGGGCCTAGTAGCCTGAAAATAAATTAATTTGAATTTGTAAAAATACTATAAATAGATGACGATAGTTGCATTGTAGTAGTTTTTAAAAAGGAGATGGCGGGATGACTTGGACGCGTTTCGGAGCGAGTGGCGGGAGCATGCACTCAATAGGGACGAATGGCGGAAAAGAGGGGAGGCCTTTGCCCAGCAGTGGGACACTAAAACAGGCTAAAAAAAAGTAGTTTTTAGGGTTCCGTACCCAAAGGGTGCCAAACGGAACCCAGTAATTGGGTTACGTGATAGCCTACTTTGTCCGTCCGTCTGTCCGTCTGTCCTCCCCGGACGGTCCTCCCCATACAAGAAGTTTCTTACAACGTTTTTTTGTTTTTGTTCTACCATCGAAACAATAATACATACATGCGTCAAATTTTGTGTGATTATAGTGCAAACCTTAAAGAAAAACAGATAATAAAAACCAGTCGTGTGAGTCGGACGGTACGGAACCCTCGGAGCGCGAGTCCGACTCGCGCTTGCCCGGTTTTTAAGTCATTGCGTTGAGTTCGATGATTCTTTTATTGCTCTACAACCATCGTTGTAAACACTATAATATTATGTAGCATTATTTGGGCAGGAATTGGATAATGTTACCAAATTTAGTCTATAAAGTTTACATTAGGTAATATGTGACGTTCTCAATATAAAGGGAGCTTATGGAGGAAGGCAGTTACGCTCTTCTTATTCTTGTAACTATACGAATACTTTGGTAACAGTTCTAAAAACGGCGTAACCGCCTGCCTCCATAAGGTCCCTTTATATTGAGAACGTCTTGGGTGTCTTACACTCTTGGAAGGCGCGTTCCTGGCCACATTCCTGCACACCACGTTGGGCAGTTCCGTCACCGAGCACTGTGTGAACATGTTCTCGGACACCTTCGTGTTCGTTACTCCTTGGATTGCCTAGAAGAACGAATATTAGGTGAGGCATGACGGTTACCACAAGTTTACCGCGACTTTATCGTCATTCGGATATCCTTTTCTTACTAGTATGTAGCCATAGAGACAAGATGTGCTAGCCGCTCAGGTAGTTCTTGTGTCGCTAAAACTACAATTAATTATTTTATCTATTTTACGCGACTTTGTTCTATTTTTAGGGATTAAATGTACTCCATGACCGTCGCCGAGCAATAAAGTAAATACCAAATTTTACATCGATCGAATGAACCATCAAGAACGAACAAATTAACAAACAAACAGACAACGGCATTTAAATCTTAGTAAGGGGTTCATGTACCAATTTATAAGGTTAAGGTAGGGTAAAGATTATTCTAGTTGGCATTATTCTAGCAGACATTGGCAACATTGTCCGCATACTTGGACAGATGCCATTTTAAAAAGAAAAAGAACTAATATCAACCGTCAAAAAGACTACACTTCGTAGAGGCGCCATCTAGGGATAGATTCAGTTACTTGGGGTTAAAATTTGATACTTGCTACGTATAAAATGCGTCAAATTGTTACCCGAAATATTAGTTGTCAACACAATCTATCGGATTACCTGCGCAACAGCGGTCCTCGCGTGTTGCACGTGGTGCGCCTCCTCTTTCAACAGATGGCGCTTCACATGCTCGATCTCAGAGGTTAGACCCAACTTCTCCTTCTCGAGCCTTTGGTTTGCTAGTTTTAGAGCCTAAATTAAAAGTTATTTTAGTATAAATATTAGTTTTTAATAAACAAAAGTTACATGAGGACTGGTCATGACACTCATGACATTACCTATCGACAGGGATGTGGATTGACCAGAAGACGGGTCAAATAATTCATTAAATTTTGCAACGAGGCATCAACGAGGTAATATAAGTTTGACGCCGCGGTTAGCCTAGTTGGTAGTGACCCTGCCTACGAAGCTAGCGGTCCCGGGTTCGAATCCCGGTATGGGCAAATGTTGGTGTGATGAGCGCGACTATTTGTTCCTGAGTTTTCTATATGTATATTTTTAAGTATGTATTTCTCTCTCTATATGTATAAGTATGTATATATCGTTGCCCGGTGCCCATAGTACAAGCCTAGAGCTTAGTTTGGGACTAGGTCCATTTGTGTGAGATTGTCCCTGATATATTTATGATATTTATAAAAAACGAAAATACGGTCCAGATGAGATATTTTTGTTAGGTAAGTATATTTTAGTGTAAAATAATCATTGAGTCATAGACCTTCATATTTTCCTTTTTTTCGTAAATGCATTCTTCAGTCCGGCGCTTCAGTTTCTTTTTCAGCTCCTCCAGCTGATCGGACAGCGTCACCCGATTTGATTCCAGATCTGCCCGCTGCTGCAAGATCTGGTTTATTTGATTGAGGAGTTTGATCCCTGTGGATATTAGGTATTATTAACCTTTTCAACGCCATTGACGGATATATCCGCACCACTGGTTCAACGCCAACGACGGATATATCCGTCACGGTTGACAGCGAAAAATAGACCCGAGTGTCTATGACGTAAGGTTGAAATTAGTTCTGGTTTTCAGCTGTCATTGGCGTGTGCGTGACGACTTTTGTATTTGACATGGCGTTGAAAAGGTTAAAGACACGATTAGTCTAGATGGTGGTGGCACTGCCTGCCTACAAATATACCTACTACAGGATCAATTATACAAACAAATACTACACGCGATTACATAAAGAATACCAGTTTCGATTACCGGTTATTTATCAGAGATTAAAAAGAAATTGAATGCCATTATTATTAAATCTAAAATCGAAGCCATGGTTCCTAGGCTAGGAAGCTAGATGTCGCTATCTCTCATAGCTTTGGACTTCTCCCTACTGACCCATTTGGATTGATCATTCCTGTATAAATACTAAACTATAAAGTTAAAAAACTTGGACCATGCAAGTACTTCGTTGTTGCAATAGAGGTGCAATTTGATCTCGAGTCCTGTTTGTATGTATGTATTTCTCTATTATTCTTGCATGTTTATCATTGTCTAGTAGCTACCCATAGTAAGTACCTTCTATATGCAGGGGCCGACTTGCACGGACTAAATATAACCCCCGGGGCGTTCCATTCGCTTCATCAGGAGAGAACTACGAGACAGCAAGCGCCAAAACGTAGCCCCTAATGGCGCGGTTACCCCGTGGGTTCGCCCAGAGATAAAATTTGACAGTTGCTACGGAAATGAATACATCTATTCCATATTCTAACGTAATACTTAACGCGGTTTAAAAAGTATCCAGTCTTGAAAAAATCGCTATAAAAAAAGTGAAAATCGCCATAGTTGCTTAGTAATAAAAGGTAGGACGAGACACTTATTTTAAACCTTAAGCGTTAAGTCTTACGTTAGAATATGAAATAGATGTATTAATTTCCCTAGCACCTGTCAAATTTAATCTCGTATGCATTACGCCCGCTGGGGCGGACGACTCTACTATCCCCCTCGCCTACTCCAGGAATGTCCTTCAAACCCAACCTTCACCCCCTGCCCCCGCCTTGGACTGCCCTTGACTTGACTTACGTTGTTCGTTGACCCGGAGTCGATTCATAGCGGGCTGGAAGCCAGGGCCTGGGAGGCTCTCCAGACTCGGGGACGCCTGCTGGTAGCTCGGCATGATCGGGGGACTGGAGTCCGAGGATTCCTGGCACAGAATATTAGTACAAGTACAGAAGGCCCGGATTTTGAGGACTGGAGGCCCGCGGCAACAAAGGAGTGGAGGCCCCTAATTATTTTGATATAGATTAAACTTGGATGTGTGTTTTTTCTAAAATTCTCATTGTGGAGGGGGAGGCCTCCCCTAAATCCGGCCCCGAAAAAAATCGCCCGGCTCAAAAAAAATCGTTAAACTTATTTAGAAAATAACTCTAATTATTTTCCTCCACTGCTTGCCCAGGCCCTGCATACCTCTAAATCCGGCCCTGCGCGAAGCTTGAACGGTGCGTCGCACCAACAGCGAATAACTTAAAATCACAAGGTCCTATCACCACTAAAACTACTAATTGTGGTCGTCTAAATCGAAACCTTATCGCGGCAGGTTACGCTTTTTTTCACACGGCTGTTATACTAATTACAAGGCAATGAAAACTATAACAGCGTAAGCGCCCGCCGCCATGCCCTTTCGATTTGGACCGCAGCAGCAGCTACCTACTCACAATGGTCTTGTATTTCGGCATGTCACCGCAGGTGAAGCGCACGGAGTGATGCCGGAGGGGCTTGTGCTGGAGGGGGTTGAGCATCTTCACCGCCATCTTGAATTAGCTTGGGCGCGCACCTAAAGAAAACGTTGGTCAATAGCGCGTCGGATTCGATCGTTGAACCAGAGGGTTGTAGTAGTTTGAATTTACCTAAGTATAAGATAATCGCTGAGCGTACCTACACTTCATGTTAAATTCTGTTTTGCTAGAAAGAGATAGAAACAAATCTTTAATATTCTTGGTTATTTTTATAATTCGAAAAATGTATCTTATATGAATGACAAAATCACGCATTTTCTCTATTTTATTTTTTATAAATGTAATAGCAACACCCTGCCCAAAGTCTGACTCGGACCCAGGAGTGCCCAGGATTCAGTTCATGAGGGTCACAAAGTTCCCAAAACGCCACAATTATTTATTTTTTAGAATAGGTAATATTGGGGTATGTTAAAATGTTTAACAAGGTTCAAGGTTGGGTCATGACCCTGGATCCGCGCTTGACCCTACCTAAGTACATTCCACGTATTTGAGTAGGTACCTATTTCTCAAAATAAGTGTACCTACATAAACGCGGCATTTAGTTAAGTATCACTTGTAACTTAAATGTTTGACTTTAACTTAGTTTTGTGACGGTCACTAACTCATTTTCAAATAGACGTTCATATTGAGAAATACCACAACAAAATACTCATTTAAATACATCAGCACCCGCATCCTTAATCTCGGTGGACAAGTTTGGATATAGCATCCTTCTCTCTCGCACTTATATAAGGGCTTGTTAACGTTACTAGATAACATAATAAATAACGTTACTTAACGGTAATTTCATAAAAATACTTTGGTAACGGTATAAATTTTAATGTTATTTGGTACAGTAATTTTATTATAATGTTAATTTACTAACGTTAATTTTACCGTTAATTTTAACAACAGCCCGAGACTTGTTAATTACTAGATGATAACATAATAAGGTCGGAGTTCACCAACCGATTTAACGGACTGTTAAATCCTAATCGGCTGTTAGTCAATACATTTTGACAGCCATCAGACCTCCAATCGCCTGTTTAACTGTTGGTAAACTCCGACCTTAATAACGTTATTTAATTGTAATTTCATAAAAATACCGTTAACTACCGTTAAATTAAAGTTAATAAATACCGTCAAAAATAATCGAGCGGATGACGGACGCGGATATCGTTCGTAAAATAACGTTAATATCAACAATACTTTGCTTTTAACGTTACCTCAATTTACAGGTAAAAATAACACTAAAATATATTAACAAATTTTCTACGATATATTTTGCTAACGTTAACTGTAGATCAGCGGGTAACGTTAGCAACTTTTTAACGTTATATCAAGCCCTGACTTATATACTGGTCAGAAAGTGACGTGTTTTATCCACATTTATAGACATAATACACACGACCTTAGGGCCCGCTGATGTCCACAGTTTTTTTTCTTATTTATATTCCATGTTCACAGTTAACACTTTTGAAAATTTCACTCAACATTTTAAATAGTCAAGAAATACGTAACAATTGTGACGTTGTCAACTTGCCTTTATACGAGCCTCTAGAAAGAGCTATTAAATGCAGTCTATCTAAATTATCCAATTACCTGGTACAACCCGCCGCCTGAAGAGGTCGCCTTGGTCTGCTACGGCGTCGGATAAACATGCCCCATGCAAATAATTCTACAGGATGTTTGGAAAAACGACGATATTTTCACTTTGAAGTTTTTTGTACGGTTTCAGCAGAAGACAATATGCTATTTTCTGATGAAATGAAGGAGTTGATCGATAAGGTAAGGTTAAGCGTATGAAATGACTAATGAGTCGCTAAAACAATGTTGACAAATGTCTATACCTATGCTACAGTTCCTTGCGGCGCTTCTCTGCTTTGCCCAAAGCGTTAGTAAACTCACCATATTATTACAGACGTGTAAAAGAGCCCTGACGTGACCAATTTACTGAATATATTATTTGAATTTGCTAAGAAAACTATCAAGATTTAGTACCCTATTAGCTAATAGGTACCCTTTAAGTTGTATGTAGGTACCTACCTAGTTCTTGTTAACGCCGCTTTTTATGATAGAAACAGAGACATTGTTAGTCATATAAAATTATGTCCATTGCAGTCTCCATATTCAAACCGCGAATATATCGCACCCCCAGTACAACACTGTATTATGTCGAAAAATTTCAACATCGAATTTTTATATTGCAATCACTTTGATATAACATGAGATAACGATTTTTCGTCGACTCTGAAAACACGAAATATTTTGACTTAGTGCAGTGTTGTACCTACTGGGGGTGCGATATGTAGATAAGGTTACTTCAAGTTTAAATTTGACATATTTATTATGTTAAATTGTCACAGAAACGTTTTAGTATCAGCCTGTAGATTCTAACGAGCCCGTACTTGGTACGGGCGTGTAACGTAAAAAATAAAATCATAACCCTGTGTTTTGCCAATAATCTGCCATTCGGGACGGCGTCGTGCCAAAACGGAACCAACTAAAAATACTTATTGAAATATTTTTTTTTTATTTTTTTTTTCTGCCCTTACTTATCAATACCAGTCGAATGATTTTGAACTGGTGAGTTGGTGACCCACAGAGTTTAGAAGGTGGCAACCTTAAGTACTGCGGATTATCTTGACACCTTCCGATCCATCATAAGAGCAATTGCTAGAACATATTGCATTGTCATAGGGTTTTATAGAGGATTTATATTTTATACCATATATTTTATTCGTTTTTACTAACTTCTCTAATACTGAATGATGACTATTTTTTCTTTGTCGATCAGATTATCAAAAAGTATTGTACACGTATTTTTTTTTTCACATAATCAAAAAATTACGGAGATATGTTGATATAATTTTTTTACATAGAAGTTACGTCACGAGCCCCCGCTCCCGAACTTTGACGCGCTTTATCTTTCTCATTTTTCGTTTGATTGACAAAATAAAAATACGTGACCAATATTTTTTGATAATCTAACTGACGTACTAAATATAATTTCGTTGTCTTTAACCAGTCATCATCCCTATTAGGGTTTACCTATGTAGTAGTCCAAATTTCAGCAAACAAAGGGGAATAAATACCTACCTAAATGCTTGTTAAATGAGTAACGGCATGAAGTAACCTGTATACATATATAACATCCACGTTAAACAGCAAAATTATTACAAAGTTCTTGTAATTAATGTTCTCAAATTATCTCTTTTGGTCTTTTGTGTTTAAAAGCTTATTACACTTCCCAATCGTTAGGGTCCCTATCTCCTACGTAGGATAGTGTAAACAGAGAGACAGGCCCAATTGTTCAACAGTCGGTCCTATCTCTCTATCTGTTATTACACTACCCTAGCTAGGAAATAGGGGGACCCTACTGATTGGGTAGTGTAATAAGCTTTTAAATGGGGTACTTATACCTAGTGTTTTCAATCCACTAATAATAATAAAAATATTTATTGCACATAAACATCTTCCAGAGTTTAATGAAAATTACATTAAAGTTCGTACTTAGATATCTAAAATTATGGGTCGAAACTGTAGACCCCTAAACTAGGTGGAGACCTGTGACTTAGGGGCTAGTGTTTCTCCGACTTCAGGAACATGGTACATAGTTAGGACGCTGTAAACAGCTTGAGATGGATGGTAGAAGTAAGTATTAAGAAGAACGAAATTTAATACGGTAACAGTATAAGATCTTAAGAGCTCATAATCCATTGAAAAAAAGTATTCCGCAGTCCTTTTTCTACGAAGTGCGTTGGTAACAAAATAGGAAACGAGTTATGAATGCTATTATTCTTTTAGTGTATTTGTAATCTACTGTCCGAGGAAATAGAGTCGATAATCTATTAAACTTTCCAGACAGTTATAATCTGTTTTTACTACAATACTCGTTATTTTTTCTCAATTTCTTGTCTTTTTTAAGAGGATAAGATCAGTTCAAAAAATAAAGACTACCACGTTACTTTAAAATTTTCCAGTTACTGGTTAGGTACTGCATACCTCCGTCCTCGTCATGACAGCGGTTCGGCAAAACTTAAGTTATTACCTTTTGTCACGCGACGCGAGCACGATGGTTACACAACCGTACGAAAATTTATTGCTCCATGCTATATCATGTACCTACGTAAATGTCAACGAAAAAATGGGTCAGACTCCTAGCCTAGATGCATTACCCACAGCTGGGCAGTTAATCAAACAGTTAACTTTGTTAATCGCTAATCCGTTACTGAAAATAACTTCGTTAAACGTTAAAGCTTTATATTCGGAAGATTTAACGGAATTTAAAGTCAATCGTCTCGTAGTAGAAACTGCTTTTCCTATGTCGTTCCGTTAGTGAATTGCGTGTTAAAAAATATTGGTCTATGGAAGATTATAATAATAATATAATAACAATCCAGCCTATATACGCGTCCCACTGCTGGGCATAGGCCTCCACTCACAATGAGAGGGTTTGGGCTATAGTTCCCACGCGGGCCCAATGCGGATTGGGAACTTCACACACACCGTCTTAGAGGTGCGAGCCCGGGTTCGAACCCACGACCCTCTGCTTAAGAGATTCGGCACTGTCGGCAGGTCAAACCATTAGGCTACCACGGCACGGTCTATGGAAGATTAGCAAGGACGTAAAAAAATAATAAAAGAAGGATATATAATTTTGTTTGTAATAATAATTAGACATTTTCGGAACGTGTTTTTCGCGGCTGGCGCGGTATCCTTTTGGCAAATAGTAGGTACTTAATTAACGATTAACGGACTTATGGTATGGGTTAACGAAAGTTTACAAGAGCGTACATTTTATTAAGTTAACTTGAAAGTTAATCCGTTATGTATTTTGTTAACTTCCTTAATTAACGATTAACGGATTAATGAGTTAATGCCCACCTATGATTAATGATTACGCCTAATGATTTTCAAAATTGAAAAAAAAAAAATCGGGACCTCTAAAAAACTAAATCAAAATAGGTCAATCCGTTTAGGAGCTACGATGCCACAGACAAATACACACGTCAAACTTCTAACACCCCTCTTTTTACGTCGGGGGTTAATAAGAAGCCAAAGGTTGCTTTATGAGCTATTATTGCACTGTCGTGTTTGATCTTCATAGAAACCCATTGGCACGGTCTTACGTACAGGTCTTGCAACTCTGGGTTTCAACGTGGGCCTCTTAACGTTCCAGGCCGCTAGCGTCGCTGCGATCGAGGGATACCCGGTGCGACAAAGATGACTATAGTCGCGCATGCGTGAAACGCGCATTAGCTATGTCCACACCTGTGCGCTTTCATGTTCAACTTGCGCATTCAAGATTTCAATTCGTCTTGCGTCAAGCGCATGCAATACGAGGGTGACACTGAATCTTCAATAAAATCCAATGTTTTGACTTTATCTTCCGCCATTTTATTTGCAAAATGTTGCACGTCGACCCAACGGTGACGGATCAGCGTGCGCTACGGGTATGCGCTGATATCAAACCAGTTTGAGCGCATGCGTTATTGCATGCGCTGTGGTTGCAGAGACATGCGTCAGACGCAAGCGCAATTTGAACATGACAGCGCACAGGTGTAGACTTGCTATTGAACCCTAAATGTACACAAACGTATCGTACGTCACTCGCGATGAGATTTCAAAAATCGAGAAATGTAGGTTATGTTTCGCATCCCTCGGTCGCAGCGCCACCTGGACTTTATTTCAACAGTGGAGTCACTACGTCCCATTGAAATTTTGCCCAGTTGCAAGACCTGTATGTAAGACCATGCCCAGTGGTTATGCATGCAGACTGCGAAATAATTCCTAGGTTCAATATAAATAAAACAATTTCTTAATATATAATAACTATTTATTTAAGTATATAAACATTACATCGATTAGAAAAAAATAATTCATTTACCTAACACAAATGAAGGAAAAATATATCTTAAAACAACATACAACCTCACGCTACACGTATTTCAAAGAGATAAAATTAAAAAAAAATCCAATTAAATTAATTAATCTTTAAAAACTTGCAGATTGTTAAATTGCATTGTCGAAATCTATTTTTTTTAAGTTTACACTAAACTCCTTACACACTAATCTTTTTAATAAACACTGCATTTATTTTACAATTTTTGGGTCCATTTAGTGTAAATTTCGCTAAAAACTTGACATTATTATATTACTATCTCTTGACACATATAACTCTATAAAAACCGACATACTTACGCCACATACAAATTGATTTTATTTACAATTTGTTAATAAAATCAAAGAATAGAGATGTCCGCATTCAGTCGAGATTCAAAACCGATACCGGTTTCATGATTTCAATTTTGGTTTCACTAAAAGAACCCAAACTTGCTCAATCTATGGACAGAGCCGATGCTCCTAACTTAAGATCTACCTCGCCGAATCTCTCTAAGAAATAATCTAATTTATACACATTTCCATACACCCCGAGAAAAAAAAATCTTATTCTACAGATGATACCAGAAATAAACTTTCGCTATCTCGTATGAAAAATCTCCACACAATACGCGATGCCGAAAAACTCTTGGTATTTCGCCGAAAGCTGATGCGATGATTAAGCCGAAACCGCAAATAACTTTGTCATTTGCTATATACACAACTATTACTTCTACGTCATAATGATTAAGAAATTAAAGATTTATCTTATCAAAAGTGAAACTTTCAATTTAGATGTCCAAAAGCCACATTTTTATAGCAAGATAAAAATTTGAAAAATCCTGGACATGAAAATATATTTCAGTAAACATACCGATCAGAACCAAAGTTAATATGAACTTAAAATGAATGAAAGAAAAATGAGCACAAACACAAGTGTTTTTCGACAGCGTATCAATATACACATTAGCCGTGAGAATAGCTTTGAAATCAATAATTTTCCTTTTAACATGAATAAATGCAGAACCGAAATACGAATACGACCTTCGGCTATTAAAAAGTGAGCGCAGCAGCTTTGCATAACCACGCTTTCTTTGTCGGCGATCGAACCGACGCACTTGGCCGAATATTACAATTTCGCCGAAACCAATTTCCAACAGGAACCTAATCGAAGTTCGGAATCAGAACCAGTAAAAAATCACAAACGAGAAAAATGCAACTTGCATTAAGTGTCTATATAAATGAATATACGTACAGCAGTTCTTAGTAAAAAGGCAGCATCAGTATATTATATAGATTACATACTAACATATTGCCTTTTCTTTCAGACGGCTATACACATTGAATTTGTATTGTTTTTTTGTGTTGACACATATATAACATCTCACACATATAACATCTCTTTTTATAGAGGGTTTTAAAAGAAATGTGCAGGACATATAACTTTTAGTATATATAATATGTGACGTTCTCAACATAAAGGGACCTTGTTGCCATAGTATTCGTATAGTTACAAGAACAAGAAGAGCGTAACTGCCATCCTCCATAAGGCCCCTTTATATTGAGAACGTCATATGTGACGTTCTCAATATATGCATAATATATGCATGCATATATTAGTATGCATTGTTTCTTGCTTGTGATGAACGCATTATACTGGAATTCTTCAGCATATTTTCATGATATTATTCTGAATGATTATTTTGGCTAAAAACGGACTGTGACTTACGTTACAATCTAAATATATTGAAAATAATCCAGAACCTAATAAAAAAATTAAACCATCAAGTATTTGAATAAAAAAAAATTACGTTGATCTTCAGAAAAATACGACAAAAAATATCTGAAAAATCAGCCGCGCAAATGTGAGCTTAAATAATAAAAAAATACAAATCTAGGAACATTAAGAGCTTACAACGAAATACGCTAAATAATTTAATTAAAAAAAAACGTGGAAGATATTTAGTTAGTTATCAATACACATTTAATATCGGTGCGCTCGCAGACAATGAATTAATTGTAGCATGATAATATAAATAAATAGGTTATGACAGTTCATATATTAAATAGCATGTAGCCTTAGCAAGGATAAGTTATCCCCAACTTATCTCTCAGTACCTCCCTTTTTTCCCATACCTATAAGTTAGAGAGACGCACCTAGAAATTGATCTAAGTGATTTATGCTAGTCCCATTGCACTTTATTGTTGTTTAGTAAAGATTACTTAAAAAAAGCATGAAATTAACAGCATTTGTAGCGTATCTACATAGTGCGTCAAAATTGACATAAATATTTCGATCATGCTACAATTAAAACAAATAATTAAAATCAACTTCAAATATAAGAATACTAAAAAATCACGCCATCCGTCAAGATTTAAAAAATACCTATGTAAAATCAATACATACATTATATGTTATTCAAAATAAAACAATCTATTCATGAAACTATAATAAATGTTAATACACGAATATTTATCTACCGAGTTTCGGGCATTATCTTTACTTGCGCGGAAAGTAAAAAATAATAAAATCACACCAATGATAAATAATTTCATAATTTATAAAAAAAACTGTCAAAATTAGCAATAAATTCAAATTAGTCTAATTTTAAGCCGAAATTCAATCTATTGATTATTTTTCGGCTAAACCCTTTTTTTATCAGATGAGACTGAATAATCAATAAGAAAACAAAACCACGCCAATATTAAAAGAAAATCCAATATTGCTGCGGTAAAAAAACCCGACTACAGACCCCGTGGAAACTTAAATGGGACATAAAATAAATAAAAATGTAAAGAAAGTTTAGGGGCGCCATAATAGCGAAAAAAACTCATATTTATCAGATCGTTGGAAGTAACGAACACCACACGCCAACTTACCAATTCATTTGAGATCATGACAATACATTTTTCGTAATCATGGGATGGGACATCGACCACTTAAAAATAATTTTCGTCCAACGGCACAACACTAGCAACATAATGGTCCTCGACGAAAGTTAGCTAAAGTTCATTATAATGGCATAATTGAACGTAGTTTAGGGAAAAGGATCCAACGCACAAAGCAAAATGTATTTATATTTGAACTTTATTGCTGTCAATATTATGTAAAATTCTACAAGTGTTTGAATTAGATCCTTTTCGCTAAACTATGTCCAATTACAGTAATCCGGTCGCCTCATACGACCGCTGCGTCAGTCTCGAATGGATCCGATCGACTAATGTCATGTTTATAGTATTCCATCCACGTAATACGGTGGCCGTATAATCGGCTTACTCGACCAACTGACTTCGTGTTTACACCACTTCGTCACAGTAGAATAGAATACAAAGCGAAACCACACCCGCCACTGACAGCACTGCCATGTCCGCTTAGGGGTCTCGTTGAGACGTGAATCCGCGAGTGTGCCGTTTCGAACGTTTGTTCGTAGTTTCTTTACTGCTTTCGCTATATTTATACTGAGTTCGTTCACATAATGAGGCGACCGTATCTGTCGGTAACGAATTCGGTTGTCTTTACAGATGTCCGTTCTGGCCGTACGATCACTCAGGCGCATACGGAGATAAGGGCATCGCTGGAGTTTTTTTATATACTATATTATTCACTTCCGTCAGTCTAACTCGCAAATGAAAAAAAAATACTTTGAATCTCAGACACTGCAACACAACTCAGTTGTAAATTTTCCAAAAGCATTATTTTGGTTATGGTCTGCAAGGACTGTAACGGTAGTAATAAGAATTTAATAACGGCAATACTGACCATATGTGACGTTCTCAACATAAAGGAACCTTATGGAGCGGTTACGCGGTTTTTAGAACTGTTGCCATAGTATTCGTATAGTTACAAGAACAAGAAGAGCGTAACTGCCTTCCTCTATAAGGTCCCTTTATATTGAGATCGTCACATATAGGTATTGTATCACTATTATCGCGGTGGTCAAGTGTGGATAAAGCATCCGTCACTCTCACACTTACATATTGGTCAGAAAGTGTTAGATATTTTATCCACGTATCGATAAACACGAGCATAACGCTCGCTTGTGTTGCTGGAGTTGGCCGCTGGACTTATGATATGGAATAAATGAACCTTAAATTAACTTTATATATTACAATCAAACTTTAAAAAAGGCTGAACAAATGAAGAAGACTACTTAATAAAAAAAGAGAATATTGTTCATTTGGCAAAATGAAAAGAAAAATCATAGTTATGAATTCGACAAAAATCGCAGAAAAAGTAGAAAGTAAAACTTGAGCATAATTTAATATCTTTGATACACATATGTGTTTCGGTTTGAAGACAGACGTGGAAGGACGTGTACTGAAGCTATAGCGGCGTATAGCATTATTTTTTATTTAGAAATAGAGAAATGTAATGCATAAAAATATCTATAAATATTCAGTTTTTTTTTTTCATTTACATGATGCAAATGCTGCTCAACCTTTCTTTTATAATTTCAAACTAGTGCCATTAAAGTTTTTTTTGTAAACTGCTGTTGATAAAAAATTATTAATCGCAATTTCTCTCCAAGAACAAAAAATCATTTAAAAAAAAGTAATAATTAGTGATGTCCCATACCATTTGGCCGAAACCGAACTTGATACCGAATTTTTGGCAAGTTGGCGTCCCGCCGACGAGTTCACTGCATAAAATAGTCCGGGTGGTCTGGATCTTTCTCGAACCGCTTCGCTTCCTCTTGCATGCTCTCTTTGATTTTCAGGATCGCCGCCGACTCGGTCTGGTCGTTTTGGTCTCCGCCCGGTCCGCCGAAACCTACGAAAAATATCCTTTAACATTCATATTTTTTATCTAAGGCACACCTGTTTGGGTAGAATGTAACATCTTAAATTTAATATTTCAACTTCAGCGCTACATGATATAATTATTATTCAGCATATTATTATATAATTTGCTGTTTTCTCACAGTTAAAAACAAATATCATATGTACCCGGGTTCAAAAAACATACAGACAGACGCGACGGGGGACTTTCATTCATTATGTCACAATATTCACAAAACTGGTGTCATGAGGAAAGACACTATTCATCAATGAAAATGGTATTATTTTACGATGTTCATCACTACATAATAAAATATAAAACAAATTCGCTTCCCGCCGTCTGTCTCTCTGTATGTACGCTTTAATCTTTCAAACTACGCAACGGATTTAAATACGGTTTTCACTATCAGTTAGATAATTTTACACGGTAGGTTTATGCATATCATAAATACTAAAAATTCATTTTTTTTGTGGGATAATAAATCATTCAATGTTTTCTGTGCAGGACTTTCCACACTAGTAATCTCTTTATACTAGAAGATACTGGTACCTATTAATTTATTTATACAAGCATGTTTATCTTTGTCTAGTAGATTCCACAGCCTTCCTTAAACTTAAACGAATATTATTTATAGCTTTCCGCCTTTGACTTCGTCTGCGGAGAGTCAGTACTTTCGTAAGTTAAAATATAGCCTATGTCCACCCTGAAAGTTCATTTTAAGTAAATGTTGGTAAAAGAATTTTTGAAATCGGATGTGTAGTTCCGGAGATTACCCCTTACATACAAATAAAAAAACGAATTTACAAACTTTACTTCTTTATAATATTAGTGTAGAAATAGAAAAATATCCTTAATCAAGGTATGATTTGATCTGTACCATAACACAGGAACTTTGTTCAGTTTACGACTAAAGGTGATTTTTTGAAAAATCAATTAGTACGTTTTTTTAAATATTCAGTTCAAGTTCCAGATCAAGTTTGTCCTGGCAAACCATATCAAGGTTCACGATTCAAATCCAAAATTTTTAGGGTCACTATAGGGTCACGTCAGTTAGATTATCAAAAAATATTGGACACGTATTTTTTCTTTTGTCAATTAAACAAAAAAAAATACAGATAAAGCGCGTCAAAGTTCGGGAGTGTGGGTTCGTGACTTCACTTCTACGTAAAAATTGTATTGAGACGTGACTTCATGCGACATTTCAACTCCATATATCTCCGTAATTGTTTGATTATGTGAAAAAAGAAAAAATACGTGTCCAATACTTTTTTGATAATCTACCTGATCGACAAAAAAAAAGTCATCATGCCTATTATCGCAATCGCTGAGGAATTGAATACTACATATACAGTCCGCACGCCTCCGTGGCTTCGGGGGCTGGGGAAGCGGGCGGGGGCCTCGCTTCGTACCCAGCTCTCTCTATAACAGAGTGCGGGGTACGGGGGGGATATATTTGCCGGCCACGGAGCCCGCACGCGGACTGTACATATCATACAACAAGGAATATCCCGACTCACTTAAGTTGTAATCTCCCATGCCGGATCCCGAGTCCTCCCGCGGCGTGCCCGGCCCGCCTCCGCCGACGCCGCCCGGAGACGATTTCATTCCGTCCACGCCTCCCAACCCTGTCAGACATTGAGACATCAACACATTGATACTATAAAGTAATACAATTTAAACTAGCGCGAGTAATTAGAACAAAATGAACGGTGTTACGGTTTTAGGCGCCATGTCCACGGGGCGAGAGAACCGCGGCGAGTCCGTCCAACTAAGGGTGTTTTACATTGGTCAAGTACAGTGCCAAGGAGAGTGGACAGGTGGCGATCACCAGACAAATTTCAGACAGTGACTGTTTACACTAGGTAATAAACAGTAGGTACACGCGCTTGGTCCTATTGCCGGCTACTTACACTGTCCTAAATTTGACTGTTTACACTAGGCCAGTAGCGAGACAAGTGTCGCGCGAAGGGTTCAGCGGGCGCGCGGAGGCTGCACTTGCCACAAAAAATAGAAAGCGGTTCTATTTTTATCCACTGGCAAAGCAACTAGAAAGCCAAGTTGACTCGCTACTGTCCGATCGGTTTACACTAACGGAGCTGTCCACTGTCCTTGACCAATGTAAATCAGCTTGTACAGAATGTATCGCCCGTGGAGATAGGCCCATAGGCGTCATCCTAATAGAACGTGAATGGGCAATCATCGCGCGAGTAAGCGATGCGACCACATACATTTGAAGTAGCATCGCGCGAATGCCAATTAGTACACCTATTCGAGATCAGTATGTCTGATTGCATGGATGCATCGCTTGCTCGCGCGATGATCGCGAATTTGCGTTCTACAGGACGACGCCATAGTTTGTATCGAATTTGGTGGCACGGCAAGACGTGAAACGAGCCTATCGCCGCGTTTCCCTCGCCCGTGGAAATGGCGCCCTACTCACGTATTAGGAACAGCCCGACATGTTTACACTGATGAAGGACTCCTAACGAGCCAGAAACACGTCAGACTGTTGTCTGACTAATACGTAAGACATGTCAGTGTTCATTTTGTTCAAGTAAGCTAGCCTTTCGGATTTTATGGCGTGTAATAAATTAATAAAACTTTCGGAGTCGTTTTTAGGTCTGATAACTACTTGACAGTCCACCTTGCAAAGAAGTCTAACCAGAACTTTTTTTAATTTTATACTTTAAGGATGATACCAAATAATATTACAGTGCAATAGCTCTTAGAAGGACCTTCGAGTTTGTACTTCTTTCTCACTCACTCTTATACGCTCTTATGCTATAATAACACTTACACGAACCAGCACCCGTATTATGGTCGCCTTTCGCGGATAAAGCATCCGTTACTCCCGCACGTAAGTAATCATGTAAATTATTGGTCATAAAGTGATGTTTTATCCACCTTTATCCATAAAACGACCATAATAGGCATCAGAAAAAGACTTTTTATGAGCACTGTGCGTTATTGTTGAGACGAGTATGAGTTAGCGCTAGTGGTTGAAACAAACCCCTTTACCTATCCTGGTCACGGCACCAATTGTAACAAACCCAATTGTCTCTTGGGAAGCGCTGGTAGACCAAATGTGAAAGTGCCTATCGGTTTACAGAATAAAGATTTTCATTCTTCAATCTTGTTTCTTGGCAAATGTCAAAATGTTGTTTGTTTAGAGGAACGTGACGTCACGCGCTGTTTGCGGTCACGTGATAACGAGGATGAAAATATTTATTTTTGTATAATTAATTTAAAAGATATTATAAATATAATAAGCATGGAAGTGTGATATTCGGTAATTGTATATTAAACACTAGGTACCGGAAAAAATATAACATGTATTTATTTTCTTTTAGTGTCTATAAACCTTAACAGCTGTGCGGTGTGTCTCCTTCCTTCAATGAACAGAGAATTCGTGGCCTCGCTACCCGCTGGCGTCGATTATGCGGCCCTTTCTTTCACACACATAATAGTACATGTTGAGCCCTACAGTTCTCATATTCTTGTTCACACACACAGAGTATGAGCAAGAAGCATAATACACTCGTCTCGATGTCTACAACTAAGCGAGTCTATTACACGCAATAAAATCCGAAAGCCGTAATTATTAATTAGGTAACGATTATGTCAGACGCAACGACACGCTTAGATCTTTGTAATAATAGTGACAGATATATCTTCAATATAGTGTTTCCAATCCACGAAGACGCGCCCCGCATCTCAAATTGGGGGCGTACGATTGCGTCAAAGAACGTAAAATTAAGTAGTGGAGCGGGCCTTCGTGAATAGGAAATACTATTAAAATTCATAGCAAAATAATGGGCGGGTGTAAAACCTACATTAACGCATTTACTGCCGGCGACGCATAAAAGCGTATTCCTGACTTTCACAGTATACGAGCTTTGTATGAAACAAAAGGAGAAAGGGAAAGGACGGGAGCGAAGGCGTTAATGTAGTGTTTGTTACATATTTTATTTCCAAATGGTTTCACGTCAAAATTTTTATCAGGCTAAGGTTGATATAGTGAAGTTAAGTTTGTCAGTTGCCACATTTTTGCATGCCTCGTTTAGTTCAAGACTGATGTTTTGTAGGTTATATGATCGCGTATGGCTATGATTGCGAGATAGTTGTGAAAGGATACAATATGTTGCTATTTTGAGACTCAAGAGTAATGTCTGACAGAACTTTCGGTTTCGGCCTAGTTTCGGCAAAACCAAAAAGTCACTGCCTTATTAATAAGTTCATGACTTCTTCATATGTCCGAGACCGACTAATATGCTATTGAAAATAAAGACTGATTTTAACCTGTCTTTATGTTTACTTTTTGTTTTGTACAAAAACATATTATATATTAGAAGCAAATTTCGGTTTCAGCCATAAACACTAGTTCCGGCCGGACACTATCACAGCGTATTAAAAAAAATTGTCCAAGGAATATATTATTTAAATATGTCACATTGGATCTTTTCAATGCCAATATCCTAAAACAATACCAGATACCGACTCTGCCCTGAAAAAAAAAACTATTTACTCATTAGATTCCTTAAAGTTAAGCTACAAATCGACAACAAACATGCAACGACACTTAAGTTACACTAAATCCTTACGGCTTGTTGCAAAAAAAAAACTTAATCGTCGTCATAAAAATGAATAATAAAATCGTATAAACTATAAAATTTACCGAATTTTTTTACACCAAGCCGACGCAAATAAATAGTTTTTTCAGGGCACTAAAAAGGGCAAAAACGCAAAAGAAAAACCGTTCAGTTTGCTTCATTCCTAAAGAGCTACTTAAAATACAATAAATTAAACGTGATCAAAACAAAATAAAAACAAAAAGAAACAGTAAACATTTGATCATATTCCTACAATTACAATAATTACTCTCAGTAGACCGTGAAATGGTAAGTATATATCAATCCACGAAGACACGCTCAAATCGGTACAATAAAAAAGAAAATCACTAAGTTCTCTCTTGCAAATGTGGGTGTACGCATATATCAGCTTTCCACGAAAATGCGCCTCTGCGAAGAGGCCTCTTACCAAAATTGTGCTGGCAACGTCACGATTTCTTAATTATTGATGTGAACTTGAGTAAATCTTCAATTGTAACATGTTAACTTTCTTCATTTGGTGTATTGCAATATTTTGTCGTGATTATTTTCAAATAATGTCAAACTGTAACATACCTACTATTGCGTAAAAAGTACAAGACTCATTATGAAAAAATATTGCGTTACACAGATTTAAATATACCATAATTATGCTCAGGGTGGACAGATTTCATTTGAGAGTTCCGCTCAATTTGATTTCAATAATCTCAGCTCAGATTTTGTTAGGGGCCTCTTAAGCAGCGACTTGTGCACGTCAAACTTGTATCGGAATGTCTTAGCTTTGCCACTACATAAAAATACCTTCAATACCTTCAATTGATTTACCTATACCGTGCTATAGCTCACTCAGAACTCCGTTATGACACTAGTCAAGTTCGTGTGCGACCGTCCCGGGCGACAGACGAGGGGGAGGCGAGGTAACTATTAGTTTGTCTCCCTTCCCCGCTACACAGCCCGCCCCTACTAACATTACATTATGACATTATATTGGATCGACCTGTGATGTTATTTGGTCAAAATCAAATAATGATGCTAAAGACAACTAAAGTATTACGACTACAATCGAGTAGGTGTAATATCAAATTTAGATCCACAAAAATATTATCAATAGCAGTAGCTAAGTTAAAGTATTGTGTAAGACATAACGAAAATGTCATTTTTTTAAAGAGTAGTTAAGGCACCATATTGTTATATAAATACAGGAAATTAAATACCTATAATAGGGAATAAGCATGATTTGTTTTTTGCTTTAATAAAAAGTTAACGTAACAGACAGACAATGTAATGACAGATTTAACACAGCGATTGGTTTAAAGGTGTATAATGTTGTGATAGTAAAATGTTTTTTTTTTTTGCCAAATAATGCGAAAATTATATATTCAAATGTTGAAGCTTGCGGTCTTTTTGCTCTTAGAATCTGCCGTTTCGCCGAAATATTAATTTCCCAAAAAGCTAATTGTATTTTTTTTGTTTTGTTTCCAAGATACAGATACAGATACCAAGATACAGATACCAAAACCGCGTATTGCGTTGGTTAGATTAAAATTGTTAATTAATATAAAAAAATAAAAGGCTGCGGCAGGAAATAGTTTGTTAACAAATGAACATTTGGAAAATTCGGCGAAAAATATTTCGACCAAACGGCAACTTTCAAGTTATTTGAATGCTTTTTCGTGGGCCGACGACTGGACTGAGAGCACGAGTTGTTTTAATAATATTTGTGATTGATATTCAACGTTGTGTCTGATCTTTTGTACTTTTACTTATTCACCATTTAGTGCAGTAACTTAACATATTGAAGTGATAAAGTGCATGTGATAATCGATATTTTACTGCAAACTTTCAGCTTTAGCTACTCGCCCTGTATTTCACTTCTATTTTTCGATTTTTGCGTGTCAACTTTGCCTCCCAACAGTATGTTATGGATGTCAGATTAAAAACTTATGACATTTCAGTGTTCACAGCAGAACGCAAAAAATAAATCAAATTTTTGTCGCAGTTAAGCGTTCAAATTACGAGCAGCTACAAATCTGGTATACATACATCGAGTTTCTAAGGGTAAAAACATCCTGAGACTATTTCGGCAGAATCGTTTTCATCTTTAGACACTTTTGATGTTTTTGTAACTAAGAATACATTTGAATATTTTTTCGTAAACGCAAATTTTTTCACCATATTTAATCGTGACTATTACTTTTCTAGTTATATATATTTCTGCTTTATAACATTATCTTAAAGCTTATATGTATACTTACATGTCATAAATGTTCAATCTCAAGTGGAGAAGTCAGTCCTCACAAAAATGCAAAATCCGACGCTAACAAAAGACGTAGGGCAGGGGACGAACTCGGTTTCGGCCAAAATCTTGTATCACATCACTATTTCAAAAAGCCCTTGGAAGGCGAGGACTGACTTGTCCGTTCGGCCTATTAGTGCTGTATTATTTAATATCGGGCACCTTCGCTGGCAGGCGGCTGAGGCAAGTGCTGCGATGTCGGATGCTCCCCGGCAAGCGGGAACTCTGCCCCAAGCGCTGCGCCGACCGGTTTCATCAGTGTATACATGTTGTCGCCCCCTGCCGTAAACGCTTTTGTCGGTTTCGGCCGATACCGAATTTATTGGTATCGGCCGTGTCACGTCTCTTTTTTTCATTTACGATAGCGAAAAAAATACAAGAATATTTTCATGTACTTTTTTTTAAATTTATGTTCGTTTAGGCGTGACTTTTTTTCGGTATCGTTGTATTTTTTAATATATATATATTCTTTACTTTATTTATGCATAAGGTCTAAATACATAGACAAAATTACGATGGGTGAATTGAAAACGGGAAATCAAGGTGATGAATTGAAACAAAACATTTAACCGTTTACAATTTCAAAGATTTATTAGTAAAAAAAGAACTAGTTTAAATTTTGCCTATGTTATTTAGTAATACAAAAATGAGTATTTCATACAATTAAAACTAAAAACTCGATTAAAAACAAATAAAAGAGGATAGGTGAAATACAAAAAAAAGTTTTTTTAATAATCAAGTCAGACATCGACAAGACACAAGAACACTTTCGTTCTAACGATCAGAAACAAAGTATAAAAATTAATTTGCCATTTCTGTTCATTTTTTAATTTCATTGTCATTTTTTTCAAGTTTTTTTACGTGAGATACAATCCTTAGGCTTTTTACATCAAATATATGCTTGAGGTCGCACTGAAAATGACATTTGTCTATTTTAGAAAAAAATATTTAATTAAATTAAATTTTCAAGTAGACTAGCGGTTTTATTTAAATAATTGACGTAGCAGAGTAGCGTCAATATACGTAAAAATAAGTAGTAGGGCATGACATCGTGACTTCTACACTATATATAATAAATGCGAGGATGTGTTTGTTTCTTTTATCTGCACTGTTCAACGGCTCAATCGATACACGTGAAATTTGGCACAGAGTTAGTTTATTTATAGCACAGCGACGGGCATACTTTTTGCATGTTGATTCTTCAGCAGACTTTTTAACACCAAAGTGACTTTTTGTGGAACAAAATTTCTCAACATGATTCTGTGTAAAAAAAAATGTTCCTTCTCGTATGATTTTTTTTATTTATTTGTAATGTTGCAAAATATTGCTCCACAAAAAGTAACTTCGTTGTGGATACGTTAATTTTATGATTATATTTTGCAAGAGTTTGTACGGCGCTCCTTCTCAACTATGACGGTCACGTCCGAAATGCTAGTAGTGGCCAATATCATACTTCTATTATAAACTGACACATTTAAAAGAATTGATCTACAACTCAGTCCAGAATAGCATATCATAATTTGTTTCTGATCGAACGCAAAGAAGAATCGATACAAACCAAAAAGAAAGTTAATTACAACCAATTAGGAATAACTTACAAAAAGAAACGTAAAAAGCTGAATGGTAGATTCACATAGGCCAGCAATCGGATGCCGCAAGTATATAAAAAAAAAAAACAAAGGTTGCCAGCGAAATGTAAATCTGTCATTATACAGAAGAGACCCAAGCGTGACAAAATAAGGTTAAGCAAGTGTGAAGCAAGCGGAACGAACTAAGGGAAACGAATTTTGACAGTATACTACCGATCCCCTCACGAACACATAATCGTGAGAAAACCCAAATATAAGGAAGTGCCACAGTCAAATACCTGGTTTTTAGTGATGTAACGTTACAAATACCTGCAAATGTCTAAATTATAATGATATATTGCTGTTAATTCAATTGTTAACATGATTCGCATCGGTTGACTATAAAAATTATGGATAGCCAAGTACAATCACATTTAATGAAGCTCGGATACCGAATATTGCTTTACGATACCGGATTTCGTGTAAACCGGTATCTGGTTTCCGGTTTCGGCCTAAAAACTGGTATCTGGTATCGGCTAAATCACGAAAAGGATTGGTTTCAACTTTTTTTTATCGGTATTTACAAAAAAATCCGGTATCAACAAACCGCCACCGCCACCTGCGAAATCATCTAAGCTCACCTGAGTTGGACGAGTCTTGAGGGCTTGGCATGATCGGCGTGGGGGGGCCGGGGGGCCCGTTGGAGCCCGGGGGCGCTCCGTAGGCGCCGGGGGAGCCCCCGCTGTAGTTGAGGGGCGCGGAGCCGCCGCCGCCGCCGCTGGCGCCAGTCCAGGCGCCTCGCGGGCCCATACCCATTGGTGGCATACCTATTATAAAAGGCTGTTTAGTATGAAATGAAAAAATGTACTGTCATATGAATTGAATGCACAAAATTCCAAGTCGATTTGAACGGCTGGTGCTTGAAGAGTTACAAAATCAGTTCACGTTTCTTTGTTGTTAATTCGTAAGCAACCTATCGTAGTATATTACAAAAAGTAAATCAATAAATATTGCTGACGTAATCGCCTTCATAATAGGGGTGTGTAGGCGATTTTTTTTTAACGTTTTTAATTTATAGATACACATGAAATATATATAAAAAAATATTAAAAAAAAATCACTCGTATATTATTTTAAAATGCCTTAAAATAAAATGAAATCATTTTAATATTTCCCGCTTACTTCTGTCATGGATGGCGTCTCTATGACGTCCGATCCTCTAAACACTAGTTTAAACTAAAGTACTTTATGGCTCACTCAAATCTTGTTTCTTGGCAAATGTCAAAATGTTGTTTGTTTAGAGGAACGTGACGTCACGCGCAGTTTGCGGTCGAGGATGAGATATTTACTTTTGTATAATTAATTTAAAACATATAATAAATATAATAAGCATGAAAGTGTGATTTTCGGTAATTGTATATTAAACACTACATGAAAAAAAAAAAAAAATATTTTCATTTAGTGTCTACACCCCTATTTAATTATGAAACAATAGCGTTATTGTCAATGTCTCAAATAGTTTCATGTGTTTCACTGGCTGTTCATCACCATATTATGATGAGAAAAGTAGCTGTTTTCCGTCGATTCCTCCTGGATACAATCATCTTAGACAAAATAAGAAGTATGAACATTTCGTCAAATATAAAAAAAAAAGTCTTCCAAAACCTACTGAAAAGGGTTAAATAATAACCAGCCTCCTAGGGATTTGCCTATTAGGTGCCTAAACACACGTAACAAACGTCATTTAACTTTTAAGTTTCATTAAAGTTGCTGCTGTCACTTTCTTTGCAATAGCAATGGATTAAGACGCAGCAACATTAATTAAATTTAAAAATTAATTGACGTCTCTGAGTGCGGCAGCAAGATATAATGGCCGTTAATCATTGATTTCTCCAAGTACTTCACCATCAGTTGCACTTTACCACATGCATTAGGATGAGTAAAAGTAGCTTCATATGCTTAATAAATAAATCTCATTGCTGCTCGAGAATCACTTACGACTAAGGAATTCCGGGGGTCATCTTTGGTCTTCATCATCAGTTCCTCTTCACCAAAAGGTGCTTTTAGAATGCAAATTCTTAAGGTCTTACGGGAATTACTAAAACCGCTGTATGTGTCCCTATACCTTTTGAGGAGTTCCCTCGATTCCTTCAGGATTCCATCATCAGATCCCTAATCTAATGAAAATGGGACCAATCTGAAAGTTATATCCTTTCAAATAAAAAATAATTTTCCAAATCGGTTCAAAAATGACGGAATTCTGAGGTAATAAACATAGGTGCGAAGAGGAGCTGTGTAGGAATCAACCAATCACATTTGTCCACATCTCGTCTCCACTTGACTGTTTCCACTGAGCGGAGACGAGATGTGGACTACAACCAATGTGATTCCTACACAGCTGCTCTCCGCACCGCTGGTCTCCGCTTCTATGGAAAGGCAGCCTTAAACGCCCCTGGCAGACATGCGTGCGCTTCAAACCGGCTTGTTTGAGACTGTGTAGCAGCTCGCTTACTTTGTGACCGATGACAACAGCTTGAGAGGCGACTTGATAAATGATAAAGGGCCATTCTACTTTCCTATGCCTATGAAATTGTCCCATAACTTGAACATACATTTAAGAGCATAATTTCTGTACAGAACTGGATGATTAGTAAAACACGATTTTAAGATGGTGATCGATTCAATTAACATTTTTGACCGATTTATGTGAAACTGGTAATAAAAAAAGCTGTTATAGTAACACAGTGTTCGTTATTTGCAAGGGGATGTGGGGAATGGTAACGAAGTGGTAATTTGAGCAACAAATTCGTTTCTTTTTAATATAAAAAAAAAAAAACAAAAATATTGGTTAATTTCATAATAAAAGGTAGGTAATACGAATAATTATTTCAAGAAATATGCAAATTTGTAAAATTGACCTTTAATTTTCATTTCTATTTTAGGCATAGAGAAGTAGAACGGCCCGAAAAATATTTTTTGCGTAGTCGGGTTTTGGTTTTATAACTTTATCTTAATGAATTTTAGATTGACCATAAACATGTCATTTAAAAAAAATCTGACAGACAGTTGGCACTCACCTGGTCCCTGGGGCGGAGGGCCGCGCATGCCGGCCGCGTAGGCCCCCGGGCTCATGGGCCCCATGCCCGGCCGCGGGGGCGTCATGCGCGGCCCGCCCAGCAGCCCCGCCGCGCCGCCGCCGCCGCGCTCCATCGAGTTGCCCATCATGCCTTGACCTGTGGAACGAACATGTTTATATGACGCGGTTCACCGAGAGCTTATCAGCTATCCTCAGAGAGACTATGGGCCGTATTCGCCGCCGCCTAACCTATAAATGTACGCAATTTTGACACACCAGGCCCCCTAGCATGCATGCACGAGATAAAATTTGACAGGTGCTAGGGAAATGAATACATCTATTCCATATCCTAACGTAAGACTTAACGCTTAAGGTTTAAAATAAAAGTCTTAACTCTTGTTCGTAAAATCGCTATAAAAATGTGACAATCGCAATAGTCGCTTAGTAATAAAAGGTAATAAAAGTCAGGACGAGACACTTTTATTTTAAACCTTAAGAGTCTTACGTTAGAATATCTGTAAAATTTTATCTGAGCTGATGTGTCACCGGCGGCAATGTATAACAAACTGTGCGTCTATTATAAAGCAGGATGGAAACTGAAGAATTTTACAACCTACTAAATATAAATGTAAAAATTTGTAAGGTTATGGAGGTTAGTTTTTTAATCGCGCCAAAACGGGCCCAACAAATGGGGCAGTTATCGTAACGAACCGTCGTTCGATGTTAAAATCGATCGACGGATTTCACGTGTGGCAATATCACATCCAATTTCGTAGTCGAAATATGGATAGTACAATTTTCTTGACGATCGATCGAAACGAGAAATGGCCATGTAGGTGTGGGCCGCTTTATCATGGATTAAAAGGACATTTATCTCGGAAAATTTTATAGTTCCTGCGACGCGATAAACTACTTCTACGCGAACGGAGTCGCGGGCTAAACCTAGTATTGTATAGCCAAACAAGTCATCATCATCCTCCTAGCGTTTTCTCCCTTTCTTTCGTTACGCTTGACCATGATTCAGATTCGGCCAGTCTGGTTATTAAAGTGGAGCGACTACCATCTGACCTCCGTAACCCTTGTGACAGGGGAACCAAACCAATAGAATCATATGGTTACACATTTTGCCACCTAAATGTACAGGTTTCCTCACGTTTTCCTTAACAGCATCGGTTACCGTGCAGGTAATGTACACAAGTTAGAAAAACTCATTGGTACATGGTGTCTGCTTGGGGGTTCGAACTCGGTACCTCACAAACACGAGTCAACACCGCTAGCCACTAGGCCACTGATGCTCGATAGCTAAACAAGTAAGCATCATATATACAACATGAATTGTATGGGAAATATCAGAACGTTACAATGTGGATCCTTAACATAGTCAACATACCTGGTGGCCCGTTGAACTCGTTGCCCATTCCCATCCGGACGGCCTGGCGCGGCCCGCTCGAGTACCAGGGCCCGATGAACGGCTGGGAGCCCATCAGCTGCGGCTGCGGCCCGTGCGGCGACGGCTGCGAGCCGGGGTGCGGCGCGGGCGGCGACGGGCGGAGCGAAGAGTTCGGGAAGAAGCCGGGGGGCATGCCGCCACCGCCCATCCCTGGAAGAGTTTAGAAAAAATTAGTGAAACAAGTGAATTTAAAAGAAATAAAAACAGACTCATTATTAAGGAGTTCCGTTTAATTTTCCATAGATCCCGTGACTAGATCTTGATGAAATTTAATTCAGACCACCCATGAGATATTGATAATATAGATATATAATCAATCCACAATAGGTGGTGAAGATATTGTGTAACATACACAAAAAAACATGAAAATTGTTCTATTTTCTTCTATGTACATAATAATAAAAAAGTTGAAAGAAAAAATCTGTACTTATTTAGATATTTAAGAAAAACTACTCTGGGTTATTAACACCTAGAATGCATTTCCGTGGTTAATAGAATTTTAGTCTGCCACCTGTGCATTTGTTCAAAAACTCTACAAAAACTACTTGACAGAATTTGATAAAATTTGGTACAGTTATAGTTTATACCCCAGAGTAGCTAGGATAATTTTTATCCTGGAAACTTTAATAGTTCCTAAGAGAAGTGATAAACGACTTCTATGCGGATGGAGTCTCGGTGAAAGCTAAACCTAAAACCAGTTATTTGCCTTTTCAGTAAAGTGACCCAATTTTTACCCAACTGCCCGAAGGAGGGTTATGTTTTTTACATTCACAGTACTGAATGCTGAATGACAATAATAAGACATTATTTAAAAAGGTTTTTGTTGCATGCTCTGTTAACTTTCACCAAAAGAATGACCCAAAAATGGTGTTTACTTTGTCAAATAAAAACTATGACTATAAGTGCTCCAAGTATCTAGATTCTAGTGTCATGGTGGGGATATCAGAAGGCTTGTCTAGCATTTGATATGTTTCAGCAGACATGATGATGATTTTACTAATTAACAAATTCTATTAAAATTGTAGTTGTTATTATTGTCAGTTGGCCCTGAACATTGTGTTTTAAATAAAGTTACGAGTTCAAGGGTTTACTTACCAAGAAAATATGTTTAAAACAAAAACCATCTACAGACTTGATTTATTTACACAATGTCACCCATTTATAATTGCATTTGTTATATGCACTATATAAGTTATTTTGTAAAAAGAACTAAACCTTCAAGAAGCCAACTGGAGAAAAAACACATTATCAATTGTAGTTTTAGACAGAATTACAAATTTAACTGAAAAATAATGTGTTGAACAAGTATCAACATCTTTAAAACGTTATTCCGCGGAAAACTGCGACTTTATCTCGCCACAAACCACTATTTACATACCATGATAAGCAAACTAATGCCCTAGATATACCTAGAAAATGAAAACTGAAAAAAGTGTAAATATGCGTTTATTATAAGTATATAAGGCTCGTACCGTCGTTAGGCGGCGCCGGGCCGGCGTTGTGTCCAATCCCGTTGACTCCATAACCAGAATTAACGAAGCCGTAGTCGTGGAACGCTTTAGCCTCTGAGGAGTGCTCGCATGTGTCGCGGCGCTCCGGCGCGGCGCAATACAGGTCCCAGAACACACACCACCACGAGTGCAGGAACCCCGGAGGCTCCCCGAGCGTTATGTTTTTCTCCCATCGTATTTCTGAGAGAAACGTTTGAGCCGCCTTCTGTGCTCCAACATGAAGCAAGTATTCGTACACATACAGTGCCAACTTCTCGCGAGCCTGAGCGTCCGAAGGCACCGTAGAGCCTTTGCCCTTGGCATACATATCGACTGGAAGCCGACGTTTATGATTAAATTGTTTATTATTTACATTAACGCTTTATATCAATAAATTCAACTTTACAAAATGTCATTGATCGATGGCGACATTTGGCGTCTGTGGCATAGAGAAATCGGATTGTTCTCTATGTAAACAGTGAACTGTCATAAAAATGTCTATGATTGGGAAAAGACAATTTGGCGTTTCCGCCCAAAATTTATAAATTAATTTTTTTCAAAGACAAATTCAATATTTTTGAGTTAATATGCTCTCGATGCTACACAAATATTCATTAAATAATATTATGGGAATAATCATGCAAGTAATGATCTACTTATGAAAAATTGCAAATCAGTTCTATATAGCGAAACAAAAAATTTAAAGACATACTGTCTTTAAATTTAGTTAGTGGTTTTTAGAAAAAAAAAAACAAGTATTGTAATCATTAGATTATATAGATTTTTATTTTTTATTAAAAATATTATACATCGGTTGTATTAAATTCAGTAAAAGCTGAAATTGAAAACCCACTGGAGGTCTATAAATGTCTACCATTGTCTATTCCTTCTTCCTTTTCGTGTGGCCGTGTCACCGCGTGGTTCACTGCCGCGTTTCGCGTGAGATTTATCAAAATGGCTATCAAACCAGTTTACAGGCCGACGATCGTCAAAAAGAGGACGAAAAGATTTATTCGTCACCAGTCAGACCGATATGACAAACTTAAGCGTAACTGGCGTAAACCGAGGGGTAAGTTGTTCAAATTTTTCGGTAACCATGCCTGCTTTGTGATTTCTGATAGGTAATTTTATCATCTCGTTTTAAGTTCTAAATGCTTAAAATATAGAGTTCACCGTATTTTAAACCCTTTTAATGCATTAATTATATTTATTTACATAACATTTTGCCTCGCAACCTGTCCATATTTTGTTAGGTTATATTTGGAAATAAATATAACCTTTTTGAATAAGAGTAACATTCATATGTTACCAGTAGAAGCAACTGGAAATAACCATGTACAGCACACACTTTACTTTTTATTAAAATAAAGAAGGTTAATTACGTTAATGTAGGTATACGGCATTGTTTCCTGCACCCTTCATATTTAAAAATAAAGAAATGTGCATATTAATATAATAGTGCAATTCTTTAGCAGTTTAATATTAATGGCCATAAGATCTTATGTTTTACAACTACATTACTAATTCCTTTTATCTTATATTCTATCCACATTGTATATAAGTGTATCTTCCAACACCTACAACACATGAAAACTCTAACATGATGTATTATTTTGTCTTCTCCTCTACCTCCCAGTTGGTCTAGGGGTATGAATTGCTGCCTATGGTTCTGAGGTTCTGGGTTCAAATCTGTCTGTTAATCCCATTATATATTTCTATGTCTATTTGTGTATTGTCCTAATTAATATAAATTCTATGCAAGGGCACTCTGTGTTATTTTCATAATGATATAATTACAATTTGTTACCTTGCTAGATTAGAACTACCAAATCCTATTCCGGATAGCTTGTATAGCTAATTTGGTCATAGTGGTAGATACATTTTTTTTTTATAAGCAATAAGTTTATGATTATAATCACTAAGATGCTAATATTAAATGACTTATTTCATATAATTCTATAATTATTAGATTTAATTTATTTAAAAAACAAGACTAACTGCCGCACTCAGAGACATCTATCTAATTTACTTTTAAGTTTGATTAAAAGTTGGTGCGTGTTATTCTATTGCTATAGCAAAGAAAGTGACTGCAGCAACTTTGTCAAACTTAAAAGTTAATTGACATCTCTAAGTGCAGCCGTAAGTTGTCTTATCCTAAAAAATGTTGTGTTTACAATTTTAAATAACGTTATCACATACCTAGTGTCTTACCTATTTGTTGTTTTAAGGATTTTTTGGCTCCTGGCCAGGACTCCCTTTGCCACATTTCTCAATTTTATTAAAGATTTTGTTCAAATTCATCAGTAGAATTGTATAGCAAATGGTTTGGCATTTCAACATATTTAATTTTCAAATGTTTTCAGGTATTGACAACAGGGTGCGCAGGCGCTTCAAGGGCCAGTATCTGATGCCCAGCATCGGTTATGGATCCAACAAGAAGACCCGCCACATGCTACCCAATGGTTTCCGTAAGGTGAGAATGAGCTTAATGATGGGGACTTGTGTAGTCAACCAAGATAACCAGGTTAAAATCCAGGTCTTTTTTTTAACAACTTCAAAAGGAAGGTTTGCAAGTTTTTTTTTGTGTGCCTGTTGCACCATATATCTCTGCCAATTCTTTACAGACTTAAACCCTTGTATGCGGGAGCTGAAAATAGCAAGTTCTAGTCTCTGCAGATTATGATATAGTCAAAAAAGATAATCAAATTTCGAGTGTGTGTCTATGGCTAAGCATATGAGGGGTTAATTATTACTTTTCCTTGGATATGCTATATCTCAAGAAAAGACAAATTGAAATTTTATTACAATCTGGTCACTGGATCCATGGAAAATTAATAAAATTTGATGTTGTTTTTTTTTTGTTTATTTATGTATTTATGCTTAAAATCTGATGACAACAATATTATCCTCAAGTCAACCACATTAAATTTTTGATAAAAAAAAAAATTATCATGTTGCCAATTTCACACCAAACCTTCATTTTAACCTGACTGAGTCAAGTCAAAAGGGGGGTAATGATTTGAACAGTCTATGTATGTATGTATGTGACCAAAAATGTATGTGTGTATCTACAAAAACCAAATTTTACAGAAAAACAGTTTAAAGTTATTATTTTCTTTGGAGTTTTTTAAGCATTGTCAGTTACATGTTTGGAAAAAAATATGTACTGGTCACTTTTTTTATATTTTTTTTAATGTACATGATAAAGTCGATACTGTAGATTACGAAAATGTCATAGTAGTATAACTGTGTATCGGACAGATAGACACTTTGCTTTAGGATGTGTCGAGTTGAGGTTTAAGGCCTCTGCCCACTACACCAGATAATACCACGACCGTAAAGGAATGTGTCTGACAAAAAAATATTCTTTGTATTGAAAAGTACGAGACTGCCATCACTGACCGTCACTTTCTATAGCAGTGAGCGTCCATGCCTGATACGTTCATAGTATGGTCATGGTATGATACGGTGTAATGGGCAGAGACTTAGTTTGCAACTTTTTTCTTCAAGTCATCTCAAAGTTAAATTCCTAATATACTCAATTCCTATGTTATTATTACAGGTCCTGGTCCACAATGTTCGTGAGTTAGAAATCCTGATGATGCAGAACCGCACGTACTGCGCGGAGATCGCGCATGCCGTGTCCTCCAAGAAGCGCAAGGCGATCGTGGAGCGCGCGCAGCAGCTGAGCGTGCGCGTGACCAACGCGGGCGCGCGCCTCAGGAGCCAGGAGAGCGAATAAACTGATGTACTATAAGTATACTGACTGGTTTTATTTAACACTCCCCTTGTCCCTTCTTTTTAGTTACTAGCACAATGGGTACGTACGCTGAAATTGTCGTTGCACTAACGTAAAAACGTCGCGGGCGTTGTAGGCGAATGTTATAGGTGGAACGCACATGTTGAGCGCTGTGTGCTTACTCTGACCCATTTTGTGGGCGAAGTGGGCGCGATGTGGTCGCGAACAATGACGTCATCTATGACGTAGAGCGATCGCTCGCGACGACCTCTGGGCCCTTAGCCAAGACGCATTACGCTAACTAGCGTTTCTATTTGTTTCGTTTTCGCGTCACTGGTAGATCACGTGACTCTTTGTATCACGTGATCTACCAATGACGCGATTGGTTTAAAAACGAAACGAATAGAAACGCTAGCTAGAACGATACAGAGCGTGTTACGATCGTTGCGGGCGTTTAGTGAAACGTACCCAATGTTGCACAATGTAGACGCTTTCAGTTTGTCATTTGCTAGAAGTTTGGCAACTCTTGCAATTGGCTATTTGACTGCTGGTCAAATCAGCAACTTTTATTGAAACGTCAAAACGATCCGGTAGTATGAAGTTAGTATGAAAATAGTAAAATGTGATGTCACAATTTTCAGTGTTCCATTATAAAAGTTTTTGTTGAATTAAATATCGTTTAAATTCAAAAATAAACGATAGCTATAGCTAGGTTATTTTCGAAAGCTTTATTTAGTGGTAGTGTAAAAATAATTTATTTTGATATCAGTCAAATAGCCAATTCACGAAGGTGTGTTTTACTTGTGGTAAACACGTATCTGTATACAGCGTCGTGTATTCGCGTATGTACACGGCTACACGCACACACTGAAACAATATGCACAAGTGACTTGACCGACGGCGCGCTCGCTGTGGATCGCTCCGTCGGACGCGCACACTACCACAATGTGTATGTTATGTTCAACACTAATAAAGCCCATTCGCCTTCGTGAATTGCAAGAGCTATAGTGACTGCATGAAACAGATGGTTATTAGCCTGTTTCCATTAGCGCTAGATGGCGCCAGTGTCTTCAAAACGTGTCGTCATTGAGCGTTTGAGATGCTAGATGGAGCTTTTGCGATCTTTTCGACGCTACTCGTTTTAGAGATAAATCTGACCGCGACTCCCTGTAAGATCGAGTGAGACAACGAACCCGATCTTTCACAGAAGCACAATCTATACTTAAAATACTGAAGAATTCTCTAGTGACGATAGCGCGTCGCACGCGCCTGCTGCTTTAGCTACTAATGGTATCGCTAGATGGCGCTAGTCTCAAAAGTCATTCAGAAGCTACTAGTTCTAGAGCTTGCAACTCTGATGAAAATGATGCAGGTCGGGATGCGCTTAGATCATATCATTATGTTCTGCGGGCCTATTATGATCGTGTTGCTAACGTGGATAAAACAGCTGTCCCTTCCTGACTAGTATGTAAGTGCGAGGAGTGACGGATGCTTTATCCACCGTGATAAAAGCACCCATTATACGGGTGTAGAGGTATATTTTGCCGCCGCCGCCGTCTGAATAGCCTAATGGTTAAAGCGTTGGCCTACTACGCCGAAGACTGGGGGTTCGAACCCCAGCAATGGATATTTTTTTTTTGTTTTCATTTTGTTCTTTTTTGGGTAAATCTTTTTTCTTGTATTGAAATCGATGAAAATTCCTAGGTATTAATCAAATTAAATATTCAATTATTTCAAGACGATTTATTTGTATTAAGGGTCATTCTCACGAGCGTTTCAGCCGCCGTCACAACCGTGGTCGCATTATTGACGGCTTCGCGCTTCCCTGTAGATTGGAATGTCATTTGTGGCTATTCTGTAGAATGCAGAGCCGCCGCTTACAATTCTTATCAATGGCTTTTCCTTCGAAAATCGACAATTTTGTAGCCACGGCTGTGACGGGCGGTTGAAACGATATGAGAATTACCCTTAAACATGGGTCAGAAAATATGTATAAAGAGCTGGCGACCCGCCCTCGCTTCGCTCCGGGTACTATTATATGTATACATAACTACCGTGCTAGGCCAAAAAGGCTTATAGGCGTTTTAACGATTTCGAGAAAAACGTGTTTTTAAGTTTTTTTAAGGTCGCACTATCTAAAACCAGATTTTTCCTAATTTTTTTTGTGCATATGGTTTAGTTAACGATGCAGTCATACGTTTGTTATATTTTGAACTCAAAATAATATATATTTTTAATTTAAAACGGACTTACGACTTTTTTGCTAAGCACTTTAGTATATTCATTAACAATTATACGACATTTTACCTTGTTTTTCTATGACGGTTTCCATAGTAACGTAATAACAAATTTAACTGGGTGAACCGGAGTAAAAAAGAAAGAAAAATCATTTAATAAACTTTAATGCCCTTCAATTACTCCTCTTTTTTTATTATCAAAACAAAAACAAACAAAAAGTAAACTTGTTCTAACTTAAATTAAGAAAATAATAATCAGTCAATTCTTTTATTGTTGTCTCACCATAATTTAAAGAAAATATGTTATTTTGGTTTGTAATAATGAATTACACAAAATTAACTTTTAATTAAATACTAACTAATGTTACAAAATATAAAAACAAATTTACCCTCATTTAAATAAATAAGAACCATTTTAGAGCAATCCTAATGAACATTCTAAGTTATTTATTTTTCTTGAATTATGAAATAAATCCCACGATGACTTATGAAATGAGATCCCAATTTGTCCCAAAATATTTCTATTAAAAAAAAGCCGGGCAAGTGCGAGTCAGACTCGCGCACCGAGGGTTCCACACAAACTTGTAGGTAGTGTTTCAAAGGACTCGAGCCTTTTAGATCTTTTTTTTAAGGCTGGCTCGAATTTGACGCCTAGAGGGCTGAAAGCCTATAAATCTCTTTAGCCCCCAAGCCTAGTTATATTAATGATGTAGGTAACTAACTACCTATTTCTTCAGCTACTTTCATTCTACTTCCTGGCTTACAAACAGATCCTGATAACACGAAGGAAAACGAATGAATACCTATTATGACATCTCTTTCTAACTCGTTGTGAATGCCATAAACAGAAAAAGGTCAAATATATGTCTTTTGCTGTTTCTTTTAGTCAGGTTTCTATGCAGGGTTTCTACTTATTCTGTGAATTGATCAAAATAATCAAAAAAAGAAATTAAAAAAAATCTAATAAATAAATAAATAAATATCAGGGACATTCTCACACAAATTGACCTAGTCCCAAACTAAGCTCTAGGCTTGTACTATGGGTACTAGACAACGATAAACATTACTTATATAGAGAAATACATACTTAAATACATAGTAAACATCCATGACTCAGGTACAAATACTCGCGCTCATCACACAAATATTTGCCCATACCGGGATTAGCTTCATAGGCAGGGTCACTCCCAACTAGGCTAAACGCGTCGTCAAACCAAATCTAATAAGTCCATAGTGCGAGCAAATGACAACAAACATCCTAAGCGATTTGAACGTATACCGCACTAAAGTTGCACTGATTCTTTAACAATTCTAACTATACGTCCAATTGGCTTAGGACTACGTATAATGTTACTACAATTGACACTTAATTATTTGTTCGTAAAGTAGCCGTACGACTTCATTGTTAAGTATTTTATACATACCTACGTAGGTTTCCTTAGGTATTTAGGGATAAACGAGCCTTACGTCTCTTTTCTTAGTCGTTTTTAAGGCACTTATAATAAAAATACGACTTTTTCGTTAACAATATTTCATTCCTTATAGCTTAAGGAATCTAACGCAAAAAAGAACAGAATTTGGTAATTTTTGGACATAGGCCTTTTTGGCTTAGCACGGCAGATAAACCTTCCGTGAAAAATTATCTAACTGATGGTGAAAATCGCATTAAAATCCGTGCGTAGTTTGTGCCAGCATACAAATAAAACAACTTAATCATGATCATTATAGTTAAATTTAAGACAAAATTTATAGAATAAAGAAATGTACAATTAAATATCATAATTCCTGCGTAATTTACATGGTTCTTCGCCTACCCAATTCTGTTCAATGTGTTCTTGATTATACCATCGTTATTCCGCCAGCGAAGTCCTACGCCCCCGAGGCCGAAGAGCGGAGCCCCATCCGTCTGCAGGAAGTAGCGGCCTGTCACGCCGGGCTGGCACATGAGCCCCATGTAGCTGCAGAACATAAATATCAATTGACAATCTCACACAAAGCTCTTATGTTTCTCTATATAAGTATGTTTATCGTTATAGGTGTCGACACGAGAGTTGAGTTGAATGATTACGCACACGGCTACATGCAACAAAGGTAGTGAATGAACGAAGGAGTGAATGTGAACCAAATCCCGCTGTCTGTACATGACATGACGTTGTGTGCGTGACGTGTACCTATAGTAACCACTTTCTTGTTGTATTTCCTGTCCTTGCTGTATGCTTGCCGTATCCTCCATCCCCCTGCATTCCCCATTGCGGGGTTAACATGCAAGCACGAGATAAAATTAGACAGGTGCTAGGGAAATTAATACATCTATTCCATATTCCAAAGTAACACTTAACGCTTAAGGTTTAAAATAAAAGTGTCTCGTGCACTTTTATTACCTTTTATTTTTAAGCGACTTGCGATTTTCACTTTTTTATAGCGATTTTATAAAGACGGGACACTTATTTTAAACCCTAAGCGTTAAGTCTTACGTTAGAATATGGAATAGATGTATTTATTTCCCTAGCACCTGTCAAATTTTGTCTCGTGCTTGCATGCTAAGGAGTGAAGACTTACATTCTTTCGTTCTCGCACTGGCCGTTCTTGAAGGCGTTCCAGTCTGCACACTTGAGGGCTGGGAAGGCGTCCGGGCGCTGCAGGGCTTCGGCGAAGTACGCCAGGGCTCTGTTGTGGCTGCACGTCAGAGCTATGCAGTCTGGCTGCTGCTCGCCACCGTTCGGGTAGAACTCCACGTGCCCTGCAGAGATAGTGGGAACGTATATGTGACGTTCAATATAAAGGGACCTTATGGAGGCAGGCGGTTACGCCGTTTTTAGAACTGTTACCATAGTATTCGTATAGTTACAAGAATAAGAAGAGCGTAACTGCCTTCATCCATAAGGTCCCTTTATATTGAGAACGTCACATATAAAAAAGTTACTCTATGGTGGGAACTAACTTAAAGTTAAAAAACTGCTTACAAAATCGGGACCTTTACTTAAATCCAAGCTACACAGAAGTAACGAAGAACTAAGTACTAGCTCTCGATTAGGTCACCTTTTTAACTAAAAAAACCGGTCAAATGCGAGTCGGACTCGCGCACCGAGGGTTCCGTATTTAAGTCCGTACTTCAACATTATACCTTTTTATGTACTTTAATCGTATGCAATTTAGGCAAATTTAGGCAACACTTCGTTTTATTTTTCCCGTAAAACATATTATAAACAATTATCTATAGGTAAGTTAGGATTTTTTCAGATTCTTCGGTTCATAAACTTCGGGGATAAGGGGAGAACGGTCATTTTTTGAGCACTTTTGGTTATAAATCAAAAAGTACGTCACGAAAAATTATAAAAAAAATAGTTTTGAAATGTGCACATTAAGCCCTTTCATATGACACGCCATTTGCTATAAGAAAATCAATCTAATTTTCCAACCCCCCATTCTACCCTTTTGGTACGGAACCCAAAAACTAACTCAAAATCGGTCAGTCCGTTTACGTTACAGGAAATATCAAGGTAAACAAGACTACCTCTCGGGTGCCACACCAATCGATCGTTCGATATGTCGACATTCATCAATCGATGGACGTCGAGGAATTTAATTATTATACAGCTAGCGACCCGCCCTCGCTTCGCTTCGGTTAAAGTTACCTCCCATTTCCCCCCCTTAAAGTTGAAATATCAAATTTTTCTTATCATAAGAACCTTCTGACAATAACAAAAACGACCAAAAATAAATTATCGAAATCTGTCCAGCCGTTCACGCGTGACGCCGTGACCAAGGGAAATAGGGATTCATTTTTATATGTGACGTTCTCAATATAAAGGGACCTTATGGAGGAAGGCAGTTACGCTCTTCTTATTCCTGTAACTATACTAATACTATGGTAACAGTTCTAAAAACGGCGTAACCGCCTGCCTCCATAAGGTCCCTTTGTATTGAGAACGTCACATATATACAAAATAACCCGTAAAAAAACAAAGCCGAAAATAACTATTATTTGTGCAATAAAGAGTTTACATACATACATACATACATAACGCAACCCTAGTACGTTGTCATCTCATAAAGTCATACTTAGGCTTTCATACATTTTTTTCATTGTCAATGGACTCTTTACAAGGGACCATTTAACCACCTTTCTGCTTTACGGGTATTTTTGTAACACCCTGTATAGATTTAGTGTTGTAGAGCTCAGCATGCACGAGATAAAATTTGACAGGTGCTAGGGAAATATATCATATTCTAACGTAAGACAAAACTTAAGGTTTAAAATAAGTGTCTCGTCCAGACTTTTAATACTTATTACAAAGCGATTTTATCCGGTATTGCTAAAGTAATAAATCGTTCAAATCTATTAAGAGCCTGTGCACACTAGCGTTTTTGACCGGGAGACTAAGGGCTAAAAACGCTAGTGTACACAGGCTCTAAGCTAAGCATGAAATTGAATTACTCTAGCAACTTTTTATTCATGCTGTCACTTTATTCTTGTGATGCATGTCAGGCACGGTGCTTTAACTTCTAACAATCCGTTTTGTATGGACGCCATAGTTCCGTCAATTTGCACTAGATGGCGATATTTAGAAAGGCTATAATAGATGAAAACAACATTAAATTCTAGTTTCAAAAAAGCTGTGGCAGTGGCCCATGGCACAGCAGGGCTGGTATTGGTACGTGTGGTTATTGGTCCTTGATATTATAGGTATGGTAATAGATGGTCCTAATAGTAGTTACGGGAATTTGCGTTAGATGGCGTTGTGCCGTTGAATAGAGTGATATCTCTATCCTCCTATATATAATGTACTCTTTGATGTCAGGCTCGCTGAAGCAACTTGAGTCTTGAACTTACCAACAGGATCTCTCAGGCCAAACACGCCAGCATCAGTGTGCACCACGTCAACAAACTCCGCATCGTCCCGGTGCAACCTTAGCTCCGGGTCTACGTGTCCATAGCACAGGTTCGACGGGTCTAGTCCGGATATCCGGCCCATTTTCATCCAAGTGAGAGACTTGAACTTCTTCCCCGTGAACCCGGAAATGTGCGCGCCCAGGCTGTGCCCGATCATGTGGATACCATTGGGGCTTAAGCCATCTGTGAATGAAGAAAAACAGGACCGTATTAATAAAAATAAATAAATAAATAAATGAATATCAGGGACAATCTCACACAAATTGACCTACAGCCGCACTCAGAGACGTCAATTAACTTTTAAGTTTCATTAAAGTAGCTGCTGTCACTTTCTTTGCTATAGCAATAGAATAAGACGCATCAACTGTAATGAAACTTAAAAAATAATTGACGTGTCTGAGTGCGGCAGGTAGTCCCAAACTAAGCTCTAGGGTTGTACTATGGGTACTATGGGGATTAATATTTAGGGGGTGGAAAACGTTATCGCCGTTTGTATGGAAAGCTGTCAACTCAATTCTTGCCGTCCGGGCGGCAGGCTCACATGCATGCACGAGATAAAATTTGACAGTTGCTAGGGAAATGATTCCATATTCTAATGTAAGACTTAACGCGTAAGATTTAAAATAAAAGTGTCTCGTCCTGACTTTTATTACCTTTT